>OY997266.1:112969684-114331859 GCA_963921465.1 Triticum timopheevii | reverse complement strand
TAGTCTTGATCTTGCGGGTGTGAGATTGCTGAGTCCCCGTGGCTCACAGATTCTACCAAAACAGATGCAGGTACTGGTGACGCCAGCGCAGATGGTGCAACTGAGCTGAAGTTGGAATTTGATGAGGCCCTTTGTCGTTACTATGTTTCTTTTCCAGACGATCAGTAGGGGAGCCCAGTTGGGGCGATCGGGGATCTGTGTTGCATTTGGGGTAGTCTTCTTTTATTTTGGTTTCGTAGTCGGACCTTGAGTGTAAACTGAATGATGGATGTTTATTTATGTATTGTGTGAAGTGGCGACTGTAAGCCAACTATGTATCTCTTTTCCCTTATGTATTACATGGATTGTGCGAAGATTACCTCACTTGCGACATTGCTTTCACTGCGGTTATGACTCTAAGTCGTGCTTCGACACGTGGGAGATATAGCCGCATCGAGGGCGTTACAAGTTGGTACTCAGAGCCATCCCCGACCTTAGGAGCTCCACTGCTTGATCATTTTTAGCGGCCGAGTTGTGTCTAGAAAAATGTTTTGAGTCATTTAGGATTATATATATCGGAGAGTTAGGAATTCTTTTTACTCCTCAGTCCCTTCGTCGCTCTGGTGAGGTCTCTTGACGTAGAAGTTTTGACTTTCCTCTCCTCAAATTTCACTAAAAAAAATTTTAGGATCACGCGGGTATCTTGGAATCGTTCCGATGGTTTTATGATGAGAACATTGTCTTGGTGCCTCCTGTCAGGGGTTTAGTGGAAGTGTCCCGGGGAGTTGAGCTCTGAGGTGTTGTCGTCATAATTTTATCGTTGCAGTTCTGGAATACCTGAGTTTAGTACGCCGACATCGAAAATCTCTTTTATGCAGTTCGTTGGTGAGATAACCCCGCTAACCCAGTACAAAGGTGAGTACGGAGTATTGCCATGACTCGTATAACAGATGTTTTTCGAAGGTTGAGGTACAGGATTTCCGAAGGTTTCTTGGTTATGTGTTGACGGATGGATACAGCTGGATGTAGGGATTGTTAGTTTGGGTGAGATATATTGCTTCCCCTGTATCCCCAACACCTGATTGCATAACCGGAAAGTTTCTGGAGTTTATAGGTGGGATTCAAGTAGCTCTAGCATTTCTTCCGCAGATATTTGGTTTGTGATTGGGTCATCCTTACCACTTATTTGTTCCATTCATACCTTGTTTTTTATTTTCATTCATCAATCTCTTATCAAGTGGCTTCTCGCCTTAATGGACGTGATGTTTACTTTGGAATTCATTAGTTCATCCCTGTTCGAATGTTTATTGTGAAGACTATATGTTGCAATTTCTATCCGTTGATTCAACTTGTCTAACTATATATCAAGATGCTAACGGATGTCACCCTCTTCAGGATGGCTCCGCCAACGCGTCAGAATCCGCAACGCAGTGATGGGAGTCAGGCGAACCCTCCACCTCCACCTCCGCCTCCGGAGGCATGGCAAACTTTGATGGCAACCACTAATGCCAACGCTCAGTTGTTGATTCAGCTGATGCAAGAGCGTAACCAAGGCCAAGGCAATCAAGGGAATCAAGGTCAAGGGCAGTTCTACCATCAGCCTCAGTTCCCTACCCTCAACCAGTTCCTTGCAAATCAGCCAAAGTCTTTCAGCTACTGTGCCGAGGCCACAGACCCCGACGATTGGCTCGTGGATATCAACAAGCATTTCGAATGCAGCAATGTCAGACCTGAGGACTACGTCAAGTTCGCGTCTTTTCAGCTCAAGGATCACGCAGCTGATTGGTTCCAGCAATACAAGGATTCTAGAGGAGGTCAAGTGATTACTTGGACTGATTTTTGTCGGGACTTTAAAGCCACGCGTATCTCGTCTCAGGCCACGACCGGATGAAGACTCAAAGGTGCTAAAGTTTTCTCCAAGCTTGACCTTCGTATGGGTTATCATCAGATTCGCATTCGTGAACAAGATATTCCCAAGACAGCATTCAGAACAAGCTTTGGTTCTTATGAATATACTATCATGTCTTTCGGCCTTGCCAATGCTCCTCCAACATTCTCTCGCATGATGAACTTTATCTTCAACCCCTACACCAATGATTTCGTCTTGGTGTATCTCGATGATATTTTGGTCTTCTCCAAGAACAAGCAGGATCATGCCAAACATTTGCGATTGGTGCTCGACAAGCTCAGAGAGCATCAATTCTATGCGAAGTTTTCCAAATGTGAGTTCTGGCTTGATGAAGTTCTTTATCTTGGTCACATCATCTCCGCCAAGGGAATTGCTGTTAATCCGGCGAAGGTTTCTGCTGTTCTGAATTGGGAACCTCCTCAGAATGTCAAGCAGCTCCGCAGTTTTCTTGGGCTTGCAAGCTATTGTCGAAGATTCGTTGAGAATTTCTCCAAGATTGCAAAGCCTCTTTCCAACCTCCTCCAGAAGCATGTCAAGTATGTCTGGATGCCTGAGTGTGATGTCGCTTTCAACACCCTCAAAGAGAAACTCGTCACAGCTCCTGTCTTGACTCCTCCTGACGAATCCAAGCCATTCGAAGTTTTCTGTGATGCTTCCTTGCAAGGTCTCGGTGCTGTGTTAATGCAAGAGAAGGAAGTTGTGGCCTATACCTCTCGTCAGTTGAAGCCCAACAAAAAGAACTACCCCACTCATGATCTTGAGTTGGCGGCAGTTGTCCATGCATTGATAACATGGAGACATCTCTTGTTGGGAAGGAAAGTGGACATTTTCACCGATCACAAGAGTCTCAAGTATATCTTCACTCAACCAAACCTCAACCTCAGGCAAACTCGACGGGTCGAAATGATTCAAGAGTACAACCCAAGTATTGAATATACTCCTGGCAAGGCGAATGTGATTGCAGATGCGTTGAGCAGAAAGGCTTATTGCAACAGCTTAATTCTCAATCCCTTCCAACCGGATCTTTGTGAAGCTTTCCGCAAGCTGAATCTTCAAGTTGTTCCTCAAGGCTTTCTTGCCAACCTCATAGTCTCTCCTACTTTGGAAGATCAAATTCGTGAGGCACAACTCCTGGATACCATGGTGAAGAAGGTGAAACGTGGTATTGACAAGGGCATTCCCCAATACAAGTGCTATCGCTTGGATGACAAAGATACTCTTTTCTTTGAGGATCGTATTGTGGTTCCTAAAGGCGATCTGAGAAAAGTCATTATGAATGAGGCACACAATTCTCTTCTATCCATTCATCCTGGAAGTACGAAGATGTACCATGACCTCAAGCAGTCGTATTGGTGGACTCAAATGAAGCGAGAAATTGCTCAATTCGTGAATGAATGTGATGTCTGCAGAAGGGTGAAAGCAGAACACCAAAGACCAGCGGGTCTCCTCCAACCTCTTGCTATTCTAGAATGGAAGTTTGATCATATCGAGATGGACTTCGTGACTGGTTTTCCTAAGTCCAAGCGTGGAAATGATGCTATCTTCGTTGTCATTGAAAAGCTTACTCAAGTGGCTCATTTTCTTCCTGTCAAAGAATCTATCACAGCAGCTCAGCTGGCAGAGCTTTACACCTCCAGAATTGTCTCCTTGCACGGTATTCCACAATTGATCTCTTCAGACCGTGGAAGCATCTTCATTTCTAAGTTCTGTGACTCCTTTCAGAAGGCCATGGGCACCAACATTCGTTTCAGCACAGCTTTCCATCCTCAAACAAGTGGCCAAGTCGAGCGAGTCAATCAAATCCTTGAAGATATGCTCAGGGCTTGTGTCATTTCCTTTGGCATGAAGTGGGAAGAGTGTCTTCCATATGCCGAGTTCTCCTACAACAACAGCTTTCAAGCGAGTTTGGGCAAGGCCCCATTCGAAATTCTCTATGGCAGAAAGTGCCGTACTCCTCTCAATTGGTCCGAGACAGGTGAACGCCAACTTCTTGGCAACGACTTGATCACAGAAGCCGAAGAAATGTGCAAAGTCATTCGTGAGAATCTCAAAGCCGCGGAATCGCGCCAGAAGGGCTATTATGATGACAAGCACCGTGATGTGGCTTTTCAAATCGGATACCATGTCTACCTCCGCGTCTCTCCAATGAAAGGCACTCGTCGCTTCGGTATCAAAGGGAAGCCTGCCCCTAGATACATGGGTCCTTTCAAGATCATTGGCAAAAGAGGCGATCTCGCCTATCAACTTGAGCTTCCATCCAACTTTGCAAACGTGCACGATGTGTTTCACGTGTCACAGCTTCGCAAGTGCTTCAAGATTCCTGAGCGCACTATCAACTTTGAAGAAATTGACCTCCAAGAAGATCTCTCTTATCATGAGCACCCCGTTGCTATTCTTGAAGAAACCGAGCGCAAGACTCGCAACAAGTCAATCAAATTCCTGAAAGTGAAGTGGTCACACCATTCCGACCGAGAAGCCACCTGGGAGCGCGAGGATCACCTCCGTTCCGAATATCCGGAGTTCTTTCAGTCCTAGATCTCGGGACGAGATCCTCTTGTAGTGGTGGAGTGTTGTAACACCCCGGATGTAACTTTCCATATTTGTAACTCCAACTCTTGCCATTTTTGGATATGTGCTATGATATCCCCTCCGTGGTTGGGTTTTGTTTTCGTTTTTCATTTTGTCCATGTCATGCATCTCATATCATGTCATCATGTGCATCTCATTCGCATACGTGTTCGTCTCATGAATCTAAGCATTTTCCCCGTTGTCCTTTTTGCAATCCGGCACTCCTATGTTCCCCGGCGCTCCCTTTTACGTTTTTCCGTGTGCGGGTGTTGAACATTCTTGGAATGGACCGAGCCTTGCCAAGTGGCCCTGATATAGCACCGGTAGACCACCTGTCAAGTTTCGGGTTATTTGGAGCTCGTTTCGTACTCCAACGGTTAACCGCACTCTCGCAAAGGCCTCTTTTAAGTTGCAGCCCAACATCCCTCCAAAAAAGCCCAATAACCCATCTAAGTCACCTCCATGCTCTCCGTCGTCGGATCACGATCGTGTGGGCGAAAACCGCACCCCATTTGGACTCTCCTAGCTCCCTCTATGCCTATATATACACCCCTCATTCCAAATTCGCGGATCCCCTCCCCCCTAACCCTAAAAATCCCAGATCCACCGCCGCCGGACGTGTCCGGAGCCCTCCGTGGTTGGGTTTTGTTTTCTTTTTGAATTTTTTCCATGTCATGCATCTCATATCATGTCATCATGTGCATCTCATTCGCATACGTGTTCGTCTCATGAATCCGAGCATTTTCCCCGTTGTCCGTTTTGCAATCCGGCACTCCTATGTTCCCCGGCGCTCCCTTTTACGTTTTTCCATGTGCGGGTGTTGAACGTTCTCAGAATGGACCGAGCCTTGCCAAGTGGCCCTGGTATAGCACCGGTAGACCACCTGTCAAGTTTCGGGTCATTTGGAGCTCGTTTGGTACTCCAACGGTTAACCGCACTCTCGCGAAGGCCTCTTTTAAGTTGCAGCCCAACATCCCTCCAAAACAGCCCAATAACCCATCTAAGTCACCTCCATGCTCTCCGTCGTCGGATCACGATCGTGTGGGCGAAAACCGCACCCCATTTGGACTCTCCTAGCTCCCTCTATGCCTATATATACACCCCCCATTCCAAATTCGCGGATCCCCTCCCCCTAACCCTAAAAATCCCAAATCCGCCACCGCCGGACGTGTCCGGAGCGGGCCGGACAACGTCCGCCGCCGCGCGCAGCCACTCCGGGGCTGCCACGTGGCACCACCGCGCCGCCCCGCCGCCGGCCCGCGAAGCCCGCCGAGGGCCCTCCGCGCGCCCGACGCGGGCCGCGCCCCCGCGCCGCCGCCGCCCATCTGCGCCGCCGCCGCCCATCTCCCCCGCCGCCGCCGTCGCCGCTCGCCGCACGGACCACCGCCGGCCGCTGCGTTCGCCGCCGCGCGCCCTGCCGTCCGCCGCGCGCCCGGCCCCGCCGACGGACCTCGCCGCCCCGGAGCCGCGCCGACCCCGCCGGCCACCGCCCCATCGCCGGCCGCGGCCCTCCTCCGGCCGGCTCCCTCCTCCGGCGTCCTCTCCCTCGCCGGCCGCCTCCACCTCGAACTCCGGCCGACGACCTCGGATCCGGTCCGGCCAGATCCAGATCCGGTTGACCCTCTCCCCCTCGTTTTTTTCACCAAGTCTTTTCTGTAATATTTTCTTGCATCTTCATCGCATCACATCTCCGCACCCGTGGCTCCGTTTTCGGCGTGTAGCATATCAATTGTTCGTCTCGAAGAGTAGATCATTTCATCTCATTGCACCATTTTCATTTGAGCTCATCTTGGTGCCCGAAATGCTGTTGGAAGAGGGCTATGTGATGTTAGTTTCTGTTTCTTAACAGAACTTGCACTTTTATCATTTTTGCCATGATTAATGTGTGCACCTTATGAACTTGAGCCCTACATGTGTGTTGATCTATGCCATGCTGTCTTTCCAGGGGTGTATGCCATGTATTTTTGTGAGTTATGTGGTGACTAGAACAAGCATGCAAACTAGGGATGATAATGTTGCTGATTTCAGGAACTTAGTGTTTTCACTAAGTCATGTCCTGCTGTTATTTTTATGCCATATGTTCATGTTGTTACAGAGAGATCTATGCCCTTTTTGAGCATGATCAGTAAGGGTGTTTTGAACATATGGATGTGCTCTATCCATCCATGCCTTTGTTGGCATTTATGGAGTAGACTAGCATGTCATTTTCGTGCTCTACTTTTGCATCAAAATGTTTCCTAGCAGATTGTTTACATGAGATTAAATTTTCACGAGGTTGTTGTAGTTGATCTGTGTATGCTATGATGTTGTTCTTGCCATGTATAGCTTCTATGCCATGTCTTCTTGATGGGTGTATGCTTAGTTTATCATGAGATGCTCTGTAGTGAGTGCATCGAGCTCACGAACATGCCTACTTGATATCTGTTTTTGCCATGCCCAGTTTTCTGCTAAGTCTGAGATCTGTAATAAAACTTGTTGTGTTTACATGGGTGCCATCATATCCTCTAGTCCTTTTTGGCTTATGGTCAGTAAGGGACTTTTGATCTATGCTTTGAGTAGATTCCTGCCATGTCTTGTTTTGCTATTCTAAGTTCCTGTAGCTTGTCGTTTGCTTGCTCTAAACATGCCTTCCTGATGTTAATTTCTGGCATGCTAGTATTTTCACTAAGTGTGTGAACCTGATATTTTTTTGCACTTTCACCATGCTTGTTTGAACATGTTATGATGTGATTTAGCCGTAGCTCAGTGTTCCTCTTTTGTTAAGCATATCCTGTAGATCACTGTCATATGCTTTGTCTTTATGTTGGGGTGCTGTAGCATAGTTTCTTGTTGCATGCTAAGTAGCATCGTGCTGTTAAACGCAGATTTGTGCCATTATTGTTTTGCTTGCCATTTGCAAACCGTGCATCCTATTCCGGTGATCTTTATATCGATTTCAACCGAAATCATCTCATCTTTCCAGCGGCATACTTGGTTTGCCAAGTTGATGCCCGGTTCATCATTTTCCTTCCGGAGCACACATATGCATTGCATATCACATCTCGCATAGCATGTCATGTATTGCATCATATTGCTTGTGCATTGCTCCTTGTTTGATTGTTGTTCCATTGCTTGTGTTCTTGCTTTGGGTAGATCCGGGAGACGAGTACGTGTACGACGAACCTGTTGAGAACGCCTACGAGGATCAAGCCTTCGACAACTCTGAGAACCTTGCAGGCAAGATGACCATACCTTCGATATCACTTCTATCTTTGCTTGCTAGATGCTCGCTCTTTTGCTATGCCTATGCTGCGATACCTACCACTTGCTATATCATGCCACCCATATTTCCATGTCAAACCTCTAACCATCCATGTCCTAGCAAACCGTTGTTTGGCTATGTTACCGCTTTGCTCAGCCCCTCTTATAGCGTTGATAGTTGCAGGTGAAGATGAAGTTTGTTCCTTGTTGGAACACGAATATTTTGGGATATCACAATATCTATTGTTTTAATTAATGCATCTATATACTTGGTAAAGGGTGGAAGGCTCGGCCTTATGCCTGGTGTTTTGTTCCACTCTTGCCACCCTAGTTTCTGTCATACCGGTGTTATGTTCCTTGATTTTGCTTTCCTTACGCGGTTGGGTGATTTATGGGACCCCCGTGACAGTTTGCTTTGAATAAAACTCCTCCAGCAAGGCCCAACCTTGGTTTTACCATTTTCCACCTAAGCCTTTTTCCCTTGGGTTTTCGCGAGCCCAAGGGTCATCTTTATTTAACCCCCCCCCCCCCGGGCCAATGCTCCTCTGAGTGTTGGTCCAAACTAGAGCCACTTGCGGTGCCGCCCTGAGGCAACTTGGGGTATCCTCGGTTGCCGTACGTAGTGTTCATCCGGTGTGCCCTGAGAACGAGATATGTGCAGCTCCTATTGGGATTTGTCGGCACATTCGGGAGGCTTTGCTGGTTTAGTTTTACCATTGTCGAAATGTCATGAGAACCGGGATTCCGAGACTGATCGGGTCTTCCCGGGAGAAGGTTAGTTGACCATGAGAGCTTGTGATGGGCTAAGTTGGGACACCCCTGCAGGGTATTATCTTTCGAAAGCCGTGCCCACGGTTATGAGGCAGATGGGAATTTGTTAATGTCCGGTTGTAGAAAACCCGAAGTTGACCTTAATTAAAATACATGAACCGTGTGTGTAACCGTGATGGTCCCTTCTCGGCGGAGTCCGGGAAGTGAACACGGTGTTGGAGTTATGTTTGACGCAGGTTGCTTTAGGATCACTTCTTGACCGCTACTAGCTTCACGACCGTGCCTTGCTTCTCTTCTCGCTCTCTTTTGCGATCGTAGCCACCATATATGCTAGTCGCTTGCTGCAGCTCCACCTCATTACACTACCCTTCCCTTAAGCTTAAATAGTCTTGATCTTGCGGGTGTGAGATTGCTGAGTCCCCGTGGCTCACAGATTCTACCAAAACAGATGCAGGTACCGGTGACGCCAGCGCAGATGGCGCAACTGAGCTGAAGTGTGAATTTGATGAGGCACTTGGTCGTTACTATGTTTCTTTTCCAGACGATCAGTAGGGGAGCCCAGTTGGGGCGATCGGGGATCTGTGTTGCATTTGGGGTAGTCTTCTTTTATTTTGGTTCCGTAGTCAGACCTTGAGTGTAAACTGAATGATGGATGTTTATTTATGTATTGTGTGAAGTGGCGACTGTAAGCCAACTATGTATCTCTTTTCCCTTATGTATTACATGGGTTGTGTGAAGATTACCTCACTTGCGACATTGCTTTCACTGCGGTTATGACTCTAAGTCGTGCTTCGACACGAGGGAGATATAGCCGCATCGAGGGCGTTACACTAAGAGGGGAGAGAAAAAGGCGGGCGACAAGAAGGCGGTCGCAGGCAGTAAGTAGATGGGGGGGGAGATCGAGCTTCAAGAAATTGTGAACGGTCTGCGCTAGTTGCTCAATCCGTTGCTTCTTCGGAAGAATCCGCAAATGAATATTCTTTATTTCCTCTCGAACAGGCCCTCTTTTTTCATTCAAATGTACATCCAAATAAATAGACTTTACTATCCTCTTAAGGTTCTCTATGCCCTCAGACATTGATTGCTGGAAGGACCTTTTTGGCACTAGACAGACTCTTTAATATCGATGGCAGCAACTATCCATTTTCTCAAGGGCCTCCTCACTCCGATTCACCTCCCGGGCTCGCGTAAAAGTATTAGTTAGCGGGTCTTGGTTGAATAGATAGTCAAATAATGGGAAAAATTGGATTCAATTAGCCGGCAGTAGGTAAAAGGAAAAGCTCTATAAAAGCGTAGAAATGAAATCGAAGGCCGATGGTAAAGTTGGGGCGGATTTTAACACCCACTTTCCATACCCTACAATTCAGAGGCCATCACCTCTGGTCTTTTAATAACATATCAGTAAACAAGGCTCTCCTCGTGTAGCTTTTTGCCTTTTTCATTGTTCGTTCTGAGGTGGATTCGAACCACTCTCTCCGTTTGGATTTCGTAGACAAGTACCAAGGAGCAAGAAAACGTATGCGCTTTAGCAAGGGATGAGCGAGAAATCCGTTGCTTTTTCTTTTCAAAATAAATACATTTGGTTCAGGCGCTATTAGCATGGTAAGAAAATATTTTTTTACAAACGCTCGAAAGGCGGTTATCGAACTTTTTGATAAAAATGAGCTTTTTGGTGCTAAGTTGCTCAGACACTTTAAGCAAAGCGCCCCTATGAGCAAGATTTGGAAAAGAGGGCTCAGACACGGTCGCGAGAATTCTTCTTGTTCCCGGTCAATGAAATTCCAGAATTCAATTAATTTATTTGTTACTGAAGAGAAAACCGTTCTAGCTGTTCCTGAATAGCTTCCTTCAAAAGGATTTCCGCCCAGTACAAGCCCCAAAGCAGCTCTAGTGTTGAAGAAAGATGGAACCTAGAGAATGTGTGCGGCACTCAACTGCTTCTCCTAGCAGCACAACGCTTGTATTGCTAAATCCAGCAGCGGTCGATTGAAATTGAGAGAATAAGATAAATAATTTGGCACTGAGGCGCAGCCTCGAGCTAGGCGGGATTCTCTATTGTTGCCGAAGCTTAGAAGAAGGTGACTCGTAGCCTAAGGAAGGTGACTCGCGCAGACAGCTGACTCCTTCCGGATTGCAGACTGCAACTCGCCTGCATGAAGCAGGAATCGCTAGTAATCGCCGGTCAGCCTCAAAGTTCAGGATCTCCCCATGTTTCTTCTGGAGATGTGTCAGTGGCATCTATAATATAAAAATAGAGGCACTTCTTTTTCTTTTTAAAGAAGTTTTAAAGGCAGATGCCCCACTATTCGTAAACAAGAAGAAATCCAGTTTAGTTTGCTGGAGCCCGAATCTGTTCGATTATCGGCTTGACCACACTGATGTCGTGCTGTATTACCTGGTTTCCCGGGAAAAAGCAGAATATTTGATGGAAGAACAGGCGACCCCTTTGAGCAACCCTGTAATTCGAGTGAGATTGTCATGGCGCAAAAGCCCAGTGCTTTTCTATTCGAAACACAAGGGCGCTAAGCAAAGAGAATTTCAATTAACCACGGATTTCTCTCTAAAGGCGAAGAAAAAGAAGTGGGCGAACACTCAGCCCAGCGGGCGGACCCGACTTGTTCCTTTTATGCTGAAACTAGGGATGAAATAGAGGACTTCTAACCGAATGATTGATGGAATTCAGGTGCGACTTCATCAATTATTGAATTATGGACTTGGCGGTAGTGGTCAATACTAACTGCACCGTCTAAATACTCCCTGACTGAGAAAATTAACTCGAAAAGAAATTTTTTGGAATTCCATCGTAAGAAGATCGACTTGTAGAAGTCTAAAAATGGGGAGCAAAGGAAGCTTTTCTTTTTTGAGTTTCCATGGATCTCTCCGACGAAGTAGCGGAAGCATGAAATGCTTTTTTGTGAGGAAATCGCTCTACTTTTTCCAGCGATGAGTGATCGCCAAAATCAAGTAAAGCCCCGGCCCAAGAAATGCAGCTCACCATCTCTGCAGAGCTTAACAAGATAATCCACGCCAACAACCAAAGCCAACAAGCCTTCGCTCAGAAGCTCTTTCTTCATCTAAGCTCTCGTTCTTTGGCCCAACCAACCGCAGACCGAAAATCCAAAAAGTGCGTCACTTTTTCCCACACATTATCCTTAATATTGGGATAAAAGGACCCTGAAGAAGGAAACTCTCTTCCCATCTTGCGTAACTGACCACTGCAAGTCAAGTCGAATGAATAAGCTCCCTCCGGGCTCTCCCTTCAGAGTTTCACGCCAGTGGAACTCACAAAAGCAGTGCAACTAATGAATCAATTTAATAAATCCAAGCAACCCTTTCGTAAATCCAAGCAAACTTTTCGTAAATTCAAGCAAGAGTAGGTTCCCTAAATGGTTTTTAGGCGTATTTTCTTTGAACGGAGCAGAGAGCCTTCCTTTAAGAAAGAAATAACTCCCTACAACAACCGTGTTTCGAAACTCGAGTTTCCAATCTGGTCACACATGACTCTTGCCCTAAAGCAATTTCTTGATTAGGAGCAGTGGGTGGCCGTATTCAAGTATGCGGCTCGTATTTGTATGCCAGGCGTTCGATCATTACCGAGGATCTATCTTTGTCCCTTGGTTCAAAACTGAGGAAAGAGTGCGCTCGACCTCCTGGAAGGAATGCAATTATTCGCTTCGTAGTCAGTGTAGCCAGGGCATCATGAACGGATCCCTCAAGAGGAAGGTAGGGCCATTTTTTTCCTTGTTAGAAAAGAAATGGAAATTATTTTGAAATCTAATGATTAGAACTCAGAAAAGGCCCGGTATCCATCTACTCACAATAATTTGAATGTAGAACTGAAGAAGCACAATTTCCTTCTTCGAGAGGAATCCAACCCGCCGTAGGGGAACCTGTGGCTGGATTGAATCCTTCGTGATGGAAATTCGCTCGCCTACTTGCTCGTGCTTTTATTTGCGAGGAAATCTCTCTACTTTTTCCAGCGATGTGCCAAGATCTCCTCTATGTGAGAGAGAAGTTCTCAGAAATGATGGAGCTGCAAGCGTAATACGATCAAAGGAAATGGGATCGATGCTCAAACTCAAACAGTTCCCCAGAGGGGGCCCCGGGTTGAAAGAAGGCGCTCAAGACGGTGATTCTTGCTTAAAAAAGGGCTAAAGCACTCCAACTTCGAAGCTGGAGTTTAGCAGTTCTGTTGTGAAAGCGGAGTAGTGCCTTGCCTGCATTCCTTGGATAAAGCGCCCTGGGCGACCGGACCAAGGCTTGAAGGTGGATTAGCAAGGGAATGAATCTGATGAAGATGTTCCTCCGTCGTTATGAACATAAAGGCCCAATGTATGGAATCCTAGAAAGAAGCTAGCCCAACTTAAATGAGATATGATAGAAGGCGGATTCAATTCTTCAAGTCAAAGTCAAGGGCTACTGGCAGTTTCCTATCAATAACGAAGTGGATCAGCTCGCCAAATTTGTCGATCGAATCGGGCGCCCCGGCAGAACTTCCAGCGGTAAAAGAGACAAAAAGCTAAAAAAACCTCTCCTAACTATGAAGCTTTCCAGATGCATGGTCCAGATAGATACCTATTAGATCGCGACTTTGATTTCTCCTTCCCCACTCATCGCCCTCACTTTAAGACAAAAAATCCAATTCGATTCAAAGATCAGAATCATACCTCCAGCGGTCCAATCAGTAGAGTGCCAGTTAAGTTCCTCAAGAGAACACGGAGACTAATTTAAGTAAGAATTCCCCCTATCTGGGAGGCTTCTTACTTAAATGAAATTATTTTATTCTTTTAGTTGGAGTTGGTGGAACCATGTCGAATTCAAAAACAACTCCTTAAACTCCGTCGTTTACCGACATCCTCTCGGCTATCATACGTCCTCCGCTATAAAAGGAGAAATTGGGCCTATTTATAACTTTTGATGAAATTCCAGTTTGATCAACTTGCAGCAGCAGGAGGCTTTTTCGAACAAAAAGTTCGAGTAGTTCAGTGAAAAAATGGTCAAGCTTTCTTCCATCCTTCCTAAGGCTATGTGTACTTGGAAAAGTTTTGTGTTCCCACGTTCCAAAATGTTTGTTCTTATATTTTTTTGGGGGGGCACATGCGCGCCTCGATTCGTGGTTTTCGAGGATGTTTTGCTGCGCATTTAAGCCCTAAAGAACTAGCTTCCTGGAAAAAACTCACTCGATCACCGGCTTTCAGGGAATTCCCCCACTTAAGAATAAAGGGGCACTCGCACAAGCAGTGGAAGCCACCCAAAAAGGGAGGCTAGTAATTTTTTTTGGTAGGTTTGTTTGAATCGATGGAGGGAAGACTCCTTCGGTAGGTGCCCCCGACTCTTCCCGTTTCAGGGTGTCTATGAATTAGCATGAACAGTTTATTCAACTTGGTTGCACTCGCAAAACGAGCGTGGATGAGAAGTATCAAAAGTGTCGGGGTTTTGGGGGACCTCTCTACCGCACCTGTCTCCCCAGACATAGACTACGTAAAGGGTAGTACTCTTGGAAAGAGAGAAGAACACCACGTGAACAAAATCCAAACTAACGAATGTCACTCCCGAGGGGAATTTCACGTAAGAGAAGGGAGAATCTTCATCCAAAAAGAGCCAATGTGAGTTTAGGTTCAAAAGGATCACCGCTTCCACCAGACTCTATTTCTATTGGTTCACCTTAGATTTCTTGGTTGTCCCTACTAGTTTTTTTTTTGCCAAATTACCCGAAGCTTATGCTATTTTCAATCCAATCGTGGTTTTTGTCAATAAAACCTTCTCGTAGAAGTATTTTCACAAAGTTTTCGGTAATATTAGTAGATGCTATTCGAACCCTTCCTTTTATTACCCAATGATTTTGGAAGACCCTCAAAGAAATCCAGGGAGATGTCAGTCCAACTGAACCGCAATATGCTATTTTGGACTTTTTGCACATAATTATTAAAGATAGATTTTCGCTAAAGCTCATGGGGGCGTATACGTATTCGGTGGAGTAGGGGAACGGACTCGTGAAGGAAATGAGTCAAATGATGGGAAAAAGGAAGGAGTAATCAAAAAAGTCATAGGAGCTGCTGGTAATCAGCGATATGCTCGTATTGGTGATGTTATTGTTGCTGTAAGTTTATAAATTAAAAAATAAGACAGGAAAGATTAAATATTCGCCTGCGAAATTCTTATTGCCTCTGAGCTTGACCTGGA
The DNA here is from genome assembly GCA_963921465.1 of Triticum timopheevii. NCBI lineage: Eukaryota > Viridiplantae > Streptophyta > Magnoliopsida > Poales > Poaceae > Triticum > Triticum timopheevii. The sequence continues at coordinate 114,317,209 of OY997266.1, read as the reverse complement.
AAAACCCCTTTTGTGAACTTGAACGAAGCCGAGCCGATACGATAGGCGGGCGAAGTGAGCGAGACCAAGACGGGCCAGACATCCGCGTTGAGGGTGGAAATTTAAGAATAAATAAGTTTTAAGCAAACTTTTTTAGTCGGTGCGAAATTCAAAAAAATGAGTAGTTCAAAGGAAAAATGAATTTGAATTTCTGTACCGGTTCCGGAAGAGCGAAGAAAAAGGGTGCTAGCGCCCGCGGAGAACTTTCGTTTGTTCGCCTTCTAAAAGGCCTACTGACCTGCCGGTGACAAACGAAATGCAAGAACTGTCACGCAAAAGTCACACAGTATGCTGATCGTTCTGAAATGAATGGCCAGCACCTAATACTATCACTCAGTTGAGAAGTTTTCTTGTCATGGCTTTCATTCATTCATTTCATTCTTTGTTCTGTTGTGGAATCGAACCACTCAAAGGATTTCAAGTTTGTAAGCTCTTTCTCTTTTTTCGTTTTTCGCCACGTCCTGTGTCTTTCCGTTTTTTTGCTTATTTTGACAATCCCCGATACAGAAAAGATAAAAAGGGTTCAGGAATTGTCTCAACTATTGGTAAAGCGATCATACTTCCTTCGCCTAAAAGAGAATTTAATTTCGCGGCATTGAGCATTTATTGTATTTGAAAGGTCTCCTTTACCGCCATAGGATCTCGCACGAATTTCCCCATCTGCGCAGGGCTTCCGCAAGGTTCTCGGCCCGGTTCGAAGGTCAATGAAATGATAAAAAACCACCAGGTCGAGTTTGCTTCTCCCTTCCTTTTGGTGGAAACTTATCTCTAAATGATTTTTAGATAAGATGTTTCTGGAATTACCCCTACTACGTAGAATGGGATAGTTGGTTTCGAGAGCATTCCACCACTTTTTGGCGACTTTCCAATTGGAATGGACCCATCTCATGATACAAGTTACCCTGGATTTCTTTCTATTCCTTCTGCATCTCTCCTATCGAAACTATAATATAACCTTAATGGAAGGGCCCTGGTTCTGCCTTGCCAAACCGACAAATCCGGACTTACTTGATTGATTGAATCGAGAGATGGAAATGCCATTGAGAGATTAGAAGAGGCAAAATAAGAAAGAGATGAACTTCCCTTGCTTTGGCCAACCAAGATCGGATATAGCTGGTTTTCCGCTAAATCTATTTCAGTAGAGCGTATGATGTCGATGGCCCGAGGTAGAGCACTCAATGGGGGAATATAGCCTTGTAATGCATCATAGTTGGTTGAGCATCATGCCATCTTTATGTGTTGTGTGTTTACCTTGTTGTTTGCTTCTTTCTGGTTGTGCTTCTTCTCGATAGTTCCTATTTCGTTGCGACCGTGAGGATTCGTTCGACTACGCTTGGTTCGTCTTCGCCCGTTTATCTTCTTCATGGACTCGTTCTTCTTCCTAGAAGGATCACAGGCAAGATGACCATTACCCTGGATCTCACTACTATCATTGCTATGCTAGCTGTCTTGATGCTATCGCTATGTCACGCTTCCTACCACTTGTTTATCAAGCCTCCCAAATTGCCATGACAGCCTCTAACCTTTTTCACCCTTCCTAGCAAACTGTTGTTTGGCTATGTTACCACTTGCTCAGCCCTTCTTATAGCGTTGCTAGTTTTCAGTGCAGTTGAAGGTTGTTCCATGTTGGAACATGGATATCATGGATATTTCTGGGATATCACAATATCTCTTATTTAACTAATGCATCTATATAGTTGGTAAAGGGTGGAAGGCTCCGCCTTATGCCTGGTGTTTTGTTCCACTCTGGCTGCCCTAGTTTCCGTCGTACCGGTGTTATGTTCCTTGATTTTGCGTCCCTAACACGGTGAGGGGTATGAGACCCTCTTGATAGTTTGCTATGAATAAGACTCTTCCAGCAAGGCCTAACATTGGTTTTCCATTTTCCTAATAACAACTAAAACTTAAATAGGGGATTTTCGCCGGCCCCCTAGTATTTTTAATCAACCCCCTGGCCCGTGCTCCTCTGAGTGTTGGTCCGAACCGAGCAGCCGGCGGGGCCACCTCGGGGAAACTCGAGGGATGGTTTCCTCGTATCTTGACCCATCTGTTGTGCCCTGAGAACGAGATACGTGCGGTTCCTATCGGGATTTGTCGGCACACTGGGAGGTCTTGCTGGTTTTGTTTTACAATTGTTGAAATGTCTTGTCCACCGGTACCCCGAGTCTGATCGGATGTCCCAGCGTGGAGCAGGGGGCCTTCGCACGTCAGCCAAGGATAACACCTGACGCATGACAGGTCCATGATACAGCATTCCATGTACAAGAATATTCATCAAATACATGTGTATATGATTACATCAGTGTTGAATATAATCTTCTGGCATAGCCCTAAGGCTATTTACATGGCAGTGGAAGTATATTTAAATGGCGGCGGAAGTCTTGCCAGCATATCACCCTGGTTCGGCTCGACAACTCACAGGACTGGCAAGATTACGGCCTAGCACGACGGAACAAGAGAACGACCTACAAAAATGGCATGACACGCCAGGTTAGTACATTGAATGTACTTGAAAGACAACCAAATACATAGCATCCAAACAAGCAGAAGACAAAACAACAACCTAAACATGGCATGATATCAACCCAAGGCATAAATCAAAATAACATCATGGCATCTTCTAGCATGGCAACAACATGGCATATCAAATTTATTTCTAACATGGCAACAGCAAAACGTAGCATATCACCTCAATCATATAACACTAGTAGAAAAAGGGTCAAATGTGAGACACATTAGTCCCGGTTTGTAACAGAACCGGCACTAATGTGTCCATTAGTGCCGGTTCCAACAGCTAGGCGGGAGGAGCTCTTTAGTAACGGTTTGTGGCGAACCTTTAGCACCGGTTCGTGCCACGAACCGGTATGAAAGAAAGTGGTGGCAGGATGTTGTCAGAGTGGGGCCCTTCCAGAACCTTTAGTACCGGTTCGTGGCACGAACTGGTACTAAAGGTCGTCCTATATAAACCCTTCGTCCACCCGGTACTAAAGGTCGTCCTATAAAAACCCTTCGTCCACCCGCACTGTTTGACCTAAAGGCATTGCTGTTCGTGACCATCAATGATTGGACTGCTCTCAGTAACCTTTCAGGACAGACAAACAAGGGATACCGCGGATGCACGCACTGTTTGGATGATACCGACAGTATATATTTCAATAGTTGTAAGAAGAATGTGTACCTGGGACATCGTCGATTTCTTTCGAGCAGGCATCCCATAAGAAAGAAAGGCAAGCATTTCAAAGGTGAGGCGGATCACCAGACGAAGCCTCGCCACCGTACTGGTGCTGATGTACATGATATGGTCAAGGATTTGAAGGTCATATTTGGAAAGGGTCCTGGCAGACAACCTCTTCCGAAGGACGCTGACGGACGCGCACCCATGTGGAAGAAGAAATCTATATTTTGGGACCTGCCATATTGGAAAGACCTAGAGGTCCGCTCCGCAATTGACGTGATGCACGTGACGAAGAATCTTTGCGTGACCCTGCTTGGCTTCTTGGGCGTGTATGGGAAGACAAAAGATACACCTGAGGCACGGGAGGACCAGCAACGTATGCATGGAGAAGACGACATACATCAGGGTCATGCAAGCTACGCTCTTACCCAAGAAGAGAAGGAAATCTTCTTTGAATGCCTGCTCAGTATTAAGGTACCGTCTGGCTTCTCGTCGAATATAAAGGGAATAATAAACATGGCAGAGAAAAAGTTCCAGAACCTAAAGTCTCATGACTGCCACGTGATTATGATGCAACTGCTTCCGGTTGCATTGAGGGGGCTTCTACCAGAAAACGTTCGATTAGCCATTGTGAAGCTATGTGCATTTCTCAATGCAATCTCTCAGAAGGTAATCGATCCAGAAATCATACCAAGGTTACAGAATGATTTGGTGCACTGTCTTGTCAGTTTCGAGTTGGTGTTCCCACCATCCTTCTTCAACATCATGATGCACGTCCTAGTTCACCTATGCGAAGAGATTAACGTTTTGGGTCCTGTATTTCTACACAATATGTTCCCCTTTGAGAGGTTCATGGGAGTCTTAAAGGAATATGTTCATAACCATGCTAGGCCAGAAGGAAGCATCTCCAAGGGCCATCAAAATGATGAGGTCATTGAGTTTTGTATTGACTTTATTCCTGACCTTAAGTCGATTGGTGTTCCTGAATCGCGGCATAAGGGCAGACTGGATGGAAAAGGCACGCTAGGAGGGGAACAAATAATATGTATGGACGGACATTCTCTCACTGAAGCACACTACACAGTTCTACAGAATTCCGCCTTGGTGGCTCCATATATGTATGAACACAAGAATTAGCTACGCTCCAAACACCCGGAGCGGTCTGATGACTGGATTACACGTGAACAAAACAGGAGTTTCGCCAGCTGGTTCCAGACACGTACCATGCATGACACCTCTATTGAAGATGACCTGTACTTGCTGTCCCAGTTACCATCTTCGAATATAATGACTTTCAAAGGGTACGAGATAAATGGTAATACATTTTACACGATCGCCCAAGATAAGAAGAGCACCAACCAAAACAGTGGTGTCTGCTTTGATGCAGAAACCAAGACGGGAAAGGAAACATATTATGGTTATATACAGGACATATGGGAACTTGACTATCGACGTGGTTTAAAGGTCCCTTTGTTTCGGTGCAAATGGGTCAGTATGACACGAGGTGGGGTAACGGAAGACCCGCAGTACGGAATGACAACAGTGGATCTCAACAATCTTGCGTATGCAGACGAACCATTCGTCCTAGCCAATGATGTGGCATAGGTTTTGTATGTGAAGGACATGTCTACCAAGCCAAGAAAAAGAAAAGATAAGGAAGCGAATGCATCGTACGATGAGCCAAAGCGGCACATAGTTCTTTCTGGGAAGAGAAACATCATGGGAGTGGATGACAAGATAGACAAGTCAGAAGATTATGAAAAGTTTGATGAAATTGCTCCATTCACAGTGAATATTGACCCGAGCATCCCGTTAAGTGATGAAGATTTTCCATGGTTACGGCGCAAAGGGACACACGCGAAGAAAAAGTTTCACACCCAAAGATCTGGGATGTGATCGGCTTCACTATCATCACTTTCTTCTGTGTATCACACTTAGAGGGGAATCTCTGTAATAGTTAGGGTAGTTATGTGTTTTGGCATTTGAAACGCGAAGAAATTTTATGTGCAAACAAATTCTTTCATGCCTTCACTGATTTTTAAAGTTAAGTTATTCACAAACTAGTGATTCACACTAATTTCAAATAATTCAAAATTTAAACTATTCAAATTTGAAAACTACGGGCACTAACAGAAAGTTTGTAATTTTTTGTACCTAAAGCAAAAATATTCACAAAGAAACACTAAATACACAAAAAAAACAACACAAAAATAAAAAAGCAAAAAAATAAAAAAACCCGCCTACTAGGCCAGAGCGGCCTGCATACGACTAGAAACCCAACCTGTTGTTGGGCCAGGATGCAGGCCCGCAAAGGCCAAGTGGGCCCACAGGGCAGCAAAGAACACGTAGGCCCAGTAGGCCTGCTTTGGAGAGGAGCTCGAGAGAGCGACCGCACGGGGGTTTATAAACCAGTGCGGTCGCCCCTCGGCTAGCGAGGTGGGACTAAACTTGCCGCACCGCACCTGCGCCAGCGCACCCCCTTTAGTACCGGGTCGTGGCACAAACCGGTACTAAAGGGGGGGGGGGTCCTTTAGTACCGGTTTGTGCCACCACCCGATACTAAAGGGGGTCCCTTCCCGCCGCTTGGGCCGGCCAAAACTGGCCTTTAGTACCGGTTGGTGTCACAAACCGGTATTAAAGGCCCCTCCTATATAAACAACACTTACGAAAATTTCAGTTTCTCATCTGGCTTCTTCTCCTCTGCACCGTTGCCCGCCGCCCCCGTACGTCACCATCCCTCGTCGCCGCCCCCGTCGCCGCCCCGTCCCCGTCTGTCGCTGCCCCGTCGTCCCCGTCCCCGTCGTCCCCGTTGTCACCGCCGCCCCGTCCCGGCCCGTCCCGCGTCGTCCCCGTCCCTGTCGTCGGCGCCGCCCTGTACGTCCCCGTCGTCATCGCCGCCCCGGCCCATCCGTCCCAGTCCCCATCGTCGCCGCCCCGTCCCTATCCCCGCCGTCGTCATCCCCGTCGTCGCCGTGCCCATGGCCGTCCCCGTCACCGCGCACCCCCCGTCACCGCCCCCCGTCGTCCCTCGCCTCACCGGTGAGCGCGCACACACACACACATACATTTTTTGTTTTTTAGTTATACAAATAGTTAGAAATGTTAGAATTTTTAGAAATTTTTCTGTTTTTTAGTTATAGAAATAGTTATAAAAAAGTTAGAATTGTTAGAAATTTTTCTGTTTTTTAGTTATAGAAATAGTTATAAAAATGTTAGTTATATATATATATATAGAAATGTTATAATTTTTTTCTGTTTTTTAGTTATAGAAATATTAGAAATGTTATAGAAGTTATATATAGCATTGTTAGAAATGTTATAGAAACGTTAGTTATATAGAAATGTAAGAAATTTTAGTTATCAAAATCCAATCATTAAAAAATGTTACTTTTTGCGGGCATATAGCTACTATTTGTTCTCGACGATGCCCGACCCGCATCCTCACCGTCGACACGTCCGCGACGACGTCCGTCTGACCCATGTCTGGGACTGGGCTCCGCCTGGCTGGCACTGGGAGGTGCTGCCTCGAGGGGCGCACCGCTTGATGAGGAACCCGGCCCCGGGTCCCGTCGTCGACCCTGATCTCATTTGGTGGCGTTCGCGTGGGCCAGTTTCGGCGCGGAGGGAGCCGGCCCAGCCGGAGGTGGTACGTCGCCGTGTCAGGGAGGAGGACGAGCACGTCCATCGCTACATGGTTGCGTTAGAGGGCGGCAAGTTCTCCAATACCTGGCAGTTTCTTCAGGGATCTCACTTCAGCTATGATCCTGTGAGGGTTCCTTCTCTTTGGGTGTCCACCGCCCGCGCCGCAGGAACTGCGAGTGTCCTAGATTCTTCTGTAGTATTCGATCTTTATTAGCTACCTAGCCAGTGATGTATTTGATATTATATCTATTATTCGAGACGATGTATTCGAGATTATATCTATTGTTCGAGATGATGTATTCGAGATTATATCTATTATTCGAGACGATGTTTTCGAGATTATATCTATTATTCGAGACGATGTATTCGAGATTATATCTATTATTCGAGACGATGTAATCTGAATACTAAATTGTTTTATATTTCTTTTGGATTAGTTAAATAAAAGCTATGGCGGACAATACCGGCTGAGAGGGAGAACATGCCATGTTCGATATGATACGCCATCCTCACGGGCCAGATGATGATCAGAATGAAGAAGATTATGACGGCTCCGAATTTCTAAACAACACCGGAGAGGGTGATATGATATTCGATCGCGACGACCGAATTGATGAAGTCATGAACTATGATTATGATGATGATGAAGATAATGTTGATCTTGAAACAACAAAGACCGGCGAGGTATATATATTTATATAAGCAGGCATCTAGTGATCATCACATGTTTTAAATGACTTGAAGATATATTAACGAATCGATCTTTGTTCTTTCAGCCATCTGGATCGAGAAAATCTTCAGGCAAAAGGACGAAACAAGGCCTGAACAAAAAGTTGAAGGAGGGCGTAAAGTACAATATCGAGGCAATCAAACCTAATGGCGAACCATTAGCGCCTAAGAAGATTGCGGACAAGGTCGTTCGTCAGTGCGGAGTTCTTGTGAAGGACCAACTCCCGATCAAACTTCAAGAATGGAGAGAGCCAGCAAAGCCACGTCCAGATGTTACTTTTGTCGACAAGAAACAAAAAGATCTGCTTTGGGATACTCTCATGGAACATTTCACCCTACCAGATCATTTCACAGAAGCAGAAAGTCAAGGACGCTGCTCTTAGGAAGATGGCGGTTGCATTCAAGAACCACAAGAATCATGAATGGGACAAGTACGTCAAGGGAGGAAGGAAGACTCCAGTATTCGAGGGAACACTAGAGAACCAACGTGCTCATTGGGACGATTTCGTGAAATTCAAGGATTTGGAATTAGCTAAGGAACGGTCGAGAATAAACAAGAAGAATGCCGAAAAAAGGATAAGTTCCATAAGCTGGGGCTAGGTGGCTATGCGGTGGCAATGCCTAAGTGGGATAAGTCTGAGAAAGAGATGGAGGATGCAGGTGTCACTCCGGTTACTAAGAGCTGGCCCCCCAGGTGCAGGACTTGGTTCTATGCGCATGGGGGGAGTTGGACCCGAAGACAGGCAATGTTTCGACGAAGGCAAGTCTGAAGGGAGCCGACGATGCGATACTTGTTGCAATAGAAGATGCACGATCTGGGGTGTTCCAGCCCAACAGAGAGAATGACGAGCTTACGCGTGCCCTGGGAAATCCTGAACACCCGGGAAGAACACGAGGCAAGGGCGCTATTCCGTGGTATGAGGGGTTTTCAGACTGGAACACCGACTACAGAACCGTGCGAGAAAGAAGATTGCGGAGGAGAAGAAGAGGAAGATGGAGGAGGAGCAGAGGAAGCGGGACTATGAACGCCTTCAAAGCCTAGAAGCAAGTCAAGCGGAATTGGCAGTCAAATTCCAGTGGCAGCAGGAGCAGATCGACTCACTTACCCAGCAAAGAGGGTCTCAGCAGCTGCAGCAGCTAGCGGATGATCCAACATTGGATAGCACCACCCCATCCATGCCGAGAAGCAGCGTGGGTTCCGCCCCGGACGACGCAATGCTGGGTAGATACCCCGTGGATGACATCACGGAGAACACTAACTGCGAGCTACATGTCAAAATAAAGAACATATCCATGAAGGTGGAGGACGCTGTTGCTTTTACAAATCCCCCGAGGCAACCTTCCATTCCAACCCGATTCCAGCGGGCTATGCTTGTGTCTTGGTTGATGAGGTGGTGGACCCATATTCAGAGCTACAGCTTGACATTCGTGGAGGTGACGACGAGCACTTTCTCGGAGAGGCCAAACATTGTATCATCCTATGGAAAAAGGATTGCATCATCTTTCAAAGGCCACCGACACCGCGTCAGCCGACTCCTCGTCGAAGTCCGCCACCGAATCAGCAGACTCCCGCTCCTGCAAGTCCACCAAGTCCGGCAAAGTGTCAGGCCACACCTCCTCCAAGTCCGGCAAAGTGTCAGGCCACTCCTCCTCCAAGTCCGCCACGGCGTCAGACGTCCACTCCTCCTCCAAGTCCGGCACAACCTTAGGCCACTCCTCCTCCAAGTCCGGCACAGCTTTAGGCCACTCCTCCTCGTGCAACTCAGCCCCGTCCGCCATCTCAGCTGCCTCAGCAATCACAGAAGAGACACCCCGCAGCTATGGTGCGTAGCGGTACGAGTCGAGGTAGTACAGGAAGTACAGGAGGAGGCAAGCGATATAAATATGGTCCAAGCCTCACGCCTCTTCCGCAGAGGCCTTATGACAAGTCTGAGGAGGAAAACCCAGCCATATCAAAGGCCGAGGTGGAAGACCATTTTGAACCGAAACTGCCACCGCCGCCAAGGGAGAAAGTGCCTGAGGAAACGATTGACCACTTCATTCGTATGGCTCAACCACCAGCTCCCAAGCCTGTTGACACAGACTATGAGCGCCACATCAGGAAGTTAACTCGAGCACGTCTACGTAAGGAGGCGAGCTCGGGATCGAGCAAACAACAAGCAGCTGTCAAAAAATGCGGGAAAACCATTCCCCAGCTGGGAGAACAGGCGGCGCAATCGATCCCCTCGCTTGTTGTGGCAACTACACGTGACAGTACGCGCGCCCAATATTATTGTGGGCAAACAGTTTACGTTCCCGAGGTGGGCAATGTGGTAATAACCAAGGACCATATAATGCAGGCTGAAGTTCTCAACATCACTGTTGGACAACTCCTCGAGATCGAGCCCATGCCTGTGCTTACAGAGGATGAAATAAAATGCAAATATGTCCGGGGCCAACCTTTGGTCGAGCCAGACAAGGTCAAGAACCTCCCAACGAGAATGTATGAATTGCATCAATGGTACATGAACATTACCAAGATTTCCAATCGAGAGTCCCTCATGGTGAATGTCAAGGAGGAGCATTACTTCCATGAGAAATCTCTGTCTGTTGAGTATTCTGAACTGTTTCAGTTATACAATCAAGACGCACTCCACAAATCTATCGTCAGTTGCTATTGTCTGTAAGTGATTTCTTTCTGTAATTTAAGTCTCAAGCTAGCTGTAGTGATCCTTTTGATCAATCATTAGCTGTATTTATCCTCACTATATTCTTTTCTATGGTATTATGCAGGATGAAGATGTATGAAATGAGAAAAGGTGGACGCTTTGGCATCTTGTGTATCATTAAAGTTGACGCCAGAACAGTTGAAATACTGGACTCACTACTCGAAGCAAATACTGACTATAACATCTTGTTTGGGATAGTCAACAGGTAATTTCAATCATTATTAACTATATATTTCGGCCTATTTAGTTCGTCATTTCATGATATGAACTATTTAATAACCCCTTTATTCATTTTCTTTGTCGGCGGGCAGGGCTTGGGCAAGGTTCATCAGTGTCACGGAAGGCGAATGAAAAAAAAAAGCTTAAATGGTTTCGACCCAAGGTAAGTAATTAAGTAGTACTAGCTAGCTAGCTAGCTGCCATCTCTTTAATTATCATGCTTGATTAATTATTATCTGATCAAATTCCATTCTCGTAAAGGCCCTGAATCAGGCGCAGGGAACTGAATTGTGTGCATTCTGTGTTTGCGAGAACATTCGCATGATGGCGTTTGAAAGGAGCAGATCTCAAAGACAGGAATGGGTACGCTTGTCAGAACACTATTCACAATTTTTACACAATTATCGATATCTAGTCACACAACTAATACACATGCATATTGATCTCCTTCTTAACAGTTCAAAGAGGTGCGGGAGAAGCTCCTAGAAACGGAGCGCGTAGAAGCACTTCAAGAGGAAATAGCGGGATTTTTGCTCGACCAGGTCATAAATCCGAAGGGAGAATACTATTACCCGCTATGAACCACTTCCAATTGTCATCGTGCTCTGAAGGCACCAATTAGGTTAATGCCACTGGCTCCGAAGGAAACATGCATATGTAGGAGAAATTGTATATAGCTATACATGTGTGTATGTGTGAATTAATTAATATGGTGGTTTGTGAGACAATGATGATATATATATGCATGATTGGTTCAACTAGAAATTCTATATATATATATATATATAGGGTGGCACTATTATGATCATGGGATCAAAATAACTATTCGGATCACAGCAGCCTCTATAAGGGCCCGACAGGGCCCTCCCGAACTTCCCGAAACTGCCATTCCGGCCCGACAGCATCCCAGCCGATCCCGAGGCCTCCCCCGACAGGATCCACCTGATCCCGATCTCGAGACGCCCCAGCCCACCTCCTTCCCTCGATCCCCCGACCTCCCCCGTGGTCGCCGTCGATCTTCGCCGGATCACCCCCCGTCTACAGCTCCTGGCCTGCCGGATCCGCCGCCTCCCCTTCTTCACAAGCTCCTTGCCGACCGGGTCCGCCGCCTCCCCTCCGTCTCCAGCTCCTGGCCGGCCACCGGCGCAGGAGAGCGAGCGACGGCGGATGCCGGCGTGAGGGACCCCGCGTCGCCTGGACGCGGCGAAGCCGCCATGGACTTCAGGAAGCCGCATCCTCGTCCAATCACCACCGCCCGAAGACTTGGCAGACCAGATGACGGGACCGGCGGCGAGCAGCGAGACCAACGGAGCAACTCCTCCACGGAGGCGGCATCTGCTGCGCCCTCAAATTCAGCCGCAACAGTACATGAACTTCCTCCCCAATTTTGCCTTCTTCTTCAATCTTGCATTCTCTGACCTTCTTGCTTCGTGCAGATGAACTTCACTCCCTCTGCAAGACAAGTATTGCCATGGGATTCCTCTCATACCTCCACGACGAATTGTTCCCAGGGTGGCCTATCAGCTGCTGGAAAAAGGTTGGCCGAACTTATAGCCAGGGTATGGTTGAACTTCTTCCTTTCTTCGGTTTGTTATTTCCTTACAACCATGAGAAGTTCTGGTAGTGCATGAGCATTAGTCCAGGCTACAAAAGCTTTTTTTGAAATCTCCTGCTTACAACCATGAGAAATTCTGGTAGTGCATGAGCATCAGTCCAGGCTACAAACACTATAAAATCTCCATGAGAAGTTCTGGTAGTGCATGAGCATCAGTCCAGGCTACAAACACTATAAAATCTGCCTGCATTCACATTCACATTCGCATTAAAAAAATGAAAATAGTACATGCATGTGATGTGACTTGAAGGTCAGGTTGGTATGCACTAGCAGTCCAACCATTCAAAAAACTCATGAAGGCTCAGGTTTCCTAATTGTAGACAGTATTTCCCCTTTGCAAATCAAGAAGTTCAGGTTGTGGAGAGTGCTCAGTTCAGGTACATATAAGTAATCTAAATATTGCAGAATTAAAAAACAGGATGTGAAGTTCATTCTGTGAAGGGTGCTCAGTTCAGGTACAAAGGCATTGGCAGATGCTCACTTCATTGCATAGTGTGATGTCTCTCACCACTTCTATGCAGATATAACTTATGTGCTAACAGGCATTTTTTTCCTTTAATGTCAGCAAGACGAGAGACGCATGAAGAAGCTTAGAAGTTCCAGCAGCAAGTACACAATGCTAAGCCTGTACGCGTTGCACCACCCTCTCAATGGGTCACACCTCAAACGCACCAACAACATTACCAACCTGCTCCAGACAAAAAATGGACGACACCAGAAACACACGGATACTCCCGAGAAGCTGGGTCACAGCTCTATCCGCACAAGTTTGCGCCTCCACCTAATTGGGTGATGCCGGAAATCCCCCGCGGATTCTTTGTATCCACCAGCAGACTCCCAAGCATGCCGATGGAGGAGGGGGTTAGCTCAAGTCCTGCGTGTAACTCTGGAGGTTATCCTGGTGTGCCTCATCAATGCCAAAGCGAAGCAACTAAATCGGATCCCAGGACAAATCCAATAGCAACACACACACGAAGGAGAGTGATCTGCACACTACCACCGTTTGATCCTGCTGCTGATGCTACAAGTGAGAATTGTACAGGGCAAAAGGTAGATGGATTGCTTCACAGAACAAAAGAGCAAACCAAGACCAGGATCGCAATACCTCCACAACCACCTCAAGCAAAAAGGACGCAAACAAGAGAGAGGCCATCTTCAGCCCTACTTCCTCCTCGTGATCCACTGCTGCATCCTGCTATGATTACTCCTCCATGCCCCATCCCAGAGGGACAACAGCCGACACTGGCGGAGTTGCGATCATACATGCACGTAAGTGAAACAAAAAATATTTATATACGCATCTTGTATTATCTACAAATTTCTGCTCCCTCCAGAATAACAAGTTCATAAACTGCATTTTAAGGTGCTGTTTGGATTTCTTTTTTGTTTTTCTGCAGACGCCAGATCTACCGGATTATATAATACCAAGACTAAAGATGTGATTCAAGGATGTAGAGAAAGCAAGGGAATTTTATAACAGATACGCCAGACACGCTGGTTTTGGAATCAGGAAGACGGGTGGAAATGACAACCACAAGTATTTTGTTTGCGCCTTCCAAGGGATACACACATCTTCAGTTTCAGAGGCCAGCAGGAAGCGAAACAAAACATCGCAGAGGACGGCTGCAATGCAAGAATGAGGGTGAAGGTGCAGGAGGATGGCACATGCGTGGTAGTGGACATTGAGTACAATCATAATCACCAGCTCATGCAAACTGATGACGTGCTGGTGTTTTTGCACTCACACAAGAATTATGACTCCACTATTTTGGAGTACATAAAGCTCTTGCAGTACCATGATGTCAAGCACACGACAATCATGTCCATGCTATCTGAAAATGAAGATGGAAGCTACTTCCTAAGCATGACCGGACGAGACCTGCTAAACAAGTAAGTACTCAAACACCAACATACTGCAATGTAAAAATAGCATCCTAGCTCACAAACCTTTGCTAGCAAAAAATAAACAAATGCATCTTTGCATGTGATTTGCAAGAAAGCCATGAATGCAAGGAAAGATTATTTGGATGATGTATTGAAACTTGTTTCATTCTTCAAAGATATGAAGGCGATAAATGATGAGTTTTTCTACGACATCCAAGTGGACAAGGACAAGTTAATTAAAAACATTTTCTGGTCCAATGCAAGCTGCCTAGGAGCCTATCAAGACTTCGGCGATTGCGTAACATTCGACACGACTTACAAGACCAACAGATTTCATATGCACCTGGGAGTGTTTGTTGGAACAAACCATCACTTGCAGTCAACGATATTTGCTGTTGCCCTAATAAGAGACGAAGATGCAAAGTCATTCAAGTGGCTCGTTGATACATTTCTACGGTGCATGAACAACAAGCACCCAACTTGCATTCTAACAGGTGAGTTCAAATAAAACACTCCTCAAGTTTCATCATCTTTCCAGTCTGTGGGTCTGTATTCGGTATATTTGGTTTTCTCTGAAAATAATATACAGCAAGCAGTTCAACCACTGTTAGCACAGAAGTCCAACCAAAAAACAGTAGAAGAAAGCAAATTTTTTCTGTCACTTGTTTACAAATTAATATACAGCAAGCAGTTCACTGTTAGCACAGAAGTCCAACCAAAAAACAGTAGAAGAAAGCAAATTTTTTCTGTCACTTGTTTACAAAAAAACTAGTCATGAATGTGAAGTTCAAGTACAGGAATCATAGAAGTTCAAGGATAAAAATATGTTCAGAAAAAACATGTAGCATGTTCAGAAAAATATAGTTATTTATGTGAAGTTCAATCACTGGTACCACAGAATTTCAAGAACCCTGCTGTAAGGAAAAATACATGTGCCAGTTTTAGATGGTCATGTTGCTTCATCTGAAGTTCAAGTACTTGTACAACATAAGTTCACCATCAGTACAAAAAAAGAATCAAGTTTCATTTTTTTTAATTCATGCAGACCAATGCCCATCGATGGCGAAAGCTATACCACAATCATTTCCAAACACCGTCCACAAGCTATGCTGTTGGCACATCTTGAAGAAGTACAGGGAATACCTCGCGTTGCTGTACAACAAGTACAAAACATTCAAAGAGGAGTTCACAGCTATATTAAACTGGCCGCTGATGCCAACGGAGTTTGAAGATGCATGGGCTAAACTCGTGCACAAGTATAAACTGGAGAACGACCAGATAATGATGCAGCTCTGGAGTGATAGGAAGATGTGGATTTCAGCATATTACAAGAACATTTTCTGTGCTAGAATGACTTCCACACAACGAAGCGAGAGCATGAACCACGTGCTAAAGAAAGGGTTTGTCAAGGGGACCCAGAACCAAAACAAGTTTGCTAGGCGGGTCAATGCTTGCATACAAACTCGGATGCAGAAGGAGAACGAGCAAACAATGACCAGCATGGTAAGATGACAAAGTACAAAACACCCCCATCATGTTCTGTTTTGCCTTGAACATGTGCACTTTGAATTTTTAAAAAATGAAACCCACGACTCTGCCTCGACTAATACCTCACTTTTTGACATGTGCAGACCAATCCTGTGACAAAAACAACCTACGGCTACGAGGAAGATATGTCCATCAAGTACACGAGAGCAGTGTACACCGAGATGAGGAATAGGATGAGAAAGGCAACGCTATTCCGCGCAAAGCGTACAGCAGAGCCAACTAAGTACCTTGTGTACTACCACAACAAGCCTGGCCATGATGATGAAGAAAGATTTTCCTGGTCAAAGCATGAATTCAGGTTGTAGCTGACCCAGAGAATGAAATATATGAGTGTGAATGCAAGCTCTGGACACACACAGGTGAGCGAAAAAACAACCTCATTAAATAGATAGACTGGTAGTATCATATCAAAATTTATGAAACTCATTGCTGGCTCTCAAACTATGCATTCTGCATTCATCACAAAAATGCAGGCCTGTTCTGCCTTCACATCATGAACATATTTGACTACCTCAAGCCTGACAATTTTCCAAACAAGTATATCCTCAAACGGTACACAAAGACTGCAAGATCACAACCAACTTTTGATACAAGGGACTACAACACAACGGCATCGGATGGCAGCTCAAGGCTATCGAAGCAAGACATATTGCTGCAGCTGAATTTGATGGTTAACAAGAAAGCGATGAGATGTGACCAGCAATATGACAGAGCATACTATGTTCTCAAGAGGCTTGTGGAAGAGCTTGATGCAATACATGCAGCAAATCAAGCGGATGTTGACGAAAGGATGGCTGAAGAGGACGCTGCAATTGAAGATGACCTTCATTATTATGCAGCTGAAATGCTCAACGCCGCCGCTGAAGCCAGCCAATACAAGCAGGGTGATGGCCAGTCAATGGAGCCGCGACAGCAAGAGACGATGAAATTGCCGTTGTATTCTGAAACAAAGGGTAGGAAGAAAATTACTGCAGCAAAGAAGAGTGACAAGAGAGCTCAAATAAAGGCACCACCTACAGGAAGAGTCGTCGTGCGCGACGAGAACGGAGTGCCACTTGGACACAGGAAATGCAGTGTGTGCAACTAGGTTGCGAGACACAATAAGCTGACCTGTCCAACACTCTTGGAAAGAAACAATGCTGAGGAGGTCCAGCAACCCAAAGTTCAGAAGCAACAGACCAAGGCTATGGAACAAAAGACGGGACCACACCCACAAAAAGCAAGCAGCAGGCTTTGTAGCATATGTAAGCAGTATGAACCACATAATGCAAGAACATGCCCGCAGCGTGCAGATGCTCAAAAGACAAGCAAAATACCAGAGAAGAAACAGAAAACAAGACCTATAGCCAACAACAAGAAGGTGGTGGAAGATGAAGAGGAAGACGATGACGAAGACAACGACGAAGAAGAGGAAGACGAAGATGAAGAGGAAGTGGAATGCGACGACGAAGAGGAAGAGGAAGACGACGATGAAGAGGAAGAGGACGAAGAAGAGGAAGAGGTACATGTCAAGAAAAAACCTCTACCACCAAAGCCTAGGAGGAGCGCAAGGGCTGATGAACAATTAAAATAGATCAATTAACAGAATGCAAACTTATGTAATGTCAATGTGCAGAATATTATGCCATCATCCGCTGGTAACATACACTCTGAAGTTCAAGTAATATTACTGCAGAAGTCTTGGTATGTTAATAGAGGAAGTGATGTGCTGGTCATGTATTTCATGAAAGAGAAAGCATTAATAAATTGAAAAACATACACTCTGAAGTTCAAGTAATATTACTGCAGAAGTCCTGGTATGTTAATAGAGGAAGTGATGTGCTGGTCATGTATTTCATGAAAGAGAAAGCATTAATAAATTGAAAAACATACACTCTGAAATTCAAGTAATATTACTGCAGAAGTCCTGGTATGTTGTGAGAGGAAGTGATGTGCTGGTCATGTATTCCATGCAGACTGCAAGCAAGAACAAAAAAATGAAAAACATAGAATGTGAAGTTCAAGTAAGATTACAGTGGAAGTTTTGGTATATTATGGCAGGAGGTGCTCGTGTTGTATTCCATAAAACAGCAACCAGCAAATAATCATACAGTTTTGGAGTTTAACTCAGCTTACACAAGAAGTTCTGGTATATAAAATCGATGTAGGAAAAAATATGCTTAGAAAATAAAGTTTCACCGCATAAACTAAGGTTAGCAAGCCTAAGACAACGCGTTCAACTGTGAAGTTCTGATTGGATACGTGCAGAAGTTCAAAAGATAAAGAAACGTCAACAATATTTCTGCACAAAGTTACAGCTGAAATACATTCGCACTTGAAAAAATACAAAAAAAATAGATTTTATGGAAAACCATACATATTGATTGGGTTGAAAATTACCAATACATTACACAACACAGAAATATCCTCTCCATCTGAAACCAGCAGCCTAGCTCCATATGTTGGGGCCCAAAAATAAACAACACAAAAAATCAAGCAGTTCAACCATAACCGAGGGAGAAGTTCAGGTACATCTGTTGTGGCAAAAACATTCAACACATGGATACTGAAAACAATGCAGTACATTGAAAGTCACAAAGCCAAATCATTCTTCACACCAAAATACATTTGTCCACAATATCATAAGTAATAGTGCTGCACCTATAGATACGCAAATCACTAAAAACATTCTTACACCCAAATCTTTACGGAATTGTTCCAATCATTATCAAACCTAAAAATCTGTACTAAATCAAATCTACAATGGAACTAATGCTTCGAATTCACGGGCCAAAGGACTGGATCTCTTTAGGGAGCTCTGAACGCATGACTTCATTCTTCTCGCTAAAAATCAGAGTGTGCATGACCTCGGCCTTCCAGTCATCTGCAGCAGCCTGCAAACAAGAGAAAGGTGAAAACGATGGTTTAGTAACGCATATCAAAAACCACAGCAGGAGCGTCGCTAAAAAAAACACAAGAAAAATCAAAGGATGATGAGACAAGAACAAAGACAGAACATACTTCAACATCACCAAAATCGTCAACAATCTCATCGCCGTCATACGAAGAGCTGAACTTCACGGCAAAGAAACCACAATCGTTACTCTTCTGCTTTGGAACATCGATGAAAGTCGGCCTCTTTGCAATAGTCACCCAGTTAGGCTGCTTGCTCGCCTTGTATGCAGCCTTGCCGTACACCTCCTCGAGCAATCCAACAAATCTCTTCATCTACCAGAAATATCAAAATTCGATGAAGTCAAAAATAGTTAAGTTCAGGTACATAAAAAAGCGACACCTGCGTAAGATCCACTAAAACAAAAATAGCAGAAGTTCAACTTCTAAATGACAGTCAGTTCAAGCAGTATTACCAAAACAGAGACAACAACATATTTTGTAAACACAAGGCATAATAAACTTCGTGTCAAACAGGAGAATGTGAAAGGATGTCCAGGCTAAGAAACACTCACGATATTTTGGCAGTCCCCGTGGAAACTCGAACGCGACGTTTCCATATTTTTGTAAGAAAGTGAATCGAGGATGTCAATGCTCCCACGATACCGATTCACCACGTACACACTGTAGTGCGCCATTGTGCCAATTGGTTTGAATGAAAGGACCGGTGAACACAAACTATAAAGCATATGCACTGAAGAAACGGCATGAACAAAAACTTATTGACAAACTCAGCAAAAGGATGCACATGAAACTAAGAAAAAAGCAAGATTTATGAAAAACTAACCAGCTTTGCGTTAAGAAGGTCTTCTTCCTTGCCAACAAACATTGGGAGGAGACCAGTAGATTTTTTTGGATCAAACTTTGGAACTGTTGCGGAGAAAAAATCATACTCCAGGCAGTATTGTGCATTCACCAAAACACAATTAAAACACCTCACAGATGCCACTACCACAAAACTAAGGCAAAAAAAGGAGATAGGGGTGCAAAGAACTAAAACCTGTATGAAGTAGGGACTAAGTACAACCCTGTCAGGATTAGAGAATATCTCAGAGGTCTCCGGGTTTTCCTTCCACAAATTTATGAGATAATCCATTATGTCTCCTTCCATCTGCTGCCCATCACCAAAAAGCCTATAAAGGAAATCTCCTGTGAGGTCTATCACATTCCCAGGGATGGTAAACATGCAGTAGCTTGTCCTGCAGAATACAAAAGGATGGTAAAACTATATATTAGAAGTTCAGATACAACAACAAAAACAGAAGTCCATTCACTATAACTCAAAAAAGGCAAGAAGAGACATAAAAATAGAAGTTCATATACTAAAACAATGGCAGTTCAGACAATACAACAACACAAGTTCAGACACTACAAATCATAGGCATGGGAATGACAGATGAGGGTAACTCACCCAGAATACTTCTCCAGTCCGTCTTTACTCAGCACATACTGTTTCAACTCCCGGGCCTCGGATAGATGAGGGTAACTGTATTTTTTCAGGGGAGGGACATGAGAACGCCACTTCAAAGGCAATCTTGCTGCTCGCTTGGAAGTAGTTATGTTCCCAGACTCAACTGCCGGTCTCCTCCTGGTCATCACTGCATTCTTTCCACCTCTACCAGCAACAATTCCAGCAGCACGTTTAGCATTCTTCGGGTAAGCAATCTTCTCAAAATCATCATCAGACGAAATAACTTCTGCTTCAGCTGCTTCGACTGCATCAGCCTTCCTGTAGCATGGGGTTTTTGGAGTACCACGAATACGGCCAGCCTGCTCCCCCAACTTGGAAGGAATGAGGGTCCGAGGTCTATCATCTTCTATCGGAGCTGTACTCATCGTTTCATCCCTAGGCTGGTATTCCTGTGACCCGAGGAATGAGTAGTGGTAATCGGTCAACTCCAACGAATCCACTGTCAAATAAAAAAAAGAGAAAACATCACCATTAAAATACAAACTGAATTTCAGGAACATCACAATGTGCAGTCCAACTAATGAAGATGACATGGTTACTACTCAAGCTGACCTAAAAAAAATTAGTTGCAGTAAAAAACTAAATTACGTCCAGGCATAACCAGAGGCACAGTTCGAGATAAACCGATGAACTCGAAATCATTCAACTACGGCTAACAAAAAACCATAGAAAGCCATCATCTCTCAAGTTCAATTAGAAAATAAAAGATATGAAGTTCAGGTAGAATAAAAGATGAAGTGCAGGTAAGCAGTCCAACTTCAAAAATACTTACATGTGTAGTAGCCAAACAGAGATAGGAAGTCTGTCTCAAACAGGTTAGAAGAAGCCATTGAGTACAGCCATGTCTTCCTGATATCCCTGATATTCTCATGGGAATAATTTGCAAGAACCCCGTCATGATACGAATTAACATTCGTAAGCATGAAGAAACCGCAGTCGATACTGCCATCAAACGAAGTAAAAAGAATAGTGTTAGAACAGAAAAAAGAAAGCCAACGAATTAAACACGTCGCAGCTTAAGTACAACTACAGTTAAACACATGAGATAAAAGAGAAAAAGTGGAACTTATACTTGTTTTGCTACTGGGGGACATCAATCCAATCCAGAGGGAAATCGTCGATGCTAACTGGACTGAAGGGTGTCTCCCTGTCGTTGCTGGCATCCTTCCAAAGCCTCATGATGTTGTCGGTCATCTGCTGAAACAGGCGTACCTCACAATCATCTTTTGGTCCATAGTAGGAATCGAGAAGCTGGAACCTTGAATTCTTCAGGTCAAGGAATACAGACACCCAATGACCAACACCACCCATGGAAGCAGGAACCTCAGGCGGGTCAAAAGTAGGGAAAACAACCTGAAGCACCGTAAACACGCGAATCATTAAAAAATGAGAATTAATATCAGAACGGTACAAAAGAAAAATAAAACAAAATATCAACACGGACTGCAAAACTAATACAGAGGCAAAGAACAAGATATTGCATACCGAATCATGTGCATCCATGCTATCTGGACCACTCGCCATGAAGTACTTCCTCACACGTGAATCAAATTGACCTCTGAAAATCTTGTCCTAAAATAATGCAGGCAACACCAACATATGAAAAAAATACAAAAACGATACAAACAAGTTTAAACTAAAAAAATAGCAGGGGAAATAACGGAAAAGAAATCACTGTATGGTTGACTTACACAAACCCAATACGGCAGGATGAGTTTGTCTGATCCCTGGTACTTCGCACGTAGACAGTAGAGTGCACACTCAGCCACATTAGACCGAAGCATTCCGTGAGGACCAAAAGATACTGCAACATCTTCAACAGTGGCTTCACACTCCTTGTTTTGGAACATAATCATTGATCTAAAACAAATCGAACAGAAAGTAAATGAAGGTCAGCATCAGGAAACTCAGGAAGTTCATAACACATGTTAGCACAGAAGTTCGGTGATATCACAACAGGCAGTACAGTACAAAAGAGGCCAGAAGTTCAGCACCAGAGAAATAAAAAAAACAAGAAGTTCAGGTACATAGAGTTGGGAAGTTCAGGTAAGAAACCACAGGCAATTCACAAGGGGTACATGGATGATATAAATATTGAGCAGCTGCACTCACCTCTTGGAACAATCATTCCTAAGCCTAGTTACACTATAATAAAAGTCATCAACCTTCTTTCGGACGACGGCAAGGTCGCTATCTTCTCACCAAAAAGAAAAATAGCAATTAACATAAACACTCAAAATCACATAAGCACATCTCAGCTGCTACATCAGAAAAAGGATAAAGCCACAGCATCATACACATCACAGCACATGCATTACAAACATCCACCAACATAGAAAAACAGGTTCACTTAACATTCTTTACAACCCACACGGCAAACAACAAAACCAGAAGTTCAACCTAGACCACACAGGCAGTTCACAGGGGATATCATGGAATAAAAAACAAACAACAAAGAGGGGAGGGGATGGGGAAAGAAGAGAGAAGAATGCTCCTCTCTTCATGGATCCTTGCCTAGACCAGCGGCACCACCGGAATGATCAACCTCCTCTCCATAGCTATCGCTTTTGGTATCTTCATCGTCTTCTTCAGTAGACTTTGCAGCGTCGTCGGGAAGGACACCAGCAGCAGCTGTAGCAACCGAAGAATCTGAAACAGGAAAAACATTTGATTGTGCCTGTGCAGCATCAACATCAACTGATGGCTCTGCTGCAGCAGACTTCTCCGGGCTTGCAGCAGTACTACCACCAGTTTGTACAGCAGACTCAACATGATGTTTCTCCAAAATAATGTCTCCAGTTGTCTTGCCCTGCTCAGCACCAGAAACCTCAGTGCCAACGGACGACTGAGGTTCAGTCAGGACCACCCCATCGGAGCAGCAGGTGCCTGAGACGGACATGTCTGCAGCCTTCTCTGGAGCAACACTAACATCATCATTCTGCTGCTCCAAAAAGAAACAAAAAGTCATTAAAAATGGGCTGACTGAAACTCATGCACAGGGGCAGCAAGTGCATCTCAGGGGCAACAAGACAAATGGACAAGAAAAAATGGTACCTTATTTTCACTGCCATGAACCACATCAACTAATACATCACTAGAGGGGCAAGGATCATGCACAGGATCATCTTCGTGCACAGGTAAAACATCCTCCCTAACCCCAGCACCATCATCAACATCCTAGAAAAACAATCATGTACAAAACAGATACCTAATCAGCAAAAAGTTCATGTTGCATAATCAGAGAAGGTCAGGTACCACAACTGGCACATAACGGAAGTCCAAATACAGTAAACATAGTAGACCAGATATCAAACTACCATTAAGACGCAAAAGAAGGCAAAAAAGGGAAAGTAATCAAAAGTCATAGAAGTTCAAGTGCAGAAGCACTTGAAGTTCATGTCATATAAACAGAGAAGGTCACCCAGGAAAAAATACTAGTACCAAAAAGAAAAAAGACTAGAAAATAATCATGTAGAGAACAAGTACCTAATAATCAGAAGTTCACGTTACATAATCAGAGAAGGTCATCTATCACAACTGACACATCATGGAAGTACAAATATAGTAAACATAGCATATAACATACTACACTACCATAAGATACAAAAAGGAACAAAAAGGGCCAGTCATCAAAGCCATAGAAGTTCAGGTGCATAAGCACTTGAAGTTCAGGTCCTATAAACAGAGAAGGTCACCGTATAACTGCATAACAGTAGTAACTCAAAGCTAACAATGAACACTAGTGCAAAAAGAAATATCAAAAGCCAACATAAAACAAACCTCTTCGGTACGCTCCACATGGCCTCCTTCACGACCCAAATGAGAGGGATCCTGCCTCTGAATCTCTCTCACAACAACACTCGCCTCATCTTCAAAAGGCTTGCATCGGGCGTCCTGCATTTCCTTGAACAGCAAAAAACTAGCCCGGAGGTGGGAAGTGCTCTGACGAAGCTCGGTAAGATATTTAGCTTCAATCAACAAAAGCTCCTTCGAAGACTCAGCATCAAAACCGTGGCCGGGAGGAAGAATACCATCCACACGACTAAGGCGCTGAACCGTTGTCGGAACACAAGCCATCTCTCCACAAACAGTTTCCAAAAGTCCATCAATCCTAGAAAGGGAAATATTTCGCAGCATCGAACAAACTCTCGGAAGAAATGCCACCTCCAGCACTCACACGGGCAGAAGAACCTCCTGGATCTACAGGGGGGCACCAGTGTTAACATCCCGCGAGAATTCAAATCTCGGAGGACTTCCACTACATAGGCCAGCGGCACGAGGCATAGTAAGAACAGGGCGTTCGATGACCCTAAAGAACACAACGTCAGCCTGTGTCTTCCACTGCATATATGAAAACAAAAATCAACATGTCGCACAACAAATGGAAAAATATGGTAGCAGAAATACAGAAGACAGTAGCAGAAGTTCAAGTTAGTACCACAAAAGCTGATACTGAAAAAAAATGACAAGGAAAAAAAGGAAGAACAATCAGATACACAAACTACACCAAAAATTCCAATAATGCCTACACACACAGTACATTTCAGAAGTCCAACTATGTCTACATGGGCAGTACAACAACGTATGACCAGAAGTTAACATGCTTTCAAAAATGTTAGAAACTTTACATAGCAGAAGTTCAAACATGCATGTGCAATAACAAACTTTAGCTTATTTCATATGAATATAACCAGAAGTTCACATATGTACACAAAGGCAATAATACCATATAAGCCAAGCAGTTCAGCAAATTTACCCCCGTCTATATGAAACAGAAGGTCATCTATGTACATAGCAGAAGTTCAACCATGCACACAAAAGGCAGTACTAACTACACAGAAAAGAAGAAACACTCACAAGTAGTCTCCCAAACACCCAGTTGGCTGGGTCGTCATCACCTTTCTTGACCAAGTCAGCCGCAGCGAGCTCAAGAAGCTTGGCCTGATCCATGTAATTGATGTGAGGCGTCCCCAAGTCAACATTAGGCGTCTTGCCAATGATAAGGCAGTCCAGGTACATAAGAAGCGGCGCGATGGCACAACCTAGTAACAGCACTACAAAGGTCATCAACAACCAACTGGCAGTAGTCCATATCTGCCATATCCTCAAACACAGAATTCTCAGCCATTGCTGCCTCCCTGGACACTCGTGTAGACGTTCCAAGGATAACCACCTTCATGAAAACAATCAGGTAAAACACCTGCAAAGCAAGATCATCCTTCATCTCATCCTTCACAAGATCCGCGAGGATATTCCGCAGATCCTTTGTCTTGATGTCATCACTCCTAGCGTACCCAAGCTTGCACTTCAACCTCATAACAGCGTCATCAAACCCATCACTCGAAGGTCTAGGAGGGGTACGATTACCTTGAGGGAATCCAAACAGATGGTGAATAGCATCACTTGTAATACGCAGAACCTTGTTCGCCTCACCCATGTCAAGAACCATGGTTGCAGGGTCAATCCTCATGTAGATGTTGCCCATCAAAGGACAAGAAATGTTGGAATCAACCTTCAGGTCAAACACACAACCAAAACCAGCCTTGATAACCCTCGTCTTGTGCCTAGGCTGTAGCATTTTCGCACACGTCTTCACCTCTCCTAGTGAGCAGCGAACCGTCTTGTTAAAACGTTTTGCCTCACCTCCACCTTGGCCACCTTCTTCGGGCGCTTTGCATCCTCTCTTCCTCCTCTCAGGCCGCTCCACAAGCTGATACTGGAAAAAATGAGATACACGCTCAGTACATTTCAGAAGTCCACCTATGTCTAAATAGGCAGTACAACCATGTATGACCAGAAGTTAACATGCTAACAAAATGTTGGAAATTTACATAGCAGAATTTCAACCATATACAACAAGGCAGTAAAAAAAAATGAATACCAGAAGTCCAACTATGTCTACGTAGGCAGTACAGCCATGTATGACCAGAAGTTAACATGCTTTCAAATTGTTTGCAAATTTACATAGCAGAAGTTCAACCATGTACAACAAGGCAGTAATGAAACATGTATCTCAGAAGTCCAACTATGTCTACATAGGTAGTACAACCATGTACGAACACTAGTTAACATTCTTTCAAGAATGTTGGAAATTTAAAAAGCAGAAGTTAAACCATATACACTAAGGCAGTAATCAAACATCTATACCAACAAGTTAAACTAATTTATTCATGTATTATACCTAGAAGTTCAACTATGTACACAAAGGCAGTAATACCGTAAAAGCAAAAACACATCGGCTAATTTATTCGTCTATACAGAGATGGAGCAGAAGGTCAGCTATGTACGCCAAGGCAGTGCTAAAAACAATAAAACTACAGCAATAGCAACAAATGCTCTAAAAATAGTAAACATGAGACATTCATACCTGAGTAGCGGCAGCGTCATCATCGACGTCGTCCTCATCATCAGCATTGAAGTCAGCATCATCCTTGTCTTCTAGATTAACACGAGAACGCTTCTTCACACCCTTGTTGACCTTTGTAGGTGGAACCTTGCGCTTCACGCCGCATTTCTTCCCTTTAACAGATGCACCAGCACCAAGTGGAGAAGGTGTAGGCGCGGCAGTGGCAAGCACGCGAGGACTACGGCGTAGCGTACCACCAAGGCCTAACCCTTCATCTTCAACAACTTCTGCAGGCCTTGAAACACGTGGGCTCTTCCGAGGAGTAACTGCACCAACTACTAGCTTCCTCGCAGCAGTCATCTTGATTATGTTCTTAACAGGGACAACAATGCCAGCACTACCACATGGAACGTCTTCCTCAAAGTGAGCTCAGCTGCACAAACAGATCCAGGAACATCAGAACCTTTGTCAAGGCGGGCCGACCTCTTCTTGTCAAAATCTTCTTGCTTCTTCCTCTTACGTTGGTCCTCCACGAGAAGCTGAAGAGGCACATCCTCGGCTTGCATGACAGGTTCAGTGCCATTAACAGACTGCGACTGCGTCTCTGACATCTGAAGAGAGCACAAAGGATCCTGAACGGGATCACAACCTTTGACTGACGGACCCTCTTCCTCAGCAGCAGCAGGGGTTTCTGATAAACCCAAATCAGATAAAACATCATTGATGGTGTTCAAAGCTTCCTCCTCTGTCGATACATCTGCAAAAGAACACAAAAAACGAAGCAAAAAATAAAAAAAAGTTAGGAACAAAAACAAGAAACCCCTGCTAACACACTGAAAAGAAAAGGCGTTTCACATACTAGGTGAAGCAAGAGCCGCAGAAGCAAGATCCTCAAGGATTGAAATATTCTCAAGGCTCGAAGCAACCTCGGCAATCACAGTCAAAGGGATAATGGGTGATTTAGCCGCATCAGATATTGGAGCATCAGTATTAACCTCTGAAGCTCCATCTTGATCGCAGGCATTTTTTTCAGAACTATTCAACTCATCACCAACTACAAAAAATGCAAGTAAAAATGCAGCTGAGTTCTAATCCGCAATCCTACACCAAAAGGACTTCTACTTTTACAACAATGTCCAATACCCAGAAGTTCAACAATACCTAACAAAGCAATAAACACAAAAAAACTAACAAAAAAATCTACAAACTAAACCCTAAAAACACTCTACACCAGAGGTGCCACTACATACATCATGAATGTCCAGAAGTTCAACGATACATAACAAAGCAGTAAAACAAAATGTCCATAACAGAAGATCAACCAAAATTAAACTACATGACCCAAGCAAATAGCACATCTAAGACTGGCAGTCCAACAAAAATACCAAATGAACATAAAACTTGTTAGAAGTTCACACTACTAAGACTGGCAGTCCAACAAAAATACCAAATGAAGATATGGGCAGACACATATAGCAAAACTACTATTTTAAAAAAATATACAACTACATTAAGATACCCGGAGAAGATTTTGAAGCCATGGCAACACAACCGCCTCGATGAATGCCCAAACACTAGAACAACCTGTAAAACACAGAAGATGAATTCCATATAGTTAGCAATTACAAAAACATACAACAAAATGCAAAAATGAAAACTGAATCAAACACTAGAACAAACTACAAACAACTAGAACCAACTACAAACAACTAGAACTAACAAGTATGAAATAGATGACAGCAGCACATATAGGCAAGCACAACAAAAAAACTTATCCAGAAACTAACTACAATGTCCCAAACATAATCTAGACCTCCAAATCCACAGCACTAATGCCATTAGATACAACAGATCTAGCATTAACAATGACACCACAACCTCTCTGACATGCACCTGACTGCTAAAATCAACAAAGGGGAAATGAAAATCCAAACACAAGCATGTCACAAACAAATCTGGCCACGGGGGAACGAATTCCAACCAACACAGGCCCAACAACCCTACCTAATGTACCACTAAACCATCAGAAAAAAGGGGCTAGGAGGCGGAACGAGAGCAAACAGAGCAAACAGGGCAGGCGTCCACAGATCTAGCGAAAGTGAATACAAGCATTGGAAGGGGGCGGGGCGCAGCATTTGTACCTCTCCAAGCACGAATCCGCGGCGGTTCTTCACTCCCCACAACGCCACGCGCAAGCAGTTGCCGCCCTCGCTTCAGAGCAGAGGAGAGCGGGCTGGGCGAGGGAGAGCGCGGGGCGGAGGAGTAATAGGAGCGGGGGAGTGCGCCGGTTACTCCACTCGCGAGCGCACGGGACAGGGGCGGAGGGATCGTGGGGAGTAGCAGTTGAAGGAGGCAGCGGAGTGTCGGAGAGGGAAGAGAGAGCGAGCGACGGAGGAGAGGAAATTTCTGACAGGTGGTGGCGAGGGAGATGGCCAGTTAATGCCTATCTGTCGTGGGACTTGCAGCCACACCAAATTTACAGTTTTACCCCCCAACAGCTAAAATAGTAAATACATGTGTAGATAAAATAAATGCACCATTTGAATGCATCTATTATGATGATATCCTCAGAACCAAAAATTAGATGGCAAAATAAAGAAGTTCAAAAGATAAAGAACAGAAGTTCAAGTACTCTAATAAAAGAAGTAAACCAATAAAAATAAATAAACCGTAGACAAACAAAAAGAAGAAGTTCAAGTACAAAAACAGATGAAGTTCATATGTAACCCTAAACCCTAAAAATCGCCTCCGCATGCGACGACGCGGCGGTTCATATGTAACCCTAAACCCTAAAAACCCTAAGATAGATAGTGGGGTCACGGATGTGACGGACTCGCCTCTGCATGCGACGACGCGGCACGCCGCATCGTTGCCTGCTTCGGCTCGTTCCTGTCTCGGCCTCGCAGGGGGAGGGGAAGGGGGGGCCCGACCCCCCTCCCCCCCTGCTCGGCCTCGCGCTACCGCATTGCTGCGCGCAATGATTTGACAGGACGCAATGTGGCTATTCTGTTTCCACCCCCCACCGCACGCACCCTAAACCCTAAACCCTAAGATAGATAGTGGGGTCACGGATGTGACGGACTCGCCTCCACATGCGACGACGCGGCACGCCGCGTCGTCGCCTGCTCCGGCTCGTTCCTGTCTCGGCCTCGCAGGGGGAGGGGAGGGGGGGTCCCGACCCTCCCTCCCCCCCCTGCTCGGCCTCGCGCTACCGCATTGCGGCGCGCTATGATTTGACAGGACGCAATGTGGTTATTCTGTTTCCACCCTCCACCGCACGCACCCTATACCCTAAACCCTAAGATAGATAGTGGGGTCACGGATGTGACGGACTCGCCTCCGCATGCGACGACGCGGCACGCCGCGTCGTCGCCTGCTCCGGCTCGTTCCTGTCTTGGCCTCGCAGGGGACCCCCCTCCTCCCCTGCTCGGCCTCGCGCTACCGCATTGCTGCGCGCTATGATTTGACAGGACGCAATGTGGTTATTCTGTTTCCACCCCCCACCACACGCACCCTAAACCCTAAAAACCCTAAGATAGATAGTGGGGTCACGGATGTGACGGACTCGCCTCCGCATGCGACGACGCGGCACGCCGCGTCGTCGCCTGCTCCGGCTCGTTCCTGTCTCGGCCTCGCAGGGGGAGGGGAGGGGGGTCCTGACGCCCCCTCCCCCCCTGCTCGGCCTCGCGCTACCGCATTTGTCAATAGGCCCAATGCCTATTTCAATGTCTACAATTATTTAAATCTTAAAATAACAAAACATAATTATATTTTAAAAGAAGTTCAAATAGAAAAGATAGAGAAGTTCAGGTTTTCCTAAAAACCTCAAAATTAACATTATAAAAAACGATTAGCATACAGAAGTTCAGGGTAGTTATTTACTGAAGGCCACCACCTACTATTAGTACAAAAAACATACTAGGTAATATAAGAAAATATACGCATATCCGTACGAAAATTACACGTTTGCTCATGGGACTAACAAAAAAATTTAAAAAGCAAACGCAAAAGTACGACAAAAAACATAAAAAACAGAAAGAAATAAAAAGGGCTTGCTCCATTACATTGCAAAAGAAGGAAAAACAGAAGTTCGGGTATGAACTGTACAGAAGTCCAGATTGTACAACGACGATTAGATGATCTGCAAAAAAAGGTGCATGCATACTTGGACTAATCTCATGAATGCCCGCGAGACAAACTCTAAAAATAACATCTCAGGAACAAAAATTATAAAAAAAATAAAAAATATATAGCACGATGCACCTTCGCCTTGCAAAATATGGAATGCAATGTGGAAAACCAGAAGTTCAACCATCGATTAGAAAGAAGTCCAGCTTCACGCCTACACACTAGCTACAAGAAAAAAATTGCAGAAGAGATCCAGTAACGGATTCTGATACAAATGACTTGCTGCATTATATTGCAGCGAAAGAAGAAACGAAGAAGTTCAGGTATGAAAACGCAGAAGTCCACCACAGAAACCCCGGGCAAAAACCAACACGATCCACCTCAGCCTCCCCCGATCCCGATCCGAGCCGGCCTAGCCCCAAAAGAATCAAACGAAGGAAGAGAAGAAGTTCAGGTATGAAAACACAGAAGTCCAGCTTGTACAACTACCATTATAAGATCTAGAAATAATGAACAAACAAATTCGTCTGAAGCATAAAATCATCTGCCCCAAGATTGCAACACATCTGCACACCCCTTGGGAATGATCTGGCAACTACCTTTCGACAACTGGAACGACTAGAGGGAAAAATTCAAACCCGCCAAAATAACATCAGTGAACCCGCGGGAGTCCAAACATCGAATTGTTAGAAATCAAACCGTAAGGACCCTCCCCGATTAAAAATTAAGGATTAGTAAGCCTCGAATTTCACTAAAGTACGCAAATCAGGCAGCAAACAATAAAGAAAAACTTGAAATCAACAGAGACGCGGGTTCCATCTCGGGCGGATGAAGAACACGGGCGATTTCAAATTTGTTTGAAATAACTAAGAATTTGTGCTCCAAACTCGTACCAAAACCTAAACCGCATTGTTCCAGAACATCGACAACATCCAAAACATGCATTAAACTTGTAACAGAAACAAGTTCATCACGACCCGAGAGCAAATCTGCCAAAGAGCTAGAATCCGAATCAAAGCAAGCATTTAGACTCTAAAAACCGTGTCCGCATTACACTTGCATCACAAACAACACGAATGATCAGAAAAAATCGCGGTAGAAGCCACGGTTGCGAAGATAGCCCGAAGGTCAGGTTGTTACAGAGGGAAGTTCAGGCGCGTTACTGGGGAAGGTCAGGTTGTGATCAGAATATTATTCTGATCCCGTGATCAGAATAGTGTTTATGTGTATATATATATATATTTATATATATATATATATATATATATATAAATATATATATATATATATATATATTGCGCTATTCGTCACCCTGGGTGAGGAATAGTTATTCTTCACCCCCCCTCTATTT
The DNA here is from genome assembly GCA_963921465.1 of Triticum timopheevii. Taxonomy (NCBI): domain Eukaryota; kingdom Viridiplantae; phylum Streptophyta; class Magnoliopsida; order Poales; family Poaceae; genus Triticum; species Triticum timopheevii. Next base: position 114,285,423 of record OY997266.1, on the reverse strand, counting down.
TAACATGAATGCATCATAATTTTACGTTTCCTAAATTTTATCTTATTTCAGACATAAAAGGAGAACGTAAGAAAATATATAATCACCGTAAAAATATTTTATGTTACGCAAATTTTGAAACGTAAAAACATAGTGTAAAATGTACATAAAATGTAATTTTTCTGGTCTTCTGACCTTTTTTATGCCAAATTTTACGCAGTGAATCAATATGACTGTAACTATTTGTATTTGAAACATAATTTATTTATGAAATGATCGTAAGGAAGAATAATGTATTCTGCACCCTGGGTGATGAATAGTAACACTATATATATATGCATAACGTGTACAATGTGTAGTATCGTAAAATACCAGCAAACGAAAAAGAATTAAAATGGAAACACATAATTAAATGAAAAAGAAATCATAAAACTAAAAACTCCCCAAACCTTATAGTACCGGTTGGTCTTACCAACCGGTACTAAAGGGCTCCAGGCCCCCGGAGCTGGCTCGTGCCACGTGGTTGCCCTTTAGCACCGGTTCGTGCTGAACCGGTACTAAAGGGGGGGGGCCTTTAGTGCCCACACTTTAGTGCCGGTTATGGAACCGACACTAAAGGGCCTTACGAACCGGTGCTATTGCCCGGTTCTGCACGAGTGTAAATCAAAGCATGGCATGTCAGCATGAAACTGTTTTGAAGATAAACTACCAATCATATCAAATGCAGACATAGCATGTTAACTGTATACAACCATCTCTTGTTCTGCCATGGTTCTTTCAATGAAAACATATTACTCATGCGATGCCACCAAACTTGTGCACTGAGTCCCTCGGACTCTCTTACGAACGGTAATCACCTCATTTCCTGATCACAAACAGAGACAAACTCGTGATCCTTACATCGATCACAACCCGACCAATAAATGGCATGTGATCCTTACGGCGATCACAACCACATTAATCAACTTAATTATTTCCGGCTTGTCCTCCATTTCGACCAAGCCGATAGTGTACCCTACTACGAACTTGTGCCCATTACCGAGGATGCGGCTATCGATAGTTTAAATACACTCTACAAAGGTAGCGCATTGTACCCACACCATAGAACCCATGGCCTCATCATCCCATTCGGGTGGACCAACGGCGTTCCGACAAAACCGATCTACTGTCATGACACTCTCCCAGCCAGTTTGACTCACTCCCCTCTGGGCTAAGTCATGGGTGGCCCCGTGTCTACCTCAAGACACCTCAACGACCACCGTCATGGCCCAAACATAAACGATCCCACAGAGGGACAAAAGAGCGCAAAATCCAACTACGGGCACACAAGGCTTATGTCCGCCTACCTGATCAGGGTAGCGTGCGCCCATAACCTTCCCTCGTTGGAGGCACCGGTGAGAGGCACGACAATAGACCTCATTAGGGCCGTCCCATACCGGCAAATGTGGTTGCACTGGAAAAGTTCGATTCAGCGGCACTATGACTCGATCCCATCGATGACGGAGGAGGTTTGTTATCATTAAGTCATTTTATTACCTTCTCCATCATCATGAACATGAATGCAACAATGAGCATACATCATACAAATGCTTTAATAAAATACCGAACTTCTCAGGTGAACAACTATAGCATATGACAGTACTAAGTACTAGCATACCAATGGTCCATTACCATCATCATAGCATTTTATAGCAATGACATGAAAATAAAGTAGAGTAGTGGCATGGCATTATCAATAACAACATTCTAACTATCATAGCAAAGGATAGCACACAAGCATGCATGATAAGCATAACGGAATAACTGCAGATGAAAACGATAAGCAACAACTGCAACTACACACACACACAATGTGCAAGCAAAGTCAACATGCAAGTGCGAGGCTTATTATAAGAGGTTGGCTAGCCTAGCGGTCGACTAATACTCCAGGAAGAAGTGGGGGACAATCGCGGAAAAATTTGCCAGAAACAGTTCTCTCTCGGAGGGGACTGTTTACGGACAAGGTCAAAATGGTCATTTTCAATATGTCAAACCATAGTGAAAATGATGGGAACGGAACGAACTCGACGAGACGAAGACGAGGACGTTGGATTTATCTCAACCGGAGTTACGGTTGTCGAGATACAAAGGGTTGAAGTTCGGGGACCTATTAGTGAAAAAAATTCAGCAGACAGGCCCCTGGAGGAAAAACTGAACGCGCATTTCGGAGATTACGCCTTTAGTCAGGGAAAACGGCTCACGGCGGGGGCGCCGCCACTTATCCGACGTGGCAACGACCGGGTCAAAGCGGCAGTAACGGGAACGGGCACCTGGATCGCTGCTAGGTGGGGCCGCGGGGATCCAAGTCAACGCTCCTGCCTGGCCGCTTCCTTCCTCTCCCTGACGCGCGCCCGCGGGATAGAGGACGGCCGCGCTCCGGCGACACAGGCCACCTCCGGCGAGGCTCCGGCCACCGGCGTGCTCCCCGTGGAGTGGCGCATCCATTCCCCCACTCCACGGACTCCAGAAACAAGGGGAGCAACGTCTACCTTGAGAATGGCGGACGGCGGGGAAAAGCTTCGGGCTCGGGCGAACTAGGGGCTCCGGCGAGGGAATGAGGGGGCTGAGGCTACGGAGAAGCTCGCCGGACCTTGGGTGATGCGTTGGTCGAGGAAGAACAGCGAGGAGAGGCCCTGGTCGCTGGAACCAGAGAAGATCGGGGCGGCGGCCATGGCGACGGGGAGGGGCCAGAGAGGCTCGGGAGCTCGTGGGAGAGGCTAGGGAGGGGTTGTGAGCTGCAAGAGAGCTCGAGGGCTGCTTAAATAGCTGTGGGGAAGGCTCGAGAAGGAGGGGACGAGGTGGCACGCAGCGGGCGACGTGTCCGTGTGTCGGCGACAGCGCAGCATCGGCAGGCGCGGCCAAGGCTCACGGGGAGGGACGGGGAGGCGACGAGGAGGATGCAGCCGAGCAGCAGAGGCTCACGGAGACGAGGGACGCTCGCGGACGAGGGGAGGAAGTAGACAGAAGCGAGGAAGAAGACGAGCTCACAGGCGCGCACTGCTCGACCTTACGCACGGCTCATCAGAGAAGAAAATGGAGGGGAAGAGCGGTCCAGGCGAACGGAGACGACGAGGGGGAGCTGTAGGACATTAATGGCGATGTCAAGGACGATCGGAGCAGCGCTGCCGATGAAAATAGTGGTTAGACCACCGTTTTGGCTGGCTTCCCTCATGGTCACCACTGGCATCGCGCGGTCGAGAGTTTTTACTGAGGTTAAATCATGTCTACCGCGTAGTCCTTCCAAAGTGAAGTATTACTACGGTAAAGATTTGGATAGAGACAAAGGGATATGAGTAAACCAAGCTCCACAAGTTTACTGCTGCAAACATGGCAACACCCTAGAGGTAAAACCAGAGAGGGTAAATGGTAAACTTGATGTCTGGAAGGCTTAGGGTAGCAAGTACTACGGTCCTGGGGGTTTTGAGGTCATTAGGACAAATATTTAGCATGGTTGCTTAACAACTGCTAAAAATTATCCAGAAAACAAATGATATGAATCACTCACTAGGGGTATTGGATTGAGCTATAACTTGGCAAATCCTAATGATTTGGTCATAAGTAGATGTTGTAAAAGTATCACACCAAATGGACTTACCAAATTGGTACTTGCTTCACAAGCATCACTTTTCACCAGAAACTTGGGAAAATCCTAGGAAAATATTGGCTAAAGGAAATTATCCAAACTCTGTGGTAGGTGGGTTATATGCATAGGAGAAGGCTTGGAATTATTTTCAGCCATAATGGAGCAAGATAAAATATAGTGGCTTCACAAACTGAAAAGTTGGACAGAAATCAAGAATTGCTCCTGTGCTCACATATCTCAATGCAATGAGATGAATTTGGGTGGAGGCTAATTACTTGGGATACTTGAAAAGATGGAAAAGTTTCATCCCATTTGGAAACTCTATGGCGGTACTTCCAGGATGATTGGATTGAGCTCATCTTTGGTATCCATGGGTGATTTATCAATATTAATCACCCTGCAAATTTGCAGCTCAAATAGAATTAGGAATAAAGGACTTCCTTTGCAAAATTTCAGAGAAGGCAGAAACTTGCATTGGATCATGTGCCCAATTTTTGAATTGATGAACATGAGATGATGATGGAACTAGTGATTTTATAGCAAGGACAAGCTCCACAATTTATGTGAGAATTTTCCCTGTTATAAAAATAGTAGTTCCTTTAGAAAATGGCAGAATTGCAATATTGGTATTAAATAGGAAAAGGCAATTTTTCTTATTTAATTATGGCCAATATATTTGCCAGAGCTTGGATTAGGCATAATTATCAACTCCACCAATCTTCTATCTATTATATAATTAAGATAAAAGTCAAATAAGCCACCACATTAATCCACATGGGTTAAAAATATATGCACCGTTGATTTTGATTTTGACAGACAAGATTAGAAAAGTTTGAAAGTTACGCACAACATTATTGGGTACACATGTCACGTATAGCCATGACCACGACTAGAAAAAAAAAGTACTAGGCACGTCTGACTCTAAAACACGTATAGCCATGGTCACATATCTACTAGAAAAATATATACTCTTCGGACATGCATCCGGACTATATAAAGTACACCCATGCTTCAATCGGTACAACAATGAGTGAAGTCATGCATGAGTCCAAGTTTATGTGAAGCCTGGGAAGAGTAAGTAAATGGCATGGATGATGTTGGCAGAAGAATATGCACGTTATGGCATGATAGCGTGCGCGGAAGAGAGAGCTTTTCTGTAAAAGTCCAAACCATGCTGACCGCAAAGCTTGATTATATAATATGTAAATATTGGTTGCAAGCTTTTCTGTAATTTTCAATGGGTAGCAAAATCACATTATTCTTATCTCGAAGTTAGTGTAGCAATTATGCATGAGCATGAGTACACCAACTAAGAAATCTAGCAGTGCAAATGCGCGGGTCAACCCGCTAGTTATATAATTAAGATAGAAGACAAATAAGACACGACGTTCATCCACATATATTAAATAATATCAACCATTAATTTTGGAGATTAACGGCAAAGATTTAAAGATGTAAACGTCACATACAAATATTGTGTACAACCTTATTTTGGAACATAGAAAGTTGTCACGTACATGTTTTGTTTTTGAGAACTCAGGAAAAAAATAGGACACGGAGACGTACAATAAAGGGAGACACAAGAAAACACGTCTGACACATAGCGTACAAATAGTTCCTGGCGTCTTTGGACCAACTCACATGCTTTTGATGTAAAAAAAAATATGCCCCCCTGTTAAAGACCTCTGTCCGTAGACGACGAGACAAGCTTACTTTTTTTCAGAAAAAGAGAAGTATGATTTGGTATTACAATTGGAAACTAGAGAAGCCATATGCCTCCCTGTTAAAGACCTCCGTCCGTAGACGACGAGATAAGCTTACCTTTTTTTTTCAGAAAAAGAGAAGTATGGTTTGGTATTACAATTGGAAACTAGAGAAGCCAACGAAAAACAGACCGATTCCTTTTTCCTCCCCCCATAGAAAAATGGAACACCGCCCGATCATTTTGGAATGAAAGAAGAGTCCGATTAAGACACATGTGCTGATGTATTATTTTACCAAAATAATCAGGATGGACTGCCGCTAGCTTTAATGCTTCACGTACCTAGAGTAAAAAAATGGTATTTACGTACATGGCAAAGATAGTGGAGCAAAAAGATTATTAAAATTCTTTTGTTTAACTAGTAAAAGTGCCCGTGCGTTGCAACGGGTGAACAACAAAAACTCACAAAAATTATAATGGTCACCATGAAACAATTCAAGTTAATCAGATTACACCAACTAATGTAAATCCTACAAATCAAATCAATATTTAAGAATAACTCATGTAAGAAAGAGGAACCTGAGCTTAGAAAAAAGAGGAACTTGCACACCATCCTGCCTTAATGGAAGCTCCTTCTGGCGCTGCTAGTGGCCACCGCTGTGCCTCGTTGTCCTCGTGGGCAAACGTGGGGAAGGAGCAGATCCTCAGATCAAGGAGGCCATGGACGGGAGCAGCCGCTCAAGGAAAAGGACTACATATACTAATATCAACACTTCAGTATAGCAATAAACTTATGTGGCATCGCCCAAAAAATTAGTACAGCAAAAGGGCATGGAGTAAAAAAACATGGTCCAAAATCATCTACTGGAAAAATAAATCAAAAGGACAATGTTTGTGTACCCACATGGGGATCAATGTTTTGTTTTAATGTTCTATGAAGAGGTTGTGGCTCATGCCTCATGACATTTACAAGAGGAAAATTCAGATCATCTCTAGGTGCTAGCACTTTGCAAAAGCCTGCAAATCTAGTTTGGCTCCTCCAGTTAGTTCATGGTGTGCCGCCGCCTGCAGAAATAAGTCAAGAGCCAGCACATCCTTCGATACCCGGTAGTGCGCCTAGCTATACAAATTTCACATATTACATGCCAGCTTCTATACCACATCCGATGAATCAGAGAGGCATAGTACCTTTCTAATATTTGCATACCACAATTTGGATAAGGTAAAATTTCATTTTGATAACATTTGTGATCCTGCCTCAAGTGTGTATCAACCTCATCATGGATTCCACCACAAGCTTTGAGCACAGAGAAAATTTGTGTTCCAACAACTTGGCTAGACATGGTTGCTCCAGATTCCACAGCGAGGCCTGCAATTTTTATTTGGCGGTGTTCATCGATCCACAAAATAAATGGGTAGTGATATGAAGGGGTAAGGTGATAGCTAACCATTGCCAAGAATCTAGACTATATCGTTAAGAAGGACCGAGGTGATTTGATGCACGGTTGTGATGATAATTGACCCGGAAAAATGATGTTGTAGTGTGTTCTGGATCAGGTTATCGGTTGCACTGTCCACCGAAGCAGTGGCTTCGTCCAGAACCAGTATCTTGGTGCGCCTAAGAATCGCCCTACCAACATAGAAGCTGACAATGGCCCTGCTCTAGTTCTGTCCATTCTCTACCATTTCGAGGGTAACTTTGAATTTTAGAAATTTCCAAAGAAGCAAGACTACCAAAATATGAACTGTATGGCACAATAGAGCAGACATGGTGAGTCAAGTTTTAGCTCCTTTCTCCGAACTTCATCTCATAGCCGACAGTAATCCAAGGCCTGAAATGTCAAATAATATTTTTCAGATAAGTTAAGAAGATCATAGGGCCTCTGTATTCGAGAAATGCAAACAACCATATTGTGGAGACATATCAAACTAAAAAACAATTGCAGCACTTTAAAAGAGGGCCCTCTGTTTTTGTTATTTTTTAATTCACCATGACCACTTTGTGCACACGCAGATATAATCAACATAACAACATCTGTATTCATCAACCTCTGAGATGGAAATCAGGAGACATATTTGTGAACTCAGATGTTAATTGTGAACCATCTCCTAAGCTTGCCTGCTGAAGTAAGCCACTGTTTTCATGTTCCAAGAGGTCAAATTTTCATGCTGGTTCTAGTGATATTTTTTAGACTGAAATTATTTGTTAACATATACATATAAAATCATACTGATTGTAGAGGAGCTAAATATCTCAACCCCCTTTTACTGAAAATGATATGGATATCATACTCGTGTATTCAGTGATGGCATAATGTTCCTGTTTTACTCTCTGAACTATATGTGCAAGGACAAAGCGAGAGCCATGGGGGAAAACAAAAAAGGATCAATGCAGTGGGTTTGAGTGTACATGCAACAGTCTGGAACATCAAATTCATTACACTGATACAACAACAAAGTACAGAACTTGCATATACTAACTTATTAAGCTCTGCAGTGTCATCACAAATGTGTTGAAGCAATCTGTATAAAAAGTTCCTTACCTATGGAGGAGCATGTCTGGTTGTGGTGGTAGTCGGACTTGGGGCCAAAGGAGATGAGGTCACGACCCTTGTCAAGGACGACATCTACCTCGCCAGCTCCCAACTTGGCACTGTCAAGGCCCACTGCAACATTGAGCTCCCAACAACGCTAAATTTTCCATATGAAAGAAGCAAATATTACTTAACAACAATAAATTATGTTCTCAAATTCAACATCCTTCAGAGCACCGGGGTCTCTAGCTCTCTGCCAATCCGAAGTTCCAAACGGTCCAATGCGAAAACCTCACAAAGTCACCACAAGCTTATTTCCTGATCTTTCGGTTCGAAAGAACTCCGAAGAATTTCAGGTATCATCGACCTGAGAATGGAAACAAAGCTTGGAAATGTCACTGCTAATCGATGGCAGAATTAGTTTCAGAAATATATATAAAGAACAGAGGTTCTGGAAATATTTTATAAACTGCCAGCGTCTAGGATTCTAATCTAAAAAAATAGAACACATAAGGTTTCTGGTATTTTTTTCTTTTATTATGGACTTGTAGCCTCCTGACTCCTGTCATGAAGTGGCTTGCTTGGACCTCATGCAAGAACTTAACATATTTGATGTGCTTAACATTCAAAGGACTGATGTGCTTGATGGCGATTTGAACTACATGTCTTCTTATGTTATCCATTATCATAACCACATATGAAAATTACTAATTAGTATAAAATCACCCCTTTGATGTGAAAAGCATCTAAACAGATGATTGGCAATAGTATTGCACATAGCTAAATTATTTGGACTGGGTTGACCACTGAAGGCCATGCTACACCGTTGATCCCATCATGTAGGCCTAAATTCGTGTTGTTGGTGTGGTTGGGCATTTCATCAAACACCCAAAAGGACATAGTTTAATCAGTACAGAATTTGGCCACCAACGAATTGAGAGAGAAGCACTCAAAGAAGCATGGAGAACGGCACCATACCTCCCCCGCCTTTGCCGCCACCGCCCTCCTCCACCTGTATATCCCTTCCCCTCCACACCTCATGTCATTGCGCCGCTGCAGCGGCAGGAGGACGATGTTTCTGCTTATCTGGAGGGACACGACCAGGAGGGAGCTCGAGGGAGTCGCATCGATAGGGGGCGCTACCGGCGGCGAGTTGGTTCAGCGCACAGATGGTTAGTCGTGGCGGCGCGAGATGCAGGGGGAGTTTTTGCCAGCGGAGCACAGAGATTTGACTCGCAGGCGGTGTCGGAGTTGGGGCATTGGAGTTCGGGGGTGGGGAGATGGAGGAGATGGGTCATGCCCTCGAGCTCACCTCCCCGAGATCCTGGTGCTGTCGTCCTCCTCAAATTCCTGATGCCCGATCCGGCCTCCGTGGCATGGGTGTACTCCTTTGAGCAAAAGGGTGGCTCCGCAGATGCGAAGGCTGACGGCGTGGAGGGGCCGTGAATTAGTACCACCTCGCCTATATGCTTTAAATTTAAACTGAAAACGTAAATTCATAGGAAAAAAGCGTATTGTGACGGTGAACCCACGGAGTCAATCCATGCTTTATTTTTACTAGCAAAAGGGCCCGTGCGTTGCAACGGGATAATAAATTTGCAGCCTTAAAAATCAAGTGATTGATATCCTAATACAACACATTTAGTTGATCCACTCCATGACACAAGCTTTAGAGGCCATTTGTCATGAATCAAAATGAATCAAACAGATGAAGTGATATGTGTAAGTACAATCTCAACGCACTTCGAGGCTTACGTTCTCTTATTGCAGACATATGTAGCTATTAACATCATTAATGCATCATTATTAGGAGTAATAATAACCAATATGACAACTTTGTAAAGTATTTTCTGTTACGAGATAATTCTTGTTCCCTACCTACATATGTAGGTTGAACTGAATGAATTATACAGTACTATCTTAGATCAAGTGTGAATCTATATAATCCGGTGTAGTAGCGCCATAGTCTTCTTCACAGATTGTGTGATTTGTGAAATATTCTCGTACTACATTGTCTTGTTACACCGTCTTGTATCGTCATCAAGTCCTAATCAGAAGCAATGTTCAGCTGATAAGAATTCTACCCAAAATGGCAATGAGGCTGACATTCAATTAGTTCCTAATCATCAATCCCACATACAGTTGGCCCCTCTCAAATATGCAAGAATCAGAAAACAAGTACTATCGCTAATTGACTACTTGACAATGTCGATACAATAAATCAGTAAAAAAAACACATGCAAGTGAGAATATCTGAACCGACACTGTTGCTCCTCCTCACTAACCTTAGTGACTTGGCTGTCTTCATTAGATTTCCCAGATTTTTACTGATGGCCCTTTCAGTGCACCAGCTCAAAGAAATATGTCATCCTTCTGCTTATCGGGCTTGGAATTGGTGTGTCTCTTTCATCAGCATACTGAAGGAACTCCCTAACAACATAAAGTCCAATAAAGTAACTTAATCACTGAAAGTTCTTTCTCATACATGAATACAAATGCACAATGTCTAAAATGAATTGGATTCAACAGGAGTAGTAATGGGCCAAGCTAACCGTAAGGCTCATTTGAATGGTTCAAATGTGTCATGAATGAAGTTACCGAAAGTGATAACAATGTACTACTCTACCGTAATTGTTTCAACAAACGGCAATGTCCCACATAGTCCAGTTTTGTAAAAGGAAAATGCCGAATCTGCACCTAGCAAAATAGGATTAGGAGGTTTTCAGTTAGGGGGTGGTGGGGATTCATTCACAGTTAGGTTCAATGCTCATCAAGTTATTTCCGTAAAAAGGAAATAGTGAGATGAGGTCATCGTCATCTAACAGATAATAAATTAGTCAATGCCACCCATGAAAAAAATGAGGTCAACACTGTTCAGAGAAGAATGGAACTCACTGTATTAGGATACCAAACTCTCACTATACGCTTATCAGTAGTTATCACTTATCAGTTTAGGTTCAGTAGAATTAAGTGTCTGGTGCAACTTGATATTCAGAACTGCACTGCCATACCTGCAATAAATTAAAAATACACGTTACATACTTAGTGAAAGTTTGGATACACTTTTAAAAGGAACAAAGGTGTATTTATACAAAACTGAAACTATATATTCACTTCGGCATGATATTTCCTGTAACAAATGCCTGTGCATTAATCTGTACAATATTGCCAATTCTGACTAAACCTTGTGTTACATGTTAGTTTGTATAATAATGTATTTTTTTAGGGGTTAAGTAAAAGTACAGTACAGACTTTAACTTGGAATTATACTGTGTATGTCAGAGTGCTATGTAGCACCTCCTATTTAGTTATCCATTCAAAGTCAGTGTTCCAGACATATCTGAAAGCAGTGGCACTACATGCATCTGATGGTCCGACCCCATCAGGATCTGTTTTCTTGCAGTTTTCTCTGTATTTGAATGCCGATGAATTCGCAATAAATAATGACTATTGTTGTAACATCTCACACAGATTTTTTCAGTGATATGCCCAAAAGGACCGCGTAATGGATATTTTAGATAGAGAAAGGAGAGCACGGACATAATATGTTTTGGAACACTAACAAAGAACATGGCATAGGGCTGAGCTGAAACTTCACAAAACCTAATGCATGAGATGGTACAGGAATAGTAGGGCCAAGCAACATACCTGCAAGTTTCACTGAAGAGGCTACAAAACTTACCTCCAGCAGACATGCCGGCTGCGACCGCAAGAGCCTCCAGCAGCCTGATCGCAGCGAGCCTACTCTTTGGTACCTCATGTACAGTACTGACAAGCACACAACGAAATATCTGCCATGTTAAAATCGATCACACAAACTTACTGAAACTATTGTCGCACATCTCGTCAAACATCTCCAAAGTATGAGGCTAACCAGAATGTCATGCGCTGGGTGAGGAAGAAAGGATGTGGCTACGTACAGTGGGTCATCGGCTGCAAAATCTTTACTGTGAAATTTAATAGAAAAATAATAACATTGCAGTTGTGCTATTTCTAGTTGGATGCATAAACAAATTTGGGTTTAATCTCTGAAACTAAATAGATGATTAATTGGATGAAAGAACATTCAGATAGAAAACATTGGGGTTTAATCTATCAGCACAACCAACATTTAATCAGGGACGGCATGCTCCTTAGTCCGCCAAAACTATATGTAGTAAGAGAATACTTATTGGATAACAGAAAACAACAGAAGGAAAAATAATCAACAATAATGATGACCAGTAAGATAAGGAGCATAGAGATGTCCATGTGAAGAGTGGTTCAAACATGGCGAGAACTGAATGGCAGTCATCGCCAACCAAAAGCAGTTGGTGCAACCCAGATTATGAACCTGCAGTCATAAAACACAAAACTAAGGCCTGCATCAAAACAGCTGTTAACCAAACATATCGAACACATCTTCCTGGCGACGATTTTTAAGAAGTCAGCAGTACAATTCTATCTACATCAATCAGCCAGAAGGCACTGGAGCTCGTACCATGGGTGGAGAACGGGTGGACAGAATTCCGGTGAAGTTGCAAAACGGCAAGATTCTGGCAAAGTCCGCAAAACTGCGATGCAGCAATGTCGAGCATGGGAAGCAATTGAGCAGGGGTTTCCGTTGAGGGGTCAAGGCGTTCTTATACATGCTTACATCGGCTTGCAGAATGGACAAAGGAATCACTGTCAGACACCCTGGGATGTGTACTCGAGCAGAGTTCATATTGTAGTGTGGTAGGAGCTGCCAACCTCGAGCGGGGTGGCGGGCGGCGAGGTCCCATGCGATGGATTTCAGTGCACTCAGCGGCGTTGTTCGCAGCAGGAGCCAGGAAGATTGGCCCAACGGCCGGCAGAGTGCGGCGGTAAGGAGTGGCTGGTGACGAATCCGGCGGGGTTGCGGGAACCATTGTCGAGGTGGAAGCAGCGGGGAGGAGTCCCGGCGGCACCATGATAGCTGGGGCGGGGCGGGAGCCGCCAGCGGCCGCGGCGTCGGTGGCGGCGCGCGGCGCCCGGGGGGAGGGGGCGGCGGTCGGCAGGAGGTGGCGGCGCGCTGGAGCGTCGAGATGGGATCGGGACACAGTTTTTTCTTCTTTTAGGAAATCACAGCGTTGTTTGCAGTTGCCCAGACACTATTTACTTCTATTAGCGTACAATAGAGAGATGGGCCAAGGCCCAACTGGATCACAGCCCAGCTAAGCGACAAAGAAAGCAGCGGCCAATCGAGTCGATAATTTTGCAGAGACAAAATTTAGTACCACCTCGAATATTTTTTAAATTTAAAGTGAAAGCGTAAAATCACGGGAAAAAGCTTATTGTGACGGTGAACCCGGAGACCCAATCCGTGCTTTATTATTAGGGAGAGACTAGCACAAATGCCCGTGCGTTGCAACGGGAGAAAAAGATAGGTCCTCTCACCCATCCACCCCTCTCTCTCCTCCTTTCTCTATTTCTTCCCCACAATGCCGGCGCGTGCGACCTCGTCGAGTCACGCCGGATTTGCACCGCAGCGCGCATCCCCGGCCGGTGGTTCGGCTCTGTGCTCGAGCTGACGCATCTCCCTATCGTCGTAGTCGCCGCCGAGAGTCGCGGGTTGGTATCCAGAACCACCCCGCCTGATTGAACACATCGACGACCTTTGTGGAACGGCCGGTCAACACGTGGTGGCGGGCGTGCGGGTGCGCTGGTTGGCGAGCATGCGGGCGCGTGGGGGCGGGCATTGCGCGGGGCGAGCTGCGGCGGCTCCGGAGCTCGGCGCTCGCAAGCACGCAGAGGTGGCTCTGCTGTGGGCGACCGTGTGGGCGGGTGCGGAGATGAGCATGCGCGGGGGGGGGGGGGGAGGAGGGGGGGCGTGGGGTGGACCGCAGGGCCCGACGGTGGTGACAACTGCGGGGCATGGCTGGTCGGCGCGAGCTGCAGGTCGGCGGCTGCAGCCGGGACTGCTCGAGCCCCAAGCGCCGATGGCCGACTGCTACAGGGCAGGCCGGCACGAGCCATGGGTCGACGGCTACAGCGGGAGGGTGCTGCGGCGGCAGCTGCGGGGCGGGGCGACGCCTCGAGCTCGGCGGACAGAGCGGCGCGGAGAGCACGGGTGAGCTTTGGGACGAGCGCGTGTGGACACGTGAGCTCGAGCGCACGGCGGGTGCGGCCGGCGCGGCTGACACGGTGAGGGGTGGTCAGACTTTTTTGGATAGTCTATAGCATTGGACGCCTCGGAAAAAGATAGGTATGGACGTATGTTTTCTAGACGCAGACGAACAAAATCTGGACAAAATGAACGTCCGTTTACGGTCTAGCGTATAGTCCGCCAAGAAAAACAATTAGAGGCAAATATGGACAACAAACACATACTCCCTCCGTTTGACCCAACTTTGTACTAATTTTAGTATAAAGTTAGTACAAAATGAGTCATGTATTTTGAAATGGAGGAAGTATATGCGTACACATGTCCTCGTGAAGTTACACACAAAAATCTATCTTATCTCTAAGAGACACACCACTTCTCATACACCCCAAAACCAGATCCCCTTTCTCTTCATCTTCTTCGCCATAGGAGCAGCCAGAACAGCAGAGCACAGGGCGGCAGCCTTTAACTCTCCAAGCCTAGCCTGCAGCTTCCCCCACAGGAGCAGATCACGCCCGCCATGGCCAGCCTGCAGCTCCCCCCACAGCAGCAGATCACGCCCGTTCGTCACTCCAGCGAGGCCGCTGCCCCTCAGACCTCCACTCTCCTCCTCCTCTCATTCTCTGCTCGGCCAGGCAGCTCCTAATACCTCTGTCCATGGCGTCGCCGGCTCGCCGCTCCTCCTCCGAGATCCATTGTCCTCCTCTGTCCGGCTGCGCAGCTCCGGCTGCCTCTGCCCGTGGCGCCGCCGCACGGCTCGGCCCCGTATCAGCGCCCCGTCCCGTCTCCTTTCCATCTGGCCAGCAGGCCATGGCACCACCGCAGAGGTGCGCTGCCACCCCGAGCCTGCGCTGTCCCTCCTCTGGGTTCGGTTCGTTCTTCCCTTGATTTCCGTTGCCTCTTGTTGAATCACCAAGGCACATGTATATGAATCGATGAAACCGCACAAGCCGGGTTCTCACTCGCAGCTCCGCATGCGCACCTCCTCTCCCCTGCCTTCGTCCGCGAGACCAAAGGAGCACGAGCTCCCACAGGCGCAACACACCAGGAGGCGAGCTCACGCCAACTGCCATGGATCTCGACGTCCCAGCAACCGTGCACCCGCCGCCGCGTCCCTCCGCCGCCGCCTGACCTCCTGCACCCCTGCTCCGCCGACGGGAATCCCACGGCGGCCATGTCTCCTCCGGAGAGGAGCTGGCTCTGGTCGGGCGGTCGATGCTGCAGCACCAGCCGTTAGGCTAGGCATCCATGCTGCTTTTTTTAAATATTTTCTGTGCCTCTCCCTCTTTCATTGCTCGTGAGCTTCCTTCCGGGCTATCGATTTGTGATGCATGTCGTTTTTCTTCGTGTCTTTTGTTGCCTTGTTGATTCTGCCAACTCCAAAAGTATATAAACTGCTAGGATATGATGCAAAGCGGCAGGGTGGGACTAATTAATCTGAAATTGCAGCATAGGCAAAAGAATTTTTTCCTTTGTTGCAGCCGTCAGGAGAGGAGAGCAGGTCGTGAGGTTGAATTTTTTTTTACCAGCCCATAGCAAATTTTCTGGCCCATCGAAGCTGCAAAAAAGTACGAACCGAACCAAAATTTGGAGAGGGAGGTGGACGGACGAAAATATATATTAGTACCACCTCGTTTATATTACGATTTTGTCCATATAAATTGTAAAAGCGTATTATGGCATGAGAAGAAAGCGTATTATGACGGTGAACCCGGAGACCCAATCCGTGCTTTATTATTAGGGAGAGATAGCAAAAGGGCATGTGCGTTGCAACGGGTACAAAATCAATTTACCTCTCAACAACTTTGCAAGTAAAAAAAACAATAACAATGGCAACTTGACTGCTTGTCTGAAACTTGAAGGAATTTCACCGTCGCCCTGTGTCACCCTGAGTCAAATTCGCAACTGTCTCACCCTTCTTCCGGATAGTCTCTAGCATGTCCCACAGCTTATAGCACTCACTCAAGCCTTATGCGATCGTCCTTGCTGTACGCACATGAAGCCCATCTGCAAGAAAAAACTGGACCCAGAAAAAAATCCGTGCAAACCTTGACCACGCTGGATCCCTTTACACAATTTCTTCTGCTTGTCTTGTCATGCTATTAGCTTCTCCACGTATATGCAAGCTCTTTTTTTCACCAACAAATCTCATATACATGTACTACACACCTGGCCTGCACTTGCCCTTCCTGAACCATTAGTATACCAGCGCCTAGCACACTCCGGCCTTGCGTATGTCCGGCTACAACTTGTACGAGCTCCAGCACTGCATCCCACGCACCAAAGTCATTCCTTGCACATCCAAGGTCGTCATAGCACTCCCCAACCCTCCTGTGCGATAGGCCTTTGGGCCACCAGCCGACCGCGCCTGTTGCGCCAGCCGAACTTGCTGCTACCGAACTGAGTAGGCTGCTGCCCTAGCCGCCGCTGAATCCAATCTATATGCAGCCACCGCCGCCGCAGCCACGTTCGGCTGCCCGCGTGGCTTGCCCAGACTTGCTTTCGTGTGCGTGCGCCACCGCTTGGTCAACTCATGCTTTGGCTCGGCGTACACGTAGCCATGATGGTGAATCTCGTTAACAAATCTCGGTGTCGTGCTCGGATGATTGCTTGTTCCTTGGTAGATTGACGGTGGCCTCGGATTTATTCTAACACTCTCCCCGGTTCCAAAAGCCAGATCTGGATTGATAAATATATATGTGCCCATGAATCCTATGGATGGAAAAAGATGGACATGACACATGACGAAGTAATTCTCAGTTCAAGTATTCAAGTACATATCAAGTATAAAAACGTCACTTATATTTAAAGAAACGTCATGATGAAATATGCAGAATTGCAACAATGTTCTCACTTAACATCCCCAATGAAGGTGCTGGTCGTGATGCCACCCTGCTGAGGAGCGAGTCAAGAAACCATGGCAGTATGGGTGGAGCTCGGTGGCCATATCGAATCGGCTTCGGTGAAGGTATGATAGCAAGAGGCAATTTGCGCGAGCTTGAGGCACCATGTGAGGGCTCCGGTGGCCTGTGGAGAGCAGCCCTGCCGCCGACGCCGGCAACTGGTACAGAGCAGAATCGTTGTCGGCAGTAGAGGCCGGGCGTGGTGGCATCATCATGGTCCGGGCCTTGGGCTCTATAGGCTGATGACCCGGGGCAGAACGGGTTGGCTTCATCACACTACCTCGCGGTGCCTCCGTACCACATAATCATACGTCGCTTGCGCAGTCAGGGCATGATCTTAGGTTAATGAAGCTGGCCTGCCGGAGCTGGCGTGCCATGATGAGAGCGGCCTTTTCATGAAGCTGCACCAATCACTATAAGTCCATAACAACGCCACACGGGAGTCGATACGGAGTGCTGCATGTAACCTCTCGAAAAAGCTGAGACGTGTCAACTGTGTTCGTGATTGAGGCTCCTAATCCACTTCTGCTTCCCCATGTATGTGTCTTTGGCTCTACCACGTGATCTTTCCCGATCGACTTTAATCGGATATAGGCCCCCCTTGGCTTTTCCTTGGCCTATTGCCCGCTGCCGAAGAACACCAGGTAGCCGCTACTGTGATTGCGAAGCAGGCCCGATCGAGCCCGGCTGGTCGATCCCGAGGGCCGGGGCCTATATCCAGGAAGAGCAGGAGCTCCGGCGAGCACGTGCTGTGCAAGACGGGCGGTGCTGGCGGCGGGTTCGATGTAGTTTAAGTCAGAGATAGTTACGCCACAGGAACGATTGGATCAAAAGTGAAAGAATTGGATTAAAGAAGAGGAAAGAGATCTTGTTGATCAAAGAAGAGGAAGGATACTGGGTCTCCTGGCGCAGCCCATCGAGCTTCTGTGGGGGACATCGAGAGGAAGAAGGAGATCGATTGAGGAAAGAAGAGGAAGGAGACCCGGTCTCGGCAACGCATCGTGTTGTTTTAAGGAAAAAGAAGGCCCAGCCCAAGTTAGAACGTCGGCAGCCCAATATAGTAAACAGCGAAAACACACGAAAAAGAAAATAATTCAAGAAAAACGGATAAAATAGTACCACCTCAGATGTTGAAAATAATATATAGGTGAAAAAACCTGAAAGCGTAAATTCATGGGAAGAAGCGCATTGTGACGGTGAACCCGGAGATCCAATCCGTGCTTTATTATTAGGGAGAGATACAATATAAAGTATAGGCACAATACGATATTAGCAGTAATAAAAGAAATTGCAAACTGTAGTAGTAATAAATTATTAATAGACAACTGGGAATGAAAATACATACGTGAATATCTGAGTGCCAAAAATATATATTTCCATTCTCACAATATTTCTTTACAAATGAATCATCTTGCGTATTCTAATTACAATGGTTGAAATTCTAAAATTAATAAGAAAAAATATGCAAGTGTTTTTATATAAAGTATGTATTCTTTGTAAAACATATAAGAAGGACCAGAAGAAAATATATACAATGTACAGGCTTAAGAAAAATACGCATCCAGTTCAAAATATTAGGCATATAAATAAACGAGCAGTCAATGTTAAAAAGGCATATTATTAATTTTTGAAGTATTATAATGAAAACATTGCTAAAAATTATGAACTAGAAACAACAAATATTCGACCGTACCACATATTTGGAAAATATTCTACATAGTTATATTCAGGGAAGGACACATACATCCATCATGTTGAAGTCACACGAATTCAGAAAAACCTATGAATATCCGAAGCAGGTATGCTCAACGAGTTTATGGCAATAGTCCCGCAAAAAAAGAAATAGTTTATGGCAACAGTAATTGTGTTAAAGAAGACTAATGGAGCGGCACATGAAAAGTCTATCAAATTTTATTACTAGGAAGAAAGAAAGGAGATGAGGGAGCAACACATCTAACCAAGATGGAGAAGTTACAGAGCTCTAGAGTTCATATGAATATCTCAATTATGTATGCCTAACATATTTACTAAAATACTTTTTAAGTAATAAATCATGAATGGACAAACGAGACCCTAAATAGAATGTAAATTTCGAAGTCCCAATAATTTGTATTTCGTCCCATACCTTTTTTTACTAATAATGAACGATGATGTGTGTTATAATTATAATTGTTGATATTCTAAAATATAAGTAAAAAGAATTATGACATGCAAATGCTTTTGCATAGATTAAATATTACACATAAAGTATAGTCATGATAACGACCACATGATAGTATATACAATGTACATGAAATACCCATTTGTAAGGCACATAAATAACACGAAATCAATATTTGAAAACACTGACCACTAATATAACCAAAATTTATGGATTGGACATTTAAGAATAACAACATCGTATTGGCTGCAAAATACTTTTATGCCATATGCCATTGAAAAGGACATATTATAAATGAAAATTATAGCTTTAATTGTGGAGTGAAAATGACATTATTCAACTTGATCTAATCTTTTGGAACATATAAAAAAAACTATATAATTCATTGGGAGAAGGACACATGCAACCATCATAGAAATTCGAACCTATGAATATCCGAAACATGTGTGCTCTAGGAGTTTAATTTCCAATATAACATATAAATCAAAAAAACAATGCACCCACCACAACGCTAATGATGAGGCCACTGGAGGAAGAGAAGACCGTGTTCAGATATAAGACGGTAATACTGAAATTGAGTTCTTGGTTGAAATTTATTTCTAAAATCTAAAATATCATAAATAGCCATGTCTCCGTTGGTGTTATTGCCAACTGATGATGAATAACAAAAATAGACTGAGAAGAATGTGTATGGACCAAACTTCTAACATTAGCTCTAATATATAAATAATATTTACTTTCTCCAACGGAAATAGTATCAGTTTATCAATGATTTTCTTGCAATGCAAAGATTCTATATACCATATTCATGTGAAAATAATTATCACTTTAACTTCATATCTAGAGATCTTATAAAAATCTAAAGTAGCATGTGTAGATATATGTTTAAAATATAGCCGCGCAAATGCGCGGGTCACCCCGCTAGTTCACATGAATTTAGGAGATGGCTAGATATGCCTTTTGATTTTATTCCTCAGAAAGGCAAGAAAAGGTATGAATCGCAATTCAAAAATGTTGCATGGGAGTTGGCAATATTTTTGCATATCCAAGGTTTAGAAGGATAGAAGGGTCTCTAGGAATAGATGGGATGATCAACAGATCAAGGAAAATGATAGCCCCTTTGAAATCACAAAGGGCATATTCGAATCCCAAAAATTTGGAATTAGGGTTTGAGAGGGTTTAATATGATGCAACTGAGGTCTTGCCCATTGAAAAAGACATGAGCAAGTTTTGAAAGGTTGGAAATGACAAGAAATCTCAGAGTCATCCAACAAACTCAGGAGAAAGATTTTGAAAATGTGTGCCAGTAAGGAATAACAACACAAAAATTGATAACCAATTTTGGGGCTGTTACAACACCCCTGTAGGGTTTAAATTTTTGAGGGCCGTGCCCGCGGTTATGTGGCAGATGGGAGTTTTTAATATCCGGTTGTAGAGAACTTGACACCAGATTCGAACTAAAATACCCAACCGCGTGTGTAACCGTGATGGTCTCTTTTCAAGTGGGTCGAGAAGAGAACGCAGTGGTGTTATGTTTGAACGTAAGTAGTTCAGGATCACTTATTGATCATTACTAGTATGCGATCGTTTGTGTAGATTCTCATCTTATTCTTGTACTCGTATGTTAGCCACCATATCATGTTTTGTCGCTGCTGCAACCTCACCACTTATCCATTCCATACCCATTAAGCTTTGCTAGTCTTGACACCCATGATAATGGGATTGTTGAGTCCTCGTGGCTCACAGATTACTACAACAACAATTGCAGGTATAGGTAATGCGATGATCATGACATGAGAGCGATGCTTGCTTGTTTTGAGTTATTTTTCTGCTTCGTCATTAAGGGGATATGTTCCTGGACGGCAGCCTGGGCTAGTAGGGTGGATGTCGTTTCAGTTTCTGGTTGTGTTTCTACTGTAGTAGTATGTTGCTCTTATGTATGATGTTGTTGTATTCATGTGACATTGTATGCCTCTTGTATGTATCCCCAACTATTATGAAATGGTATGATGTAATGATATCCATCTTGCAAAATTGTCACGCACAATATGCGACCCTATCCAAAAGGAACTCGAAGGTCCCACCAAGGATAGATCCGCATATTGAAACGCTTTTGCAAGGTGGATATCATTACATCAATATTACATAATAGATGGGGATACATACAAGAGGCAAACAATGCCACATGAATACAACATCATCTTACATAAGAGCACCATCCGTCTACGGATGAAACACAAACAGAAACTCAAACGACATCCACCCTGCTAGCCCAGGCTGCCGACCTGGAACCTATCCCCTGATCGAAGAAGAAGCAGAAGAAGAACTCCAAAACAAGTAAACATCGCTCTCGCGTCATGATCATCGCATAACCTGTACCTGCAACTATTGTTGTAGTAATATGTGAGCCACGAGGACTCAACAATCCCATTACCATGGGTATCAAGACTAGCAAAGCTTAATGGGAAAGGAAGCGGTAAAGTGGTGAGGTTGCAGCAGCGACTAAGCATGATATGGTGGCTAATATACGCAAATAAGAGCGAGAAGAGAAGCAAAGGAACGGTCGTGAAACTAGCAATGATCAAGAAGTGATCCTGAACTCCTACTTACGTCAATCATAACCCAAAGACCGTGTTCACTTCCCGGACTCCGTCGAGAAGAGACCATCACGGCTACACACGCGATTGCTGCGTTTTAATTTGGATCTGGTGTCAAGTTATCTACAACCAGACATTAACAAATTCTGATCTTCCACATAACCGCGGGCACGGCTCTCGAAAGTTTATACCCTGCAGGGGTGTCCCAACTTAGCCCATGATAATCTCTCGCGATCAACGAAGGATATACTTCTCCCAGGAAGACCCAATCAGTCTCGGAATCCCGGTTTACAAGACATTTCGACAATGGTAAAACAAGACCAGCAAGACTGCCCGATGCACCGACATCCCGATAGGAGCTGCACATATCTCGTTCTCAGGGCAACACCGCATGAGCAATCCGTACAACTAAAACCAGACCTCAAGTTTCCCTGAGGGGGTGCTGCAAAGGGCTCTAGTTTGTACCAACACTTAGACAAGCATTGGCCCGGGGGGGGGGGGGGGCTATAATAAAGATGACCATTGGGTTAATTACTCCCAAGGGAAAATTAGGTGGTGGTGAGGCAAATGGTAAAACCAAGGTTGGGCCTTGCTGGAGGAGTTTTATTCAAAGCGAACTGTCAAGGGGGTCCCATAAATCACCCGACCGCGTAAGGAACGCAAAATCCAGGAACATAATACTGGTATGACGGAAACTAGGGCGACAAGAGTGGAACAAAACACTAGGCATAAGGCCGAGCCTTCCACCCTTTACCAAATATATAGATGCATTAATTAAATAAGAGATATTCTGATATCCCAACATAATCCTGTCCACCATGGAGAAATCTTCAACTTCACATGCAACTAACAATGCTATAAGAGGGGCTGAGCAAAGCGGTAACATAGCCAAACAACGGTTTGCTAGAAAGGGTGTCAAAGGTTAGAGGTTCATGGCAATTTGGGAGGTTTGAAGAACAAAATGATAGGTAGCGCAGCAAAGCGATAGAGCGAAGCAACTCGCATAGCAAAGATAGTAGTGAGATCCAGGGTAGCGGTCATCTTGCCTGAAATCCCACTAGGAAGAAGAACGAGTCCATGAAGAAGATGAAGCCACGAAGACGAACCAAGCGTAGACGAACGAATCCTCACGATCCCAACGAAACGGGAACTATCGAGAAGAAGCACACAACAAGGTAAACACACCACACATAACAAGGCATGATGCTCAACCAAGTATGATGCATGACAAGCTACATGAAGCTACTCATGGCAAGAGATGATGCATACAAAAGCAACACATTAAAGCAAGTTTAAATGAGGCCGGGAACAACATATAACAATTCCGGTAAGTCCTCATATGCATATTTCGAAATTGGTCCAGATCTGACTAAACATTATGTTCAAGTTGTTAAACAACGAGTTAAGATGCACCACAATGATATACACGAAAATCTAGTCAAGTTACATATAAAGTTCATTAGATTTGGAGCTACGGCCTAGAAGTTATGAGCAAAACAAGTTAAACATGGCATTGATGCAAAATGCATGCAAACATGAAGCAAACACCTCAAAACAAGGATGCAACATGATAATATGAAACTACATGCAAAATCAAGCAAGTTTCATATAGAGCACACTCAAAACGGAGCAACGGTTCAACACATACACTCTATACAAGCTATAGCAACAATCTGTCCATAACAGCAACTAGGCATCTTGCAAGCATCAAAACAATATGCTACAACATCTCAACGTAATAATAAAAGGCATGGGCATGAAGTACAGGTAAAGCATGACAAAACATGAACACTAAGCTATCTCCAGAAACAACTAGAACATGCTCAAAAGGACATGGAAAGATTATAAATAATAACAGTTTCAGACTTTGCACAAATAACATCAGGTTGCAATGTTTAGAGCTATCAAACAACATGTTGCAGGAACTTATCATGGCAAACAAAGGCATGGAATGAATCTAATAATTACATAGAACCAAAATCCCTTACTGACCATGAGCCAAAAGGGCACAGAAAATATGATGACACCCATGTAAACATGGCAAATGATATGACATATTCATACATGGCAGAAACAACAATAAGTAAGCATGTTGGTGAGCTTGAACCACTCACCACAGAGCAATACATGGCATGTCAAGGCAACCAACAGTAAGAAGAGATGTTTATGAATCTAAGCATGGCAAGAGAAAGTTCATAGGGTGCATGGATCACTAGCAAAAAAACATGGCCAAAACTGAACTTAATGTTAACAGGCTGACAACAACATTATTTAGCAGTTTTGAGGGCAAGATAACAACATGTTACAGCAGGCTATAAATGCAACCAGGGGCATGAATTAATAGAGAAAGACATGTATAACAATTCATCCTTAGTTAACATCTCCAAATTATGCATAGAATGACTTGTAGCAGCAGGTTTACATAGCAACAAAATATAACAGAATCAGCCTAGCAAAACAGCAACAGGAAGTACCCTACCTAACAAGCTTGATGCACTCACTACACAACTCACAAAAATACATGGATGGCACCACTTCAAAGATGGAATATCATAGTTCAAAACTCATGTAGGGCTCAAGTTCATAAGATGCACACATCAATCATGGCAAAAATAACAATAGAGCAAGTTATAACAGTACCAGCAGATTAACATCAACATGCACACTTCCAACAGCATTTCGGGCATCAAGATTAGCTCAAATGAAAATGATGCAATGGAATGAAATGAGTACTCATCGAGAGGAACAATCTGACATATTACACGCACGAAACGGAGCAGTATGTAGCAAGTTATGATGCGATGAACATGCCATGATTATGCAAAATATTTCGGGACTTGGCAGTTTTCCAAAAAAAACAGATGAGCACAATATAGCTATAAGTCGCACGGGCGCGGGATAGGGGCTGCTCACCCTGGGCTTCGGCCCAGAAGGAAGGAGAGGCCGGCCTGAGCGGCAGCGAGGTCGGGCTGGGCCGATCGGAGCTGGGCCGGCCCACGGGGGAGGCGAACGGGGGGGCCGGCTGGATCGGGACACCTCCCCGATCGGCTGGAGAGCGACGGTGGCGGCGCTCCAGCGGAGGAGCGGTGGCTGGGGACGGCGCCGGCGGAGTGGACCGGCCGGATCGGGCGGCGGCGGCCCGGATCCGGAGGAGAGACGCGGCACCGCGGCGGTGGAGGTCGATGAGGCCCGGGCGACAGAGCAAATGGCGGCGGGGCGCGGAACTCCGGCGAGTTTCCATGGCGGCGGCGAAGGTGCGGCGGCGGGGCGGCGAGGCGCACCGGCGCGGGTGGCGGGGTCCGGCGGGGTCCGGCGCGCGGCTCGGGGCAGATCCGAGCGGCGGCGCGAGGAGATGGGCCGGGAGGGCCCGATCCGGGCTCTCCGGGCCTCGGCGGCGGGGACGGCCGGGGTGGACATGTGGCGGCGCGCCATAGGCTGCGGGCGGCGGCGGAGATGCGTCCGGCCGGGTTGGACATGTCCGGCTGCGCGGAGGGGGAGTTGCTAGGGTTTCGGGGGGATTTTCATCCGCCAATTTGGACGGGAGGCACAACTATTTATAGGTAGAGGGAGCTAGGAGAGTCCAAATGAGGTGCGGTTTTCGCCCACACGATCATGATCGAACGACCGAGAGCATGGAGGGGAGTTTGCTGGGCTTTGGGCCACTTTGGAACGGGTGTTGGGCTGCAACACAATGAGGCTTTTACGGTTCCCCGGTTATCCGTTGGAGTATCAAACGACCTCCAAATGGCACGAAACTTGACAGGCGGTCTACCGGTGCTATACCAAGGCCGTTTGACAAACCTCGGGCCATTCCGAAAAAGTTTAACACCCGCACATGAAAAGAGGCAAAAGGGGGCGCCGGAGGGCATAGGAGTGCCGGATTGCAAAACGGACAACGGGAAAAATGCTCGGATGCATGAGATGAACATGTATGCAAAATGAGATGCACATGATGTGTAATGCCCCGGATTTGATGCGCCAGGTGTCCGCCAGTTATTTGCCGTCATTGCCATGTCATTTGCTTGTGTGTTGCACTTTGTCATGTCATCATCTGCATTTCATATCATGTCATCATGTGCATCGCTTTTGCATACGTGTTCGTCTCATGCATCCGAGCTCTTTCCCCGTTGTCCGTTTTGCAATCCGGCACTCCAATGTCCTCCGGCGCCTCCTTTTTGCCTCTTCTCTTGTGCGGGTATTAAACTTTCTCAGAATGGCCCAAGGCTTGTCAAGCGACCTTGGTATAGCACAGGTAGACCGCCTGTCAAGTTTCGTGCCATTTGGAGGTCGTTTGGTCCCCCAACGGTTAACTGGGTAACCGTAAACGCCTCTTTTGTTGCAGCCCAACACCCCTTCCAAAGTGGCCCAAAACCCATCTAACTTCCCTCCATGCTCTCGGTCGTTCGATCACGATCGTGTGAGCGAAAACCGCACCTCATTTGGACTCTCCTAGCTCCCTCTATCTATAAATATGTGTCCCTCCCGGAATTTCCGCGCAGATCAAACCCTAGCCCTCTCCCTCGCAGCCACCCGACATGTCCGCGCCGTGCCCGACATGTCCACCGCCCGCCGCCACGTCGCTGCAGCCAATCGGCGCGCGACACGTCGCCGCCATCCGGGTCCGCCCCGGCCCGATCCGCTCCGCCGCGCCCGATCCGCTCCGCCGCGCCCGATCCGCTCTGCCGCGCCCGATCCGCTCCACCCGACCCGATCCGCTCCGCCCGTTGACTTTGTCTCCGGAGGTGATATTTTGCCTAAGTCCCCGTTTATTTCAACATTATCATGCCACCTTTGACCTGTCACATCTCTGCATCCATAGCTCCGTTTCGTGCGTATAATATGTCAAATTGTTCGCCTCGACGAGTACTTCATTTCATTCCATTGCATCATTTTCATTTGAGCTCATCTTGATGCCCGAAATGCTGTTGGAAGAGTGCATGTTGATGTTAACCTGCTGAAACTGTTATAACTTGCTCATTTGTCATTTTTGCCATGATTGATATGTGCATCCTATGTGTATGAGCTCTACATGAATGTTGATCTATGCCATTCCATCTTTCCAGGGGTGCCAACCATGTATTTTTGTGACTTGTGTAGTGAGTGCATCGAGCTTGCTAAGTAGGGCACTTGCTGTTGCTGTTTTCCTGACAGATTCTGTTATATTTTGTTGCTATGTTAACATGCTTCTACTAATCATTCTATGCATAATCTGGAGATGCTCTATAAACATGTTTTGATCTACATGTCTTTCTCTATCCATTCATGCCCTTGGTTGAAGTTATAGCCTGCTGGAACATGTTGTAATCTTCCTCCAAATTTGCTTGAAAATGTTGCAGTCAGCCTGTTAACATTAAGTTCACTTGTTCCCATGTGTTTTCCTAGTGATCCATGCACCCTATGAACTTGCTCTTGCCATGCTTAGCTTCATAAACATGTCTTCTTACTGTTGGTTGCCTTGCCATGCCATGTATTGCTCTGTAGTGAGTGGTTCAAGCTCACGAACATGCCTACTTATTGTTGTTCCTGCCATGTTTGAATCTGTCATATAACTTGCCATATTTACATGGGTGCCATCATATCTTCTGATCCTTTTTGGCTCATGGTCAGTAAGGGACTTTTTATCTATGCATTTAGTAGATCCATGCCATGCCTTTGTTTGCCATGATATGTTCCTGTAACATGTTGTTTGCTTGCTCTAAATATTGCAACCTGATGTTATTTCTGCTAAAGTCTGAAACTGTTATTATTTGCAATCTTTCCATGTCTTTTTGAGCATGTTCTAGTTTTTTCTGGAGATAGCTCAGTGTTCATGTTTTGTTATGCTTTACCTGTACTTCATGCCCATGCCTTTTGTTATTATGTTGGGGTGCTGTAGCATGTTGTTTTGATGCTTGTAAGATGCCTAGTTGCTGTTATGGACAGATTGTTGTTATGACTTGTATAGAGTGTATGTGTTACACTGTTGCTCCGTTTTGAGTGTGCTCTATATGAAACTTGCTTGTTTTTGCATGTAGATTCATATTATCATGTTGCATCCTTGTTGTGAGGTGTTTGCTTGATGTTTGTATGCATTTTGCATCAATGCCATGTTTAACTTGTTTTGCTCATATCTTCTAGGCTGTAGCTCCGAATCTAATGAACTTTATATGTAACTTGACTAGAATTTCATGTAGATCATCTTGGCGCATCTTAACATGCTGTTTAACAACTTGAACATAAGGTTTATTCAGTTCTGGACCAATTTCGAAATTTGCATATGAGGACTTACCGGAATTGTTATATATTGTTTCCAGCCTCATTTAAACTTGCCTTGATGTGTTGTTCTTGTTTGCATCATCTCTTGTCATGAGTAGCCTCTTCTAGCTTTGTCATGCATCATGCTTGTTGTGCATCATGCCTTGTTCATGTGTGGTGTGTTTACCCATGTTGTGTGCTTCTTCTCGATAGTTCCCATTTCGTTGCGATCGTGAGGATTCGTTCGTCTACGTGTGGTTCGTCTTCGTGGCTTCATCTTCTTCATGGACTCGTTCTTCTTCCTAGCGTGATTTCAGGCAAGATGACCGCTACCCTGGATCTCACTACTATCATTGCTGTGCTAGTTGCTTCGTTCTATCGCTATGCTGCGTTACCTATATTTTGCTCTTCAAGCCTCCCAAATTGCCATGAACCTCTAACCTTTGACACCATTCCTAGCAAACCATTGATTGGCTATGTTACCGCTTTGCTCAGCCTCTCTTATAGCGTTGCTAGTTGCAGGTGAAGTTGAAGATATCTCCATGGTGGACAGGATTTTGGTTGGGATATCACAATATCTTTTATATTATTAATGCATCTATATACTTGGTAAAGAGTGGAAGGCTCGGCCTTATGCCTGGTGTTTTGTTCCACTCTTGCCGCCCTAGTTTCCATCATACCAGTGTTATGTTCTCGGATTTTGCGTTCCTAACGCGGTCGGGTGATTTATGGGACCCCCCTGACAGTTCGCTTTGAATAAAACTCCTCCAGCAAGGCCCAACATTGGTTCTACCATTTGCCTCACCACCACCTATATTTCCCTTGGGAGTAATTAACCCAAGGGTCATCTTTATTATAGCCCCCCCGGGCCAATGCTTGTCTAAGTGTTGGTCCAAACTAGAGCACCGTGCGGGACCATCCCTTGGCAACTTGGGTTACGTCGGTACCTGTACGCTTAGATTATCCGGTGTTGCCCTGAGAACGAGATATGTGCAGCTCCTATCGGGATGTCGGCGCATCGGGTGGTCTTGCTGGTCTTGTTTTACCATTGTCGAAATGTCTTGTAAACCGGGATTCCGAGACTGATCGGGTCTTCCTGGGAGAAGGTCTATTCCTTCGTTGATCGCGAGAGCTTGTCATGGGCTAAGTTGGGACACCCCTGCAGGGTATAAACTTTCGAGAGCCGTGCCCGTGGTTATGTGGCAGATGGGAATTTGTTAATGTCCGGTTGTAGATAACTTGACACCAGATCCGAATTAAAATGCATTAACCGCGTGTGTAGCCGTGATGGTCTCTTCTCGGCGGAGTCCGGGAAGTGAACACGGTTTCTGGGTTATGTTTGACGTAAGTAGGTGTTCAGGATCACCTCTTGATCATTGCTAGTTTACGACCGTTCCTTTGTTTCTCTTCTCGCTCTCATTTGCGTATGTTAGCCACCATATATGCTTAGTCGCTGCTGCAACCTCACCACTTTACCCCCCTTCCTTTCCCAATAAGCTTTGCTAGTCTTGATACCCATGGTAATGGGATTGCTGAGTCCTCGTGGCTCACAGATTACTACAACAACAGTTGCAGGTACAGGTTATGCGATGATCATGACGCGAGAGCGATGCTTGCTTGATTTGAGTTCTTCTTCTGCTTCTTCTTCGATCAGGGGATAGGTTCCAGGTCGGTAGCCTGGGCTAGCAGGGTGGATATTGTTTGAGTTTCTGTTTATGATTCATCCATAGTCGGATGTTGTTCTTGTATGTTGTATTGTTGTATTCGTGTGGCATTGTATGCCTCTTGTATGTATCCCCACTATTATGTAATGTTGATGTAATGATATCCACCTTGTAAAAGCGTCTTCAAGATGCGCTTCTATCCTTAGTGGGCCCTTCGAGTTCCTTTAGGATATGGCCGCAACTTGGGCGTGACAAGTTGGTATCAGAGCCTCGACCGACGTTAGGAGCCCCCTTAATTGATCGTGTAGTTTGGCCGTTGTCGAGTCTAGAAGAAAACTATTTTCGGAGTCTAGTTATATCGGAGAGTAGGAATTCTTTTTACTCCTCAGCCACTTCATCGCCCTAGTGAGGAATCTTGACATAGGTGTTTTGAACTACTCCTCTTCCCCTTCAAATTTTTCTTTAGGTTCACGCAGTTGGTTTTCCGATCGTTGTTCCTCAGCTCTTTTATCCGGTGCATTTCTCGTCAAGTTGACTCGAGCATCTTCATCTTTGAGTTCAATCCTCAGCTCTTTTCGATCGATGTTGTTTCCCTGTCCGAAGTTGTCCTTGTTTTTCCCACCCGCCCTCCCTTCTTCTTCTCGAATCCGGAGTCCGTAATCGAGTATCCATCCTACTCGTGCGAAGTCTTTGCCTTCTTCCCTCAATGGTTTTAACCGGTGTTTTCTCTTCAAAATATTCGTCGGTCCCCCCTTCTAAGTTGCCTTTGTTTTCCTGCCCTCCCACCCTCTTCTTTCCGGAGTCTGAGTCTCTTTCAACCATCAATTTTCATTCGTACGGAGTCTCTTCAGTCTTCCCTTAATTATCTCAACCGGTGAATTCTCGTCTTGTTCGTCATTCTTCATCTCTTTTTCTTTTCCGGTGGATTCAATTCAAGTATTCGGTGTTGATCATATTCTTTTTCCTCGGCTCAAGTGTTCTCCTTGCTCATTCGCCTCTCGCCAGTTTATCCTTTCGGAGTGCTGAAGACATCTCGGAAGATTCTGTTTGCTTTCAATTAATTCGAGGCTGTCACCTCATTCAAATATTTCAATTGTTCCGGTGCATCATCTACCTGTTCAACAATCCTTTCCAACGGTGTTATCTCTTCAGTGGGCCCTAACCCACAGGTCTTTTCCCAGGATCTTACCTGACTCTTCTAATTCCCTTGGAGTCATTCATAATTCTTTTCAAGTGTGACGTAAGAATGGACTTCATCAGTCAGATACCTTTCCAAGATCAATTTCAAATCATTTCATTGTTGGATCAACCTCTCTGCTTTTCAGTTCCCCGGAGTATCTCAATAATTTTGGTGGTGTTTCTCGTCGTCACTTGAAGACCGAAGAAGAGTTTTTCCTCTAAATCTTGCCCGTTCTCCCGGAGATTCGCGATACTAGCTCGATGTTATCCTATCAAATTGTTTTCCAGTCATGCAAATTCTTTTCACCCATCCGGAGTATGTCAGGAGTTGTTTTTCCATTTCTTTCACCGGAGGCCATCATTCCAGTTATCGTTCTCTATTTATCCCGGTGCTTCGTTCAAGTGTTCTTTAATCAGCTCATGATCTCTTTGTTCGTTTGCATCTAAATCCCCTCAATCATATTTGTTTTTCTAATTCTTCCCGGTGATTAATTCTCTTTCATCAGTCGTTTGAATTCTTATGGTGGATCGTCATGATTTAATTCATTCTTCAAGAGTTCATCAAGTATCATTCCATCCTCTCTAGCTCGTGCTATATTCCTCCATGTTTCAGCCGGAGTGCTACCTAAATTCTTTCAGTCTTATCCGTTTCTTTTCTCTTTCTAACCACTCCGGTTAGAACGAGTGGTTTCATAGTCTATCTCCGTGAGCTTTCGATTCTCGTCATTCTCGTCGTTCCTCTATTCTTCTCGTGTGCTCTCGATCTTTGCTTCTTCTCTTGAGTTCTTATTTCACCTCATCCATTTTCCCCTCCGTCTCGGTCCTAAGATCTCGGGACGAGATCTCTTGTTAGTGGAGGAGTGTTGTAACGCCCCGGATTTGATGCGCCAGGTGTCCGCCAGTTATTCGCCGTTATTGCCATGTCATTTGCTTGCATGTTGCACTTTGCCATGTCATCATCTGCATTTCATATCATGTCATCATGTGCATCGCTTTTGCATACGTGTTCGTCTCATGCATCCGAGCTCTTTCCCCGTTGTCTGTTTTGCAATCCGGCACTCCTATGTCCTCCGGCGCCTCCTTTTTGCCTCTTCTCTTGTGCGGGTATTAAACTTTCTTGGAATGGCCCGAGGCTTGTCAAGCGGCCTTGGTATAGCACTGGTAGACCGTCTGTCAAGTTTCGTGCCATTTGGAGGTCGTTTGGTCCCCCAACGGTTAAACGGGTAACCGTAAAAGCCTCTTTTGTTGCAGCCCAACACCCCTTCCAAAGTGGCCCAAAACCCATCTAACTTCCCTCCATGCTCTCGGTCGTTCGATCACGATCGTGTGGGCGAAAACCGCACCTCATTTGGACTCTCCTAGCTCCCTCTATCTATAAATATGTGTCCCTCCCAGAATTTCCGCGCAGATCAAACCCTAGCCCTCTCCCTCGCAGCCGCCGGACATGTCCGCGCCGCGCCGGACATGTCCACCGCCCGCCGCCACGTCGCTGCAGCCAATCGGCGCGCGACACGTCGCCGCCGTCCGGGTCCGCCCCGGCCCGATCCGCTCCGCCGCGCCCGATCCGCTCCGCCCGACCCGATCCGCTCCGCCCGTTGACTTTGTCTCCGGAGGTGATATTTTGCCCAAGTCCCCGTTTATTTCAACATTATCATGCCAACTTTGACCTCTCACATCTCTGTATCCATAGCTCCGTTTCGTGCGTATAATATGTCAAATTGTTCGCCCCGACGAGTACTTAATTTCATTCCATTGCATCATTTTCATTTGAGCTCATCTTGATGCCCGAAATGCTGTTGGAAGAGTGCATGTTGATGTTAACCTGCTGAAACTGTTATAACTTGCTCATTTGTCATTTTTGCCATGATTGATGTGTGCATCCTATGTGTATGAGCTCTACATAAATGTTGATCTATGCCATGCCATCTTTCCAGGGGTGCCAACCATATATTTTTGTGACTTGTGTAGTGAGTGCATCGAGCTTGCTAAGTAGGGCACTTGCTGTTGCTGTTTTCCTGACAGATTCTGTTATATTTTGTTGCTATATTAACATGCATCTACTAATCATTCTATGCATAATCTGGAGATGCTCTATAAACATGTTTTGATCTACATTTCTTGCTCTATCCATTCATGCCCTTGGTTGCAATTATAGCCTGCTGGAACATGTTGTAATCTTGCTCCAAAGTTGCTTGAAAATGTTGCTGTCAGCCTGTTAACATTAAGTTCACTTGTTCCCATGTGTTTTCCTAGTGATCCATGCACCCTATGAACTTGCTCTTGCCATGCTAATTTCATAAACATGTCTTCTTACTGTTGGTTGCCTTTCCATGCCATGTATTGCTCTGTAGTGAGTGGTTCTAGCTCACAAACATGCCTACTTATTGTTGTTCCTGCCACGTTTGAATCTGTCATATAACTTGCCATGTTTACATGGGTGCCATCATATCTTCTGATCCTTTTTGGCTCATGGTCAGTAAGGGACTTTTGATCTATGCTTTTGGTAGATCCATGCCATGCCTTTGTTTGCCATGATATGTTCCTGTAACATGTTGTTTGCTTGCTCTAAATATTGCAACCTGATGTTATTTCTGCTAAAGTCTGAAACTGTTATTATTTGCAATCTTTCCATGTCTTTTTGAGCATATTCTAGTCTTTTCTGGAGATAGCTCAGTGTTCATGTTTTATTATGCTTTACCTGTACTTCATGCCCATGCCTTTTGTTATTATGTTGGGGTGTTGTAGCATGTTGTTTTGATGCTGGTAAGATGCCTAGTTGCTGTTATGGCAGATTGTTGTTATGACTTGTATAGAGTGTATGTGTTACACCGTTGCTCCGTTTTGAGTGTGCTCTATATGAAACTTGCTTGTTTTTGCCTGTAGCTTCATATTATCATGTTGCATCCTTGTTGTGAGGTGTTTGCTTGATGTTTGTATGCATTTTGCATCAATGCCATGTTTAACTTGTTTTGCTCATATCTTCTAGGACGTAGCTCCGTATCTAATGAACTTTATATGTAACTTGACTAGAATTTCATGTAGATCATCTTGGTGCATCTTAACTTGCTGTTTAACAACTTGAACATAAGGTTTATTCAGTTCTGGACCCATTTCGAAATTTGCATATGAGGACTTACCAGAATTGTTATATGTTGTTTCCGGCCTCATTTAAACTTGCCTTGATGTGTTGTTCTTGTTTGCATCATCTCTTGTCATGAGTAGCCTCTTCTAGCTTTGTCATGCATCATGCTTGTTGTGCATCATGCCTTGTTCATGTGTGGTGTGTTTACCCATGTTGTGTGCTTCTTCTCGATAGTTCCCGTTTCGTTGCGATCGTGAGGATTCGTTCGTCTACGTGTGGTTCGTCTTCGTGGCTTCATCTTCTTCATGGACTCGTTCTTCTTCCTAGCGGGATTTCAGGCAAGATGACCGCTACCCTGGATCTCACTACTATCATTGCTATGCTAGTTGCTTCGTTCTATCGCTATGCTCTTCAAGCCTCCCAAATTGCCATGAACCTCTAACCTTTGACACCATTCCTAGCAAACCATTGATTGGCTATGTTACCGCTTTGCTCAGCCTCTCTTATAGCGTTGCTAGTTGCAGGTGAAGTTGAAGATTTCTCCATGGTGGACAGGATTTTGGTTGGGATATCACAATATCTTTTATATTATTAATGCATCTATATACTTGGTAAAGAGTGGAAGGCTCGGCCTTATGCCTGGTGTTTTGTTCCACTCTTGCCGCCCTACTTTCCGTCATACCGGTGTTATGTTCCCGGATTTTGCGTTCCTAACGCGGTCGGGTGATTTATGGGACCCCCCTGACAGTTCGCTTTGAATAAAACTCCTCCAGCAAGGCCCAACATTGGTTTTACCATTTGCCTCACCACCACCTATATTTCCCTTGGGAGTAATTAACCCAAGGGTCATCTTTATTATAGCCCCCCCGGGCCAATGCTTGTCTAAGTGTTGGTCCAAACTAGAGCACCGTGTGGGACCATCCCTTGGCAGCTTGGGTTTCGTCGGTACCTGTACGCTTAGCTTATCCGGTGTTGCCCGGAGCACGAGATATGTGCAGCTCCTATTGGGATGTCGGCGCATCGGGCGGTCTTGCTGGTCTTGTTTTACCATTGTCGAAATGTCTTGTAAACCGGGATTCCGAGACTGATCGGGTCTTCCTGGGAGAAGGTCTATTCCTTTGTTGATCGCGAGAGCTTGTCATGGGCTAAGTTGGGACACCCCTGCAGGGTATAAACTTTCGAGAGCCGTGCCCGCGGTTATGTGGCAGATGGGAATTTGTTAATGTCCGGTTGTAGATAACTTGACACCAGATCCGAATTAAAATGCATCAACCGCATGTGTAGCCATGATGGTCTCTTCTCGGCGGAGTCCGGGAAGTGAACACGGTTTCTGGGTTATGTTTGACGTAAGTAGGTGTTCAGGATCACCTCTTGATCATTGCTAGTTTACGACCGTTCCTTTGTTTCTCTTCTCGCTCTCATTTGCGTATGTTAGCCACCATATATGCTTAGTCGCTGCTGCAACCTCACCACTTTACCCCCCTTCCTTTCCCAATAAGCTTTGCTAGTCTTGATACCCATGGTAATGGGATTGCTGAGTCCTCGTGGCTAACAGATTACTACAACAACAGTTGTAGGTACAGGTTATGCGATGATCATGACGCGAGAGCGATGCTTGCTTGATTTGAGTTCTTCTTCTGCTTCTTCTTCGATCAGGGGATAGGTTCCAGGTCGGCAGCCTGGGCTAGCAGGGTGGATATTGTTTGAGTTTCTGTTTATGATTCATCCGTAGTCGGATGTTGTTATTGTATGTTGTATTGTTGTATTCGTGTGGCATTGTATGCCTCTTGTATGTGTCCCCACTATTATGTAATGTTGATGTAATGATATCCACCTTGCAAAAGCGTCTTCAAGATGCGCTTCTATCCTTGGTGGGACCTTCGAGTTCCTTTAGGATAGGGCCGCATCTTGGGCATGACATGATGACATGGCAAAATGCAACACGCAAGCAAATGACATGGCAACGACGGCGATTAACTGGCGGACACCTGGCGCATCGAATCCGGGGCATTACAACACTCCTCCACTAACAAGAGATCTCGTCCCGAGATCTTAGGACCGAGACGGAAGGGAAAAGGGATGAGGTGAAACAAGAACTCAAGAGAAGAAGCAAAGAATCGAGAGCACTCGAGAAAAGAGAGGAACGACGTGAATGACGAGAATCGAAAACTCACGAAATCAGATAGACTATGAAACCATTCCGGTTAGAATGAGATAAGAAACGAATAAGACTGAAAGGATTTAGGCAGCACTCTGGCTAAAAATGGAAGGAATAGAACATGAACTTGAGAGGATAGAATGATACTTGATGAAGACATGACACAAAACCTCTGGAAAGAATAGAAAGAGTTGAATGAAAAGAACGGAGAAGAAAATGACAACTTGTGCCATGAATGAAATTGAAAGCATCTTTAGAAGGAAGGTTTAAACGGAGTTGTTGAGAAAATCAACAACGAAAAGAATAAGCTTGTTGTGGTCTTATAGATAGCATCTCAAGATCATAAGGTGATAACCGGCCATAAACGGAAATGATTAGATAGCTTAGAAGAACGAAGAAATGCAAAACTCCACTTCAAAAGAACATAGAGAATTAATTGCACTTCGAGACGCGAGAAGAAGGATACTTGAGTTCCTTCGACAAAGTCTTGATGAACTCTTGAAGAAAGAATTATATCATGAAGAACCACCAAGAAGAACTCCGGTAACAAAAAAGATGATGAGATAGAATGAAGGATGAAAAAGAAATAAGATAAAATCCTTGCAATAATTCAGATGGAGGTTTCAACGAGATGGCCAAATAAATTTGTACTTCGGAGAAGAAAAGATGAAACACTTGAAACTAGAATTTATTCATTACGAACAAACTCCGAAGGAAGGGATTAATCACTTTGATGAAATAAGAATAAGATTTATTGTATGCTTATCCTTCATCAAATTAAATTGATGACAAGCAATGGATTTTGCATACTACTTATTCTTCTTGAAAAAAAAATTAGGGGAACATAGCACAAAACTTGAGAAAGTCTTCATGAACCACCGTCAGGATTGGAAAGAACGAATGGATTAAAATGATAATCAAAGAAAAAGAATCTTGAACGAACCACCGTAAGAATTCATAAATGACTGACGAAAGAGAATGAATCACCGGGAAGAATTAGAAGGCAAATATGCTTGAGGGGATTTAGATGCAAGAGAACAAAGAGATCTTGAGCTGATTAAGAACACTTGAAAGAAGCACCGGGATAATTGGATAACGGTAGCTGAAATGTGAGGACAAAGAATTCTTCTGGAATGATGGCCTCCGATGAAAAGAAATGGGAAAAACAACTCCTGATATACTCCGGATGAGTAAGAAAAGAATATCTGACAAATGGAATAATTTGAGAGGATAACATGAAGCTAGAATCACGAATATTCGAGAGAACGGACAAGATTTAAAGGAAAAACTCTTCTTAGGTCTTCAAATGACGACGAGAAACACCACCAAAATTACTAAGATACTCTGGAAGAAAGAAAAACCAAAAAGGTTGAGTCAACAGTGAAAATGAATTTGAAAACGATCTTGGAGAAGGCATGTGACTGATGAAATTCATTCTTACGTCACACTTGAAAAGAATTTTTGAATAGCTCCGGGAAATTAGAAGAGTCAGGTAAGATCCTGGGAAAAGACCTGTGGGTCAGGGCCCACTAAAAGAAAACACCGTTGGCAAGGATTGTTGAAGAGATAGATGATGCACCGGAACAATTGAAATATTTAAATGAGGTGACAACCTTGAATTAATTCAAACACAGACAAATCTCCTGAGATGTCTTGAACTCCGGAATGATAAACTGGCGAGAGGCGGACGAGCAGAGAAATCACTTTAGCCGATGGAAAAGAATATGATCAACCCGAAAAAACTTGAATTGAGTCCACCGGAGAAGAAAAAGAGATGAAGAATGTCGAACAAAACGAGAATCACCGGTTGGAATAATTGAGGGAAGACTAAAGAGACTCCGTACGAATGAAATTTATGCTCGAAAGAGACTCAGACTCCAGGAAGAAGAGGGTGGGAGGTCGGGGAAACAAAAGAAAACTTGGAAGGGAGAACCGACGAATATCTTGAAGAGAAAGCACCCGTTGAAATAATTGAGGAAAGAGAGCAAAGACTTCGCAAGAGTAGGAAGGATACTCGATTATGGACTCCGGTTTCGAGGAGAAAAAGGGAGGGCGGGTGGGAAAATAAAACAACTGAGGATTGAACTTGACAACGATGAAGAGGCTCGAGTCAATTTGACAAGAAATGCACCGGACAATACAACATACAAGAACAACATCCGTCTACGGATGAAACACAAACAGAAACTCAAACGACATCCACCCTGCTAGCCCAGACTACCGACCTGGAACCTATCCCCTGATCGAAGAAGAAGGAGAAGAAGAACTCCAAAACAAGTAAACATCGCTCTCGCGTCATGATCATCGCATAACCTGTACCTGCAACTGTTGTTGTAGTAATCTGTGAGCCATGAGGACTCAGCAATCCCATTACCATGGGTATCAAGACTAGCAAAGCTTAATGGGAAAGGAAGAGGTAAAGTGGTGAGGTTGCAGCAGCGACTAAGCATGATATGGTGGCGAACATACGCAAATAAGAGCGAGAAGAGAAGCGAAGGAACGGTCGTGAAACTAGCAATGATCAAGAAGTGATCCTGAACTGCTACTTACGTCAATCATAACCCAAAGACCATGTTCACTTCCCGGACTCCGCCGAGAAGAGACCATCACGGCTACACACACGATTGATGCGTTTTAATTCGGATCTGGTGTCAAGTTATCTACAACCGGACATTAACAAATTCCCATCTTCCACATAATCGTGGGCACGGCTCTCGAAAGTTTATAGCCTGCAGGGGTGTCCCAACTTAGCCCATGATAAGCTCTCGCGATCAACGAAGGATATACCTTCTCCCAGGAAGACCCGATCAGTCTTGGAATCCCAGTTTACAAGACATTTCGACAATGGTAAAACAAGACCAGCAAGACCGCCCGATGCGCCGACATCTCGATAGGAGCTGCACATATCTCATTCTCAGGGCAACACCGAATGAGCAATCCGTACAACTAAAACCAGACCTCAAGTTTACCTGAGGGGGCGCTGCAAAGGGCTCTAGTTCGGACCAACACTTAGCCAAGCATTGGCCCGGGGGGGGCTATAATAAAGATGACCCTTGGGTTAATCACTCCCAAGGGAAAAGTAGGTGGTGGTGAGGCAAATGGTAACACCAAGGTTGGGCCTTGCTGGAGGAGTTTTATTCAAAGCGAGCTGTCAAGGGGGTCCCATAAATCACCCGACCGTGTAAGGAACGCAAAATCCAGGAACATAATACCGGTATGACGGAAACTTGGGCGGCAACAGTGGAACAAAACAGCAGGCATAAGGCCGAGCCTTCCACCCTTTACCAAATATATAGATGCATTAATTAAAAAAGAGATATTGTGATATCCCAACATAATCCTGTCCACCATGGAGAAATCTTCAACTTCACCTGCAACGAACAATGCTATAAGAGGGGCTGAGCAAAGCATTAACATAGCCAAACAACGGTTTGCTAGGAAGGGTGTCAAAGGTTAGAGGTTCATGGCAGTTTGGGAGGCTTGAAGAACAAAATGATAGGTAGCGCAGCAAAGCGATAGAGCGAAGCAACTAGCATAGCAAAGATAGTAGTGAGATCCAGGGTAGCGGTCATCTTGCCTGAAATCCCGCTAGGAAGAAGAACCAAGCGTAGACGAACGAATCCTCACGATCGCAACGAAACGGGAACTATCGAGAAGAAGCACACAACAAGGTAAACACACCACACATAACAAGGCATGATGCTCAACCAAGTATGATGCATGACAAGTTACATGAAGCTACTCATGGCAAGAGATGATGCATACAAAAGCAACACATCAAAGCAAGTTTAAATGAGGCCGGGAACAACATATAACAATTCCGGTAAGTCCTCATATGCATATTTCGAAATTGGTCCAGATCATACTAAACATTATGTTCAAGTTGTTAAATAGCAAGTTAAGATGCACCACAATGATCTACACGAAAATCTAGTCAAGTTACATATAAAGTTCATTAGATTTGGAGCTATGGCCTAGAAGTTATGAGCAAAACAAGTTAAACATGGCATTGATGCAAAATGCATGCAAACATCAAGAAAACACCTCAAAACAAGGATGCAACATGATAATATGAAACTACATGCAAAATCAAGCAAGTTTCATATAGAGAACACTCAAAACGGAGCAACGGTTCAACACATACACTCTATACAAGCTATAGCAACAATCTGTCCATAACAACAACTAGGCTTCTTGCAAGCATCAAAACAATAAGCTACAGCATCTCAACGTAATAACAAAAGGAATGAGCATGAATTACAGGTAAAGCATGACAAAACATGAACACTGAGCTATCTCCAGAAACAACTAGAACATGCTTAAAAGGACATGGAAAGATTGTAAATAAT
The DNA here is from genome assembly GCA_963921465.1 of Triticum timopheevii. Taxonomy (NCBI): domain Eukaryota; kingdom Viridiplantae; phylum Streptophyta; class Magnoliopsida; order Poales; family Poaceae; genus Triticum; species Triticum timopheevii. The sequence continues at coordinate 114,245,156 of OY997266.1, read as the reverse complement.
AACAGTTTCAGACTTTGCAGAAATAACATCAGGTTGCAATGTTTAGAGCTATCAAACAACATGTTACAGGAACTTATCATGGCAAACAAAGGTATGGAACGAATCTACTAATTACATAGAACAAAAATCCCTTACTGACCATGAGCCAAAAGGGCACAGAAAATATGATGACACCCATGTAAACATGGCAAATGATATGACAGATTCATACATGGCAGAAACAACAATAAGTAAGCATGTTGGTGAGCTCGAACCACTCACCACAGAGCAATACCTGGCATGGCAAGGCAAACAACAGTAAGAAGAGATGTTTATGAATCTAAGCATGGCAAGAGAAAGTTCATAGGATGCATGGATCACTAGCAAAACACATGGCCAAAACTGAACTTAATGTTAACAGGCTGACAGCAACATTATTTAGCAGTTTTGAGCGCAAGATAACAACATGTTACAGCAGGCTATAAATGCAACCAGGGGCATGAATGGATAGAGAAAGACATGTATAACAATTCATCCTTAGTGAACATCTCCAAATTATGCATAGAATGACTTGTAGCAGCAGGTTTACATAGAAACAAAATATAACAGAATCAACCTAGCAAAACAGCAACAGCAAGTACCCTACTTAACAAGCTTGATGCACTCACTACACAACTCACAAAAATACATGGATGTCACCACTGCAAATATGGCATATCATAGTTGAAAACTCATGTAGGGCTCAAGTTCATAAGATGCACACATCAATCATGGCAAAAATAACAAAAGAGCAAGTTATAACAGTACCAGCAGATTAACATCAACATGCACACTTCCAACAGCATTTTGGGCTTCAAGATGAGCTGAAATGAAAATTATGCAATGGAATGAAATGAAGTACTCATCGAGGCGAAATATTTGACATATTACACGCACGAAACGGAGCAGTATGTAGCAAGTTATGATGCGATGAACATGGCATGATTATGCAAAATATTTCGGGACTGCAGTTTTCCAAAAAAAAACAGATGAGCACAATATAGCTATAAGTCCCACGGGTGCGGGATAGGGGATGCTCAGCCTGGGCTTCGGCCCAGAAGGAAGGAGAGGCCGGCCTGAGCGGCAGCGAGGTCGGGCTGGGCCGGTCGGAGTTGGGCCGGCCCACGAGGGAGGCGAACGGGGGGGGGGGGGGCTGGATCGGGGCACCTCCCCGATTAGCTGGAGAGCGACGGTGGCGGCGCTCCAGCGGAGGAGCGGTGGCTGGTGACGTCGCCGGCGGCGGGGACCGGCTGGATTGGGCGGCGGCGGCCCGGATCCAGAGGAGAGACGCGGCACTGCAGCGGCGGAGGTCGACGAGGCCCGGGCGACGGAGCAAACGGCGTGGGGGCGCGGAACTCCGGCGAGTTTCCATGGCGGCGGTGAAGGTGCGGCGGCGGGGCGGCGAGGCGCACCGGCGCGGGTGGCGGAGTCCGGCGGGGTCCGGCGCACGCCTCGGGGCAGATCCGAGCGGCGGCGCGGGGAGATGAGCCGGGAGGGCCCGATCGGGGCTCTCCAGGCCTCGGCGGCGGGGACGGCCAGGGTGGACATGTGGCGGCGCACCATAGGCTGCGGGCGGCGGCGGAGATGCGTCCGGCCGGGTTGGACATGTCCGGCTGCGCGGAGGGGGAGTTGCTAGGGTTTCGGGGGGGATTTTCATCCGCGAATTTGGACGGGAGGCACAACTATTTATAGGTAGAGGGAGCTAGGAGAGTCCAAATGAGGTGCGGTTTTCGCCCACACGATCGTGATCGAACGACCGAGAGCATGGAGGGGAGTTTGCTGGGCTTTGGGCCACTTTGGAAGGGGTGTTGGGCTGCAACACAAAGAGGCTTTTATGGTTCCCCGGTTAATCGTTGGAGTATCAAACGACCTCAAAATGGCACGAAACATGACAGGTGGTCTACCGGTGCTATACCAAGGCCGTTTGACAAACCTCAGGCCATTCCGAGAAAGTTTAACACCCGTACATGAAAAGAGGCAAAAGGGGGCGCCGGAGGGCATAGGAGTGCCGGATTGCAAAACGGACAACGGGAAAAATGCTCGGATGCATGAGACGAACATGTATGCAAAATGAGATGCACATGATGACATGGCAAAATGCAACACGCAAGCAAATGACATGGCAACGACGGCGATTAACTGGCGGTCACCTGGCTCATCGAATCCGGGGCGTTACAAAAATCGTCTCCAATATGTGCTTCTATCCTTGGTGGGACCTTCGAGTTCCTTTAGGATAGGGTCGCATATTGGGCGTGACAAGAAGCCACTGGTCGGGTAGCTCGGTGGGCTATTGAGCTGGAACCCGAAGGCTTAAAGTATATGCCTCGGACGACTATCAAATCTCAAGCACTTGTAGACTTCATCAATGATTGGACAGAGTTGCAGATGCATGAGGATAAGCCGGACCATACATATTGGACTATTCATTTTGATGGATCCAGGCAGTTGGAAGGCTCGGGGGCTAGACTTATATTGACTTCCCCACGAGGTGATAAGTTTTGTTATGTTTTAAGATTGATGTTCACTTGTACTAACAATGCAGCTAAATATGTAGCCTTACACCATGGTCTTCGGATGGCCAAAGAGATGAATCTAAGCTGGGTAAGATGTTTTGGCGACTCAGATCTAGTGGCTCAGCAAGTGTCAGGAACCTGGGATTCCAAAGATCCACTCATGGCGGCTTATTGTCGCGAGGTGGACACTATTGCTGGTCACTTCAAAGGATATCAAGTGGAGCATGTTGATCGAAGGAAAAATGAAGCAGCTGATGCGTTAAGCCGGCTGGGGTCTCAGCGTAAGCCGGTCCCCCCTAATATTTTCCTTGATATTTTGCATAACCCATCAGTGAAATTGCCTACAGAGGAGGACTTGGCAATTCCTAACCCGAAGGAACAATTGGTGGCAGCTCTTCATGTTATCCCTAATGGGACTGTTTCGTATTTGGCTTACATGACCCGGGGCGAGTTACTTGAGGATGAAACTTTGGCCAGGAAGATAACCCAGTGGTCTAAGTCAGTGACTATTATCAAAGGTGAGCTTCATAGATGCAGTGTTACACGGGTGTTTCAACGGTGCGTTTCTCCTGAGGAGGGCTGTGAAATTCTAAGGGAGATTCATGAAGGAGATTGCGGTCATCATGCCGGCTCTAAATCTCTTGTTGCTAAAGCTTTTCGTCATGGTTTTATTAGCCGACAGCTCAAGCTGATGTAGAAGACCTGGTCAGTAAATGTGATGGTTGTCAGAAATTCTCAAGACATGCTCATGTGTCGGCTCAAGAATTTAGGATGATTCCAATTACTTGGCCGTTTGCAGTCTGGGGGCTGCTATGGTTGGGCCTTTCAAAAGGTCCAAGGATAAAAAGACCCACCTCTTGGTGGCTGTTGACAAGTTTACAACGTGGGTTGAGGCTGAGCCGGTCAGCAAATGTGATGCAGCCACCGCGGTTCAATTCATTAAAAAGTGATCTTTCATTTTGGGTATCCTCATAGTATCATTATTGATAATGGTACTAGTCTGTCTAATGGAGCAATGAAAGAATTCTGTCAATAAGAACATATCCGGCTTGATGTATCATCAGTGGCTCACCCCAAGTCTAATGGTCAAGCTGAACGAGCAAATCAAGAAATCTTCAGAGGTATCAAGCCCCGGCTTATGGTTCTGTTCCAGAGAACGCCGGGTTGTTGCGTGGAAGAGTTTCCTTTGGTGCTTTGGAGTATTAATACCACCCCCCAACAGATCTACGGGTTACACACCTTTCTTCATGGTGTATGGAGCTGAGTCGGTTCTCCCCAGTGATATACGTCATGATTCTCCTCGTGTGGCGGCTTACGTTGAAGCCGACAATGAGAAAGCACGTAGGGATGCTATTGACCTGTTAGATGAGGAGTGTGATCTTGCGGCGGCTCGTTCGGTGATTTGCCAGCAAGATCTGCAGCGTTATCACAGCCGCCTGGTAAAAACCAGGACCTTTCAAGAAGGCGAATTAGTGCTCTGGCTCATCCAGGATCAAACTGACATGCACAAGCTATCCCCACCTTGGGAAGGGCCATTTGTGGTCAGCAAGAATCTGAACAACAGATCATACTACCTTATCGATGTTCGAGACCACAAGGACTCACGCACGTCTGAAGAGGAGACCCACCGGCCATGGAATGTTGCTCATCTTCGGCCTTCTTACACCTGAGCCATCAGCTCTTGTGATGTACATACTTTATCAATGTATACGTTATCATGAATATAATAAACCTGGCATCCCTGACAATTCAGGGCCTCTATTGTTTCATCTCTGAGAATATGAGTCTTTATTGTCACTTCATACGATCACTTGGGAGCTTCCTGCTCACTAAGCATAGCTAAAGATACCCTCTTGATCTGGTTTATACGCCATGATTAAAACATACTTGGGGGCTTCCTCATGGAGCATAGCTCTGATTTCGGTTTATAAGCCTGGAATGAACTTTAACTTGGGGGCTCATTAAGCATAGCTATGACCCTTTAGGCTTGGACACCTAGGTGTATTCACCAAGAAATCTGGATTATCCTGCCTTTGTAAGTCTGCCACTCCGCCGAGGTAATCCTGGAATGACTCGATGTACTCTTGACAGTTACTCTTATAAAGACCCTGAACTTGTCAACTTAAAACAACGATTGGTCATGTGAGGTCCGGCTTACAAGGTTTTGAATTAAGGTTCAAATCAGTGGTTGTGCGGCCCATAAAAGCACTTGAGTTTTAGGCTTGGCGGCCTATGAAAGCCTTGTTTTCTGCTTTGTCTTTCATTTGAACGTATTTTGGAGTTTTGTCTCTTGTCACATATAAATACAAGGGTTCAAAAACCAATTAGGGTCATGTTGCCTTATGGTTCAGGTATATCTTTATCCAGAGTGTTATTAACCCTGCTTGGCTATGGACTCTAAGCCGCCAGGATATAATGATCGTATGCTTAGAGCTTTCTGCTCAAATTTTGGTATATCACCCCTTGCTGCATACGGCCTTATAAGCTGACAGTATGAATATATTGAACAGGGCATTGTGCTTCTGTCTATTGGCTATTGCCTTTACTACATGATTTATGATAAGTCGGCAACTTGAACAAATATAACAGGTATGCTATTTATTTCATTATAGGGTTTTTAGAAACCGGCCCTGATTATGGATTGTTTAGTCCTTAGTGGTTTTTATATGGGGTACCATGACCCGCCCTTGGGTGAACCGCCAGGGCACTTGTTATCTGTTTATATGTAGGGAAAAATGATAAACTTGATCTACATAATGGATGATATTGCAAAGCATAAGTGGCATATCTTCCAATGATAGATCAGCAGGGGAATGCAGGCAAAACATGCACGATGGCATGACAAATAAGTATTTAACTAGCCTATGACATGGCTCCATGAGCCTAAATGGATAAATTGTTTTTTCACGCAGTTCTTGGTGATGCAAATAAAGAACCGCCCAGCGGATCAGTTCTCCTGGCCTTGGCGGTTTGATTCTTCCGAGCCATCCTGCGCCGGTTCTTCTTCTTCCTCCACGGCTTGAAATTCAGCATCGTCATTGATAAGCTCAAACGGATCAATTTCTGGGGCAAAAGTATGCTTACGGATTGGAGGGATAAGATCTGCAATCTTATAAGACGGTGTAGGCATCTTCTGATTTTCTGCGGTATAAGCCGCCTGGTACTTGGACATATCAGTTTCTTTAACAAGCAGACTCGCCAAAGGGTGCACCACTTTTACAAAGGCAGCAAAGTCTTTCTTGTCAAAGGGAGATCCGTCCTCTTTTAGACTGGGGCAGCCAGTAGCTAGCTCGGCCGGGTCTAATTCCGACTGACATGCTTTAGCCCGGCTTAAAGTCGTAAGGGCACCGACTCAAGCAGCCAACTGCTTGTTTTCTTCAATCCGGGCTAGCAAGATGGAAAGGCTACTTAAAAAGTTGCTGAGAAGAGACAGTGTATGCTTTCTTGGGGAGATGGCAGCTATTGTGCGTGAGCTCCGGTATACAGTTGTTCTACTAAGGTATGACTCGCCTTGAGCTTTATTAGTGTTTCTTTCCCAAGGTTGCTGCCTCTGGGGCCTACATGGCATATTATGGTTACGTCATTTGGCGGTTTATAACATGAAGAGAAAAAATTCATTATGATATAAACAAATCTTACCAAAAATGGCAAATGTCATCTGGTTAATGTGGTGTTTTAAGCCGGTGAGACTGGGTGTCACCTCCTCCAATGAAGCTTCAGCCTTCTCAACCCTTTGGATCAAGGCAGCCCTTTCTTCAGCCCAGGCGTTGTTCTCAGCATTAAAGTCAGTTTTGAGCTTCTCCTTTTCATCCAAGCTAAATTTGAACTTGGAGTCAGCCTTCCGGGTCTCAGCTTCTTGTGCTTCAAACCAGGCTTTCAAGTCAGTCAGCTGAGTTTGAAATTGATGGGATGCTTCCTGAAGGAATAAGTCCAAATAAATATGAAGAGTTATGAGACAACATATATTGATAAGTCCCAATCCCTTTGCAAGCAACAACCCTTGGCACTTGGGGGCTAACGGGTGTAGAAAGTTTATTTATGGAATTATATATATTTATAAGTCCCAAGCCCTTTGCAAGCAATAGCACTTGGCACTTGGGGGCTAATGGATGCAAACCTTGATTTTATGATGTAGTGATAGGTGACCCTGGTTCATCATTTATCCAAATTTACCCGATTGGCAAGAATGATTAGGTGTGATTGCTTATCAATTGATAAGTCCCGGCTTAACTTTACAGATTAAGCCAGCCCCTGGGGGCTACAGGTGCAAAGTTGATTATTATTAAGTGAAGATCCATCTTAACTTAATAGTTTAAGCCGGCCCTTGGGGGCTACACATTCTGTCTCAGAAGCATAGTAAAAAGGCTATTCATATTCAATAGGCCTGCGGGCTAAAGGAATATATCTCATATTAGAGCAAGAATTAATACCTCATGTTTCTGATGCGTGTCCTTGACCATGTCAATTCCAGATCATGGCTTCTATATACTTGATTCAGATAGCCGGAGAAGATTTCACTAATGCTCAGACGTGAGTAATTGGCCATGTCAAATTTGACCTTGCGCCTCTCAACCAGCTCTTCCTTGGTAGAATATTTAGCCAGAGCAACAGGGCTTCTCGGTTCTTTCAAACTAGCGACAGTGACCACAACTTCCTCAGTGTTCGGTTTGGGAGGCTTAGTTGGGCTTGGCGGTTCAGCAATCTCCGGTTCAGCAACCATAGGACCAGCAGAGGTGCCACAATTTTCTGGTGGCAGTCATCAGCGGGATCATCTGGTTGTTGCACGGAGGCCTTAGAAATTGGTTCTTGTTTTTCTGGCTCACGAGGTTTGGGGTCTTGTGTGGGCTTGTTTCTTTTTGCCTTTTTGCTAGGCTTTGCTTTCCCACTACAAGAAGAATTAGCAAGTCAGTATGAATTTATATGTGTTAAATACAGGTTTAAGTTGGTACCCAAGGGCAGCCTTGAAAGGAGCAAGATGAGTTTGAGGAGAGTCACCGGACGAAGAATGAGAGGTCCCCTGATAGTTTGAATCAGAAGCATGAAGTATTGGATGAATAATACCCGGGTTAAAATAAATAAGAGTCAGATTTTTTACCTCATTCCGGCGTTTGCGTGGGGCTAGCGTGTTAGGCAAACCGGAGGAAAGTTCTCCACCTCCATTGTTCCGTGTTCTACGCCGGTTCTCACGATGTTCTTGCTTCAAAATAAAGTAGGGATCCATGTTAGCTAAAGGGCTAGAAAACCTTACTTTCCGAATAACGCGTCAGATTTTCTATCTCGGCAAAGGCTCTGAGTCGGAGGAAATAATGGTTACCTCATTATCAACCACCTGGCTGCTCTCCGCGTCATCCTGATAGTAACCTGTGTCAATAAGATGAATGAAAAAGGAGCCAAGGGAATCAAGGTCTACATCCGACTCTTCATCTTCATCCACATTAAACGTATCGGAAGCAGTGGATGTCTTTTTGCTTCTCTTCATGGCTTTGGTCTTGGCCCTGGCCTTCTTGGCGGCTTTTTCATCATATCTTTTATCCCAAAAAGCAGATCCAGTCTGAGAAAAGTTTACAATAAAGGTTAGGATTTGCGGATTCTATGAGCAATGAGGTAAAAAGTGTGTAAACTGGATAGACATACCTCCAGTGCTATGGAGATTAAGACCCACTCTACTGTAGCTTTCCAAGGTTTCATTGAGAAGAGCCTTGGACATATCATTGATAGATTTATCAGTCAAACTCTTTGAATTGTAACACCGTGGGTCTTTGGTATCACCAGTATACGTACACATTAAGCCAGGTCGGTGACTTAAAGGTATGATCCTCCAAGCTACCCAGCACCGAACCAGATCAATCCCAGTTAAAATGTTGCCTAGTAATGCCCTAACTTTGAGAAGGTAGGTGCAAATTTGGTCTGTTCAGCAGTGCTAAGCCGGCCAGGAAGAGGATGCTTTGGATTGAGTTGTTGATCACAATAGCCTGGTAAGGGATTTTCATCAGCAGTAGAAGTGTCCTTGCAGTAGAACCAGGTTTGATTCCAATCTTTGGGATGGCTTGGAATGGAAGCATAAGGGAAAATGGCATCTCTGCGGCGCTGAATAGAGACCCCTCCGAGTTCTTCGCCGGGGCCATCAGTAAATTCATTCTGGCGGTTGAGGTAGAAATACTCTCTGAAGAGGTCAACACTAGGTTCTTCTTGAAGGTATACCTCACAAAAGACTTGGAAATTGCAAATGTTGGAAATGTATTTGGGCCTGATATCTTGAGGATGAGGATGCATAAAATGCAGAACATCACGGAAGAATTTTGACCCGGGCGGTGAGAAGCCCCGGTTCTTGGTGAAAACGATAACTTCGCCAGCTTGTGGCTGAGGTTTGGCTTCACCAGGGTTAGGAGCACGCCGGTGAATGACGTCTTTGGACGGTAAGAAACCAATCTTTACATAATCTTCAAGCATTGGCTCGGTAACAATGGATGGGACCCAGTCGCATGATGTAGCTATCTTGGTCATGATTGGGTGCATGGCCTACAATAGAGCAAATCAAGATGTTATTAAACCTGTAGATATGTGGCGAGTTACATGTTGTTGTTTCAACCGCTATACAAGGATAAAGCTATGGAGATTCAGTTTAGAACCAGCCAGCTTGGTAAAAAACGAAAGATGGCTGGTTTATGGACTTAAGTGGATGATGGCGTCTTAAGCAGGTCCTAATGTTATATGGTGGGTCACGGTTTATGTCGTAAGCCGCCATGACAGTTTGGGGATTCAAATCCATCAAGTAAAAATTTTGATAAGCGGCAGACAAACAAATTTCACAAACTAGAGCTATAATTTTGGATCTGTGACAGCTCAGAAAAGGCAGTGAAAGTAAAACCTAAGGTGACGGCAGTGAAAAACTTTGATGCATTGATGTGGTTTTCTACAGAGAGATGCTACTTTAATGACAAAAATGGTGACAAAACTACTTTCATGCAAGATCTACGGCCTATCCAGATTAAAAGATGCAGGAATTAAAGAAGGTAATGAAGAACAACAAAACACCGATGAACAACACAAACTCTAAAGGCAGATCTGAGATGAAAGGGGGAGGCGCACTTACAGGTGATGAGGATCAGCGGTGGCGCACTAGAGTTCTCTGGCCTAGTCAGGGCGATGCAGCGGCCTGAGTTGATGCAGCAACTGGAGGTCACGACGGTGGAGTTCGGTGATACGTGTCGAACGTATATATAATTTTTGATTGTTCCATGCTATTACATTACCCATTTTGGATGTTTATGGGCTTTAGTTTACACTTTTATATCATTTTGGGGACTAACCTACTAACCGAAGGCCCAGCCCGAATTGCTGTTTTTTCCTATTTCAGTGTTTCGAAGAAAAGGAATATCAAACGGAGTCCAAACGGAACGAAACCTTTGGGAGCGATCTTTCTGGAACAAACGTAATCCAGGAGACTTGGAGTGGACGTCAAGAAGCAGCCGAGGCGGCCACGAGGCAGGAGTGCACTCCCTAGGGGGTAGGCGCGCCCCCCACCCTCGTGGGCCCCTCGTGGCTCCCCGGACATACCTCCTTCGCCTATATATACTCCCGTACCCTGAAAACATCGGGGAGCACCACGAAAAACTATTTCCACCGCCGCAACCTTCTGTATCCGCAAGATGCCATCTTGGAGCCTTCGCCAGCGCTCCGCCGGAGGGGGAATCGACCATGGAGGGCATCTACATCATCTCCAAGGCCTCTCCGATGAGTTGTGAGTAGTTTACCACATACCTTCGGGTCCATAGTTATTAGCTAGATGGCTTCTTCTCTCTCTTTGAATCTCTATACAATGTTCTCCTCGATCTCCTTGGAGATCTATTCGATGTAACTCTTTTTGCGGTGTGTTTGTCAAGATCTGATGAATTGTGGGTTTATGATCAAGTTTATCTATGAGAAGTAGTTGAATCTCCTCTGAATTCTTTTATGTGTGATTTGTTATCTTTGCAAGTCTCTTCGAATTATCAGTTTGGTTTGCCCAACTAGATTGATATTTCTTGCAATGGGAGGAGTGCTTAGCTTTGGGTTCAATCTTGCGGTGTCCTTTCCCAGTGACAGCAGGGGCAGCAAGGCACGTATTGTATTGTTGCCATCGAGGATAAAAAGATGGGGTTTATATCATATTGCTTGAGTTTATCCCTCTACATCATGTCATCTTTCTTAATGCATTACTCTGTTCTTATGAACTTAATACTCTAGATGCAGGCAGGAGTCGGTCGATCTTTGGAGTAATAGTAGTAGATGCAGAATTGTTTCGATCTATTTGTTGCGGACGTGATGCCTATATACATGATCATGCCTAGATAATCTTTTATGATATAAGTTTTCCATCTATCTTTTATTTGCATCTTTACTTTCCAATCTATATCATAAAAATACCAAAAATATTTATCCTATCTTATTATCTCTATGAGATATCACTTTTGCAAGTTTCCGTGAAGGGATTGACAACCCCTTTATCGCGTTGGTTGCGAGGTTCTTGTTTGTTTGTGTAGGTATGAGGGACTTTTGAGGAGCCTCCTACTAGATTGATACCTTCGTTCTCAAAAACTGAGGGAATTACTTATGCTTCTTTGCTGCATCACCATTTCCTCTTCAAGGGAAAACCAATGCAGTGCTTAAGAGGTAGCAAGAAGGATTTCTGGCGTCGTTGCCGGGGAGGTCTTCGCTCAAGTCAAGACATACCAACTACGCATCACAAACTCATCTCCCTCGCATTACATTATTTGCCATTTGCCTCTCGTTTTCCTCTCCCCCACTTCACGCTTGCCGTTTTAGTTGCTCTCTCTTTCCTGTTCGTCTCTCTCTCTCTTTCGCTTGTCTCTTGTGTAATTGTCCTTATGGCTAGTCCTCCTATCCTTGTTATTACTCCCTAACATGAAGTTCTTAATTTTAAGCAAAGGGAGGGAGAAAATCTAAAATATGCTTGGCATAGAACTTCCAATGCTCAAAATAGATCTACTAGGAAGCTTTCTACTTCCGTTCTTCTTCGCAATTTTATGTAGGCATTACTCCTTGGAATAGATGCATTCTTGATACCATTATGGGAGGGAATTATTTGGATAGCCATACCTTTGATGCTTATAATGCTATGTTGGATTTGTTTGGTCCACCTCCTCTCTTGGTTAATGGGACTAATTTGACTCTAGAATATGTGATGCAAAGGCTTGAAATTATTGAAAATAAAGTTGCCACTGTTCAGTTGATTGAAAATTTGGATAACAAGATCCATAACCAAATTACCCAATATGGATCTAGGGTTGGAGTTACTTTGACATTTTTTAAAGAGAAAGAACATATAGTTAATGAAAGAATAGATCTAGATCTGAGAATCGGTAAACTTGAGGATATTATTACCAACTTAGGGTCTGCCTTTTCATTCGTGAGAAATACTCCAACTCCTCCTACCAAAACTGCCAAACTTATTTATGTTCCTAAATATAAGGGTGAATCGTCTAGTAAGGAAAATGCGGATCTCAAATCAATAAGTGTTCATCCCAATTGTCTCTCTATCATAAAGGAACCTTTTGCGACAAATGAATCTCTTGATTTCTTTCCTAGGAGTTTAATCATTTCTAAAAAGGAAGAAACTCCTAAGGGTTATAAGTGCTCTACTAAAGAATTAAATACCAAAGATGGCAATACGTAGATCTATTCCCGCTTTTATGCCTAGCTAGGGGTGTTAAACCATATCGCTTGTTGGGAGGAAACCCAATTCTATTTCTGTTTCTTGCTTTTTGCTTATGTTTAGTAATAAATAATTCATCTAGCCTCTGTTTAGATGTGGTTTTATGTTTTAATTAGTGTTTGTGCCAAGTAGAACCTATAGGATAACCTACGGCGATAGTTAATTTTATTCTGCTAAAAAAATAGAAACTTTTGCGCGCACAAGAATAATTTTAATAAATCACAAAAACGGGATTTTGCATTGATTCTTTTGCAGTAGATAAAATAGACAAATTTCCCAGGACTTCGTATTTTGGTAGGAGTTTTAGAGTTCCAGAAGAATTCAAAATTACTGATTGCTACAGGCTGTTATGTTTAGGACAGATTCTGTTTTTCGTGTGTTGTTTGCTTATTTTGATGCATCTATGGCTAGTATCGGGGGTATGAACCATAGAGAAGTTGGAATACATTAGATTTAACACCAATATAAATAAATAATGAGTTCATTACAGTACCTTATGTGGTGGTTTTTCCTTCTTGCACTAACGGTGCTTATGAGATTTCCTGTTGAGTTTTGTGCTGTGAAGTTTTCAAGTTTTGGGTAAAGATTTGATGGACTATGGAATAAGGAGTTGCAAGAGCCCAATATTGGGGATGCCCATGTCACCCCAAGATATTCAATGACAACAAAAAGCCTAAGCTTGGGGATGCCCCAGAAGGTATCCCCTCTTTCGTCTTCGTCTATCGGTAACTTTACTTGGAGCTACATTTTTATTCGCCGAATGATATATGTTTTGCTTGGAGCGTCTTGTATGATATGAGTCTTTGCTTTTTAGTTTATCACAGTCATCCTTGCTGTACACACCTTTTGGGAGAGACACACTTGATTTGGAATTTATTAGAATACTCTATGTGCTTCACTTATATCTTTTAAGCTAGACAATTTTGCTCTAGTGCTTCACTTATATCTTTTAGAGCACGGCGGTGGTGTCATTTTGAAGAAATTGTTGATCTCTCATGCTTCACTTATATCATTTTGAGAGTCTTTTAGAACATCATGGTATTTTCTATGGTTATAAATTTGGTCCTAGAATGATGTGCTTCCAAGTTGTGTATAATAAAAACTATCATAGAAAGTGAATTGGATTCTATCATCAATTTGATGCTTGATAATTGTTTTGAGATATGAGGATGGTGATATTAGAGTCACGCTAGCGGAGTAATTATGAATTTGAGGAATACTTGTGTTGAAGTTTGTGATTCCCGTAGCATGCACGTATGGTGAACTGCTTTGTGATGAAGTTGAAGCATAATTTATTTATTGATTGTCTTCCTTACGAGTGGCGGTCTGTGACGAGCGATGGTATTTTCCTACCAATCTATCCCCCAAGGAGCATGCACGTAGTTCTTTGTTTTCAATGACTTGTAGATTTTGGCAATAAGTATATGAGTTCTTTATGACTAATGTTGAGTCCATGGATTATACGCACTTTCACCCTTCCACCATTGCTAGCCTCTCTTGTGCCATGCAACTTTCGCCGGTACCATACACCCACCATATACCTTCCTCAAAACGGCCAGCATACCTATTTATTATGGCGTTTCCATAGCCATTCCGAGATATATTGCCATGCAACTTTCCACCGTTCCGTTTATTATGACACGCTCCATCATTGTCATATTGCTTTTGCATGATCATGTAGTTGACATCGTATTTGTGGCAAGGCCACCTTCATAATTCTTTCATACATGTCACTCTTGATTCATTGCATATCCCGGTACACCACCGGAGGCATCCACATAGAGTCATATGTTGCTCCAAGTATTGAGTTGTAAGTCTTGAGTTCTAAGTAAATAAAAGTGTGATGATCTTCAGTATTAGAGCATTGTCCCAAGTGAGGAAAGGATGATGAAGAATATGATTCCCCCACAAGTCGGGATAAGACTTTGGACTTTATAAAAATATAAGAGGCCAAAGAAGCCCAATTAAAAAAAAGAGGCCAAAGAATCCCGCCAAATAAAGTAATAATAATAAAAAGAAGGAGAAAAGAAAAAAAGGGGGGAGAAAAGAAAAAAATGAGAGAAAAAGAGAGAAGGGACAATGCTACTATCTTTTTTTCCACACTTATGCTTCAAAGTAGCACCATGATCTTCATGATAGAGAGTCTCCTATGTTGTCACTTTCATATACTAGTGGGAATTTTTCATTGTAGAACCTGGCTTGTATATTCCAATGATGGGATGCCTCAAAATGCCCTAGGTCTTCATGAGCAAGAAAGTTGGATGCACACCCACTTAGTTTCTTTTGTTGAGCTTTCATACACTTATAGCTCTAGTGCATCGGTTGCATGGCAATCCCTACTCACTCACATTGATATCTATTAGTGGGCATCTCCATAGCCCGTTGATACGCCTAGTTGATGTGAGACTATCTTCTCCCTTTTTGTCTTCTCCACTACCACCATTCTATTCCACATATAGTGCTATGTCCATGGCTCACACTCATGTATTGCGTGAAAGTTGAAAAAGTTTGAGAATACTAAAGGATGAAACAATTGCTTGGCTTGTCATCGGGGTTGTGGATGATTAAATACTTTGTGTGATGAAGATAGAGCATAACCAGACTATATGATTTTGTAGGGATAGCTTTCTTTAGCCATGTTATTTTGAGAAGACATGATTGCTTTGTTAGTATGCTTGAAGTATTATTACTCTTATGTCAATATGAACTTTTATTTAGAATCATTTGGATCTGAACATTCATGCCACAATAAAAAAATTACATTGAGAATTATGCTAGGTAGCATTCCAGATCAAAATTTTTGTTTTTATCATTTACCTACTCGAGGACAAGCAGGAATTAAGCTTGGGGATGCTTGATACGTCTCCAACGTATCTATGATTTTTGATTGTTCCATGCTATTATATTACCCATTTTGGATGTTTATGGGCTTTACTTTACACTTTTATATCATTTTTGGGACAAACCTACTAACTGGAGGCCCAACCCGAATTGCTGTTTTTTTCTATTTCAGTGTTTCGAAGAAAAGGAATATCAAATGGAGTCCAAACGGAATGAAACCTTCGGGAGCGATCTTTCTGGAAAAAACACAATCCAGGAGACTTGGAGTGGACGTCAAGAAGCAGCTAAGGTGGCCACGAGGAAGGAGGGCGCACCCTAGAGGGGTAGGCGCGCCCCCACCCTCGTGGGCCCCTCGTGGCTCCCCTGACCTACCTCCTTCGCCTATATATACTCCCGTGCCCTGAAAACATCGGGGAGCACCACAAAAAACTATTTCCACCGCCGCAACCTTCTGTATCCGCGACATCCCATCTTGGAGCCTTCGCCGGCGCTCCGACGGAGAGGGAATCAACCATGGAGGGCCTCTATATCATCTCCAAGGCCTCTCCGATGAGTTGTGAGTAGTTTACCACAGACCTTAGGGTCCATAGTTATTAGCTAGATGGCTTCTTCTCTCTCTTTGAATCACAATAAAATGTTCTCCTTGATTTTCTTGGAGATCTATTCGATGTAACTCTTTTTGCGGTGTGTTTGTCGAGATCCGATGAATTGTGGGTTTATGATCAAGTTTATCTATGAGAAGCAGTTGAATCTCCTCTGAATTCTTTTATGTGTGATTTGTTATCTTTGCAAGTCTCTTCAAATTATCAGTTTGGTTTACCCAACTAGATTGATCTTTCTTGCAATGGGGGAGTGCTTAGCTTTGGGTTCAATCTTGCGGTGTCCTTTCCCAGTGACAGCAGGGGCAGCAAGGCACGTATTGTATTGTTGCCATCGAGGATAAAAAGATGGGGTTTATATCATATTGCTTGAGTTTACCCTCTACATCATGTCATCTTTCTTAATGCGTTACTCTGTTTTTATAAACATTATACTCTAGATGCAGGCAGGAGTCGGTCGATGTGTGGAGTAATAGTAGTAGATGCAGAATCGTTTCGATCTACTTATTGCGGACGTGATGCCTATATACATGATCATGCCTAGATAATCTCATAACTATGCACTTTTCTATCAATTGCTCAACAGTAATTTGTTCACCCACCGTAATACTTATGCTATCTCGAGAGAAGCCACTAGTGAAACCTATGGCCACCGGGTCTATCTTTTATAATATAAGTTTTCCATCTATCTTTTATTTGCATCTTTAATTTCCAATCTATATCATAAAAATACCAAAAATATTTATCTTATCTTGTTATCACTATCAGATCTCACTTACGCAAGTTTCCGTGAAGGGATTGACAACCCCTTTATCGTGTTGGTTGCGAGGTTCTTGTTTGTTTGTGTAGGTACAAGGGACTTTTGAGGAGCATCCTACTGGATTGATACCTTGGTTCTCAAAAACTGAGGGAAATACTTACGCTACTTTGCTGTATGACCCTTTCCTCTTCAAGGGAAAACCAATGCAGTGCGTAAGAGGTAGCATTCAGGCACTTGTGCGGTGAGAGAAGGAGGAAGACGAAGAAGGACACAAGGGGTGAAATGAGAGAGACCCCTGTCCCTATTTATAAGGGGCGAGAATACAAGGCATGCATGGGAATCGAGGAGGCTGAAATCATCGTATGGCTATAGGGACGCCTCGATTTTTGGGATATTTATTAAGATAAGGGTCGGCTAAGATGCTCTGGGCCTCATGCGGAGTTAAGGCGAAATGATGTCATGGCGGTTTAAGAGGATTTCAAGAGCTGACATCATGGTGAGTTACAACAAGTGATGCAGATTTTCGAAATCAGGTGTTGAAGATTGATATGAACAAAGGTCAAATCAACCTGGGGCCTAATGTTGGGGATATAGCTACTGGTTATAAACCGCCCAGGAGGGGCCGGGTCATACCACTAGCGATAACCCATGAAGGTGGCGGGTCATAACAAGCCCGCTGACGGCCCAAGACCCAGAGGCGACTTAGGGCCCAAGATGATGAACCGCCATGAGAGTAACTTGTATTGTAAGGCAGGTTTAGTTAGTCACCGAGCCGGACATGTTGTTTATGAGCCAACTGGGACTCTGTAAACTACCAGGCATCAACCTGTGTATATAAAGGGACGACCTGGCGGCGAGTTAGGGCAGGAAAGAAAGAGATCGAGAACTAGGTCAAGCGTATTTGCTCCCTGGTAATCGAAACCCAAGCAATAACCACCCTACACTGGATTAGGCTATTACCTCCACCGCGAGGGGCCGAACCAGTATAAACTCTTTGTGTCCCTTGTCCCCTTTAAATCCCTTCAAGCTAACTACGTTGCGATGGCTCCACACCTAAGTCCTTACGCTAGGACATCTGACATGAAAATTCCACGACAAGGACCATGTTACAACTGTCTGTATGTTGCCCATGGTTATTGTGGCCTGGTTTCAAAAAATAGGTTATTGTGGCCACTAGAAAACCGTGGAAAAAGAACTGCAGTGACTACAAGTAAACAAATAAACAAGACTATAAGGAAATAAATAAGCAAGCAACTTACACTAGGTTATTACATCTATGACACATATTACATCCACCGGGCACCAAAGTTCGACACCAGTGCAAATATAGGGAACAAAGCAGCATATTACATCACTAGGCCTCTAAATTAGCCACCAGTGCAAATAAACATGACAGCAAAACAAGTCCATAACTAAGGCAACTTCAGAATAGATCAAGAAACATGATCCTCGGTATCCACCGTACCATGTAGGCTATAATCTAAGCAAGCTTATTAGCTTTCTCTTGATTGGGGCAAAAATCATCATACGCTTGTTATTGCACCAGAGAGTATGCATCTGAATTCTCCAAGGAGTTCCTCGGTCCTTTGGCTTCTTGTCGCAGGACAGCTCATCAATGTCTTTCAGCTTGTAGTTGAGACTCAAGACACCGAACTGATTCAGACAATGAGTTCAAAGAGCTTGTGCAAGAGGTAGTGGCCAGTAACTCAAACACTACATCAAGACATGACTTTGTGGTTGTCTCACTCTCTTCAAGACAGTTCCCTTAGCTGTTTAATCAGCTTTGTTGGAGACCAACAAGGATGTCTCACTATCCTAAACCTTATTTGCTTTACTTCCTTTACCATTTCTTAATAAGGCACTCTTCCCCAATATTCTGTCACGATTCTAAATGAAGAAACAAATAGACACATAACATGTTTAGCATGTAGTATATGGAACTCATTTTGGTGAACTAGTTTAGTAGTAAGGTGGATAGGATTAAACAACCAAGCTAGTCTTCTATTCTGAAGTAGTACATAATAAAAGCATCGAGTAAAAATATATCTATGTGCTATGGCACTGCATTGTATTGCCAAATCCAGATTAAATAGAGACACGGTTCATATCATATTAGTTCAGGACAAAGCAGCATTGAAAGAATACAAGTGCGGGAAACTACATGGCACAACAAAATTTTAGATGGGTACCATGGGTATACATGTACAACAACACTATTGGCCTTGTTGCGATGCTAGTAATTAATATGGATGATATGAGCAAACAACTGTATACACAATTGAAATAAAATCAATAGAAATTTAGAAGAGCAAACTAGTTAAAGTAAGATGTTTAAACATACCTGTTGTGACATTGGGGTTTTGATTGGATCCTTCAATTTAAAATTAAGTTTGTGTGAGTAAATACAGTGATACAAGATCAAAGAAGTATGCACCACCACAATGGAATCATAAATGAGAACAATTGTCCTTTAGGTTTAAGCACTTGTTCTACACGAAAAGAGTACCGTAAGACGCAGGGATAGTACTTCAAAATAAAAAGAATGATCTCATAGACCCTACCACATTCTTGGTTCTTGTCGGACTCCGGGCTCCACCGACCAAGAAAGGTTCGAACTCAGGGGCGTGTGCGAAGAACTCAACCTATCAATTCGATCGATCCGCTGCTCTCACAACCTAGCTCGATGAAC
Source organism: Triticum timopheevii (assembly GCA_963921465.1). NCBI lineage: Eukaryota > Viridiplantae > Streptophyta > Magnoliopsida > Poales > Poaceae > Triticum > Triticum timopheevii. Next base: position 114,226,021 of record OY997266.1, on the reverse strand, counting down.
AAGAAGGAGAAAGACATGACAGTTTACCAGGTTCGGGAAACGGTGCAGTGTAATACCCTACTCCTGCTTTGTGGTGGATTAGCCTTGTGGGGGGCTGAGGCTGAATTGGTACAAGTGGAAGAATAGCCTCAGGAAGCATGTGAGGGAGTCCTAGATTAAGGGGTCCTCGGACGGCCAGACTATTAACATGGGCCAGATTGTTGGGCTATGAAGATACAAGACAAAAGACTTCTTCCCGTGTCCGGATGGGACTCTCAGTGTGGAAGGCAAGTTTGGCAATTCGGATATGAAGATTCCTTTCTCTATAACTGACTTTGTATAACCCTATCCCCCTCCGGTGTCTATATAAACCGGAGGGTTTACTCCATAGGGGACAATCATAATCTCATAGGCTAGACTTCTAGGGTTTTGGCCATTATGATCTCGTGGTAGATCAACTCTTGTAATACTCATATTCATCAAGATCATTCAAGCAGGAAGTAGGGTATTACCTCAATAGAGAGGGCCCAAACCTGGGTAAACATTGTGTCCCCCGTCTCCTGTTACCATTGACCTTAGACGCACAGTTCGGGACCCCCTACCTGAGATCCACCGGTTTTGACACCGACATTGGTGGTTTGATTGAGAGTTCCACTGTGACTTCGAATATAGGATTGATGGCTCGCCTTGTTATCAAGTACAACATCACCTCCGAAGGAGCTATGGCCTCAGGCCAAACCCTCCGGCTGGGCGGCTTCACTATAACCGCCCGTTCGGCCGTCGCGCCGACAATGACTTCTCGGGTCATCAAAAATCGCTTCCACGTCAATCAGAATACTCCAAACAGATGGATCTGACGGAGTTGTCGTCTTTAAATGAACTCCTGGATCGTATCACTGCCTTGGGAGTCGCTATAGACTACGATCAGATTGGGCATAAACCCGATCAAAGAGAAATTGAATCTCCATCGATCACCCATTAGATAGCGGTAGTGGAGGAGCAACACAACAACTCTTTCTCTATATTGAGGATGAACTATGTTCGGATTTTCATGCTCACAAAGCTGGACACCCGCACGCAGGAAGACGTGCCCCGTACTCTGGACATAGGGTCGGGCTGTGGGCTTGAAAAATTGGTTGATATCCCGGAGCCCAAACTGTTAAGCTCGGAAGTTTCTCAAACTCCGGATCACAAATTGGGTTAGGGTTCAGACTTAAAACCACCCACCCACCCAGATACACGGGATCTTATCCACGTCAGACAGCAGTCCCAAGAAATGATCCATCACTTTTGGGCCAGACTACTCCCTGTCAAAGACAAGATCAAAGACTGCCACGATGAAGACACAATCTCATTATTCTGCAAAAATTGCACGGACGAGGGAATCCTAAATGCAATCAACCGCCGTCACGTATCACACTTTGCTAACTTGGCAACCATAGTATAGAAGTACTGTGCAATGGAAAGCGGTTGGAAAACTCAGGCAACTTCTTGGGAGCCACCGGTTTCCACTCGAGCCCTTTTCTGGACAAAAAGGATGCACCCTCGTCGATCGCTTGATCTAATACTAAAGAAACCGAAGCCCATTACGGGGCGCGGAACCGCTCTGGAGGGATGGCTCGATAGGCCATGCAAAATACACACAACACCGGATAACATACCAACCCACAACCTTAGAGCATGTTGGATACTCCCGCACACTACTAGGGAAAACCTTATACACAGAATGTTACCAGTAGCGCTTGTTAAAATGAGGCGCTACTGCTACTTTGCAGTAGCGCGTTCGGCAGAACCGCGCTACAGTTAGCAGATTAGCAGTAGCGCTGTCCTGGCAGAAAGCGCTACTACTATAATTGCCACACCGTTCCCAGCGTGGTAGGTATAGTAGTAGCGCCCTTCTGCGGACAGCGCTACTACTATGGTTTTTAGCAGCAGCGCGTTTTTCCTTCCCACGCTACAGTTAAAGCTACTTTCACCTTACCCCCCGCCTGGCCTGACTCCCTCTCCTCTGCTTCCTCCCCCAATTCCCGACCCCGCCTCGCCACCGCCGTCTCCCCCGACCCTGCCTCGCCGCCGTCTCCCCCGACCCCGCCTCGCCGCGCCTCGGTGCCGCCGTCTCCCCCGACCCCGCCTCGCCGCCGTCTCCCCCGACCCCGCCTCGCCGCCGTCTCCCCCGACCCCGGCCGCCTCGCCGCCGTCTCCCCCGACCCGGCCGCCTCGCCGCGCCTCGGTGCCGCCGTCTCCCCCGACCCCATCTCTCTCCCCGCCCTCTGTAAGCACTCTCCCCTTCCGATCCCTCTCTCCCCTTCTGATCCCTCTTCTCTGCTTAGTATGAACCCTAGGTATTTAGTGCTAGTTAGTATGAACCCTAGGCTATTTTTAGTGCTAGTTAGTTAATTACTTAGATGGTAATTAGGGCAGTAGTTCCTAGGTACTAATTAGTTAGTAAGAATTAGGTACTAATTAGGTACTAGAATATTTTTATTTATAGTATTATTTTTAGTAAGAACTAGTTGAATTAATAGAACTAGTTAGTAAGAACTTGTTTCTATTTTTTAGTTAAAGCAATTTTTCCCGCCTCAACGTGGACGATGCCTATCCCCATCCTCGTTGTCGAGTCGGCGGAGGACGACACCTGCTTGACCAGATCGGCCATGTTCGGGACTGGGCTCCGCCGGGGTGGTACTGGGAGGCGCTACCTACCGGGGGGCGCAGGTTGGTGAGGAGCCAGCCTGTCGTTGACCCGAACCTTGTTTGGTGGCGGTCGTGTGGGCCAGTGATGATCCAGAGGCTCGAGGACTCCGCGGAGGTGGTGCGTCACCGTGTCAGTGAGGAGGACGCGCACGTCCGTCGCTACTTGTTTGCGTTGGAGCACAGGCCGTTGTCCAATACCTGGCAGGTTCTCCGGGGATCTCACTGGAGCTATGATCCCGTGATGGTGCCTTCTCTGTGGGTGTCCACCGCCCGCGCCGATACCCGTCGTGTGCTAGAGTTTTAGTTGTATTAGTGATGTTATATGTATTACACTATTCGTGATGTATTAGTGACAATATTTTGAAATGCATGAGATGATCTACTTTTGCTTATTGAATGCATGCTAATTTGAGTCCTATAAGATATTTTGAAATGTATATCTTGTGTTGCTCAATATCCAAGTGGCCGGTCATGTTTGCAGGTTACACCTCCGAGTGGCCTATGTTTTGCCGGAGTGTTGATTCATTTCCGTTCCGGCAAATTTCAGGCGCTCGATCTGTCCTATTTTAGCAAAGGTCATGCCGGATTTTTCCGTGAATTTTGGCATGACTTGTGCTAGAATATGTAGGAAATATTGAGTGCCCCGGATTTGTGTGTTCAGTATCTTGGTAGTTGTCTTCGATCGATTTTCAATTAATGTTTTAACTATGAACATAGGAAATGTCTGACGACGAGAAGGATTTTGGTATTTGCAAATACAGCGAAGACGAGTGCGGCCTGTGCGACGGAATCTTCCTAGATGATGATAGGCGCTTCAGCATCAAGTTGGACGAGAACTTTGAAGTGGATACAGTAAGTCACAACGACAAGTCTTTTTTCGTAATTAAGCATGACATCTGCTTTCATTTGCTTCAACTTATATTTTTTTTACTATTCTACTAGCGTATCCCCTGCCATGCAAGAGTTTTTGTATTGGATAAGATAGGTTTCAGTCATAGTATGGAGGAAAAGAAAGTTTACTTGAAGACCGAGCATGGTTATATTTTCCATGCGAAGTTATACAATTCAGACGACTACACCTATTTTGGATGCAAAACATGGCGAGCACTATGCAAGACTTATGCATTTGAGCCTGGTATGGTTATCACCTTTGATATTCGTCCGGAAGATGATATTGAAGGTAATACCGACATCTGGGTCAATGTGCAAATGCCTCCAGTTATACCATTATGTAAGTTTCTCAACCATATTTATGTCTTTGATATTGTTTATTCAAAAATAATTGACAACTAATTTGTATTGTCAGCTTATTTCCGTGCAAGCAAACATGTCCGGCACTTGGTAGACAGGACCGTATACTGTCCTGGGGCTGAACTCAACTGCGAGGAGCTCAGTCATTATGTTTCATGGCTTGAGGATCTTGATACTGTCAAGACAAATTTTCTTCCTGCATTTAGAAATCTTAGTACTGAAAATGTGCGACCCATAGTGTTCATAATGAACTACGGTCACATCCATTTAGGAAGGATGGTAAGATTTTTACTTTTTATCCTCATTGCATCTTTTCCATACATTATTTTTGAAGCTAAACTTCATTGCTATGTATGTTACCATATGATGTTCTTCAACAGGGACTCCCGATGAATGTTGTGCTTTATGGGATCGAGACTAAAGGTGTCATGAGTATTATCAACTTACGGCCAAGATATCCTACAGCTTACTTTAGTGCATTCAAGATTAGCGACGGATGCTTAATAGTGCAAGACTGGACCAAATATGTGTTGGGGGAGCGCAGAGAAGTACTAGGGAGCAGCAACCAGAGACGCCTTCCACGATTAGGAGACAGGTTCATCTGTATGCTCCAACTTGATCAAGGAGGAGAGCTATACATGTTTTATGTTCTTTTACCTAAGAGAGAGCAGCAGGAGTGAGTAGCAGGAGTGAGTAGCTGGCTAGAAATGAGTTTCAGGATGATGATGTGCTACACTATTACTATGATGATAAAATAGCTAGTGTTCGTGGTAATGACTATGATGATTATTATTAGCTAGTGTTAGTGGTGATTAAATAAATAATGTTGATGGTAATGACCATGATGACGATTAAATATCTTGTGCTGGCGGATTAGATTCAAGTGGAGGCAACATGTGGTGCACATCGAAAGTACTACTAATCCAAAGTAGATCAAGTTTGGATTAGTAGTATACTTTTGACATGCACCACATATTGCCTCCACTTGAACCTAATCCACCTTCATTTAATACACTGTTATGGACATAATGATGTAAACCTCATAACAGCTGGTATTGTACCAATATTTGTATGATGGCGCATAAATACACTAAAAGTAAAAAAATTATAAAAAAAATACTAGTAGCGATGGAAAGGAAACACGCTGCAAGTAGATAACTTAGCAGTAGCGCGGTACTGAACAAGCGCTGCAGCTATTTGTACTAGCAGTAGCGCATGATGGCACGTGTTACTGCTAAGCAATAGCTGTAGCGCCTTATTAGTAGCGCGGCTTCCCGCGCTACTAGTAGGCACAAAACACGTGCTACTGCTAGGGTTTTCCCTAGTAGTGGCAAGTGGCCAAGAGCGGCGAAGATCTTCTCACCAAAAATACCGCAGAGCAACATCCCACGGAAGACGACGAATCTAGAGTATTGACGGTCTTCGAGACCTTCGCCTCAAACAATAGGCGCAAAAGGGCACTCCGCGGCCTCGCCGATGTCTTCCAAGTCGCAACAATAAACCCCTGGAATGACACGGCCATAACACTCGATGCCAGTGATGAACCAAAATTCAGGACAGTCCGAGCACCAGCCACATTGGTCCTCAGTCCAATCGTGGACGGCTTTCAGCTTACCAAAGTACTCATGGACGGCGACAGTGGACTAAACATTATTTACAAGGAAACTCTCAACAAAATGGAAATAGACAGGAGCTGCATTGAGCAAAGTAGCACGACCTTCCGAGGAATCATTCCCAGTCGGGAGGCGCGATGCACAGGATATCACGCCTTATTAGGGCGAGATGCATTTACATGCTTCCACGCTATACCCCATTACGGGTACATGAAGCTCAAGATGCCCGGGCCCAATGGTGTTATCACTCTTGCCAGTGATCTGGACATAGCACTCCGCGCCGAAAACAAAAACGCTGCCCTAGCCCTCAAGGCATTGTCTGAAGCCCTTGCGGCCAAAGAGTTAACCACATTGCGCTCCACGATGGATATGGACGACATGATCCTGGACAAGCGACCCAAATCCACCTCCTTTAAACCAGCAAACGAAATAGTCAAATTCCAAGTCCACCCAACGGACCCCAAATAAACAGCATCCATCGGGGCATAGCTAGACCCAACGGTTGACACCGCACTACGAGCGTTCCAATGCAAAAACTATGACATATTCGCCTGGCACCCTTCTGATATGCCAGGGATCCCATGCAAGCTGGCCGAACACAACCTCAATATATTAAAGGGATATAAGCCAGTCAAGCAAACATCGCGACACTTTTCAGAACCCAAACGACAGGCTACGGGGGAGGAGCTAGCCAAGTTACTCGAGGTTGGATTCATCAAAGGAGTAAAACACCCAGAGTGGCTAGCAAACCTGGTGATGGTACCAAAGAAGGATAAAACCTGGCGCCTATGTGTCGATTTCAAAGACCTCAACAAGGCCTGCCCTAAAGATCCCTTCCCCATCCCCCGCATCGATCAGATTATCAATGCTACCGTAGGACAAGACTCACTATGTTTCCTCGATGCATACTCTAGATACCATCGAATCAAGATGAAGGAGTCCGATTAAGGTGCAACGGCATTTATCACCCCATACGGGCCTTTCTGCTTCAACACTATGCCCTTCGGGCTCAAAAATGCTGGTGCCACCTACGAACGCATGATTCAAACACGCTTGGAGAAACAAATCGGCAAAACAGTTGAACCATATGTGGATGACGTAGTCATAAAAACTAGACATGTCGAGTCATTAATAGACGATCTGCGTCTCACATTCGACCACCTCCGAACATAGGACATCAAGCTCAATCCTGAAAAGTGTGATTTCGGCGTTCCCGCTGGAAAACTATTGGGCTTCATCATTTCCAATTGAGGAATTGAGGCAAACTTAGCTAAAATTTGAGCTTTGTCACAATTGGCTCCACCAATAGACCTCAAACAAGTCCAAAAACTATCCGGATGTGTGACAGCTCTAAGCCGCTTTATCTCCATACTAGGAGAAAAGGCGTTGCCACACTATCGCCTTCTCCGACGCACCGATCACTTCGAGTGGACGGACGCGGCAACAGCCGGATTGGAAGAAATAAAGGCTCTTCTAGCAAGCAACCCAATCCTGGTCGCACCGAATGTCGGTGAACCCATGTTATTATACATATCGTGTGCACCCCGGCTCAGAGCAACTGGTTTACCTTGCATTGCCAGGCCAGAGACCATGTCTTCTGGCAACACACAACATCTTGTTATAGAAAACAACCGCTTCATTGATGTTAGCGGGATAGGGTTCATATTACAACAAGTTAGGAGGCCAAGCGGCACACACGGTGTGGCTGAACAATATGTACATTATTGAATGAACATAAAGGGGGCCTCGATCACGACAACTATGCGGCCAGACAACGACGATGAAGCGGGACTCCATAGCACAGGGACACCAATGTGAACATGATCTCGACTCGAACAGCACTCCTTTCAAACGAAACTTTCCTGAAATCTGGCATGACATGCTAGGTCAGTATATTGAATGTACTTGCAAGCTCACAACAACCATAAACATAATGACAAACAATATCATGATATTAACTAGTTTAATCATCAATGCAAAATCATACTATGGATGCAGTGAATAAATTCTTGTGCCTCAAGTCCCACGAACTTACTTACTAAATGGGTTACTATGTAACCAAACAGTGATCTCTCTCGGATCACAAATGGACCAACAACATGGTCATCAAACGTGTTACCTCGTAGCCGAACGGTGATCCTTCTTGGATCACAAACGGACCAACAACTTGGTCATCAACATCAACATGATTTTCCAACCATCCTCTTTCTAACAGTGCCATGCTATTAATTTAGTGTGCAAAATTTATTAAAACATTAACCCATGGTGTGACCTACTTTTGAGCATGTCCGTAACCATGGACTTGGCTATCGATACATTTAATACACTCTGTAGAGGTAGCGCACTATACCCACATCAAGGGATCCATGGCCTCGCACTCCCATTCGGGTGGACCAACGGCATTCCAACAGAACCCCTTCATTTCCATGACACTCTCCTAGCGACTCCGACTAACTCCCCACTGGGCTAAGTCATGGGTGGCCCCGTGTCTACCAAATACACCAACGGCCACCGTCGCGGCAAAACATAAACGGTCCCAAACGGGGACAAGGTACCATAACAACATCAACAGGAACACAAGGTTATGCCTGCTTACCGGGCCAGGGTACCGCACCATAACCTTCCCTTGTTGGAGGTACCGACCATAGACATGACAACGGACCGAATAAAGTCCTTCCCATAAAGGCAAATGTGGTTGCACTGGGAAAAACTCGATTTAGTGGCACCATGACCCGATCAACGATATGTTCAAGTTGATTTATTGTCAGGTTCAACTTAAAGTAAAAATAACCGGTGTCATGATATGCCATGCAAATGCAGTCACATAACATGCTTCACTAATCATACGAACAATATTGGGTCAACCATATCAAGCACGCACCAAACATTTCCGAAACTCAAGGCACTATTCTAGTCATGTTTATTCAGCAACTAACCATGGCCATATCTTAGCATAATTATTTTCTTACCCAAGAAAATATTATCCAAACTAGTTCTTTTTCATAAGCAAATTATTTCTTCATAATATATCATAACTTATAATAACTTCAACTAACTGGGTTAACTTTTAACTTACTTTAAATCAACATGTCAACATAATCAAGCTTTCAACAGAATGAAATTAACTATTTAACTTGGTGATTTAAATGCATGAACTAATTTACTCATTCAAGTTGAAAATAAATCACAAATATTGCAATGGCACCATGAAAATGTTGCTATGGATTGCCTTAGTGCAGATGAGGGTCACACTCCTCTTGGTGATCCTCAAGACAAGGTTCACCTTCTAAAATCAATTCAAAAACACAAATAGAAAACATACAGAAACACTCTGAAATTCACCAGAAAATCTAGGCAGTATAGAAAAATCTCATCTTTGGTGTGCTGCTAGAGATTTTCATACAGAACAGAATGCAAAAAGAATCAATTCATTTGGACTTATGGTTAAAAAGTTGTGGCTGTTTGAAGCTCTCTGGAAATATTTGAAATTGAATTAATATAAACAGAACAGGGGGGTAACGTCAAAGGCGTAATCCGCACGGGGCGCCTCCACTCATACCGCTTTCGCTGGGTCTAGAGTGGCTGACATCGGGCCCCGCTAGTCATGTGAGAGGGAGGGGGAGAGAGAAACAGGGCACGACGGGGCTTCGCCGGAGCACATGCCAGCTAGGAGGGCGAGTTGGCTCGATCTGAAGGGATGGATCGAAGGAGAAGAGAGAGGCGCACCAACCGGTACCCGTAGAACAGCTGGGGGCGGTCGGATGGCAACGAAATGAGCCTCTCTAGCAGCGGCAGAGGGCCATGGTCGCCGGAGTTGGAGATGACGGCAATGAGGGGCTGCCCCAGTGGCTCCAACCGAGTCGGACGACACCACTGAAGCACAGCGGAGGCTCTAGAAGAGTTGCCTGAGCTTGGGAGGGACAGGAGTGGCGAAGACGGACAGAGGGGATCATCGGCAAGCTCGAGCTCGGGGACAGCGGCCCGAGGCCTGCCCGGAGGGGCTACAGCTTCCTACGAGCTCGTGGAGTGTGTGAGAGGAGCTGGTGGTTCTCAAGAGGGCTGGGGAGGGCAAGATTTATAGCCGAGCGTGGTGAGGGGTTCGTGCTCCGCCGGAGGACACCTGGACGCTGCGCCGGCGATGAACTGCGTCAGCGAGCAAGGGCGAAGGCGATGCAGCTCACACGGGCACTATGAGCGGGCGGAGACGAGCACATGAACGAGGGGGTGGCGACGAACACAATGCACAACGCATTGTTGGGTTGGCCGGACCATGCCCATGCTCGCTGCGGCGAGCTCCTGCGTCGGCGAGGGCTGGGTGGGAGTTAATGGAGTCAGGACTATAATGGTGGCAGGTTTCGCGAGGTTAGGCAGGCGAGGAAGCGAGCACGCGCCGAACAGAGTGCTCGGCGGCACTCATAGCGCGGCGACAAGCATGCTGGCATCATGCACACGTGTGGTCACCGCGTGCACTGCAGCATAGAGCTAGGACTGGCCCCAGTTTTCATGTCTGGCGTGTAGTCCTTATTGTTTAGGTTAGGGCCAAGGCTTTAAGTCGAGCTCATGTGCAGTTAACTAGAGTTTTACTTCATTGCAAGTTACTGGTCAGTAACTTTGAGAGCTTACTGTGGTCAAACGGCTAGGAGTTGGGAGATGAGCTTTGGTGGTTAGCAATCATCTCGGAGGGTAGTGATGCACAAGAAAATGCAGAATCATTGGACCAAGTAAAGTGGTAGTTGTTGTAGAAACTACCATTTCTGTCTAGAATAAAAAATAATTTCTGTAGCAAAAATATTCCAAAAAGTGGTGTAATACTTTTTCTCAGGGAGGTGCCCTTGGGTTCAAAGGATTTTTGTGAATTTTCTCAGATTTTTGTGGGCAAGAAAAATTGGGGTTGCTTTGGAGCACAATTTTTTGGTTAGGGTTTTTGAGAGAAAAATGAATATTTTTCATTTAATAAAAATATCCATGATAATATTTTGAGGTAGACTAGAGAAGAAACGACGGCTAGGGAGAGAAATGAGTCACTTGGGTGAAATCCAAGGTGATGCCCAAGTGTTTAAGTCTAACTGAAATGATTCAAACTCCAAAATTCAAATCAAAACCAAATGAAATTCAAAAAAATAAAAGAGGGCAAAAACCAAGCTATCACAACCTCCCCCACTTAGGATGAATTTCGTCCTCGAGATTCAGTTGCTCGGGAAAACAATTCTGGATAGTTTGCCTTTAGAAATTCTTCTTGCTCCCAGGTTGCTTCTGCCTTTGTTTGATTTTCTCCCACTGGACCTTGTAAAATTTTCTCGCCTTGCTACGGGTGACCCTTTCCATCTCATCCAAAAGTTTGAACGGTCTCTCCTCGTATTTTAAATCCTTAGCCAACTCTACTTCTGTCATAGCAGTCTTTTTCTCGGGCGGTGATATGCATCGTCTCAACTGGGAGACATGGAACACGTTGTGCACTTCTGACAATTCTGGTGGCCGTTCCAACTGATATGCAACAGTACCCACTCTGGACATAACTGGGAATGGTCCAATAAACCCGGGTGCCAATTTTCCGCGAGTCTGAAACCTTTTGACTCCCTTCATAGGAGTGACTCTGAGGTATACATGTTCTCCGGGCTCAAAACTGACCCATTGGTGCTTTGCATCACAATAACTCTTTTGTCGGGATGTGGCCAGTCACAGACGATCTCAGATTTCTTGGACTTGCTTTTCAGCTTCCATCATGAGGTCTGTTTCGAGAATGCAGCTATCCCCGCTTTGATACCAATTCAACGGGGTGCGGCACTTACGGCCATACAAAGCCTCATACGGTGACATCTTTAAACTGGCTTGAAAACTGTTGTTGTAGGAGAACTCAGCATACGGCAAATAGTCTTCCCACTTAGGCCATTAGGCCAAAGCACATGCTCGCAACATATATTCAACTATTTGGTTTACCCGTTCAGTCTACCCATCGATCTGAGGATGATAAGCGGTACTATATTTCAATGTTGTTCCCAAAGCTTGATGGAGACGGGACCAGAAAGCGGAGGTAAATAGGGACCCCCGGTCAGAAGTGATTGTTCGAGGTACTCTGTGTAAACTGACTATTCAGGACACATACAATTGTGCGAGCTGATCAGCACAGTATGTGATTCTGATGGGAATGAAATGAGCTACCTTGGTTAAAATATCCACTATGACCCATACTGCATAATTGCCTCGCTGAGTTTTTGGTAGCCCGGTGATAAAATCCATGCAGATGTCATCCCACTTCCATTGCGGAACGGGCAACGGTCGGAGGAGTCCAGCTGGTTTCTGGTGTTCTGCCTTTACTTTATTGCATATGTCGCAGCAGGCCAAAAAATAGGCTATGTCTTTCTTCATTCCATCCCACCAGAATATTTGGCGAAGGTCTTCATACATTTTAGTACCTCTGGGGTGAATAGAATACGAAGATTCATGTGCTTCGGATAGTATTCCCTTCCTTAAATCTTCTTAACTTGGTACACAAATCCTCCCGTAGAACCGTAGTGTACCTAGATGGTCCTTGAAATAATCTGAGGTCTGTCCTGCTAACATTCGCTTGACATGTTTTTGTAAGACTGTGTCCTCTGGCTGGGCCTTGCGGATGTCATCCTCGAGTGTAGGAGTAATTTCCATAATATTAGCAAGACCAGCATCAACTATGACCAGATTGAGCTGAGCAATTTCTTCTTGGAGTTCGGAAGGCAGGGATTCCAACATGGCATTTAAACTGACAGAATTTCTGCTGAGTGCATCGGTAACCACATTGGCCTTACCCGGGTGGTAATTAATTCCAAGATCATAGTCCTTGACTAACTCAAGCCATCTGCGTTGGCAGAGATTCAAATATGGCTGAGTGAATATGTATTTGAGACTTTTGTGGTCGATAAATATTTGGCACTTTTTTCCAGTGAGATAGTGCCTCCAAATTTTTAGCGCATGAACCACCGTGGCCAATTCCTGATCATGAGTAGGATAGTTCCCTTCATGGGGTCGCAGCTACCGAGATGCATATGCTACCTCCTTGCCATCTTTCATAAGTACGCATCCAAGACCTAGTCTGGAAGCATCACATGACACATCAAAGCTGCGATAGATGTCTGGAAGTGTCAACACAGGTGCTGATGTCAGTCTTATTTTCAGCTCATTGAAACTTTTCTCGCAAACCTCAGCCCATTTAAATTTCTTGTCCTTCTTGAGAAGCTCTGTCATTGGCTTGGCAATCTTAGAGAAACCTTCAATGAACCAACAATAGTATCCAGCTAATCCAAGGAAGCTCGGGATTTGAGATACTGTCGTGGGTGCCAACCAATCAAGTACGTCCTTTACCTTGCTTGGATCTACGGCTATACCTTCCACGGATAGTATATGCCCAAGGAATCCAACTTGCTTGGGCCAAAACTCGCATTTACTGAATTTGCCATATAGTTGATGGTCACGGAGTCTTTGGAGGACAGCTCGGAGGTGTCCTTTGTGCTCGTCTTCACTTTTTGAGTATATGGGAATATCATCGATAAAAACCACCACAAATTTATCGACGAAATCCATGAACACTTTATTCATCATGTGCATGAAAAAAGCAGGTGCATTGGTAAGGCTGAAGGGCATAATGGTATATTCATAAAGACTGTACCGAGTAGTGAATGCGGTCTTAGAAATATCTTCCTTTTTAATCTTGAGTTGGTGGTAGCCTGTCCTTAAATCAATTTTGGAGAACACTTTCATCCCACTGAGTTGATCAAATAAGTCATCAATCCTGGGCAGTGGGTATTTGTTTTTGATGGTGACATCATTCAGCTGACGGTAGTCCACACACATATGGAGACTACCATCTTTCTTATCCACGAATATAGGAGGTGATCCCCACGGTGAGGAGCTGGGACGGATGTAACCTTTCTGGAGCATCTCATCAAGCTGTTTCTTTAGCTCCACTAATTCTGGTGATGGAATCCGATAATATTTCTTGTATAATGGTGCGGTTCCGGGCACAAGATCTATTGCAAACTAGAGCTCTTGGTCTGGTGCATGCCTGGCAGCTCTTCCGAGAATACATCGGAAAACTCACTTACCATAGGAATTAATTCCAATTTAGCCACAGTGGTGAAGACCATTCCTTTCTGAGGCATGCTCCTGCGGGCATACAATTTTGTAGCCTGCCCTTCTCGACTTGTCAAGGTGACTTCTCGGGTCGCACAATTAATGCATACTTGATATTGTCTCAACCAATTCATCCCCAAAATGATGTCCAACTTAACAGACTCAATGACTATCAAGGAAGTTGGAAACTGGACTCCATTGATATTTATTTCCAGATTACGGCAGACCAGATTAGTTCTGAGCAACAATCCGGAGGATTGTACCAGCATATTCTTGCTCGAAATCGAACAAGGAAATTTGTTTTGGGCAACAAAACTCCGCGAAATAAAAGAGTGGGAAGCCCCAGAGTCAAATAAAATTACGGCAGGTATGCTATTAACTAAAAACATATCAATGATGACTTCGGGGTTCTCTTGGGCTTCGTCTGCGGAGAGGTGATGGACTTGCCTGGTGATGTTTTGATGGATAGGGTATGACCCAATAAAGTTGACTTGCAGCCTGAATGGAGCGTTATTCCTGTCACCCTTGGGACACTGTCTGGCGTAATGTCTGATTTGCCCACAACTAAAACAGGAATTGTTGCGCCGGCACTCTTCTCGCACTGGATTGGTTACAACATTCTTGACTTGCATAGTGGTCTTGTTGACATTCTGCTGCCAATTGGGCTTGTACTCTAGTTGCGTCTGCTGCCAGGTACAAGCCTTTTGCATAGGCTGAACCTCCTTCCTTGGCTCGAACTTGCGCTTGTGATCATTATTTGTAGTCTTGTTCTCATACATCAGTTTGTGCTCCCTCTCAGCAATGAGGGCCTTGTTTACCAGAGTTTGGAAATCGGGGAAATCAAACATACTGAGGGTGCATCGGAGATGTTGATTTAATCCACCAAGAAACCGATCAATCTTCCTTTCTTCGGTGGCGACATCATAAACAGAGTAGCGGGCCAAATGACTGAACTTATTCAAATATTCACTCACAGACTGACTTCCTTGGAGGAGTGCGAGGAATTCATGCTGCTTAAATTTCATAATTCCAGCAGGAATATGGTATTTACGGAACTGATCCTTGAATTTTACCCCAGGTGATTTCTTCATCGGCAGGCCACATGGCTTTTGCCTTTTCCCACCATATTGCAGCAGCGCCTTCAAGATAATGAGCTGCAAATGGGACTTTGTCATTTGCATCAGTACGGGCAATCTCAATCTTCTTCTCAATAGTTTGCAACTAGTTGTCTGCATCCAAGGGATCAATAGCCTGACTGAAACTGGGAGGGTTGGTTCTCTGAAAATCTGACAGTTTGGAGTGATGGCCGTTCTGATTTCCATTCTGTCCAACCATAGCTTGCACACTTCTTAACATTTCAAAAAGATCATTATTTCGCCTTTCTTCAAACATATAGAGTATTTGCTTGGTGGAGGGCGGATTTGGCGGTGGAGGCGGTGGTGGAACGTACGGCTCGGGGGAGTGTCCTTCCTGTCGTGCGGAACGACGAACAGGGACATCCTCACAAGCATCGCTACTGCTGCCTCCCCGTGTCATCCTATAGTTTTTCCCAAGACAATGCAATAGAGATGAGTGTCGGTGTCAAAACCGACGGATCTCGGGTAGGGGGTCCCGAACTGTGCGTCTAGGCGGATGGTAACAGGAGACAAGGGACACGATGTTTTTACCCAGGTTCGGGCCCTCTCGGTGGAGGTAAAACCCTACTCTTGCTTGATTAATATTGATGATATGGGTAGTACAAGAGTAGATCTACCATGAGATCAAAGAGGCTAAACCCTAGAAGCTAGCCTATGGTATGATTGTTGTTCGTCCTATGGACTAAACCCTCCGGTTTATATAGACACTGGAGAGGGTTAGGGTTACATAGAGTCAGTTACAATGGTAGCAGATCCACATATCCGTATCGCCAAGCTTGCCTTCCACGCCAAGGAAAGTCCCATCCGGACACGGGACGAAGTCTTCAATCTTGTATCTTCATAGTCTAGGAGTCCGGCCAAAGATGATAGTTCGGCTATCCGGACACCCCCCAGTCCAGGACTCCCTCAGTAGCCCCTGAACCAGGCTTCAATGACGACGAGTCCAGCGCGCATGTTGTCTTCGGCATTGCAAGGCGGGTTCCTCCTCCGAATACTTCATAGAAGATTTTGAACACCAGGATAGTGTCCGTCTCTGCAAAATAAGTTCCACATACCACCGTAGAGAGAATAACATTTACACAAGTTCAATCTGCTGACGTATTCCGTGGCGTGACATCACACCATGGCGAGGCCTTTATTCCAATCATTTTTACTGTTCCACCTCAGCGCGTTTAGCGAAGCGGTTTCCTTGGAACGTCTTGTCAAAGCAGAGATCGTGTCCCCTTATTCCGGGATTCTCATCAATACGGGCATGGGTAGCCCAACCACGCCATTGATTATGATGCTTGGGATATAAGCGAGTTTTACCAGGCTGGTGGGGACGCATAGCTTCGTCCGTCCATATAAGGGGATAAGGATCCACCATTTTACCTACGCCTTCTTCCTCCTTTGCTTATCCATTTCCGTGCACTCGAGCTATAGCGCCCAAGTCCGCACATCTCGCCTCAAACTTCCCCAGCCATGTCCGGAGCGGGAGGCAAGTGGATGGCATCCTCCGTCACGGAGGGGCACATCAAAAAGTTGAGGAAAGCCGGATACCTGCACAACGACATTGCGCACCGGCTTCCAGACGAGGGACAGCTTGTCCCCAACCCCAGGCCCGGTGTTCCTTCCCCATTTTCTCCGCAGACTGGGCTTCCCACTCCACCCATTTGTCCAGGGGCTCATGTTCTACTATGGCCTGGATTTCCATGATCTGGCCCCGAATTTCATCCTCAACATCTCAGTGTTTATCATTGTGTGTGAGGCCTTCCTCCGCATCAAACCCCACTTCGTCTTATGGCTGAAGACCTTCAATGTCAAGCCGAAGGTAGTGGGCAGCTAGCAGGCGGAGTGCAGAGGCGCCATGGTGGAAACCATCAAAGGGTAGCAATCGGGGTGGTTCTACATCACCGATCCGCGTGACCCTGAATGGGCAGCGACCCCCGAATTTAGATCTGGCATCCCCACACGGCTCACCTCCTGGAAAGAGAAGGGCCGGACATGCGGTGATTTGGAAGAGCTGACCGGACTCCAAATCTGCGTCCAAAACCTTGTGAACAAGAAGATCAAGCTCGTCAACGCAGTCCAGGTCATGCTCATTCGTCGGATCCTCCCGTGCCAACAACGAGCTTTCAACTTGTGGGAGTTTGATCCAGCATAGCACCAGATCTTGAGCAGGTTGTTCGACACTACGTATGAAGACGCTTGGAAGGTGTTGTTCAAGGGCGCCGAGGCTCCCGCATCCGCTATCGAAGATCGCGGATTCAGCTCGCAGTGTCAAGCCGGCGAGATAAGCTATTTTACCATTTGCGGGACACTTGTTTTTCATAGTTTGACTCTATGCGGGATCTAAACTCCCTTACCTTTGACAGGCCTGGCAGAAAAAGTCCGGGCAGGTTAACTGTCCGGCTCCCTTACCAGAAGACCCAGCGGACGCTCGATTGACGGGGCTGCTGATTCCGGTGCCTTACGTGGTGCCGGAGAAGAAGGTCAAGAAGAAGGCCACGGGAACCCGAAAGAGTTCCCGGCATCAGGTGTTATCGGACTCATCGTCCGATGACTCCGAGGCGGACTCCTCCCGCGAAGACGAGGAGGAGAAAAAAGAGGCTTCTCCCCCAGCGGGGGGAGAGAAGAAAAGGAAGGTCTCCCCAACTGGGGAGGCCGGAAGGTCCAAGAAGGGAAGGACCCTTCCTCCTAACTTTTCCACCAACGCCGACGATGGCGAAGAGGATTGGCCCTCGAGGGCCAAGCCCCTGGCGAGATCGTAAGTGTTCGGATTCCATAATTACCCATGATTTTTCCTTTGTCGTGTAGTGTCTTCTAACGCCGAATACAACCATGTAGCCCGCCCAAGGACGAGCTCCCCGCTTCGTCGAGCGGCTCCCTGCATTCGTCGGATGTGAATAGCACTTCTCTTTCGACCGCCTCCTTCCCCCGTGATGCAGACGACACTGCGGTGGAGTCCCAAACGGGGCCCAACCAGGAAGAGCTGGTCCTGGAGGCGCCGCAAGGCGACCTCCCAGACTCCGGGTGCAAATAGGGCAAAACCCTAGAGGGCTCTAAGTCAGGCCCTGTGCCGGACTCCGTACCAGAACCTACAGTGATTCCGAAGTCCAGCAGGCGGGCCCTTCGTAAGAAGGGCAAGACTGCGACACCGGTGGCCTCCGTCCAATCGGAGGCACCAGATAACTTGCAGGAGGCACTTAACGGCGCCTCCATCGACGAGGAGCACCGCGCTGTTATGAGTGCAGTGATCCAGAAAGTTTATTTTGCCAAGAGCGGGCTGACTGAAGCCTGTACCAGCCTTCTAAGAGGCTTTGAGGTATGTAATTAAGATATGTAAAAATAGTACCGCATAGACAGTAGCCCCTGATGCTCAGTTTGGTGTACAGAAAGAAAAGCCGAACTGAGGATCGAAAAAGATATACGCAGGAGTCTAACATAAGCATGTCAATATGGGAATGCAGGCTGTGCTGCTCACCTCTGCCGCACTGACTGCGGAGGTCGATGCATTGAAGCAGAGCCTCGAGTGGTCCGAGAACGAGCTCGGTCGTGCCAAGAAGCAGCTCGAGAACAAGGAAGGTAAGTAATACCTTATCAAAGTAATACCTTATAGAAAGGATTTGGTTGCAAAAAATGACAGGAATAACGTTAGTATTGCAGGGGCCACGAACGAGGTGGCGACCCTGAAGGAGGCGGTGTCCAAGGCCAAAAAAAGTGCGGCCGTGGAGCGGACCGAGCGAGAGAAGCAGGAGGCGCGGGTGGCGGAGGTGCAGCAAGACCTCCAGGCTTTCGTGCAAAAACACGAGAGTTTGGAGCGTGACTCGAAGACTCGAGACTCCGAGCTCGCCTTGGCTCTTGAAAGTGCCAAAGCCGCTAAGGCCGAAGCCCAGAAGGCCCTCCAGGAGATTGAGGCGATAAAAAAGATAGCGGAGGGTAAGGCATTCTTCATGCAAAGCACGCATGTAAAAGTGAATTATCTGTTACTTACCCGAATTCGGAGCTCTCCAGGAGCATTCGCAGATCTGCCCCGTAGTGTGTCCGATGCTGCCGCGTTCTACCGAGCCGACGAGGGGAGCTTGACGGAAAAGGTGTTCTGGTCTCAATATGCTGAGACCGGACATCCGGTGCCCCTGAGCAACCAGCTGAAGTAGCTGGTCGAGCTCCACAAGGTGGCTGAACAGGACATGAAGGGCCTCATAGTTCGGCTGTGGCCTAAAGAAGCCATGCCTGGGAGATACTTCGGTCTGGTGCGGCGGCTGGTGGACGCTGTCCATGGATTGAAGTCATCAAGCGTTCGTCTACATTGAAGGTGCCCGTCGGGCCCTTGCCCGCGCTAAAGTGCACTGGGGCAAGATGGACGCCGAGAAGCTTGTGACAGACGCGCCACCGCCGGGCAAGGAGTATCGCACGCCCGGGATGTACTATAATGGTGTCCTAAAGGGTGCCCGCCTCATAGCGGGTGAATGCTCCAAATATGTAATTTTTGAGTAGACTCGCATTTGTTATCCTATACGCTGAAAACTTTGTTCATATGCGCTAAGCAATGCTTGTTAATTTAAAATATTACCTTCTGTGCGGCCGTTTATCAAATTTGAGAGATGGCAAGTCGTTGGCTTCAGCCCCCGTGCCACGAGTGCTGGGGTGTTCGGGATAAACTTGAGCGCTCTTGTTCCCATTCTTGGGTCCTTCGAGGGAGGCGCTCAACACAACAAACGAGGCAACTAGACTTACCTACTTAGCCATAGGATTCTATAATTTTGAATTTCGGCGAAGCCCCTAGTGTTCGGAAGACCGAATTCGGGGCGCTATCCACCCCTGGGCCGGACCAAGCCAACTCCTCGCTCTAAGCGGCATAAGTCTTTAGGGACTCGAAAAAACCTCTCGAACAGCGACCGGCTCTCGCCCTATCATGACGGTCAGTTTTAGCTTTCTCCACTGAGGTGCTCAACCCAGCTCAAAGGGGGCACAATCGCAGTGGTTCTCCCAGCGCTACCTTAGCCGATATAACGGAACATAAGGTACCAAAACATGGGAGCCAGGCAAACCCAACTATTGACCCAAGACATGATTTGGAGCCGATGCATATAATGCTATAAGTTTGGGGTGCCGCACTTGTTAAAGTGTTCGGACTTATAACACCATATTTTGGGGTACTTAAGCCCCTGGTGTATTTGGCTGTACCAAAGCGTACGGATGCAGCATGTCATAATTGAACATATATAGATAGAAAAAGGAATGCAATAATAGGCAAAAAGTGATGCATTGTTTATTCAAAAAATACTGCAATGAAAGCAGAACAATACAAATAGTGCGATAAGCAAGGAATGGGAATATTTAACATGTCCCCCTCCAGGGGCTGCGGGATTGTATGTAAAATAGGTATATTGCTCGTAATAGAGACCACCTGGACACTCGACGTAGCTTTTCTGCTTCCCTGGCTGTTGCATCGTGAGTTCGGCAATTCTACTACCGGATAGGGCTTCTAGAAAACGGATTCCTAAGAATAAGAAAAAAAAGAATGACACAATTGGGAGACCTGGTGCGGTTGAGCCGCTCTCCGGGCATGACGTGGTCGTGCCCCTACCCCTATGCCCATGGTATCTCCAGAGCGTAGTTATGTACGCGTGGTACTGGTCTCGCGATTTCGCGAGGGCAGGGGTTGGGGCCGTATTGCTACGCGTGCTCGGAACGTGCCAGGTGGTCTTGTTGTAGGTTACTCCGGGTGCGCTTGACGATGTCCGGCTGCTTAACAGCCGGACTTGAGAATTGCCTTAAGAGTCTGCTTTGTACTTCCGCCACGAGGGCAGCCGTATGCTCCTCCGTTCGGAGAGAGCGCTCGGTGTTTCCATTGACCGTGATTACTCCTCGAGGGCCTGGCATCTTGAGCTTGAGGTATGCGTAGTGCGGCACCGCATTGAACTTTGCAAATGCGGTTCGTCCGAGCAGTGCGTGATAGCCGCTGCGAAACGGGACTATGTCGAAGATTAATTCCTCGCTTTGGAAGTTATCCGGGGATCCGAAGAACACTTTGAGTGTAACTGAGCCTGTACAGTTGGCCTCTACACCTGGTATGACGCCTTTAAAGGTCATTTTTGTGGGTTGAATCCTTGAGGGGTCTATGCCCATTTTGCGCACTGTATCCTGGTAAAGCAGGTTCAAGCTGCTGCCGCCGTCCATCAGGACTCTAGTGAGGTGAAATCCATCAATGATTGGGTCAAGAACCAATGCGGCGAATCCGCCGTGGCGGATGCTAGTGGGGTGGTCCCTTCGATCAAAAGTGATCAGGCAAGAGGACCATGGGTTGAACTTTGGGGCGACTGGCTCCATCGCGTATACGTCCCTCAGTGCACGCTTCCGCTCCCTTTTGGGTATGTGGGTTGAGTATATCAAGTTCACCGTCCGCACTTGTGGGGGAAAGCCCTTCTGTCCTCTATTATTCGGCGGCCGGGGCTCCTCCTTGTCATCGCTATGCAGCCCCTTGTTGTTGTTTTCGGCATTTATCTTGCCTGCCTGCTTGAACACCCAACAGTCCCTGCAGGTGTGGTTGGCTGGTTTTTCGGGGGAGCCATGTATCTGGCACGAGTGATCGAGTATTCGGTCCAAATTGGATGGGCCCTGAGTATTTCTTCTGAACGGCTTTTTCCGCTGACCGGGTTTAGAGCCTCTCATTCCGGCATTAACTGCCGTATCTTCAGCATTATCGGCGTTAATGCGGCGCTTGTGCTTGTTGGGACGCGACCTGGCATTGATGTCCTTGGTATCCGAACTACCATGGTTTTTAGTCAGGTTGTTACTACAAGCTAGCCAGTTGTCCTCTCCCACGCAGAAGCGGGTCATGAGTGATGTGAGGGCTGCCATGGATTTCGGCTTTTCCGGTCCTAGGTGTCGGGCAAGCCACTCGTGGCAGATGTTATGTTTGAAGGCTGCAAGGGCCTCTGCGTCTGGACAGTCGACGATTTGATTTTTCTTGGTTAAGAACCGTGTCCAGAATTGTCTGGCTGATTCATCTGGATGCTGAATTATGTGGCTAAGGTCATCCGCGTCTGGTGGTCGCACATATGTGCCCTGGAAGTTATCAAGGAATGCCGCTTCCAGGTCTTCCCAACAACCAATTGATTCTGCTGGCAAGCTGTTGAGCCAATGCCGAGCTGGTCCTTTAAGCTTGAGTGGGAGGTATTTGATGGCGTGTAGATCATCACCGCACGACATGTGGATGTGAAGGAGATAGTCCTCGATCCAAACTGCGGGATCTGTTGTGCCGTCGTATGATTCAATGTTTACGGGTTTGAAACCCTCGGGGATTTGATGATCCATTACTTCGTTTGTGAAGCATAGTGGGTGTGCGGGGCCTCTGTATTGGGCTATATCATGATGCAGCTCAAGTGAGCTTTGTCTACTATGTTCGGCCCGGCCAGAGTTGCTGTATCCGGCGTGACGGTTGTCATCACGTGTCGTAGGGCGCCCACGTGATCCGTAGATCAATCTTATTTGTCTTGCCTTGTCCTCCAATATGTCTCGCAAGTCTGGCGCATTCCCCCGTGGCTTTGTACTTTTCGAGCGACGCCGGGGTGCGGCTTTAGCAGAGGGCCTAGAGGCCTCTTTGTCGCAGCCATGAGGTGGCCGGTCGGCCGCGTCATGCGCTGGTGATGTAAGTTTGGGTGCTTCCTCCTCTGATAGGGGTAGTAGCCTGCGTTTTGGGTAGCTCTTGGAGGGGCGATCGAGTTTGTATTCTTCGGCTGCAAGGACTTCGGTCCATCTGTCAGCTAGCAAGTCTTGGTCAGCTCTAAGCTGCTGCTGCTTTTTCTTGAGGCTGCTTGCCGTGGCCATAAGCCTGTGCTTGAAACGTTCTTGTTCGATGGGATCCTCGGGCATGACAAATTCGTCGTCGTCGAGGCTTGCCTCATCTTCGGAGGAAGGCATATAATTATCGTCCTCTACCTCTCTGTCTGCCGCTCTCTCATGAGGGCTGGCTTCTCTCTGCGTTGAATCTTGCTGGAGGGGGTTGTCTTCGGCACTGTCTGCGGTGTTATTGTCTCTAGTGCCGGAATCTCCATTTTTGCTATGGCAGGATTTAGAGCGGCGCCGCTGGCGCCGGCGCTTAGGCTATTTCTTTAGAGGGGTCATCCTCCGTTGTTCCATCGCCATTCCCATCCTTTGGGATGTCCACCATGTATATGTTGTATGACGAGGTGGCCTTCGAGTGCCCTATAGGCGCTGGTTCTTGGTTGTCTCCTGCATCATCGTCCATACCGTCGATGTCTACAGAGTCGAAGTCAAGCATGTCGATTAAATCATCGACAGTGTCTACAATGTGGGTGGTGGGTGGGCATTGAATTTCTTCGTCGTCCGCATCCCAACCTACCTGACCATAGTCCGGCCAGGGCTCTCCTGATAAAGAGAGAGACTATAGAGAATTCAGGATGTCGCCAGAGGGCGAGTGCTGAAAGATGTCCGCAGCGGTGAACTCCATGATCGGCGCCCAATCGGATTCGATTGGTAGGGGCGCGGAAGGTTCGGAGTCCGGAGAGGAGTCCGGCACCTCGGAGTCACGGGCTTTGCGAAGGAAAGGGATGGTGCTCGGCTCAATTGCCGTAGAGATCGTAGACCCCGAGGCGGTGTCCAGCCACTCGTCCTCGACCGGCAAAGTCGGCTCCGAACTAGGGGTTGAAGTCGACCCTGGTGCGGCCTCCAAGGTACTGTCCGGCGGCAGAGCTAGATCATACCCATCGAGACAGTGCGGTGCGCTTGGCTGTCAATGAAAGCACCAATGTCGGTGTCAAAACCGGCGGATCTCGGGTAGGGGGTCCCGAAATGTGCTTCTAGGCGGATGGTAACAGGAGACAAGGGACACGATGTTATTACCCAGGTTCGGGCCCTCTCGGTGGAGGTAAAACCCTACTCCTGCTTGATTAATATTGATGATATGGGTAGTACAAGAGTAGATCTACCACGAGATCAAAGACGCTAAACCCTAGAAGCTAGCCTATGGTATGATTGTTGTTCGTCCTACGGACTAAAACCCTCCGGTTTATATAGACACCAGCGAGGGTTAGGGTTACATAGAGTCGGTTACAATGGTAGGAGATCCACATATCCGTATCGCCAAGCTTGCCTTCCACGCCAAGGAAAGTCCCATCCGGACACGGGACGAAGTCTTCAATCTTGTATCTTCATAGTCTAGGAGTCCGGCCAAAGATGATAGTTCGGCTATCCGGACACCCCCCAGTCCAGGACTCCCTCAATGAGCAACATCCAAAAAGAAATACTGTGGGGAAAAGCCAGCGACAAAACCCGAAAGAAAGCGAAATTCTGAAGGGAACACATCGAATAGAAGAAAGTCCAACATAATTATACATAGACTCGTACATAAAAGATAAATGATGTAATAAGTTCAACTACTCTCATACATCTAACGGAACGTCATGACTTGTCCGACTACATACGTACATCAACATGATAACTGCGAATACTCGAGCTCTCTAATGCTCTGCTCGTGTTGTGGTGTCCTCTCCTGAAGCCGACTCGAATCCAGAACTGACGACGTTAACCAAGAGCTCCGGGTTAAATGTAGCACGGCGATGCTGCATCGAGGGTTCCCCCTCTGGAGCAGGTGCAGGATGGGGCTGAAGCATCGGGGTTATAGGGGTAGTGAGAAGAGAAACCCACTCAGCAGGAGCACTAAGAGGGTCCACGGTCGTGGTGCCCGAGCTACTCGGAGGAGTAACCAGTGAAATAGGTGAGCTAGAACTGGATGGAAGATAAGGAGTAAATCCCGTAGATGATGGAGTAGTGACAGCTCTAGTAGCGGCTAAAGCAATGCGAGCATGAGTCATCTCTTGAGCTTGCTCATGGATGAGAAGGTAGCTAACAGTGATGTAACGAGAAAGGTGGCTAGCAGTACTATCAGACTCCGGATCAATGGTAGGAAAACAGACACGACTGAGGGAGTCCTGGACTAGGGGGTGTCCGGACCGCCGGACTATCAATATCCGCCGGACTCCAAGACTACGAAGATACAAGATTGAAGACTCCGACTCGTGTCCGGAAGGTACTTTCCTTGGCGTGGAAGGCAAGCTTGGCAATACGGATATGTATATCTCCTACCATTGTAACCGACTCTGTATAACCCTAGCCTCTCCGGTGTCTATATAAACCGGAGGGCCTTAGTCTGTAGGACGGATACACATCTCAACAATCATACCATAGGCTAGCTTCTAGGGTTTAGCCTCCTTGATCTCGTGGTAGATCTACTCTTGTACTACCCATATCATCAATATTAATCAAGAAGGACGTAGGGTTTTACCTCCATCGAGAGGGCCCGAACCTGGGTAAAAACATTGTGTCCCTCGTCTCTTGTTACCATCCGCCTAGACGCACAGTTCGGGACCCCCTACCCGAGATCCGCCGGTTTTGACACCGACATTGGTGCTTTCATTGAGAGTTCCTCTGTGTCGTCACCGATAGGCTCGATGGCATCTTCAACCATCAACGTTGTCCAGGGTGAGACTTTTCTTCCCGGACAGATCTTCGTATTCGGCGGCTTTGCACTATGGGCCAATTCTCTTGGCCATCTGGAGCAGATCGAAAGCTACGCCCCTGGCCGTCAGGTCAGATTCGGAAGCTTAAACTTCACGGCCGATGACCACGGAGACTTGATCTTCGACGGACTCGAGCCACAGCCAAGCGCGCCACACTGTGACGATGGGCACGATCTAGCTCTGCCGCCGGACAGCGCTTTGGTGGCCGCACTCGGATCCGCTTCGGCCACTAGCCCGGAGCTGATTGCCCATATCGAGGGCCGGTGGATAGACGCCACTCGGGGGGCTTCAACATCCACGGCGATGGAGCCGAAAACCAATCTTGTCCCCTGCGAAACTCGTGATCCCGAGGCGCCGGACTCCTCGCCGGACTCCGAGCCTCCCGCGTCCCTACCAATTAATCCGGATTGGGCACCGGTTATGGAATTCACCGCCGCGGACATCTTCCAGCACTCGCCTTTTGGCGATATCCTGAATTCCCTGAAGCATCTCTCGCTATCAGGAGAATCCTGGCTGGACTTTGGCCAGGACGGTTGGAGTTCAGACGATGGAGAAATTCAGAGCCCACCCACCACCCACTTTGTAGCCACTGTCGAGGATCTAACCGACATGCTAGACTACGACTCCGACGACATCGATGCTATGGACGAAGATGCCGGAGACGAACAAGAGCCAGCGCCTACAGGGCACTGGAAGGCCACCTCGACATATGACGTATACATGGTGGATACCCAAAAGAAGGGGATGGCGAAAAATTAGCGGAGGCAGATTCTCTAAAGAAGCAGCCCAAACGCCGACGTCAGCAGCACCGCTCAAAATCCCGCCACAGCAAGAATATAGATTCTGGCACAGGAAATAACAATACCCCAGATAGTGCCAAAGACAACCCCCTCCAGCAAGACTCAGCGCAGGAGGATGCAGAAGCTAGCCCTCACGAAAGGGCGGCAGACGAAAAGGTTGAGGATCATAACTATATACCTCCCTCCGAAGACGAAGCAAGCCTCAATGACGACGAACTCGTCGCGCCCGAGGACCCCGTCGAACAAGAGCTTTTTAAGTGCAGGCTCATCGCCACAGCAAGAAGCCTGAAGAAGGAAGAGCGGAAGCTCAAAACAGCGGAAGACACGCTCCGAATAAGATGGAGCAAAGCACTCAAAACCGCAGATAAATACGGCAATGGCCACCAATCGAAGAGCTACCCGAAGCGTAAGCTGCTTCCAGAATTCGACGAGTTGGCCATAGAGCCCCCACCGTCCAATGGCCCAGCCAGGTCCATCTACGGACCCAAAAAGAAAGCCCCAAGAAGCAAAGCAACACGTCAAGTGTCCGACGATAGCGGCACATACAAGTACAGGGGCGCCGCACACCCACTATGTTTCACCGATGAGGTGCTGGAACATGAATTCCCAGCAGGGATTAAACCCATAAACATAGAGGCCTACGATGGAACAACAGACCCTGGAGTCTGGATAGAAGATTATATACTGCATATACATATGGCCAGAGGAGACGATCTCCACGCCATAAAATATCTACCCCTCAAGCTCAAAGGGCCAGCCCGTCATTGGCTCAAAAGCCTCCCAAAAAACACTGTTGGAAGTTGGGAAGAGCTCGAGGAAGCGTTTAGAGCAAATTTTCAAGGGACCTATGTCCGTCCTCCGGATGCAGATGATTTAGGCCATATAACTCAACAACCCGGAGAGTCAGCGCGGAAATTCTGGAACAGGTTTCTTACCAAAAAGAACCAAATAGTCGACTGTCCGGACGCTGAAGCCTTAGCAGCTTTCAAGCACAATGTTCAAGACGAATGGCTGGCCAGACACCTCGGTCAAGAAAAACCGAGGACAATGACCGCATTAACAAGCCTCATGACCCGCTTCTGTGCAGGAGAGGATAGCTGGCTAGCAAGAAGCAGCACTAGCGACCCAAGCACATCCGAGATAAGAGATGGAAACGGAAAATCACGGCGCAGAAAGGACCAGCGCCGGAGTAAAGAGAAAAGCCAAAAGAGCACGGCAGTTAACGCCGGATTCAAAAGCTCGCGGCCAAATCATAAAACTCAGCCCCTCAAGGATGACAGTGACGAACTATCTAACCTACATAAAATTCTGGGTCGGATATGTCAAATCCACAGTACCCCCGGAAGGCCCGCAAATCACACCCACAGGGATTGTTGGGTTTTCAAACAGTCCGACCGATTAAATGTCGAACACAAGGGGCTCGACGCGTCAAGCGAAGAAGATAAACCCCGCCAGCAGGGCACCGGAAAACAAAAGACTTTCCCACAAGGGGTCAAAGCAGTAAACTCACTTCATGTGAGGACACGGAAAAACAGTGCGGCACTTTCTAAAAAGAGCTTCGCACGGTCCAACCCAGCAGACCGTAGAGATTGGATATCAAAACCAATCACTTTCGACCACCTGGACTACTCTAGAAGCGTTCGAAACGCGGGACGGACTCCCCTGATATTGAATCCGATAATAGACGGATTACAATTCACAAACGTCCTAATGGACGGAGGCAGTGACTTAAACCTACTATACTCAAACACAATCCGTCGGATGGGGATAGACCCTACCAAAATTCTACACAGCCGCACTTCCTTCAAAGGAGTGACGCCAGGCCCTTACGCCAAGTGCACAGGCTCGATATTACTAGAAGTCGTGTTCGGATCGCCGAACAACTCTCGACGCGAAAAATTAATTTTTCATATCATCCCATTTAAAAGTGAGTATCAAGCACTGTTGGGACGAAAGGCTTTTGTCCGCTTCAACGCCATACCGCATTACGCGTCTCTTACACTTAAGATGCCCGGTCCACATGGCGCCATTTTAGTGCGAGGGTCACTTAAAGACCCCGGACTCGGATAGACGAATCCGGACCCAGCAGACTAGGGGCTCCCTAGCCGCATACCCCTTTTCACAAGGGGCTACGCGAACAACTGACCGCGGTTTCATATAAACCTTGCTTTAATTATTTATATTTCTTCTTTTGCATATTTTTCGCATGAACTGTTTCTAAAACTAAACGTTCCTCTTTTTCTATAGATGAACAACGTGCGTACCCGTCCAGGATAACGGCGCAACGGAGACACAGGCGTAGACGTGCAGTAGGGACCCGTTGCAAGGATTCTTTTAAGATTAAGACCTTGCGTAGACCTTTTTATTACTGTCTCTTGTTGTTACTCTCCCTTGGCTCCTTCCTACAGCCAAAGCGGAACCTGACGCTTTGGCATCGGCCGCGTCAGAAGACCATGCCCGTACCTGGACACTAGGGGCTTAGGGCATAATTCTGCCCATTATTGTATAGTCCGAACACCTTCGGGAGTGTTCGGCGTCTCGAGTTAGGCATTATATGCATCAGCTCCGAATCATGTCTTTTGTCAAATGTTGGGTTTGCCCGGCTCCTGTATTTTGCTGCCTTACGTTCCGTATCATCGGCTAACGCGGCACCAGGAGAACTACTGCGATTGTGCCCCAGTTCGGCTGGGCGAGCACCTCAGTAGAGAAAGCCGAAAACTGACTGTCATGATACAGCGAGAGTCTGGTCAGCCACTCGATCGACTATCGGAATGTTTAGAATTCCCCGCTTTGACGAAGGACTGTTTCCCGGTCAGGCACATACGCACCCCGAATCCGGAGATGTGCGGTGTCATCAGGGGCTATATCGTAGCCCCACCCTCGAGCTCCATTGGCTAAGTGAAAGAGATAAAGCATTATAGTCCGGATTTCCTCGTTCGCTATGCTACCACCTCCTTATAACAGGACCGAGACGTCGGATTAAGTGTGAAAACGCGCTATTTTGCGAACACCCCAGCACCTTGTGCGAGGGGGCTGAAGCCGAAGACTGCATCTTTCAGGTTATACACAAGTATACTTAAAACGGCCGCACAGGAGAAGTTTTACTACTTGGAAGCACAAGTATAAAAAGCATTCATACTATAACCATTGATCTACAAGTTAATGCATTCAACTGAACGTTAAATTTTTTGAGCACTGCGACTCTATTACACAAGCGCCACGCATAACTTCCCCGAAATAATGCTCGGCAGGGAGCCGGTCTCCATCCGAACCCTGGGCAGCAACAGCGGTGGCGTCCATCTCCGGACACTGCGCCTTCACACGGGCCAGAGCCATCCGCGCGCCCTCGATGCAGGCCGACCGCTTCATCTCCTTGATATGCGGCACCGCCCCAAGGAATTGCTGCAGTAGGCCGAAGTAGCTCGTCGCCTTGGACCTCTCTGGCCAGACATGGGCCACGATGTCAGTCATAGCCAGTCCGGACAGTCTATTTAGTTCGGCCCACTCGGCCAACCTGTCCATCAGCGGAAGAGGGCGATCCGGACTGTGGAATTGAGACCAATATAACTCTTCCGTCTCATGATCCCCCTGGCTCCGGAAGTGCTTAACGGCATCAGCCGCACTCGCAGCCAAGTCCATATACGGATCCTCCGAACTCCACAGTCGCTCAAATTGAGCGTACTTGGCATCCATGAACCGGTGACGCATCAGAAAAGGCTTGCCATCCGCGATTTCTCCGGCTTGGCGCAGCTCCTCCTTCATAGCCCGCATTGCAGAGCGGGCATCCTTGGCTTCGGCGGTGGCCTTCTTCAGGTCTTCCCGCTCCGATAAGTGCTCCTTTTCAAGAGCCTCATTGCGGTCGGTAGCATCCTTTAATTTCTTGGCCAATTCGGCCACCTCCACCCTGCTTAGGCAGTGCGCAGCCTTTTCGGCCTTCAACTCTTCGGCCGTCCTCGCGGCAGCCGCGTCACTCCTTCGGGCTTGCTCTTTAGCTAGAGCAATTTCGGCCCGAAGGCTCTCCACAGCAGCAGCACTGTCTGTATAAACAGCATATAACTTATCAGAGGCGGGCTTTGACCCACTCAATAAAGCGGCTGCGGAGAATTTATTTACCTTGCGACTCGTCAAGTCGCTGGTTGACAAGTGCGATGTCAGCATCTGCCACGTCAAGTTGTCGACTCAATTCAGCAAACTCATTAGTCCGGCTGGCCCCCGGACTATCCGCCACTTGTATCAGAACGACGGTGTTCATTACCTGAGATGTTGGGATTTTGATCCTCGGCACGCTGTCGTTTTCGACAACCTACCGAGTCTCAGGGGCTACTATCTATACAGGGCGCATTTTCTATATGCACAACTATTAAAAAACAAAGGGGTGCGTCATTTTCGCATACCTCAAATCCTGCCAGCAAGCTCTTGGCGGCATTACGCAATCCGCTTTCAGCGGACGAAATCCTTCCAATCACCATACGCATTAACGCACGGTGATCTTCTAAAATGGACGCCCTCTCAAGCAGACTCTTCAGTTCTCCCGGCCAGACTCTGGTGGGTGCCGAACTCTCTGGCCCCTCCGGACTCGGGGACGCCCTCCGTGACGACACCTCGGGCTCGCCTGCCTCATCTGGCGGCGCTGCACACGGAGGCGTATCGCTCTCCATCATCTCCGGAAGAAGGTCCCCCGAGGATGAACTCATCTAAGACGGCTGCAGATCCGAACTGCGATATAAATATTTCGGTTACCTACAGAAGCGTAAATGAAGGAACTTTATTAAATTAACTTCCTCTTTTATACTTACGGCTCGTTGGAGAGCTGGTCCTTCGGTGATGATTGCGCATCCGGATTCTCTCCAGACGCCGGACCCCCCGGTGGGGATTTCTTCCCACGCTTAGGGGCTTTGACCTCCGGATCTTCAGAGGCGGTCCTCTTTTCCCTTTGAAGGGAGGGGTTCTTGGTTCCCTCCTCTTCAGTCGCCCCTTCGGGCAAAGTATTAGCTCCCTTATTTCCCCCGTCGCCCCCCTCTGTGGGCGCAACCTCCAACATTCTGACCAGCACGGGCTCCAGTGCGGTCTCTGGGAGGGGGGCCGGACACCTTATAAGCCTTGATCGCGCCACCCATTCCTGTAAAGAATAAAGGGTCAGGAGGAGAGCTTTTGAAAGGCATACACATAGAATGTCCGGACTCTGAGCTATTTACCTGAGTATCTGGGCGATCGCGGCTTAGGCCTGCGTCCTCGGCCAAATCCGGACACGCCACCCGCGGTCCGAAGAACAGCTTGTACATCTCCACGGGTGTCGCACCCATGAAGTGTTGGAGAATTCGAGGTCCCTCCGGATTGAACTCCCATAAACGGAGAGGACGGCGTTTGCAGGGCAGGAGGTGCCTGATCAGCATGACCTGCATCACCTTGACTAGGTCGATCTCCCTCGCTTGGAGATCTCGAATCCAGCCCTGCAGTGAGGGCACGTATTCGGACGACCCCCAATTGAGCCCTTGGTTGACCCACGACATCAGTTGCCGTGGAGGTCCCGGGAGGAAAGAGGGCGGCGGCTTTTGCTTGCTGCCCCTCGGAGCAGTGATGTAAAACCACTCCTCCTGCCACAATCCCAGTTCCTCTTGGAAGGAACATTCGAGCCACGGGGCATCTACCTTCTTGCTTATGGTCGCCCCGCCGCACTCCGCTTGACGTCCCCCGATCATCTTCGGCTCCACCTTAAATGTTTTCAGCCACAGGCCGAAGTGGGGGATGACGCGGAGGAAGGCTTCGCAGACAATGATGAATGCGGAGATATGGAGGATGGACTCCGGAGCCAAGTCGTGGAAGTCCAGCCCGTAGTAGAATAGGAGCCCTCTCACGAAGGGATCCGTCGGGAAGCCTAATCCTCGACGGAGGTGAGATACGAAAACGACATATTCGCCGGGCTCGGGGGCTGGCACGGCCTGCCCTGGGGCAGGCAACCTGTGCGAAACCTCGTAGGCCAGGTACTTGGCCTCACGCAACTTCAATATGTCCTCCTCCGTCATCCACTGGCCCTGGAGGTCGGAGCCAGACATTGTTGAGGATCCGAAGCGCTCGAATCTGAAGCTCTAGGTGTTGGGACTGGGAGCGGAGGAAAGATTCGATGCGAGTTTGAAGAACAAGGACAGGCCTTGGTCCTCTTATAAAGGGGGAGAAATACCAAGGGCCGTCTCCGTGACCGTTTAGGATTCCCCTTCGATAGAGGAGGCGTGGCGACGGGAACAGTTGGGTTACCCACACACGTATTGATGAGGATCCCGGAATAAAAGGGACACGATCTCTGCTTCGACAAGACGTGCCAAGGAAACTGCTTCGCTAAACGTGCTGAGGTGGAATAAGTAAAAAACAATTCAAACAAGGGCTTGGTGGCGGTGTGATGTCACGCCGCATAATATGTCAGCAGATTGAATCGGTGTATGTGTTTTATTCTCTCTACGGTGGAATGTGGAAATTATTTTTGCAGAGCCGGACACTATCCTGGTGTTCATCATCTTCTCTAGATTATTCAAGGGAGGAACCCGCCTTGCAATGCCGAACATTATGCACGCCGGACTTATCGTCATTGATGACTGGTTCAGGGGCTACTGAGGGAGTCCTGGACTAGGGGGTGTCCGGACCGCCGTACTATCAATATCCGTCGGACTCCAAGACTACGAAGATAGAATATTGAAGACTCCGGCTCGTGTCCGGAAAGTACTTTCCTTGGCGTGGAAGGCAAGCTTGGCAATACGGATATGTAGATCTCCTACCATTGTAACCGACTCTGTGTAACGCTGGCCTCTCCGGTGTCTATATAAACCGGAGGGCCTTAGTCCGTAGGACGGATACACATCTCAACAATCATACCATAGGCTAGCTTCTAGGGTTTAGCCTCCTTGATCTCGTGGTAGATCTACTCTTGTACTACCCATATCATCAATATTAATCAAGCAGGACGTAGGGTTTTACCTCCATCGAGAGGGCCCGAACCTGGGTAAAAACATTGTGTCCCTCGTCTCTTGTTACCATCCGCCTAGACGCACAGTTCGGGACCCCCTACCCGAGATCCGCCGGTTTTGACACCAACAATGAACATAGTCGTGTAGGGAGGGATAGTCGTAGAAACCTGGATGGTTCTGCATTCGGACCTCGTTATGACGAGGACCTCAAACGCAGCAAACTGGACAGCCTGAGAAGCGGTAGAAGCGTAACCGCTCCTGGAAGTGTGAGTGTAAGAGCTGGAGGATGAACTGGTGCACAGAGTAACCACGACGTCATACTCATACACTAAGTCTTATAGATGCTCCCGGTACAGACGATAGACTGGGTCGTCACCATGAGGATATAGTCGACACCACACATTGCGAAGGAGATGCGGCGACGTGTACGACATCAGCTGCAACTGGCACTCACAGCCATTAGAAGGTTAGAAATAAAATAACCAAGTGCATGCAATGCAACAACCAGCTATAAAAACACTATCGTCACTCAACTATTATTCTAACTAACGTCCAGTAATGCGGCGGTGATCTAGCGTGTCCTACAGTCAGCGCGGCACCGATACCAAGCGTTATAGCACCCGGCTCAGAGCAACTGGTTTACCTTGCATTGCCAGACCAGAGACCATGTCTTCTGGCAACACACAACATCTTGGTATAGAAAACAACCGCTTTATTGATGCTAGCGGAATAGCGTTCATATTACAACAAGTTAGGAGTCTAAGCGGCCCACACAGTGCGGCTGAACAATAAGTACATTATTTAACGAACATAAAGGGGGACTCGATCACGACAACTATGCGGCAGCGGAACGACGACAAAGCGGGACATCATGGCACAGGGACACCAATGTGAACACGATCTAGACTCGAATAGCACTCCTTTCCAATGAACCTTTCCTGAAATCTGGCATGACATGCCTGGTCAGTACATTGAATGTACTTGCAAGCTCACAACAAGCATAAACATAATAAGAAACAATATCATGATATTAACCAGTTTAATTATCAATGCAAAATCATACTATGGATGCAGTGAATGAATTCCTATGCCTCAAGTCCCATGGATTTTCTTACCAAATGGGTTACCACGTAACCAAACAGTGGTCTCTCTTGGATCACAAACTGACCAACAACATGGTCATCAAATGGGTTACCTCGTAACCAAATGGTGATCCTTCTCGGATCACAAACGGACCAACAACTTGGTCATCAACATCAACATGATTTTCCAACCATCCTCTTTCCAACAGTGCCATGTTATTAATTTAGTGTGCAAGATTTATTAAAATGTTGACCCATGGTGTGACCTACTTTCGAGCGTGTCCGTAACCGTGGACTCGGCTATCGACAGATTTAATACACTTTGTAGATGTAGCGCACTGTACCCACACCAAGGAACCCATGGCCTCGCACTCCCATTCAAGTGGACCAACGGCATTCCAACAGAACCCCTCCATTGCAAAGACACTCTCCCGGCCACTCCAACTAACTACCCACTGGGCTAAGTCATGGGTGGCCCCGTGTCTACAAAAGACACGAAAAACCACCGTTGGGGCAAAACATAAAGGGTCCCAAACAGGGACAAGGTACCATAAGAACATCAACGGGCACACAAGGTTATGTCTACTTACCGGGCCAGGGTACCGCATGCCCGTAACCTTCCCTCGTTGGAGGTACCGACCAGAGGCATGACGACGGACCTAAAAACGACTTCCCATAAAGGAAAATGTGGTTGCACTGGGAAAAACTCGATTCAGTGGCACCATGACCCGATCAACGATATGTTCAAGTTGATTTATTATTAGGTTCAACTTAAAGTAAAAATAACTGGTGTCATGATATGACATGCAAATGCACTCATGTAACATGCTTCACTATATCTAGGTCAACCATATCAAGCACTAACGAAACATTTCCGAAACTCAAGGCACTATTATGGTCATGTTTATTCAGCAACTAACCATGGCAATATCTTAGCATAATTATTTTCTTACCCAAGAAAATATTATCCAAACTAGTTCTTTTTCATAAGAAAATTATTTCTTCATAATCTAGCATAACTTATAATAACTTAAACTAACTGAGTTAACTTTTAACTTACTGTAAATCAACATGTCAACATATAAGCAAGCTTTCAACAGAATGAAAATAACTATTTAACTTGGTGATTTAAATGCATGAACTAATTTACTCATTCAAGTTGAAAATAAATCACAAATATTGTAATGGCACCATGAAAATGTTGTTGTGGCTTGACTTAGTGCAGATGAGGGTCACACTCCTCCTGGTGATCCTCAAGACAAGCTTCACCTTCTGAAATCAATTCAAAAACACAAATAGAAAACATCAAGAAACACTCTGAAATTCACCAGAAAAACTAGGCAGCAAAGAAAAATCTCATCTTTGGTGTGCTACTAGAGATATACATATAGAACACAATGCGAAAAGAATCAATTCATTTGGACATATGGTTAAAAAGTTGTGGTTGTTCGAAGCTCTCTCAAAATATTTGAATTTGAATTAATATAAACAAAATAGGGGGGCGACATCAAAGGCATAATCCCCGCGGGGTGCCTCCACTCGTACCGCTTCGGCTATAGCCCGAGTGGCTGACAGTGGGCCCCGCTAGTCAGGTGAGAGGGAGGGCCAGAGAGAAACATGGCACGGCGGGGCTTCACCGGAGCACACGCCGGCGAGGAGGGAGACTTGGCCCGATCTGAAGGGATGGATCAAAAGAGAAAAGAGAGGCGCACCTGCTCGTACCCATAGAACACCTAGGGGGTCGGACGGCGACGGAATGAGCCTCTCCAGCAGCGGTAAAGGGCCGTGGTTGCCGAAGTTGGAGATGACGACGACGAGGGGCTGCCCCAGTGGCTCCAGCCGAGTCGGACGGCACCACTGAAGCACGACGGAGGCTCCAGAAGTGTCACCTGAGCTTGGGAGGGGATGGAGTGGTGAGGACAGACAGAGGGGATCGCCGGCGAGCTCGAGCTCAGGGATGACGGCCCGAGGACTGCCCGGCCGGGCTACGGCTTCCTACGAGCTTGTGGAGTGCGTGAGAGGAGCCGATGGTGCTTGAGAGGGCTGGGGAGGGCCGGATTTATAGGCGAGCGTGGTGAGTGGTTTGGGCTCCACCAGAGGACACCTGGACACTACGCCCGGCGACGAATGGCGTGAGTGAGCGAGAGGGAAGGCGATACAGCTCACGTGGGCACTATGAGCAGGCGGAGACGAGCACAGGAACGAGATGGTGGCGACGAACACAGTGCACATCGGACTGTTGGGTTTGCCAGACCGCGCGCGTGCTCGCTGCGGCGAGCTTCGGTGTCGGCGAGCGCCATGAGGGAGTTAATGGAGTCCGGACGATGATGGTGGTGAGGTTTGGCAAGGTTAGGCAGGCGGGGAAGCGAGCACGCGCCGAACAGAGCGCTCGGCGGCACTCAGAGCGCGGCGACAAGCATGCTGGCATCATGCACACGCGTGGTCACCGCATGCACTGCGGCATAGAGCCACGGCTGGCCCCAGTTTTCATGTCTAGCATCTATTCCTTAGTGTTTAGGTTAGGTCCAAGGCTTTGAGTCGAGCTCAGGTGTAGTTAACTGGAGTTTTACTTCATTGCAAGTTACTGGTCAGTAACTTTGAGACCTTACTATGGTCAAATGGCTAGGAGTTGGGACCTGAGCTTTGGTGGTTAGCAATCATCTAGGAGGGTAGTGATGCACAAGAAAATGCAGCATCATTGGAGCAAGTAAAATGGTAGTTGCTATAGAAACTACCATTACTGTCCAGAACAGAAAATAATTTCTGTAGCAAAACTATTCCAAGAAGTGGTGTAATAATTTTGCTCAGGGAGGTGCCCTTGGGTTCAAAGGAATTTTGTGAATTTTCTCAGATTTTTGTGGGTAAGAAAAATTGGGGTTGCTTTGGAGCACAAGTTTTTGGTTAGGGTTTTTGAGAGAAAAATGAATATTTTTAATTTAAGAAAAATATCCATGATAATATTTTGAGGTAGACCAGAGAAGAAATGATGGCTAGGGAGAGAAATGAGTCACTTGGTTGAAAGTGAAGGTGATGCCCAAGTGTTTAAGTCCAACTGAAATGATTCAACTCCAAAATTCAAATCAAACCCAAAGGAAATTCAGAAAAAGAAAAGAGGGCAAAAACCAGGCTGTCACATATCGGCCACACACCAAGTCGTAAGTGCGGTGCTCGTTGTTGAACGAGAGAAGGACGGACACAAATTCCCACTTCAGAAACCGGTATATTACGTATCCACTGTCCTGACACCATGCAAATCCCGGTACCCACATTACCAAAAAATAGCATACGCGGTCTTCATGGCATCCCGGAAGCTATGACACTACTTTCAAGAGTGCTCGATAATGGTGGTCTCTAAGGTACCACTCAGTGACATAATAAACAAATGCGACGCTACGGGCCGGATTGCCAAGTGGGCCATTGAGCTCCTCCCATTCGACATAACATACGAAACTGTGTCGGGCCATTAAATCTCAAGTACTGGCCGACTTCGTCGCCGAATGGACAGAGGCCAAACTCCCTAAAGAGTACGACACATATTCCAACTAGGTCATGCACTTCTATGGTTCCAAAATGTTGGCAGGCCTAGCAGCAGGCGTTGTCTTAACATCCCCCACTAGAGATATAGTTCAGTACGTACTCCAAGTATTATACACAGACTCCAAGAATGCAGCCGCATACGAGGCCTTGTTGCATGGTCTTCGGATGGCTGTCTCCATGAGCATACAAAGCCTAGAAGTGCGCGGGGATCCAGACCTCGCAATATCCCAAATAAATGGAGATTTTGATGCGAAAGATCTGAAGATGGCGGCTTACCATAACGCCGTTCTCAAAATGTCAGCTTGGTTCGAGGAGCACGAGTTTCACCATGTGGCTCGAGAAAGTAATCAAGCGGGGGATGCCCTTGCTCGCATCGGCGCCAAGCGTGACCCCGTCCCACCTTACATCTTTTTGGAAAGGCTTTTATGCCATCTTTGGTGTGGCAAGGGGAGAGCGGCAACACCAATCCGGACCCGACTATAACCCCAGATTCCGAACACGCCGACATCATCGGGGGTTCAGCCACTGAAATTACACCGTTGGCCCATCTCATTATGGTAGTCAATTCCCCATGGACCGAACCCTTCTTGGCCTACCTTAATAGGTGAGAACTCCCTGAGGATCAAAATGAGGCGCGCTGCATTGTGCAGTGCTGCATTGTGCAGCGCTCTAAAGCCTAAAAGATTCACGAGGGAGAAC
Source organism: Triticum timopheevii (assembly GCA_963921465.1). Lineage (NCBI taxonomy): Eukaryota > Viridiplantae > Streptophyta > Magnoliopsida > Poales > Poaceae > Triticum > Triticum timopheevii. The sequence goes on along the minus strand of OY997266.1, from coordinate 114,187,648 downwards.
TCTACAAGAAAAGCGCTACCAGAGTACTTCAAAGATGTATCTTCGAGGAAGAAGGGCGGAAGCTCTTGGCTGAAATTCATGTCGGTTTCGGTGGTCACCACACCGCGGATCGGGCCCTTGTAAGCAAGGTCTTCCGTACAGGTTTCTATTGGCCGACGCACAGGACCTTGTCCAACATTGCGTCGGATGCCAGCTTTTTGTCAACCAAAGCCATATGCCACCCACCGCTCTACAAACAAAAACCTTCACTTGGCCTTTTGAGGTATGGGGTTTTGATATGGTCGGACCCCTTAAAGGAGGAAGCCATAAGAAAAAATATATGTTGGTCATGGTGGATAAATTCACTAAGTGGATAGAAGCCAAACCAGTTAAAATGGCCGAAACCGGACCAATGATAGACTTCATATCCGGTGTTGTGCACTGTTATGGTGTTCCACACAGCATCATCACCGATAACGGCTACAATTTCACAGCCGATGAGGTGAAAACCTGGTGTGCTAATCTGGGCATAAAGCTCAATTACGCCTCCGTCTATCACCCGCAAACCAACTGTCAGGTCGAACGAGCCAATGGTCTTATTATGAGCGGCATTAAACCCAGATTAGTGCGGTCTTTGAAAGAATCAGACAAGAACTGGGGCGTGGAGCTCGACTCCATACTCTGGGGGCTGCGGACCACGCCCAATCGTTCTATCGGATATACAACTTTCTTCATGGTGTACGGCACAGAGGCTGTGTTACCCTGCGACATTATTCATGACTCACGTCGTGTGCACATGTATGAAGAGTGAGAGGCCGAGCTTGATCGGCAGGACAGCTTAGATGCCCTGGCGGAGGAGTGCGATGTCGCAAAAGCCCATTCCGCATAGTATTAACAACAGGCCCACAAATATCGAAGCAGCGAATTACGGGCCAAGACTTATAATGTTGGCGAACTCGTTCTATTCTTGCTGGAGAAGAAAAAGGAAAAACTCAAGCCCAAGTGGGAGCATCCCTTCATCATTGACGAAGTCCTCACCAGAGGAGCGTACCGCCTGCATGATGGATCAGACAATCGCCTAGAGCCGAACCCATGGAACGCGGCCACACTCCGAAGATTCTATGCCTAGCGCTGGACTCTTCATTCGTCTGCTTTCTCCCTTTTCTTTCCATTATTTATTTTCCTCTCTTTTCACATTTTCTTTTTTTTACGCCTTAAAGCTCTCATGCGGCTAAACCATACACCTTTGACGCACACATTCTCAAATATGTACGTCAATTATACCTGGGGTCTTCTTGTACAGAACCTTATTATTATTTTCTGAGCATCAAGCTTACCAATATGTGTCTTTTCTGCATATGTACCTTTTCTTCGCCATTATATGCATCGATATGACTTAAGTTTTGGCCAAGCTGGGTTGCCTGGCTCCTGTGCTTATGACCTACATTCCCGTTAGTTCGGCTAGGGCATAAATGGAGCACCTCTGCGATTGTTACTGCCGGGACATCTGGATGTGTACCTCCGACTGGGTGAAGCCGAAAGCTAGTGTTCTTAAGGGAATATGCGGTCGGCGGACTAAAGATGTTCTTTACTCGTTACACTATGAACCCCCAGATGTTACGTATGCCGTGTTTTTTCAATCACAGTTTGGACATGCACGTTAACTCATGCTGACGTAGGGAAAGAAACCCTTAACGGAACTATTCTCTCTGGAAGATGTTTCTTACGATCAAAATGTAATATAACATAACTAGCCAGATAATTGTCTGTTCAAGCAACTATGACCCCTACGCCAGGTTTCCATGCATACCCTGGTCTACATTACTGAGCGGGTGTTCGGAAGCATTCCGCACCTTTGGGTCCAGAGGTCAAAGCGAAAAGGTCCTCCATGACAATAGTTTTACAATCCAGCTAGAGACATAATTTGTCAATTGAAGTACATAGTCATTTAGACTCAAAAACTTCTTCCTCCATGCCATCTAACATGTTATCTAGCCTACAATCCTGTTGGGAATATTTGGCGGCCACTTGTACCTGGTCATATACCAAACTAACGGGAATTTCTTCTCCATCCGACCCTAAAGGTCCGACCTGGGCCATGTGATTCGGATCAAGCTTGTTATACTGTGTTTTCACCATGGCCCAGGCCTCTCGCGCACCTTCCCGGCATGCCGATATCTTCCATAATCGGAAGCACCGCCGCGGTCCTTTCAATAGGTGTATCAGATCCTACATACTTCCTGGAGGGGAGTCGGATGGCCACAAGGCCTTGGCAATAATCCGCATCGCCTGCCGAGCTCGCTCGTGCATTTGCGACAGCTCTTGTAACAGATCGCTCAAAGATCCGGACACCTCCTCTTCGGGACGGCCAGTCAGCATACCTACAGACATAATTCTGTCAGTTCCTTCCCTAGCCGAATTACACAGAGGCAATCTTAAACACATACTAAATATGACGCCTTGCAGCCTCTTATTCTCCTTTACAGAGTTAGCCAGCTGGGCCCGCACATCTTTCAGCTTTTCGCCCAGTTTGGTGTGGGAATCTTGGAGTTTGTTTTTCTCCTCCCTGACCAATGTCAGTATACGTTCGCCCGCAGCCAGTTACATTTGAGCTTCTGGACCTCCCGCTTGCGCGACTTTTGGTGCTTCTCCGAGACGATCTGATGACTCTGCAATAAGATATGCACCTATATTAATAATCCTGGTATTTGATCATGTTTTCTCGATGGAGGGGAAAATTACTAGACTCTGCCTTCTTGGATTTCTCCAGTTCGGCAGTAGCGGCAGCTAGATGGGCCTGACACTTTTCCAGCTCTTGATACAACATGTTGTTCTTCTCTGTGAGCACCTGGTTGTACAATGATCCTTAAATCAGTTGTACCAACTGTTTCAAGTGTCGGGGGCTACTGGTATGTCATTATCAGTTTTGTATAAATGTGTACTTACCCGCATTTCTTTGAAATACTGGTCTGTGGATCTGGTAAGCCCATCTTGAGTAGCTCGGATGTATGCATCACCTGAGTTGAGGGCACTGAAAGCATATTCTAAAAAACCAGGGTCGCAAAGAGCGGCCGGCTGGCGCCGATGATTCATGGCGCTTTCCACTTCTGAGTTCATGAAGGATACATCGCCTGAACCCTTTGCGGAAGGACAATCCGGTGTCACTCCAGTGTTAGCCTCCGTCCTTGAGACGGGGTCTGGAATCTTGCTGGTAGAGGCATGACCGGCAGGATCCCCAGACATAGTCTAGCGAATGCTTTTCCTGACAAGACACAACGGATAGTGTCACACTTCAATGTGACAGCCAAGGGGCATATTTAAAAAACCCATACCTCTTCGAGGAAGGCTCAGCCGTGTTGCTATTTGCCTTCCCCTTCGAAGGCCTGCTCCACACAGGCGCCGTTCCCTTGAGATTCGCCTCAGGTGCAGCGTGGCGCGCCGATCGCCTCCCCTTTGGAGCATGAGTTAGTGCGGTGGGTGAGACAGAATGAGGAAATTCTTTCAAAGGATACATCTCCTGATTACTTACATGTGAGGCAGGGAGAAGACCGGGATAGTCAGCAGTGATGGCCACTTCTGTGTCGTCATGGCTCGCCTGGTAAAACACTCCATCCTCAAGCTCCACAAATATATCCGGATCCTCTTTGAATCCGAGGTCAAGGGCCCGGTCGTGGTCCTCCGAATGTGGTATGGGACCGTGGAGCTCCTTGGTGATCTTCCGCCATTCTTGTTACAAATGGATGGAATAATATTTATGGAAAGGGACTCAGGGAGTAAATGGAGTGGAGTAGTGGGATGGAAACTCACCCAGCTGGGAGGGTTGTACATGGAAAATCCATCTCTGTGCTTAATGCAGATAAACTCCTCTTTCTCCCCTTTGTATAGTCCGGACAGTATTTTGGCCAGATCGGCGGGGGTATCCGGACCCTTTCGACCGCAGCGGGTGGCGTCATCTTCTCTATTATAGTGCCACATGGTATGCCCTCTGTATTGGAGTGGCTGGAACCCCCTGACTATGGATGTCGCCATAACCTTCACTATTGACAATCCGGACTGGGCGAGCGTCTTTATCTTGCTCATCAATTGATGGACCTCCGTGCTATCTTCCTCCTCGAGACTCTGGGGGTGCCATTCCTCCGTGATATCTCAACAATTAGGGAACAAGGCATACTCATTCCACCCTGGACAGGTTGGGCAAACTCTCCGCCTGCTCTCCACCATCGAAGGAAGCCTATCCGGCTCACTACAGGAAACAGGAGATTTGTCGTCAGTACTGGACTTTGCCGTCAGCATTTCGTTGGGACAGACGGCAAAGACAAATTTTGCCAACAGGTGTTGACGGCAAAGAATGACTAACGGCAAAGATTGATTCTCCGTCTGTAAAAAAATGACAAACGGAGCCCATCAACCTTATCCACCGGATTCCACGCCCACGACCTGTCTCTCGCATCTCTCTCTATCTCTCCCGAATACATCTGACCCGCATCGTAGTTGACTCCATTGCCGGGCTTCGACCTCGCCGGCCGCCGCCACTCAGGCCACCGGCCACCGCCCGCGTCCCTGCCCCTCTCTTCTCCCTTCCCACTCGCACCACCGACCGCCGCCTCCCGGGTCACCAGCCTCCTACGCTGCTCAGGCCGCCGGCCGTCGCGGTCGCCCGGGCCACTTGTCGCCGTTCGCGCCACCGCCGCTCGAGCCATTGGCCGCCGCCAGCGCCACCGACCGCCATCACTGCTCGAGCCATCAGCCGCCTCCGTCGTTCGGGCGCTCGGGACACCGGCCGTCGCCGCTGCCGCTCGGTTCACCAGTCGTCACTCGTGCCACCGACTGTCACAGGGAGCATCGATGGAGGAGAAGGGTTGCTGCCATTCGCCCCCAACTGGTGCAACACGCCGAGCAGCTCCATGGCCCGCGCAGCTGCCGATGGGGGCTGCCCCGCTCCTCCTACGAAGAGAAGGACCACGCCGGCTGCCGACGGGGGCTGCCCGGCGCCTCCTACGAAGAGAAGGACCGCGCCCGATGCGGTCTCGAGCTACCCGCCGGCGCTGCTCGCGCCACCGATAGCCCCAGCCAACGCACCGAGAATAAGTTGTAGAACAATTTTGTAATTCGATCTATAAAGAAATTGTTGGTGTTCAGATCTGTAAGTTTCTTGCGTAAGAATGTTGTAGCAGAATTTTGCTCTAGTCCTTCGAGCCTTGTTGTTGTTCATGTGTGCAGCGTAATTTTTAAAAAATTAAAAAAACTTCGCCGTCTGTAAAGTAGTTGGGCTGATGGCAAAGAGCACATTTAGGCTGACAGCAAAGATGCTTCTTTGTTGTCTGTTATTATTTGTGCAGACGGCAAAATAGTGAGAATGACTGACGCAAAGTCTTTGCCGTGTGTCTAATGAAAAGCTAAGCTGAGGGCAAAGTATTCTTCGCCGAATTGTCTTTGCCGTCTGACTTTGCCATTTGCATCCTGACGGCAAACTCTTTGCCGTCTGTATTCATGTCTTTGCCGTTTGTGATTCACAGACGGCAAATTACCTGATTCCTGTAGTGGCTCGAAGAAGGTCTAGACCTACAGGGGGAAGAAATCCCTATGTCTGCAGATTCACTAGCTATTATGGGGGACGGAGCACTTTTCCCAATCACCTTTTTTGGGACCGTGGGGGCGGGATGAAGAGCTGGGAGCACTAGCCATGTTGGGGTGGTTTTTCGCTAGCAAGCTCTGAGGATTCCTCGCTTGGTGTGGGCTAGATCTGAAGACCCCCATCTCTTTAAATAGACAACTTTCTCACATGGTCAGGGTGGTATGTACAAAAATGCCCCGACCTCTCGTATTTTCTCGACACGTGGAAGCTAAAATCATGAAGGTGCGGAAGCCAATGAGCACGACATTAAATATAAAGCCGGATACTGCTCTTTAATTCAGGTACTTTGAAGTAATTGGAGAAGGAACCCGCCATGCAATGCCGAAGACAATGTGCGCGTCGGACACCTCGTCATTGAAGCCTGGTTCGGTGGCTACTGAGGGACTCCTAGATTAAGGGGTCCTCGGACGGCCGGAATATTAACATGGGCCGGACTGTTGGTCTATGAAGATACAAGACAGAAGACTTCTTCCCATGTCCGGATGGGACTCTCCTCGGAGCGGAAGGCAAGCTTGGTGATTCGGATGAAGATTCCTTTCACTGTAACCAACTTTGTACAACCCTAGCCCCCTCCGGTGTCTATATAAATCGGAGGGTTTAGTCCATAGGGGACAATCATAATCTCATAGGCAAGACTTCTAGGGTTTTGGCCATTATGGTCTCGTGGTAGAGCAACTCTTGTAATACTCATATTCATCAATATCAATCAAGCAGGAAGTAGGGTATTATCTCCAAAGAGAGGGCCCGAACCTGGGTAAACATCATGTCCCCCGTCTCCTGTTACCATCGACCTTAGACACACAGTTCGGGAGCCCCTACCCGAGATCCACAGGTTTTGACACCGACAACATGTTCTTGTGATGAGCTCTTGGGGATACGATGAGCTGATCACCCGATGCTTTCTACGGTGGTGGCTAGGCTATATTTATAGTGGCCTTGGTCCTCTTCCTCCAAAACTTAGGCGGGAAGGGACACCACAACAGCCAAATTTGTAAGGGGGCAAGAACATTATCTAATCATGATGAAAGGTGGTCTTCGCCTACAAAGCTTCTGACCGTGACGCCGTGGTGGGCTCGCTAATGACATCCATCCAATTGTTCTGGTGTTCTTGGTCTTGTTGCATGCTGATACGTCTCCAACGTATCTATAATTTTTGATTGTTCCATGCTATTATATTACCCGTTTTGGATGTTTATGGGCTTTAGTTTACACTTTTATATCATTTTTGGGACTAACCTACTAACTGGAGGCCCAGCCTGAATTGCTGTTTTTTTGCCTATTTTGGTCTTTCGAAGAAAAGGAATATCAAACAGAGTCCAAACGGAATGAAACCTTCGAGAGCGATCTTTTTAGAACAAATGCAATCCAGGGGACTTGGAGTGGAAGTCAAGAAACAAACGAGGCAGCCACGAGGGTGCCCGACACGCCCCCCACCCTCGTGGTCCCCTCGAGCGTCCACTGAGGGAGTCCTGGATTAGGGGGTATCCGGACTGCCGGACTATGTACAACGTCCGGACTATTGAAGGGTGAAGATACAGGACTCAAGACTTCGGCCCGTGTCTGGATGGGACTCTCCTTTGCGTGAAGGCAAGCTTGGTGATCCGGATATTGTACTTCCTTCCTTGTAACCGACTCCATGTAAACCCTAGCCCTCTCTGGTGTCTATATAAACCGGAGAGGTTGGTCCTTAGAAGGCCGATCACAATTACAATCATACCATCATAGGCTAGCTCTTAGGGTTTAGCCTCTACGATCTCATGGTAGATCTACTCTTGTACTACCCATATCATCAATATTAATCAAGCAGGAAGTAGGGTTTTACCTCCACGAGAGGGCCCGAACCTGGGTAAACATCTGTGTCCCTTGCTTCCTGTTACCATCAGCCTTGACGCATAGATCGGGACCCCCTACCCAAGATCCACCGGTTTTGACACCGACATTGGTGTTTTCATTGAGAGTTCCTCTGTGTCGTCACTGCCAGGTTCGATGGCTCCTTCAATCATCATCAACGATGCTGTCCAGTGTGAGACTTTACTCCCCGGACAGATCTTCGTGTTCGGCGGCTTCGCACCGCGGGCCAATTCGCTTGGCCACCTGGAGCAGATCGACAGCTATGCCCCCGGCCACCAGGTCAGGTTCGGAAACTTGAACTACACAGCGGATATTCACGGAGACTTGATCTTCGACGGATTCGGGCCAGCACCAGGAGCACCGAACAGTCATGATGAGCACGGCTTAGACCTGCTGTCAGACGATGCTCGGGATATCACCCCGGCAGAAGCCTTGGATCTAAATCCGGGGCAAGTTGCGTTGCCTAAGGATGGAGGTCTAGACCCCGCCCGGCAGGTCGTACCCTCATCGGCGATGGAGCCGAACACAGGCCTCACTTCTGAGGGAACCTGTGACTCCGGACCCCCGGATTCATATCCGGTTGCAGGTTCCAGTCCGCGCGTCCCCGAGCCCGCCGAGCCTGGTTGGGCTCCGGTGATGGAGTTCATCGCGGCGGACGTCTTTCAGCACTCGCCCTTTGGCGACATGCTGAACTTATTGAAGTCTCTCTCTTTGTCAGGAGACTCTGGGCTGAACAATGTCCGACTTGAGTGGGAAGCAGACGACGATGGAACTCGTTACCCACCCACCACCCACTTCGTTTCCACGGTCGATGATTTAACCGACGTGCTTGACTTCGACTCCGAAGACATCGACAGTATGGACGACGATGTAGGAGAATTACAGGAGCCACCGCTCACCAGGAGGTGGACGGCCACCTCCTCATAAGATATATATATGGTGGACACTCCGAAGGAAACCAATGGCGATCAGGCACCGGAGGATAACCCCTTGGGAAGAAAAACAAAGCAGGGGCGTCGTCGGTGCCGCTCCAAGCCCCGCCGCAGCAATACCGGCCCCGGAGACGAAAATAATCCGGATGGCGCCGAAGAAGAATATGACCCTGACCATCCCGCCTTCGAGCAGGCCGAACAGGCAGATGAGCATGTCAGCCTAGAAGAACAGGCGACGGACGCATACCCGGAGGATGACAACTACATGCCCCCCTCCGAAGACAAGATTAGCCTCGGCGACGACGAATTCGGCGACGACGAATTCGGCGTGCCTGAGGACCCCGTGGAGCCGGAGCGCTTCAAGCGTAGGCTTATAGCCACTACGAGGAGCCTGAAGAAGAAGCAGCAACAACTCCAAGGTGATCAAGATCTGCTCACAGATAGATGGACAGAAGTCCTGGCAGCCGAGGAATATGGACTCGAGAGCCAAACGGATGACCAGCCACCCCGTGGCTGGGATAAAACGGGATATCAGCCCGGATACCAGCCCGCACCCCCATGCTGATACACTATGGCCAAGGGCAACAGGCAAGACCTGCAAGATATTCTGGAAAACAAAGCAGGACAGCTAAGATCGATCTACGGATCGCGGGGGCGTGCCCCTGCGCGAGACGATGATCGTCGCGCCGGATACATCATCAACAAGTCCGGCCTGGACGAACACAGCAACCCAGACCAATTTGAGCTGCATAGCTACATAGCCTGGCATAGAGGCGCCGCACACCCCCTCTGCTTCACTAACGAAGTGATGGATCATGAATTCCTAGAGGGGTTCAAACCCGTAAATATCGAATCATACGATGGCACAACAGACCCTGTAGTATGGATCGAAGATTTCCTTCCCCACATTCACATGGCCCGTGGAGATGATCTACATGCCATCAAGTATCTTCCCCTTAAGCTCAAAGGACCAGCCCGGCACTGGTTAAACAGCCTACCAGCAAATTCCATTGGCAGTTGGGAAAACCTGGAAGACGCATTCCTCGATAACTTCCAGGGCACATATGTGTGACCACCAGACGCCGATGACCTGAGCCACATTACTCAACAGCCCGGAGAGTCAGCCCGGAAATTCTGGACTCGGTTCCTTACTAAAAAGAACCAAATAGTCGACTGTCCGGACGCTGAAGCCCTAGCGGTTTTAAGCATAATATCCGTGACGAGTGGCTCGCTCGACACCTCGGCCAGGAAAACCCAAGTCTATGGCAGCTCTCACAACCCTAATGACCCACTTTTGTGCGGGTGAGGATAGCTAGTTGGCTCGCAGCGGCACCACGCCACATTCCGGCACTTCGGACGGCCGCGATGCTAACGGCAAGCCACGGCGTAACAGACATAAGAGATGGAACAATGGCGACAGCACTGAAGACACGGTGGTCAACGCCAGATTCAGCGGATCTAAGTCCGGTCAGCGGAAAAAGCCGTTCAAAAGAAATAATTAGGGACCATCTAGCCTGGACCGCATACTGGAGCGCCCGTACCAATAGAGACTGTTGGGTGTTCAAACAGGCTAGTAAGATAAATGCCGAAAACTAGGACAAGGGGCTGCACAGCGACGATGAGGAAAAGCCCCGGCGTCCGAATACGGGGGAAAAAAAGAAATTCCCCCCCCAGGTGAAAACGGTCAATATGATCTATGCCACTCACATCCCCAAGCGGGAAAGGAATCGAGCACTACGGGACCTCTATGCAATGGCGCCAGTCGCAACCAAATTCAACCCATGGTCAGCTTGTCCGATCACCTTTGATCGTAGGGATCATCCCACTAGCATCCGTCACGGTGGCTCAGCCGCATTGGTCTTAGACCCAATCATTGACGGATTCCCCCTCACGCGAGTCCTTATGCACGACAGCAGCAGCCTGAACCTGCTTTATCAGGACACAGTGCGCAAGATGGGCATTGACCCTTCAAGGATCAAGCCCACTAAAACCACCTTTAAAGGTGTAATTCCTGGAGTAGAGGCCCGCTGTACGGGATCTATAACACTGGAAGTGGTCTTCGGATCCCCGGACAACTTCTGGAGTGAAGAGTTAATCTTCGACACCATCCCTTTCCGCAGTGGTTACCACGCACTGCTCGGATGAACCGCATTCGCTAGATTCAATGCGGTACCACATTATGCATACCTCAAGCTCAAGATGCCAGGACCGCGCGGGGTCATCACTGTCAATGGAAATATGCACCGCTCCCTTCGAACAGAAGAGCATACGGCAGCCCTCGCGGCAGAAGTACAATGCGGCCTACTCCAGCAAACCAATCCGGCGACAACTTCGAGTACAGTCAAGCGAGTTCGGAGCACCTCGCAACAGGATCATCAGGACCGCCAAGAGCGTGATTAGTAGTCCGGCCTCCGCTCAACCCGCTTCAAAGCAGCATTCATGCCACACGTACACAATTACGCACTCAAGATACCATGGGCATAGGCGGTGGCGCACCAACAACTCAGTTAATAGTGCGGGTAACCGCCAAATACCTTCATACTCTTTCCCTCTTACATTTCAGGACACCGCATTAGTGCAGCATCCTCGGAAGAGCCGAATTGCCAGACTTATATGGGAGAGACATCCAAGGAGGCAACAGACATTGTTCACATAAGGAAATACCCAGGTGGAATCTATTTATTATCATTATACCTGCTTTATCTATTTGTACACAACATGCCCCTAGAAAGGACAGGTCAAATAGTCCTATTTTATCTCCGCTTAATGCATCCATTGTAAACATACGCTTAAACGTATTTTTCGTCAATGGGAGATTATATATAGCGTCAGCTTATTATTCTTATTTGATCATTTTTTTCTATTATAAATGATTATTTGATATTGCATCCGTACACCTTGGTGCCGTCAGTTTGCCAGGGGCTTCTCATGGCGCCCCATAATATGGCAAATAAAGTCAGAACACTTTCAACAGTGCGGCACCCCGAACTTATAGCACTATATGCATCAGCTCCGAATCATGTCTTGGGTCTACAGTTGGGATAGCCCGACTCGCTTGTTTTGGTGCCTTACGTTCCGTTATATCGGCTAAGGTAGCGCAGGGAGAACTACTGCGATTGTGTCCGGGTTCTTCTGAACGAGCACCTTAGTAGAGAAAGCCGAAAACTGACCGGCATGATGTGGTGAGAGCTGGTCGCTGTTCGAGAGGTCCTAAAATCCTTAAAGATTTTCCGCTTTAGGCGATAAATCGGCTTCGTCCGATATAGGCGTGTATAGCGCCCCAATCCGGCCTTCCAGATTCTAGGGGCTTCGCCGAAATTTAAAATTGTAGACTTCTATGGCTAAGTGAAAGTTAAAAAGCCGCATAGTCCCATTGCCTTGTTCGCTGCGCCGGACACCTCCTTAATGGACGAAACATTTGGATAATGAGTCTCCGGGTTTTCCACGAACACCCCAGTACTAGTTACGTGGGGGCGGAAGCCGACGACTGGCCTACTTTCAGAATTTTATAAACAGCCGCACAGAAGGTAATATTTTAAATAAACAAAAGCGCTACATAGCGCAAGTAACTTCGTCTTTACTTTACAAACATGACAGAAGTTAATTCATTCTAAAATGGCATCCTGGGTACACTCATCGGCGACGAGACGAGCACCCTTCATCACGCCATCATAGTAAATCTCGGGATGGCGATGCGCCTTGCCCTCCAGCGGTTCATCCTTGACTAGCTTCTCCACATCCAGCTTGCCCCAATGCACCTTGACACAGGCAAAGGCCCGGCGGGCACCTTTGATGCAAAAGGATCGCTTGATCACTTCAAGCCGCGGGCAGGCATCCACCATCCGCTTGATCAGGACAAAGTAGCTACTGGGCAGGATCTCACCAGGCCACATCCGGACTATGAATCCCTTCATAGCTAGTTCGGCCGCCCTGTGGAGTTCGACGAACTGCTTCAGTTGGTCTCTCAGAGGCATTGGATGTTCGGCCCCATCATACTGGGACCAGAACAGCTTCTCCGTTGAGCTCCCCTCCTGGGCACGGTAGAACTCCGTAGCATCTGATACGCTGCATGGCAGATCTGCAAATGCCCCTGGAGAGCTCCGAATTCGAGTAAGTAAAAGAAATGCCTCCTCCACATGTTTGCTTTGCATAAAGAACTTCTTACCCGTAGCTATCTTTTTGGCCTCTTGGATCTCCCACTATGCTTTCCCGGCTTCGGCCTTGGCGTCTTTTAAATTTACAAGGGCCGTCGCAAGCTCGGCCTCTTTCACCTTCAGATCACGCTCCACGGACTCGCACTTCTTGCCGAGGTCCCGGAGCTCTTGTTGTACCTCGCCCACTCTAGCACTTTGCTTTTCGCGCTCTTTGCATTCCAAGGCTGCTTTGTCTTCGGCCTCGGACAACGCTTTCTTCAGGGACGCGACTTCGGCGGTGGCCCCTGTTTCATAGTCACGACACTTTGGCATTAGACTAGACATTTTGGTCTATCCTCAAATACATAAGAGAGGGGAATCACTTACCCTTGTTCTCTTTGAGCTGCCTCCTCGTGAGGTCGAGCTCTCCCTGCGCCTGCTTCAGGTCCCGCTTCAGTTCGGCAACCTCGGCAGTACGGGCAGCAGCAGCAAGCAGCACAGCCTGCTCATGCACATGAATATTTATTGTTAGACCCTTGTGGATTATAATTGGCCCTCCGTTTGGTTTTTCTTTCCGAACACCAAACTGAGTATCAGGGGCTACTACCTATCAGGTGGTAATCTCACACATATTTCTTACTTACCTCAAAGCCTGTCAAGAGGCTGGTGCAAGCTTCGGTTAGTCCGCTCCTGGCGGACGTAACCTTCCGCATCACCGAACTCATAAGAGTACGGTGCTCTTCGTCCATGGAAGCGCCGCGAAGCACTTCCAGTAGACAATCCGGCGCCTCGGGCGCAACGGAAGTCCTTGATGCAGACGGCTCTCCCTCCCTAACGACGGGCTGTCCGCCTGAGTTTGGAACCATTGAAGGTTCCGGGACAGTGTTCGGCTGAGAGCCCGGCCTATTGTGGCTCTCATCAATACGATCCACGGGGATCTTGAACCCCGCGTGTCCGCTGTCTGGGAGCCCACCTCGGGGCGTCTACAGAGTCACCTCCCCCTGCTCTGGGAGCCTTTGGGACAACACCTCCATGTCATCCGCGGGTTGAGGAGTAGTGGCTGTCGGAAGCAAATTCATCTCCGAATGCCTCAGGGACCTAGAGGAAGATACCTCGGGGTGATCCCTGGCCGGACTTCACATATGTTCGGCGTTAAACAAAAGCTATAAAGTGAAGTTATGATGGAGTGCGGACACTTACATCGCACAGGGTGCTTCCCCCTTGGCAGCCACCCCTCCTTGCTGAGAGCGGCCACGGCGGAGTAGTCCGGATGGGACACCTTCCCCTTCTTTGACGCCCCAGCCTCCCCTCCCGGGGCGGCTTTCCACTTCTTCTCCCCCCAGTGTGGGGAGGTAGAATCTCTTCTTGATTCCCCCCGCCTCCGCAGGAGGAATCCATCTCGTCGTCATCAGACGACAGGGGTATGACGACCTTGCACCGAGGGCCTTTTCCGGCACCCTGGTCCGCTTCCCCGTGCCCCTCATCCTTTTCGGATGGGGCGTCCTCTTCTTCTTCCTCCTCCCCTTCATGGGAGGAGTCTTCCTCGTCATCTTCGGACGAGGCTTCTGGCACAACATTACGCCAGAGACCCTTTCGGGTCCCCGGAGCCTTCTTCTCGGCCTTCTTCTCCGGCACCTTGTACGGTGCAGGGACCAGCATCTTTGTCAGGAGAGCATTATCTGGGCCTTGTGGCAGCGGAGACGGACAGTAAACCTGCTCCGCTGTCTCCACATAATCCTAAAGCAAATATGCATAACTACTTAAGGCTCTCCTATGAATATATTGGGGAGAACCGGGTTCGGTGGTAGTCTGAGAACTCACCTCACTAGGAGCCCGCGCAGCGTGAAGTCCGCGGTCCTCGGATGTGGGAGGAGGTACTTCGGAGGCCCTGAATAGCACCTTCCATGCACCTTTGTGCGTCATGACGTAGAGCTTCAGGAGCGTCTGGTGTTCGTCCGGGACGAACTCCCACAGATTGACTGCCCGCCTCTGGCAGGGTAGGATCCGGCGAACGAGCATGACCTGGATCACATTGACAAGCTTGATGTTCTTGTCCTTCATGCTTTTGATGCATATCTGGAGTCTGGTTAGCTCCGTAGAATCGCCCCAGGACAGGCCCTTCCTTTCCCAGGAGGTGAGCCGCATGGGTGCTCTGGATCTGAATTCGGGGGCCGCCGCCCAGTTGGCGCCGCGCGCCTTGGTGATGTAGAAGCACCCCAATTGCCATCCTTTTATGGTCTCCGCAAAGGAGCCATCAAGCCATGTGAGGTTAGGCATTCTGCCCACCATAGCCCCTCTGCACTCCGCTTGTTGGCTGCTTACAACCTTCGGCTTCACGCAGAAAGTTTGCAGCCATAGGCTGAAGTGAGGCCGGATGCGAAGGAAGGCCTCGCATACGACGATGAACGCCAAGATGTTGAGGACGAAGTTCATGGCTAGATAATGGAAATCTATCCCGTAGTAGAACATGAGCCCGCGGACAAACGGATGGAGTGGAAATCCCAGTCCACGGACGAAGTGGGCGACGAATACGACCCTCCCGTGGGGTCCTGGGGTCGGAATGACCTGTCCGGCATCCGGTAGCCGGTGCGCTATGTCCGCGGCCAAGGATCCGGCCGCCCGGAGATTTGCAATGTGCTTCTCCTTGACGGTGGAAGCCACCCACTTGCCTCCTGCTCCGGACATGTTTACCTGTGCGGAGAAGACTTGGGCTTGGGCGCTAGAGCTCAAGGGGGCAAGAGTGGGCAAAGGCGGAAGAAGGTGTGGGTAAAAATGTGGAAATCTTATCCCTTTATAGAGGCGACAAAAGCGGTGCGCCTCCCCACTTGCCCGTTGGGAATCGCTTGCTTCCCAAGTGCCACGATTGATGGCGTCGTGGGATTACCCATACCCGTATTGATGAGAATCCCGCGATAAGGGGACACGATCTCTGCTTTGACAAGACGTGTCAAAGAAACCGCCTCGTAATATGCACTATAGCTGGTTGTGGAAAAACGGTTCAAGTAACGATCCGGCCATAATAACATGTCACGTCATCAAAAAGTTGTCAGCAGATTGCATTTGTGAAAATATCATTCTCTGTACGGCGGTGTATAAAGATTATCTTGCAGATCCGGACACGGTCTACGTGTTCAATAATCACTTTGGAGTATTCGGAGACGGAACCCGCCTAGCAATGCCGAAGACAATAATGCGCATCGGACTCACCGTCATTGAAGCCTGGTTCAGGGGCTACCGAGGGAGTCCTGGATTAGGGGTATCCGGACAGCCAGACTGTGTACAACGTCTGGATTATTGAAGCGTGAAGATACAAGACTCAAGACTTTCGCCCGTGTCCGGATGGGACTCTCTTTTGCGTGGAAGGCAAGCTTGGCGATCCAGATATTATATTTCCTTCCTTGTAACCGACTCCATGTAAACCCTAGCCCTCTCTGGTGTCTATATAAACTGGAGAGGTTGGTCCTTAGAAGGCTGATCACAATTACAATCATACCATCATAGGCTAGCTCTTAGGGTTTAGCCTCTATGATCTCGTGGTAGATCTACTCTTGTACTACCCATATCATCAATATTAATCAAGAAGGAAGTAGGGTTTTACCTCCATCGTGAGGGCCCGAACTTGGGTAAACATCTGTGTCCCTTGCTTCTTGTTACCATCAGCCTTGACACACAGATCGGGACCCCCTACCCGAGATCCGCCGGTTATGACACCGACATCCACCGACCTACCTTTTCCTCCTATATATATCCACGTACCCCGAAAACATCCAGGAGCACCATGAAAAACTATTTCCACCGCCGCAACCTTCTATATCCGTGAGATCCCATCTTGGAGCCTTCGTCGGCACTCCGCCGGAGGGGGAATCGACCACGGAGGGCCTCTACATCATCTCCAAGGCCTCTCCGATGAGTTGTGAGTAGTTTACCATAGACCTTCTGGTCCATAGTTATTAGCTAGATGGCTTCTTCTCTCTCTTTGAATCTCAATACAAAGTTCTCCTCGATCTTCTTGGAGATCTATTTGATGTAACTCTTTTTGCGGTGTGTTTGTCGAGATCCAATGAATTGTGGGTTTATGATCAAGTTTATCTATGAGAAATATTTGAATCTCCTCTGAATTCTTTTATGTGGGATTAAGTTATCTTTGCAAGTCTCCTTGAATTATCAGTTTGGTTTGGCCTACTAGATTGATCTTTCTTGCAATAGGAGAAGTACTTAGCTTTGGGTTCAATCTTGCGGTGTCCTTTCCAAGTGAGAGCAGGGGCAGCAAGGCAGGTATTGTATTGTTTCCATCAAGGATAAAAAGATGGGGTTTATATCATATTGCATGAGTTTATACATCTACATCATGTAATCTTTCTTAATGCGTTACTCTGTTCTTGTTGAACTTAATACTCTAGATGCAGGCAGGAGTCGGTCGATGTGTGGAGTAATAGTAGTAGATGCAGAATCGTTTCGATCTACTTGTCACGGACGTGATGACTGTATAGATGATCGTGCCTAGATAATTTCATAACTATGCGCTTTTCTATCAATTGCTCGACAGTAATTTGTTCACCCACCATAATACTTATGCTATCTTGAGAGAAGCCACTAGTGAAACCTATGGCCCTCGGGTCTATCTTTTATCATATAAGTTTTCCATCTACTTTCATTTGCATCTTTTATTTTCCAATCTATATCATAAAAATAGGGACAATTGCATTTTTACCCCTAGTTGGTTCCTACCCACGGGTTTTCCCTTACTTTTCAAGCTTGCTTAGTTTTGCCCTTACTTTTTCCATCGAGGTCCCTCGAATGCCCTTTGACCGTTTGACCAAAACTTTGAAAATTAATAACTAATTCATCTGAACTCAGAAAAATGCAAATAAGATATCAAAATGTTCAGATAAACATTACCTTTATGGGCATATCATTTGCATTCATGGCAAAAGCATCATTTAAACTACCTGAGGTAATTAATGTTATTAACATTACTAAAAATAAATAGGTATAGACATTATTTTTTTCATGAATAAAAATTACACGCAAATGTAGGTGATGTTTTCTAAACATCCTGATAACTTATTTGCATTTTTCTGAGTTTGTATCAACTTGTTATGAATGTTCTAACGACTTTGACCATTATTTGGAAACTTCATAACAAGTTTATACGAACTCAGGAAAATGCAAATAAGGTATTAGGATGTTCAGAAAATATCACCTACATTTGGATGTAATTTTTATTCATGAAAAAAATATTGTTTATACCTATTTATTTTTAATAATGTTAATAACATTAGTTACCTCGGGTAGTTTAAACGATGCTTTTGTCCTAAATGCAAATGATATGCCCATAAAGGTAATGTTTATCTGAACATTTTGATTTCTTATTTGCATTTTTCTGAGTTCGTATGAATTAGTTGTGAATTTTCAAATTTTCAGTCAAACGGTCAAAGGGCATTCGAGGGACCTCGATGGAAAAAGTAAGGGCAAAACCCGTGGGTAGGAACCAACTAGGGGTAAAAATGCAAATGTCCCATAAAAATACCAATTATATTTATCTTATCATATTATCTCAATCAGATCTCACTTTTGCAATTCAACGTGAAGGGATTGACAACCCCTTTATTGCATTGGTTGCGACGTTCTTGTTTGTTTGTGTAGGTGCGTGGGAATTTTGTGGAGCCTCCTACTCGATTGATACCTTGGTTCTCAAAAACTGAGGGAAATACATAAGCTACTTTGCCGCATCACCCTTTGCTCTTCAAGGAAAACCAACGCAGTGCTCAAGAGGTAGCAAGAAGGATTTTTGGCGCCGTTGCCGGGGAGGTCTTAGCTCAAGTCAAGACATACCAAGTACCCATCACAAACTCATCTCCCTCGCATTACATTATTTGCCATTTGAGTCTTGTTTTCCTCTCCCCCACTTCACCCTTGCCGTTTTATTCACCCTCTCATTCCCAATCTCCTCTCTCTTTCACTTGCCTTTTTGTTTGCTTGAGTGTTGGATTGCTTGTCATGATGGGGCAAGATAATACCAAATCATGTGACATTTCCAAAACCAATAATAATGATTTGCTTAGCACTCCGATTGCTCCTCTTAATGATCTTAAGTCTTGTGAAATCAATGCTGCTTTGTTGAATCTATTTATGAAAGATCAATTCTCCAGCCTTCCTAGTGAAGATGCCGCTACTCATCTAAACAACTTTATTGATTTGTGTGATATGCAAAAGAAGAAAGATACGGATAATGATATTGTTAAATTGAAGTTATTGCCGTTTTCTCTTAGAGATCGTGCTAAAACTTGATTTTCGTCTTTGCCTAAGAATAGTATTGATTCATGGAATAGGTGCGAAGATGTTTTCATCTCTATGTGTTTTCCTCCCGCTAAGATCATCTCTCTTAGGAACGATATTATGAATTTTAAACAACTTGATCATGAGCATGTTGCCCAATCTTGGGAAAGAATGAAATTAATGGTTCGCAATTGCCCTACTCATGGTTTGAACTTATGGATGATCATAGAAAATTTTATGGCGGATTGAATTTTGCTTCTAGAAATCTTTTAGATTTGGACGCGGGAGGCACTCTTATGGAAATCACCTTAGGAGAAGATACTAAACTCCTTGATAACGTTATGGCTAATTATTCTCAATGGCACACCGGAAGATCTACTAGTAAAAATGTGCATGCTATAGAAGAAATTAATGTTTTGAGTGGAAAGATGGATGAACTTATGAAATTGTTTGCTACTAAGAGTGCTCCTATTGATCCTAATGATATTCCTTTGTCTACATTGATTGAGAAAAATAATGAATCTATGGATGTGAATTTTGTTGGTAGGAATAATTTTGGTAACAACGCGTATAGAGGAAACTTTAAACCTAGACCGTTCCATAGTGATTCCTCTAATAATTATGGAAATTCCTACAATAATATTATGGAAATTTTAATAACATGCCCTCTGATTTCGAGAATAGTGTTAAAGAGTTTATGATCTCTCAAAAGAATTTTAATGCTTTGCCTGAAGAAAAATTGCTTAAAGTTGATGAATTGGCTAGGAACATTGATAGAATTTCGCTTGATGTTGATTAGATCTATTCCTCCTAAGCATGATATCAATGAGTCTCTCAAAGCCATGAGAATTTCCATTGACGAGTGCAAACAAAGAACCGCTAGGTTGCTTGCTAAGAAAGATTGCTTTGTAAAAGGGTGTTCTTCTAGTTTCCATGAAAATAATGACGAAGATCTAAAAGTTATTGATGTGTCCCCTATAAAATGTTGCTTTTGCAATTTGAATCTTTATAATGATGGGACTGGAGATGAGTCAACTTTAGTTAAAAGGCGTCCCAATAATTCGGAGTTTTTAGATCTTGATGCTAAATTTGGTAAAAGTGGGATTGGAGAGGTCAAGACTTTAAATAGCATTGAACGCACTATTATGGATTTCAAGGAATTTAATTATGATAATTGTTCTTTAATAGATTGTATTTCCTTGTTGCAATCCGTGTTGAATTCTCCTGTCAGGACCCCGACTCAATGTCACATCGATCTAGCGTGTAACACCTCATATCACTTTGCGGCCTCACGCACGGTATTCCCACGGGTGTCTCCTTACCTTTGACCGGGACCATTTGTGCCTTTTGGCACACGTATATGATGGTGTCGCTAGCATCCATATGATAAGGAGCCCGGGCTGACATGGCTAGTCATAAACCCAAAGTGGCACAAACTTACAGGGACATGCATCCATGACCCAGCATCGAACGTGTCGGTCATCAGCGAGTGAATCCAGGCTGTAGCACTGGGCTAGCAGGACTCCAGTGAACCGGGCTGTAGCGGGCTAACATGACTCCGGTATTCATCGCGTGACATTTCCCCGAAGGGACAGACACAGGAACGAAGAAGGACACATGCCGGCCAGCCTAAGTGTTCCGGAGCAGTAGCAAGCTACCAAGGCTCAGTGGAAGCACTAGGAGACATTTCCCGGTAAGAGAGGCTACCAAGGATAAACAACTAGATAGTCAGATCCTACACATACCAAGCATTTTAGTAACAAACACACAATATGCTCGATATGTGCAAATACAACATGGCATCACAACATGACTCTAAAACTCAAGTGTTTTATTCAATAGGCTCCGAGGAGCGAGATATTACAAACACGGGTCTCATGACCCAACATTCAGAGCATACAAGTCAAAGCACACGCGGAAGCTTAATGTCGGTGTCAAAACAGGCGGATCTCGGGTAGGGGGTCCCGAACTGTGCGTCTAGGCGGATGGTAACAGGAGACAAGGGACACGATGTTTTACCCAGGTTCGGGCCCTCTTGATGGAGGTAAAACCCTACGTCCTGCTTGATTAATATTGATGATGTGTATTACAAGAGTGGATCTACCACGAGATCAAGGAGGCTAAACCCTAGAAGCTAGCCTATGGTATGATTGTTGTAATGGATGTTGTGTCCTACAGACTAAAGCCTTCCGGTTTATATAGACACCGGAGAGGGCTAGGGTTACACAGAGTCGGTTACAATGGTAGGAGATCTACATATCCGTATCTCCAAGCTTGCCTTCCACGCCAAGGAAAGTCCCATCCGGACACGGGACGGAGTCTTCAATCTTCTATCTTCGTAGTCTTGGAGTCCGGCGGACGATGATAGTCCGGCTATCCGGACACCCCTAGTCCAGGACTCCCTCAGTAGCCCCTGAACCAGGCTTCAATGACGATAAGTCCAGCGCGTATATAGTCTTCGGCATTGCAAGGCGGGTTCTCCTTTTAAGTTCCATGTACCTGCCGAACAGTGTCCGGCTTCCTTATCAATGTTGCGCTTCTTGGCTTCTACGCCCAATAATGGCCTTCTTCCACGCGTCGCACGAATGCGAAAAGCCATGGTATCTCTTATGTTTTACCCCCTAGCTGTGCAAATAATCTGCCTATAAGAGAGGCAAGAATCCAGATCCAAATCACACCATCTTCCTTCCGCGAATACTCATCGGAGCGCTTTTGACCCAGAATCCATTCCATCATGGACCATCGACGCGGCTCCTCTTCTCGCGCTCCCAGCCGTCTGCCAGGAGATTGGAGGAGATGCTCTGTTCTGCCCAACGAGCTGGTGAAGCTCCAAGCGGAGGGATATCTCCCTCCGGCCTTCATGGTTCCGGTTCGAGCAGGGCTGGCCACCTACCAAGGTGGGAAGCACGCGGAGGCTACCCCAAGTCCCAACAAAGGGTAGCGGGTATGCTTCGTCCCCTATCTGATAAGGGGACTCGGATTTCCTATACATCCGTTCCTCCGCGGGCTCCTGGAGTTCTACGGACTCCAGCTCAATCACCTTACGCCCGCCTCTATCCTGCATATCGTGGGTTACGTAGCTCTTTGCGAGCTATTTCTGGGAATCGAGCCCCATTTTGCACTATGGAAGAGGTTGTTCTGCCTCGTACCCCGTTCTCACGAGGGGTCCATATATCAAGTGGGCGGCGCCGAAATATGGCGCATTGCCGGGACCGGATATCCATCCGGAACCCCTAAGAAGGCGTCCGAAGACTGGCCTTCGGAATGGTTTTACATAGAAGACGCTCCGCTGCCGGACCCTGTTCGGATCGGCCTCCCGGAGTTCAGTACTGCTCCTCTGAAGAAACGCCTTAGTTGGCGCCCGCGGAGCCCCCAACTGGAGGAAGACAAGAGCGTCCATTATCTGATGGGCCGAATAAGATTACTGGCCCATTCCGGGTTGACCATGATTGGAGTCATGGCAACATGCATTACGCGGGGGGTGCAGCCACTGCAATACAGGGGCCACCCCATGTGGGATTTCAACGGGGAAGACGATGCCACCCGTCATGGCCGCAAAGGACCAGATTCGGCCGAGGATCTGGTGCAGATCCTGTCCGGCCTGTACAAGGGGGAGAAGGATGACTTCCTTCAGACGAACCCGTTGAATGGGTTCTCCATGAATAACCCTTGGTGTTGGGTAAGTGAACACTTTAAGGGCCCGTCCCATGCTTTCAAAGTTTAAGCTTCTTATATTATGTCTTCGACGCAGGAACTGCGTCGGATTGTGGAGGACATGATAAGTCCAGCTCCGCAACCCGAGGATCCAGAGAGATCCCAGGATCCGGCCTCCGAAGAGGATCCGGACATTCAGGTGGAGCTAATCAACGGGGTGTTCCACCAGCTCAGCATGGATAATGCTTTAGTCGCCATTACGGCCGACTACCCCGGACTATATCCGGCTTCCCAGGTGATTGTGACGGAAGTCCTGACACCATTATCTCTTCCTTGCTCATTTCTGACCTTCGCGTAGGATGGTGTTTTGCAGGAAGCGCCTTCAAGGCGGGAAGCCGAGCCCGCGGTGGCTTACCAACAAAGGCCAGTCTGGACCAGTAGGCAGAAGAGGAGCGCGGCACGGACTGAAACGTCGCCGCAAAGGTATAGCTCGAAGTTAATTATTTGGAGAAACGTTCCTAGGAAGCGTTTGAGTGCTCATGACTTTTGTAGGAGAAAAAGCGCCCGCCGGACTACGGGCGTGGAGGTTGCCAATTCAACCTCTACCAGCCAGGCTCCAGCACCCGGTCTGGTGGGGGAGGCAAGCGCAAGGCGCGAGCCGGACACTCCCCCAACGGAGGATGCCGATAGGTTATCCACCACCAAGTCTGAGGTGGAGAGCGCCATGAACCATAGGCGCCGCCGGACAGTATTTCATGACGCGTGCTTCTCCCCTCAGGCGTTGAATGCCTTTAACGCGGGGGACGCGCACCTCCGTGCTGCTCAAGATGTTTTACCAGAGCCACGGAGTAGTATGTGAAAGACATACGGGTAAAAGAATTTAACAGTTATATATCCCAGTAGCCCCCGAGACTTAAAGTAGTTATGTTAATTGATTTAAGGATCATTTGAAATGCAGGATCTTACCGAGAAGAATACCCAACTGTCTCAGGAGCTGCAAGAGTGCAAGGCCCAACTTGAGGCCGCACTTGCTGCCGCAGGAGGAAATACAGAGGCCCCTCCTGGTAACACATTTAAAAAAATATATAAGCGCTGTGCGGCGTGCGTGCAAGTCTAATAATGACATTGTAGGTGCTTCCGGACAAGATCCAGACAGGCAGGAACTACTGCGCCAGCTGAAGGCCGGCGAGAGGGTGCTGAATAGAGTGCAGCAAGAAAGGAACAAGCTCCAAGATGCCCACGCCCAGCTTGGAGAAGAGCTGAAAGGCGTTCGGGCCGAGCTGTCCGGCTCTGTTAAGGAGAATCGGCGGCTTCGTCGCGGCATCTATAGTAAGTGCTTGAGCGGACTCCTTTGAAAAGAAGAGTTCGGCGAGGAAGTCAATTGACAAAATATGTCTTGTAGGTATACTCACAGGTCGCCCTGCGGAGGAGATGCCCGTATCAATGGGTGATCAACTTCTCGAGCTGTTGCAGCTGCTCGAACGAGTTCGGCAGGCAATGAGCAGCGTCGTCCAGGCTTTATGGCCAGCCCTCTCCCTACCCGAGGGCCTTGGGGGGCTTGCAGAGAAGCTTCAGGGAGTGCGGCAGCGCTTCCATTTATGGAAGATTTCGGCCTGCCGCCAAGGTGCCAGGGAGGCTTGGGCCATGGTGAAGACGCGGTACAAGAAGGCGGATCCCAACCACATGGCCGAGGTCGGACCTGTGGGGCCCGATGGGAAGGAGATCCCTGTGAGTTTACTATACAGCCAAGTAGAGGAATACAGTCAGTAGAGTTGGCCGCTAAATTTTCCCAACGGGACTGTAAATTAGACAGCCTGTTAGACGGGATTTGACAATGTATTTTAAAATGACATGTGAAATGCCTTCTAGCCGGATTGTAGATCATTTGTCTTTGCCCACCTTTTCGCTTCAACCTCGGGACCCTAGAGTCCGGAGTGTGTCCGAATACCTTCTCGGTTAAGAATCAACCGGGGTATGCATGGAGACCAGGCGTAGGGGTCATTAGTGCTTTATCAGACAAGTGCCTAACTAGTTATGTTATATTACATGGTTAGTAAGAAACATCTTCCAGGGAGAATAGTTCCGTTAAGGGTTCCTTTCCCTGGGAGGCATGCCCTAAAGTGCATGTCCGAACTGCGAAAAAAGCAGAAAAACATCTGGGGGCAGATAAATAAGTAGGTAAAAAATCATCTTTCAAGTCACCGACCAAATATTCCCTTAAGAACGCTAGCTTTCGACTTCACCCAGTCTGAAGTACACATCCGGCTGACCCGGCAGTAACAATCGCAGAGGTGCTCCCTTTACCTCCTAGACGAACAATCGGGAACGTAGGGGTAAGCAAAGGAGCCAGGCAACCCAGCTTGGCCAAAACTTAAGTCATATAGATGCATATAATGGTGAGTAAAAGGTACATGTGGAAGCTTGACACATGTGCTGGGCATGAAGCCCTTATAATTGAGCTTCTGGTAAAGAAGCCCCCAGGTATAATGAGTGCGGATGGCACATCAAGTATGTGCGAACAATGCGCAAGTAGGCCCTTAAGGGCTTTTTAGGAAAAGGGTTAAGAGAAGAAAGAGAAACAAAACACGCTCCTCCGGTCAGGACTTGATCGATAATGAAGGGGCCCTCCCATTTGGGCTTGAGCTTGTCCTTTTTCTTGTCCGGCATGCGTAGAACTAGTTCGCCAACGTTGTAAGTCTTGGCCCGTACTTCCCTGCTTTGATATCTTCGAGCCTGCTGCTGATAGAATGCAGAACGAGCCTTGGCGACGTCGCGTTCTTCCTCCAATGCGTTCAAGCTGTCCTGCCGATCTAGCTTGGCTTCTCTTTCTTCGTACATGCGCACTCGAGGTGAGTCATGAATGATGTCGCAGGGCAGAACTGCCTCTGCGCCGTATACCATAAAAAATGGTGTGAATCCGGTAGTACGGTTGGGCGTTGTCCGCAGCCCCCAGAGTACGGAGTCGAGCTTCTCTACCCAGTGCGTGTCAGATTTCGTAAGTGACCGCACTAGTCTGGGTTTAATGCCGCTCATTATTAGACCGTTCGCTCGTTCCACTTGACCGTTGGTTTGAGGATGATAGACAGAGGCGTAATCGAGCTTAATGCCCATATTTTTGCACCATGATTTAACCTCATCGGCCGTGAAGGTCGTGCCGTTATCGGTGATGATGCTGTGTGGGACACCATAACGGTGTACTACCCCGGAGATAAAGTCTATCACTGGTCCGGACTCTGCCGTTTTTACTGGCTTGGCCTCTAGCCATTTGGTGAATTTATCCACCATGACCAATAGGTACCTTTGCTTGTGGGTTCCCCCTTTAAGGGGTCCAACCATGTCAAGCCCCCAGACCGCGAACGGCTAGGTAATAGGTATAGTTTTGAGGGCGGTGGGTGGCATATGGCTCTGATTAGCAAAGAGCTAACAACCGACGCATCTTCGGACTAAATCCTGAGCATCTGCCCGGGCCGTCGGCCAATAAAATCCTCTACGGAATGCCTTTCCTACAAGGGCCCGAGCTGCTGCGTGGTGTCCGCCTAGTCCGGCATGAATTTCAGCAAGAAGGTTTCGCC
This sequence comes from Triticum timopheevii, assembly GCA_963921465.1. NCBI lineage: Eukaryota > Viridiplantae > Streptophyta > Magnoliopsida > Poales > Poaceae > Triticum > Triticum timopheevii. Next base: position 114,161,613 of record OY997266.1, on the reverse strand, counting down.
CATCCTCTTCGGAGATACACCTTTGAAGGACTCCGGTTGTGCTTTTCTTATAGAGTTCTCCCTCATGGACCTTGTAGGCTTTAGATCGCCGGACTATGCAACGGGCCTCATTTTGGTCTTTGGGAAGTTCCTGCCTAAGCAAGTAGGCTAGGAATGGCTCTGTCCACGGGGCGATTACTGCCATTATGTCGTGGGCTGAAGGTGTTATTTCATCGGCTGAATCGCCGGTTATGTCAGATTGCTCTGTGTCAGTTGGTGTGGCTGCTTCCGGTTTGTTATTTCCGGGCTCCTCTTCCCATAGTACGGATGGCTTAAACAGCCGTTCCAGGAAGATGTTTGGAGGGACAGCGCCACGTTTTGCGCCGATGCGTGCCAATATGTCGGCCGCTTGATTATTATCCCTGGCTACGTGGTGGAATTCAAGTCCGTCAAACCGAGCTGACATTTTTAGGACAGCGGTACGATATGCTGCCATTTTCGGATCCTTGGCATTAAAGTCTCCATTTACTTGGGATATTGCAAGGTTTGAATCCCCACGCACCTCTAGGCGTTGAATGCCCATGGAGATTGCCATCCGGAGGCCATGTAAAAGGGCCTCGTATTTGGCTGCATTGTTGGAGTCCGTGTACATTATCTGAAGTACGTATTGGACTGTGTCTCCGGTTGGGGACGTCAATACGACGCCAGCCCCCAATCCGGCCAACATTTTAGAGCTGTCGAAGTGCATAATCCAATTGGTGTATGCGCCGTACTCTTTAGGGAGTTCGGCTTCGCTCCATTCAGCGACAAAGTCAGCCAAAACTTGTGACTTTATAGCTCGCCGAGGTTTGTAAGTTATATCGAATGGTAAGAGCTCAATGGCCCATTTTGCAATCCTGCCCGTCGCGTCGCGGTTGTTTATGATATCGTTGAGGGGCACTTCGGAGGCCACTGTTATCGAACACTCTTGAAAGTAGTGTCGGAGCTTCCGGGATGCCATGAACACCGCATACGCTATCTTTTGATAGTGCGGGCAACGGGACTTGCAGGGTGTTAACACACTGGATACGTAGTACACTGGTTTCTGAAGGGGGAATTTATGCCCTTCTGTCTCTCGTTCGACGACGAGTACCGCGCTTACAACTTGATGTGTTGCCGCGATGTATAACAACATTGTTTCGCCTGGGTTGGCTGCAGCTAGGACCGGATTTGTTGCCAATATGGCCTTTATTTCTTCGAGTCCGGCAGTGGCAGCATCCGTCCACTCAAAGTGTTCGGTGCGCCTAAGGAGGCGATAGAGGGGCAATGCCTTTTCTCCCAAGCGGAAGATAAAGCGGCTTAAAGCCGCCACGCATCCAGTCAATTTTTGTATCTGTTTGAGGTCTTTTGGAATATCTAGCTGTGAGAGAGCTCGGATATTGGCTGGGTTTGCTTCAATTCCTCTACAGGATACAATGAAGCCCAGCAGCTTTCCGGCTGGTACGCCGAAAACGCATTTTTCCGGATTCAGCTTGATGTCATATGCTCTGAGGTTGTCGAATGTGAGCCTCAAATCATCTACTAGAGTTTCGACGTGTTTGGTTTTGACGACTACGTCGTCTACGTATGCCTCTACTGTTTTGCCGATCTGGGTTGCCAGACATGTTTGAATCATGCGCTGATATGTTGCGCCGGTGTTTTTAAGTCCGAAGGGCATCGTGTTGAAGCAGAATGGTCCATATGGAGTGATGAATGTCGTTGCGGCTTGGTCTGCTTCCGCCATCTTGATTTGATGGTAGCCGGAGTATGCGTCGAGGAAGCGCAGTGAATCGTGTCCTGCGGTAGCGTCGATTATCTGGTCGATGCGGGGGAGGGGGAAGGGATCCTTTGGGCAGGCCTTGTTGAGGTCTTTAAAATCGACACATAGGCGCCAAGATTTGTCCTTCTTTGGTACCATTACCAGGTTTGCTAGTCAATCCAGATGTTTGATGTCTCTGATGAATCCGGCTTCCAATAGTTTGGCTAGCTCTTCTCCCATTGCCTGTCTTTTAGGTTCGGAAAATCGTCGAAGAGCCTGTTTGACTGGCTTGAATCCTTTTAGGATGTTTAGGCTGTGTTCTGCCAATCTGCGTTGGATTTCGGGCATATCCGAAGGGTGCCAGGCAAAAATGTCCCAATTTTCCCGAAGGAATTCTCGCAGTGCAGCGTCTACATCAGGGTTCAACTGTGCCCCGATGGAAGCCGTCTTTGTCGGGTCCGTTGGATGGACCTGAAATTTTATTATTTCATCTGCTGGTTTAAAGGAGGTGGACTTGGATCTCTTATCAAGTATCACATCATCCCTATTCATCGTAGAGCGCAGAGCAGTGAGTTCTTCTGCTGCTAGGGCTTCGGATAGTGCCTCCAGGGCTAATGCGGCTGTCTTGTTTTCGGCGCGGAGTGCTATGTCCGGATCACTAACGAGAGTGATTATTCCGCCGGGCCCAGGCATTTTGAGCTTCATGTACCCGTAATGGGGTACGTCTTGAAAAATTGTGAATGCCTCTCGTCCTAATATAGCGTGATATCCGCTGTTGAACGGGGCCACTTGGAACGTGACTTCTTCAGATCTTTAATTGTCCAGCGAGCCGAACAACACATCGAGTGTGATTTTTCCGGTGCAGCGCGCTTCCCGGCTAGGGATTATTCCTCTGAAGGTTGTGCTGCTTCGCTTAATGCGGCTCTAGTCTATTTCCATTTTTTGAAGAGTTTTCTCGTAGATGAGGTGTAGTCTGCTGCCGCCATCCATGAGGACCTTTGTAAGTCGAAAGCCGTCCACTATTAGACTAAGCACCAGTGCGGCTGGTGCTCGGGCTGTTCGGAATTTAGGTTCATTGCTAGCGTTGAAGGTGATGGCTGTGTCGCTCCATGGATTTGTTGTTGCTACTTGGTAGACTTCGGCAAGGCTGCGGATTGTTCGTTTCCGCATATTATTTGATGCGAAGGTCTCGAAGACTGTTGATACCGTACCGGTATTGTTTGGTGGTTTTCCGGGGCTAGAAGCTCCTTGCCACTTTTGGCCACCTGCCGTAATATCCAACATGCTCAAAGGCTATGTGTTGGGACGGCGCCCTCTGTACTGTGAATTTTACAGGGTCCGCTAAGCCATCCCTCCAGTACGGTTCCGTGCTCTCTATGGGGTTCTTGCTTTTTGGTTTTTGTATCTGGGGCCTGAGTGTAATGCACCCTTTTGTTGCGGACTACGGTTGTATTCGTGGCCGGATTGTCCCAAAACTGGTTTTCGGTTTTCTGGAAACTCTCCATCGCACAATACTTTCGTACTATGGACGCCAGGTCGGCGAAGCGTGTAATTTCACGACGGCTGATGGCGTTCAATATTCCCTTGTCCGTGCAATTATTGCAAAAAATTGAGATTGCGTTTTCCTCTCGGCAGTCCTTTATCCTGTCCATAACCAGGAGGAATCTGGCCCAGTAGTGATGTACTGTTTCAGCGGGCTCTTGCCGTATTAGAAATAGATCGCATATGTCTGGGCGGGTGGGTGGAATAAAGTCCGCAACCCTACCCATCTCAAGGCTTGAAGGCCGTGAAGTTTCCAAATTTGGAAGCTTGGATTGCTGGACGTTGTCCAACGAGTCCGGTCCGATGCCTGACTTTAAGTTTAGTGCTTCACCGAAGTCCGTCCCTCCGCGGGAATCCGGCATGGAGGGTTCGGGAGCCTGGACATGACTAGTTTTCAATACAGGAGAAGAGTCGCCGCATTGTTCCTCTACCACTGCGACATGGTGGGTGACCTGGGGAGAGTTAATCTCTCTCATATCGGTTTTAATCCCAATCTAATTGTAGTCCGTAGCGACTCCCAGGGCGGCGATGCAATCCAAGAGCTCGTTGATAGACGAAAGCTCTATCGGATCCAGCCGCTCGGCAAATTCTGAGATGACGTGAAGATTGCTTTTGACGACTTGAGAATCATTGTCGAAGCGGTGGCCGGACAGGCGGTCATAAGAAAACCACCTAGCCGGATAGTTTGGCCAGCGGCCAAGGCCCCTTTGGCGAAAATACCGTCCTTGAAGACGGGTGGAGGCATCCTTCCTATCGGCGACGGCACAGAGGAACTCTCAATGAAAGCACCAATGTCGGTGTCAAAACCGGCGGATCTCGGGTAGGGGGTCCCGAACTGTGCGTCTAGGCGGATGGTAACAGGAGACAAGGGACACGATGTTTTACCCAGGTTCGGGCCCTCTTGATGGAGGTAAAACCCTACGTCCTGCTTGATTAATATTGATGATGTGTATTACAAGAGTGGATCTACCACGAGATCAAGGAGGCTAAACCCTAGAAGCTAGCCTATGGTATGATTGTTGTAATGGATGTTGTGTCCTACGAACTAAAGCCTTCCGGTTTATATAGACACCGGAGAGGGCTAGGGTTACACAGAGTCGGTTACAATGGTAGGAGATCTACATATCCGTATCTCCAAGCTTGCCTTCCACGCCAAGGAAAGTCCCATCCGGACACGGGACGGAGTCTTCAATCTTGTATCTTCGTAGTCTTGGAGTCCGGCGGACGATGATAGTCCGGCTATCTGGACACCCCCTAGTCCAGGACTCCCTCACTTAACATGTCTGAGTATAGACAACTATAAATGAAAAAGGTTGAGAAGCCTGACTATCTACTAGATCCTGCCGAGGGCACAAGATCGTAGCTTAGGTAACAAGCTAAACGTCGAAGTCCACGCGGAACTACTAGTGAGACGGAAGTATCTCTGCAAAAACATAAAATAGGCAAACATGAGTACAAATGTACCCAGCAAGACTTACATCAGAACTAACTACATATGCATCATTATCAACAAAGGGGGGTGGTGGGGTTTAACTGCAGCAAGCCAGCTTTGACTCAGTGGCTGTCCTAAACTAAGACTGCAAGTAACTCTTTTGAGGTGGCGCACACGAGTCCACATATCCACCATATCAATACACCACTATGGATCCGCTCCCGTCTCCCTATGAGAACGCCATCCATAGCACTCACACTTATCTTGCGTATTTTAGAGTATCCACTTTCACTTCTCTATGAACTGTACAGGCAACCCAGAAGTCCTTTACCGTGGACACGGCTATTCGAATAGATCATATTAACCCTGCAGGGGTGTACTTCTTCACACACGCTCTCGCCACTTACCGCCATGTACACGTCGTGTATCTCGGCAACCTTCAAGCGGAAGCCTGCCGAGGGAGTCGGGCCACGACCTGACTAACCACACAAGTCTCTCGTCCAGGTTTATCGCCTATTCAGGTTCCATCCGCAAGGAGATCCGGCCGGGGTGTCGCTCACGGCCCCAAACGATGTGAGCAGGGTTCCCAAGCCCACCATCCGGGTGCCACTTGGTACACCGTGCCACTGTGCCTAGTCTGTCCCAAGCCCACCTGTACTGGGTGCCACTTGGTAGACTACTAACACTACCTACAAACACCAGAAACTAGTTGCAACTCCTGGACAGAGATCAGGTTGATTAATAAGTTGAGAGGGGCACTTAAGCATTCCAATGTGTGGTAGTAACTGTTCATGGATCACAAACACAGAACTCAGTTCCTGAGGACGGCTGCAATGAGACAACCCACAATGTACTCCTACATGGCCTCTCACCGCTACCTTTACCAAATCGTGTTCACACACTTAGCTCACACATAGTAGGACATGTTCACACACCTCCGATTCATCCCCGATGAATAAGACCTGAGTCAACTCTAAGCAGTAGCAGGCATGACAAACAAGCATGAATGAGTAGGCACATCAGGGCTCAAACAACTCCTACTCATGCTAGTGCGTTTCATCTATTTACTATGGTAATGACAGGTCATGAAGAGGATAAAGGGGTTCAACTACCGCAACAAGTAACAATTGTATCGTTGTTGTCCTAATGCAGTAAAATAGAGCAGGAGCGAGAGAGTGGGATTGTATCGGAATGAACAATGGGGTTTTGCTTGCCTGGCACTTCTGAAGATAGTGTAGTTCTTCATTGGTGTCATTGATCACATTGACGAAACACGTCTATCGAGAGGGAACAAACACCGGCAAACAAGGAAGAACACAATCAATGCAATGCATAATATGATGCATGATCATGACATGGAAATATGATGTGATTTGAGCTAATGCAACTAGCAGCAGGTTAAATGAAGTTGGTTTGAACCTTAGGTTCAAATTCAAACTCCATATGTGATGGTTTAAATGTCATTATATGATTTGGCCTAAACAGCAGCCATAAGTTGCTCTAACATGCATGAAAATGTAACAGATTGATAGATTGGATTTTTCTGATCATTTTTCATATATAAATTATTTCATTCTGAGTTACGGTTGATTTTATATGAATTTTTGAAGTTTGTAACATTTTCTGGAATTTTCTGTATTAATTTAAATCCAGAAAATGGTTAACTGCGTCAGCATTGCATCACTGTGACGACAGCAGGTCAACTGCGGTTGACCAGGTCAAACCTGACGTGTGGGGTCCACATGTTAGTGAAAAAGCTAATTAACAGGGGGTTATTGCTAATCTAATTGAAAGATTAGGGCTCCGGGGCCCACTGTCAGTGTCATAAGTGGGGGGAGGGGGTTAGTGCTAACTAACTCCTAGCCGGTGGGGTCCACCTGCCAGGCCAGCGAGCTCGTCGCCGGCGACCACGGGACATGGCGGTGTCCATGTTACAGGCCACGGGGGCGGCGGCTAACGGCACCGTGGCGTAGCCCGGGCTCTCGCGCATCCAGGGGAGGCGACAGGAGGACGCGGGGTGGCCGGACCTCGCCGGAGCGGAGCTCGGGGCGGCAGCCGAAACACGACTCCGGGCGGGATGTGGTTGCAGGGCACGGCAGGGGCTGCGGAGGGCCTCTACGGCCTCGTGGCGTCACCAGGAGCACGGTGACGTGCGCGGGAGCGGCTGGATCAGGTTCTGGTCACGGTGGCGCCATGGACGGCGGCAAGGTGCTCGCGGGTTTGACAGGTAGCAGGCTACGGCGCGTAAGCAAAGGAACAGAGAGGGGGAAACGGATGGTGAGCTCACGTGGATCCTGTGGAGGTGGACGGCGAGCTCGTGGAAGGCCGAACGGTGACGAATTTGACGGCGGCAATCCGCGGCACCGACGAGGAGGACGACGTTGAGGGTAGCTCTACAGGGCATCCCGGCTTGCGTGAGTCGTCATAGACGTCGAGGACGGCAGCGCGGAGCTAATGGGCTCGTCGGAGGGGCGAGGAAGTGGCGGTGGGGTCGTCAACGATGTGCGGCGGCGTGGGCAGCGCTCAGGCGCGGTGAGAGAGAGCGAGGGAGAGGAGGGGAAGGAACGAGAGAGAGTGAGAGAGGTGCGGGGCGTCTCCGTGGCACATCCAGAAGAGCCGGGCCGTCGCGGTGGAAGCAGGAGCTGGCGCGCGCAGGGCGACCACGCGCCCTGCCTACTGGCGTGAGGAGGAAGACGACAGCGGAGGCTGCGGTGGGCTGGGCTAGTAGTAGTTGGGCCGGGTGGGCTGCCAGGTGAGCGCCAGGTAAGTCTCTCTCTATTTTGCTTTTCTGTTTTTGTTATTTATGTAGATTGGTTTGCTAACCAAATTATTTTTGCAGCTCTCTGGAAATTATTGTGGATGCAATAAGTTTTATCCTAGAGCTCCACAAAACATTCCAGGATCAGTGGAGCAATAAAAATATTTATAGAATTTATTTGCTCCAACTCAAATACAATTATGATTTAATTCAGAAGTCCCAAAATAAATATTTCAATCACTCCAAAAATATTGGTTTTCATTTTACCTCATGCAAATATTTTCATAGAATAACAGGAACATTTTCTTGGACTCATTTGATGAGATTTAAATGTTGATTATTGTTAGAGTTCTTCTGAGGCTTTTGAAAATTCCTGAATTCAAATATCATTAGAATTTAAACATGATGCTCACATGAAGGGCTAGCCTAGTGCATACTAGAACTAGAGATGTGACAGCTCACCCCTACTAAACAAGAATCTCGTCCTGAGATTCAAGCATAGGGTAAGATGAAGGGGGAACGCAAAGTAACATAATCTTCACGATCCAGGTGGCACTTCAAAGAACGTTGACTCGATCACCATCATTGTCTTGATGTCTTGCCCCGAGAACTCCAACTAACATGACAATGATAGGGGAAAGGAAAACTCTAGAGGGATCGATCTTATCGAAGGTCGAACAACTCATGATCAACTCACGGAGTGGGACATTGAAACATCTCTCGAGCTGAGACACAAAGCATTCGTCCAGAGGGAGGGAGTGAAACACATGACAAAGGTTCACTAGGTAGGCAATAATTCCACACCTAAGAAGGTGGTGAACAGTTGTCAACGTAGCCAGGAGTTGAGTTGCCATGATACCATAACGATGCACCTTAGGGAAGGTGACTCGTAGAAATATCCCCTTAAGTGGCAAAAAGAATTACCTTTGATTCAGAGATCATTGAAACTCTTCATACCAGCCTGAGGCAATTCAAAATTGATCAATTGAAGGAATTCGAAAGAATGTCATAACCAGTTTGGAACGGAAACTACGGTTATAGAACAACTCGGAAAAAAGGAAGGCACATTCCAATTGATACCAAGGATATAACCTAGTTTCTGAGCATGCCCTCAGGAACTTGAGCATTTCCATATTCATCAAGGTTTTACCAACATCCGTGCCGAGGATCTTGGCAACACATCATACTACCATGATGAATAGTAATGGACGATGCAGATGCAAAGGAAGATAACATCTTCTCAGTTTTCACCTAAGCGAGGCCAAGGGGACAAAATCTGGATGATCGACCGAGAGACATTTAGCACTCCGCTTCTAATGTTCTCCTCGATGTGCTAGCATATCCCATTCATAAGTATGGTTTGATATCTAGAACATCAAGTAAAAGGTCGGACTTCGGAAACACAAGAATCCACAAGGATTAACTTCTAGAATAAGTCATGCGAGATCCTCATGGGTAGTGACCAAACGGCTTAATCAAGATACTACAATAATAGTACTTCCAGCTAGGTGGGTCCACTTCACTGGAACCTATATCATAGTTCTTGGAAGAAGTTCCAACCATCATATCTGCCTGAGATTCAGATCTGGTTGGTAACAGGATAATTCAGACTCATTGAGTCTAGAAAGAAAAATGAAAGTTTGCAACCTAAATCGACAAGGTGGCGCTGCGAGATTCTCGGGGAATGAGCTACAATAGCAAACTCCAAAACATGAGCTGGTTCTGCTACACACATGTAGACACACTGTCACAGACAAGCATGACCACGTAGTAGTCTTATGATGAAACACTACCGAGTTCAGGCGGGGAGCCATCATTAACGATATCGAAGTCTAGTGCATGTCCATCTGGGCCCTTCAGGATTAGCACTTGAACTTCTTATCATTGAACAAATCAAACAGTGGCTTCGTGTGCTAGGGATACATACAAAATGAAGGTTGCAAGTCTCCAGACCACAGAATACCTCGCACGTATGCATGACTGACTTGGGATGATTCCAGAGGAGGCAAAAACAAACTTTCTTGGATCCACGGCGGCAACTTACACCAACTGCACGTGAATTAGAGAAAGTCACTTCTTTCATCCGAACATATACCTCATGAATGGAACACGAAGGTATTTTTTACAAAGTTTCCAATACTAACTTAATGTTCAACATGAATCATGGAGTAACTAAGGATGTTGTCGATGGTCTCAACAACATTTATCGAGGTTCCATATAAATGGAATTCCACAATTATGGGAACAAGGTGATAGCATTAGTCAGCCCCAAGAGATATAATGATGTACGCTCGAGGAAGTAACAACGAGTAAGACAACATTACGAATATCGTTGGTTCTGATTTAATTTGATGATAGCCCATACTCAAATCAAAGATTGGATAAAATGATAGATCCATTAACTAATCACGAGGGTCAGTCGATGAAAATATCATCTTTCTTCAACACACATACACAAGGATATCCCTTGGAATGAACAGAGTCGGACAAGCTTTTATCTTCCAACTCTCCAAGTTGTTGTTTAGCTTAACCAACTAGCTCCGGGGTATCCTGCACAGATTCTTGGAGAAGGTTGGTTTACAAGAAACCAACTTGATCACGAGCTCAACGCATTGGTCAGGGGGACAACCTGGTGATACTTCCGGGAAAATAAACGGAAAATCACGAGCCACCAATATGCTACTAAGCTCGAGAATAATCTTGCTTCTCAGGCAAGACGATATGATCAAATAACCAAGGGATTGGCATAGCCCTAACTCATTGATCGAGAGGTGCACCATAAATAAGGACTAGGTAGCGCGATCTATCTTAGAATGATGATTCAGGAACCAACATGCTAAGAATGAAATTATTGTCCTTTAACTACCAAGCAACAAGGTTGCTAGGAGTATTGATTTCACACATCACAATTCACTTGTCGACATTCCGGTTGCAACAACACGGGAACCAAGAAATGAATAATGGAGAGAGTATCACTACGTCAAGAATTCATGAGAGGTGCTGCAATTCCTATGACAATCCTGACATAAAGGGGGTAATACTCCAAGGTAGAACAGAACAAAAGCTGGATTGGCTTTTTGATCTGCGGAATACAACTACTTTGACCAGTCCAAGAAATGGATGAGGTGCTGGAGTTTGTTTCTCCTAGTCATTCCGGAATAGAATGGCTCGATGGACCACAAGAATAATTGGCATCGATAACACGAATGCACGCCATAAACTTGGCTATCAACTGATAGACAAGGATTGCAATACAACTACAGAGGGACAACTCAAAGGAACATATATCTTTCTGAGTTGTGGATGCATAGGTTAGTATGTCGAACAAGTTCAACATATTTCTTCCGGATAACCCATGTTGAAGAGGAAGGACTGGCAGAATCACAACATAGAATCGAGAACTCATCCAGAGCACTCTGGTTGTGATCTTTCGGTTCAACGAGGAACTTCTGCCATAAATAGTTCATGGTATTGGAAGAAGGAAATACCATGGACCTTGAGGACTGTCGCAAAGGTTACTAATTTCCTGAAGGAGCTAACAAACACTATCAACATGAAGCAAGTAGGGTGAATCTCGGGTTCAACAACCCAGGAGTAGAATACCTACTACTAAGTGGCATCACGGGATGCTTTTGAGAATGATGGCCAGAATCATCACACTGGGAACACAGAGCATGGCTGGATTACTAGGTGATACTCTAGAAACGTAGAGTCATAATAATAGCTCCAACATAAATGTCGAGGCAATAGAATACCTTAACTCAACAATTAGTGTGTCTAACCTGACCCAAAGGAACATCGAAATCAGAGGGAAAGGATTTTGCAAATGCACCCGATTGTTTAGAAGCTTGGGACGACTCGGACAGCATAACGGCTATAAAGGCTCGAAAATATTTGAGACAAGCTACAAAAATGGTGGCATCACTACTAGGAAAAGGGCTATAGATAGGACTGATTCTAATGGCGCACCAGGAAGACAGTGCGCCACTACTATATACTAATGGCGCACTGGCTTTAGGTACGCCATTAGTGTGGCAGACACTAATGGCGCACCAGCCTCACGGTGCGCCACTACTCTCCATACAAACTAAGGGCGCATGGAGACAAAGTGCACCATTAGTAGTTAGAACAAGTAATGGCGCACGGCCAGGCCAGTGCGCCATTAGTATATATTTTTTTTACTTTTTTCCGAACCTACTAATGGCGCACCATATCACAGTGCGCCATTAGTAGTTTAAACTACTAATGGCGCACTGTGACACCGTGCGCCATTAGTATATATGTTTTTTTTACTTTTCTGCAAAAAGTACTAATGGCGCATCACCTGCAGGTGCGCCATTAGTAACCTGGGACCAACAAGATATTTTGGACAGCCCACCTACCCACTCACTTTCCCCACTTCATTCTTTCCACCTCCTCCTCCAAACTTGTCTCGGCTGCCTCCTCCTCCTCACCTCATTTCCACCATAAATTCATCAAAATTAAGTGGTGAAATTAACTTTTTTTGATAGGTAAGCAAGGGGAAAGCTATCTTCATGATGTAGATCTACTTTTTTTCTCCCTAGCTTGCTCCAACAACGTGCACATGCACTTTTTGTGGCCTAGCTAGATCTATGTATGTTTGTGGTGTTGCATGTGTTTGTGGTGTTGCATATATGATTGTGTTTGAAGGTACCGGTATTTGAAATGCGATAGTTGCCAATATTTTGCCGGAATGTTTTGATTCATTTCCGTTTCGGCGAGAATTTTTGCACTATGCATTCTTTTTGGTCCTATTTTTAGGGAAGGTCATGCCAAATTTTTTCTTGGTTCTAAAATATCGTTTTGCTCTACCCCGCAGGCGACCATGGTCTGCACGATGGCTGAAGGCATCATGAATAGGTTTTTGAGCTCCGCGAAGGCCGAGATGCTTCAAAAGAACGAGACGGAGATAAGATGTCCATGTCGAAGATGCAAGCTGAAGAGCCTTATTGCGGACCCGGATTCTGGGCAGGTGCGGGACCACCTGCTCTTGCGTGGTTTCATGGATGGCTATCGGTGGCAAGGTGATGAAGATGACTATGAAGTCGTCCATGGGGGCCGGGCAAGAAATGAGGAAGGGCAACAAGACAAGTACCACCGCGGCGAGGGCGGGCGAGAAGACGAAGAATCTCCAGGACATGATCACGACGATGATGCTGTACACAGTCATCATGTAGAAGATGTCGTAAATGATGATGGGGAAGATCAAGACGAAGGGCATGATTATGAAGATGAAGATGCCGGAGCAGACGACGATGGATGTTGGGTGCAGGACCCTCATATTCAAGAGCTGCTTCTCAAGCAGACGGATAACGCAAGAGCTGCCGCCCGAGAGAAAGCCAAGCTGGATCAACTGGAGATAGACGCGGTTACTCCATTGTATGAAGGATGCAAGCCCGAGGATACCCGCCGGAAAGTAACGCTCATGGCTCTGGAGATGAAGGTAAAACACAAAATGACCAACGCATGCTTCGACGAGAACATGTCATTCTGGCACGAACGTCTTCCCAAGGGGAACAAGTGCCCGACCAGTTTCGAGGAGGCGAAGAAAATCGTGTGTCCTCTGGATTTACCACACGTGAAATACCATGTGTGCATGAACAATTGTATCATTTATCGGGACGAGCATGCGGAGTCTACCATATGTCCGGTGTGCGGCGTCACTCGATACAAGAAGAGGAAGAAAGCTCCTCAAAAATTGGTGTGGTACTTTCCGATCACTCCTCGTCTGCAGCGGTATTTCGCGGACCCTAAGGTAGCAAAGCTACTATGTTGGCACGCGGATAGGGAGGAGAAGAAGCGGGAAGATGACGGATATGATCCGGAGATAAATAAAAAAGACAAGATGCTGAGTCACCCTAAGGATGCGAGCCAGTGGCAAGCGTTGAACTTTGAAGACCCAGAATTTGGGAAGGATCCAAGGAACATCGTGTTGGGCGCAAGCACCGATGGAGTCAATCCGTTTGGCAGCCAGAGAAGCACACATAGCACCTGGCCTATGTTTGTGTGGATGTACAACCTTCCCCCCTGGTTGTGCATGAAGAGGAAGTACATTCACATGTGTATGCTAATTGAAGGGCCAAAACAACCAGGGAACGACCTCAATCTTTATCTGGGGCTGCTGAAGGAGGAGCTAGACACGCTGTGGAAAATGCCAGCCAATACGTGGGACGCCGCAGAGAGAGAATATTTCCCTATGAGAGCCGCACTGCTCACGACGGTGCACGACTATCTCGGTTATGGATATCTCACGGGGCAGGTAGTCCACGGATTTTCTGGATGCGTAAGGTGCATGGATGACACAACGTATCGCCAGCTAGATAGTGATCCCGGGTCTTCGAAAACCGTGTTCATGGGACATCGAAGGTGGCTTCGCGACGATGACCCGTGGAGGAAACGCAAGGATCTGTTCGATGGTGAAACCGAACCCCGAAAACGCCCGTGTACGAGGAGCAGCGAGGAAATAGATGAGCTGTTGAAAAATTGGAAAGACTGCCCACTGCCGGGAGAGAAGCAAAAGGCGCCAGAGCCGGGAAAGAAGCGAAAGGCGCCAGAGCCGCTGCTGAAGGTATGGAAAACGAGGTCTGTTTTCTGGGACTTGCCGTACTGGAAGATCCACCGTGTGCCTCACAGCCTTGATGTCATGCATATCACGAAGAACGTGTGCGAGAGTCTGCTTGGTACCCTGCTCAACATGCCAGAGAGGACCAAAGATGGGCCGAAAGCAAGGGCAGACTTGAAATCAATGGGCATCAGGCAGGAGCTTCACGCTAATGATGATGATGATGATGATGAGGCGAAGCAGGACACAGAAAGTCGTCGCAAAGGCAAAAAGGCCAAGAAGACCGGAAATGACTACCCTCCCGTGTGCTTCACTCTAAGTCAGGAGGAGATCGAGCAGTTTTTCACCTGCCTCCTAGGAGTAAAACTTCCTTACGGTTACACGGGGAAGATAAGCAGATACCTAGGCCCAGCGAAGCTGAAGTTCAGCGGGATGAAGTCTCACAACTGTCATGTGCTGATGACGCAGATACTTCCAGTTGCAATCCGTGGGAGCATGGACGTGCACGTCCGTGAAACCCTATTTGGCCTATGCAACTTTTTCGATGTCATCTCTCGGAAGTCGATTGGCGTGAGGCAACTCAGAAGACTACAGGAAGAGATTGTGGTGATACTATGCGAGCTTGAGATGTACTTCCCGCCCGCATTCTTCGACGTTATGGTGCATCTGCTGGTCCATATCGTGGAGGATATCATCCAACTCGGGCCGATGTTCCTGCACAGCATGATGCCATTCGAAAGGATGAATGGTGTCATCAAAGGATACGTTCACAAAATGTCACGTCCAGAGGGAAGTATAGCCAGGGGCTTTCTGACCAAAGAGTGCATCTCCTACTGCATGAATTATCTAGGCATCAAGAACCCCGTTGGTCTGCCCGTCAACAGGCACCTCGACAGGCTCGCTGGATGGGGTCACCGTGAGGGTCGCCGCGAAATGCTTGTCGACTTCGAGGGTCGACTCGCCGACTTTGAAAGAGCAAACCTAGTCGCGCTACAACACATAGATGTGGTCGATCCTTGGGTGGTAGAGCACGAAACCTTTATTGAGAAGACGTACAACGACCGAGGCCAACAGAGGACGGACGGAGATATACTCAAAGAGCACAACTCATGTTTCACGCATTGGTTCAAGCAGAAGCTTCTGTCGTACCCTTTACATGAAGATTCTTCCACGGAAGAAAAACTCATATTCGCCTTGTCATAGGGCGCCGAGCACAACCTGATGACCTATGAGGCGTACGATATCAACGGCTACACATTCTACACCGAGGACAAGGACATGAAGAGCGATGGTTATCAGAACTCTGGGGTAACGATGGAATCCTACACCGGTAAGGACAAGGACAAATACTACGGAAGGATCGAGGAGATCTGGGAGCTGAGCTACGCTGGAGAGAAGGTGCCAATGTTCCGTGTCAGATGGGCCAAGAGCGTCCTAAAAGAAGACCGATATTTCACCACCATGGTTATACCCGAAGCCAAATCCAAGACCGCGGGCGCAAATGTCACCGCGAAAAATGAGCCATGGGTACTGGCTTTCCAAGTGGACCAATGCTTCTTCATTACCGACCCGTCAAAGCCCAGTCGTGTTGTCGTGAGGAGAGGCAAAAGGAAGATCATCGGAATGGATGGAGTAGCCAATGAGCAAGACTTCGACAAGTACGGCGACCCGAAGATCGAACATGACGACGACGATGAAGTAACAGCACACACCACAAGAAGAAGGAGGACCACCCTACCTAAAGGACGTCCGTTCCACAGAAGAACTCCATTTGCGAAAAAGAAGGGCAAGAAGATTGTGAACAGATAGCTAGCTAAGATCGATTGTATTTAAATCGTAGTCTTCATTTCTCGATTGTATTTCATGGGCACTTTTTGATATCATGAATATTTTTAAATTTCATGGGAACTTTTTGAATTCATGAGGACACTTGATCCCCCTCCATCTCGATCTCGATCCCCCTCCATCTCGATCTCGATTCCCCCTCCATCTCGATCTCGATCCCCGCACCCTCCCCCGCTCCACGGCCGCCGCCGATGATATTTTCAAGTAACAAGTTTGAACATATTTAAACACAAATAAATATAAAAAACAGCATTTAAAATGCATAAAAAATATTGGGGAGCCTGGGAATCGAAGCCAGGACCTCTTGGTGTGTGTGCTGCGTGCTGACCAGTCAGGCTAGTGGGTGGGTTTTGTTGTAGATAGGGTTAGGTGGTAGATAGGGCTAGTGGGCTAGATTAGAACAAAATTCTAATGGCGCACCGAGAGCTGGTGCGCCATTAGAATAGTCGTACTTATGGCGCACCGAGAGCTGGTGCGCCATTAGAAAGTTCCCCCCCACACTAAATCCTCGATCTCTGTAATCTCTCCCGCTGCCCCCCCCCCCCCCCCCGTGTTCGTCGTCCCCCTCGCCTCCTTCGCCGTCCCCGAGCCGAGCTCTGCCTCCCTCGTCGTCCCCGAGCCGAGCACCATCCCCTCTCCGCCCGCGCCCGCGCCCTCGCCGTCCCCCTCCTCCCGCGGCCTCGCCTGCGTCAACCTCCCTCCCGAGCGTGACAACTAGGGTTCCTAGCTGCCGCCACCGAGGCGCGCCCAGCCGGCCGAACCCTCCGCTGCCCCGCCTCCTCCTCGACGCGCCACCTCCTCGACGCGCCACCTCCTCGATGCGCCTCCTCCTCCTTGATGCGCCACCTCCTCGACGTGCCTCCTCCTCCTCGACGCGCCGCCTCCTCGACGCGCCGCCGCCCGCTGCCTCCTCGACACCGGCGTCCTCCTACGGCAGCCTGCCGTTATCCCACAGGTGATTCCACACCTCTCCCCCCTTCCCCTCCTTCACCCTCGTATTTTCTAAAACTGAGATGTAAACTAAAGGAGTTCTTGATTTGAAGAAGCTGTAGCATACTCCAACAAGTGATAATTGCACTCAAAAGTTCACTAAGAAAATGCACATGCTTCTCACTTGTTACTGAAAGTTTTCTGGAGTGATAAATGCATGCAAAAGAAGTTTAGTTAACTGTTACTGTTGCTGTATGAATTCCAACCAGGTCAATTTGCAGAGTATAAGGATAGCGTAGAAGACAAGTAGCATAATAGCATAGAATACAACCAGGTCAATTTGTTGTATATAGCCAAGACAAGTAGCATCTGTCCTTAAGCAGAGTATAAGGATAGCATAGAAGAAATAGACAGGGTAGCAAGTAAGCTGAGATAAAAAAGTGTTTACATTAAGTAATTATTTACAACAAGCATTGTGTAGGAAAATGTCATGCAGGCTGCAACTTGAACTTGAAGAACTCCTTAGATAGTTTTTTAGTCTCCTTATACAAAACAAGCTAAAGTTTGAAACCTATTTCTCCTAAGCAGACACAGAAAAATTGCAGATAAGTAGACACTGAAAATTGCAGCCATGTGAAAGTGTCATTTCATTTGGGAGCAGTAACTATAAGTAAAGGAAGTGAGTTGAATTGCAAAAAAAAATGGAAGGTGAAATGAAAAGAACATTGCTCTATGTGAAAACTGTATGTGCAATCTACAAATGTGAAAAACTGTATGTGTTGTCATAGGTGCTGTGCTGTCAAAACATATGTGCAATCTCCAAAACAATTACGCTTATGTGAAAACTGTATGTGCAATCTCCAAATGTATCATCATAATGTAGGTGCTATGTTGTGTGATTCTTCATGCTGAGAACTTCAGCTTTTTCAACTTGCTGGACTATATGTTCATTGGTACTACTTGTGATGCTGCTGCTGTACTACTTGGGAATTTTGTCAACTTGATTAACTTCCGTTCCGGCCCTTGAGTTTGCCAGAATGTTGATTAACTTCCGTTCCGGCAAATTCAGGTACTCCATATGTCCTATTTTTCAGCAAAGGTCATGCTGAAATTTTCCATGAATTTTAGCATGACTTTGCTAAAAATAGGACATATGTGGTACTTGCGACTAATGCATGGGACGGGGTATCTTAGTACTTAATTAAGTGGGATCAACTGCCCCTTTATTCTTGATGCATTAAATCATAGGTGGCAATAGAGCCAAGTGATTAGGCCCAACTTAGAATTCTCCTTAGCATCGATAAACCCTAGATGATAAACCCAACATAGGTGGCAATAGGGCCAAGTGATTAATGACAAGTGATTAGGCCCAACCTCGGCGTCGACAAACCCTAAATGATGAAAGCTTAGGCTTTTAGGGTGCCTCGGTGTCGACAAACCCTAAATGATGAGACCATGATCTTGTTCCTTGACAATAACCAACTTTCTGACCAAACTTTTTTCCTATTTAGAGCGAAACATGGCCCACAAAGATGAGGCCGGTGGTTCGAGCGGCAAGCAATTCTAGGAGCTATCCCAGGAGATGGAGGAACAACATCACCGCTATGAGGATGCCGCGGAAGACACCGATCCTGATTACACAACCCCTAGTGGCGTCGGGAATAAAGTGAACAGTGCTGCCCTCATGAAGATGAGCACAGCCCTGTCTACTTGGAGAAGCACGGTGAAGAGAATGATTGATAAAGGTGATAGTTATGAGAAGATCAAGGCAAAATATCCTTTGATGAGCGAAGATGAGTACAAGGAGTTCAAGATCAAGTGCTCGAGCAGCGCAACCTCCGAATCAAGTCAGTGGGGGAAAGAAATGCGGGAGTTGAACTTAGGGGAACACAAACTCGGTCCCGGCGGTTACAGAGTGGAGGAGCCTATATGGGACAAGGAGGACGCGGAGCGTGCCGAGCAAGGCCTACCGCCCCGCTTCGAGAAATACAGCGGTAACAAGCAGACCAGGAACTATGTCAGGGCCCGGTACAAGGAGGACCCGATAACAAAGGAGCTTACCACGGATCCGAAGACCAGGGCGCATGAGCTTCTTCTGGCAAGGAATACACCCCCGCGTAATTAGCTCCAAATGGTTGCACTCTAATTAATCCCCAGTATTTCTAAATGGTTCACGTTCCTTTCGCAGGAAACTGGAAGCAGTAGCGCGGGGTCGTCTCAGAGCTCCCCTTTCGACACCCCTTTAAATAGGGCGTTGAACATAATGAAAAACAAGAATAAGCTCACTAAGCCGACGTCAGCTGGTCCTGTGGCCGGCAAAGGCTTGTCCACAAAATGGGGGTCATACTATACCGCTGGTGTGCGGAAGGAGAAAAAGGCCAGCTCGGAAAGCCAGACACGCGAGGTTGAAGCACTCAAGGCACAAGTGGCGCGGATTCCGGAGCTTGTCCAAGAGCAAGTGGAACAACAGCTGGGAACGAAGCTCAACGCCGTGGTGCCTACGTTGATTCATGGGCTGACGACGTGGTTTGCGGGCGGCCAACAGGGGCCTCCCCCAGTTCCCAGCTTCACGGTCAGCAACTCGCAGAGCGCGCAGGCGGCGCCATTGGTGTCTCCGTCGGCGCCATTGGTGTCTCCGGCGGCGGCACCATTGGTGTCTCCGGCGGAGGCGGTATTCATGTCTCCGGCGCCGGCACAGGCATTGGAGCTTAATGCACCCGGGTGTACGCCGGCCGGCACCTCGCCAGCAAGCGCCCCCTCCGTCAGTTGCACGCCCGCCGTTGGCGGTGCCTCGACATTAGACGAGCTCGATGGCATCACGGTAACTAAGCCTCTCGGCCGATGACTTCATCTCCTTGCCTTTGACTTGGCATCCCTGACGCCCTGTACATGTTTTCGCAGGGCACCGCCGACGTTCCTTGCACTCTTCTACACTTCGTGGGCGCCGAGCTGGTCGATGTCGCCAAGGGCAGAATCGTTCAACCGGGCAACCGCTTGTTCCACGGTAATCCGATGCCACCCACAATGTATAGGGTTGAAGTGGTTCGGGTGCTGCCAGGCTGCGACGAGCTGTTACCTCCGGTTCGACCCGCTGGGGCCGACAAAGAAGATGAGATGACCCTCAGCGCCTGCGTAAGCTGGCCGCTGCTTTGGCCGAAGAGCCAGATTCGTTTGGGGGCGGGGGACACCACCCCACAGACAAGATTGCCAGTCGTGCCGGCGCCAAGCCATGGCAAGAACGCCGCAACGCTACCGGACCCGCCAGACATCCCTATGTCGGACATCCCTATGGCACAGGATCCGGACAGCCCTATGGCACAGGATCCGAACGACGACGACAACGACGACGGTACATTTACCAAAGTCGATAAGTACTTTGCTGAACATGGGTACGCTGACGAGTTCTGCCGGCCTCTTTCTCAAGAACCCAACCAAGACGACCGCAATCTAGCTGGTACGTCGGGGAAATCCAATTGCAATAGGCGTCGTCTGGCGTTCAGTTCTCAGGAGACGCCTCCATCTCCCGCCTTCACCGAGCCTCAGATAGCTGAGGTGCAAAATATTATCAGCCCAAACACGCTCAAGAAGGCGGTCTGTGAGCAGAACTCGGTCCCATTACAGGAGATCAAGAAGAAGGGACGGAAACGAAAGACTAACAAGGGCGCCGGTGTGAGCCAGCCGGCACCGAGTATGATCCGTGCTCAGGACGGGCCACCTTCACCTAAGGATATCTCGAGGAGGGTGCATGTGGCGGGTAGGGCGATGCTACCGCCAAATATGCTGTATGCTGCAACCGGCGCTATGCGGAGTCTGCATGACAGTGTTCTTTCTTTGGAGAAGCGGCGTCTCAGAGAGAAGGATGTGGCATACCCGGTTTTCATGGACAAGGTGCCAGAGGGCAAAGGCTTTGTGGATGGCGACATCGGGGGTACGATCGTCCTGCGGTTTGATGACATCTTTGCTATGTTTAACCTTCATCCGCTACACTACACCTTCGTTCGGCTGTTTTCGCTGAGTATGGAGATGCAGATCATTAGAGACAAGACCCCGGACATTGTGATAGTCAACCCCTTCTACATGCGTGCCAAGCACTTGAGCAGCGTTGGGGACCGCCAAGTTGCAAGTTCACACCTCGAAGGCGTCATTCTGGCAAACCCAGATAAGGATAACTTCCTTGTGGCTTACTTTCCCGAGTAAGTCATCCCTTAACCGCCCCGTAACATATGATTTCTTAGATTTTGATCATTCTTTTTTTTTCTAACATTCCGTGTTCTGTGCAGTGACACACATTGCACACTCATCCTCTTAAGCCCGAAATATTCCATGGCCACGTATTTCGACCCGAACCATAACTCCAAGATAGACTACACAAATGTCAAGAAAGTTCTTGATGATGTTCTCCCCGGCTACGCCAGATCTGGAGGCACCTTCACCAGGACTGTTCGTAAGTACGGCAAGCACATGTTCTCACACAATATGAAGTTTTGCTGCGTCAAGCAGCCGCCTGGCAGTCAGAAGGATGCCTACTACGCCCTCCATCACATGCGGGCGATCGTAAGGGACCATCATCAACTTCTACTACCAGATAATCTCAAAGATTGGGCCACGAACTTGTCGGCAATCCAGGACGCGGACCTCAGACAAGAATTCTTTCGCATCCAGTCGGACTTTACGGACATCATCCATCAAGATGTCCTTCATACGTCGGGGCAGTTCTTCCTCACATATCAACCGTCCAACAATGAGATAGATGGAATGCTACAAATGCAGGGTGACAACGACTGTGATTTCATGACCATCGCGATAGACGGTGGCTTCATCCACGCTCCTATCCGATGAGTCGAGTCGAATGTAGTGATGTGTAGTTCTGAAACATTGATTGGCTCATGTTGTATTTAAAATTTAATGAATTCGTATGTCTCTTTGGTTTGGACAGTCGTTCAACTTAGATGTAATCGATGCTATTTATTAGTAGGACCATGAATCGTGCTATTAATGTCTTGCTTTTTTCTTCCGATCCTTTTGTTGCATACTTACATATTGCTTATGTATTGTCTGTTCTTTGGCTTGTGCATAGAGATGTCGTCGTATGTCGTGTACAAGGGTAAGGTTCCCGGAGTCTACGACGACTGGGAGGAGTGTCGGAGACAGGTTCACCATTTCAGCGGTAACAGTTACAAAGGGTACACCACTAGGGCGGAGGCCGAATCTAGATACGCCCGCTATCTAGCGGGAGAGAGGAGGGAGCGTTGGAGGAACACTACAAGAAATATGTCAACTTATGACCTTCTGTCAGTGACCCTGGAAGAAATGGTCATAAATTTATGACCATTTTAGAACAATTGGTCAAAAGCTGTCTGGGGGGCTCCAAACCCTAAACCATTGCGACCATTTTGGTTAGAAAGGTCAGAATTTCCTTACACGAAATGGTCATAAAGCAAACAGCGCTAGTCTGCTGCCTTATTTCTAGTTGTTAACGACCAATATAGATGGTCATAGCCTTGTAAATTGTGGTGGAATGCGATGACTAGGCGCCATCTCATCAGTTTTGCCTATGTGTCATGTCCATGTGGCAGTTTTTGCCCTAGGTTGTGAAGCAACCTATATTTCTGTCATTCCCAAAATTCCCAAAAAAATCTCATAAATTCTTTGGGTCATATCTTCGTCAAATATGTAAAACCCTTCCTTTCCTAGTTCAAAAATAATTTAGAAATATTCATTTTCCTATTCTATTCAGAACAACAGTTTGTGAAGGAAGTACCACTTTGGCATGTCCAAATAGTATCCATTTTCTACAGTGCTTTCCTATGCCCAAATAACCATCCTCCACCAAATATTAGCTCAATACATCCATTATTTTGAGCCGAGCTTCAACATTCGCAGTTATGTCCAGTGTGGTAGTTTGCAAAGCAAGTACCACCTAGGATCCTCCTTTTGAGCTGAAATTTGTGAACACGGTCTTCTTAGTAACTGATCATCCTCAGCCAAAACTCACGCCCATTATCCATGTACATTTCCTGTACCGCTAATCAAACACTTGGCTGCTAATTCATGTTTGAGCATCGATCGGTCTCCTCGTGAGAATCTTATGTTGTAATTTTCTTCCTAGCACCAACATGGGGAGTTCCCAACCCACTAGACATGCATAGGCCGCGTAGAACACATGGCAACGTCACGGTCGCGTGGTGACCACGCGGCGGGCATGCGAGTTTACGTGCTCTAGAGTTGGGGCCCTCGGCCGCCGCCCAAACCTCGACGTATCACCGCCAAACCATGTATTTATGATTCAATAGGTCCTTAAGTAACTATAAATGATTTTTTGAAAAAATAGCAAACTATGAGGCAGCTGCAGTTCAAATTTGACCCACTTCCACTTGAATCGGCGGAAATTTGTCTTTTTCACGAGAGGTGGATCAAAAAATTTTACACCCAACCATTTTTTCAATTGTGCATTAAATATGGCCTAGTATTTTATAAAAATGATTTGGTCCAATTTTGCAACAATTATTTGGTAGTTCCTTCACAAAAAAACCTCCTTTCGGGCACTCAAAAAATGGAAAATGGTTTTTTCGTCCAACGAAAATGAAAGCTTCCTTAGACAACATTGTTTGCCATTCCAATATGCATTCTTGTGCACAATATGAGATTTTTTTGAACAAACTATGCCATGGATGTGGCCATAAGATTGATCATTTGGCTTGAAAGCCTTTGATCTCCACACATGAGAGCTCGTTTGTTATTTCCATATTACAAGTTTGTTATTTTTTCTGGGAACTTGGCCACATATGGATGACACAATGCGAAGGTTTCCCAATTTTTTGATTTTTTTTGAATTTTTTATGCCCGTTTCAAAATGCGGTCAAAACGGCAGGAATGACCGTTCCTAGCTAGTGGTTGAATCTTGAAATTTTTTGGTGTTTCTATGATTAAATAGGTCCTTATGTAACTATAAATGATTTTTGGAAAAAATAAATAGCAAACTATGAGGCAGCTGCAGTTCAAATTTGACCCGCTTCCACCTGAATCGGCGGAAATTTGTCTTTTTCACGAGAAGTGGATCAAAACTTTTTGCGCCCAACCATTTGGTCAATTTTGCATTAAATATGGCCTATTGTTTTATAAAAATTATCTGGTCCAATTTTGCAACAATTACTTGGTAGTTCCTTCACAAAAAAACCTCCTTTCGGGCACTCGAAAAATGGAAAATGGTTTTTTCGTCCAACGAAAATGAAAACTTCCTTAGACAACATTGTTTGCCATTCCAATATGCACTCTTGTGCACAATATGAGATCATTTGAACAAACTATGCCATGGATGTGGCCATAAGATTGGTCATTTGGCTTGAAAGCCATTGATCTCCACACATGATAGCTCGTTTCTGAGAACACTTTTTTATAATAATTGCCGTATTACAAGTTTGTTATTTTTCTTGGGAACTTGGCCACATATGATGACACAATGCGAAGGTTTCCCAATTTTTTGATTTTTTTTGAATTTTTTATGCCCGTTTAAAAATGCGGTCAAAACGGCGGGAATGACCGTTCCTAGCTAGTGGTTGAATCTTGGAATTTTTTTGGTGTTTCTCTGATTAAATAGATACTTGTGTACCTAGAAATGATTTTTGGAAAAAATAAATAGCAAACTATGAGGCAGCTGCAGTTCAAATTTGACCCGCTTCCAGCTGAATCGGCGGAAATTTGTCTTTTTCACGAGAGGTGGATCAAAACTTTTTGCACCCAACCATTTGGTCAATTTTGCATTAAATATGGACTAGTATTTTATAAAAATGATTTGGTCCAATTTTGCAACAATTATTTGGGAGGTCCTTCACAAAAAAAATTCCTTTTGGGCACTCGAAAAATGAAAAATGGTTTTTTCGTACAAAGAAAATGAAAACTTCCTTAGGCAACATTGTTTCCCATTCCAATAGGCACCCTTGTGTATAATATGAGATAATTTGAACAAAATATGCCATGAATGTGGCCATAAGATTGATCATTTGGCTTGAAAGCCATTGATCTCCACAGGTGATAGCTCGTTTCTGAGAACACTTTTTTAAAACAATTGCCGTATTACAAGTTTGTTATTTTTCCTGGGAACTTGGCCACATATAATGACACAATGCGAAGGTTTCCAATTTTTAATTTTTTTTTTGAATTTTTTATGCCCGTTTTCAAAATGCGGTCAAAACGGCGGGAATGACCGTTCCTAGCTAGTGGTTGAGTCTTGGAATTTTATTGGTGCTTCTCTGATTAAATAGGTACTTATGTATCTAGAAATGATTTTTGGAAAAAATAAAGAGCAAACTAGAAGGCAGCTACAGTTCAAATTTGACCCGCTTCCTACTGAATCGACGGAAATTTGTCTTTTTCACGAGAGGTGGATCAAAGCTTCTCACACCCAACCATTTGGTCAATTGTGCATTAAATATGTCCTAGTATTTTAGAAAATTGAGTTGGTACAATTTTGAAATAAATATTTGGTAGGTCCTTCACAAAAAAGCTCATTTCGAGCACTCAAAAAATGAAAAAATAATTTAAAAGAACTCATTTGTCATAACTCTTTAAAAAAATATTTATCTTATTTCAATTTATGATTATTCCTGAAAACAATAGTAAAATTTGCTGACACAATAAAACATTTTTTTTTCAAAATTTCAGGTCATAATAAAATAGCTAACACGATTTAGCACATAATTTTAGTCGATTATGACCAATTTAAATGGTCAAAATATCATACCTGTATACTGCGTTCTGATTGGTCCAGGGGCCTCTCACGCGGATCATGGGTAAATCACCGTCGGATCCCCTGGATCCAACGGCCCGCACCAAACATGGATGTGTCCCCGAAACCCTAGGTCTGTCCCGTGGTCATTTTCCATCCACCCCCCCGCCTCCTTTCTTTCACTCGCTCTCTGCTCCACCTCTCCCCTTCCAGATCCGGCGGAGCTCCGCTCGATCCCCTCTCCTTCCAGATCCAGCCGCCGCACCCATTCTCTCCAGATCCTATCCAAGCCCCCCGTCCACCGTCCCCTTCCTCCGCCGTCGACGTTCGCGCTCAAGGCGTCTGCCTCACCCGCCCTCGCCATTACCTCCTCGGCGGGGTTGCCCTTCTTGGCGTCCGCTTCCGTGGCGTCGAGGGCCACGCCGCAGCGGCCAGGAGGGTCTCGCTCCACGGGGCCGCACCCGTGACCTGCTACCCCGCGCCCGCACCAACTCCGGCGCGGCTCCACCCGCCGCTCCCGCCCCGGCACCGGCGCCAAGGCCGTCCCCGCCCACCAGGTCTGGGATCCCGCCGTGGGGTTCGTCGTCAAGGTCCCCGCCGTCTCCGAGTTCTTCGTCAAGGTCCCCGCACATCCTCTCCTCACCCCCTGCCCTAGATCGGAATCGGCGCCTCCCTCCGCCACCGGCCGCCATGTCGCCGTCTCTGCTCGAGGTCAGCTCCCCTCCCTCCCCCTCTCCCCTCTCTTTCTTGTTGCGCAGTGCAGGTGGAGGTAACACTCCAATCTGGTTCGTGTGTATTCTGCTATTGTGCAGCCTGTTTGTGGGGTTGTCAGCAAGCCATGGTGTAGATTAGGACGGCCAGGAGCTTGGCAGCCACACCATCAGCGTCAGCCAGGCCAATCAACTCCCCCGCCGCTGGAGGGCATGAACAGCAACTAGGAGGTCAGCCGCCGGCCATTAAATCCACCAGCTTATCAACTTATCGTCTCTGTTTAAGTTATCAAGTCTCGTGTGGCAGTCTAAGTTATCATTCTCGTGTGGTGGTTTAGTTTATGGTCGTGAGATGAGATGGAACCTACTGAATGTCTATCTATCTGTGTTGCGTATCGTTCGCTTATGCCTGTTGAACACGCACTAGTATCGTTTAACCAACTACAGTGGTGAAATGTAGTAGTATCGTTTAATCACTGTGCCCTACTTAGGACATCCTACTTAGGACAGGACTCATATTTAGCCATGCTTTAGTCACTGTGCCCTTAGTTCTTTTTTTGTAGGGAGCTATGCTTATCATCAAAAACTCTTGGTGATGATGTTATTCCTCTTTTGGTTCATATGTTGCAATTATATACCACATAATTCTACACCATGTGGTGGACATAAGTATCTTAGTGACTTCATTTGAGTGTGCATTTTTGTTAATTCTAAGCTTCTGTTGCTGTGAAAATGTACCTCACTGACCGTCTGTCTATTTATTGTGTACTTCTTGCATGAGGAGGTGACTACTGATGCGGCGCACGAAGCAGCAGTAGGGGAAGGGGGTCTCCTGCTCGAAGAGGCGGAGGAGTAGGGGCGTGCCCAGCCGGCAGCCCTGTCCTGCTTGTGGGGGAGGGGCAGGAGGGGTCTGCTCCTCTGCTTCCATTGCGATCGCGGCAGGTAGCTCCTCCATCTCCGTCCCCCTCTTCCTGTGCTCACTACTTCTGCTGCTAAGTTGATGAATATGTGATGCACTTGTCCCAAGGAATTTTAGACGGATCTGTATGAACAAGTCATGTTTTTCTTTTATTTTATTTAGGTTGTTAGTTACCAAACAGAGAGAGAAGATGAGCTCATGCTTGGATTTTTTTTCTGCCAGCACATGATTTGTATGTATGCAATCATGCATGGCCTATCTTACTTCATTCATATATATTCTGTTCTGTACCTAACTTATATTGGAAGCTGACTATTCTGTAAGATGGATCTAACCATCATTAAGTGCACAAGTTTTCAGGATAATTCACAACTGCATTAAAAAATTCTAGTGGGAGTTATACATGTTTTCTCATGATAGATTGATCTGGACTGAAACATGATTTTGCATCCCGTTTTGCGTCGACAAATATACAAGTTATATCAGCAAGTTATTGTATGTGTTAGAGAAATTAGTGTTGATTTATTTGTTGTTCTTTTTTTCTTTCTAACTTTTGCATGAGAGCAAACTGGTGTAGCTAGCTGAACTATGCAGCCATGAATCAGGCAGCTACAGAGTAAATTGGATGATCACATGTTTTCTTTCTAATTAGTGTTAATTTAGATGATCACATGCTTACATGCTTGATAGTGTAAATGTTACTCACATCTATCAAGTTGGACTACTCGGGTGTCAAGTTGGTGTTGTACTGTAGCCTGTAGTATGAACCTGCATATGCACCTACATGTGTAGTTAGTAACTAGTACTACTGCTTGAACTCAAAATTTCTTTTACAATGAATACAAAGATGAGCATTTCTCCAGCCAATGTCTGCAGTAGTTGCTGCTGTGTAATCATCGGCTGGAGCTATGCATTTCATCAAAATTTGCAATGATGTTTGCTGCCTAAGTAACTAGAGAATTATAGAGGCCTGAGATTCTTATTTTGTTGTACTTGTACATGTAGCATTGTTCTTGGCACTATGACCTAAAGCAATCAGTCAGCCAATTGCAGTCTTGGCATGCTCTGTTGCTCTCCTAGTTGTTAACATATGTGTAGTAGTACGTAGGAATAGAGGTATGCTAAATCTGGTATTTTCAAGTATGTTGTGTTGCTGTGACTGCTCTCAGTTTAATAATTTTAACTCTTCTGGCATTTTCAAGTATGCACAGTGTATTAATGTATCATCATCTGTGTTATACGTTTCCGCCACGGAATCAACGAAATGTTCCTACAATAAGATGTATTTATTTAGACGAAGTATCCGCTTTCCCTGACATAATATGTTCATGTTCACGACAGGCCGACTGCAAATTGCTGGATGCAACATCAATGTTGCTATGATCTGCGCACGACCCAACCTTGAGGAGAGCACCTCTGCGAGCTAGAATCTCCGGATGGTAATGTTCTCCGGTCTCAATCCCTCCTTACCTAGCACAGATTCCTGATTTACTGCTTATCTGCGTGCCAAATCCATGCCTGGGACCGACCAATAGCTCTGGTTTGAGTTGGCCATGTTGTTCATGTTTTTTGATATTCTGCAAGTATATGTGAACTGATTAGCTAGCAATTTGGACCAGTGGATGGAGTCTGGTACATGTAAATGGTTTGGCATTGTCATTTTGGGCATATTCTCTAACTTTAGCCTGCAAGATCATTGAGCAGATCTGAATTGTTTACCAATTTGGATAGGTAGGTGGGGTCTGGTACATGTAGGTGGTTCGTGAACACACAACCAGGATGATTCCTATCCTACCTATGATGTGCTTATTGCTTCCAAGCTAGTGATGGCGGTCGCAGGTGCAGTACCTGCTGGTTGTTACTATCGCTGGCAGTTAGTGTTCAACATCTATCGCTTTAGCACCAAGCGACTAAACAATGTTTTGGTAAAGCTTTCAGAAATCAGTTTGCAGTGTTGAATCAGTACACATCTTTTTCCTTCTATTTGGTAGTATGAAAAACACATTAGTAAATCTGAGTAGCTTTGACATATTTTCTCTATTAACTTGCACTGGGTTGGTACCCGTGATTGCCTTGTACTTAATTCTGCTAACACTGATCTTGTTACTGTTAATTTGTTATTGCCATGGTGTTTATGCTGTTTAGAATAAGATCCATGTATCAATTCTAAGTTCTTGTCTCTCTGAAGGGACATTTCTAGCTTCTACGACCAAGACTTGTTAACTATTGTTTCTTACTTTGTTAGCTACGACATATATTTCCCCCAGTTATTCTAATTCTTCTCTGATTCATGTAACAGGATGACAGTGGAAGCCATGTTGTTGTTTTGTTTGTTCCCAGCCCTGACTATGGTCGTCGAGCGAGTCCGGCATGTTGTTCATCTAGTATAGCTTGTTAGGAGTCTGAATCTAAGAACTCACCCTGTTTTTCTTACTTTTGTTTGTTGGCAACTATGTTCATCCAGCGAGTCCAGTATGTTCACGACAGGAGCAGGTAGTTTGTGATCACATGGAAGGAGCTTGTAAAGCAGTACTATATTACAATTGTAGAACTTGTAAAGCAGTATGGTCTTCTGTATTGGAATGGATAGAGCTTGTATTATGTGATCTGGTTGCTCTTATTTAAGTATCATGTGTGTTTTTGTCTCCGAAAATCTAAATAATGCTTGAAATATGAAGAATATGAGTCTCAGTTGATGGGACCCATCTGACTAGTGGACCCTTCTTTTGGAAAAAAACTAAATTCATTTAGACAAAAAGGCCACAACCCAACAATAAAAAGGCTGCAATATTGGGCCTGGCCCATGAACCCAACCAAAAATTGACAGACAGAAAAAACACAAATAGGCCGAATTGTTGGGCTAGGCCCATGTAGAAAATTGGATTGGACTGGGCTGAATCTTGTGCCACGTCAGATTGCCACGCTGGATGCCTACGTGGCCTAAAGAGGTTGCTAGTGACCAAAACGCCACAGTAGGCTTATTTTGGTCATAAACGTTTGCGACCATTCTAGAAGAAAGGTCGCTATAGTCAGTTTACGACGCCCAACTTTTGACCTTATGTTTTTGGTCACAAAAAGGTCATAAATGGAAATTTGTGACCATTCAGTGACGAATAGTGGTGGTCATAAGTTGACATATTTCTTGTAGTGGAACCGGATGAAGACCAGTTTGATTGTGATGATGCTCATCGTGATGACCACAACTCTCTTCTATGTGATGGTAGTTTAGATGGTCGATATAGACTTGTAATGTGAAGACAAACTAGCTACTCGCAGTCTCGAGACTTGTAATGTTCTATCTTTGTTCGGTCTTTTGAATTCAGAGACTAATATGATGATTTGTATTCGGAGACTAATCTTCTATTGTATTCGATGAATCTGCTGTTGTTGTGTGGGGTTGTCTAAATTCTGTCCAATAATATATTTTGTAACCTGTGAAAATATCAGAAAAGAAAATAAATAATCCCTAATATTCATACTAGTGGCGCACTATGCAAGACACTAATGGCGCACTGTGATAATCACACTAATGGCGCATCAGCCACAAGTGCGCCATTAGTATGCCAAAGCACATGGGTACATATGGCCCCCTGGAAAGAATTCTAATGGCGCACTGTGGGCAATACTAATGGCACACCACGTGGTGCGCCATTAGAACACCAGATACTAATGGCGCACCAGTGGTGCGCCATTAGAATTTAATTCTAATGGCGTGATGCTAGTGGCGCACCAGTAGTGTGCCATTAGAAGGCAAAACTGGTGCACCACTAGCATGCCTTTTCCTTGTAGTGCATAACCACTCGATCATCACAATAACAAGGTTTCGAGATCAACAGTTAACATACGGAAGTAGTAGGAACTGAACTGAGACTTAAATCCAACAATCTTATAAGTCTATGGATTAGTAACACGTGATCCTGATAGAAAGAAGAGAAAGCCTAGTTCCTTAACCCCGTAGGAAAGATAATGTGACTCAGATCAGAAGGCTTAAGGTATAAGGAGTAAAAAGAGCCTTACGTTCCATCCCACAATCAATTCCCTTATATAATTAAAGAATTTCTAGACTCAACTTCGACCAGTTTGGCTTGGAAATCCTACAGGCAGTCAGGCTCTGATACCAAAGCTGTCAGGACCCCGACTCAATGTCACATCGATCTAGCATGTAACACCTCATATCACTTTGCGGCCTCACGCATGGTATTCCCACCGGTGTCGCCTTCCCTTTGCCAGGGACCGTTTGCGCCTTTTGGCACATGTATATGATGGTGTCGCTAGCATCCATATGATAAGGAGCCCGGGCTGACATGGCTAGTCATAAACCCAAAGTGGCACAAACTTACAGGGACAGGCATCCATGACCCAGCATCAAACGTGTTGGTCATCAGCGAGTGAATCCAGGCTGTAGCACTGGGCTAGCAGGACTCCGGTGAACCGGGCTGTAGCAGGCTAACAGGACTCCGGTATTCATTGCGTGACATTTCCTCGAAGGGACAGACACAGGAACGAAGAAGGACACATGCCGGCCAGCCTAAGTGTTCCGGAGCAGTAGCAAGCTACCAAGGCTCAGTGGAAGCACTAGGGGACATTTCCCGGTAAGAGAGGCTACCAAGGATAAACAACTAGATAGTCAGATCCCACACATACCAAGCATTTCAATAACATACACACAATATGCTCGATATGTGCAAATACAACATGGCATCACAACATGACTCTACAACTCAAGTATCTTATTCAATAGGCTCCGAGGAGCGAGATATTACAAACATGGGTCTCATGACCCAACATTCAGAGCATACAAGTCAAAGCACACACGGAAGCTTAACATGTCTGAGTACAGACAACTATAAATAAAAAAGGCTGAGAAGCCTGACTATCTACCAGATCCTGCCGTGGGCACAAGATTGTAGCTGAGGTAACAAGCTAAACGTCGAAGTCCACGCGGAACTACTTGTGAGATGGAAGTCTCTCTGCAAAAACATAAAATAGGCAAACGTGAGTAGAAATGTACCCAGCAAGACTTACATCAGACCTAACTACATATGCATCATTATCAACAAAGGGGGGTGGTGGGGTTTAATTGCAGCAAGCCAGCTTTGACTCAATGGCTATCCTGAACTAAGACTGCAAGTAACTCTTTTGAGGTGGCGCACACGATTCCACATATCCACCATATCAATACACCACTATGGATCCGCTCCCGTCTCCCTACAAGAATGCCATCCATAGCACTCACACTTATCTTGCGTATTTTAGAGTATCCACTTTCACTTGTCTATGAGCTGTACAGGCAACCCAGAAGTCCTTTACCGCAGACACGGCTTTTCGAATAGATCATATTAACCCTGCAGGGGTGTACTTCTTCACACACGCTGTCGCCACTTACCGCCATGTACACGTCGTGTATCTCGGCAACCTTCAAGCGGAAGCCTGGTGAGGGAGTCGGCCATGACCTGACTAACCACACAAGTCTCTCGTCCAGGTTTATCGCCTATTCAGGTTCCATCCGCAAGGAGATCCGGCCGGGGTGTTGCTCACGGCCCCAAACGGTGTCAGCAGGGTTCCCAAGCACACCATCCGGGTGCCACTTGGTACACCGTGCCACTGTGCCTAGTCTGTCCCAAGCCCACCTGTATCGGGTGCACTTGGTAGACTACTAACACTACCTACAAAGACCGGAAACTAGTTGCAACTCCTGGACAGAGATCAGGTTGATTAATAAGTCTAGAGGGGCACTTAAGCATTCCAATGTGTGGTAGTAACTGTTCATGGATCACAAACACAGAACTCAGTTCCCGAGGACGGCTGCAATGAGACAACCCACCATGTACTCCTACATGGCCTCTCACCGCTACCTTTACCAAATCATGTTCACACACTTAGCTCACACACAGTAGGACATGTTCACACACCTCCGATTCATCCCCGATGAATCAGACCTGACTCAACTCTAAGCAGTAGCAGGCATGACAAACAAGCATGGATGAGTAGGCACATCAGGGCTCAAACAACTCCTACTCATGCTAGTGGGTTTTATCTATTTACTATGGCAATGACAGGTCATGCAGAGGATAAAGGGGTTCAACTACCGCAGCAAGTAACAGTTGTATCGTTGTTGTCCTAATGTAGTAAAATAGAGCAGGAGCGAGAGAGTGGGATTGTATCGGAATGAACAAGGGGTTTTTGCTTTCCTGGCACTTCTGAAGATAGTGTAGTTCTTCAGTGGTGTCATTGATCACATCGATGAAACACGTCTATCGGGAGGGAACAAACACTAGCAAACAAGGAAGAACACAATCAATGCAATGCACAATATGATGCATGATCATGACATGGAAATATGATGTGATTTGAGCCAATGCAACTAGCAGCAGTTTAAATGAAGTTGATTTGAACCTTAGGTTCAAATTCAAACTCCATATGTGAAGGTTTAAATGTCATTATATGATTTGTCCTAAACAGCAGCCATAAGTTGTTCTAACATGCATGAAAATGGTACACATGGATAGATTGGATTTTGCTGATCATTTTTCATATATAAATTATTTCATTCTGAGTTACGGTTGATTTTATATGAATTTTTGAAGTTTGTAACATTTTCTGGAATTTTCTGTATTATTTTAAATCCAGAAAATGGTTAACTGCGTCAGCATTGCATCACTGTGACGACAGCAGGTCAACTGCGGTTGACCAGGTCAAACCTAACGTGTGGGGTCCACACGTCAGTGACACAACTAATTGTTAGTGTCATAAGTGGGGGGGGGGTAGTGCTAACTAACTCCTGGCCGGTGGGGTCCACCTGCCAGGCCGGTGAGGTCGTCGTCGGCGACCACGGGACATGGCGGTGTCCGTGTTACAGGCCACAGGGGCGGCGGCTAAGGGCACCAGGGCGTAGCCTGGGCTCTCGCGCATCCAGGGGAGGCGACAGGAGGACGCGGGGTGGCCGGAGCTCGCCGGAGCGGAGCTCGGGGCGGCGGCCGAAACACGGCTCCGGGCGGGATGTGCCTGCAGGGCATGACAGGGGCTGTGGAGGGCCTCTACGGCCTCCTAGCGTCACTAGGAGCATAGTGACGTGCGCGGGAGCGGCTGGCTCGGGTTCTGATCACGGTGGCGCCATGGACGGCGGCGAGGTGCTCGCGGTTTCGACAGGTAGCAGGCTACGACGCGTAAGCAAAGGAACGGAGAGGGGGAAACGGACGGTGAGCTCACGTGGATCCCGTAGAGGTGGACGGCGAGCTCGGGGAAGGCCGAACGGCGACAAATTTGACAGCGGCGATCCGCGACACCGACGAGGAGGACGACGTCGAGGGCAGCTCTGCAGGGCATTGGCTTGCGTGAGTCATCATAGAGGTCGAGGACGGCAGCGTGGAGCTAATGGGCTCGTCGGAGGGGCGAGGCAGTGGCGGTGGGCGCGTCAACGATGTGTGGCAGCGAGGGCAGCGCTCGGGTGTGGTGAGAGAGAGCGAGGGAGAGGAGGGGAAGGAATGAGAGAGAGTGAGAGAGGTGCGGGGCGTCTCCATGGCGCATCCAGAAGAGCCGGGGCATCGCGGTGGAAGCAGGAGCTGGCGCGCGCGGGGCGACCATGCGCCCTGCCTACTGGCGTGAGGAGGAAGACGACAAAGGAGGCTGCGGTGGGCTGGGCCAGTATTAGTTGGGCCGGGTGGGCTGCCAGGTGAGCGCCAGGTAAGTCTCTCTTTCTTCTGCTTTTCTGTTTTTGTTATTTTTGCAGATTTGTTTTAATTTGGTTTGCTAACCAAATTATTTTTGCAGCTCTCTAGAAATTATTGTGGATGCAATAAGTTTTATCCTAGAGCTCCACAAAACATTCCAGGATCATTGGAGCAATAAAAATATTTATAGAATTTATTTGCTCCAACTCAAATACAATTATGATTTAATTCAAAAGGCCCAAAATAAATATTTCAATCACTCCAAAAATATTGGTTTGCATTTTACCTCATGCAAATATTTTCATAGAATAACAGGAATATTTTCTTGGACTCATTGGATGAGATTTAAATGTTGATTATTTTTAGAGGTCTTCTGAGGCGTTTGAAAATTCCTCAATTCAAATTTCATTAGAATTTAAACATGATGCTCACATGAAGGGCTAGCCTAGTGCATACCAGAACTAGGGATGTGACATCTCCTCATACTTATAGTCAAAATAAAGCTTTTACCAAACATATTGTTGATGCCTTGATGCAATCTTACGAGGAAAAACTTAATTTGGAAGTTTCTATACCTAGAAAACTTTATGATGAGTGGGAACCTACTATAAAGATTAAAACTAAAGATCATTAGCACTATGCTTTATGTGATTTTGGTGCTAGTGTTTCCACGATTCCGAAAACTTTATCCGATGTGCTAAGTTTCCATGATTTTGATGATTGCTCTTTAAACTTGCACCTTGCGGATTCCACAATTAAGAAACCTATGGGAAGGATCAATGATGTTCTTATTTTTTCAAATAGGAATTATGTGCTCGCAGATTTTATCGTTCTTCATATAGATTGCAATCTTTCATGTCCTATTATTCTTGGTAGAACTTTCCTTAGGACGATTGGTGCAATTATTGATATGAAGGAAGGGAATGTTAGATTCCAATTTCAATTAAGGAAAGGCATGGAACACTTTCCAAGAAAGAAAGTTAAATTACCTTATGAATCTATCATGCGAGCTACTTATGAATTGAATGCCAAAGATGGCACCACTTAGATCTATCCTCGCTTTTATGCCTAGCTAGGGGCATTAAACGATAGTGCTAGTTAGGAGGCAAGCCAATTTTATTTTTGTTTATTACTTTTTGCTTATGTTTATTAATAAAAGCTTCATCTATCTTCTGTTTAGATGTGTTTTCATGTTTTAATTAGTGTTTGTGCCAAGTAGAACCTATAGGAAAACCTACGGTGATAGTTAATTTGATTCTGCTGAAAAACAGAAACTTTTGCGCGCACGAAAAGAA
The DNA here is from genome assembly GCA_963921465.1 of Triticum timopheevii. NCBI lineage: Eukaryota > Viridiplantae > Streptophyta > Magnoliopsida > Poales > Poaceae > Triticum > Triticum timopheevii. Next base: position 114,125,448 of record OY997266.1, on the reverse strand, counting down.
TTTTAGTAAATCACAGAAACGTGCTTTTGCGTTGATTATTTTTTCTGTAAATCAATAGGCACATTTTCCAGGACTTCCTATTTTTGTAAGATTGTTAGATTTCCATAAGTATTCCAAAGTTATAGATTTCTAAAAACTATTCTGTTTTTGACAGATTCTGTTTTTCGTGTGTTATTTGCTTATCTTGATGCATCTATGGCTAGTATCGGGGGGTATGAACGATAGAGAAGTTGGAATACATTAGGGTTAACACCAACATAAATAAAGAATGAGTTCATTGCAGTACCTTATGTGGTGGTTTTTCTTTCTTGCACTAACGGAGCTTATGAGATTTCCTGTTGAGTTTTGTGTTGTGAAGTTTTCAAGTTTGGGTAAAGATTTGATGGACTATGGAATAAGGGGTGGCAAGAGCCTAAGCTTGGGGATGCCCATGGCACCCCAAGATATTCAAGGATAACCAAAAGCCTAAGCTTGGCCATGCCCCGGAAGGCATCCCCTCTTTCGTCTTCGTCTATCTGTAACTTTACATGGAGCTATATTTTTATTCGCCACATGATATGTGTTTTGCTTGGAGCGTCTTGTATGATATTAGTCTTTGATTTTTAGTTTACCACAATCATCCTTGCTGTACACACCTTTTGGGAGAGACCCACTTGATTCGGAATTTATTAGAATACTCTATGTGCTTCACTTATATCTTTTGAGCTAGATAGTTTTGCTCTAGTGCTTCACTTATATCTTTTAGAGCACGTCGGTGGCTAGATTTTGTAGAAAATGTTGATCTCTCATGCTTCAGTTACATTATAGTCTTTTAGAACAGCATGGTATTTTCTATGGTTATAAAATTGGTCCTAGAATGATGGGCATCCAAGTTGGGTATAATAAAAACTATCATAGAAAGTGAATTGGATGCTATGATCAATTTGATACTTGATAATTGTTTCGAGACATGGAGATGGTGATATTAGAGTCATGCTAGTTGGGTAATTGTGAATTAGAAGAATACTTGTGTTGAAGTTGGCAAGTCCTGTAGCATGCACGTATGGTAAAAGTTGTGTAACAAATTTGTTGCATGGGGTGCTCTTTTGATTGCCTTCCCTTGTGTGGAGGTCGGGGGCGCGCGATGGTTAACTCCTACCAACCTCCCCCCTAGGAGCATGCGTAGTACTTTGCTTCGAGGTCTAATAAAACTTATGCAATATGTATATGAGTTCTTTATGACTAAAGTGAGTCAATGGATTATACGCACTTTTACCTTACCATCATTGCTAGCCTCTTCGTGCATTGCCCTTTCTCACCTTGAGAGTTGGTGCAAACTTCGCCGGTGCATCCAAACCCCGTGATATGATATGCTCTATCACACACAAACCTCCTTATATCTTCCTCAAAACAGCCACCATACCAACCTATTATGGCCTTTCCATAGCCATTCCGAGATATATTGCCATGCAACTTTCCACCATTCCGTTTATCATGACATGCATCATCATTGTCATATTGCCTTGCATGATCATGTAGTTGACATCGTATTTGTGGCAAAGCCACCATGCATATTTTTTCATACATGTCACTCTTGATTCATTTCCCATCCCGGTACACCGCCGGAGGCATTCATATAGAGCCATATCTTGTTCTAGTTTTGAGGTGTAACTCATGAGTTGTAAATAAATAGAAGTTTGATGATCATCATTATTAGAGCATTGTCCCCAAATAAAGAAAGAAAGGCCAAAAAGAAAAAAAGGAAAGACCAAGGAAAAAAAAAGAAAGGGCAAAAAAAAGAAAGGCCCAAAAAAGGATAAAAAAAGGGGCAATGTTACTATCCTTTTCCACACTTGTGTTTCAAAGTAGCACCATGTTCTTCATATAGAGAGTTTCATTTGTTGTCACTTCCATATACTAGTGGGAATTTTTCATTATAGAACTTGGCTTGTATATTCCTACGATGGGCTTCCTAAAAATGCCCTAGGTTTTCGTGAGCAAGCAAGTTGGATGCGCACCCACTTAGTTTCTTTTGTTGAGCTTTCATACATTTATATCCCTAGTGCATCCGTTGCATGGAAATCCCTACTACTCATGTTGACATCAATTGGCGGGCATCTCCATAGCCCGTTGATTAGCCTCGTCAATGTGAGACTTTCTCCTTTCTTGTCTTCTCCGCACAACCTCCATCATCATACTCTATTCCACCCACAGTGCTATATCCATGGCTCATGCTCATGTATTGTGTGAGAGTTGAAAAAGCTGAAGCGCGTTAAAATGTATGAACCAATTGCTTGGCTGAAACCGGGGTTGTTCTTGATGGGAGTATTTTGTGTGATGAAAGTGAAACATAGCCTAACTATATGATCTTGTAGGGATGAACCTTCTAATTCCATGTTATTTTGAGAAGACTTGATTGCTTAGTTAGTATGCTTGAAGTATTACTATTTCTTATGTCAATATGAACTTTTATTTTGAATCATTTGGACCTGAACATTCATGCCACAATAAAGAAAATTACATTAAGAATAATGCCACAACAAATGGAATGAAACCTTCGGGAGAGATCTTTTAGGAACAAACGCAATCCAGGGGACTTGGAGTGGAAGTCAAGCAACAAACAAGGCGGCCACGAGGGTGCCCGGTGTGCCCCTTGGGGGAGGGCACGCCCCAACCCTCATGGGCCCCTCGAGCGTCCACCGACCTACTTATTCCTCCTACATATATCCATATATCCCGAAAACATCTGGGAGGACCACGAAAAACTATTTCCAACGCCGCAACCTTCTGTATCCGCGAGATCCCGTCTTGGAGCCTTGCCGACGCTCCGCTGGAGGGGGAATTGACCATGGATGGCCTCTACATCATCTCCAAGGCCTCGCCGATGAGTTGTGAGTAGTTTACCACAGACCTTCGGGTCCATAGTTATTAGCTAGATGGCTTCTTCTCTCTCTTTGAATCTCAATACAAAGTTCTCCTCGATCTTCTTGGAGATCTATTCGATGTAACTCTTTTTGCGGTGTGTTTGTCGAGATCCGATGAATTGTGGGTTTACAATCAAGTTTATTTATGCAAAATATTTGAATCTCCTCTAGATTATTTTATGTGTGATTAAGTTATCTTTGCAAGTCTCATCGAATTATCAGTTTGGTTTGGCCTACTAGATTGATCTTTCTTGCAATAGGAGAAGTGCTTAGCTTTGGGTTCAATCTTGTTGTGTCCTTTCCCAGTGACAGCAGGGGAAGCAAAGCACGTATTGTATTGTTGCTATCGCGGATAAAAAGATGGGGTTTATGTCATATTGCATGAGTTTATCCCTCTAGATCATGTCATCTTTCTTAATGTGTTACTCTATTCTTCTTGAACTTAATACTCTAGATGAAGGCAGGAGTCGGTCGATGTGTGGAGTAATAGTAGTAGATGCAGAATCGTTTCGATCTACTTGTCACGGATGTGATGCTTATATACATGATCATGCCTAGATAATCTCATAACTATGCACTTTTCTATCAATTGCTCGACAGTAATTTGTTCACCCACCGTAATACTTATGCTATCTTAGGAGAAGCCACTAGTGAAATCTATGGCCCCTGGGTCTATCTTTTATCATATAAGTTTTCCATCTACTTTTATTTGCATCTTTTATTTTCCAATCTATATCATAAAAATACCAAAAATATTTATCTTATCATATTATCACTATCAGATCTCACTTTTGCAATTTACCGTGAAGGGATTGACAACCCCTTTATTGTGTTGGTTGCGAGGTTCTTGTTTGTTTGTGTAGGTGCGTGGGACTTTTGAGGAGCCTCCTGCTGGATTCATACCTTGGTTCTCAAAAACTGAGGGAAATACTTACGCTACTTTGTTGCATCACCCTTTCGTCTTCAAGGAAAACCAATGCAGTGCTCAAGAGGTAGCACATGCAAATGGCAAGCTTTGGCTGATTCCTTAGGACTCCACACCTGCGCTTGCCTCCTTTGCACCAATGAGGAAACATGTTGCTCTGCGCCTGCTGGCGTGTGCCTGTCCTTGGTCACCATGGCCGATGTCATTCCAACCTCGTGAGGCTAGGTCTTGCATAGAAATCTCCGCTCCGTCAGGAGGCTGCTCCTTCAGGACGTCTTGATGTCGCCTGCCTCGCGAGGCTTGGCCCCTCGCGAGGGTCTTTTCTTGTCGTAGTTGAAGTTGGGCTGTACCAGGCCGTCGATGGAGCCACGCCGTGGGCCGTAGGCAGGCAAGTCTGGGCACCTTGGTTCCGAGAGTGCTGACAGAAGCCACCAGGCCCAAGGCGCGCTCACACTTGGCTTCAAGGCGAAGCCAAAGGCCAAGTGCGGAACGTTGCGGGCCCCAATCACCTATGGACCGAGCCAACGCATGGTGCTCGATAAGACATGGGCGCCTCCGCTTCCCCACGCTGCCTCGACAACCGTTCGACATGAGAACTGCCTGCTGCATGCAGAGAACATCATCATTACTTGAGATAGTGGGAAGCCGATGATTTACCTTCTCTGGGCTATAAATGGGGGGAGCGGGCGGAGCCCCCTGACCATCTTTGTCTTCTTGTTTCTTGCTCCTCCTTCTCCTTGCTTCATCGCCATGCTAGTGCGTCCATGGCAACAATCAGGAGGTTCTCCATAGCAGAGAAAGGGAATGCCCCCGAGGTGGAACTCGTGCTGCTTCCCCCGAAGAAGAGGTCCAATCGCTCTTGGGTGGCGCCGACGAGGTTGCAATGGCATGGCCTTGGAATGAGCGGGCCCCGCCGGGCTTTTGAATTCCCTTGTACGCCTGCGCGCAGGGCCCTGCGCCTGATAACCGGCGCCGCGAGGAGAGGAGCCGTGGAGGAGGGCAAGCATCGGCTGCGAGGCTGCCTCCTTGGCGGTCCCACACCGAAGGCTAGTCCAAGAGTTCATGGTGTGGGCGGCAATGCCGCCGCACACATGGATTTGCCTCCTGAGGCCCTTCGCGGGGGATATGCCGCCAAGGGGACCAGTCGAGCTGTGGCTGCAGCATGACGGATGCTACGGCCAGGCCTCAGAAGCAAAGGTCGAGGTCGTGGACACCGGTGACGCCTTCATGACCCGAGGATGGGGCATGATTGCTCGTGCGTGCCGCCCAGAGGGGGGACACACCATCCACTTCGTGTATGACTAGGCGTCGATGCGCTTCTTCAAGGTCTTCGATGAGGAAGGCCGACGGTTGGGGTGCTGCCTTGAGGTGGGTGGCTGCGGAGACAAGACTGCCGGTGATGAACATGCCCTTGGCCTTGCGAGCGACTCCTCCGACAGCGGAAGCACATCTTCAGACTGTAGTAGCGCTTCTTCTAAGCAAGACTTGAGTGACGATGTCACCTACGAACCGCCAAGCCATCGCGCTCGCGCCTCAGGAACGGCGTCGGCCCGGCGTCGCCGGTGAAGCCGTTGAGGCCTCGCTCACCTTAGGACTTCCTTATTTGTTTTGTCCCGACATCATGTCATGACGAACCCCTTGGGGGCATGTAAAAACTGTAATGCTTTTGCTTAGTAGCTTTTAGTCTTCAATCAGCACCACGCTTGCGTCTACCACTACGACACGGTCCCCCTTTCATTCTTGCGGTAGGACAGCGCTCTATGTTGGCAGGACCGAGTCCCCAGGCAGGCTTCGGCCATCACTGGTATGCCAGGTCGTGATGTCGTGGTCAAGGCCAGGAGGTGAGCGGCCCAAGGTGCAGTGAGAGCCCCTGAGGCGCGATGCTCAGGAGGTCCCCTTTGACGCGCAAGCAGCTCCCGAAGGACATAAAGGGAAGCACCCTTTCCCCAGCGAGGTCGCGAGGGTCATGATGTCGACCTCGAGATTAATGCTCTGCACATGCTTGGAGACTTATCTTGCGATCCGTGTTTATCTCCACACTGCGGTGGCAGCCTTTGCGCGATGCATAGCCGCGTTTCCACAGCCAGAACACTCCCTAAGAGAAACTCTTATCGACCCCTTCCCCTCCCCTCATCTGGGTGCTCTACGTCCTCAGGTCCCGGCTCCCAAGCGAGGCTCACCCGCCGCTGGTATGCCAGGTCGCGTTACCGTGGACAAGGCCAAGGGGTGAGAGCTCGGGGGCCGGTAGGGGGCCCTGAGGTGCGATGCTTAGAGGCTGCCCCTTTAACGTGCAAGCGAATTGGGTTTTTGGAAAGGGACGGCTGGCCTCACATAGTTGCCTCAGAGTGATCGTGACCCGCCGCACCGGGTCCTGAGGTTCCTGCAGGTCAGCTGGAAGAAGGATGCATGGCATATAACGGTGCTTGCCGACCTGCTGGCGATCCTTCCGCGAGAAGGTGAAGGCACCGAGGACCTCGTGAGGTGACGTATGCGGATCTGGCCGTGAGGCACAGCTCGGTCTCTCAGGTTTTTCAGCGCTGTAGGGACGGACCCATGCATAGGCGCCGTGCCAACAGCCCCCATTGCGAACGAACTCAAGGCGAGTTAGCAGCGCGCGGGAGCCATGCAGGGCGGCCTCGCAAATAACATCGCAATGGATATGATGCCAGCAATAGCATAAAGCAGCTTGTAAAAGGGCGAAATCAGTTCTGATAGATGCGCAACACGATACATGCTGCGGGGCAAAACCATACAACTTGAGGATAATGTAGCCCGAGGGGGGGGGGGCTCGGAGGCTTTCGCTCCTCCTCCTGCCAGGAGTGCCTAGCGCCTGGCTTCACGAGGTGCCAGGATGCCCTGCATGCATCGTTGGGGCGAGGCTGCTGCGCCTGGCAGGCCGAATGGCATGCGGACGTAGATGTGGGGGTGGCCTCCATACCGGCCGACACTAGACGTCTAGAAGAGCTCCTGAGAAGCAGCTCTATTGAGGTCCGGGATGTTGACGTAGACGCGTAGCTCGCCACTCGCGTCCTGAGCAGCAGCTGCATTGAGTGATGTAGGCCGTAGCTCGCCTCGCATGGCCCGCACCTCCTGAAGATCCTCGATTGCCCTAGTGATGAACTCCTGCATGCTTGGGGCCTTGCGCCCTATGCCTTGCTCCTGGAAGCACGCTTTGGAGCACGCCTCCACATGGTGCCCGAATGCCTCCCTCGTGATGTTGGCCAAGTTGGAGGGCTTCAAGAGACGAGGCCCTGAGCATAACCTGAGGGGGAGTGCTCGGTGTGTCTCCCTATGCGAGAGGAAAAGGCGCCCCAGCAGAGGGCGACAGGCCCGAGTCATGATCATCAGGCATGCCCGCATCCGGAGTGCCCCTGAGGAGGAGCTGCTTCTTCTTCTTGGGGGCAACCTCAAGGGGAAGGTGATGCTCTCGCCATCCGAGTTCTCGACCGCCGCTGCCTGGTAGGCTCACTCGGGGGAGCACACCGTGTCTTTCTCATCGCAGGCGACCGTGATGATGCCGCCACTTCCTGGCATCTTGAGGATGTTGTAGTCATGGTGAGTTGCCGCCATGAACTTGGCGAGGGATGGGTACCCGAGGATGGCATTGTATGGCAGGAGAATGTGAGTGGCATCGAACTCGATGAGCTTGGTGCGGTAGTTGTCGCATTTGCCGAAGGTGACGGGGAGGCAAATCTGCCTAATGGGGCGCGTGGAGTCGTCGGTCATCCCTGAGAATGGGTTGGTGGGCTGAAGCTGGTCATATGGCACCTGGAGCCTGTCAAATGTCTCGACGGAGAGGACATTGAGCCTAGGGCCACCATAAGCGAGTATCTTGGTGACGAGAAATTTGCTGATGGTAGGTGAGCAGAGCATGGGGAGCACGCCTGAAGTGGCCGCGCACCTGAGCTGGTCCGAAGAGTCAAAAGTGATGGCGTACTTGGACCACCTGAGTGGAAGCGATGCCTTGAGCTTGGGGAGGGCCGCGTTCACCTCAAGAGCGGACTGCTTAAATATGCAATGGGAGGCAGGGGCCTAAGCACCTCCCAGGATGCAGGCGATAGCACGAGGCTCTTTAAAGCCCCTAGCCCCATCGCCCTGGCGGTGGTCATCATTCCGTCTTGGCGGTGGTGGCAGAGGAGGGAGGCCAATGTTGCCCTGAGGACGGTCCTCACAAGGTTGGTCCGCCACGGACCGTCGCGAGGCTGGTCCTGCCAGCAGTCTTCATGAGGCTGGTCATGCTGACCCTGGAGGGGGCCACGATCGTCCCAGCGACCTCCGCTTTGACCTCCTCCGCAGTCGTAGCCATGGTCGTTGTGCTCAGTGTGTCGGCCAAGGCGCCCGTCGCGTATAGCCCTGAGCTCTTGCCAGTCATTGGTGTTATGGATGTGCACGTTGTGGAAGCCGCAGAATGGGCAGTTGCCTTTGGAGGACTCAGGGTGATCATAGCTGCACTTCATGTCAGGCTCTATTGCGAGCACCGCCGGGCCCTTGCTCTTCACGTCCTTTGCCTTGGCCTTCTTGTCTTCGGGATCGGCTTCTGGGAGCTTGAGGAGCGAGAGACGGCCTTCCTTTGCCCTCGCGCACCTGGTCGCCATATTGAACATCTCCAAAGCTGAGCATATGTCCTCGTGTATGGCGAGCTCCTCCTTCATATTGATGTCCCCGAGGACATCTGTGAATGCTGAGATGATGGCCTCGTCCGACATCTTGGGGATCTTGAGGCGAACGTTGATGAAGTGCTGGATGTATTTGTGCAAGGTCTCTCCTGGTTGTCGCTTGATGCGCTGCAGGTCGCCAGCTGCAGGAGCGTGGTCGTGGGTGCCTTGGAAGTTGGCAATGAAGCGCTCTCGCAGCTCATCCCAGGAGAATATCGACCCCATGGGGAGGTTTAGGAGCCATGGACGCGTGCCATCCTTGAGAGCAATGGGCAACTAGTTCGCCATGACCTTCTCGTCACCACTCGCTGCCTCGATGCTCCGCACATAGAGCTGAAGGAACTCGGCCGGGTCAGGGGTGTCGTCGTTGTGCGGAGGAAGATCCGGTTTGAACTTGCCGGGCCATACGACACGGCGAAGCTCTGGAGTGAACGCCCGGCATCCCACCGTGGCCTCGGGGGCTCGCCTCGAAGGGGGAGCCAGGTCTTGACGCCCGCGTGCAACCACCTCAGTTTGCACGCGGTCTTGACGCGGGGGGCAGGAGGAGCTAGGAGCGCACGCACCTCTCCCTGGGGCCACTGCACGAGCCGATAGCTTTCTTCATCGCGCGCAGGCGCCCTACATGACTGGTCATGCTGGGAGCCTCGCGCCTTGGCTCGGGGACGACATCTTGCCGGAGAGGAGGAGGAGGCGCGCCATGAGCTGCATCGCCTGCCTGGGGCTGCGGGGGATGCAGCGAACGGGACAGTGCAGGAGCCTCTCCAGCAGCGCTGACGAGCTCGGCAATGCGGTCCAGCCAATCCTCATAGAGGTCATCGGCCGGACGGTAGCACAGAAGCTCACGTGCCATGAGTAGCGCCGACTGCGCGGTCTCCGGCCCGCGGCAGGCGTGGGAGGACGAAGTAGCGGCTGGGGTCAGCGACGGAGTGGCAGTGCGGCCGTCACGTTGCATGGGGTGCGGCAGCGATGAATCCTGCTACTCGTGGGCTGCAGGCTTAGTGGTAGTGTTGGCCATGGGCCACGGGGAGCGGCGAGGAGCACCGTTGCCTGCGGCTGCCATCTGAGCAACGCGCACAGCGAGGGCTGCCCGGCGCTCGGCACGAACTTGACGAGGGACTGCCACGAGAATAGCGGAGCGGGGGTGGAACAACTGACAGAAGAGAGGCTTCGACATGCCCCTACCTGGCGTTAAATGTTGGATTCCTGGCTCCGCAGACTCAAGAAAGGTTCGAACTCACGGGCTTGTGCGAAGAACTGAACCTCTCAAGCCGATTGATCCGCTGCTCTCACGACCTAGCTTGATGAACATGAAGGAGAAAGACATGGCAGTTTGCCCAGGTTTGGGCCACCTTGCGGTGTAATACTCTACTCCTGCTTTGTGGTGGATTAGCCTCGCGGGGGGCTGAGGATGAACTGGTACAAGTGGAAGGATAGCCTCAGGAGGCGTGTTCTTGTGATGAGCTCTTGGGGATTCAACAAGCTCATTACCTGATGCTTTCTATGGTCGTGGCTAGGCTATATTTATAGTAGCCTTGGTCCTCTTCCTCCAAAATTTAGGCGGGAAGGGATCTCACAACGGCCAAATTTAAAAGGGGACAAGAAGTACATATCATCCCGACGAAAGGAGGTCTTCACCTGCAAAACTTCTGATCGTGATGTCATGGTGAACTCGGTGATGACATTCATCCTGTCGTTCTCCGCAATCCTGGTCTCGTTGCACGCAAATGGAAACCTTTGGATGATTCCTTAGGACTCCACACCTCTGCTTGCCTCCTTTGCACCAAAGAGGAAACCTGCCGCTCTATGCCTGCTGGCGCGCGCCGAGCCTTGGTCATCATGGCTGATGTCATTCCAACCTCGTGAGGCTAGGTCTCGCATAGAAATCTCTGTTTCGTCAGGAGGACACCATAGGAGGCCGCTCCCTCAGGAGGTCTTGATGTCACCCACCTCACGAGGGTCTTGTCTTGTTGTAGTCGAAGCTGGGCCGTACCATGCCGTCGATGGAGTCACACCGTGGGCCGCAGGCAAGCAAGTCTAGGTACCCCACTTCCCAGAATGCCAATAGTTCTGGACCAGTATAGAACAAGTCGTTCCCTATCAATGTCCCGTAAATGTGTGTCAGGAGAAAGTAAGGGAATTTGATGAGTTTCCTTGTCAGTGAAGCATGTTTTCTTCAGGTAATTTCGATAATGCCACAAAGCATTGTTGAAGATAGCGGAGGTATTAGCACATGTTATCTCATCCTGAGTTTCCAACTCAATCCTTCTCTGCAGGGAAAACTAGGAACATTTGTTGTATTATAACCACCATGGAGGTAGAAAGTATGGGACAAAGCAAAGTAATTGCCATGAATAACATTACTTACACATAACTCCAAGACGAACACCTGCAACTGGCTTTTCCCTTCATCTTCAGTATAATATTTCCATGACGGGAAGATATGCACATAGGATTTAACGACATCAAATGCCATATATGCTAAACTACGAATGGCTGGTTGTGCTTCATCCACGGGATAACTGGTGGAGTTGGGGTACGTCATGGTAGTACTAGCGCTTTGGGCACTGGAGTAGCCTTACTAACTGCTCTTTTTTGGGAGCTCTGTGGTGGAGATGGTGTTGTGTCAACTGGAACTGGGTTACTATCCGCTAGGGTTGGGATTAGATTCGGCAAAGCTGGTTCTCTGTCCATTAGAGTAAGGGCACAATCTGCGCGAGTCTGGGTTATGTGTGGTAGGGCTGGTGATTGCTCGTATCTGTGTTGGTATTTCCCCGAAGAGGAGAGGATGATGCAGCACAACAACGGTAAGTATTTCCGTGAGTTATGAAACCAAGGTTATCAATCCAGTAGGAGAACCAAGTAACACTATGTAAAGAGTACCTGCACACAAATAACAAATACTTGCAACCCAACGCGTAAGAGGGGTTGTCAATCCCTCCTCGGTATTGAGATAGATTAAATTATATGAGATTAGATAAATAGATCTAGCAAAAACACAAAATAAAATAAAGAAAGAAAAGGGCAGGAAGGTATTTTTGCGTTTTTGGAATAATGGATCTGAAAACAATAAGATAGAAAATAGACCCGGGGGGGCGTATATTTCACTAGTGGCTTCTCTCAAGAAAAATAGCTTACGGTGAGTAAACAAATTACTAGTGGGCAATTGATAGAAGAGCAAATAATTATGATGATATCCATGGCAATGACCATGTATATAGGCAGCACATTCAATATTAGTAGACCAACTCCTGCCTACTTCTACTCCTATTACTCCACACATCGCTATCCAGCATGCATCTAGTGTATTAAGTTCATGGGGAAACGGAGTAATGCAATAAGAGCGATGACATGATGTAGACAGGATCTTATTCATGTAGGAATATACCCCATATTTTTATCCTTAATGGCAATGACACATGCATGTCACTTCTCCTTCTGTCATTGAGATTTGAGCACTGCAAGATCAAACCCATCACAAAGCACCTCTTCCCATTGCAAGAAAAATCAATCTAGATGGCCAAACCAAACTAAAGTTTCGGCGAAGAAATATGAGGCTATAATAATCATGCATATAAGAGATCAAAGAAGACTCAAATAATATTCATAGATAGAATTGATGATAAACTCACAATTCATCGGATCCCAACAAACACAGCAGAAAAAATCACTACATCAAATAGATCTCCAAGAACATTGAGGAGAACATTGTATTGAGAATCAAAAAGAGAGAAGAAGCCATCTAGCTACTGCCTACGGACCCGTAGGTCTGTGGTAAACTACTCACGCATCATCGGAGGAGGACCCATGAGGATGATGAACCCCTCTGTGATCGTGTTCCCCTCCGGCAAGGTGCCGGAATAGGGCTCTAGATTAGATCTCGTGGTTCTGGAACTTGCGGCGGCTGAAATTGTTTTTCGTCGACTCCCCTAGTGTTTCTGGAATATTTCAGTATTTATAGAGCTGAGAAGTGGTGGAAAGGACTCCCGTGGGCCCCACAACCCACCAGGGCGCGTCAGGGCCCTCTGGCATGCCCTGGTGCCTTCTGGGCCCCACGAGCCTTCCCTCCTGCACTTCCTTGGCTCCCAAGTTGTCTTTTGAGCAGAACGAATCTCCCAAAAGTTTTGCTGTGTTTGGACTCCATTTGATATGGATATTCTGTGAAGTATAAAATAGGAAGAAACAGCAAGTGGCACTGGGCAGTACGTTAATATGTTAGTCCCAATAAATGATATAAATTGCTATAAAATGAATATAGAAAATCCAAGAATGATTATATAATAGCATGGAACAATCAAACAATTTTATATACGTTGGAGACGTATCAGCTGGTTCTGGTGCATGTACAACCGGGGTGCTATCTCCACTAAGAGGTAGCACTGTTTTATTTGAAGACCGTGTTTCCACTCCGCTAGATTCTGCCATCACCCCCTCCAATTCAAATGGCTGGTAAACAAGAAAAGTATTTGAATGTACAGTTCTTGTATGGGAGAAAGATGCAATAGATAGTGTGGAAAAAAGAGGGCATGAAATAGTTCACATATATATTATTTAACTAACAAGGATAGGATGACATAATTTCACATATATGATGTCTATCTAAACTGGATAGCATAGCATGACATAAGTCAAAGATATGATGACTAACTAAACATGATGGCATGAGATAATTATAAGGTGTCTACTACTTCTTGAGCTTGCGTTGGTTTTTCCCTTTAAGAGGAAAGGGTGATGCAGCAAAGTAGAGACAAGTATTTCCCTCAGTTAGAGAACCAAGGTATCAATCCAGTAGGAGACAACGCATGAATCACCAATACCTGCGCAAACAATCAAACAACTTGCACCCAACACGATAAAGGGGTTGTCAATCCCTTAACAGTCACTTGCAAAAGTGAGATCTGATGGAGATAGATGAAAGTAGATAAAATAATTTTTTTTAGTTTTTGATTTATAGGTCAGAAAGTAAAAGATTACCAAATAGTAGATCGGAAACTAATATGAGGGAAAATAGACCCAGGGACCATAGATTTCACTAGTGGCTTCTCTCTTGAAAGAAAATAATACGGTGGGTGAACAAATTACTGTTGAGCAATTGATAGAAACGGGCAAAGTTATGATGATATCTAAGGCAAAGATTATGAAATATAGGCATCACGTCTATGTCAAGTAGACCGAAACGAATCTATATCTACTACTATTACTCCACACATCGACGCACTCCTGCCTGCATCTAGAGTATTAAGTTCATGAAGAACATAGTAACACACTTAGTAAGATGACACGATGTAGCAGAATTAACTCAAGCAATATGATGAAAACCCCATCTTTTTATCCTCGATGGAAACAATACAATACGTGCCTTGATTCCCCTACTGTCACTGGGAAAGGACATCGCAAGATTGAACCCAAAGCTAACCACCTCTCCCATTGCAAGAAAAACCAATCTAGTTGGCCAAACCAAACCGATAGTTCGAAAAGAAATACAAAGATATCAAATCATGCATAAAAGAATTCAAAGATGATTCAATTAATATTCATAGATAAGCTGATCATAAATCCACAATTCATTGGATCTCGACAAACACACAACAAAAGAAGATTACACTACTAGGGAAAACGCTATACACAGAGGTATAGCAGTAGCATTGGTCAAAACTCGGCGCTAGCGCTACTTAGTAGTAGCGCTTGTTGCAAAACCATGCTACAACCATTGTTTTAGCAGTAGCGCGTCTTCACAGAAAAGCGCTACTACTAAAATTCCCTCACTAGTGCCGGTAGGCTAGGAGTAGTAGTAGCGGTTCTCCCAGAAGCACGCTACTGCTAAAAACATTGTAGCAGCGCGTTTTTCTGTAGAGCCCTACTGCTATGTAAAAGAAAATAAATAGAAAATTAAGTAGAAAAGTAAATGAAAATGAAAGAAATAGAAAAACTAGGAATAGTAGTAGCGGTTCTCCCAGAAGCACGCTACTGCTAAAAACATTGTAGCAACGTGTTTTTCTGTAGAGCGCTACTGTTATGTAAAAGAAAATAAATAGAAAAATAAGTAGAAAAGTAAATGAAAATGAAAAAATAGAAAAAGGAGAAATGAAAAAAAGAAAATGTAAAGAAAACAAAAGAAAAAGAAAAAGAAAATAGAAAGGGATAGCTGTAGCGCGTTTCCATGGAACACGCTATAGCTATCTTAGCTATAGCGCGTTTTGGCAAAACGCGCTACTGCTAGTTTGACTCAAATCCCGGCAGCCCGGGCTCAAAATTTCGCTAAGTCCTCCCCCCTCTCTACTCCCACCTGTCCCCCAACTGCTCCATCGCCGCCGTTGCCCTGCCGCCTTCGACCACACCGCCACCGCCTGAGGCCGCATTCGACCACACCGCCGCCGCCCGCCGCCTTCGAACACACCGCCGCCCCCCGAGGCCGCCCCCTCGACCTCACAGCTGCCGCCCGAGGCCGTCGTCGACCTCACTGTCGCCTCCCTCGAGCTCACCGCCGCCGCCCTCGACCTCAGCGCCGCTGCCCTAGCCAGAGCCTGCCCTCGCCGCCGACCGTAAGGCTCTGCCTCTCCTGTCCCCTACCCTCCTCTCTCTCTCTCTACTAGGGCAATTGTATATATGTTGATACTGTGTTGATGTTCATATAAACTCTAGGTGTTCATATAAACCCTAGATTTCTTTTAGGGCAGTAGGCATTTTATAGCATTTAGGAAAAATGTTTAGCAATTTTTTTAGGAAATTAGCTAGGGCAATTTTTATGAAAATTCCTAAACAGTAATTCCATTTAGCTTTAAACTAATAGTGGGTATATAAATAATAGTCGCATTTAGATTTAGACTAAAAGAGGGTATAAACAAAAAACACTTAGCTATAAAAATATATTTTGACTACGGACCTGAATTTGTTCCAAATTTCATTCAAATGAAATTTGAATTATTTGGACTATGGACCTGAATATTTTTGAAGAAATTGGGTGTAGGTACTAAGGTCTTGCTGTGGAAATTTTGGTGAGGTCAAAAGGGTTAGAGAAAATGTAGTTCCTAGACTTTTAGCTTTAGACAAAAAACAAAAGTATTTAGCTATAAATAAAAAATAGTAGCTATGGCATTTAGCTATAAACAAAAAACAGAATTGTTTTTCTTTTCAAAAACTTGGTCAAACTAATTGTTGCTATGTAAACAAAAAACAAGATTGTTTTTATATGATATATGTCATTGATGTTCATTTGCATATTCCATTATTGTTGATTATATCTTTTCATTGAAGTGGCCATGTTATATGCAAATTCCTCAATAGTGTTTGCTCATGTTATATCTTTTCATTGAAGTTGTTCGATTGTGCCCAAGTGGCTTTGTTGTTTCCACGGAATGATGCTGAGTGGCCTATGTTTTGCCGGAATGTTGATTCATTTTTGTTCTGGCAAATTTTAGGTTCTCGATTTGTCCACTTTTTAGCAAAGGTCATGCCGAAATTTTCCGTGAATTTCGGCATGACTTGTGCTACAAACTAGGACATATCGAGTGCCCGGGATTTGCTGCACCAGCAAGGAGTCAACATTCCTGCAAAACAATAGGCCTTTTTTATGTCATTATTCATTTTATTAGGTCTAGAATTAATTGACTAGATTTAATCATAGGAAACATGGCTAGCAATGATGAAGGACAGGGTTCTGGTGATTGCGACGAAGTCTACCGGGCCGCAGACGAATTTTTTAGCCTTACCGACGATCAACCGATGTTGTTGCTGGGCCCACCAGTGGCATCGGGGACTGAGACCAACACGCAGACCGGTGCTGAGACTGAGACCGGCGCTGAGATTCAGACCGGCATTGAGACCGGCACTGAGACCGGTGCTGCCTCGGGGAGCGGAGCCAGTGTAGAACCGAAAGCAAAGAGGCAATGGGTTCCTAACAAACTCAGGACTACTAGACTGGTGGTCATGGAGGTGGACGACGGCAATTTTGAGCCAAAGGCACCCGAGGAAGCGCGCGCGTGCTACGGCAATCAAATAGGCTGCATCGTACGGACAATCGCCACCATCAACGATGAGAAACTACAGAAGATAGAAAACATGAGGAGCTCCCTCCTAAGGAAGTTTCACCAGATATTCTTGTTCCCGGGCCGAAATGAGAAGGATTATGAAGATCCAGACGAGGACCCGGCAATGAAGAAGATACACAAACACGCCATGACAAAGTTTAGCGACGCGTTGGCCGCCTGGAAAAATCGAGTGAAAGCAAAGATCAACGACAAGGAACCCTACTCTGAGATTGTAAAGGACAATCCGACAATGACAGAAGAGCAGTTTTAAATATTCAAGGAGGCTTGCGAGGCCGAAGCTGCCAAAAAAAAGTCTAAGTACATGAAGGGGCTTCAAAAGAGGAACATTGGGAGCCACCACCTCGGAAGCCGTGGTTACGGCAGAAAGAGGTCCAAATGGGCCAAGGAGGACGCGGAAGCCGCAAGTCTGGGCATCCCAGACCCCTTGGCGGATTTCACCGTCCCATAGGAGCGTGACGTCCTGAGGGCCCGGCACCGTTGGGACCCAGTGAAGAAGGTTTACGAGACAACACCGGTCATTACGGAGTTCATGAGACTGCTGGTAATTTTAGTTTCTGATCAATTCGACTGCACATGTTAGTCATATTTGTAAACGATCTTGTGCCTTTTGCAGAGAGAGCAACACCGGATTGCGTCCGAAAGCGACTCGCCGTCTGAGGCATTGGCGAGGCCCAAGTGGGACACTCCATTCAATCGGGCATTGAACATATTGAAACGACAACCGGTGGATACTTGACCGTCGTATGGACGCGTGCACGGTGTCGGAGACGGCACCACATGGAAGAAGTACTACCGTGAGACCACGGAGGAGAGAAAGGAAAGACGGAGGTTAACTGAAGAAAACATCGACAAGAAGGTTGAGATTGCGGTTGAGAAGAAATTATCTCAGACAGTCGCAACAGCGGTAGCTGCCGCAAAACAGGTGGTTGCAGATTTGTCTACTTCCTTGGTGACGGGCGTTTTCACTTGGACAAGGCAAAATCCAGAAAAAAATGCAGAGGACTTTCCCCTTGTTGACTTCTTGGGAGCACCTGCTCCCGCACCGGCTACCGCACCGGACGTGCTCGGTGGTGCCTAGTCTTTGGCTGAGCTCGACGCCCTCACGGTATCTGTAACACCGGCCCCCTTCAATATAAATGTATAATCTCCCATTTTCGTTGCCTTTCGGATGTCTCACGTCGCAGACTTTTCTTTGCAGGCCAACGAAACCCCGTGCACCATATTGTACACCATCGGCAAACAAAAGGTGGACGTGGGGAAGGCGACGATAATGGAGCCAAAGGAACCATTGTTCCACAACCGGCCAATCCCCCCGAACGTCTTCAAGGTTTCTGTGGCCAGTGTCAAACAGGGCCACGAGAATTTGCCTCCTCTAATACTAGTGGGGGATGACGATGAGACCCCGCGGCGGCTTGGTGATTGTTGCAATGGGTGGATCCTGTTGTGGCCAAAGAGTCTGCTTCGTCTGGAGGCGGCCGGGAGCACACCCACAAGCACGCAGCCTCAGCAAGGTATGAACATCAACACCCTACCTACCCAATTACCATCGGGTGTCGGGTTGGGTGATAGCAGACGGGGTAAGGAGGAGGCTCCATTAGTCGCTGATGACGTCGCCATGGATGAGGATGAGGATGACGATGGCGCTGAACAGTATGTCTGTACTGGCGCCTCCTCGGGGTTTGAGTGTCATGAGTCGGTGCCTGAATTGCCGTCTCAACGTAATCTGGACGACCTTCCGGTAGTAAAGAAGTCTAGGAAGAGAGCGAGGAAAGGCAAAAAAGCTGATTCTATGATCCAGCTGCCTCAGCAGCCTCGGCTTCTGGACCGTATAGATATCCCCGATGCGGATAAATGGCATATCCCCGGTCAACCAATCCTACCTGCAACAGCGCTACGGGCCAGATTCGGCGATCTAAGGAGACTTCATGACGATGTGCTGCGGGTAGAGAAAGGCCTCATCGCCTCGAAAGATCTAGGATACCCAATCTACGTGGTTAACGTTCCGTGGCAAATGTCGTACGTTGACAGCTTCCCCGCGGATAAGTTCTTCCTCCGATTCGATTACATATTCGACATGTTTCACGTGAAGAAGCTGGATTTTACGTTTGTTCGCCTTTATGCCTTGCACATGAACTACATCATTGGGGTTGAGCAGATACGTCATATCTGTGTCGCTGACCCGTACTACATGCAAGAGGGCTTCTTGGGAGTCTGCGCAGAGCAGCGTGAATACGCGAGGGATTACATCGTCAGTTTCATGCTCGCCAATAAGGACAAGGAGGCGATTCTCGTGCCTTATCATCCCGTGTAAGTCATCCGCGCTGCTATCCTTCCTTCGATTTCAATAATTCATTTGAACGGTGGAGGCTAATTAATTTGAGGTGTACTTATTTTGCGCAGCGGCGGGCGCGCCGTCCTCATCATCCTCTACCCCCGATTCTCCCATGCTCTTTACTTGGACTTGTCGAAGAACATTCACAAAAAGGATTACACCCACATCAAAGATGTTCTCAACAGTGATATGTTACTACCAAGCAAGGGGTGGAAAGGTTAGGGACAAGAAGAGAAGGGGCGGCAGGGTCGCCTTCAGCCATAAGATCGACTTCTGCTGCATCCAGCAACCGAATGATTCTCTTAATGATGGATTCTATGTCCTACACCACATGCTAGAGTACAGACGGGATCACCAGAACCTTCACATGTCACCTAGATCTGGCGATGCCCATATTCTGCAATGGGCAAAGGACATAGGAGATATCGTGGATCATCGACTTCGAGCTGAGTTCTATAACATCCAGCACGAACTTGCCCAAATCATCATGAAGGAGGTCGTCGGAAAAACAGGGATGTTCTACGGAGAAGGAAAAATGTCGCGGGAAGACGTCCGAACATGGATAGCGTCTCAGCGTCTCGACATGAAGCCTTTCACTAAGCTCGGGGACTATCTCCCTGACATGGATGGATGGCACGACATGGTGGAGTGATTGTCGATATATGACAATGTGTCTGTTTAGTCCATACTTTCTGTATGGCAAAACTTTGAGTTATGCACGGTGAAACTTTATTTGTGATGTAATGAAACCGTCCTCCTCCTCGACTAGTGAAAATCACTCTAATTAGGGCATTTTGGGTACGATGAACTTTGTTATTTGTGCTTATGATATGTTGGTTCTTTGCCAAGTCTGTCTCTTTCTGTTGCTCAACTATATATGTTGCATATCATCGACTCATGTGACGATGCAGGTGCATAGATCATAGATGGCGAAGAAGTGCTACGCCAGGAGTATATATACGACAAGTGGTCGGAGTGTCAGGCCCAGGTGTACCAGTTTCCGGTTTCCGAGCGACAGGCAGTAGTTAGTTTAGGTTCACGCTAATGCGAGAGAGGGATACGAACTCATGTACTCAAAGTGATAGCTCTTCTCGCGTATATCATTGTTTGGATGGATGACAATGTATTTGCAAGTAATCAAGACTTGTATCGCTATTTTCGAGATTGATGATGAGAGACCACTTTGTGTTGGATGATTATTATGATGATGACATGAGTTGATGAGACTAATTGTATGTATATGCTATGATTACATTTGTATGTGTATGATATGCTAAAGATTATTGTATAAAGCCTATTCAAATACAAAACAAGTACAAAAAAAATATGCAGGAAAAAAACTAATAAAACTAGTAGTAGCGAGGGGGGAAATTTAGCAGTAGCGCCGCCTTACTAGTAGCGCTTCCCTGTAAACAGCGCTACAGATAATATCAGTAGCGCCCTTTTCTAAAGAGCGCTACAGCTACTCATGTATAGCAGTAGCATGGGACAACAGGCGCTACTGCTATACGTTAGCTGTAGCGCCTTATTAGTAGCGCCGGTCCCCGCGCTACTGAGAGGCCCAAAACCTGCGCTGCTTCTAGGCTTTTCCCTAGTAGTGTTACATTGGATAGATCTCCAAGAACATCAAGGAGAAAATGGTATTGAGAATCAAAGAGAGAGAACCAACCATCTAGCTACTAGCTATGGACCCATAGGCTTGTGGTAAACTACTCACGCTTCATCAGAAGGGCAATAGGGTTGATGTAGATGCCCTCCGTGATCGAGTCCCCCTCCGGCAGGGTGCCCGAAAAGGTCCCTAAATGGGATCTCATGGGAGAAGAAGGTTGCGTTGGTGGAGAAGTGTTTTCGTGGATCCTTCTGGTGATTCAGGAATATTTGTGAATATATAGGAGGAAGGTCAGGGGCTCAATGAGGGGCCCACAAGGCAGGGGCACACCAACCCCCCCGGGCGTGCCCTCCACCCTTGTGGCTGCTACCTCTTGAGCACTGCGTTGGTTTTCCCTTGAAGAGGACAGGGTGATGCAGCAAAGTAGCATAAGTATTTCCCTCACTTTTTGAGAACCAAGGTATCAATCCTGTAGGAGACTACACGCAAGTCCCTCGTATCTACACAAACAAACAAGAACCTCGGAACCAATGCGATAAAGGGGTTGTCAATCCCTTCATGGCCACTTGCGAAAGTGAGATCTGATAGAGATAATAAGATAAGATAAATATTTTTGGTATTTTTATTGTATAGATTGAAAAGTAAAGATTGCAACATAAAGTAGATCGGAAACTTATATGATGGAGAATAGACCCAGGGGCCATAGGTTTCACAAGTGGCTTCTCTCAAGATAGCATAAGTATTACGGCGGGTGAACAAATTACTGTCGAGCAATTGATAGAAAAGTGCATAGTTATGAGGATATCTAGGCATGATCATGTATGTAGGCATCATGTCCGCGACAAGTAGACCGAAACGATTATGCATCTACTACTATTACTCCACACATCGACTGCTATCCAGCATGCATCTAGAGTATTAAGTTCATAAGAACAGAGTAACACATTAGGCAAGATGACATGATGTAGAGAGATAAACTCAGCAATATGATATAAACCCCATCTTTTTATCCTCGATGGCAACAAAACAATTTGTGCCTTGCTGCCCCTGCTGTCAGTGGGAAAGGACACCGCAAGATTGAACCCAAAGCTAAGCACTTCTCCCATTGCAAGAAAGATCAATCTAGTAGGGCAAACCAAACTGATAATTCAAAGAGACTTGCAAAGATAACCAATCATACATAAAAGAATTCAGAGGAGATTCAAATATTTCTCATAGATAAACTTGATCATAAACCCACAATTCGTCGGATCTCGACAAACACACTGCAAAAAAGAGTTACATCGAATAGATCTCCAAGAAGATCAGGGAGAACATTATATTAAGATTCACAGAGAGAGAAGAATCCATCTAATAACTATGGACCCGAAAGTCTATGGTAAACTACTCACAACTCATCGGAGAGGCCTTGGTGTTGATGTAGAAGCCCTCCATGATCGATTCCCCTCTGGTGGAGCGCCGGAAAAGGCTCCAAGATGGGATCTCATGGGTACAGAAGGTTGCGGCGGTGGAAATAGGGTTTCGTAGTGCTCCTAGATGTTTTCGGGGTACGTAGAGATATATATATATATATAGGTGAAGGAGGTTGGTCAGGGGAGCCACGAGGAGCCCACGAGGGTGGGGGTGTGCCCTCCTGCCTCGTGGCTGCCTCGGCTGCTTCTTGACGTCCACTCCAAATCTCGTGGATTGCGTTTGTTCCAAAAAGATCTCTTCCGAAGGTTTCATTTCATTTGGAATCTGTTTGATATTGATTTTCTTCGAAACACTTAATAGGCAAAAAAAGCAGCAATTTGGGTTGGGCCTCCGGTTAGTAGGTTAGTCCCAAAACTGATATAAAAGTGTATAGTAAAGCCCATAAACATCCAAAACGGGTAATATAATAGCATGGAACAATCAAAATTATAGATACGTTGGAGACGTATCAAGCATCCCCAAGCTTAATTCCTGCTCGTCCTTGAGTAGGTAAATGATAAAAACAGAATTTTTTATGTGGAATGCTACCTAGCATATTTCTCAATGTAATATTCTTTATTGTGGCATGAATGTTCGGATCCAAATGATTCAAGATAAAAGTTCATATTGACATGAAAACAATAATACTTCAAGCATACTAACAAAGCAATCATGTCTTCTCAAAATAACATGCTTAAAGAAAGCTATCCATACAAAATCATATAGTCTGGCTATGCTCTATCTTCATCACAAAAAGTATTTAAATCATGCACAACCCCGATGACAAGCCAAGCAATTGGTTCATACTTCAGTATTCTCAAACTTTTTCAACTTTCACGCAATACATGAGCGTGAGCCATGGACATAGCACTATATGTGGAATACAATGGTGGTTGTGAAGAAGACAAAAAGTACAACATAGTCTCACATTAACTGGTGTATCAACGGGCTATGGAGATGCCCATTAATAGATATCAATGTGAGTGAGTAGGGATTGCCATGCAACGGATGCACTAGAGCTATAAGTGTATGAAAGCTCAACAAAAGAAACTAAGTGGGTGTGCATCCAACTTTCTTACTCATGAAGACCTAGGGAATTTTGAGGAAGCCCATCATTGGAATATACAAGCCAAGTTCTATAATGAAAAATTCCCACTAGTATTTGAAAGTGACAACATAGGAGACTCTCTATCATGAAGATCATGGTGCTACTTTAAAGCACAAGTTTGGTAAAAGGATAGTAACATTGTCCCTTCTCTCATTTTCTCTCATTTTTTTATTTTGGTGTGCTTCTTTGGCCTCTTTTTTTTATTTGGGCTTCTTTGACCTCTTTTATTTTTCAGAAAGTCCAGAGTCTCATCCTGACATGTGGGGGAATCATAGTCTCCATCATCCTTTCCTCACTTGGGACAATGCTCTAATAATGAAGATCATCACACTTTTATTTAATTACAACTCGATACTTAGAACAATATATGACTCTATGTGGATGCCTCTGGCGGTGTACCAGGATATGCAATGAATCAAGAGCGACATGTATGAAAAATTATGAAGGTGGCCTTGCCACAAATACGATGTCAACTACATGATCATGCAAAAGCAATATGATAGTAATGGAGCGTGTCATAATAACGGAACGGTGGAAAGTTGCATGGCAATATATCTCGGAATGGCTACGGAAATGCCAAAATAAGTAGGGATGGTGGCTGTTTTGAGGAAGGTATGTTTTGGGTGTAAGGTACCGATGAAAGTTGTGCGGCACAAGAGAGGCTAGCAATGGTGGAAGGGTGAGAGTGCGTATAATCCATGGAGTCAACATTATTCACAAAGACCTCATATACTTATTGCAAAAATTTACAAGTAATCGAAACGAAGTACTACGCGCATGCTCCTAGGGGGATAGATTGGTAGGAAAAGACCATCGCTCGTCCCCGACTGCCACTCATAAGGAAGACAATCAATAAAAAAATCATGCTCCAACTTCATCACATAACGGTTCACCATACGTGCATGCTACGGGAATCACAAACTTCAACACAAGTATTCCTCAAATTCACAACTACTCAACTAGCATGATTCTAATATTACCATCCTCATATCTCAAAACAATCATCAAGTATCAAATTTATCATAGTATTCAATGCACTTTCTATGATAGTTTTTATTATACCCAATTTGGATGCCCATCATATTAGGACTAATTTTATAACCATAGCAAATACCATGCTGTTCTAAAATACTCTCAAAATAATATAAGTGGAGCATGAGAGATCAACAATTTCTACAAAATAAAACCACCGCCGTGCTCTAAAAAGATATAAGTGAAGCACTAGAGCAAAATTATGTAGCTCAAAAGATATAAGTGAAGCACATAGAGTATTTAAATAAATTCCGAATCATGTGTGTCTCTCCCAAAAGGTGTGTACAGCAAGGATGATTGTGGTAAACTAAAACGCAATGACTCAAATCATACAAGATGCTCCAAGCAAAACACACATCATGTGGTGAATAATAATATAGCTCCAAGTAAAGTTACCGATAGACGAAGACGGAAGAGGGGATGCCTTCCGGGGCATCCCCAAGCTTAGGCTTTTGGTTGTCCTTGAATTACCTTGGGGTGCCATGGGCCTCCCCAAGCATAGGATCTTGCCACTCCTTATTCCATAGTCCATCAAATCTTTACGCAAAACTTGAAAACTTCACAACACAAAACTCAACAGAAAATCTCATGAGCTCCGTTAGTGCAAGGAAGCAAACCACCACTTTAAGGTACTGTAATGAACTCATTATTTATTTGTATTGGTGTTAAAACTACTGCATTCCAACTTCTCTATGGTTTGTACCCCCTGACACTAGCCATAGATTCATCAAAATAAGCAAACAACACACGAAAAATAGAATCTGTCAAAAACACAACAGTTTGTAGTAATCTGTAACTTTGGAATACTTCTGTAACTCTAAAAATCCTACCAAAATATGAAGTCCTGGGAAATTTCTCTATTAATCTACTGCAAAAAGAATCAACTCAAAATCATGTTTCTGTGATTTATTAAAATTATTCTCGTGTGCGCAAAAGTTTTTGTTTTTCAGCAAGATCAAATTAACTATCACCCAAGATGATCCTATAGGTTCTACTTGGCACAAACACTAATTAAAACATAAAACCACATCTAAACAGAATCTAGATGAAGTATTTATTACTAAACAGGAGCAAAAGGCAAGGAACAAAAATAAAATTGGGTTGCCTCCCAACAAGCGCTATCGTTTAACGCGCTTAGCTAGGCATAAAAGCGAGAATAGATCTAAGCATTGCCATAATGATAAGGTAAATCACGAAAACTCATCTCATATTCCCTACATTCAGTAGCAAGTTTCCTTCGTGGCAAGCAAAAGTAATCAAAAGGACTAAATATAATGAGACAAAAGTCCCCATGATCAATCTCTGGAGGTATGAGTTCCTCCTTTGGCCCCACATATTGCACAACCAATTCATCATTATAAGCATTCTTTTTGGCAAAAAGTCATGAGCCTATGCTCAAGAGAAAATCCTAACCCAATGTTTACAATACAAAGTCATCATTAAGCTCAGAAATTCTATGAACTAGAACATCGGTAGGAGCCTTTTTTCTAAGGTTTTCATTATAAGCAATAGGGTCTAAAGATTGTAAACGCATCAAGTCTTCTTGATTAAATAGGATCGCCTCTATGGGAGGACGACCACCGTACACTCTATGGTGCACGAAAATTTCTTTAGCTTCTTTCATTCTAAATCTAAACTCATGTGCCAAAAAGATAGTAGCTGCATGCTTAACAGAAGAATGCTCAATATTGGAAAATTCTAGGAAAATCCTTTGTATGCAATGATGCATATGCATAAAATGTCTTTCAAGTTCAACTATAAGCAAGGATATAGAATTCACAAGACTACTAGTTCTATGAAGAATAGTTCCACCCATAGCGGGCAAAGCACCGGCACAAGTAAAGAAATCTTGAATAACCCCTTTTCCAATAATATTACCACTACCGATTCGAAACTTTTTAGTGTGTAAGATAGTGGGTTCTTCAACAGGATCATCAAAAGCATCAAAATTTCCCTTGTTATTACTATTGTCCTTATCAACGATAACCTCCCCAGTTTCAGACATAGTAGCAATAAGTACGAGGAGCAAGCGAAAAAAAGGTGAATGGAAAAGAGAGGGCGAATAAAATGGCAAGGGTGAAGTGGGGGAGAGGAAAACGAGAGGCAAATGGCAAATAATATAATGCCAGGGAGAAGAGTTTGTGATGGCTACTTGGTATGTCTTGACTTGAGCGAAGACCTCCCCGGCAACGGCTCTAGAAATCCTTCTTGCTACCTCTTGAGCACTGCGTTGGTTTTCCCTTGAAGAGGAAAAGGTGATGCAACAAAGTAGCGTAAGTATTTCCCTCAGTTTTTGAGAACCAAGGTATCAATCCAGTAGGAGGCTACACACAAGTCCCTCGTACCTACACAAACAAACAAGAACCTCGCAACCAACGCGATAAAGGGGTTGTCAATCCCTTCATGGCCACTTGCTAAAGTGAGATCTGATAGAGATAATATGATAAGATAAATATTTTTGGTATTTTTATGATATAGATTGAAAAGTAAAGATTGCAACATAAAGTAGATCGGAAACTTATATGATGGAGAATAGATCTGGGGGCCATAGGTTTCACTAGTAGCTTCTCTCAAGATAGCATAAGTATTACGGTGGGTGAACAAATTACTATCGAGCAATTGATAGAGAAGTGCATAGTTATGAGAATATCTAGGCATAATCATGTATATAGGCATCACGTCCGCGACCAGTAGACCGAAATGATTCTGCATCTACTACTATTACTCCACACATCGCCCGTTATCCAGCATGCATCTAGAGTATTAAGTACATAAGAACAGAGTAACGCATTAGGCGAGATGACATGATGTAAAGGGATAAACTCAAGCAATATGATATAAACCCCATCTTTTTATCCTCGATGGCAACAATACAATACGTGTCTTGCTTCCCCTGTTGTCACTGGGAAAGGACACCGCAAGATTGAACCCAAAGCGAAGCACTTCTCCCATTGCAAGAAAGATCGATCTAGTAGGCCAAACCAAACTGATAATTCGAAGAGACTTCCAAAGATAACCAATCATACATAAAAGAATTCAGAGGAGATTCAAATATTTCTCATAGATAAACTTGATCATAAACCCACAATTCATCGGATGTCGACAAACACACCGCAAAAAAGAGTTACATCGAATAGATCTCTAAGAAGATCGATGAGAACATTGTATTGAGATTCAAAGAGAGAGAAGAAGCCATCAAGCTAATAACTATGAACCCAAAGGTCTGTGGTAAACTACTCACAACTCATCGGAGATGCCTTGGTGTTGATGTAGAAGCCCTCTGTGGTCGATTCCCCCTCAGGCGGAGCGTCGGAAAAGGCTCCAAGATGGGATCTCACGTGTGCAGAAGGTTGCGGTGGTGGAAATAGGGTTTCGTGGTGCTCCTGGATGATTTCGGGGTACGTAGATATATACAGGCGAAGGAGGTCGATCAGGGGATCCACGAGGGGCCCATGAGGGTGGGGGGCATGCCCACCCCCTAGGGCGTGCCCTCCTGCCTCTTGGCCGCCTCGGCTGCTTCTTGACGTCCACTCCAAGTCTCCTGGAATGCGTTTGTTCCAAAAAGATCTCTCCCGAAGGTTCCATTCCGTTTGGACTCGTTTGATATTCCTTTTTTTCGAAACACTGAAATAGGCAAAAAAGCCGCAATTTGGGCTGGGCCTCCGGTTAGTAGGTTAGTCCCAAAAATGATATAAAAGTGTATAGTAAAGCCCATAAACATCCAAAACGGGTAATATAATAGCATGGAACAATAAAAAATTATAGATACGTTAGAGACGTATCAGTGGCTGCCTCGTGGCTCTTGTGACTTGCACTCCAAGTCTCCTGGGTGTCTTGTGGTCCAATAAAAATCGTCGCGAAGGTTTTAATCCGTTTGGTATTCCTTTTCTGCAAAGCTCAAAAACAAGGAAAAAACATAAACTAGCACCGGGCTCTAGGTTAATAGGTTAGTCCCAAAAATAATATAATATAGCATATTAATGCATATATAACATCCAAAATAGATAATATAATAGCATTGAACAATAAAAAATTATAGATACATTGGAGACGTATCAAGCATCCCCAAGCTTAATTCCTCCTCGAGTAGGTAAATGATAAAAACAGAATTTTGATGTGGAATGCTACCTAAAATAATTATCAATGCAATCTCTCTTATTTGGCATGAATGTTCAGATCCATATGATTCAAAACAAAAGTTCATTGACACAAAAACAATAATATTTCAATCATACTAGAAAGCAAATCATTAAGCTTCAAAAATAACATGGCTAAAGAAAGTTATCCCTACAAAATCATATAGTCTTGTTATGCTCCCTCTTCTCAACACAAAGTATAAATCATGCCCACGCCGGTGTCAGCCAAGCAATTGCTTCATACTTTTTAACGCGCTTCAGCTTTTTCAACTCTTCACGCAAGACATGAGAATGAGCCATGGATATAACACTATGGGTGGAATAGAGGTGGTAATAGAAAAAAGGGAGAAAGTCTCACATCAACTAGGCGAATGAATGGACTATGGAGATGTCCATCAATTGATATCAATGTGAGTGAGTAGGGGTTGCCATGTAACGGATGCACTAGAGCTATAAGTGTATGAAAGCTCAAAATAAAACTAGTGCGTGTGCATAAACTTGCTTGCTCATGAAGACCTAGGGCATTCGAGGAAGCCCATCGTTGGAATATGTAAGCCAACATCTATAGCGAAAAATTACCACTAGTAGTATATGAAAGTGACAAAAAGGAGACTCTCTATCATGAAGAACATGGAACTACATTGAAGCACAAGTGTGGAGAAGGATAGTAACATTGTCCCTTCTCTCTTTTTCTCTCATTTTTTTGGTGGGCTTCTTTGGCCTCTTTTTTTATTTGGGCTTCTTTGGCCTCTTTTATTTTTATTTCCTCACATGGGACAATGTTCTAATAATGATGGTCATCACACTTTTATTTACTTACAATTCAAAATTACAACTCGATACTAGAACAAAGATATGACTCTATACGGATGCCTCCGGCGGTGTACCGGGATGTGCAATGAATCAAGAGTGACATGGATGAAAGAATTATGAAAGGTGGATTTGCCACAAATACGATGTCAACTACATGATCATGCAAAGAAATATGACAATGATGGTGTGTATCATAATAAATGGAACGGTGGAGTTACATGGCAATATATCTCGGAATGGCTATAAAAATGCCATAATAGGTAGGTATGGTGGCTGTTTTGAGGAAAGGTAAATGGTGGGTTTAATGCACCAGCGAAAGTTGCGCGGTACTAGAGAGGCTAGCTATGGTGGAAGGATGAGAGTGCGTATAATCCATGGACTCAACATTAGTCATAAAGAACTCACATACTTATTGCAAAAAATCTATTAGACCTCGAATCAAAGTACTACTACGCATGCTCCAAGGGGGATGGTTGGTAGGAGTTAACCATCGCGCTCCGCCGACCTTCACGCAAAGATGAATAATCAAGACACAATGCATGCTACGGGAATCCATACGTGCATTCTACTAGCATGCTACATATCACTAGGAAAGGACACTGCAAGATTGGGCCAAAATTTAAGCACCCCTCCCAGTGCAAGAAAAACCAATCTAGTTGGCCAAACCAAACCGATAATTCAAAGAGAAATACAAAGGTATCAAATCATGCATAAAAGAATTCAGAGAAGATTCAATTAATATTCATAGATAAGGTGGTCATCAATCCAAAATTCATCGGATCTCGACAAACACACTGCAAAGAAGATTACATCGGATAGATTTTCAAGAACATCAAGGAGAACATGGTACTGAGAATCAAAGAGAGAGAAGAAGCCATCTAGGTACTAGCTATAGACCCGTAGGTCTGTAGTAAACTACTCACGCTACATCGTAAGGGCAATAGGGTTGATGTAGATGCCCTCCATGATCGAATCCCCCTCCGGCAGGGTGCCGGAAAAGGTCCCTAGATGGGATCTCACTGTCAGGACCCCGACTCAATGCCACATCGATCTAGCATGTAACACCTCATATCACTTTGCGGCCTCACGCACGGTATCCCCACGGGTGTCGCCTTACCTTTGCCCGGGACCGTTTGCGCCTTTTGGCACACGTATAAGATAGTGTCGCTAGCATCCATATGATAAGGAGCCCGGGCTGACATGGCTAGTCGTAAACCCAAAGTGGCACAAACTTACAGGGACAGGCATCCATGACCCAGCATCGAATGTGTCGGTCATCAGCGAGTGAATCCAGGCTGTAGCACTGGGCTAACAGGACTCCGGTGAACCGGGCTGTAGCGGGCTAACAGGACTCCGGTATTCATCGCGTGACAGTTCCCCGAAGGGACAGACACAGGAATGAAGAAGGACACATGCCGGCCAGCCTAGGTGTTCCGGAGCAGTAGCAAGCTACCAGGGCCCAGTGGAAGCACTAGGAGACATTTCCCGGTAAGAGAGGCTACTAAGGATAAACAACTAGATAGTCAGATCCCACACATAGCAATACACATTACACGTACACATAACATGCAAGTATGTGTTGTACAACATGGCATCACAGCATAACTCAACAACTCATATAGATAAAGGCTCAGAAGAGCCATCATAGCATTTATTGCAAATAGGGGTCACAGGACCCATCATACAGAGCAACCAAGCAACAAGCGGAAGCATTACATGTCTGAGTACAGACATCTACAAATGAAAAAGGCAGAAGAGCCTGACTATCTACAACATCCGATCAAGATCGTAGCTGAGGTACAAGCTACTTGTCGAAGTCCACGAGAACACTAGTAAGACCGAAGTCTCCGCTGCAAAAACATAAATAAAGCAACATGAGTACAAAGGTACTCAGCAAGACTTACATCAGATCCTATCATACATGCATTTGTATCAAGAGGGTAATGTGGGGTTTAGTTGCAGCAAGTCAGCTTTGACTCTGTGGCTATCCTGTTCTACGACTACCAGAACTTCTTTGAGGTGATAGGGCGCACACGAGTCCACTAATCACCACACAATACACTACTATGGATTCATCCCCGTCTCCTTACGGGAAGGCCATCCATAGCACTCACACTTGTCTTGAGCATTTTAGAGTATCCACTTCAAGTTGTCTATGTACCATGTAAGCATCCAAGAAGTCCATAATCGCGGACCCGGCTATTCGAGTAGATCATGTTAACCCTGCAGGGGTGTACTTCTTCACACACGCTCTCGCCACTTACCGCCATGCACACGTCATGTATCTCAGCAACCTTCAAGCGGAAGCCTGGCGAGGGAGTCGGCCACGACCTGACTAACCACACAAGACTCTAGTCCAGGTTTATCGCCTATTCGGGTTCCATCCGCAAGGAGATCCTGCCGGGGTGTCGCTCACGGCCCCAAACGATGTGAGCAGGGTTCCCAAGCCCAGCATCCGGGTGCCACTTGGTACACCGTGCCACTGTGCCTAGTCTGTCCCAAGCCCACCTGGCCGGGTGCCACTTGGTAGACTACTAGCACTACCTACAAACACCAGAAACTAGTTGCAACTCCTGGACAGAGACCAAGTTGGTTAATAAGTCGAGAGGGGCCGAGTTACCGGAACCCAATGTGTGGTAGTATCGAGTCATTGGACAACATACATAGAACTCAGTGCTTAAGGACGGTTCCAGTGAGACAACCCACCATGTACTCCTACATGGCCTCTCACCGCTACCTTTACCAAATCGTGTTCACACACTTAACTCTCAGCACCAGAACAACTCATAACACTCCAATTCATTCCCAATGAATCAGACCTAACACAACTCTAAGCAATAGCAGGCATAGCATGGTAGGAACAAAACATGGGCTCAATCAACTCCTACACATGCTAGTGGGTTTCAACTATTTACTGTGCCAATGACAGGTCATGCAGAGGAATGGGTTCAACTACCGCAGCACAAAGTAGCAGATGAATCGTTGTTGTCCTAATGCAATAACTGAGAGCAGGAGCGAGAGAGTAGGATTGTATCGGAATGAACAAGGGGGTTTGCTTGCCTGGTAGATCAATAGGGGGGCACTGCTCCTCAGACAGGTACTCTGGAACGGTCTCCGGAGCAGGACCTATCGATAAGGAATGGTGTCGACAATCAAAACACAAGCATATGCATCAATATGATGCATGATCATGGCATGAATATGTGATGCTGATTGAGCTAATGCAACTAGCTTTTATTTGGATGAAGTCCATTTGAACCAAAGGTTCAAATGCAACTCCAAAATAAGCTCTTATAAATGCCATTTATATGTTATCACTTATACAGTAGGTATAAGTTGGTTTGTCATGCATGAAACTAGTACAAATGGGTAGATTGCATTTTTCTGATAATTTTTCATATATAAATTATTTCAATCTGAGTTACGGTTGAATTTCTATGATTTTTTGAAGTTTGAATCATTTTCTAGAATTTCCTGATTAATTTTAAATCCAGAAAATGAATAACTGCGTCAGCCTGACGTCAGCGTGACGTCAGCGAGTCAACGGGTCGGTCCAGGTCAAACCTGACAAATGGGACCCATATGTCAGTGTCTAACCTAACTAATCTAGTTTAGTTAGTACTAACCTAACTTAATTAGCCGGGGGGTTATTAGCAATAACTTAAATAGGGTTAGGCCGGCGGGGTCAAAGCGGTCAAACCCGGCGGGGTTTAGTCGCCGGCGAGGCCGAACTCGGCGGAGGGGCTCGGGACCGCGTCTCCGGCGACCAAAAGGGTCGCGGAGACCATTTGCGAGGAGCCCAGGCTCGCGCGCATCCAATGGGACACGCGGGAGACCGTGGGGGTGCCAGAGCTCGTCGTAGCAGAGCTCGCGGCGGCGGCCGGAGCACGGGCTTCGAGCGGGAGCGGGCTGTGGGGCACGAGGAGACCACCCGAGGGGCTCTGCGGCACCCTCGAGGCACCAGGAGCACGGGGACGCACTCGGTTCCGGGCTGCGGTGGCCAGGGCCACGGCGGTGACATGGACGGCGGCGAGAGGCTTCGGCCGTGGTGGGGCGAAGGTTCTACGGCGGGAGGGCGGCTAAACGAAGAGAGGGGAACGGGGCAGGAACTCACTGCGGTTCCGGTGGCGTCTTCAGTGAGCTCGGGGAAGGCCGGACGAGGACGTGCGGGCGGTGAAGATCCACGGTGGCCGGCGATGAAGAAGACGACGGTGGAGGCGATGGAGCGCGTCCCTGGTCATTTGGCTCGTCGAGGACGATGCAGGCGACGAGGCGGAGCTTCTGGACTCGGGCGGAGGGCGAGGAGGTGGCTCTGGCCGTGGCAGCAGCGAGTGGCGGCGATTCTCAGGCGCGCGGGAGAGAGAGCAGAGAAGGGGAGAAGCACGGGAGAGAGAGAGAGCGAGCGGTCCAGGGGGGTGTGTGGCATCCTCAGGGCGACGGGAGGAAGAAGCAGGAGGTGGCGGAAGACGTGGCCGCGGGCGAGCGCGCGCGCGACACGCACAGTGCCAGTAGGCACGAGGAAGAAGACAGAGGAGGAGGCGGGCTGGGCTGCAAAGTAACGGGCCGCACAGGGAGGTAAGGGCTAGGTAGGTTTTATTCCCATTTTGTTTCTTTTCTAATTTATGACATTTATTTTGATTTAATAATAATACTAAATCATTTTATTTCCTTATGCCAATTTTTGTAGGAGCTATTTATATTATTCCAGAGCTCCTCAACAACTAGCATAATTTTTGGACATATTATATTTATAATATATATATATATATATATATATATATATATATATATATATCCAAGGCAAACATTTACTACATTAATTCAAATGGCCAAAAATAAATACCTCTGAGCTCCCAAAAATATTGGTTGGAATTTTACCTCTGACCAATATTTTTAGATAAAAACAGGAACATTTACTTGGGCCAAATTGAAGCAATTTTTATCTGGGTCATTTCCAAAAATGATTATAAGGGTTTCACAAATCCTCATTTCAAATTTAAATGAAATTTAAACATGATGCACACATGTCTAGCTAGCCTTGAGCATACCAGAACTAGGGATGTGACACTCACGGGAACAGAAGGTTGCGGCAGTGGAAAAGTGTTTCTGTGGATGCTTCTGGTGGTTCGGGAATATTTGTGAATATATAGGAGAAAGATCTATGTCAGGGGATCACCGAGGGGCCCACAAGGCAGGGGGGAGCCCTACCCCCTGGGCGCGCCCTCCACCCTAGTGGCCACCTCGTGGCTCTTCTGACTTGCACTCGAAGTCTCCTGGTGTCTTCTGATCCACAAAAAATCATCGCGAAGGTTTTATTCCGTTTGGACTCCATTTGGTATTCCTTTTCTGCGAAGCTCAAAAATAAGGAAAAAATAGAAACTAGCACTGGGCTCTAGGTTAATAGGTTAGTCACAAAAATAATATAACATAGCATATTAATGCTTATAAAACATCCAAAACAGATAATATAATAGCATGGAACAATGAAAAATTATAGCCATGTTGGAGACGTAGTAGTGTTTTTAGTAAACAGGTTCGCATGACATAATTCACATACATGTTATCTAATTAATCAGGATCGCATGATATAATTCACATATGTGATTTATATACTAAGCAAATGGCATTCGCATATATGATGTCTGAACTAAGTACATTATGTTGAATATTGTGTATATGATGTCTAAACTATGCAATGCAAGACACCATATGCATGATATGAGCAGTATAACCATGCCAAGTTAGAGCATACACCTCGGTGGGGGAATAGGACTTGTCATCTTTCTCTGAATCCATCTCTGAGGAGCTATCTAGACAGATCAAAAGATCTGCTTCAACAGGTAGCGCTGTCAACTCTGAAGACCTTGTTTTCACTACAGATTTTGTCATCACCCACTCAAATGGTAGATTCACATGAAGAGTAGTTGAATGTACAAACATTGTAAGGAATGGCAATGTAATGAAAAAAGGAATGGCAAGATATAATTCAAATATATGATGCCTGGCTAAACAGGATGGCATTACATATTTCACATATATTATGCCTGGCTAAGAAGATGAGATTGCATAATTCACATATATGATATACAAACTAAACATGTGGCATTACAGAACATGTCTAAACTAAGCAGATGACATATATGATGTCGAAAGTAAGCACTGCAAGGCAACATATGCATGATATGACCGACATCATCATGCCAAGTTAGAGCAAACACCTCCAGGGGTAAATAGGAGTGGTCAGCTCCGTCTGAATCTTCCTATGAACAGATATCTTCCTCTGGATTACAATCTGGAGTTGGGAGAGGGTTTGCCATTTCACCCACCATGGAGCGATGTCTGCAAGGCATTGTATTGCTGCGCAAAACTCTTCTCTTTTTGTTTTCATGTTCAACATGACTATGTACAATATCTAACATGCATACGAAAAATATAGTGAGATTATGTAAGGAGAGCATGCAAAAATATAGAGTGATGGTAACAACAAGTGAATATATCCAAAAATAATGGTAGCAGGTTGATGATAGACTTAATTTAATAAAAAGACAGATGATGATTTCTTTCCTATTGCTATGTTTTTCCTTGACTTTTTCCTTTGAACCAAAGTAGCCCTAATGGATCGACATGAATGTAGACTAATAATTGATGCGACAAATTACAACCTCTTTGGCGTAGCCGTGTCGACCTCTTCATCATTGGGTTGGTCGCTAACGCAGAGGTGGTTGTTGGAGGTGTGGAAGAAGATCTGAGGCGTCTGTAGACGGCATCCAGGGTACTGCTATGTTGTGATGGATGGTTCCATCGTTGGAGCAGCTTCGGTGAGTTGTAAGACTTCGATTCTGAAGTAGTACAAGACAGCCATCATTAATCTCAAGTGGGATTCTAATAGCATCTCCAATAGATGATGTAAAATACATTACCAAAAATTGGTAGATGTCAAAAATTTATCACCAAAAACACAGGACTCCAATAGATGAGGTAAAAAACTTCTAACTTTGAACTTAAATGTCAAAAGTGAAATTTACTGGAATCTGAATGTTACTATCGAAATGGAACACACTAGTAGCAGAGAAGCACTTCACATGTAGTTTAGGTTGCTCGAGCACTAGTAGTAGAGAAACAGTGATCTAAATCAGCAGGCGGTCATCAGGGAACACACTAGCAGATAGCAGCCGGAGCAGCAGCGCCTAGAGCGGTAGCATGAAGTAGTGCTGGAGGAAGAGCAGAGCAGCAGCGCGAGCGAGCGAGAACCGGAGCAGCGGTAGCAGCTCCGGCTAGTATAGATGCCGCTGCTGAGGGAGCCTCATACTTGGGAACAGCCACCATGGAGATGTCACCAGTGGTGCCAGTGTCGATGTAGTCGCGCCATGGGGGAGTAGGATCGAGCACCGGCGGTGCCGGGAGGTTGATTTAAGGAGAAGGTGCAATGCGATGAGTGTACAACCCCTTGGGTGGCGTTGAGTAGGCCTCGGATTCATCCGAGGAGTCGGTGAGGATGTTGCAGTTCTGGTGGAGCAGGTTAAGGCAATGCTGTGGGGTTGGAGCAGCTGTGACAGACGGGGCAATCGTCGAAGCAGCTCCTTGGAGGTGGAGGATGGGACGACTGAACCGGTGAGACAACGAGATCGACGACGGATCCTCATCCGGGGCGGTGGATGAGGGGCGTCAAGTTGTTGTGGTGGACAACATCTTCGGGCAAGAAGCTTTGGCTGAGAAATGGTGGGGTGGCAGATAGAGGAGGGTGGGGGTTTCGCGGCTGGAGCAGGGAGGTTATGGCGGCCTGGGTTTTCGAATGGCGAAGAGGAGATAATGGGAGGGGGAACCATGACTTAGGGACGCTCTTGTCCAAAATGTAGGGTGTGTTACAAAAGTACCGCCGCCAATTTGAACTAGTGGCCCTTTCGTCTCAGGGTTAGAACGGGGATTTCACATTTGAGGATTTGGTAGCTGGAGGTAGTTTTCGCACGCGTTGTAATTTCGGGATAGCATGCCGCGGGTTGAGAAGGAGCGAGTTTTTGAAGCACAAAGAGACAAAGCGATATCTGAATTTTTGGGATAACAAGGTGCAGGCTGAAATTTTGGGACAAGCCTAATGTGTAGTGTACCAAATCAATTCGCACTTCACTAAACGAAAGAAAAACTAAAAAATCCGCTAGTTGTGCAATGCATGTAACCTACTCATACAACATTTTAGTGCATTCCAAATGTATATACTACCGCTGCAATTCGAACTTAATTTGAATTCATTTCCTATTTGAATAAGAATATCTATCATGATTGTTGCCAAGTTAATCTTCATCTGTATATTATCTTCACACCACATGGTTACTGTAGAGTTAGATATGAACTATGTGTACTATATGAACTCAAATTCAAAATTTTGAATCCACTTGATGGTGATTCCAAATAATAGTACATTTGAAGTGCTAGCTAGATCTTCGTAATCTAAACCATGTTTCATATGTATACTGTGTTTATCACACAATGTATAGTGCCCCACCCAACATTATGACAAGTATTTAGCCGTGAGCTACAAAAGACACACATTATCACAAATTCAAATAAAGTGTTATGTAGTATAACATGTTCATAACCACACCATGTGTATCACCATTATATTCATGCATGTGTGGGTTTAAAACACTATGATCTCTTATTCACATATCTAAATTCACTTTTATAGAAGTTATGATCTATGTTAGTCTTTTACACCCACACAATCCTCTTCTCTTTGTAGGTAGCACTAACTTTCTCTCGTGCATGTACACGCCCGCCTTGCCATCTCCCTCCCTTAGCATGCTCTCCATCACCTTATTTTTCTTTAGGTCGTTCTCCCATGGTGTTTGCAGGCCTCCCAACAAACGTGAGAACAAATGTACTCTGCAAGACTTGCATCAGAACTAACTACATATGCACCAGTGTCAACAATAGGGTTGTGGGGTTTAACTGCAGCAAGCCAGCTTTGACTCAGTGGCTATCCTGAACTACGTCTACCCGTAACTTCTTTGAGGTGAAAAAGCGCACACGAGTCCACATATTCACCATATCAATACACCACTATGGATCTGCTCCTGTCTCCCTACCAGAAGGCCATCCATAGCACTCACGCTTATCTTGCGCATTTTAGAGTATCCACTTCCGTTTATCTATGAACCATATAAGCTTTCCAAGTAGTCCATAACCGAGGACGAGACTATTCGAATAGATCATTTATAACCCGGAAGGGGTGTACTTCACACACAGTCTCACCAGTTACCACCATGTACACGTCATGTATCTCGACAACCTTCAAGCGGAAGCCTGGCGAGGGTGTCGTGAAGGAAATATGCCCTAGAGGCAATAATAAAGTTATTATTTATTTCCTCATATCATGATAAATGTTTATTATTCATGCTAGAATTGTATTAACCGGAAACATGATACATGTGTGAATACATAGACAAACATATAGTCACTAGTATGCCTCTACTTGACTAGCTCATTTATCAAAGATGGTTATGTTTCCTAACCATAGACATGAGTTGTCATTTGATTAATGGGATCACATCATTAGGAGAATGATGTGATTGACATGACCCATTCCGTTAGCCTAGCACTTGATCGTTTAGTATGTTGCTATTGCTCTCTTCATGACTTATACATGTTCCTGTAACTATGAGATTATGCAACTCCCGTTTACCGGAGGAACACTTTGGGTGCTACCAATTGTCACAACATAACTGGGTGATTATAAAGGAGTACTACAGGTGTCTCCGAAGGTACATGTTGGGTTGGCGTATTTCGAGATTAGGTTTTGTCACTCCGATTGTCGGAGAGGTATCTCTGGGCCCTCTCGGTAATGCACATCACTATAAGCCTTGCAAGCAATGTAGCTAATAAGTTAGTTACGAAATGATGCATTATGTAACGAGTAAAGAGACTTGCCGGTAACGAGATTGAACTAGGTATTGGATACCGACGATCAAATCTCGGGCAAGTAACATACCGATTACAAAGGGAACAACGTATGTTGGTATGCGGTTTGACCGATAAAGATCTTCGTAGACTATGTAGGAGCCAATATGGGCATCCAGGTTCCGCTATTGGTTATTGACCGAGAATAGTTCTAGGTCATGTCTACATAGTTCTCGAATGCGTAGGGTCCGCACGCTTAACGTTATGACGACAGTTATATTATGAGTTCATGAGTTTTGATGTACCGAAGGAGTTCGGAGTCCCGGATGAGATCGGGGACATGACGAGGAGTCTCGAAATGGTCGAGACGTAAAGATCGATATATTGGACGACTATATTCAGAGTTCGGAAAGGTTCTGAGTGATTCGGGTATTTTTCGGAGTACCGGAGAGTTACGGGAATTCGACAGGGAGTATATGGGCCTTATTGGGCTTTAGGGGAAAGAGAGAGGAGAGGTTGGGCGCCCCCCCAAGGCCTAGTCCGAATTGGACTAGGGGGAGGGGCTGCGCCCCCTCCTTCCGTCTCTTCTCTTCCCCCTTTCCTTGACTCCTACTCCTACTACTTGGAAGGGGGGAATCCTACTCCCGGTGGGAGCAGGACTCCTCCATGGTGCGCCTCCTCCTAGGCGGCCACCCCCTCCCTTGCTCCTTTATATACGGGGGCAGGGGGACACCCCATGACACACAAGCTGATCTACGTGATCGTTCCTTAGCTGTGTGCGGTGCCTCCCTCCACCATATTCCACCTCGGTCATATCGTCGCAGAGTTTAGGCGAAGCCCTGCGTCGGTAGAACATCATCATCGTCACCATGCCGTCGTGCTGACGGAACTCATCCCCGACACTTTGCTGGATCGAAGTTCGGGGATCGTCATCGAGCTGAACGTGTGCTGAACTCGGAGGTACCGTACGTTCGGTACTTGGATCGGTCGGATCGTGAAGACGTACGACTACATCAACCACGTTGTCATAACGCTTCTGCTTACGGTCTATGAGGGTACGTGGACAACACTCTCCCCTCTCGTTGCTATGCATCACCATGATCTTGCGTGTGTGTAGGATTTTTTTTGAAATTACTACGTTCCCCAACAGTGGTATCAGAGCCTGGTTTTATGCGTAGATGTCATATGCACGAGTAGAACACAAGTGAGTTGTGGGCGATACAAGTCATACTGCTTACCAGCATGTCATACTTTGGTTCAGCGCTATTGTTGGATAAAGCGGCCCGGACCGACATTACACGTACGCTTACACAAGACTGGTTTTACCGCTGTGCTTTGCACACAGGTGACTAGTCGGTGTCTGTTTCTCCAACTTTAGTTGAACCGAGTGTGGCTACGTCCGGTCCTTGCGAAGGTTAAAACAACACTAACTTGACAAACTATCATTGTGGTTTTGACGCGTAGGTAAGAACGGTTCTTGCTCAGCCCATAGCAGCCACGTAAAATTTGCAACAACAAAGTAGAGGACATCTAACTTGTTTTTGCAGGGCATGTTGTGATGTGATGTGGTCAAGACGTGATGCTTTATTGTATGAGATGATCATGTTTTGTAACCGAAGTTATCGGCAACTGGCAGGAGCCATATGGTTGTCGCTTTATTGTATGAAATGCAAACGCCCTGTAATTGCTTTACTTTATCACTAAGCGGTAGCGATAGTCGTAGACGCAATAGATGGCGTAACGACAACGATGCTACGATGGAGATCAAGGTGTCGCGCCGGTGACGATGGTGATCACGACGGTGCTTCGAAGATGGAGATCATAAGCACAAGATGATGATGGCCATATCATATCACTTATATTGATGGCATGTGATGTTTATCCTTTATGCATCTTATCTTGCTTTGATTGACGGTAGCATTTTAATTAAGATGATCTCTCACTAAATTATCAAGAAGTGTTCTCCCTGAGTATGCACCGTTGCGAAAGTTCTTCGTGCGGAGACACCACGTGATGATCGGGTGTGATAGGCACTACGTTCAAATACAACGGGTGCAAAACAGTTGCACACGCTGAATACTCAGGTTAAACTTGACGAGCCTAGCATATAACAGATATGGCCTCGGAACACGGAGCCGAAAGGTCGAGCGTGAATCATATAGTAGATATGATCAACATATTGATGTTCACCATTGAAACAACTCCATCTCACGTGACGATCGGACATGATGTAGTTGATATGGATCACGTAATCACTTAGAGGATTAGAGGGATGTCTATCTAAGTGGGAGTTCTTTAGTAATATGATTAATTGAACTTAAATTTATCATGAACTTAGTCCTGGTAGTATTTTGCAAATTATGTTGTAGATCAATAGCTTGCATTGTTGCTTTCATATGTTTATTTTGATACGTTCCAAGAGAAAACTGTGTTGAAAGATGTTAGTAGCAATGATGCAGATTGGATCCGTGATCTGAGGTTTATCCTCATTGCCGCACAGAAGAATTATGTCCTTAATGCACCGCTAGGTGACAGACCTATTGCAGGAGCAGATGCAGACGTTATGAACGTTTGGCTAGCTCAAAATGATGACTACTTGATAGTTTAGTGCACCATACTTAACGGCTTAGAATTGGGACTTCAAAGACGTTTTGAACGTCATGGACCATATAAGATGTTCCGGGTATTGAAGTTAATATTTCAAGCAAATACCCGAGTTGAGAGATATGAAGTCTCCAACAAGTTCTATAGCTAAAAGATGGAGGAGAATCGCTCAACTAGTGAGCATGTTCTCAGATTGTCTGGGTACTTCAATCACTTGAATCAAGTGGGAGTTAATCTTCCGGATAAGATAGTGATTGACAGAATTCTCTAGTCACCATCACTAAGTTACTAGAACTTCGTGATGAACTATAGTATGCAAGGGATGACGAAAACGATTCTCGAGCTCTTCGTGATGTTGAAATCAACGAAGGTAGAAATCAAGAAAGAGCATCAAGCGTTAATGATTGACAAGACCACTAGTTTCAAGAAAAGGGCAAAGGGAAAGAAAGGGAAACTTCAAGTAGAATGGCAAACAAGTTGTCACTCCCGTGAAGAAAACCAAAGCTGGACCAAAGCCTGAAACTTAGTGCTTACACTGCAAAGGAAATGGTCACTAGAAGCGGAAATGCCCTAAATATTTGGTGGATAAGAAGGATGGCAAAGTGAACAAGGGTATATTTGATATACAGGTTATTGATGTGTACCTTACTAGTGTTTATAGTAGCCCCTGAATATTTGATACTTGTTCGGTTGCTAAATATTAGTAACTCAAAACAGGAGTTACGGAATAAACAGAAACTAGTTGAGGGTGAAGTGACGATGTGTGTTGGAAATAGTTCCAAGATTGATATGATCATCATCACACTCTCCCTACACTTTCGAGATTTGTGTAGAAGATAAATAAATGTTATTTGGCGTTTGCGTTGAGCATGAATATGATTTGATCATGTTTATTGCAATACGGTTATTCATTTAAAATCAGAGAATAATTGTTGTTCTGCTTACATGAATAAAACCTTCAATGGTCATACATCCAATGAAAATAGTTTGTTGGATCTCGATCATAGTGATACACATATTCATAATATTGATGCCAAAAGATGCAAAGTTAATAATGATAGTGCAACTTATTTGTGGCACTGCCGTTTGGGTCATATCGGTGTAAAGCGCATGAAGAAACTCCATAAAGATGGATTTTCGGAATCACTTGGTTATGAATCATTTGATGCTTGCGAACCGTGCCTTTTGGGCAAGATGACTAAAACTCCATTCTTTGGATCAATGGAACGAGCTACTGACTTGTTGGAAATAATACATACAGATGTATGCGATCCAATGAGTGTTGATGCTCGTGGCAAGTATCGTTATTTTCTGACCTTCACAAGATGATTTGAGCAAATATGGGTATATCTACTTGATGAAACATAAGTTTGAAATAATTGAAAGGTTCAAAGAATTTCAGAGTGAAGTGGAAAAATCATCGTAACAAGAAAATAAAGTTTCTGTGATCTGATCGCGGAGACGAATATTTGAGTTACGAGTTTGGTCTTCAATTAAAACAATGTGGAAAAGTTTCACAGCTCACGCCACCTGCAACACCACAACATTATGGTGTGTCCGAACGTCGTAACCTCACTTTATTGGATATGGTACGATTTATGATGTCTCTTATTGATTTACCATTATCGTTTTGGGGTTATGCATTACTGACAGCTGCATTCATGTTAAAAGGACACCATCTAAATCCGTTGAGACGACACCATATGAACTGTGGTTTAGCAAGAAACCCAAGTTGTCGTTTCTTAAAAGTTTGGGGCTGCGATGCTTATGTGAAAAAGTTTCATCCTGATACGCTCAAACCCAAATCGGAGAAGTGCGTCTTCATAGAATACCCAAAGGAAATTGTTGGGTACACCTTCTATCACAGATCTGAAGGCAAGATATTCGTTGCTAAAAATGGATCCTTACTAGAGAAGGAGTTTCTCTCAAAAGAAGTGAGTGGGAGGAAAGTAGAACTTGATGAGGTAACTGTACCTTCTCCCGAATTGGAAAATAGTTCATCACTGAAATCAGTTCCAGTGATTCCTACACCAATTAGTGAGGAAGCTAATGATGATGATCATGAAACTTCAGATCTAGTTACTACAGAACCTCGTAGGTCTTCCAGAGTACGGTCCGCACCAGAGTGGCACAGTAATCCTGTTCTGAAAAGTCATGTTACTAGACCATGATAAACCTACGAACTATGAGGAAGCGATGATGAGCCCAGATTCCGCAAAATGGCTGGAGGCCATGAAATCTGAGATAGGATCCATGTATGAGAACAAAGTGTGGACTTTGATGGACTTGCCCGATGATCGGCAAGCCATAGAAAATAAATGGATCTTCAAGAGGAAGACAGACGCTGATAGTAGTGTTACTATCTACAAAACTAGACTTGTCAAAAAGGTTTTTTGACAAAGTTCAAGGTGTTGAATACAATGAGATTTTCTCACTCGTATCGATGCTTAAAAGTCTGTCCGAATCATGTTAGCAATTGCCACATTTTATGAAATTTGGCAAATGGATGTCAAAACTACATTCCTTAATGGATTTATTAAAGAAGAGTTGTATATGATACAACCAGAAGGTTTTGTCAATCCTAAAGGTGCTAACAAAATGTGCAAGCTCCAGCGATCCATCTATGGACTGGTGCAAGCATCTCAGAGTTGGAATATACGCTTTGATAAGTTGATCAAAGCATATGGTTTTATACAAACTTTTGGAGAAGCCTGTATTTACAAGAAAGTGAGTGAGAGCTCTGTAGCATTTATGATATTATATGTAGATGACATATTATTAATTGGAAATGATATAGAATTTTTGGATAGCATAAAGGGATACTTGAATAAAAGTTTTTCTATGAAAGAACTCGGTGAAGCTGCTTACATATTGAGCATCAAGATCTATTGAGATAGATCAAGACGCTTGATAAGATTTTCAATGAGTACATACCTTGATAAATTTTTGAAATAGTTCAAAATGGAACAGTCAAAGAAGGATTCTTGCCTGTGATGCAAAGGTGTGAAGTTGAGTAAGACTCAAGACCCGACCATGGCAGAAAATAGAAAGAGAATGAAAAGTCATTCCCTATTCCTCAGTCATAGGTTCTATAAACTATGCTATGCTGTGAACCAGACCTATTGTATACCTTGCTCTGAG
Source organism: Triticum timopheevii (assembly GCA_963921465.1). Lineage (NCBI taxonomy): Eukaryota > Viridiplantae > Streptophyta > Magnoliopsida > Poales > Poaceae > Triticum > Triticum timopheevii. Next base: position 114,080,799 of record OY997266.1, on the reverse strand, counting down.
TTTGACAAAGGAATACAATTTTGATCTAAGAGTAGATCACTGGACAGCGGTCAAGAATATCCTTAGTGAGGACTAAGGGCATGTTTCTCGATTATGGAGGTGATAAAAGAGCCCGTCGTAAAAGTTACAATGATGTAAGCTTTTACACCGATCCAGATGACTCTAAGTCTCAATCTGGAAACATGTTGAAAGTGGGAGCAATTAGCTAGAGTAGCTCCGTGCAGAACATTGTAGACATAGAATATTTGCAAAATACATATGACTCTGAATATGACAGACCCATTGACTAAGCTTCTCTCATGAGCAAAACATGATCACACCTTAGTACTCTTTGGGTGTTAATCACATAGCAATGTGAACTAGATTATTGACTCTAGTAAACCCTTTGGGTGTTGGTCACATGACGATGTGAACTATGGGTGTTAATCATATACAAATATCAATATTGGTGTTAAATCACATGGCGATGTGAACTAGATTATTGACTCTAGTGCAAGTGGGAGACTGAAGGAAATATGCCTTTGAGGCCATAATAAAGTTACTATTTATTTCCTCATATCATGATAAATGTTTATTATTCATGCTACAATTGTATTAACCGGAAACATGATACATGTGTGAATACATAGACAAACATATAGTCACTAGTATGCCTCTACTTGACTAGCTCATTAATCAAAGATGGTTATGTTTCCTAACCATAGACATGAGTTGTCATTTGATTAATGGGATCACATCATTAGGAGAATGATGTGATTGACATGACCCATTCCGTTAGCCTAGCACTTGATCGTTTAGTATGTTGCTATTGCTTTCTTCATGACTTATACATGTTCCTGTAACTATGAGATTATGCAACTCCCGTTTACCGGAGTAACACTTTGGGTGCTACCAAACGTCACAACATAACTGGGTGATTATAAAGAAGTACTACAGGTGTCTCCGAAGGTACATGTTGGGTTGGCGTATTTCGAGATTAGATTTTGTCACTCCGATTGTCGGAGAGGTATCTCTGGGCCCTCTCGGTAATGCACATCACTATAAGCCTTGCAAGCAATGTAGCTAATAAGTTAGTTACGGAATGATGCATTATGTAACGAGTAAAGAGACTTGCCGGTAACGAGATTGAACTAGGTATTGGATACTGACGATCAAATCTCGGGCAAGTAACATACCGATTACAAAGGGAACAACGTATGTTGTTATGCGGTTTGACCGATAAAGATCTTCATAGACTATGTAGGAGCCAATATGGGCATCCAGGTTCCGCTATTGGTTATTGACCGAGAATAGTTCTAGGTCATGTCTACATAGTTCTCGAACGCGTAGGGTCCACACGCTTAACGTTATGATGACAGTTATATTATGAGTTCATTAGTTTTGATGTACCGAAGGAGTTCGGAGTGCCGGATGAGATCGGGGACATGACGAGGAGTCTCGAAATGGTCGAGACGTAAAGATCGATATATTGGAGGACTATATTCAGAGTTCGGAAAGGTTCCGAGTGATTCGGGTATTTTTCGGAGTACTGGAGAGTTACGGGAATTCGCCGGGGAGTATATGGGCCTTATTGGGCTTTATGGGGAAGAGAGAGGAGAGGTTGGGAGCCCCCCAAGGCCTAGTCCGAATTGGACTAGGGGGAGGGGCTGCGCCCCCTCCTTCCTTCTCTTCTCTTCCCCCTTTCCTTGACTCCTACTCCTACTACTTGGAAGGGGGGAATCCTAATCCCGGTGGGAGTAGGACTCCTCCTTGGTGCGCCTCCTCCTAGGCCGGCCACCCCCTCCCTTGCTCCTTTATATACGGGGGCAGGGGGGCACCCCATGACACACAAGTTGATCTACGTGATTGTTTCTTACCCGTGTGCGGTGCCTCCCTCCATGATATTCCACCTCGGTCATATCGTCGCGGAGTTTCGGCGAAGCCCTGCGCCGGTAGAACATCATCATCGTCACCACGCCGTCGTGCTGACGGAACTCATCCCCGACACTTTGCTGGATCGGAGTCCGGGGATCGTCAGCGAGCTGAACGTGTGCTGAACTCGGAGGTACCGTACGTTCGGTACTTGGATCGGTCGGATCGTGAAGACGTACGAGTACATCAACCGCGTTGTCATAACGCTTCCACTTACGGTCTACGAGGGTACGTGGACAACACTCTCCCCTCTCGTTGCTATGCATCACCATGATCTTGCGTCACTACTAGGGAAAACCCTAGAAGTAGCGCGTGTTTTGTGCCTATTAGTAGCGCAGGAAGCCACGCTACTAATAAGGCGCTACAGCTATTGCTTAGCAGTAATGTGTGCCATCACGCGCTACTGCTAGTACAAATAGCTGCAGCGCTTGTTCAGTACCGCGCTACTGCTAAGTTTTCTACTTGCAGCGTGTTTCCTAACCATCACTACTAGTATTTTTTTTATAATTATTTTATTTTTAGTGTATTTATGCGCCATCATACAAATATTGGTACAATACCAGCTGTTATGAGGTTTACATCATTATGTCCATAACAGTGTATTAAATGAAGGTGGATTAGGTTCAAGTGGAGGCAATATGTGGTGCATGTCAAAAGTATACTACTAATCCAAACTTGATCTACTTTGGATTAGTAGTACTTTCGATGTGCACCACATGTTACCTCCACTTGAATCTAATCCGCCAGCACAAGATATTTAATCATCATCATGGTCATTACCACCAACATTATTTATTTAATCACCACTAACATTAGCTAATAATAATCATCATAGTCATTACCACCAACACTAGCTATTTTATCATCATAGTAATAGTGTAGCACATCATCATCCTGAAACTCATTTCTAGCCAGCTACTCACTCCTGCTACTCACTCCTGCTGCTCTGTCTTAGGTAAAAGAACATAAAACATGTATAGCTCTCCTCCTTGATCAAGTTGGAGCATGTAGATGAACCTGTCTCCTAATCGTGGAAGGCGTCTCTGGTTGCTGCTCCCTAGTACTTCTCTGCGCTCCCCTAACACATATTTGGTCCAGTTGCACTATTAAGCATCAGTCGCTAATCTTGAATGCAATAAAGTAAGCTGTAGGATATCTTGGCCGTAAGTTGATAATACTCATGACACCTTTAGTCTCGATCCCATAAGGCACAACATTCATCGGGAGTCCCTGTTGAAGAACATCGTATGGTAACATACTTAGCAATGAAGTTTAGCTTCAAAAATAATGTATGGAAAAGATGCAATGAGGATAAAAAGTAAAAATCTTACTATCCTTCCTAAATGGATGTGACCGTAGTTCATTACGAACACTATTGGTCGCACATTTTCAGTACTAAGATTTCTAAATGCAGGAAGAAAATTTGTCTTGACAGTATCAAGATCCTCAAGCCATGAAACATAATGACTGAGCTCCTCGCAGTTGAGTTCAGCCCCAGGACAGTATACGGTCCTGTCTACCAAGCGCTGGACATGTTTGCTTGCACGGAAATAAGCTGACAATACAAATTAGTTGTCAATTATTTTTGAATAAACAATATCAAAGACATAAATATGATTGAGAAACTTACATAATGGTATAACTGGAGGCATTTGCACATTGACCCAGATGTCGGTATTACCTTCAATATCATCTTCTGGACGAATATCAAAGGTAATAACCATATCAGGCTCAAATGCATAAGTCTTGCATAGTGCTCGCCATGTTTTGCATCCAAAATAGGTGTAGTCGTCTGAATTGTATAACTTCGCATGGAAAATATAACCATGTTCGGTCTTCAAGTAAACTTTCTTTTCCTCCATACTATGACTGAAACCTATCTTATCCAATACAAAAACTCTTGCATGGTAGGGGATACGCTAGTAGAATAGTAAAAAAAATATAAGTTGAAGCAAATGAAAGCAGATGTCATGCTTAATTACGAAAAAAGACTTGTCGTTGTGACTTACTGTATCCACTTCGAAGTTCTCGTCCAGCTTGATGCTGAAGCGCCTATCATCATCTAGGAAGATTCCGTCGCACAGGCCGCGCTCGTCTTCGCAGTATTTGCAAATACCGAAATCCTTCTCGTCGTCAGACATTTCCTATGTTCATAGTTAAAACATTAATTGAAAATCGATCGAAGACAACTACCAAGATACTCAACACACAAATCCGGGGCACTCAATATTTCCTACATATTCTAGCACAAGTCATGCCAAAATTCACGGAAAAATCCGGCATGACCTTTGCTAAAATAGGACATATCGAGCGTCTGAAATTTGCCGGAACGGAAATGAATCAACACTCTGGCAAAACATAGGCCACTCGAAGGTATAACCTGCAAACATGACCGGCCACTTGGATATTAAGCAACACAAGATATACATTTCAAAATATCTTATAGGACTCAAATTAGCATGCATTCAATAAGCAAAAGTAGATCATCTCATGCGTGAGTACATCGTCGAATACTATCACTAATACATCACGAATAGTGTCATACATATAACATCACTAATACAACTAAAACTCTAGCACACGACGGGTATCAGCGCGGGCGGTGGACACCCACAGAGAAGGCACCATCACGGGATCATAGCTCCAGTGAGATCCCTGAAGAACCTGCCAGGTATTGGAGAACGGCCTGTGCTCCAACGCAAACAAGTAGCGACGGACGTGCGCGTCCTCCTCACTGACACGGTGACGCACCACCTCCGCGGAGTCCTCGAGCCTCTGGATCGTCACTGGCCCACGCGACCGCCACCAAACAAGGTTCGGGTCAACGACAGGCTGGCTCCTCACCAACCTGCGCCCCCCGGTAGGTAGCGCCTCCCAGTACCTCCCCGGCGGAGCCCAGTCCCGGACATGGCCGATCTGGTCAAGCAGGTGTCGTCCTCCGCCGACTCGACGACGAGGATGCGGGATAGGCATCGTCCACGTCGAGGCGGGAAAAATTGCTTTAACTAAAAAATAGAAACAAGTTCTTACTAACTAGTTCTATTAATTCAACTAGTTCTTACTAAAAATAATACTATAAATAAAAATATTCTAGTACCTAATTAGTACCTAATTCTTACCATCTAAGTAATTAACTAACTAGCACTAAAAATATCACTAAAAATAGCCTAGGGTTCATACTAACTAGCATTAAATACCTAGGGTTCATACTAACCAGAGAAGAGGGATCAAAAGGGGAGAGAGGGATCAGAAGGGGAGAGTGCTTACAGAGGGCGGGGAGAGAGATGGGGTCGGGGGAGACGGCGGCACCGAGGCGTGGCGAGGCGGCCGGGTCAGGGGAGATGGCGGCGAGGCGGGGTCGGGGGAGACGGCGGCGAGGCGGGGTCGGGGGAGACGGCGGCACCGAGGCGCGGCGAGGCGGGGTCGGGGGAGACGGCGGCGAGGCGGGGTCGGGGGAGATGGCGGCGAGGCGGGGTCGGGGGAGACGGCGGTGGCGAGGCGGGGTCGGGAATTGGGGGAGGAAGCAGAGGTGAGGGAATCAGGCCGCGCGGGGGGTTAGGTGAAAATAGCTTTAACTGTAGCGTGGGAAGGAAAAACGCGCTGCTGCTAAAATCCATAGTAGTAGCGTTGTCCGTAGAAGGGCGCTACTACTATACCTAGCACGCCGGGAACGGTGTGGCAATTATAGTAGTAGCGCTTTCTGCAAGGACAGCGCTACTGCTAATCTGCTAACTGTAGCGCGGTTCTGCCGAACGCGCTACTGCAAAGTAGCAGTAGCGCCTCATTTTAACAAGCGCTACTGGTAACATTCTGTGTATAAGGTTTTCCCTAGTAGTGCGTGTGCGTAGGAATTTTTTTGAAATTACTACGGTCCCCAACATGTCGGCCATGACCTGACTAACCACACGAGACACTAGTCCAGGTTCATCGCCTATTTGAGCCTGTAAAGGAAGTCTGGCCGAGGTTTTACTCACGGCCTTAAACGATGTGTGCAGGGTTCCCAAGCCCAGCAAATGTGTGCCTTGGTACACCGTATCATGTTGTCTATACCGCATCATAGCCCACCCCCTAATGTCAGCGCTATGCATGGCCTCCAATACATATCCTACGAACACCAGAAACTAGTTGCTACTCCTGGACAGAGATCAAGGCAATTAATAAGTCGAGACAGCTTGGAGCACCCAAAGCCCAATGTGTGGTAGTAACTGTCTTGGATCACAAACACAGAACTAAGTTGCTGAGGATGATTTCAATGACACAACCAAAATCTACTCCTACATGGCCTCTCATCGCTACCTTTACCAAATCGTTTTGACATACCTTGCTCTCAACAATAGGACATGTTCACCACCATTCCAATCCATCTTAGATGAATCAGACCTGACACAACTCTAAGCATAGCAGGCATAACAAGCCAACATGAATGAGTAGGCACATCACGGCTCAAACACCTCCTACTCAGGCTAGTGGTTTCAACTATTTACTGTGGAAGATACAAGTAAAATGTAGAGGAATGGGTTCTTCAACTACTTCAACATGTAAAAGTTGAATCGTTGTTGTCCTAATGCAGTAAAAGAGAGCAAGAGCGAGAGAGTGGGTTTGTATCGTAATGCTCAAAGGGGCTTTGCTTGCCTGGCACTCCTAAAGATAGTATTGTGTCTACAACAGTGTCATTGATCTCAATGTCGGAATCGTCTGCTACCGAGAGAGGACAAACACCGACAAACAAGAAGGAACATGATCAATGCAATGCAAATATAGTGCATTATCATGACATGGCAACATGATGTAATTTGTGCTAATGCAACTAGAAAAAATTTAAATGAAGTTAGTCCTAGGGTTCAAATTCAAACTCCATATAAGACATTTCAAATGCCATTTATTCAAATTGTCATATACAGTAACTTTAAGTTGTTGAAACATGCAAGAAAATGGCATAAACAGATTCTTTGGGTTTTTTATGATCATTTTTCATATATAAATTAGTTTCATTGGAGTTATAGATTATTTACTATGAATTTTAGAAGTTTAACAATTTATGGAATTTCTTGGATTATTGCTAATTAAGAAAACTAGTAATTGCAATTATGACATCAACAGAGCGTTAGCAGAGACCAGTGTGGTCAAACTGGTCAAACCTGACATGTGGGTCCCACACGCCAATGACTCGGTGACTAACAACGCTTAATCCCTTGTGGACCACTGCTTTGACCGGCAGTGCGGGGCCCACTATCAGCGTCTGTGTGGGGTTAATTAGTGGTTGATTATCCCCTAATGACGATGCCATGTTGGCAACCGTCGGGGTTAGTCGTCGTGGACCCTTCGGGTTTGCGCCACAGGCATCGGCTGGGCGCGTGGCTGGGTTCTACGGAACCAGCGCGACGAGGCATGTTGGCTGGTGGAGTGGGGTAGTGCTGGGGTGGCTCGAATCAGCAACAACGACGAGATTTTGAAGTGCCTGAAGCTCGACAAGCATGAGGTCGAGGCTGCGGCTCGAGTTCGGGTGACCTAAAGTGATGGTGGTGACCTAAGGGTCCTATGAGGACTAGTGGGCACGCCTGTGACCAAATGGTCACCAGAATGCTGCCGACGATGAGCTCTTGCGGTGGTGGGCTTCGGCCATGGTGGAGATCAAAGCTAGATGGCAAGCAGAGCAATGGGGTTAGGGGAAAAAGAAAGAGGAGCTCATGGCGAAGCTATTGGCACATACGGTGATGCTGGGGAGGCATGAACGGCGTCGAATCGATGATGATGGTGACCGAGCAGAGGCGGTGGAGATGTCCTCAGCTCCAGCGATGTGGTTCTCCTCCAGACGTGTGCGTCATCGAAAAGAGGCATCATGTGGTGGCGGATCTTGGGGACGCAGCGGCATGGCAGGACGACGGCGGTGGCTATGTGAGTGAGCTGCGGTGGCCGACGGAGCTCTCGGGTGCTCGTGGGGAAGAGAGGGAAAGAGATCCAGATGGGGGGGAGCTAGAGGGAGAGAGGGTGACCTGAACAGCTCCAGGGGCTCATGTGTGCTTGACGGAGCTCGAGGGAGAACAGATCCAGAAAGCAGGCATAGAGGAGGTGGCCTCACGCGTGTGTGCACGCGCCGACCACGCGCCCTCACGTCGTTCTATCAAGAGGAGAACGACGACTGATAGCTAGGCCTTGTGTGCTGCAGAGTAGCGGCCCTAAAATAAGGCAGGTAAGTTGTTCTGGCTCTACTTTCTATTTCTGTTTTTTGTCTTTCTGTTTGCATTTCATTTATTTAATTGCCACTAAATTCAAATTCAAATGAAATCAAAACAATGCTAAACTTTCTATAAATATTTATGTGGCTTTGCTAGAGATTTATGAAAGCACATAAATATTCCATAGACATTTGAAAATATATTCAATATAATATGAATATAAATTCCAATCCAAATACAGGAATTTTAATCCAAGCCCAAAATAATCTTTAAAAATGTTCATTATTTCTGGTTTGGATCAAAACCCTTGCCAAAAATATCAAACATAAATCAAGAGCATTTTGGTTTCATTGAATTCAATTTTTGGGGTTCATTGCCCTTTTATTTAAATTTTTGAGGCTTCCAAATATTCCTCAATTCAAATTTCTTGGATTTAACATGATGCATGAATGCTCACTGATGTGTTTAATTACATTCAACTATTCTTGGGATGTGACCGTTATCAATTACCACCATTTCTTTTTCCAGATTTGAGGTGTTGACAATTTCGGCCATGTAATCGTGTTAAAAGTTGTCAAGCTTGCCCTCCAACCTTGAAGCAGCGGTTTTTCCTCTTTGTAATCTTTGTGTCCCTGGAATCGTTGGTAGACTTTGATGGAGTCCTATTTTCTTTCTCTTCTTATCCCTATCGTACATAACGTAATCTTCATTCTTGAATAATGAAGATACCACTCTTTTCCGGCCACTCGCATGAGTTGGTGGCATGTATTCAACCACACTTTCCTGTCATTGTTTTGCTAAATAAATCATCATAGTTGTCCTCATTAACTGGGAAGACTTGGGATTCTTCCAGCTCCTATATTCCCTTAGCCTTGGCAAACCAATGCTTTCTTTTGATACCTGCCTCTTACTGCATCTCAATACTGACATCTTCCTCACCTTAATTTCTTCTTTCTTCTTCATCCTTTTGCACATTCTTATTGTGCCTCAAAATTAGAGGATCCTGTGATTCGAAATAAAGCACTTGTTAGCTTGCAATCTTCCGTGACCCATTACTCCGACAGTAGTCCCCGAAGCTGGTGAGGCGCCGTGGGTGACATGTCGAGGAGCCTCAACAGTTTCATCCCTCTGATGGTGGGATCTGGGCTTTGCTCGCCGTCTTCTTCTAGGCCGACTAGCTGGACCCGGACTCGCAGAAGGCCGTCTTGCCCCTCAGAGAGTTTGAAAGTCGTTGCGGGATCCAGGCAGTGTGCCCGATAAGCTTCCAGGCAGCCGCCCATTGCAGACCCGTCGCGTGGTGCCACATGGTGTCGGTGTACTAAAGTAGGGGGGCACCTTAGTACCCCGAACTTGTGCACGGGCAGTCGTAGCGCCCCGCGGCAAGGCTCGCCGGGCGCCCGCCAAGACCCTCCACCATTTCCTATTACTGCCATTCAAGAACAAAGTACTAACCAAGAAAACGAAGGCCCCGACAAGAGGAGCTTGCCGGGAAGGCCAACCAAGGCATCGCCAGAAGACTTGCCGCGGCGCCCCGCGCGTCCCGGCAAGGCCCGACGGCTGGCAAGCTTGCCGGCACAACAAGAGAAGGGCCGCGGCAAGGCACTTGCCGCGGCAAGGCTGCCACCCAAACTCCAGCGCATCCGGCGACGTGTCATCACAGGGCCATCCCAAGGGCACGTGGCAAGGCACTACGCAGCCATGCGGGGCGAGGTGGCAAGCGGAGCTGACAGAGGCGCCATCGTGGCAACCGGTGGCTCACTTAACGGTCGCCTCTCTGCACTGTTGGGGCGACCGGACGGGCATTAAATGCCCTTGTCCCCTGCCGTCAGAGTTAGGTAGGGGACACTATTGGTCACTATTGTACCAACCTGCGTTTTTACCTTTCTACCCCCTCGTCCTACGCTGCCACCTGTTGGTGCCCCCTTCAGACTATAAAAGGGAGGCCCATGTGCACGTAGAAGGGGTTCGGTCCATTGAACACATGCAACACCACCATACGCTCGCACCCTCGAGCAAAATCGAATACGAACTCAAAGCAGCAGTAGGAGTTTTATCTCTCCGGAGAGCTCCGAAGCTGGGTAAAAATCGCCCGTATCCCCCGCGCGCTCGACCTCGATCTGCTCTGCGCACGGCCTCCGCCCCCCTTGCCGGACTAGAAGGGCCCCCCGTGCCACATAGGTGCTCGTGGCCACAGAGAGATATGCCCCGACATCTTTGGCGCGCCAGGTAGGGGTGCGTCGAGGTCGTGAGCATCTGATCCGGTCTCCGCGCGCGCTGCATCAATGCCTTCATCAACATGCCACCGAAGAAGAAGCCTTCGGAGGTGGCCGCTCCATCTACATCGTTTCCGCCACCACCGCCGGAGCAAACGGGCGGTGGAGTGGACGCCGGCGGAGGAGCGGGCGCCAACGGTGGGACTCACGTCGTCACCAGATCCAAAAACAAGGCCCCGCAAGCGTCGGCGACCGTGCAGACACCGCACCCTTCCCAGGAGGTGCAAGGTCAACAACGCCCCGGTGCTCCTAGAACCGTGCTCGCATTGGAGCAAGGCCAAGCTAGTGGGTCGCGGGACGTACGAGGTCAGCATGCATGCCCGCATGCTGGCGCGAGCGAGGTACGGTCGCCCGGACGGGGTGTTGCACCTCCCAGTCCAGTTGGGAGTCCGAGCACATCCCGCTCCTCGCGCCGCTCGTCACCACCGCCACCCAAGACAGCAGAGGAAGCGCTGGCCCGAGCCCAGCTGCTTCTAGACTACCCTCCGGCGCCGCACAAGATCGACGACTGGAGGATGACCATATACAGCCTCATCAGCTTCGCCAACGGCAACAAGCCCCGGCAACCGAGCGCATCGAGGCCCCGGCAAGGCGCCCAGGCGCAAGCCGACGCCGACAAGACCGCTGGGGGTGCCACCTCCGTGCACTCCCAGCCCAGAAGGCCAAGATCGCCGGCTTGTCGGACCAACCCCGACGGCGACTCCACCGCGTCGTCGGACCCGCGAACCCGACGCGATCAATGCCACGTTCTTCAAGAACGACGGCACGAAGACGCTTGCACTCGTATCGAGCGCAGAAGGGAAACGCGACGTCAATCTGACCAGCATGCTGGGCCCACTGTCGATATGCACGCACCAGGGGAACCAGGCGACTTGCCGTACGCGGCAGGTTGCCCTGCGTTCACCCGCGAGCTGCGGCAAGTCCAGTGGCCCAAAACCAAGAACTTCAAACTAGACGTGCCCGAGAAGTACGATGGCAGGATACGTCCGTCGGAGTTCCTCAGCATCTACACCATCGCGGTGCAGGCTGCCGGAGGACGCGACGAGAAGATCCTCGCCAACTACTTCCCACTGGTGCTCAAACCCAACGTCAGATCTTGGCTCATGCACTTGCCGGACGGCTCCATCTCTTCATGGGCGGACCTGTGTCATCAGTTTGTCGGTGCCTTCACAGGTGGCCACAAGCCTCATGGCCAGGAGAGTGACCTCCACTTGCTCGTCCAGAAGGAGGGGGAGCCCCTGCGCAAGTACATACAGAGATTCAGCCAGGTGCAGCGCAACATCCCAGACGTCCACCCTGCCGCGGTTATCAGCGCGTTTCATCAGAACATGCGTAACCGCAGGATGAGGGAGGAGATGGCGATGTGCAAGATCAGAGACGTCAGCGAGCTCTACGCTCTGGCCGACAAGTGCGCACGGGCGGAGGAGGGGAGAAAAATCCCCGGAGAGGTTGCAGGAGCAGAAGGATCTGACAGTGAGGATGCCGCCCCGGCAAGGAAGAACCGGAGGCGGAACAACAGGAAGAGAAAGGCTAAGGATGTGCTAGCTGTTGAGCATTCCGGCAACGGAGGCGGCTCCGACAAGGCCAAAGCCGACGACTCCGGCGAGGCCGTGGTAGCCGCCGACAAGCAGGATGGTTCCGGCAAGCGGTATTGCAAGATCCACCGCACCAAGGGCCACAATCTCCAAACCTGCAAGAAAGTCGAGCAGATGGCGGAGCTACAGAAAGCCGAGTACGAGCGCTGCGATAAGGAGAGAGCCCAGGGAGGTGGCGGAGGATCCGGTAAGAAGCTTCCCACCCGGGGAGGGCACCGCGGCAAGGCCAAGCCGCGGCAAGGAGATAGGCCTCCCCGCGGCCGCGACAAGGACGAAGATGAGGATGAGGATGATGAGATGGAGGAAGATGAGACCGATGACCAAGAGTTTCAGAAGACGACAGAGGTGTTGTGCATCGACGGCGACGCCTCTCTGCACACCTCGCACCGCAAACTCAAGCAGTGGGTGCGAGAAGTGAACGCAGCGGAGCCGTCCGTCGAGGCACGCAAGCCTCTGAAGTGGTCCAGCACGCCCATCATCTTCGACGTTGAGGACCACCCTGATCGCATCACTACGGTTGGGTGCTTGCCAATGTTGGTCTCACCAACAATCCGCAACCTCAAGGTCACGAAGATGTTGGTTGACGGCGGGGCCGGCCTGAACCTGATTTCCTCCGCAGTGCTCAAGAAGCTCCAGATCCCCGACAGCGAGCTCGAAGAGACTGGTACCTTTCAAGGGATAAATCCGGGAAGAAGCAAGCCCAAGGGGAAGATCACATTGCCAGTGACGTTTGGCAGCGAGCTGAATTTCAGGACGGAGAGGATCACATTCGACGTGGCTGATATCCCATTACCCTACAATGGGATACTCGGCCGGCCCGCGCTCGCCAAGTTCATGGCGGCCTCTCACTACGCATACAATGTGCTCAATATGCCTGGCCCGATGAGTGTCATTTCTGTCCAAGGTGACAAGAGAGATGCACTCATCTGCGCCGACAAGATCTACCGGGAAGCAGCAGCCGCAGCAGAGCGCGAGTCACTTGCCGCTGAAGCTCCCTGGGGGAAGAAGAAAGCCAAGTCCGGCAAGAATAGCTCTGATGCCCACTCCGGCAAGCGCACCTCCCCGGAGTGCTGCGCTGCCGTCGAGGACGCACCATCGAGCTCCACCGGCAAGTGCAAGAAGGCAAAGGCAGACCAACCAAAGACTAAGCCCGGCAAGAACAGCTCTCGTGCCCGCTCCGGCAAGCACACCTCTCCGGAGTGCCGCGCTGCTGTCGAGGACGCGCCATCGAGCTCTACCGGCCAGTGAGGCAAAGAAAGCTGCCAGTTTCGAACTTTTGAGTTGCATTCCCTGAAAATCCGCACCTGGTATGAAGAACCTGCGCACAGAGGGGTCGAATCGTGGCTAAGTTGCGCCTTTGATCTGTTTCGAGTCCGCTCGACGATGAAAGCGCGCCGCAACTAGCCCGACGAGTTCTTCCCGCCGGAGGCAACACTGCCAGCGGGCTGCTGATGTCCCGCACTCAGCAAGCGTGTTTGCGCCGGCGGGTTCCCTGAAAGCGTGAGGGTGAAAACATACAAGGGAGGAAGTCAAGGGGAAGTGCGGCCTCGGCGGATCGCTGAAGACGGAAAAGCTAAGTCACCCAAGCTTGAGTACAGAGCACTTTTTAGTCCTAAGCTTTTATGTTATATTCCTCGAGCTTTCGTCTCTTGTACGAAAAACCTGTGCGCGAAGGAACCAACTCGTGGTTAAGTTGCGTCCTTGCTTTGTTTCCGAGTCCGCTCAACAATACAAGTGCGCTGCAACCGGCCCGAGAAGGTTTCTTGCCGGAAACAACACCGCCAGCGGGCTGTTGATGTTCCGCAATCAGCAAGTGTGTTAGCGCCGGCAAGTTCCCTAAAAGCGTAGGGTAAAAACGTACAAGGGATGTAATGAAGTAGAGGACGTAACATGGCAAGACTTGCCATGGGACGTACTTCGTATGAGAAACTTGTGCGCAGTGGAGCCGAATCGTGGCTAAGTTGCGCCTTTGATCTGTTTCGAGTCCGCTCGACAATGAAAGCGCGCCGCAACTAGCCCGACGAGGTTTCTTGCCGGAGGCAACACCACCAGCGGGCTGCTGATGTTCCGCACTCAGCAAGTGTGTACACGCCGGCAAGTCCCCTAAAAAGCGTAGAGTGTAAACATACGAAGGGCGAAGCATGGCATTGCGTTGCCCAGCCTAAAAAAAAGTCATCCCATGAAAGAGTAGCTTATTACGGCGCTGTCTCAGTTATTTTCGTGACCGTAATAACAGCGACAAAAAAAACCAGAAGGGCGCACTGGCACAGGGGCCCCGGCAAACCGGCTTCGCTGGGGGCTGCACGTACCGAAGTTCCTTCGCGGCAGGCCATGGTCCCCGGAGGCCGCAGCGTCAGCGGCAAGGGCAAGGGAAGGCGCACCGGCACCTAGGTCTCGGCGGGGCCAGAGTTGCCGGGGGCTGCGAATGCCAAGATTCATCCCCGGCAAGCTAGAGTCGCCGGGGGCTGCGGCATTAGATAAGTTTTTCATCCCTCATCATGCATCCTCTTATGGACTGGGGAAAGCGAGGCCGCGTCCTTGAACGAGTGTGCCTTGTAAAAAAACCTGTGCGCGGAGGAGCCGAGTCGTGGCCAGGTTGCGCCCTTGATTTGTTTCCGAGTCCGCTCAACAATACAAGCGCGCTGCAACTGGCCCGACAAGGTTTCTTGCCGGTAACAACACCGCCAGCAGGCTGTTGATGTTCCGCACTCAGCAAGTGTGTTAGCGCCGGCAAGTTCCCTAGAAGTGTAGGGTAAAAACGTACAAGGCACAAAATCATGTAAAGGACATAATCCGGCAAGCATTCCCCTCCTTTCATTAAAAAACATCCCAATTTAGTACAAGTCCTTAGAGGATGAAAAACATGATAGAGAGGATTACAAATTTTAAATACAGCTAAGGCCCGAAGGCTTACAAATTGAAAGATAAGATGCCCGTAATCCCTCTCTTGTTTCTCTCTCCAGGAGGTAGGTCAAGGAGGCCCCGGCAAGAGAAGCTTGCCGGGGAGGGCAAAAGGGGCGCCTAGGTGAGCTACGGGTGCCAGAAGACACCAAGAGAACATCCCGGGGGCCGGCCAGGAGCTTGGCGGAGACGGGGGCGCCGGAGGCAGAGCTCGAAGACGGGGCGGCAGGACGTCAGCACGCTGTCGAGGGCACCTCGCCCTCGTACTCCGACTTGACGGCCTTGCCGCCACCCCTCTTCCTCTTCCGCAGCCTCCCTACCCCAGCCGCCCAAGGAGACGGCCCCGGGGAGTTCAGAAGGCCGGCGACCCGGATGATGGGGTCGCCGGTGGCGCGCGAGGCGGCGTCTGGCGCCTAGTCGGACCCGCCGTCCTCGTCGTCGTTGTCGCTCCCCTCCTCGTCACTCTCGCTCGAGGAGGGGCCTTCGCTATCGGAGGAGCTGTCCACGCAGCATCTCGCCCGGGTGCCGGAGTCCCCGAAGACCTTGACGGCGAGAAGGTCGCCCTCCATTAACTTAAAATGGAGGGTAAACCCCGCCGTCAAGCTATGGATGCGGGCGAACGTCTTCCACCCTCGATCGAAGTACATCACGCCGGGGGCTGGGGATACGACACTAACTCGAGTGCCGCTGATCCCGCAGCCCCTCATGCGCAACTCCAACATCTCGGGCGGATCCGGTTCCATCGCGCTCGCGAACGGGGCCGGTAGCCGGAGGCGGCGACGAGGTGCCCGGCGCAGCTTGACGAAGAACTCCCAGGGGTCGTCCCCGGTGTGGACCTCCTCAAGGAGAGGAGCTGCCGGTGGAGACGGGGGTGGCGCACCACCCCGGCCACCTCTCCCCCGAGCGCTCCGACCATGTCCACGACCTCGTCCGCGGCCTCGCCCCCTCCCTCTTCCCCTCGTGGCTGGCTCCGCTGCTACAGGCGCAGGATAGGGAGAGGTGCGCTGCCTGGTGGCGACCCTCGCCGCCATAGATGAAGGACCAGGGTTCCCTCCCTCCATGGCAGATGGGAGGAAGAGTAACGGAAGTTGAAGAAAGAGGAAGTGCGGGATTTTTGTGCTCCCCTTCGGCCCTTTTTAAGGAGCGATGTGGGGGCTCGGCCGCCCCGCTCAGCCAATCAGAGCACGGGGAGGGCAGAGGAGCGGGGCCGACTCACCATCTCCGCCCGTGACGGCTCGGCCTCCCACCTTCGCCGCCCATGACCCCCCGCACATGGGAGCCGCGTGGCGAAAAAGCAAAGCCGGGGCGACGGATGAAGTGACCTCGCCCTGCCCCGTGATCACGGAGGTGGATGCCTTAAAGATCGCATGCACCACCCACGTCTCCCACGACGCCTCAATCGACGCGTGCCGTTGCGGGAGGACGCGGTGGACACGGAGTCCGATTCTGTGTGGACCCAGGCCACGCGTGCCCGTGCACTGTTTTGGGCCTGGCCCAACAACGCTCGGCACCGTGTATGGCCCAGGCCCGGGGGCTCCTGTCGGTGTACTAAAGTAGGGGGGCACCTTAGTACCCCGAACTTGTGCACGGGCAGTCGTAGCGCCCCGCGGCAAGGCTCGCCGGGCGCCCGCCAAGACCCTCCACCATTTCCTATTACTGCCATTCAAGAACAAAGTACTAACCAAGAAAACGAAGGCCCCGGCAAGAGGAGCTTGCCGGGAAGGCCAACCAAGGCATCGCCAGAAGACTTGCCGCGGCGCCCCGCGCGTCCCAGCAAGGCCCGACGGCCGGGAAGCTTGCCGGCACAACAAGAGAAGGGCCGCGGCAAGGCACTTGCCGTGGCAAGGCTGCCACCCAAACTCCAGCGCATCCGGCGACGTGTCATCACAGGGCCATCCCAAGGGCATGTGGCGAGGCACTACGCAGCCATGCGGGGCGAGGTGGCAAGCGGAGCTGACAGAGGCGCCATCGTGGAAACCGGTGGCTCATTTAACGGTCGCCTCTCTGCACTGTTGGGGCGACCGGACGGGCATTAAATGCCTTTGTCCCCTGCCGTCAGAGTTAGGTAGGGGACACTGTTGGTCACTGTTGTACCAACCTGCGTTTTTACCTTTCTACCCCCTCGTCCTACGCTGCCACCTGTTGGTGCCCCCTTCAGACTATAAAAGGGAGGCCCATGCGCACGTAGAAGGGGTTCGGTCCATTGAACACATGCAACACCACCATACGCTCGCACCCTCGAGCAATATCGAATACGAACTCAAAGCAGCAGTAGGAGTTTTATCTCTCCGAAGAGCTCCAAAGCTGGGTAAAAATCGCCCGTCTCCCCCGCGCGCTCGACCTCGATCTGCTCTGCGCACGGCCTCCGCCCCCCTTGCCGGACTAGAAGGGCCCCCCCCATGCCCCATAGGTGCTCGTGGCCACAGAGAGATACACCCCGACACATGGCAGGGTTAGTCTGGCCACCCACGCGCGTGACGGGATAGGCCGTCAGGCGGGGCCCGCCACTACAGCGCCTCGGCACGCGAACGGATCCGTTGCGGTCGTGCGGACGGTTGGGGATCCTACGTCGTAACTGCGTGCAGTAACTTCGCGTGGTAAATCATGGGGGGCGTGGGGTCGCGGGCGCAGTTAATCCCACGTCCGCCCCATCGGCTTCTCAGCCCACGAGCCTATAAGTAGGCGGGAGGAGGGGGAGCGGCGAAGCACGCGCGCACATCTTCCTCACTCCCTCTTGCTTCTTCTTCCTCTTGCCGCCGCCGCGCCGAACCACACCATGCCCGCAGCGATGAGCTCTTCCTCCACTGCCACGCCTCCTGCCGTGCGCTCCGGCATGTGGAACGGCTCCGAGGTGTACGACGACCACATTGAGTTCCTTCGCAAGACGCATCGCCTCCCCGGCGAGAACCTAGTGCGGGTCCGCCCCGCACCGGCGAGGGAAGTATCACCGTCACCGAAGGAGGGTGAGCGGGTCATATTCCGCTCGCACCTCATGCGCGGCCTAGGGCTGCCGGCGAGGGGTTTCTTCCGCTCCTTCTTGGAGTTCCACGGGCTCCAGCCGCACCACCTTACTCCGAACACGGTGGTGCTATTGGCTGCCTTCGCAACCTTGTGCGAAGGCTTCCTCGGCATTCTCCCCACCATTGAGCTATGGGGGGAGTTCTTCCAGTCCAAGATCGGTACGCACGTCGCCGGAGTGCCGGCCCAGTGCGGCGCCTTCATCGCGATGCGGAGATCGGTGGCCGACAACCCGTTCCCCACCATTCCGATGATTAAGTCGGTGAAGATGTGGCAGCGGTCTTATTTTTATGTGAAGAACGTCGCCCCAGAAGGCGACTGGCTCAATCTGTCACCTTACGAAGCCGGCACACCGGCTGGAAGGCTCCCCAGCTGGTCCCACCGGGCCAAGACACTAACTCCCGCTGGTGCCGCCTCCGTCGCGTGACTCCAAGTGCTGACGCAGTCGGAGGGTTTGACCGGGGCCGACCTACTGGCCGCCTTCGTGACGCACCGAGTACTCCCACTCCAAGGCCGACCTCATCTGATCTGTCAGATGAGCGGCCACCGGGACCCAAGTCGGATGTGCTCCAAGGAAATGCCCCACGCGGAGGTGGCGGACACGGTGAACTACATCATGAACTGCAGCCTCACGGCGGATTGGCGGTTCGGCAAGGAGCCGTACTCACGCGCCAACCCCCCGCCTGTTGTAAGTCATCTCTCTTCTTCTTCTGTTTTCTTTGGCTGCCGAATCCGACTCCTGATCTTTTTGTTTTTTCTGAGTCAGAACCCCCTTATCCAGCCTTCAGCCGGCACCGCGGGTCCGGCCCGTCAGTTCGTCCCAGACCGGGCGAAGAGCGACGACGACGACCCTGACTTGGGGGCGGCGGCGATGGAGGCCGACGCCAAAGGAGGAGGAGGAGGAGGAGGAGGAGGAGGACGAGGAGGAGGCTTCAGGCCCTCAGCCACCTTTGCCGACTGGCCTGATGACGACACCGAGGGGGAAGTCGCCCCGCGCTACCAGCCAAGGGCCGGCCAGCCGAGCGCGAGTTCCTCCGCCGGCTTGGATGGTCAAGGCGGAGTGAAGAAATGCCAGGCCGGGCCGACCTTGCTTGGTGGCCGGTCGAAGAAGTTCAAGGGGGCGGCCGCCGCGACCAAGCGGGAAGAAGTTGTCGCAAAGGCCAACCGCTTCCGCAAGGAAGTGAAAAAGCCGCCACTGGTCTCTGCGTAAGTGCTTCCGTCTTTTGCCTTGTTTTCTTCAGGTGAATCTTGTCCAAGTCTTTTACATGCCTTCCTCGCTTTAGGGCTCCCCTTACCTTTGAGAGGGTCGCCGCTGCCTCCATCATGGGGTCGGCAGAGATGTCCGCCACTACTCGGCGGATTGACCCCGCCACCGACCTCCGGGAGGCGACGGAGCGGAATGCGCAGGAGAAGCGCAACGAGGAAGTAGCTGCCCGTCTGGAGAAGGCGTAAGCTGAGAAGGCGGGGCCTCCGCCCAGAAGAAGCTGGATGAGGCGGAAGCCGCCGTCGCAGCAAAATGGCGAGATGAGGAAACCGCGCAGTGCCAATCGGCTTTGCTCGTCATCCCGCTGAGCTCCGCACCGCCGCCCCCAGAGTTCATGAGGCAGACTGGAGAAGCCGGTAGCGAGAACCCCATCGTGGAAGGGAAAGCGGTGAGGCCTCCATGTCGGACACAGCCGTGCCGCCACCGCCGCCTCCGCCGCCGTCTGGGAGCGCGCATGGTAAACAGCCGGCAGACCTGCCGGTGCCGCCGACTGAGGACGAGGCCGTGGTGAAGCTACTCCTTCAAGTCACCTCGCCAGCATGCCGCCGCCTTGAGAAGGCGATTTCGGCGCCACGCCCCTTGGAGACCGGCGCCGCCAGCTCGGCCATCCCAGATGCTGAGGCGACGAGCGCCGCGCCTGTTGGGTGGGTGCAAGGAGGCTGCACAGGCCCGCTGAACCAGGCACTTCTAGACGTCCAGGCGAAGCTGCGAGCCGAGGGCGACGCCATCCAGAAGTGCACCAAGGCGCATCTGGCGTCGCGAGCAGCCGTCCGGGTATGCTTTCTTCTTTTGACTTTGTTTTTCTTGTTTTTCTCTGTGGGGCACGCCAGCGCACCCACTAGGTGTAGTCCCCGAGTTTCGGGCCGGCTACTGAGCAGGCGGCTCGGAACTCCATCTGGTGAGTTCCAAATATTTACCTTCGTCTGAAATACTTATTACAGGAGTATCACAACCTCCGCGTCACTGCCTTGAACCGCAATGTTGAGGAGCTAGGCAAGCGGACTGCAGACATGTCAAAGAGCCGGAGTGAGTCCTCCTTCTTCTTCGCGGGGGCGCGCTGGCGCACCCGCTGGCTGTAGTCCCCGAGATTCGGGCCGACTGCTGAGCAGTCGAGCCGGATCTTCCCGGCGACCTTCTTTGTTGATGACTTAACGTCCTTTTTTATTATTCAGAGGCCAACGCCACTCTTCAGCAGCCGCTGGGCGAGGCCAACATCTCCTTGCGTGCCAAGGGGGAGGAGTGCAGCAAGCTCGCCACAGAGCGCGACCTCCTGGCTACGCAGCTAGCGGAGCAAAGGGAGCTGCTTAAGAAGGCGCAGGACGAGGCAGAGAAGAAAGTGACTGCTCTCCTAGCCGAGTTCAAAAGCGAGCGCTCCTCCTGGACCGACAAGGAGGCACTGCTGACCTCCGGCTTCCATGAGACTGAGGACATCGTCGATGGTGAGTTTCTTTACTTTCTTTCTTTGAGCCGCTGACTATAGGTCGGGCCGACTCCTGACTCTCGACTTGCTTCTTTTTCGTCTTGGCAGACTTTTTCCCTAGCCACACGCAGGCGGCCACTCAAGCCATCGAGGCTGATCGCGAGGCACGGAGGGCAACTGGTGCAGAGATTTTCGCCAATGCCCCCCGGACCCTTGATGAGCAGCTTCTGAGCATCGAGGCTCGTCTGTAGCCGGCCCATCGGATGCTACGTCGGCTTCAACATGTCGGTGCCCAGGCGATTGCTGCCCTGTGGCCAGACATGCTGGTTCTGTGCACTCCCAGTCGGACTGCCGACTGGCTGGAGGTCGCGGCTGGCCGTCTTGAGGCCTGGAAGGGTTCCTCGGCCCGGGCTGGAGCACGCCGGGCCTTGGAATTTGTCAAGGCGTGGCATCCAGTGCTGGATCTGGACCGGCTGGCCACGTTTCGGTTAGAGGCCCAGGCGGAGCTGCTAGCTGTGGAAGACGCCCTCGTCGAGCATGTGGCGGCGATTGCCGACTATACAGACACCAGCGTCTTCATCCCTAACCGCGCTGAAGACGGTGGGGAGGCTCCGCCGGAGTGGTTCAAGATGAACCCGGATTATGACGAGGACTCGGCAGAGGTGATCGGTTCCAGTGCCGAGGAAGAAGGCGAGGCGAAGGACGGAGGCGAGACGTAGGCGCCAGAAGGCAGAGCGGGCGACCAGCCTCAGCTCGACCGCGCCTCCAGCAATGAGCCACGCCCGACCGAGCCGGCTGCCACCAGAGATGATCAAGCCGAGACTGCCCAGCCGGCCGCCCGGACTATTGACACCGCCATCTCTTCCGACCCTCCGAACTCGTCTGCCGCTTCCTAGGCTGCCATCTTGCCTTTATTTTATCTGCTTTAGTAATCTTTGAAGAACTTGTTAATTCGCACAATTCCACCCGCGGGGTGTATTTCGAACTTCTGCTTGAAGATTCGGCCAAGGGCCTATGTTATGTAAATATTTATCCGACTTCTATCTTTCCTTGCACATTGCTCCTTTGGCTTTTTCCTTTGCCGCCTTCCCTTAGTCGCCGCCTTGTCAGCCAGACAACCGCTCTGCGGACTGCCGCTGGATCAAATGCTTGGCTACTTTGGGGAAGGCAAGTACTTGCCATTTTTTAGAGTCTTTTTAACAAGTTGGATAGAAGGCGGCAAGCCGACTACTCAAGAGTCGGCTTTGCGAAGAGAGCCTGGAAGCCGGCTTGAGCTATGTTTATGCTTTGAGTCCTTAGCCATTTTTCATGTAGGCGCCCATTCTTCCTTACTCCTGCCCACCAAACGGTCGCTCTGTGAGCTGCGGCTTCTGATAGGAGACGGCTTAGGCACAACACACTACTTGTCAAACTGCAGGAAGCATTTCATAGCGCAAGGCGGCGAGTCCCCGGGCCGACTAGTCGAACCCGGTGCCAAGCGGCATAACAAAGAGTAGCATACTCGAAGGCATAATTCTTATCATATAGATAACAAAAAAGGGCAGTCCCCGAGCTCGTCTCGGGGGCCCCAAAGTCTTGGTACTTTAATACAAAGGGTAGCGTGGTACATACTGCATCAACTGTAAAATCTTCGAAGAAGATTTGCATTCCACGGACGTTCCGTCTGTTTGCCGGAGTCGTCCCTCTTGTGTGCTCGGGGCTTCTGAGCATCGATCAGGTAGTAGGAGTCGTTGCCCAGCACTTTGCTGATGATGAAAGGGCCTTCTCAAGGCGTCGACAGCTTGTGCTGGCCGGCTGTTCGCTGGATCAGTCGGAGCACAAGGTCGCCCTCTTGGAAAGATCTCGGCCTGACCTTCCTATTGTAGTATCGGCGCAGGCTCTGCTGGTAGATGCTGGACCGGCTGAGTGCCAACAGCCGGCCCTCATCCAGCAGATTGACGCCGTCTTGATGTGCTTCTTCTGCTTCCTCCTCGGTGTACATGGTGACTCGCGGGGAGTCGAACTCTATGTCCGTTGGGATGACAGCTTCAACACCATAGACGAGGAAGAAAGGCGTGAAGCCAGTTGACTTGTTTGGAGTTGTCGCAGACTCCAGAGGATGGCTGGCAACTCATCAAGCCAACAGCCGGCCGAACGCTCTAGTGGTTCGACTAGTCGAGGCTTGATGCCAGATAGGATGAGGCCGTTTGCTCGCTCCACCTGGCCATTTGACTGCGGATGGGCAACGGACGCTAAGTCCAGTCGAATGCCCTGTGTCGCGCAGAAACGGGCCAAGGCGCCTTTGGCAAAGTTTGTGCCATTGTCGGTGATGATGCTGTGTGGTATGCCATACCGAATCATGATGTCGGAGATGAAAGTCACGCAGTCGGACCATTCAACTTCTTGATGGGCTTTACTTCTATCGACTTGGTGAACTTGTCCACCGCGACAAGTAAGTGAGTTAGGCCGCCTCATGCTATCTTGAATGGTCCCACCATGTCCAGGCCCCAAACCGCAAAGGGCCAGGCGATGGGGATAGTCTTGAGTGCGGAAGCCGGCTGATGCAGCTTGGAGCGGAACTTCTGGCACCCCTTGCATTTTTGGACTAATTCCTTGGCCTCTTCTAGGGCAGTTGGCCAGAAAAAACCGTGTCGAAAGGCCTTGGCAACGAGTGCTCGTGAGGCCGCATGGTGGCCGCACTCGCCTTGATGGATGTCTTTGAGAATTGCTTGGCCTTGCTCTGGCTCGACACAATGCTGGTAGACACCAGTGACGCTGTACCTGACCAGCTCTCTGTTGACTATGGTGTAGGTTGTCGCTCGGTGTTGTATTTGCCAAGCCAAGATTTCATCAGTTGGCAGCTCTTTGCTCACTAAGAACTTGAGGATGGGCTGGGCCCATGAGGGTGCTCCTATTTCTTCGACTGCCAGCACTGCGACTTGGACGGGGGCAGCTGGGATGGGAGGCGGCGGGCTGAAGTCCGCGGCCGCTTGCTGGATTGATGAAGTCCTCGGGCCGACTGGTCCAGTCCCCGGGCCGAGCTCTGGGGTCTTCGGACTGGTCGCCGCAGTCCCCGGGCCAGGTTCTGAAGTCCCCGGGCCGGCTTTGACTGCGGCGTTCTTGGAGCCATTTGTAAGAATTCTCGTGCCGTCTGCTGGGGCTCTTGAGTCGGATCCGTCTTCTTCGGGGGGAGCCGACACAAAGATGAAGTCTGATTCTAGTGAAGGCTTGAAAGACGGCTTGAGGAGGCACTAAAGGGCGACGCCGGATGGTATTTCTTGGCGGGTGGAGCCGATTCGTGCCAGGGAGTCTACTTGGATGTTGTCATTTCTTGGCATGTGGAGGAACTCGCACCCCTCAAAATATCCGCTGAGTTGCTGCATAAGGAAACGGTAGCTCGCCATGTTTGCATCTTTGGCGTCCCAATCGCCAGATGACTGCTGGACCACTAAATCGGAGTCGCCATAGCACAGGATTAGGCGAATGCCAAGTTCTTTGGCAAGCCGGAGCCCGTGAATGAGCGCCTCGTATTCGGCGACGTTGTTGGAGGCGGCGAAGTGGATCTGCAGCGCATACTTGAGCTTGTCGCCTTTAGGGGAAGTGAGGACAACGCCGGCTCCCAAGCCGGTGCGCATCTTGGAGCCGTCGAAATGCATCCGCCAATGGGTGGAGTCGGGCGCTGGTGGTAGGTACTGGGTCTCGGCACAGTCGACAAGGAAGTCGGCCAGTGCTTGCGACTTGATGGCGGTGTGGGGCTGGTAGTAGATGGTGTAGGGAGCCAGCTCTATGGCCCATTTGGCCACTCGGCTAGAAGCATCTCGGCGTCCGATGATCTCGGCCACTGGGGTTTTGCAAACCACAGTGATTGGATGCTCTTGAAAGTAAGGCTTCAACTTCTTGGCGGCAAAGTGCATGCCGTAGCACATCTTCTGGTAGTCGGGGTAGTTCTGCTTGGAGGTCGACAGTACTTCACTCAGGTAATATACCGGTCTCTGGACAGGTAGCGCATTGCTTTCCTCCTTGCGCTCCACTACAATGACTGTGCTGACTACCCGGCTGGTGGCGGCAATGTACAGGAGCATGGGCTCTTTAGGAGTCGGAGCCGCCAGCATAGGGGGAGTAGTCAACATCTTCTTCAACTGGAGAAAAGCTTCGTCTGCCTTGTGGTTCCATTTGAAAAAGGTGGTCTTCTTCATGAGCTGGTATAAAGGGAGAGCTTTCTCGCCCAGCCGACTGATGAATCGGCTGATGGACACCAAGCAGCCGGTGAACTTTTACACATCTAGCAGTCGGCGGGGTACCTCCATCCTCTCAATGGCCTTGATCTTTACAGGGTTGCACTCTATGCCGCGTTCAGAGACCGGGAAGCCAAGGAGCTGGCCGGCTGGTACTCCGAAGACGCACTTCTCAGGGTTGAGCTTGATCTGGAATCGGCGCAAGTTCTCAAAGGTTTCCTTGAGGTCTTCTAGCAGTGTTCTATGCTTTTCCATCTTCACCACCACATCGTATACATAGACGTGGGCGTTTCTGCCGAGTTGCTTGAGGAGGCACTTCTGCATGCAACGCTGAAAGGTGGGGCCGGCATTCCTCAAGCCGAACGTCATGGTCAGGTAGCAGAAGGCTCCAAACGGCGTGATGAAGGCGATCTTCAGTCTGTCAGCCGGGTTTAGCTTGATCTGGTGATATCCTGAATATGCATCTAAGAAGCTCAACAGCCCGCATCCGGCAGTGGAGTCTATCACCTGATCAATTCTCGGCAGAGCAAATGGGTCCTTGGGGCAAGCTTTGTTGAGGCTTGTGTAGTCAATACACATCCGCCACTGCTTGTTCTTCTTCAGCACCAGGACCGGGTTTGCTAACCATTCTGAAAAAAACACTTCCATAATGAAGCCGGCTGCTAGGAGTTGGGCTATCTCTTCTCCAACAACTCTTCTCTTCTCTTCTGACAGGCGGTGCAAGGGCTGCCTGACGGGCTTCACATCAGATCGGACATGTAACTTGTGCTCGGCGAATTCGGTCGGTACACCTGGCATGTCTTTAGGGGACCATGCAAAGATGTCCCGATTCTCACGGAGGAAATCGACGAGCTCACCTTCCTATTTGCTGTCAAGGTTTGCACCTATGACAGTGTACCTCTCTGGGTGCTCCAGGTCCAAGGGTATCTTCTTCGTTTCTTTGACCGGCTTGAACGAACCCTCAGCTTCCGACAACTTGGGGTTGGGCGACATCTCTGGCTGCTTGCCGGCCATCGCCACAACCCGATCAAGAAGCCGCTTCTCAGCTGCGATCACCAGGGACTCGGCCAGCCGACTGCTCTCAGCCGCGCAAGCGGACGACTTTTTGTAGTCACCGACTATGGTCAGAATCCCCTTAGAACTCGGCATCTTCATTTTGAGGTAGGCGTAGTGGGGGACCTCCATGAACTTGGCCAAAGTAGGTCGGCCAAGCAACACATGGTACAGGCTTTCGAGGTCCACCACTTGAAACCAAACTGGCTCTCGACGGAAATGCTCTTTGTCTCCAAAGAGGACGTCTATCAGGATCTTGCCAATTGGTGAGCAGGAAAGGCCGGGAACAATGCCGTGGAACACAGTCCGGCTGTTCTGAAGCTGTCTTTGCTTGATTCCTAACTTCTCCATGGTATCCTTGTACAGGATGTTGATGCTGCTGCCTCCGTCTATCAGCACTCGCGAGAAGCGAGCGGCCCGCCTGTCTGTGGCAAAGGGGGCACTCAAGACCAGGGCGTAGGAGCCCGGACTCGGCATCACCTCTAGGTGATCAGCTTTGCTCCAACTGATAGGCTTCTCGGACCAGTGCATGAATTCTGGAGTATCTGATGCTACTGCATTCACCTCTTGCTGCTGCTGCCGCCTGCTGCATCGATCGTCGGCCATGCTGGTGAACACCAGATAGGCTCCGTGTTCTTCCGGGTACTCATCTCGTACTGCACCGACTGGCCTGGCAGCCGGCTGCTGCGGTGGCGGTGGAGGCGGCGGCCCAGCAGGCGGGGGTGGAAGGAGGCCGTCTCCCTTGGCGAGCCTAGTGAGCCAGTGGCACTTCCGGGTGGTATGGTTTGACGGCTTCGCGCCGCTGTGGAACTTGCAGGGACCATCTAGAGTCTGCTCGTAAGAGAAGTCCTGTAACCAGTTGGAATTGCCGCCTTTCTGTCGCTTAGTCGGAGGCTGCCCCTCCGGCTACTGGTCTTTGACTGTCGCAACCTGTCGGCTGCTGGAAGCCGGTTGGGGGGCCTTGCGCTTGTGATTGTTCTGTTGTTGTCGCCAACTGGCGTCTCTAGCCGGAGATCTGGGAGCCTAGGGGACCACTTTGCCGGTCGCACTAACTTGAATATCCGTCTTCATGGAGGAGTCGGCCGTGGCATACTTGTCTGCTATGATCAGCAGCTCGTCGAGGGTTTTCGGCTCGTCGCAGAGGAGCCTGTGCTTGAGGAGGGTGCCTTCTCTGCTCCCGATAGTGAAGTTCTCGATAGCCTGCACCTCGTGCACGCCCTCGCAGGAGTTCCGAAGGTCGGCCCAGCGCATGGGGTAGTCGCGAGTTGACTCGTCGGGGCCTTGCAAGCACAAGGAAAGCTGGCGAGGCTTGGGGGGTCGCTTGTACGTGCTTGTGAAGTTACGGACGAAGGCCTCGGTGAAGTCGACCCAGCTGTTGATGCTGCGGGGCTTCAGGCTGTTCAACCATGTCCGGGCCATGCCCTGGAGCATGAGTGGAACATACTTTACGGCAACACGCTTGTTGCCGTTCGCTATGTTGACGGCCGTGGAGTAGTCAACCAGCCAGTCTTCCGGCTTCACGGAGCCGGTGTATTTGGGCGTATCTCGGGGGAGCGTGAACCCTTTGGGAAAGGGCTCGTCTCGGATGCGAGGTCCAAAACAGTGCGGACCCAACTCGTCTTCTTCTTCCAGCGCTAGGGATCGGTGGAGCCGGTCGATCCGGTGGGGGGCGTCATTCTCGCCGACTCCTTCACGGCGACCAAGTCGGCCGCTGAGAGTCGGATGCTAGACAGGCGGCGGGGTGGGATATCTCTCCCCACGAGGTGGAGGAGGGGGCAAGACGCCTCGTCTCTCCACGCCTCAGGGACGGCCTTCCGCGTCGCGCTCGATGGTGATTCGTGTCCGGCTACGGCTAGCAGCCGGCTCCTTCTCTTGTCTCGCACGGGCGCCTCCCGCAGTCGCCGTACACGACGTCACGCCGTGTTCTCGGCGAGGGGGGCTTCCAGCTCGGACGCCGGCTTCGTGCCGCGCTGCGGCCATGCCGATTAGCTGCTGGATGCGTCTGGTCATGTAGGGGAGCTCGTCGGCCCCCAGTCCGTTGAGCTCGTCAACGATCGACTGGGCAGCGCGTAGGTTCTCGAGGGGCGTGGCATAGATCGGGCGGTCCGCACCCAACATGCTGGCAATGGCTGCGCCGCGTTTCTTGATGGCGCCGACTCGGCTTGGCCCTTCTGGAGGCGGCGTGTCGAAGGCAGCTCGGTCGACCTCGCCCTGGTGGGCTTCCGTGAGGCATCTCATGGTGTTTCTCTTCTGGCCCTCCCCGACGAGGGCAAGGCGGCGAGCCTCCAGCGCCTCGGCATCGGCGTCGGCCGGGATGGGGACGGACAGGTCCTGCAGCACCGATTGCAGGGCGTCGCGGGTGTTCTCGCCGGAAGCGGCTCCGTGGCTGATGACCAACACCTCGGTGACGGTGCTGCCGCCACTGTCAGCTCGCGAGAGAGGGTCGTCGAAGACGATCACTTCGGTGGGTAAGGCATCGAGCAATGCCGTGTCGGAGTCGAAAAGCATCAGGTCGGTGGAGCCGACCGACTCCCAAGTCCGCGATAGGCTCGCCGGAGACATGAAGTTGGTCGAGGAGGCTGACGAGGCGTCTCTCGAGGCAGCCGGTGCCCGCGTCGGATGCGGGCTCGTCGGAGATGCAAACCTCACCAATAAGATCAATGAGGCAGCTCATCATGCAAGCGTCGTCGATGCTTTGCAGCGCGTCGGGGCAAGCGCCATTGGGCGTGCCGGGCTGGCTATGCTCGCTGGGGAGAAAAAGGGTTCCCGTCCAGAGCAGGTCTTCGGACGACGGTGCACCTGGCCCCATGGTGGGCGCCAAATGTCGGGGTATTCTCACGGGGGGTGCAAGACGACATATGCCACAAGGTGGCTTCGTGTGAGGGCAAGACTGCTGCTGATAGGCCCGGGAGCGGGTATGTGAATAGCACGTGGTTGTTTACCCAGCTTCGGAGCTCTCCGGAGAGATAATATTCCTACTGCTGCATGTCTGAGTGTATCTGATATATCTAGTACAGAGTGCTCCTGGAGCTGGGTCTAAGGTCAGTGCCATAGGCATCTGGCCTCGTATATGCATATGAGCAGAAGTGTGTGCTTGGCCGAATGGATATGTATGTGTGCTAGCTAGCTATCTCGCTAGCAAGCATGCATGCGTGAGAGAGTGTGTGAGAGTGCCCAGGGAGCCATTGTGGCCAGCCAAGTGCATGTAGCGTGTGTGTGTGGATGGATGGATGTGTGCCCCTTTATATAGGAGAGGGTAGCTTAGGATGTAAGCTTGGTAGTGGGCATGGGCAAGGCATGGTGCATGTCATGCTTGTCCCCTGGGTCACTTCATAAATAGTGCCAGGGGACAAGGTACACTGTAGATGATGTTGAGGTACGGCCGTCTCGTCGATGTCTTGTCGGTGTCGGGTCGGGCTGCAGCCGGCTGGTGGGCGTAGTCGGCAGCGGGCAGCCGGCCGGGCAGAGCAGTCGGACGGGGAGCTGTCAGGAGCAGCCGGGCAGTCGGACTGAGGGGCTTTGCTAGCCCCGATGTCTTGAATTATTGTCTCACCATCTTCGGGGTATCCGTGGCCAATTACTCCGACAATTTCTAATTCTTCTCACATTTTTTTGCTTTGAAGTGAATCATGGTTGTGGGTGTTATCTATGAATGTGAGGATATCTATGAACATTAGTTGATGTGAAAGTCGTTCTTGGAATGTGGGGCTTGCGTGTGAACTATACCATGTCCAGTGGTTTGTCTATTATTGTCCGGAAAGTAATGGATGTTATTACATGACCCAGAAAAAATAGTTCGTGCCACATCTTGGCATCACAGACTTACATACACACTACTAAGGAAAAGCCTAGCAGCAGCGCGGGTTTGAGGCCTATCAGTAGTGCGGAACGTATAGCAGTAGTGCCTGTCGTCCCGTGCTACTGCTATACATGGACAGCTGTAGCGCGCTTCAGAGAAGAGCGCTGCTGATATCATGCAGCGCTTTTTACAGGGAAGCGCTACTGGTAAGGCGTCGCTACTGCTAACTTTTTCCCCTCGCTACTACTAGTTTTATTAGTTTTTTCTCTGCATATTTGTTTTGTATTTGAATAGGCTTTATACAATAATCTTTAGCATATCATACACATACAAATGTAATCATAGCATATACATTCAACTAGTCTCACCAAATCATGTCATCAAAATAATCATCATCCAACACAAAGTGGTCTCTCGTCATCATCTCAAAAATAGCGATACAAGTCTCGATTACTTGCAAATACATCGTCATCCATCTAAACAATGATATACGCGAGAAGAGCTATCACTTTTAGTGAGAGCAGAACTATGCAGTACATGAGTTCGTATCCCTCTCTCGCATTAGCGTGAACCTAAACTAACTACTGCCTGTCGCTCGAAAACCGAAAACCGGTACACCTGGGCCTGACACTCCGGCCACTCGTCGTATATATACTCCTGGCGTAGCACTTCTTCTCCATCGATGATCTATGCACCTGCATCGTCACATGAGTCGATGATATGCAACATATATAGTTGAGCAACAGAAAGAGATAGACTTGGCAAAAATAGAAAGAACATATCATAAGCATAAATAACAAAGTTCATGGTACCCAAAATGCCCTAACTAGAGTGATCTTTGCTAGTCGAGGAGGAGGACGGTTTAATTACATCACAAATAAAGTTTCGCCATGCATAACTCAAAGTTTTGTCATAGAGAAAGTATGGACTAAACGGACACATTGTCATATATCGACAATCACTCCACCATGTCGTGCCATCCATCCATGTCAGGGAGATAGTCCCCGAGCTTAGTGAAAGGCTTCATGTCGAGATGTTGAGAGGCTACCGATGTTCGGACGTCTTCCCGCGACATTTGTCCTTCTCCGTAGAACATCCCTGTTTTTCTGACGACCTCCTGCATGATGATTTGGGCAAGTTCACGCTGGATGTTATAGAACTCAGACCGGAGTCGATGATCCTCGATATCTCCTATGTCCTTTGCCCATTACAGAATATGGGCATCGCTGGATCTAGGTGACATGCGAAGGTTCTGGTGATCCCGTCTGTACTCTAGCATGTGGTGTAGGACATAGAATCCATCATTAAGAGAATCGCTCGATTGCTGGATGCAGCAGAAGTCGTTCTTATGGCTGAAGGCGAGCCTGTCGCCCCTTCTCTTCTTATCCTTGACCTCTCCACCCCGTGCTTGGTAGTAAAACATAGCACTCTCGAGAACATCCTTGATGTGGGTGTAATCCTTTTTGTGAATGTTCTTCAACGAGTCCAAGTAAAGAGTGTGGGAGTATCGGGGGTAAAGGATGATGAGGACAGCGCACCCGCCGCTGCGGAAAATAAGTACACCTCAAATTAATTAGCCTCCACCGTAAAAATGAATGACTGAAATCGAAGGAAGGATAGCCACGCGGATGACTTACACGGGATGATAAGGCACGAGAATTGCCTCCTTGTCCTTATTGGCGAGCATGAAACTGACGATGTATTCCCTCGCGTATTCAAAGTGTTTGCGCAGACTCCCAAGAAGCCCTCGTGCAAGTAGTACGGGTCGGCAACACAAATATGAGGTATCTGCTCAACCCCAATGATGTAGTTCATGTGCAAGGCAAAAAGGCGGACAAACTTAAAATCCTGCTTCTTCACGTGAAACATGTCGAATATGTAATCGAATCGAAGGAAGAACTTATCCGCGGGGAAGCAGTCGACGTATGACATTTGCCGCGGAACGTTAACCACGTAGAGTGGGTATGTTGGATCTTTCGAGGCGATGAGGCCTTTCTCTATCCGCAACACATCGTCATGAAGTCTCCTTAGATCGCCGAATCTGCACCCTAGCGCTCTTGCAGGTAGGATTGGTTGACCGGGGATATGCCATTTATCCGCATCGGGGATATCTATACGGTCCTGAAGCCAAGGCTGCTGAGGCGGCTGGATCATAGAATCAGCTTTTTTGCCTTTCCTCGCTCTCTTCCTAGATTTCTTTACTACCGGAAGGTCGTCCATAATACGTTCAGCCTCCGGAGACGGCAATTCAGGCACCGACTCATGATGCTCAAACCCTGAGTAGGCGCCAGTATATATATACTGTTGAGTGCCATCGTCATCCTCATCCTCATCCATGGCGACATCATTAATGACTAATGGAGCCTCCTCCTTACCCCATCCGCTATCACCCAACCAGACACCTGACGCTAATTGGGTAGGTGGGGTGTTGATGTTCATTCCTTGCTAAGGCTGCGTGTTCGTGGGTGTGCTCCCGACCGCCTCCAGACGAAGCAGACTCTTTGGCCACAACAGGACCCACCCATTGCAACAATCACCAAGCCGCCGCGGGGTCTCGTCGTCATCCCCCACTAGTATCAGAGGAGGCAAATTCTCGTGTCCCGGTTTGACACTGGCCACGGAAACCTTGAAGACGTTTGAGGGGATCGGTCGGCTGTGGAACAATGGTTCCTTCGGCTCCATTATCGTTGCCTTCCCCACGTCCACCTTCTGGTTGCCGATGGTGTACAATATGGTGCACGGGGTTTCGTCGACCTGCAAAGAAAAGTCTGCGATGTGAGACATCCGAAAGGCAACAAAAACGGGAGATTATACATTTATTGAAGGGGCCCGGTGTGACAGATACCGTGAGGGCGTCGATCTCAGCCAAAGACGAAGCACCGCCGAGCATGTCCGGTTCCAGAGCCGGTGCGGGAGCCGGTGCGGGAGCAGGTGTGGGAGCCGGTGCGAGAGCAGGTGCTGGTGCAACGCTAGTCGAGCTGCTCTCCAAGAAGTCACCAAGGGGAAAGCCCGCTGCATTTTTTTCTGGATTTTGCTTGGTCCAAGTGAAAACGGCCGGAACCAAGGAAGTAGATATATCTGCAACCACCTATTTTGCGGCAGCTACGGCTATTGCGACTGTCTGAGATGATTTCTTCTCAACCACAATCTCAACCTTCTTGTCGATGTTTTCTTCAGTTAACCTCCGTCTTTCCTTTCTCTCCTCCGTGGCCTCATGGTAGTACTTCTTCCACGTGGAGCCATGTCCGACACCGTGCACGTGTCCATACGATGGTCGAGTATCCACCGGGAGTCATTTCAATATGTTCAATGCCCGGTAGAATGGAGTGTCCCACTTGGGCCTCGCCAATGCCTCAGACGGCGAGTCGCTTTCGGCCGCAATCCTGTGCTGCTCTCTCTGCAAAAGGCACAAGGATCATTTACATATATGAATAACGTGTGCAGTCGAATTGATCAGAAACTAAAATTACCAGCAGTGTCATGAACTTCGTCGTGACCGGGTTTGTCTCGTAAACCTTCTTCACTGGGTCGCAATGGTGCCGGGCCCTGAGGACGTCACGCTCCTGCGGGGCGGTGAACTCCGCCAAGGGGTCTGGGATGCCTAGACTCACGGCTTCCGCGTCCTTCTTGGCCCATTTGGGCCTCTTTCCGCCGTAACCACGGCTTCTGAGGTGGTGGCTCCCAATGTTCCTCTCTTGAAGCCCCTTCATGTACTTAGACTTTTTTTGGCAGCTTCGGCCTCACAAGCCTCCTTGAATATCTGAAACTGCTCTTCCGTGGTTGTCGGATTATCCTTTACAATCTCGGAGTAGGGTTCCTTGTCGATGATCCTTGCTTTCACCGTTGTTTTCCAAGCAGCCAACGCGTCGCTAAACTTGGTCATGGCGTGTTTGTTTATCTTCTTCATTGCCGGGTCCTTATCTGGATCTTCATAATCCTTTTCATTCCGGCCCGGGAACAAGAATATCTGGTGAAACTTCTTTAGGAGGGAGGGCCTCATATTATCTATCTTCTGTAGTTTCTCATCGTTGATGGTGGTGGTTGTCTGTATGATGCAGCCAATTTGATTGCCGTAGCATGAGCGCGCTTCCTCGGGCGCCGTTGGCTCAAAATTGCCCTCGTCCACCTCCGTGACCACCAGTCTAGTAGTCCTGAGTTTGTTAGGAAGCCGTTGCTTCTTTGCTTTCGGTTCTACACCGACTCTGCTCCCCGAGGCAGCGCCGGTCTCAGTCTCAGCGCCGGTCTCGATGCCAGTCTGAGTCTCAGCGCCGGTCTCGATGCCAGTCTGCGTGTCGGTCTCAGTCCCCGATGCCACTGGTGGGCCTAGCAACAACATCGATTGATCGTCGGCAAGGCTCAAAATTTTGTTTGCCGCCCGGTAGACGTCATCGCAATCACGAGAACCCTGTCCTTCATCGTTGCTAGCCATGTTTCCTATGATTAAATCTAGTCAATTAATTCTAGACCTAATAAAATAATAATGACATAAAAAAGGCCTATTATTTTGCAGGAACGTTGACTCCTTCCTGGTGTGGAAAATCCCGGGCACTCAATATGTCCTAGTTTGTAGCACAAGTCATGCCGAAATTCATGGAAAATTTCGGCATGACCTTTGATAAAAAGTGGACAAATCGAGAACCTGAAATTTGCCGGAATGGAAATGAATCAAGATTCCGGCAAAACATAGGCCACTCAGCTTCATTCCCTGGAAACAGTGTTCAAATATCCCTCTTCGACACCGCAAAACATGTCATAATATACACGAGCAACCACATGTCCAAATTTCACATACTAATTCAAAAACAAAGTGCAGAAGAAAATTCATTTAACTACTAATAGAAGAAAATTCAGTTAACTTTAGTGCTCTATAATGATGAAAGGAAAAAAATCAGTTAACTACTAATTTCATTCATTTAGATTATTCATTTAACTTCACCTAATAAACCTACTGTACAACTACTACTAGCAGCACTACTAACCTAATTAACCTAGCAAAACTCTACTGCCCTAACTGAAAAACATCTAATTAACATCTACTAGTACCACTACTGCCCTAACCTAATTAACATCTACTAGTATCACTATATACTATACAAGCAGCATCTACCCTAATTAAACCCTACTGCCCTAACTAACTTTTGCTGTAAACCAAATTTTTTGCTCTAAACTAATTTTTGCTCTAACATCTACTACTTAACATCCTTTGCTCTAAACTAATTTTTTTTCTATAAACTAACTTTTGCTCTACTAATTTTTGCTCTAAAATGCAGAGAGAGAGAGGAGTGGGGGGGATGGGTGGGGGACTTACAGAGAGGGGAGAGACGGTGGCGGGGAGGTAATCGGCGATGGAGGCAGGGGCGGAGAGGGCGGGCTCGGGCACGGGCAACAGAGGTCCTGGGCGGGCTCGGGCGGTGGCGATGAGGCTGAGGACGGCCTCGGGTGGCGGCGGTGAGTATGACGGCGGCCCCGGGGTGAGACGGTGAGGTTGCGGGCGTCCACGCCGGCAGGAGACGGCGGCGAAGTGGGCGATGGCGAATTGGGGAGAAGGCGGCAAGGGCGAGGGATTTTGGGAAGAAGTGGTGGCCAGGGGGAGGGAAACCGCTGTTTAAGTGAAACGTAATGGTAGCGCGTTCCCGAAAATGCGTTATAAAGTTAGCTACAATGCGTTTCCTGAAACGCGCTACTACTATTCCTTTCTCCTTTTTTCCCTTTTTTCATTTGTTTTTGTTTAGCTCTTATTTTTTTTCCTTTCTCCTATTTCTATTTCTTTCATTTTCATTTATTTTTCTACTATTTTTCATTTTATTTTATTTTCCTTAGCAGTATCGCGTTACACATAAATGTGCAGCTACAACAATATTAGCGGCAGCGCCGTTTCTAAAAGAGCGCTACTACTATGTGTAGCCGATCGGCTTAGTGGTGGGAATTTTTGTAGTAGTGCTTTTACAGCAGGACACGCTACTGCTATATATGTATCTGCAGCGTGGTTTTTTCGCGTGCGCTACTGCTGTCTAGCAGTAGCGTCCTTTTTTAACACGCGCTACTGCTAAAGTTCTGTGTATGGGCTTTTCCCTAGTTGTGACATGTCAGGTGATGCACGGACATCACAACAGGCATGTTGACTAGATAAACATCTGAACCTAGCAATTATGAGTGAAAATTTGTATTGACAACAGTTTTAGATAGTAGGAGATGCCTAGCCTGCTCTGGCTCTGCTAGTTTCTTTATGGCTTCTTTCATCTCTTCTTTGGCTTGGGTGAACAGAGCATCTGATTTCTCATTTTGCTTCTTCAGGAACTCACCTAAATTCTCAAGGGCTACTGCATGCTTTCTTTTAGCCTCTACTAGAGCCACTAGGACACGA
This sequence comes from Triticum timopheevii, assembly GCA_963921465.1. Lineage (NCBI taxonomy): Eukaryota > Viridiplantae > Streptophyta > Magnoliopsida > Poales > Poaceae > Triticum > Triticum timopheevii. The sequence goes on along the minus strand of OY997266.1, from coordinate 114,044,811 downwards.
ACAGTTGATGAATCCAGCTGGCTTGCGTCCAGCGTTATCTGGGAATTTGCACATTGTGTCTAATCCGGCATCATTAGGGAACTGGCACCTTGTGTGTAATCCAACATCATTTTGGAAACATGATCTCGAGGTTGACCATACTTCCCTCCTCGCAGGAACTACATCCTGACATGAAGAACTTACTTCTTTTTTGCATCAATAGTCAGAGCTCCCTAGATGCATTAAGTAGAAAACCGATAAACATGACTAGGAGAAGTGAATTCAAAAGGAGAAATATAAAAACACACTCCAAGGTGATAGCACCCACTTCCTACATCAACCTAAAAGGAAAGCATTAGAACGATTAAGACTGTGTTTATTACATATCACGGAGAGCCAGCTTATCAAGCGGGGGAAAACCCTTTTTGGCTCAAGTATTGTATTTTGCAACTCAGTGTTACATTGTTGTGTATGTTTTCTTACCGAGCCAATTTATGTTTATGAACCTTGCATTTACCTATTATATATGATATTTCTCTCAATTAACGACTAATGTATGTTTTTCTATAAAAAAATTAATATTTCTGATGTTACCCTTTTTTTAAATCTATCATTTTATTGCTCAAATGTAGGACGGTGAAACTAAGACTAAACCGTGCTCTCGCAATGATTTGCATTTTTGGTTGTCTGTTTTCGGGATCTTCGTGTTCTAGGCCATCAAATCTCATCTGAAAAGTGCGACAACTATTTATCGCATTAAGCGATGCTACAGATTAAGTCTTGCGTCGAGCCCTACAGTATGGTTTTAGATCTATCATTTTATTGTTCAAATGAATGGGCATGACAAGGCGCATCATCGACAATCTAGTTAAGGACATTAAAATTGAGTCTAAACCGAGCTCTCTCAATGATTTGCATTTTTGGCTATTTGTTTTCGCGTTATTGGCGTTTTTGGCCGTCAGATCTCGTCTGGAACGCGGCTGCTATTTATCGCATTAAGCGATGCTATAGATTAAGTCTCACATCGAGCACTACAGCATGGGGTCGACCCACGGATTGATCATGCGATCTTCTTGTTGCCCTCGACATCGTTAACCACTCTACTACGCTCAAGTTCAAGTAAAATAGGTAAGGCATAAACTATTAGAAGGTAAAGGGTCAGCTTTTACCCATTTTTCTACTTCTTTCCTTCATTCTTGTTTTTAATGGGTTTTTCGTTTTCTTTCCTTTCATTTTTTCATATTGTTTCTTTGTTTTTTATTTTCTTTTGTCTTCTCCATTTTTTTTGTTTCCTTTTTCTTCTTCATTTTTTGTTTTCTTTTTTCGTTTTCATTATTTTGGTGCACATTTTCTGTATTTGATGATCAAATTGTGAATTTGATCAACATTTTTTGAATTTGATGAACAAAATTTACATTCAAGAAATTTATTTTTAAAAAATGATGAACAATTTTTGAATTTAATGAACAAACTCTGAATTTGACGAACATTTTTTCAAAAAGATGAACAAAAAATAGAATTTAATGAACATTTTTCAGTTTCATGCACAAATTTTTATTTTTGATGAACATTTTCTAAATTGTTAAACGTTGTTTTACATGGTTGACCATTTTTTGAATTTGATGAACAAATAACGTTCATGAATCCACACAATGTTTGAGCATTTTTAATAGTGATGAAGATTTTTTTGAATTTTATGATTTTTTTTAATTGAATGAACACTTCTTGAATTTAAGGAACAAAATTTAGGTTCAAGAACAATTTCTTGAAAAAATATGGTGAACACATTTTCAATTCAATGAACAAAATAAGAATTCTATGAACATTTTTTTAATGATGTATAAAAAATAGAATTTGATGAACATTTTTTTAGGTCAATGGACAAAATTTTAATTTTGATGAACAATTTTAAAAGTCGATGAACATTTTTTGAATTGTTGAACATTAATTTAGATGGTTGAACATTTCTTGAAATTTTGAACATTATTTTACACGGTTGATATGTTTTGAATTCGATTAACAAAAAAAAGTTCACAAAATTGACAAGAAAAAATTGCAAAAAGTGAAAAAGTAAAGAAGAAGAAAATAAAATAATGAAATTAGAAAAGAAAAGGAAAAAAGGAAAATGAAAAAAATAAGAAAAGAAGGAAAAGGGAATAAAAGAAAAATGAAAAACTAAAACACAAAAATAAAAATATGAAAAGAAAACGTTGGTTGAGAAAACATAAAAAACCCGTTTCGGGAACAGAACGTAGAAAATGGGTCGGCCCATACGCTGCGCAGGGAGTTCGGCGGGGTGCGCACTAGGTCGATACAGCGCGGCGGAATTCCTATTTAGCGCTACAGGCAATTCCTATTTAGAGCTTCTCTAGCCGTTGGCCCCCCTAGGACGCATAAAAATCGCCCCCTGGGACCAAGCCGGCGACGCATTCGGCGCTGGGGGCAGTTTTGCGCCCAGTCGTTGCCCCCAGCTCGTCCCCAGGCGCCGATGTTGGCCCACTTTTCAGCCCCATTTCGGCGAATAAAAGCCCATATGGGCGAGAATAGGCCCATATTCGGCGTGGCTCGGCATTCAATTATCAACTTAAATATTTTTATCACATATTTCATCACACAAAAATCAAATACTTCAACAAAATAGTTCAACAACAAATAATTCAATACAAATTATATAGTTCAACAAATAAAAACTCATATTTCATCACACGTCGCTCCCGGCGTCGCCCTTGAGCCTCCATAGGTGCTCTATCAGATTTTGCTGCAGTTGATGATGCACCTGTGGGTCTCGGATCTCCTGACGCATACTGAGGTAGGCAGTGCAGGTTGCTGGTAGCTGGTGATCAACTTGGGCAAGAGGACCCTGCATGTGGTATGGTTCAGTGTCAAACACTGGCTCTTCTTGCTCACTCTCAATGATCATGTTGTGCAAGATGACACAGCAGGTCATGATCTCCCACATTTGATCTTTTGACTAGGTCAGAGCGGGGTATCGGACAACAGCAAATCGAGTTGGAGCAAACCAAATGCCCGCTCGACATCCTTCCTGCAAGCCTCCTAAATCTTCGCAAACCAGGCATTCTTGCCTCCTGGCACAGGGTTTGAGATGGTCTTCACAAATGTTGACCATCTCGGATAGATGCCATCAGCTAGATAGTACCCCTTGTTGTAGTGCCGCCCATTGCTCGAAGTTCACCGGAGGTGAATGACCTTCAACAAGCTTGGCAAAGACAAGAGAGAACTGTAGCACGTTGACGTCATTGTGAGTTCCTGGCATACCAAAGAAGGACTGCCAAATCCAGAGGTCCTGTGTGGCCACCGCCTCAAGTACCACACTGCAACCGCCTTTGGCACCTTTGTACATCCCCTGCCAAGCAAATGGGCAATTCTTCCATTTCCAATGCATGCAGTCGATGCTTCCAAGCATCCCAGGAAATCCCCTTGCTGCATTCTGTGCTAGGATCTGAGCAGTGTCTTCCGCATTGGGTGTTCTCAAGTCTTGCGGTCCAAACACTGCCACCACTGCCCGACAGAACTTATAGAAACACTATATGCCGGTGGAGTCGACCATGCGCCCATAGTCGTCCTGTGAGTCACTGGGAGCTCCGTATGCAAGCATCCTCATCACTGTCGTGCACTTCTGGATTGAGGTGAATCCAAGTTTGCCGGTGCAATCCATCTTGCATTTGAAGTAGTTGTTGAACTCCAAGATGACATTCACAATCCTGAGGAAAAGCTTTCGGCTCATCCGATAACGGCGCCAAAATGTTTTGTCGCCGTGAAGTGGAGAATCGGCGAAGTAGTCGGAGTAGAGCATGCAGTAGCCTTCGAGACGATGCCGGTTCTTTGCTTTCACCTGCCCCGGCGCCGAGCCACCTCACCGCAGCTTTTCATTGCTCACCAGCAGCTAGGTGAGGGCGGCGAGCACCATGAGATGCTCCTCTTCCTGGACGTCGACCTCGGCTTCCTCCTCCAGCAGCGCGGCGAGTGCTTCCTCGTCATCCGAGTCCATCGCTGAGGCAGGCAAATCGCCGAACACCTTGCGCCCGGTGGGCATGCACCCGCCGCAAAACTGCTCCTCCGCGGCTGGAAACGGCGGCCGGAAACGGCGGCCGGAAACGCCCAGCTGCTATCGAAGGGGCTGCCGCCGCAAACCTCTGCTTTTTTTCTTACGGGGAATGGCTATCTACTGGTGAAGGGCGGCGGGCGGCGCCGGGATATAGCTAGTGGCGGCCGAGAGCGTGGGGGGTGGGAGGCGAGTTGGGGAAGAAAATCTTGACTTTTCACCAGACGGCGTGGGCCAGCCGCGCTTTTCCCTTGCACCGGAGCCCCCGATCGCCCCCCAGCACGCCGGGTTCGGCCTGCGGCCGCCAGGCGGAAAAAAGGGCCGAACCGGCGCTTTTCGTCGTACTGGGGGCGCGACTGGGGCGTTTTTTGGTGCCGGCGCTGAAAAAGTCGCCTGGCGGGGCTTGTTGGGGTCGCGACTGGAGATGCTCTTAGCACTGCAAGGACCGGTTTCTACTGTTTTTGCTAACCCGACGCCTGCAGCAGCTACTCGCGCGCCAGCCCATATTTCATTTTTCTTCTGTTTTCTAAACTAAAACTACAAAAATTCGGCAAGAGCTAGGATTTGAACCCGCGTCGCAGGTTACCAGTAATCGACGTCCAACCAACCCGACCACCTCACTAGGTTTGATAACCTACACGTTTATCAACCATTTCTTCATTCCTCTTCATAATTTTTTTTCTTTTTTCTCTATCCTTTTCTTTTTACTTTTTCCAAATTCGTAATTGTTTTCTTCGAACTGTTTTTTTTGACTGAATACTATGAGGCAAAAGTCCCACAACCCTTTATTAAAACTCCACCAAGAGGTCCATCACATGTTCTACTAACTAAATATGTACAAAAGATAAAAAAAGACTAGGCTAACTATCCGCTAGAACTTACCTATTTACATACAACATGTAGGTAATTACAACCAGGAAGATTGCAACCAGCACATGATATTAATCCGTACAAAGATGAAAAGAATCTCAGGTAGATGCATCAAAAAATTAGGGTAGTGCTTTGATCAATTGCAGCGGTAGTGGTTTCACGACAGCCTTCATTTTGTGGGAGTGTAGAGTGAGATCATGAATGAACTTGGCCTTCCATGCTCCAAAGGTAGGCCTGATGTGCCTAAATATTCTGTCATTTCTTGTAGTCCATATGCACCATGCAGCCAGGAACACCACCTCAAAGAAGAATGGTTGACAAAATCCTCTTCGAGCTACCAATATGCATTCCCTGGTAGAAAAACCAACTTGCCAATATATTTGTAATTAATTCCACACTCTGGTGCTGACGTTGCACTTAAAGAAAAGATGATCTCTATCTTCATGCAGTTGTGCAACACACATGGGACAGAGATTGTCATCATCCTTAGACCTCCAATGTCTTCTGTGAAGCATATCTCTTGTATTTAAACGATCATTAAGCATTAGCCATGCAAAAATGTAACATCCCAAATTTTCAATTTGGAATGTTATACATTAGATTATCTTTGCATATCATATTTTATTGCATTTTGGCTTGATCCTAGAAATTCTACGCAACTCAAGGACCCACGGAGAGAGTTGGGGATTTCGTTATTTTAATATTTGAGTTTTCTCAAATTTTGAAAATAGGATCGTTTGATTTTAATTATTTTATCTTCAAATATTTCAATTATAAAAATAAGAGAGAGGGAATAAAATGACTTTCCCAAAATAAAGAAATATTGAGGATTTAATATTAAAATCAAATGAGATTTTATTTCGGAGTTTTATCGCTATTTTATTTGAATTAGGAAAAATATGCGTTTTTCAAAATTGCATTTAAGCCCCAAATAAGTGTTCATCTTGTCTGACTTCTTTTTAGAGGATGGGAAAAATTTATTTCAGTATTTTTGGAGTGCATTTAGTATTTCTTTTATTTGTTTTTCTGTGTGATTTTTTAAAAAAAAACGAACCGACCTACCGGGCCGTGTCCGACTAGGACTCCTGGCCCGGACGACCTTTATAAGCCGGGAGGCCACCGCCCCAGCCGCCTGCGCCCCCAAACCCTAACCCTAAGCCGCTACCGCCGCCCTCGCTGGAGGTAGCCACCTGCGCCGCCGGCGGTTTTCTTCAGGAAACCGCCCAGTTTTTTAAAAAACCGCGGCTGTTTTTTTGATAGATCGGTTTTTATTTTTTTTCCGGTTTAGTTTATTTAGCGAACGCTCGTTCGTTCGTTTGTTTTAACGAATGGTTTTTGTCTTTTAGCCGCAGACAGCGAACGTTCATTCGTTAGCCTGTTCGTCCTTTTTCTTTTTCTCGGATTTTTCCGCGATTATTTCTGATCGTGATTCCTGATCCGATTTTCGTTCTAGTATAACTTTTCGCTCGTTTATCGATCAGGCGGTTCAAGCGCCTAGAGTTTCATCTCAAAACCCTCTTTCCGTTTAACCAAATCAAACAAGTTGTTGCTAAAGTAAAATTTGACTTAGGTCCAGATTAGTAAATGAAGCTTGTTTCTTTCGCCGTTTGAGTTTCATTGCTTCGTTTGATTTGATTCTTTTTGTAAACCGGAGTCCTTAAGTTGAACTTTCTGGTTAGATCTCTTATTTGATTTTTACTTGTGCATTAGATGAGTGCTTATTGTATGTTTGTTTGTTTGCGATAGAGTACCCGGAGTGCGCCGCTTGCTACTTCGAGTCTCTAGGTTTCACGGATCATCAGCAAGGCAAGTAACACTTTGATCATACCTCTTTACTGCCCAGTTTTATTGCATTAGATTAATCCTCAAACAATTGCATGATTAGGATCTGATTAACATGTGGGTATTGGGAAGTAGATGAGGTAATACCTATTACCTGTTTTATTACCAAACCTTTGGGAGTTACCTCTACATTTGCTTATATTACTATGCTATGCTAGTAGACGTGGATTGGGTGAGTGTATCCATGACAGATGTCAGATTGTTATTTAATGGTTTACTTAAGGTGGCAACTTAAATTCACATCTGGGTGGATTGAGGTACCTGGGGAACCCAGTGTTGCCTGTATTTTTGGAAATCCCGGGGTACCGTGTGATTCTCCTATGGACCGCCACCCAGGCTCAAAGGGATCATGAGATTATTCATGCTAGAAACTTCCGTGTGCAGCCGCAAGCTACTATGGGCTCTAGCATAGTTGAGTATGTTGTGTGAGCTCTTGAAGAGGTAGACTAGCAGATGCAGGGGATGTAGGTGGTACTGTCTACCCGGAATAGAGAGTTAATGCTTCTGAAAGACTGTGTCTCAGTCATCCGTTCCTCAAACACCTTGTAGTGCGAGAAATCCAATGGAGGAGATCGAGTCTTGCGGGGAAAAGTGCGCAAACCTCTGCAGAGTGTATAAACTAATAATGGTTAGCCATGTCCCCGGTTATGGACGTTTTGAGTATCTAGTACCTGGATTATCATGTGAATCTCATCATGTTACTTAATTTAATTTTGTTGGGTTAATGATGATGCTTAATTAGGATTGAGTTGGAGGAACATTCTTAATGTTTAATAACCACCATGATAGTTAAATAAAATTTATTCCTTTGTTGTAGGGAAAAATTGGCTTTATGCAAAACTGTAACGATAGAGCTTTCCACCAGCCATATATGCATGTAGTGATAGCATTATTTCTGTTCATTACTCTCTATGTGTTACATTGCCAGCATATTCCATGTGCTCACCCGTTTTCGGGCTGCAACGTTCAAGTTGCAGATTGTTCAGACGATGAGTAAGGTGCCTTAGGTCGTGATCTTATACTCAGTGATGTTGTTGGAGTTGATGGACTCGCTTTATCTTCCAAGCCTTCCGTTGTTATCGTTATTAGATGGCCTTAAGCCATATTTTGTAATAAGTTCTCATTTGAGACATTCGATGTAATAAGTGTGTGATTGTTACTCTGTTATAAATCCTTCGAGTACTGTGCGTGTCAGCATTACCGATCCAGGGATGATACTGATGCACAGAGATCAGACTGTCTGAGGTCTAGTCGCTACAAGATGGTATCAGAGCACATGCTGACTGTAGGACACGACCACTAAGTTAAAGCCTAGATCACTACTCTCTCTTCTCATTTCTGACTCCTCATCTTTTCTACTCTTTTAGGTTGGCGGATGCAAGGAACAAGTTCACACAACCGGATGAAGATAGACCTTTTGGACGCCACTTCAAGGAAGTTACTTGATACCTGAACATCGGAGTACCAAGCTTCACCGGGACCTACATCGCCACTTTACCAGAAGAGGAGCGCTGGATGATTCAAGTTCAAGTTCCAGGAAGGACATTCATGCCCGTCACTGAGCCCATAGAGTTTTCCTTTGAAGCACCAACCTGGAGTCTAGGAAAGAGCATGGTCGCCCACATCACAATGGGCCGCATTGGAGAAGTATACCACAAGGACCTCAAGGATACTATCTACCAATTTTGTGGGCGCCGAGATGAGCAATGGGAGATTATCAGCACCAGGAAGGATAGATCAATTGCAGCTTTCATCCAGGAGTTAAACCAGCACATTCATCGGCAGGAGAACCAGATGTGCACAGGCATGATAGATCTGAAGAAGGCTATGACCAAGATCACAGAACTGGAGGAAGAACTTAAGTCTACACGCGATGGTTATGAGGTGGAAATAGCAACGCTCGTGTTGAAGAATTATGATCTGAAGAAGAAGCTAAAAGTATTTAAGGGATTCCCCGCGACTGGAGGAGAAGACGATGATTGCACTTGTGCGGAGAACTACATCATCATCAACGACACTTACTCGGACCCAGACGATAGCGATGATGACTTTGTTGATGAACCTGGAGCAGATATCATGGAGTCTTCGACCGATCAATTTTTCTAGTCGACCACCATAACAGTAGTAGTATTCCCCCATGTATATAGTATAGTCCGAGCACTTTTGTAATGATAGTTAGACCGTTGTATGCCCTTGTTTGAATTGATTGAAGTGATATTGTTTGCATTTGTCTCATGTGCATATGGGTAGTGTTTTCTCTCTAGACCTCATCCTATTCTATATTCTCATCTTTTCTAAACCCTCATATGCCTCCGAGACGTGACAATGGATTTGCTTTCCCACCGGAGCTCACTCAGTTGATCCAGTAGAAGAATGCATTGATGCAGATACTAGTCCAGAATCAGAATCAGGGGAACAACAACAACAACAACAACAACCCACCACCACCACCACCTGTTGATCACATAGCCCGTTTCTTGATGCTGAATCCGCCGGTGTTCTCCAGTAGCACCGAGCCGATAGTTTCAGATGATTGGCTCCACAATATGGGAAGGGAGTTGACCACTTCATGATGCACAGATGCGGAGAAGGTTTCACAGCCACTTATCCCATCGACACTGTCACATGGGATAAGTTTCAGCAGGCTTTCCGTACTGCTCATCTTTCAGCAGGAGCTATGGCCATGAAGAAGCGTGAGTTTCACAACTTACGCCAAGGAGGACGTACTGTTGGCTAGTATGTGGATGACTTTAGTAAGCTAGCACGTTATGCCCGAGATGACGTTGCTACAGATGCAGCTAAGCAGGAGAAGTTTCTGGAAGGACTGAATGATGAGCTGAGCATGCAGTTGATGGTGGCAACCTTCAACAACTACCAGGAGTTGGTAGACTGAGCTCTCATGATTGAAGGAAAGCAGCAGCAGATTGACAACCGCAAGAGGAAGTATGGACAAGGTAAGTAAAATTCTGGAGCTCAGCAGAAGCCTCGTTTTACCCCAAACTCGGGAGGACCTTTTCAGCATACCCATGGAGGAGGGAGTTCACCCAACCATAGTGGCCCCAAGAATGGTAATGGGAATGGAGGAAGCAACAGACAGAATCGTGCCAACCCATCAACACCAGCCAAGAGGGATCTAAGCCACATTACCTGTTAAAAATGCCAGAAGACTGGACATTATGCCACTGAATGTCCTGAAGCAAAGAATGGAAATGGCAATGGGAGCTCTGGGAAGAAGCCTAACCCTTTCAAGGACAGGTGAACCACGTTAGCGTGGAGGAGGTTGAAGCCCAGCTAGATGCAGTAATCGGTAAGTTTTTGGTTAAGTCATTTACTGCAATCATTCTTTTTGATACTGGTGCATCGCATTCATACATATCAAGGGGATTTTTGGATAAGTATAAATTGCCAACCCCAAGCCCTTAGGTCACCCATGTTAGCAACCTCGCCAGGAGAAGAGTATATGGCTAGTCTGTGGTGTGATCGGTTACCATTAAGGATTGGTAACTATGTGTTTCCCTCAGACCTAATATTATTGGAATCACAAGGACTGGATGTGATATTAGGCATGGATTGGTTATCGAAGTATGGAGGGAACATTGAATGCGCCAGTAAGTTGATTTTGCTTACCATGCCAGAAGGAAGAAGGATCAAGTATGTATCCCAACATCTGCCGAAGAGGACTCCAGTAAATTCCTTATCAGGAGTTGTACAGGAGGAAGTACCAGTGGTGAAGGATTTCCCTGACGTATTTCCAGAGGAGTTGCCAGGCATGCCACCGGATAGAGACATTGAGTTTTTGATTGAGGTTTTGCCAGGAACATGACAAATATTTAAGAGACCGTATAGGATGCCCGCAAAATATTTGGAGGAAATTAAGAAGAGGATTAAGGAGTTACTGGATAAAGGCTATATTCGCCCAAGTTCTTCACCTTGGGGATCGCCAGTGCTTCGTGGAGAAGAAGGATGGATCATTGAGAATGGTTGTTGATTATAGAGGATTGAATGAAGTGACAATCAAGAACAAGTACCCGCTGCCGATGATCAATGACTTGTTTGACCAATTGCAAGGAGCCAAGGTATTTTTCAAGATCGATCTGCGATCAGGATACCACCAGTTGAAGATTCGAGAGTAGGATATACCTAAGACGGATTTTACCCCTAGGTACGGGCTGTATGAGTATACTGTTATGTCATTTTGTCTGACTAACGCACCTGCCTATTTCATGAACATGATGAACAAGGTGTTTATGGAGTTTCTGGGTAAGTTCGTCGTGGTGTTCATTCATGATATTTTGGTCTACTCAAAGAATGAAGAGGTGCATAAGGAGCATTTGCGTTTGGTACTTGGGAAGCTCAGAGAACATCAGTTATACGCCAAGTTCAGCAAGTGTGAGTTTTGGTTGAAGGAAGTTGGATTCCTCGGACACGTTATATCCGGAGAAGGAATAGCAGTAGACCCCCACCAAATTTGTCATTGTGACAAACTGGGAAGCACCAACGTCAGTTGGAGAGATCCGGAGTTTTCTTGGACTCGCAGGATACTACCGGAGGTTCATTGAGAATTTCTCGAAGATTGCGAAGCCCATGACAGAGTTATTGAAGAAGGACACCAAGTTCGAATGGACTGAGGAATGCGAGGCCAGTTTCCAGGAGTTGAAGAAACGTTTGGTTACATCACCAGTGTTGATTCTGCCATATCAGCGCAAGGATTATGAAGTATATTGCGATGCTTCTCGTCGAGGACTTGGAGCAGTACTTTTGCAGGAGGGAAGAGTTGTTTCGTATGCTTCGTGACAGCTTAAGCCCCATGAGTTGAATTATGCTGCACATGATTTGGAGTTAGTAGCCGTAGTGCATGCATTGAAGACATGGAGACATTTTCTCATCGGAAACCATTGTGAGGTGTACCACGGATCACAAGAGTTTGAAGTACATATTCATGCAGAAGGGGTTGAATCTCAGGCAAAGGAGATGGTTGGAGCTCATCAAGGATTATGATATGATATTGCATTATCACCCCAGAAAGGCTAACGTAGTAGCCGATGCGTTGAGCCGCAAGAGCCATGTCAACACACTCTTGACTGGAGAGTTACGGAAGGAGTTAGCCGAGGACCTTCGCGAGCTATGTTTGGAGATAGTTCTGAAAGGCTATGTTGCAGCGTTGAAGATTCAGTCTACTTTGATGGATAAGATCAGAGAAGCTCAGAAGACAGACAAGGAGATTGCAGAGATAAAGGAGAAAATGAGCAAAGGAAAAGCTAAAGGTTTTCGTGAGGATGAGCACGATACCTTATGGTTTGAGGACCGCGTTTATGTGCCTAATGACCCGGAGATCAGGAAGTTGATTCTGCAAGAGGCCCATGATTCGCCGCATTCGATTCACCCAGGAAATACCAAGATGTATTTAGATTTGAAGGACACTTTCTAGTGGACCGGAATGAACAAGGATATTGCGGAGTATGTAGCACTATGTGATGTATGTCAGAGAGTGAAGGCAGAGCATCAGAAGCCAGCATGATTGCTATAGCTATTGTCGATACCTGAATGGAAGTGGGATAAGCTAGGCATGGATTTTATCACAGGATTGCCCACGACTCGTTCAGGATATGACTCGATATGGGTGTAGTCGATCGTTTGATGAAGGTAGCTCATTTCATCCCAGTGAAGACCACTTACACCAGTGCTAAGTTGGCAAAGATATACATGACCAAGATCGTATGTCTGCATGGAGTTCCGAGGACCATTGTATCAGATAGAGAAACCCAATTTACCTCAAAGTTCTGGAATCAGTTGCACGAAACCTTGGCTACCAGGCTAGGGTTCAGTATAGCCTTCCATCCACAGACAGATGGACAGACCGAGAGAGTCAATCAGATTCTGGGGGAAATGTTGAGAGCTTGTGCGCTAGATTATGGATCTAGTTGGGACGACAATTTGCCATATGTGGAGTTCTCTTAAAACAACAGTTATCAATCCAGTTTGAAGATGGCCCCTTTCGAAGCTTTGTACGGAAGGAGGTGCAGGACACCGTTGTTGTGGGATGAAGTTCGAGACTATCAGTTGTTTGGACCAGATTTGAGTAAGGAGTCTGAACAGAAGGTGAAGTTGATTCATGATAGGCTCGAGGTAGCCCAGTACAGGCAGAAGAGCTATGCAGATTCTAAACGCAAGGAGACAGTTTACGAAGTCGGAGACAGAGTTTATCTTCGTGTATCCCCACTTCGAGGAGTTAAGCATTTTGGAATTAAGGGAAAGTTAGCGCCACGTTTTGTAGGACCATACAAAGTTCTGGAGCGTATGGGAGAAGTTGCTTACAAGTTGGAATTGCCCGAAGGATTGCCAGGAGTTCACGATGTGTTCCACGTTTCCCAGTTGAAGAAGTGCCACGCAGAGATGGCTGATATCCCGTTGAGGGATACAGTGCAACTGGAAGCGATTCAGTTGGATAGTGATTTGGCCTATGAGGAGAAACCAATCAGGATTCTCGAATGTGCCAGCCGAGTCACGAGCAGCAAGGTTATCAAGTTTTGCAAAGTTCAGTGGAGCCACCATACCGAATATGAAGCCACCTGGGGGCGAGAGGAGGATCTACTGAAGGACCACCCTCACCTATTTTCTAGCCAACCCGAATCTCAAGGGCGAGATTCATCTTAAGGCGGGTAGGTTTGTAATATCCCAAATTTTCAATTTGGAATGTTATACATTAGATCATCTTTGCATATCATATTTTATTGCATTTTGGCTTGATCCTAGAAATTCTACGCAACTTAAGGACCCACGGAGAGAGTTGTGGATTTCGTTATTTTCATATTCGAGTTTTCTCAAAATTTGAAAATAGGATCATTTGATTTTAATTATCTAATCTTTAAATATGTCAATTATAAAAATAATAGAGAGGGAATCAAATGACTTTCCCAAAATAAAGAAATATTGAGGATTTAATATTAAAATCAAATAAGATTTTATTTCAGAGTTTTATTGCTATTTTATTTGAATTAGGAAAAATGTGCATTTTTTAAAATTGCATTTAGGCCCCAAATAAATGTTCATCTTGTCCGGCTTATTTTTAGAAGACGGGGAAATTTATTCCGGGACTTTTGGAGTCTGTTTAGTATTTCTTTCATTTGTTTTTCTGCGCGAATTTTTTTTAAAAAACGAACCGACTTACCGGGCCGTGTCCGACTAGGACTCCTGGCCCAGTTGGCCTTTATAAGCCAGGGGGCGCCGCCCCAGCCCACCCCAGCCGCCCGCGCCCCCAAACCCTAACCCTAAGCCGCCGCCGGTGCCGCCGCCGCCACGCCGCCCCTCCGCTGCCGCCAGAGCCGCCGCCGCCGCCCGCCTCGACGCCGATCGCCGGAGCCGCCGCCGCCGCCGCTGGACCCCGCCGCCCTCGCCGGAGGTAGCCACACACGCCGCCGGCGGTTTTCTTTTGGAAACCGCCTAGTTTTTTTTATAAAACCGCATTTTTTTTAATAGATCAGTTTTTATTTTTTTCTGGTTTAGTTTATTTAGCGAACGCCCGTTCGTTCGTTCGTTTTAACGAACGGTTTTCGTCTTTTAGCCGCAGACAGCGAACGTTCGTTCGTTAGCCTGTTCGTCCGTTTTTCTTTTTTCGGATTTTTCCGCGATTGTTACTGATCGCGATTCCTGATCCAATTTTCGTTCTAGTATAACTTTTCGCTCGTTTATCGGAATGAGGCGATTCAAGCGCCTAGAGTTTCGTCTCGAAACCCTCTTTCCGTTTAACCAACTCAAACAAGTTTTTGCTACTGTAACATTTGACTTAGGTCCAGATTAGTAAACGAAGCTTGTTTCTTTCGCCGTTTGAGTTTTGTTGCTTCGTTTGATTTGATTCTTTTTGCAAACCGGAGTTCTTAAGTTGAACGTTTTGGTTAGATCTCTTTTTTGAGTTTAACATGTGCATTAGATGAGTGCTTATTGTATGTTTGTTTGTTTGCGATAGAGTACCCGGAGTGCGCCGCTTGCTACTTCGAGTCTCTAGATTTCACGGATCATCAGCAAGGCAAGTAACACTTTGATCATACCTCTTTACTACCCAGTTTTATTGCATTAGATCAATCTTCAAACAATTGCATGATTAGGACCTGATTAACATGTGGGTATTGGGAAGTAGATGAGGTAGTACATATTACCTGTTTTATTACCAAACCTTTGGGAGTTACTTCTACGTTTGCTTATATTGCTATGCTATGCTAGTAGACGTGGATTGGGTGAGTGTATCCATGATAGTATGAGATTTTTATTTAATGGTTTACTTAAGGTGGCAACTTAAATTCACATCTAGGTGAACTGAGGCACCTGGGGAACCCAGTGTTGCCTGTATTTTTGGAAATCCCGGGGTACCATGTGATTCTTCTATGGACCACCACCCAGGCTCAAAGGGATCATCAGATTATTCATGCTAGAAACTTCCGTGTGCAGTCGCAAGCTACTATGGGCTCTAGCATAGTTGAGTATGTTGCGTGAGCTCTTGAAGAGGTAGACTAGCAGATGTAGGGGATGTAGGTGGTACTGTCTACCCAAAGTAGAGAGTTAATGCTTCTGAAGTACTGTGTCTCGGTCATCCGTTTGTCAAACACCTTGTAGTGCTAGAAATTTGAATGGAGGAGATCGAGTCTTGCGGGGAATAGTGCGCAAACCTCTGCAGAGTGTATAAACTAATCATGGTTAGCCGTGTCCCCGGTTAAGGACGTTTTGAGTATCTACTACCTGGATTATCATGTGAATCTCATCATGTTACTTAATTTAATTTTGTTGGGTTAATGATGATGCTTAATTGGGATTGGGTTGGAGGAACCTTCTCAATGTTTAGCAACCACCATGATAGTTAAATAAAATTTATTCCTTTGTTGTAGGAAAAAATTGGCTTTATGCAAAACTGTAACAATAGAGCTTTCCACCAGCCATATATGCATGTAGTGATAGCATTATTTCTGTTCATTACTCTCTATGTGTTACATTGCCAGCATATTCCATGTGCTGACCCCTTTTTGGGCTGCAACGTTCATGTTGCAGACATTTCAGACGACGAGTAAGGTGCCTTAGATCGTGATCTTATACTCAGTGATGCCGTTGAAGTTGATGGACTCGCTCTATCTTTCAAGCCTTCCGCTGTTATCGTTATTAGATGGCCTTAAGCCATATTTATTGTAATAAGTTCTCTTTTGAGACATTCTATGTAATAAGTGTGTGATTGCTACTCTGTTATAAATCCTTCGAGTACTGTGCGTGTCAGCATTACCGATCCTGGGATGACACTGATGCACAGAGATCAGACTGTTTGAGGTCTGGTCACTACAGAAACCATGATTTTCATGTTGCATTTACTTTTCCAGATCCATTTGCAAGGATCATCATTCGGCAAGGAGAAATGCATGAGCACATAATAACTTTTGGCAGAAAAACTACCTTTCGTAGGGGTCCATGACCAGTAATCAGTTGCAGTGGTGTCTCTCTCCAATCCTTGAATGTCAAGCTGTAAGGTTTGAAGTTCTTCCATTGCCAAAGGAGATAAGGGAACTCATGAATTGGGTTTTTTTGAAACTCATGAACTTTTTTTGTAGAATTGATGAACCTTTAATTGATTAATTTATTTTTCAAATTTGATGAGCTTTTTCATTTTTTTGAACTTTTTCTCAAAATCTATGAACTTTTTTACAAAATCGATGAACTTTTTTCAAAATTGATGAGCTTTCTTTCAAAATCGATGAACTTTCTTCAAATTGATGAACTTTTTTTCGAAATGGATAAACTTTTTTCAGAATCGGTGAACTTTTTTCAAATTCGGTGAACATTTTTTCAAATTTGATTAACCTTTTCATTTTTTGCGAACTTTTTCAATTGGTACAAACCTTTTCAAAATTTTGATTTCTATAAATTTGTGGTAGTTGTGAATGCCTTTTCAAATTTATATTTTCTTTATTCAATAACTTATAGTGGATATATAATAGTACTATATGTTTAGTGTTGATAGTGATAGACGTCAAGTAGAGCTTTTTCCTCCTGCAATCAACAATCTGTACTTGCTCGAGTGCTTTAACATGTGTGGCATTGAATCTAGCGTGAGCAGTTTGACTCCCACTACTCCCAAATTTACATGACCTTTTTCCCTTCGCGTTTTGCACTTTCATCAGGTTGCTGGGCCGTCCGTCCCGCTGCACGTCGTGTGCGAGCACCAGCAGTGACAACTAGCGCTGGCAGCGCTGAATAGGAGGTCCCCAGCGCGACCTGTGCCCTATATAGGATCCACCCTGTCCTATGAGTTGCTACTCCAGATGCAGAAACGAAGGCCTCTGTTAAACTATGCCATTTTTGGCAGCCCAACTAACCCATTCGATTTGTCGTGCATACAACCAGCGAGCCCAGCCCACCTAACTCTCGTCTCACTTGCACAACCTCCTTCTCCTCGTAGGGTTTCAATGCCTCCGGCCATCCCTCCTCTGCCCCCTGACACCACCGTGCTCCTCGCCGTACGGAATATCCGCTCGCCAGTCCTGACTCTCCTTTAGGCTATGTTTGGGTGCTAGGGGAGATAGCTCCAGGGAACATAAACCCTGGTCAAAATATTCTTTACAAAACCAAAACCACGTGGAAGATTCGCATGACCATTTGGGGGACTGCTGCACGCCTCACCTATAGGAAACCATGGAACAACAGCGACCTACAGGAAGCCAATGAACAACAGCGCAACTAGGGGTGGACGAAACGGTCCGGTCCTTCGGTCCGGCTCGCGGCCGGCTCGGTGTAGGCCGGCTCGGTGTAGGCCGGCTCGGTCCAGGCCCGCTAAAAAAAGTCATCGGTCCGGTCCCTAAAAACTGGAACGAAATTTTCTCGGTCCGGTCCGGTCAAAGCTCGGTCCGCTCGTTCGGACCGCTGCAGCTCACAGGCCAGAGCCCACAACAACCCATATAGAGCCCAGCACAGACAGGAATAAAGGCAAAGCAGAGAGTTCAAGTGCACAACCCCATCCGTTCCCCTCCCCCGACCCCGAGCGGTCAAGTGCCGCCTCCGCCGGCTGCTGTCGTCGACCACCTCCTGGTGCTGCCGCCGTCAACCACCTCGTCGTAGACCACGAAGCCGCAGTACTGGAGAGAAGGAGGAGAAGAGGAGGGAGCGCAGCGCAAGCAGCTGCCCGCCGTCGAGTTGAGGGTCTACCGCCGCCGTCTCCACCTGTTCGTCGTCGACCACATCCTCGCCGTCTTGCTTCTGTCGATCAGAGATGACCACGAAGCTGGAGGAGGGGGAGGATGTGCTTGCACCTGCACGCCGTCTCCCCTGCACCTGTTCGATCTCTTCTGGCCTCTCCTCTGTTTTATCCTATCTCTGACCGAGGTATTCAGTGCCAAATTTTTCAACAATTAGTACCGAATTGTTAGCAGTTCGCACTGATCTATTGAGTGTTGAATACACCATTGTTAGCAGTTGGTACTGAATTCCAAAATTTTCTTCTATCATCTTTCATCCATTCTTCAGCTTATCATTGTAAACCTATTGCAAACTTGCTTACTTACTGTCGATACCATCCTCTTTTGAAACAAAGATTCTAAATGTTCAAAATTTGTCTCGTATACGCTGTATTCTTGGTCCATTTGCTTTACAAAATATAAAAGGACGACCAAACAGTGGCTAAACAGAGCCAAAAACCTCGGTCCCTGTTTTCCTCTCGTCCCTGGTGGCTCGAACCCTAGCCGCCGCCAGGGGGAGGCCGATCTTCCAACGCCGCTCTCCGGCGGCTCCCCTCCACTAGCGACCTCGGTCGTCGATGGTGAGGGGGGTCGCCGAATCCACGCGTATGGATCGTCGTTTTTACTCTCTCGTAGTTTAGGTTTTTAGGTTGTTCATCGTCTTTGCTTCAGCGGCGACGATGACAACGCTGAATAAAGATTCTTTGGATCCTTCCCTGACGAGGCCATTGGTCCTATGGTTGGGGATGGATTTGGAAACCAGTCTGTTCAAGCAAGGATGGCGTGGCGGCGGCGGCATCCTCGTGGTGGACCTGTGTCCTCGGGCTCCGCCGTTGCGACGACGTTTGCTCCAGCATCGGCGCGGAGCTTGGGAGGTAGTCCAGGAGCGGATGCAGATTGTGGTCTGCATCGACGACATCTGGAAGACGGAGCATGTGCTGGGCTCATGGTTGGTGGATGGCAGATATGGTTTCCTCCTTCGGCGTTTTAGTCGTGGTGGGTTGCCAGATCTGGAGTTCGATGGCGTGTCCGGGGTGTTGCCCCGGTCTGATTCGTTCAACGGTAAGGGTTTCACTTTTGGTGAGTCACCTTGGAGGTCCGTAAAGCTGCATATCAGCGATGGAGCCGCGTCGAGCTCGGGTCAGGAGGTGCTTCATCATTCTTTTCTTCGGTGGCTGCTGTGGTGGTGCCGGAGGCAGGTGACGGGCGTTGGTGTCAAGCACAGAGATGTTATGTTATCTTTTCAGTTTTGTCATGTCGGTCTTTACGTGACTTGTACTTTGTTCTTTATGATATGAATGAGACACGTATTACCATTCAAAAAAAAACCTCCCAGCGCACTCCCAGAATACATATACAGTCGGTCCTCTCGGTCTTGACCGAGCTTTGCTGCAGCCGGTCCGGTCCTGGAAATATGGACCGCCAGGCACTTCGGTCCGGTCCAGGCCGGACCGGCCGCGGCCGGTCCAAAGCATGGCTCGGTCAGGGACCGGACCGGACCGGACCGCGTCCACCCTGAAGCGCAACAGAGGTGAAGGAAGGGGGTGAGTTGCTTCCAGATGCCGGAGAAGGGCAGAGCACTGGACGGAGAAGCGCGTCCAGGGGGAAAGCTCGTGGAGAGGGTTTCCTTCCCAATCTCATTAGGTGTGGAAGCCTCGCCCATGGGAAAGCTCGTGGAGAGGGTAGGCATGCCCTGGCCTCGTGGGCCTCCAAATGCATTGGAGGATCGCCCGTGGATAAAATGGTCCCTGGTTTCTTGGCCTGGCGAATAGGCAGGGATCCCCCGGGATCCTGTGAAACCAAATGAGGCCGTACCGTGACACTGAAAGCCATCGCCCCGCAACCCAACCACGAAGCCGACGCACAATCCTCTCGCTCCGACCTCTTTAGCGCCTCCGAACACCTTCGCCCGACCCCGTCGCCCCTACCTTGACTAAGTCACCAGAAGCAGCCACTCCACCCCTACCCCGTCGCCCCTACAATGAAAGCCCCAGCCGCTCCTCCTGATGCTACATAGGTGGACAGGAGAATTCCGTGTAGGACGCATCCCTAGATGCTTCGTTCAGGGGCAGCGATGAGGAGCCCATCGTTTCTATTTCCGCCTCCTTCATCTTGTGGACACCCGTGTCTTCTTTGCCTGTCCAAGGCTCCATAACCAGACCTGGTCGTGGTTGTACTTGTGACTTCTGAGTCCCTTTTCGACGCCCCCTCCCCTTCCTTTCCATCCCTGTTTACGGGATGTTCATGGGCTGGTACTTCTTAGATCATCGATTGAGAGATAATACTGGAAGAGATTGATTCCTGCATTAAGAACCACAGACACCAAGGTTTGTTTCTATGTTGAGATCCCTTCTTTAATTATGACTGAGTTCTCAGAAGAGTTCCTTTTGTGAATTATGATGTCAAGGTTTTTTCCATATAGATGAGGAAAACATAATAGTTAGCATTGATCAATCTGCTACTAGCTCATGCATACGTACTATCTTTGACTATTTCAAGGAAGAGATGAAAACTTTGTATTTGGGCACAATCAAGTTTCTTTCTCTTATGTGCATTTTCTATGGCATAGTAGAATATATAACTGTATGTATTTCTTGCTTCTAACAATAATGATTCTTTAGTAGGGAATATTAATAAAACTAAGACTACCAGAAAATGATGCAGAATTTTTATTGAAACTGTTTGCCACACCGTACGAATCAAAATTAACAACTAGAACTTTGAATGGTGGACGATGACGCTGTTTTACGTGCTACAAGTCAAATATAAAAAGGAGAAGAAGATAATATGTGTCATCATAATAATTTCTTGTGGGGGAACATGGATGATACGTAGGCAATGATACTGCCTATGATGAGTATCATGGGTATAAGGTGTGGATACTAAACAAGCATCCTGTTGTGTTTTTTTGGTGTTTCTTGGTGTGCCCTCATTAAATGTGTCCATGGGAACGAAATGCTTATCGACGCAGCAAGTTGTACTTGTTGGCTCTGAGATCTTTGTTGGAAGGAAAATTAAGTTAGTATTTGCTACATAGTAATAAGTTTCTTTTTTTTTGACCGGAAAGTCTCTGTGAACTGTGAAGGTCAGTTTGGTACTTAGACATAAACTATTTCTCTTTCACTGAATTTAGAAATTACATACTGGTGGTATATATATTCTAGACAGATAAATTATATATAAATATATATCCATATAATTTTCTAACATCGTCAAAATCATAGGTAACATCGATTATTTTTTGGCTATTACCTCATATGTACTCCCTCTGTCAAGAAATATAGAAGTGTTCAGATCAGTACTGTATTGTAAAAGTTGGCTGTAGGGGGCTTCAACTTTCATAGTGGCGGTTAACATATAGATTATGTTGAAAAGTAGACTTATCGTTGTACTTTCCTTTCTTTCTAACCTCTCCTTTTTGCACATCTCCAGGTACATTTGGTAAACTGGTTTTATGTTAAGATTTCAAAAGTTTGCTTCACTTTGTCAGAAATTTTATGAGCATCTAGACAAGATGTAGCTTGAAAAAGGTAAGATTTTGTTGAGATATCACTGTATTGCAGCTTACTTACTATGTTGGGCCTACTACTTTGCATGCACATAAGTTTTATCTTCATTTAGATTGAATGCCACAAGGAAAATTCCACAAGACAAATTCTACTTTATATATGACCGATGTCTTGCTCCTATTTGTGAAAAAATGGATCACATTGATGCAGTGGTTTAATTAAGATATGGTGCACTCCTATATCTTCCTCTAAACATATGTAATGTGGTATCCACCCTTATCTATTACTCCCTCCGTTCCAAAATAGATGACTCAACTTTACACTATAGTTAGTACAAAGTTGAGTCATCTATTTTGGAACGGAGGGAGTACGATTGTGGGTTAATGCAAAATATATCCAATATTATATCGACCAAAGCTAATATTCATGATGTGCTGCTATCGTTTTACTTTCTTTTATTTCTTACCTCTAATTTTTGCACATCTCTAGATGCATTTGGAAAGTTGGTTTTATGCTACAGTTTCGAAAGTTTGCTTCACTTTTTCAGAAATTTTATGAGCATCAAGACAAGTTGCAGCTTGAAATGTTGTAAATTTACAAACAAAACATATGTAAACCATGTCGGGAAATAGTAAATGCAAATGATTTCTTAATCCATCGAGGACTTGATTCATCCTCTTGCAGTTTGGAATATTCGGCACAATGGTACCATTCCATGGATTTTATAGCTCGGTTATAACAGTAAATAGGAAATGCAACATATTTTCATATACGTTGAACCATCTTGCATTTTGTGGAGGAACCATAGCTCCCTATGTTGAACTATCGACCACTGGTTTTAAAGGTCTGACACGGGGACGGTGGAGAGCAAGAGGGTGCTGCTTGCAATGATCACAATATATGTGATCGTGTGTGATGAGCAAATTATACACATTGCTGTACAATGTATTTATTTGGCCATGTTGTTATATGTCCCATGTTCTTAGCTTATCATGGAACATGTTCATAACGTAATTGGGTTTTCCTACATATATATGGACATATCGATTTTTGCACATTATATCGTCCACAAAAAAACAACATTTAACTTCCATTTCTTAAGTCTATATGTATTTACAAACTTTGTATCATTCCATTAAAGAAATGGATGGGCGTGGCGACCCACGATGCCATGGTCTAGTTGACAATATATGCTAACTGCTATGTTTTAATATATATTTTGGGCTTTCTAGGTAGTTCTTATCTCCCTGGAACATTTAACCTTTGTCGCCACCTTGGAGAAAAGCGACAAACGGTATCTCCATTTGGCAATGTTGAAGGATTGCCATCTATATGATCTCAAATGTGGAAACTATATATCCACATTAAAGTTGTCCACCTTGTCGAGTTGATTAACTTTACCTTTTGGATCATCTCAATCTAATGTCGTATAGAAACAATATGTTAAAACTATCAACTCTTTAAGTTAGGGCAAAGGACAAAGTGGAAGTAGAGTACTAGTTTGACCAAACCAGGTCATACCAAGGTACATACCGATGCTCGCAGCTAGTTTGACCAAACCAGGTCATACCAAGGTACACACCGGTGCTCACACCAGACAAAAATAATCACAAAAATGTTGTAATTTTCAATGGCTAATCTCCATTTTTTTGTGCGACTTGTTTCCATATAAGCCATGAAATTTAAGAAGGTCCAAGGGGCTTCTCGTACACGTTTGGGAGCACATGCGCACCAGCTCTAAGACTCTAACATGAGTGCACTGTCCTCGGTCATCGCCAGAAGTAGTGCAGTGCGTCCTGCTAAGCCAGCAGTTTGGTCTCGCCGTGTCGTTCATTGCGCGGTTTGTGAAATATTTCGCTAGGTGGGCATAGACACCATTTTTTGTGGCACCAACCTTTGCCAGGTGACTCAACTTTGCTCGTGTTATCAATGTTGCCACCACTATGACTTTTTTGGCTACTGATATCACCAGATGGCATCTTGGGCTTCACCTTTCCCTTTCGCTTGTCTCTATCACAGGATTGTTCGTCAATGTGAGTGACATCGTTGTCGTGCCTACCACTCTTTCTCCATTACCAGCAAAAATTCACTTGATCAAAGGTTTCCATCCATATGGCATAGCTCTGCTGAACAGCAAGCAACAGACCTATGAGCTTCTCCATTTAGAGGGTCTTGAGGTCCATGATTGTCTCAAGCGAGGTGACCACATGCACTTACCATGGGAAATTATGCATAGGAACTACTTGAACATTTCAATGGATATGTCATCCAAAGCACATCTAGGTCAATGACGATACCAGACAAGAGCATTGCAATGTATTAAACAAACTCACCGTCCTTGGATGCCATGATCTTGAAGTCTTTGCTCTTGTGCCTTTCTCTCTTGAGTGCACTTATCTCCCATTCACATTGTCTTTGCATCATCCCACATATTCTTGACATTGTTGTTGGCCACTACTATGCACATCATCTCTGGTGGCACACAGGCGAGGTTCACCGCCTTTGCGCGGCTGTCTTTCGACTCTCTGATTGGGTTGTGCTCCATGGAAATGCAAAAGCCTTGCACTTGCTTATTCACATGTGCCGAAATTTCCCATTTGGCACAATTCATGAGGGAGACCACTGGGCACAAGAGGATCCCAAAGACTCCTTCACCAAGTATTACACTACTTGTAGCTTCGGATCCCCCTCATTATACTCCGTGCATGACTCTGCAGGTGCATGCACCGGGGAGTGCACGGGGTGCATGGTGATTGTGGTTCACTTCCAGCCATGGATCCAAAAGATGATGAATGCTTATGTTGCCGAAAAACATCAATGGTAGAGGTGTCTCATGAATGGCATACTCACACCACAAAATGTTAGGACACACACACAATGTTATTGTGCAGCATTCAACCTACAACTTGTATGTTTGTTTTTCTCTATTTATTGGCATCTACTTGATCTGTTTTGTTACAAACTCAAAGATACAAAGACGGGCATTGGACCGAGCTTCACGGCAATGCCATCCCAAAGCCACTCATTGTACTGCCCCTACATTGCTGCCATGATTGCCGTATCTCGTGCCATCCCATGTAGAAACCATGAGAGCCCATGGAAATAAATAAACAAGCGACCACATGCAACATGAAGCGTTATTTGCTAGCTACGGAACCAAGTAAAACTATAGTTCATGCGGAAGAATCAACATTGGCTAAGATCGAAAATGGTATGGTCAGTTGCGGGCCCATGGGAGCGACATGCCATTTCGGTGAAGACCTTCTTTAAGATAGGCAGTGGCATGTAGGAGTTCTTCCTTGAGCCTCATATTCTCGGTGTATAGGCGTTGGCGCTCCGAGGTATCCTGAGTTTGAACCATCACCCCTCTGCATTTGAGGCAATTCTTGTTTTGCATAGCCAACATGATGGCTTGACGTTCAGTTTTCAGACTCTCATTTTCTACCCAACGATTTTGGGTCTCCCAACGCTGCATCTTGCCCTGCATTTATTAATTTCAGGTATGCGTCATTTTAATTAGTGGTTTCCAGAGTATGATACCATGTTCATGAGGAGAATACAATAGTATATTGTAAGACCCAATGACGAACAATGCGATGATGTTCAGTGGAGTTTGTACTATTTAACAACAAAGTGTGCATATAATTGCATATCTTAGGTGACCCATATGTAATTAATTGTGGAAAAGAATGGTATGTACCTTACTGAAGGTGCGTTTGTTTTGGAACCAAAACTTGACCTGCTGGGCACTCATGCCAAGCCTCTCGCTAAGGTCCTTCCGAAGTTTCTCATCTGGATAAGGGTAGTCCCGGAACACACTACAAATCACGTTAATGAAAATGGATTAGTACACATCTTCACTAGGTAAGAAACATTGATTGAGTATGTATTGTACGCTTCAAGTTGTAGGATCTGTTCACTGCGCAGACGGTGATAATTGGCACTTCTTGTGTCCATTCTCTGCTCACTGCGGGTCTCTCCATCATTGTTGTCGTGGTCTGCAGCAACAATGTAGGCATCATCAGTGTTGCCCACGACAGTAGTGGCTTCAAGCAGGCCATCCATCTCATCATTATGGTTGTCCTGGAATAGGTGGTTGTGTTTGCTTGACATGAAGAGGTCCAACTCATTATGCACACCACTATTGTACTGTCTGTCCATGGTAATCTGTTATCATAAAAAAGAATGTTATTCCCCTATGTAGAACTAAAGGTACCCGTTAAAACCGCACATAAAAGGACCCGAAAGGGATTTCTCCCGACCCAAAAATCCCCACCACCCCGAAGAATCCGAGTTCTCCACCAATCCTGCCGTCCACCAGCATGCGCCACCACGGCCTTGAATCAACCTCGTCGCCAACTGGGGCCACCGATAAGAGTCCTAGAGGAAGGAAGAGGGAACAACGGACCTGGGGCACCAACAACTCAGCCAAGCGGGAGGGGACTACCTCCACCGTCGATGCAAAAACCGATCGGACATGGCAACCAGAACAAACCGGGCCCCTACTGCCCTAGCCCGACCTAGATGGGTTCGCAAAGTCCCCCTAACATGTTGCAACATGTCAGTTGCCAATGCCAACGCGAGGAGAGCACCTCTGCCCCACCTCCACCTCCAGGATGCCTTGCTGCCGTGTAGAGATCCGCAGGCCCGCCCAAACCCAGATGGGGCCCTGAGGGCCCAGATCTGGGCCTAGCGGGCACCCGCGGCCATGTTCTCGCACCATAGTGCCATCCCTAGCCAACATACGCGCCGCCGCCCCTAAGGCACCCAAGGACCGCGGGAACGACCCCGCCGATCCAGACCACTGCTGACCGAGCCACACTACCGCCAGGAGGAACCCCGCCGAGTGCGTGGGGAAATACCTGCCGGTCGCAGCCCGCACCACGTGGGCAAGTCCCAGGTGGACCACGCCGGGATGGCAGTAGGAGAGGAGGATGGGGAGGGGGCTAGGGTTTTCCCGTCACCTGCGGTGGGGCGAGCGAGCAAACATGGGCGGCTTTGAAATTTCAAAATTCATACCCCTAGTCTCGAGTCTCGACGTCTCCGTCTCACGCAAGCCCGATGTTCGCTTCGTATAAACAATACTAGATGAACGGATTCAAGAAATACCTTTGACTTCAGTAGTCGTCTTTCTTAGAACTTCAGTAGGTGAAAAAGTACACGAATATGTTTTGTTCCTACTGAGATATCAAACTCATTCAGCAAAGTAGCTACGACCATCAGAATTTAAGGCCATGAGGAGCACGCAAAATTTATGCCATAGCCGATAATTAATGCAAGCAATAAATTGTATCCAAATATAAGGCTAAGATATGAACCTTGCAGCGTGGACAATATATAGGTCATAATTAATACTCCCTCCACCCGGAAATACTTGTTGGAGAAATAGATGTACCTAGATGTATTTTAGTTCTAGATACATTCATTTTTATCCATATATGCGACAAGTAATTCCGGAAGGAGGGAGTAGTCATTAAGCATATTTGTGGAGTCAATGTTGGCATAGTAATAACAATATATTGTATTATCAAAACAATAGAAATTGGGTGGTTTAGATTATCAATAGAAATGAATTACTAAGATCGAAAATTATTTGTAGATCTAGACGATATACATGGACATAAAGAGCTTTGCAACCAATACTACATACATAGTAGGAAAAACAGGAAAAGCCTACAATCTATCCATCAAGTGTCAAGGCAACACAATAGGAAAGAGCACCAGTAGTAACTTGTGTCCAAATATAAGGCTCACATGCATGCCTGGATTTTGACTGATGTTGTGTGGCCTATATATAGGGCATAACTACTACTCATTAAAAATATATGTGGAGTGAATATTGGCCTATTTATAACAATATATTATATTATTAAATAAATAGGAAACAGTGTGGCACCCGAGCTCAGAGAGACCAGAACACCCCGTATTCCAGCCTAGAGATCAAGTCTTCTGGAATATGTCACTGATTGGCCTAGAACAAATCAGCTCTTTATTACAATCTATATGGATACAAGGTTTCTGAAGACCCAAGAATTACATCGACGCGATGACACTACGCAGAACAGGATGGCTCTATGCTAGTAGCAGAACAACTCATAGTAGCGGAACACATAAACAGCGATGGACTCCACTCCGTAGGGACTCTCGCTGGAACGCTTATCCTAGCTCGCAAACTCGGGATCCTCGACAAACAAGTAGGCAGACAAGGCAGGACCTGCGAACTGGCATGACACGCCAGGTTAGTACATTGAATATACTTGTAAACTCACAACAACCAAAAGCAATGAAGACAAACAAGTGCATGTCATTTACAGGTTAAACAAGCATGACATGGTACCACTATAACAACATAATCGTGGCATGAACATAAACATGTTGAACATCAAATAACTAGAACCATATGAACTGAGCACGGCACGTTACTCACGATATGAATATGATGATACTAGGATGCAACATGCTTACAAATATCATTTACTCTATTCGGGGTTAACTCGTAACCACCAAATATATGCCACTCTTACTTACCATCGTGGTCACGAGATCACTTCAATCCTTCTCAATAATACCATCGGGATCTTCACAAGATCACCTCTATCAACAATACCATCGTGATCCACACAAGATCACCTCATCATTATCAAGAATACCATCGTGATCCACACAAGATCACTTCATCATTATCAAGAATACCATCGTGATCCACACAAGATGACCTCATCATTATGAAGAATACCATCATGATCCACACAAGATCACCTCATCATTATCAAGAATACCATCGTGATCCACCCATGACCACATAAAGATCAACCAACTTCTTTCCTCATCGAACCGGGGTTGTTTATTAGTCAACTTATTATTACAGTTGACCCATAGTGTGACCTACTACGAACTGGGCCCATATCCGCGGGCGCGGCTATCGGTAGATTATACACTCTTCAGAGGTTAGTACACTGTACACACACCACGGAACCCAAGGCCACGTGCTCCCATTTAGGTGGACCAACGACATTCCGACAAAACCGATATCTATTGCATGACACTCTCCAGGCCACTCTGAGAAACTCCCCTTTCGGCAGAGTCATGGGTGGCCCCGATGTCACCTCGTGACACCCAATGGCCACCGTCGTGGCAAAACATAAATGGTCCCAAACAGGGACAAAAGCGCGCAAACAACTCGGGCACACAAGGTTATCACTGCCTACCAGGCCAGGGCAGTGGGCGTGCATAACCTTCCCTAGTTGGAGGAACTGGCGAGAGGACATGACAATAGATCGCATTAATAAGGCCTTCCCATACAGGAAAATGTGGCTACACTGGTCAGTTCGATTTCGATGGAACTATGACTCAACCAACAGATGTTCAAGTTCGTTTAATATCCGGTTAAACTTGAATGCAATGAGCTGATTTATGACAATGTAACATGATGAACTAAACATGAACAACATGAACATGAACGGGAAAGCATAATCATGGATCATAGCATGAACAACATGCAAGCATTTAATCCACTAGATGTGAGCATGACATAGAGCTGAGCGTGAACAACATCAGTATAACAGACGATCAACATGCATGCATATCATCAGCATTAGCATGAACTAACTACAAGAACTAACCATGAGCATAATGCTACTAACTAGTACTCAATAACTACTAAGATGCACATGGACATACTATAAGAATAAGAACCAATTCACAAGCATATAAAGTATTCACATAAATATTAACATGCACACAATATTTAAATATTAAAGTAGGAACCAAGACTATTGCAAGGCAATAATGCAAGTGGCTGTCGTGTCTTGCCTGGGGAGGAAGAATACACAAGGAAGAAGTGCGGAAGGATCGCCGAAAGATTCGTCGGAAATAGTTCTCTCCTAGAGGGGGCTGTTTATGGGCAAGGGCAAAATGGTCATTTTCACGAGATGAAAACATTATCAAAATGGTACCAATATGACGGGCTCGAAGAGACGAAGAAGTGGGCTTTGGAGTCAGCTCATTCGGAGTTAGGGGAAACAACACACGGCCAATTGAATGGTAGGGACTGATCTGTAAAATAAAAATTCACATATAGGCCCGTGGAAGGTTAGACAGAAAGCGCCTTCTGCTGAAATACCCTTTTGAATCAGTGAAAACGTATTTCTGAACGAAGCAGTAGAAGAATACGCTTTCAAAGAATCAAAGACGTAATCACCTAAAGTACGCCTCCACTTAAGTGACGTGGCAAGGCGGGGTCAACGCTCGTGTCGCTGCCAGGGTTCACGAGGGGCTTGAAGGCGACTGGGGAGGACAGAGGAGAGTCACGGAGCAGAGAAATGCCAATGGGAGGCGAGGAAGAGGACAGAGCAAAGGCAGGGCCGATCGGGGCACTTTGCTCTCGTGGGCACGCTCTATTTCTTGATGGGGACGGCTCGCCGGGGAAGAATCCAGAGGGGGCAAGGGGTCCAGGAGAAAGGCGGCGACGAGGCAAAGCCCTTGGACATGGCTAGGTGGCAAGGGATGGGAGGAATGGATGAACCCGAGTGTCCCAACTATCGGAGCGCGCTGGCTGGCATGCCATCCGCATCCTCACCGCGTGACAGGCGCACACGGTTGCACCCCGGTCGGTCGACCATGTCTCGAGTGTAGTCCCTCCAAGCTAGGTTACAAAGGAGGTGATAGATCGACTAAATACATTGTGAGATGATGGATGGGCTCATCCGAAGCTTGCTATAGCAAACTTATGCAGAGCACTGAGGTGAAATGAGATGGCCAAAAGGAGAGAAGAAATGTCAGGGATGGACAAGCATCCTGTTAATTTTGAGGAGAAATGGACCATTACTTAATATAGTTGCTTTGCAACTGCCAACTCTGGTCCAAAATATGAATCATGAAGTGGAACTCATACAGAGTATTGCCTTGTGCTACAAATGGGCATGGCATGATGATTTGGGCATGTGAGGGTGCCATAAAAATTTCATACCATTTGGATAAGCCAAAGTGGTACTTCCTTCATAATGCACCCCTCTGGACAGAATAATAAGAAAATTCTTGAGGGAAAATGTCTAAATGAAATGTTCCCAATTTTGGCATAGATGATTTATATGGGTAGGAGATGGTCCTGGTAATGTTTCATAATTAATGAAGCAATATAAAATATAGTTGCTTCACAAACTGAAAATCTGACCAGAAACCAAAATTTGATGCTAAACTCACATAGAGGGATGATATGAGCTCAGATTTGGAGGAGAGCTATGAGTTGAGAAAATGAAGGTCATGTCAAAATTTCAACTCATTTGAATTTTCCTAGCTAATACCTCCTTCACAAAGTTCCTTCTTGGACGAAAACTTTGGAAAATGCTGAGAAATATTTACTAGGCAAATGAAGTTGAATTTTGGCATGAGGCAATGATATGGATAGGAGAGAGTGTCCAAAAAGTTTGGGAGCAATCAAGCAAATATAAATATCACTTGCTTCACAAAGTGCCATCTAAGGCAGAATAGTAAATGAATTAATTGAGAAATATATTTGAACATGGCAAGGATTTTTTTTGCCATATTTGTGGAAGATATGGCCCAAAAAATGTATGACAATTATTTTGGAATTTTGTGAATGACAGAAATGTAGGTTGCTTCACAACCTAGGGTAAATAGAATAATTCCTTTAATAGAAATAGGAATATTCCCAATAAAAGAGAATATTGGGATAGGACTTGGATGAAAATGGCATGAGCTAGGGATGGTTTTGAGGATGGCAAGCCACTTTGCAACCTAGAAAGATATGATGTTCCCAAGTTTTAGGATCACAGAGCCACGGAAAAGAAATCTCAAGCAAAATCCACAGAAAATCAAAAGAAAAAGAAAGGGCCAAAAATTAGGGTGTGACAAACCGGTGGTTCAACTTATAAATAGAAAAGAACATTTCAGGTCAATAATACGTTATAGATAGAAATGATATACATGGACATAAAGTGTTCTTTAGCTCATGCTACATAAAGTGTATGTTTTCTTTGTGGAAAAAACTTCCGATCTATTCATCAACTGTCAAGGTAGCACAAAGAACACCAAGAGTAATAGAAATTACATCCAGGCCCGTACAATGCCTAGTTGTTGTAAATATGCCCTAGACGCAATAATATTTGTATAATTATATTTGCATATTCATAATTATAGAGTTTATATTCTATGCTATAACTGCCATAATCTTGGAATATGTGATTCAGTGCAAAACTGATATGCACATGTGGAATGATAAACGGTAAAATAAAAGGTTCCCAGTCTTGCCTCTAGGACTAGCTCAAGTTTTGTTGGTGATCATGTTTTCCGGATCTTAGGATATCGTCAAGTGTAACAATCGTCCTAAAACAACACTGAGACTTTGACGTTAGAAGAACGATCATTTTGAATCAACTCAATCTTGTCTGCTATGACACTACTAGTGAAAACCCTAGTAGTAGCGCTCATTTTAACGCTATCAGTAGCGCGAATGGCCGCTCTACTAGATAACAATATCATTAACCACAATACCATATAGTCATACAGTAGTCATACAATATCATTAAGCATTATAGTTACTCGTATATAGTCAACATGCATCCTCACACACATATATGGTTCGTACACGAGCATCTATGATAAGTAGTACTAGGTAGTCATACAACATATAGCAATCTACTAGGGGTAGTCATACAGCCACACACATATGTAGTTCTAGATGATATCGACGACGATCATCATCCTCAAGCCATGGCGGTGGGTGTTCCTGATAGTAATTAGGATGGCCTATCCAACACGAAGATTCTTGCCAACGAGGAAGTTATTCCACCCAACTGAGCTGAAGTGTGTGTGACCGTCCGTGTCCACGATGTACGCATAGGTGGTGACGGAGCCCCTTGCGGTAAGGCGTATTCCAGCAGAGCCTTCTTCATCAGGCTGGATACCAAAACTCACAGATAGACTCTTTGGCAATTTCTGAATAAGAAAAACATATCAATTAATAAGTAGCCTCGCACATACTCTTGCAAATATATTTCTACTAAGTATAGGTTTGTACACTATCAAAAATAGTACTACATTTTTACTAAGCTTGAATTCTACTAAGTAAGCATGTAATCGGATTGTACACTAAGTATAACATTCCATAACATGCCGATGAACCATGCTAGTTGTCAGGCGGGTCACCAATGGCACAATGACAAAGTCAGCACGTGGCGGAATTATGTCCCATAGGTTGCACACCTCGTCCTCGCTCAGCCTTATTATTCGAGTATAGATGGCTTCATCTAGTGGGTCCTCATCATCTTCATCCGTGTTGAGATAAATGACGGTCAGCTTGGGTCTTTCTGCTTTGAAGGAGAAGCTGATCAACTCACCACCAGTGATACCCATGTGGGAGATGAAACGGTTCCATCCATATCCTCCGATCTATGACATATTTCGTCCTTTCTCGACCTCCATAGTGTAGGGGCTCCCAGGAGCCTCAAAGGTCATAGTGTCTCCGGTTAGCTTGTTGAATGCCAACCTCACATTACATGGGACAATCTTTGTATACACAATACATTAATGCCAATAACACTAAAAAAAATAGTTCTTACAAGTTTCATATATTTTGTTTCCACCGCAGGAAGAAAACTCAGCTAGAAGTAGATGCCGAACAACGTGCCAGTTGCAAGGCTACTTGCACATCTTGACTTGCACAATCGACATGGTGGTTTTGGTGGTGGTGGTGTCTCCATTTACCTAAAGCAATATTAGAAAAGGATTAACGATCCACTTTAGAGGAAAAATCCGGCATGACCTTTGCTAAAAAAGGACATATTGAGCGCCTGAAATTTGCCAAAACGGAAATTAATCAACACTCTGGTAAAACATAGGCCACTCGGAGCTGTTACCTGCAAACATGGTGACTTGGGCAAGCACATATCCTATTTGAGCAACACTAGATATACATGTTTATATCTACATCATATGAACAATTCTTGAGCAACACTAAATAAACTAGTTGTACTAAAAAATCTACATCATCATCTATTCAGAATGTTCTATACCTAAAACATCTACATCATCATCCACTATTACTATTTATTTTACTAAACCCTAAAAATATGCCCTAAGTTCACATTATAACAAGTACAAAACATTTTTTCAAATTCTACCAACTAAAATTTCTAATCAAAAGACCTAAAATTTCCTATACTATTCAAAACACCTAAAATAGGCTAAAAATTACTACTGTAAGGAACACAAAAACCCTAGAAGCTATCCTATATCAAAGTGTTATATATGACCAGAGGCTTATGTCAACTAAAAACTATCAACTATGTCTAAATTTTTACTAATCAGTTAATCATATCAACTAAAAACTATCAACTAGCATATTTCTCTCTCTCTAAATGTTGCATATCAACTAGCCTACTAAATCAACTAAATCAAAATATTCTAAATCAACTAAATCAACTACCCTTCTAAATCAACTAAATGTTCTAAATGTAGTAGGGAGGAGGGGTTGTGGATGGAGGAGGGAGGAGGAAGGAGGATGGAGGAGTAAGGCGGAGCGAGGAGGGGCCGGCCGGCGGCGAACGGAGGAGTGGAGGGAGGACGGATCTAGGAGGAGGGAGCAAGGAGGAGGGCGGACGACGAAGGATTACCGAGTCCAGGGAGGAGGAGGAGGTGATGGCGGTGCAGAGGGAGGAGGGATAGGAGATGATGGCCGGCGGGGGCGAGGGCGGGCGCGGGGTGATTGAGGGGGGAGATCCAATGAGTGAAGAGAGGAGAGTGAGGGGCGGCCGTTTGGTGAAGATAGGATGGCTTAGCAGTAGCGAGCTGTAGAGAAACGCGCTACTGCTGAACGACCTAATACTAGCGTGTTTAGGCCAAAAAGTGCTGCTACTATGTCTAAACATGTAAAACTATACATCAAAAATACATTGATCATCAATGATCTTTTTGTGTACAATCTGAATTGTCAATATGAGTCCTCACCGGTTCCTCACCGGTTTAGAAACCGGAGAAGACTCATATTGCAGCTAGAAATTCTACACATAGAGTTCAATGAAGACCAAGTGGATGTGATAGTTTGAGAAGTAACATATTTAAGGTGGTAAAAACCCTGTTCGCGGAGCGAGGTGGGACTAAATTTTTGTAGTAAACTATGTAGTAGCGGGTATTGAGAGAAGGCGATACTGCTATGATCTATATCAGTACCCTCTTTGTATAACTAGCTCGATGGCAGGGTCATGGCAATTATAGCAGTAGCGCGTCTTATTGGGGCAGCGCTACAGCTAAATTTATTTCAGCAGCGCGTCTTGCTGGAGCGCGCTACTGCTAAGTAGTAGCAGCGCCTGTTTTTATAGCACGCTACTCGTAAGGTTCTGTGTATAGCCTTTCCCTAGTGGTGTGCATTGAGTTAATATCGTCTGTAATCGATTGTAATAATATGGAGTGTTAGCTTGTGATTTTTCTCCTTAGACCATGAGAGGATCGCGGTAACTTCTTATTGTGTGCCTTTTCGGTTGCTCAAACATCACCTGTAACAAGGTGATCATAACGACAACTTACAGGCTCATCAGAAAGTTTGACAAGGGACTAGATAGCTCTAGTTTATGATTTTCTACTCCGGTGATGGATAGATATTCCTAGGGCCATCTCGGTGTGACGGCATCCCCCATTGTCAGGCTAGAAATAGGTGACTACGTCACGGGAATACCGGAACACGATAACAAGAAAGAAGAACAAAACCGGTAACGAGGATAAAGGTACAGTGAGCATGTGATGACTCAGGAGGATAACAATGCATCCCAGGTTTTGTCATGTATCGCTAAGCAAAGAGAACATCACATGATAACCAAAGGTTCACTTGAATACCATTCATGTGCTCATAGGGATCGATCTAGACATCCACGGTTCTATTGTCGGTACCTGAACGAAGGGGTTTCGTTCATGTCTGTGAGTTACCAAACCTAAGGGGTCACAAGCTTAAGGAAATCACGATCTATTTAGTGTTAGTAGGATAGGAGTGATGAGAATATATTTTTAGAATTGTTTCATGAATATTCAGAATAGTTCGGAGAGGATCTGGAAGCATTTCAGGGTCATCGAAAGAGTTTCGAAGACTACCAGGTAATACTAGGTATTAATGATAAATATATATAGGTGGAAAATGTTTCCGGGGATGTTAAATTATATAAAAAAGGGTCTGAAAAATATTTAGAATAGTTTTATATTTAATTTAAATCGAATGGGCCTTAAAATGCCAATCCGAAGAAGGAAAGTTGGGCCAACTTGGCCCAAGTAGAGGAGGCACCCCCCTATGGAAGGGGGAGGCCGAACTATTGGAAATATGCCCTAGAGGCAATAATATTGTATTATTATACTTCCATATTCATAGTTAAGTGTTTATATTACAATCTATAATTGCTATGATCCTGGAATATGTGCTTCAGTGGAAAGCTCATATGCACGTTTGAAATGATAAACAGAGAAATTAATGGATTCCTAGTCTCGACTCTAAGAAATTCTCAAGTGTTTTTGGTGATCACGTTTTCTGCATCTTCGGATATCGTTAGGTGTAATGATAGTCCTAAAACAACATTGAAATTATGACATTGGAAGAACGATCATATTGAACCGACCCAAACTTGTTTGTTTTGACTTGAGTAATATCGTTTTTAATCAATTCCAATAACACGAAGTGTTAACATTTGATTTTACTCCTTAGACCAAGAGAGTATCCTAGTCACTTCTTACCATACGGTGCGCTTTGGGGTTGCTCAAACATCACCTGTAACACGGTGATCATAACGACAACTTACAAGTTCAATGGAAAGTTTGACAAGGGACTAGATAGCTTAGAGTGGGATTTGCTCCTCCGATGATGGAGAGATATTCTTAGGCCCCTCGGTGTGACGACATCAATCATCATCTGGCCAGACATAGGTGACTACGTCACGGGGATGCCAGAACACAATAACAAGAAAGAAGAACAAAACCGGTAACTAGGATTTCGGTATAGTGAGCATGGTGATGACTCAGAAGGATACCGATGCATACCGGGTTTTGTGAAGTATCGTGAAGCAAAGAGAACATCACATGATAACCATAGGTTCACTTGAATATCATTCATGTGCTCATAGGGATCAATATGGACGTCCACGGTCCATCCATCGGTCACTGAACGAACGGTTTCGTTCATTTCTAGGAGTTATCGAACCTAGCTATGGGGTCACAAGCTTAAGGCAATCACGATCTGCTAAGTCACTACAGGAATCAAGCGAACGGTTTCGTTCATTTCTATGAGTTACTGAACCTACGAGGTCACAAGCTTAAGGCAATCATGATCTGCTAAGTCACTACAGGAATCAAGCACCTTGCCGTATGCCATGGCTAACGTCAAAGGCATGCCTGGTGGACGGCAAAGGCCTTTGCCGTCCGTTAACAAACGGCAACAGGTCCGGCTGAATATGCTACGACGATGGGCTCTTTGTCGTCTGCTGACGGACAGCAAAGATGAAATAGTCTAGAAGTATATTTGTGGAATTGCCATTAGTATGATGGGAGTGATGATAATATATTTGTGGAATTGTTTCATTAATATTCAGAATAGTTCTGAGAGGATCCAAAAGCGTTTTGGGGTCACTTGAAGGGTTTTGGTGAATACCGGGTATTAGCGATAAAATGTATATATCCTTCAAGTGACCCCAAAATGCTTCCGGATCCTCTCAGAACTATTCTGAATATTAATGAAACAATTCCAAAAATATATTATCATCACTCCCATCATACTAACGGCAAAGAGCCCTTCGTCATAGCCTATTCAGTCGGGCCTGTTGTCTTCTACTGACAGATGGCAAAGGCCTTTGCCGTCCTCCAGGCATGCCTTTGCCGTCAGGCATGGCAGACGGCAAAGCGCTTGATTCCTGTAGTGACTTAGCAGATCGTGATTACCTTAAGCTTGTGACCTCGTAGGTTCGGTAAGTCATAGAAATGAACGAAACCGTTCGCTTGATTCCTGAAGTGACTTAGCAGATCGTGATTGCCTTAAGCTTGAGACCCCGTAGGTTTGGTAGATGTTTATATAATGGTCTAGAAGTATTTATAACATTTTATATTTAATTTATATATCAACGGGCCTAAAAACGCTAAGTGGTGGAAGGCAACTTCTGCCAAAAAGTCCCAAGTGGGAAAGTGTCTCCTTCCCTAAGAAAGGAGGCCAAATTGGGAGTAGGCTTTCCCTCCTTGGTGGCAGCCCTCCTCTTCCCCTCCAACCTATATATACTTCAGGTATTGGCTGATACATCCCAAACGTATCTACTTTTCCAAACACTTTTGCTCTTGTTTTCGACTCTAATTTGCATGATTTGAATAGAACTAACCCGGACTAACGTTGTTTTCAGTAGAATTGCCACGGTGTTATTTTTGTGCAGAAATAAAAGTTCTCGGGTTGGACTGAAAATCTACGGAAAATATTTCCAGAATATAAAAAATTGCGAAGAGAACTACCGGAGGGGGACCACCCAGGAGCCACAAGCTCAGGGGCCCGCCCACCCCTAGGGCCCGCCTGGAGAGCTTGTGGGCCCCTTGAGCCTCCGGCAACCCTAATATCAACTCCATCAATACCTATTCATGGAAAAACAAATAAAAGAGAAAGAATCATAACATTTTACGGTATGGAGCCACCGCTACCTCCTGTTCTTCATCAGGAAGGCTGATCCGGAGGGTTCAGGGCTCCGGAGAGGGGGATTCGATGCCATCATTATCATAAACAATCCTCCATCAACAACTCCATGATGCTCACCACCAGGAGTGAGTAATTCCTTCGTAGGCATGTTGGATGGGGATGGGTTGGAAGAGATTTGTCATGTAATCGAGTCAATTTGTGAGGGCTTCATCCCTAGTATCCACTATGCTGTGAGAGTGATGTTGCTATGACTTTTCTATGCTTAATGCTTGTCACTAGGGCCTGAGTGCCATGATTTCAGATCTTAACCATTTATGTTTTCATGAATATATTTGTGTTCTTGAGCCTATCTTGCAAGTTTTATGCACCTATTCACTACTAGGAAAGGGCTTATAGGTGAACCCTAATGAGTGGCGGGCGATGTAGGACACCCGCCACTGCAAATTTAGAAAGCAAGTAGTGTCGATCACTAAAAACTTCTCAACAGCGCTACGCAAGTTACTGTGGTGGGCGACGAACATTGCTCGCCACAACTGTGTGTTTCCTAATTCGTGTGGCTGACAAGCTAATGTGGCAAGTGATGATCGTTGCCCGCCATAGTTCACTTCCACATCTATGGCGGGCGGCACTTTAGACCCGCCAATGCAATATTTGGTCACCCATGAGCCAAACATTTTCAAAATTTTCAGATAGCGGGTGGTGGATGTCAGTGTCAAAACGGGTGGATCTTGGGTAGTGGGTCCTGAGTTGTGGATCTTGGATAAATGGGGAACAAGGGACAAAGGACACAGTGTTTACCCAGGTTCGGGCCCTCTCTACGAGGTAGAACCCTACGTCTTGCTTGATTATATTGAAGGGTGTATATAGGATGGCTAAAGAGTCGATTTTACCACGAGATCAGATGAACTAAACCCTAGACTAGTAGGATGATGGTTGTTCCTGTAGCCTTTACAAACTAAACCCTCTGGTTTATATAGGCGCCAGGGGTACTAGGGTTACACATGGTTGGTTAAAATAAGGGAAATATACAATGTCGAATCTTCTATCTTGACTTGGAGGACACACCAAGGCACGCAAAGCCTCCTGCCCGGATACGAAGCTGCCTCATAATCTGGCCTTCCAGCAGCTGCAATGTGGCCCACCTACCCGGCCCATGAAAGAGGAGGCAGTGGCCCGAGGACCCCAAGTCCACGTCTCCCATAGTAGCCCCCGAACTAGCCTCCAACGCCGGGGTTTGTAATCGCCAGCCGACTTGTGCGTCCTAAAGTCTTCGGCTTGCGAAGCGAGTTCTTCATCCCTTCCTTGTTTGGTAGTTTTGGTAGTTTGGCCGCCGATGAGCTCCGAATCCATCCAATGATAGTGGGACCCTCTGTATTAATTTTCATCAAGGGCTAAAGACAACCCTCAACTTTCGTGTGCCCATCAGGAGACGACCTGTCCAACATTCTTTTACAGAAACAACCCTCTAGGACCAGAAGGCGTACCTATTTAATAGGCCAGGATCACGACGGGTGGTTAATCCATCCCCAAGCAAGGAACCAAGACCAATCCAAAGAAATCTCTGGTCCAATGGCCAGCGCACCATGTTCATCCTCACGCCCTCATGGCCATCTCCCAGGTGACTGGGATAGCTGCTCAGTTTCACGCTTCCAATTTAGCAATCTCCAAACACAAGGATACCTTCCTGCAGCAGATCTTGTATGTTTCCATGCTAGATTGATTTCTGTGAACGGCTAGGCCTTCGCAGAGAAATTCCCTACTCCAAGAAGGGAAGAGAGAGTATGTTTCGTGCCTTTCCTTCTACAAGGTCTAGGCTTCCCCATTCACCCTTCTTGTGAGGTTTCCCGGAATTTTATGGGATCCAACCCTCACCCCTGGATCCATGTTGCACATCTTCGGCTTCGTCTCCCTCTACGAGATGTTCTTGGCTACGAGGACCACTTCGAGTTGTGGAGTAAATATTTCTGTCTCGCCCCCCATACCCATGGGGCCAATTTTTGAAGTAGGCGGAGCCGAGGTATGTCTTATAGCTGGAACAGGGTATCCGATCGGCACCCCGAAGAAGGATTCCAAAGAATGGACCTCAGCATGGTTTTATATCAAAGATGCCCTTCTTTCCGACACGGTTCGAAGGGGGCTTCCCGAATACTCAATTGCTTCCCCAAAGAAGCAGTTCAAATGGCGGCCAAAGAGCCCCTCCGAATAATAAAGCACCGAGGTGCTACGCCTGGCCGCCAAGGTTCGGTTACTAACACACAGCAAGTTGACCATGATCGACGTGATAGCCGCCGCCATAGCTAGGTGCATACAACCTCTTCAACAAAGGATGCACCCTCTGTAACATCCCAAATTTTCAATTTTGAATGTTATACATTACATCATCATTGCATATCATATTTTATTAAATTTTGGCTTGATCCAAGAAATTCTACGCAACTCAAGGACCCACGGAGAGAGTTGGGGATTTCGTTATTTTCATATTTGAGTTTTCTCAAATTTTGAAAAGAGGATCATTTGGTTTTAAGTATTTTTCTTTCCTAATATTTACAAAATAAAAATATATGAGAGGAGATAAAATTACTTCTCCAAAATAATTAAATATTAGAGGAAAATATTAAAATCAATTTAATATTTTTATTTGGTTTTTATTGCAATTTTATTTGAATTAAAAAAATTGCACGTTTTCAAAAATTGCATTTTAGGCCAAGAAAATGTTCATCTTGTTCTAAATATTTTATTTAGACGGTGAAAATTTGTCTTGGCATTTTTTAATTTTTATTTATTTTCCTAGGATATATTCTCGGCGGAACGTTATTTAAAAAAAATCCTCCGCGCGCCCGACTGGCCGAAGGCCCAGCCGAGCTGGGCCAAGCCCACGCCGCTGCAGCCGTCGCCGAGTCCGGCCGGGGCACGAGGCAGACCCCGACTCGGCACCCCCTCCTTCAAGTCTATGCCCCCCTCTTATATAGCCGCCGCCGCCCTCCACCACCACCACCTGAGCCGCCCCACCAAACCCCGCCGCCCGAGCAGCCCTGCCGCCCCATCGGATCCTGCCTGATCACGCCGGAGCCCCACAGAGGTAGCCGCCGCCGCTGCCGGTTTTCGTAAGAAAACCGTGCATTTTTTTAGTAACCCTGGTTTATTTTTTTAATAGATCGGTTTTATTTTTTTCGATTTAGTTATTTAGTGAATGCCCGTTCGTTCGTTCATTTTTAACGAACGATTTTCACCGTTTAGCCGCAGACATCGAACGTTCATTCGTTAGCCTGTTCGTCGGTTTTTCTTTTTCCAGGGATTGTCCGTGATTGTTTTCGATCGCGATTTCTGCCCTGATTTTCGTTTTCGTTTATCTTTTCGCTCGTTTATCGGAATCAGGCGATTCAAGCGCCTAGAGTTTCATCTCAAAACCCTCTTTCTGTTTAACTAACTTAATCAAGTTTTTGCTACTATAAAATTTGACTTAAGTCCAGATTAGTAATCAAAGCTTGTTTCTTTCGCAGTTTGAGTTTCGTTGGTTCGTTTGATTTGATTCTTTTTGCAAACCGGAGTTCTTAAGTTGAACTTTCTGGTTAGATCTCTTATTTGAGTTTTACCCATGTTTCTAGTTGAGTGCTTATTGTATGCTTGTTTGTTTACAATAGAGTACCCGGAGTGCGAAACATGCTACTACGAGTCTCTAGGTTTCACAGATCATCAGCAAGGCAAGTAACACTTTGATCATACCTCTTTCCTACCCAGTTTTATTGCATTAGATCAATCCTCAAACTATTGCATGATTAGGATCTATTTAATATGTGGGTTTTGGGAAGTAGATGAGGTAGTACCTATTGTCCTATTTATTATCAAACCTTTGGTTGTTACTTCTACGTTTGCTTATGTCGCGCTATGCTATGCTTGTAGATGTGGATTGGGTGAGTGTATCCATGACAGATGTGAATTTTGTTAATTAATGGTTAACTTAAGGTGGCTACTTTAATACACATCTGGGTGGATTCAGGCCCCTGGGGAACCAAGTGTTGCCTGTATTTTTGGAAATCCCGGGGTACCGTGTGATTCTCCAAT
Source organism: Triticum timopheevii (assembly GCA_963921465.1). NCBI lineage: Eukaryota > Viridiplantae > Streptophyta > Magnoliopsida > Poales > Poaceae > Triticum > Triticum timopheevii. The sequence continues at coordinate 114,002,622 of OY997266.1, read as the reverse complement.
GGACCGCCACCCAGGCTCAAAGGGATCATAAGATTATTCATGCTAGAAACTTCCGTGTGCAGCCGCAAGCTATTATGGGCTCTAGCATAGTTGAGTAGGTTGCATGACTTCTTTCAGTGGTAGGCTAGCAGATGCAGGGGATGTAGGTTGGTACTGTCTACCCAGAGTAAAGAGTTAATGCTTCTGAATGACCGTGGCTCGGTCATCCATTTCTCACACATCATGTAGTGCAAGAGATCCAACGGAGGAGATCGAGTCTTGTGGAGAAGAGTGCACAAACCTCTACAGAGTGTACAAACTAATCATGGTTAGCCGTGTCCCCGGTTATGGACGTCTTGAGTATCTAGTTTCTTGGATTATCATGTGGATCTCATCACTCTTAATATAATTTGATTGGGTTTAATGATGATGCTTAATTGGGATTGAGTGGGGGATTACCTTCTCAATGTTTAACAATCACCATGATAGTTAAATAAAATTTATTCCTTTGTTGTAGGGAAAATTGGCTTTATGCAAAACTGTAACCATAGAGCTTTCCACCAGCCATATATGCATGTAGTGATAGCATTATTTCTGTTCATTACTCTCTATGTGTTACATTGCCAGCATTTTCCATGTGCTGACCCGTTTCGGGCTGCAATGTTTATGTTGTAGACTTTTCAGACGACGAGTAAGGTGCCTTAGGTCGTGATCTTTCACTCAGTGATGCCGTTGGAGTTGATGGACTCACTTTATCTTCCAAGCCTTCCGCTGTTATCGACTTAGATGGCCTTAAGCCATATTTATTGTAATAAGTTCTGTTTTTAGAGATTCGATGTAATAAGTGTGTGATTGCTACTCTGTTATAAATTCTTCAAGTACTGTGCCTGTCAGCATTACCGATCCGGGGATGACACTGATGCATAGAGATCAGACCGTTTGAGATCTGGTCGCTACAAGATGGTATCAGAGCACACGCGACTGTAGGACACGACAACTAAGCTAAAGCCCTAGAGCACTACTCTCTTCTCATTTCTAACTCCTCTCCCTTTTCTACTCTTTAGGATGGCGGATGCAAGGAACAAGTTCACGCAACCGGATGAAGATAAACCTTTCGGACGCCACTTGAAGGAAGTCACTAGATACCTGAACATCGGAGTACCAAGCTTCACCAAGACCTACATCACCACTTTACCAGAAGAGGAGCGTTGGATGATTCAAGTTAAAGTTCCAGGAAGGACATTCATGCCCGTCACTGAGCCCATAGAGTTTTCCTTCGATGCACCAACCTATAGTCCAGGAAAGAGCATGGCAGCCCACATCACCATGGGACGCATTGGAGAAGTTTACCACAAGGATCTTAAGGATACTATCTACCAGATTTGTGGGCGCCGAGATGAGCAATGGGAGATGATCAGCACCAGGAAGGATAGATCTATTGCAGCTTTCATCCAGGAGTTAAACCAGCACATTCGTTGCCAGGAGAACCAGATGTGTGCAAGCATGATAGATCTGAAGAAGGCAATGACCAGGATCATGGAGTTGGAGGAAGAACTCAAGTCTACACGCGATGGATATGAGGAGGAAATCGTAACATTATTGGAGAAGAACGATGACCTGATAAAGAAGATCGGAATGTTCATGGGAGACCCCATGCCAGGAGGAGAAGACGATGATTCTACCTGTCCGGAGAACTACATCATCATCAACGACACCGACTCGGACCCTGACGATAGTGATGATGACTTTGTTGATGAAGCTGGAGCAGATATCATGGAGTCTTCGACCGATCAATTTTTCTAGTTGACCACCATAACAGTAGTAGTATTCCCCCATGTATATAGTATGGTCCGAGAAGTTTTGTAAAGATAGTTACACCGTTGTATGCCCTTGTTTGAATTGATTGAAGTGATATGATTGTGTTTGTATCATGTGCATAATGGGTAGTGTTTTTCTCTCTAGACATCATTCCATTCTATTTTCTTATCCTTTCTAAACACTCAGATGCCTCCAACACGCGACAATGGTTTTGCTTTCCCACCGAAGCTCACTCAGTTGATCCCGCAGCAGAATGCATTGATGCAGATACTAGTCCAGAATCAGAATCAGGGGAATAACAACAACAACAACAACAACCCACCACCACCACCACCTGTTGATCACTTAGCCTATTTCTTGAGGCTTAATCCGCCGGTGTTCTCCATTAGCATCAAGCTGATAGTTGCAGATGAATGGCTCCACAAGATTGGAAGGGAGTTGACCACTACAGGATGCACAGATGCGGAGAGAGTGTGGTTTGCCGGACATTAGCTTGATGGACCCGCAGCCTCATGGTGGGAGAATTTCACAGCCACTTACCCCATCGACACTGTCACATGGGACCAGTTTCAGCAGGCTTTCTGTACTGCCCATGTTTCAGCAGGAGCTATGGCCATGAAGAAGCGTGAGTTTCGCAAGTTGCGCCAAGGAGGACGTACAGTTGGCCAGTATGTGGATGACTTTAGTAAGTTAGCATGTTATGCCCCAGATGACGTCGCTACGGATGCAGCTAAGCATGAGAAGTTTCTGGAAGGACTGAATGATGAGTTGAGCATGCAGTTGATGGTGGCAACCTTCAACAACTACCAGGAGTTGGTAGATAGAGCTGTCATGATTGAAGTGAAGCAGTAGCAAATTGACAACCGCAAGAGGAAGTATGGACAAGGGAAGTACAATTCTGGAGCTCAGCAGAAGCCTTGCTTTACCCACGAACTCGGGAGGACCTTTTCAGCATAACCATGGAGGTCACAACCACGAGGGAGGAAATTCGCACAACCATAGTGGCCCCAATAATGGGAATGGTGATGGAGGAAGCAACGGACAGAACTGTTCCAACCCAGCAACGCCCGACAAGAAGGATCTGAGCCGCATTACTTGCTACAAGTGCCAGAAGACTGGACATTATGCCAATGAATGTCCTGAAGCTAAGAATGGAAATGGAAATGGAAGCTTTGGGAAGAAGCCAAACCCTTTCAACAGGGGATAGGTGAACCACGTTAACGTGGAGGAGGTTGAAGCACAACCAGATGCAGTAATAGGTAAGTTTTTGGTTAAGTCATTTACTGCAATCATTCTTTTTGATACTGGTGCATCGCATTCATACATATCGAGGGGATTTGTGGATAAGTATAAACTGCCAACCCAAGCCCTTAGGTCACCCATGTTAGTAACCTCGCCAGGAGCAGAGTATATGGCTAGTCTATGGTGTGATTGGTTACCATTAAGGATTGGTAACTACGCGTTTCCCTCAAACCTAATAGTATTGGAGTCACAAGGACTGGATGTGATATTAGGCATGGATTGGTTATCGAAGTATGGAGGGAACAGTGAATGCGCCAGTAAGTCGATTTTGCTTACCACCCCAGAAGGAAGAAGGATTAAGTATGTATCCCAGCATGTGTCAGATAGGACTCAAGTGAATTTGTTATCAGGTGTTGTACAGGAGGAAGTACCAGTGGTGAAGGATTTCCCTGATGTATTTCGAGAAGAGTTGCCAGGCATGCCACTGGATAGAGACATTGAGTTTTTGATTGAGCTTTTGCCAGGCACAGGGCCAATATCTAAGAGAGCGTACAGGATGCCCGCAAAGGATTTGGAGGAAATTAAGAAACATATTAAGGAGTTACTGGATAAAGGCTATATTCGCCCAAGTTCATCACCTTGGGGATCGCCAGTACTTCTAGTGGAGAAGAAGGATGGATCGTTGAGGATGGTTCTTGATTATCGAGGATTGACTGAAGTGACCATCAAGAACAAGTACCCACTGCCAATTATCAATGATCTGTTTGATCAGTTGCAAGGAGCTAAAGTATTTTACAAGATCGATTTGCGATCAGGATACCACCAATTGAAGATTCGAGAGCAGGATATACCTAAGATTGCTTTTACCACAAGTTACGGGCTATATGAGTATACCGTTATGTCATTTGGTCTGACTAACGAACCTACCTATTTCATGAACATGATGAACAAGGTATTTATGGAGTTTTTGGATAAGTTTGTTGTGGTGTTCATTGATGATATTCTGGTCTACTCGAAGAATGAAGAGGAGTATGAGGAGCATTTACGTTTGGTACTTGGGAAACTCAGAGAACATCAGTTATATGCCAAGTTCAGCAAGTGTGAGTTTTGGTTGAAGGAAGTTGGATTTCTCAGACATGATATATCTGCAGAAGGAATAGCAGTAGACGCCACTAAAGTTGTCACTGTGACAAATTGGGAAGCACCCACGTCAGTTGGAGAGATCCGGAGTTTTCTTGGAATCGCAGGATACCACCGGAGGTTCATTGAGAATTTCTCGAAGATTGCAAAACCCATGACGGAGTTGTTGAAGAAGGACACCAAATTCAAATGGACTGAGGAATGTGAGGCCAGTTTCCAGGAGATGAGGAAATGTTTCGTTACATCACCAGTGTTGATTCTGCCAGATCAGCGCAAGGATTATGAACTTTATTGCAACACTTCTCGTCGAGGACTTGGAGTAGTGCTTATGCAGGAGGGAAGAGTTGTTTCTTATGCCTCACGATATCTTAAACCCCATGAGTTGAACTACGCTACACATGATTTGGAGTTAGCAGCCGTAGTGCATGCGTTGAAGACATGGAGACATTTTCTCATCGGAAACCATTGTGAGGTGTACACGAACCACAAGAGTTTGAAGTATATCTTCACGCAAAAGGAGTTGAATCTCAGGCAATGGAGATGGTTGGAGCTCATTTAGGATTATGATATGAGATTGCATTATCATCCAGGAAAGGCTAACGTAGTAGCTGATGCGTTGAGCCACAAGAGCCATGTCAACAGACTCATGACCGGAGAGTTACCCAAGGAGTTAGCTGAGGATCTTCGCGAGCTATGTTTGGAGATAGTTCCGAGAGGCTATGTAGCAGTACTGGAGGTTCAATCTACTTTGATGGATAAGATCAGAGAAGCTCAGAAGACAGACAAGGTGATTGCCGAGATAAAGGAAAAGATGAGCAAAGAAAAGGCTAAGGGATTTTGTGAGGATGAGCATGATACCTTATGGTTTGAGGACCGCGTATATGTGCCTAATGATCCGGAGAGCAGGAAGTTGATTTTGCAAGAGGCCCATGATTCGCCGTATTCGATTCACCCAGGAAATACAAAGATGTATCTGGATTTGAAGGACAGTTTCTGGTGGATCGGAATGAAGAAGGATATTGCGGAGTATGTAGCAGTTTGTGATGTATGTCAGAGAGTGAAGGCAGAGCATCAGAAGCCAGCAGGATTGTTACAGCCATTGCCAATACCCGAATGGAAGTGGGATAAGCTAGGCACGGATTTTATCACGGGATTGCCCAGGACTCGTTCAGGCCATGACTCGATATGGGTTGTAGTCGATCGTTTGACGAAGGTAGCTCATTTCATCCCAATGAAGACCACTTATACCAGTGCTATGTTGGCGAAGATATACATGACCAGGATCGTATGTCTGCATGGAGTTCCGAGGACCATTGTATCAGATAGAGGAACCCAGTTTACCTCAAAGTTCTGGAATTAGTTGCACGAAACTTTGGGTACCAGGCTAGAGTTCAGTACAGCCTTTCATCCACAGACAGATGGATATTCTGAGAGAGTCAATCAGATTCTAGAGGACATGTTGAGAGCTTGTGCGCTAGATTATGGATCTAGTTGGGACGACAATTTGCCGTATGCAGAGTTCTCTTTCAACTACAGTTATCAATCCAGTTTGAAGATGGCCCCTTTCGAAGCTTTGTACAGAAGGAGGTGCAGGACACCGTTGTTGTGGGATGAAGTTGGAGACCGTCAGTTGTTGGGACCAGATTTGATTAAAGAGTCTGAAGAGAAGGTCAAGTTGATTCGCGATAGACTCAAGGTAGCCCAGTCTAGGCAGAAGAGCTATGCGGATTCTAAATGCAAGGAGACAGTTTACGAAGTTGGAGATAGAGTTTATCTTCGTGTGTCCCCACTTCGAGGAGTTAAGAGTTTTGGGGTTAAGGGAAAGTTAGCACCACGTTTTGTGGGATCATACAAAGGTTTGGAACATATGGGAGAAGTTGCTTACAAGTTGGAATTGCCTGAAGGATTGTCAGGAGTACACGATGTGTTCCACATTTTCCGGCTGAAGAAGTGCCACGCAGAGATGGCTGATATTCCTCTAAGAGATACAGTGCCGCTGGAGGCGATTCAGTTGGATAGCGATTTGACTTACGAGGAGAAACCAGTGAAGATTCTCGAGTTTGCCAGCCGAGTCCCACGCAGCAAGGTTATCAAGTTCTGCAAAGTTCAGTAGAGCCACCATCCCGAAGACGAAGCCACCTGGGAGCGAGAGAAAGACCTACGCAAGGATCACCCTCACCTATTTTCGAGCCAACCTGAATCTCGAGGGCGAGATTCATCTTAAGGGGTAGGTTTGTAACATCCCAAATTTTCAATTTGGAATGTTATACATTAGATCATCATTGCATATCATATATTATTGCATTTTGTCTTGATCCTAGAAATTCTATGCAACTCAAGGACCCACGGAGAGAGTTGGGGATTTCATTATTTTCATATTTGAGTTTTCTCACATTTTGAAAAGAGGATCATTTGGTTTTAAGTATTTTTCTTTCCTAATATTTCAAAAATAAAAATATATAAGAGGAGATAAAGTGACTTCTCCAAAATAATGAAATATTAGAGGAAAAATATTAAAATCAATTTTATATTTTTATTTGGTTTTTATTGCATTAGAAAAATTGCATGTTTTCAAAAATTGCATTTTAGGCCAAGAAAATGTTCATCTTGTTGTAAATACTTTATTCAGACGGTGAAATTTTGTTTTGGTATTTTTACATTTTTATTTATTTTCCTAGGATTTATTTTCGGTGGAACGTTATTTTAAAAACAAACCTAAGCGTGCCCGACTGGGCCGAAGGCCCAGCCTAGCTGTGCCAAGCCCGCGCCGTCGCCGAGTCCGGCCAGGGCACGAGGCCGACCCCGACCCGGCGCCCCTCCTCCAAGTATGCGCCCCCCTCTTATATAGCCGCCGCCGCCGCCCTCCAGCACCACCACCCGAGCCGCCCTGCCAAACCCCGCCGCCCGAGCAGCCCTGCCGCCCCACCGGACCCAGCCGAATCTCGCCAGAGCCCCGCCGAGGTAGCCGCCGCCGCTGCCGGTTTTTGTAAGAAAATCGTGCGTTTTTTAGTAACCCTGGTTTTTTTCGGTTTAGTTATTTAGCGAACGCCCTTTCATTCGTTCATTTTTAACAAAAGATTTTCACCGTTTAGCCGCATACAGCGAACGTTCGTTAGTTAGCCTGTTCGTTGGTTTTTCTTTTTCCAGGGATTTTCCGTGATTGTTTTCGATTGCGATTTCTGCCCTGATTTTCGTTTTAGTTTATCTTTTCGCTCGTTTATAGGAATCAGGCGATTCAAGCCCCTAGAGTTTCGTCTCGAAACCCTCGTTCTGTTTAACCAACTTAAACAAATTTTTGCAACTGTAAAATTCGACTTAAGTCCAGATTAGTAATCGAAGGTTGTTTCTTTCGCAGTTTGAGTTTTGTTGGTTCGTTCGATTTGATTCTTTTTGCAAACCGGAGTTCTTAAGTTGAACTTTCTGGTTAGATATCTTATTTGAGTTTTACCAATGCTTCTAGTTGAGTGCTTATTGTATGCTTATTTGTTTGCGAGAAAGTATCCAGAGTGCGAAGCGTGCTACTATGAGTCTCTAGGTTTCACGGATCATCAGCAAGGCAAGTAACACTTTGATCATACCTCTTTACTACCCAGTTTTATTGCATTAGATCAATCCTCAAACTATTGCATGATTAGGATCTGTTTAATATGTGGGTTTTGGGAAGTAGATGAGGTAGTTCCTATTTTCCTATTTATTATCAAACCTTTGGGAGTTACTTCTACGTTTTCTTATGTCGCTATGCTATGCTTGTAGAGGTGGATTGGGTGAGTGTATCCATGACAGATGTGAGTTTTGTTAACTAATGGTCAACTTAAGGTGGCTACTTTAATGCACATATGGGTAGATTGAGGCACCTGGGGAACCCAGTGTTGCCTATATTTTTGGAAATCCCGGGGTACCGTGTGATTCTCCTATGTATCGCCACCCAGAGTAAAGAGTTAATGCTTCTGAAAGACTTTGTCTCGGCCATCCGTTTCTCAAACATCATGTAGTGCGAAAAATCCAATGGAGGGGAGATTGAGTCTTGTGGGGAAGAGTGCACAAACCTCTGCAGAGTGTACAAACTAATCATGGTTAACCGTGTCCCCGATTATGGTTGTTTTGAGTATCTAGTTTCTTGGATTATCATGTGGATCTCATCACTCTTAATATAATTTGATTGGGTTTAATGATGATGCTTAATTGGGATTGAGAGGGGTATTACCTTCTCAATGTTTAACAATCACCATGATAGTTAAATAAAATTTATTCCTTTGTTGTAGGAAAAATGGCTTTATGCAAAACTGTAACCATAGAGCTTTCCACCAGCCATATATGCATGTAGTGATAGCATTATTTCTGTTCATTACTCTCTATGTGTTACATTTCCAGCATATTCCACGTGCTGACCCGTTTCGGGCTGCAACGTTTATGTTGCCGACTTTTCAGACGATGAGTAACACTACTAGGGAAAAGCCTATACACAGAATCTTATCAGCAGCGTGCTTTAAAATAAGGCGCCTGCTGCTAATTAGCAGTAGCGTGCTCAAGAGCAACTCGCTGCTGAAACAAATATAGTAGTAGCGCGCCCGCTCAAAGACGCGCTACTGCTATAATTCCAACGAGGCCGCCGCAAGGATAGTTATAGCAGCAATGCGTTATAACAAAGGGCGCTACTGCTACGTAGCATAGTAGCAGCGCATTTTGCCAATAAGCGCTGCTGCTAAATTTACTACAAAAATTTAGTCCCACCTCGCTCCGTGAAGAGAGTTTCTACCACCTTAAATATGTTACTTCTCAAACTTTGACAAGCACTTGGTCTTCATTGAACTCTATGTGTAGAATTTGTGGCTGCAATATGAGTCTTCACCTGGTCCTAAACCGGTGAGGACTCATATTGACAAATCAGATTGTACACAAAAAGATCGTTGATGATCAATATATTTTTGATACATTGAACAAAGTCTATTTTTACATGCTGACACATAGCAGTAGCGCTTCTTTGTGAAAGGCGTTGCTGCTAGGTAGCTTAGCAGTAGCGTCTTTCTCTATAGCGTGCTACTGCTAAGCCATTCCATCTCCCACCCCCCATCTCCTCTATCCGATCCACTCACAGTCACACACTCACTGGATCCCCTCTCAATCCCCCGCGCCAGTCCACCCCCGTCGCCCCTCCTCCCTTTGTGCCGCCATCACCTCCTCCTCCTTGCTGGACTCGGTACCGGCCTCCTCCTCCGTCCTCCCTCTCCACTCGCCGCTGGCCGGCCCCTCCTCACTCCGCCTTCCTCCTCCGTCCTCCCTCCACTGGCCGCCGGCTGGCCCCTCCTCGCTCCGCCTTCCTCCTCTATCCTACTCTCTTCTCCCTCCTAGAGTCGCTCCTCCTTCTCCCTCCTACCTGCTACATTTTGATTTAGTAGGCTTGTTCATATGCAACATTTTGATTTAGTTGATATGATTTAGTTGATTTAGTAGCTAGTTGATTTAGTTGATTTAGTAGGCTAGTTCATTTAGTTGATTTAGAACATTTTGATTTAGTTGATTTAGTTGATTTAGTAGGCTAGTTCATTTAGTTGATTTATAACATTTTGATTTAGTTGATTTAGTAGGCTAGTTGATTTAGTTGATTTAGAACATTTTGATTTAGTTGATTTAGTAGGCTAGTTCATTTAGTTGATTTAGTATGCTTTAGGAAAAATGGCACCACCACCACCACCACTATGTCGACTATGCAAGTCAAGATGCGCCAGTAGCCTTGCAACTGGCAAGCTGTTCGGCATCTACTTCCAGCCGAGTTTTCATGATGCGGCGGTAAGAAATTGGATGAAATGTAATAACTATTTTATTTTTAGTGTTGGCATTACTGCATTGTGTCATTTTGCTTATTTTACACAGATCGTCCCATGCAATGTGAGGTTGAAATTCAACAAGCTGACAGGAGACACTGTGACATTTGAGACTCCTGGGGGCGTACACTATGGAGGTGAAGAAAGGACACAATATGTCACAGATGGAGGAGATGGATGGGCCCGTTTCGTTGCTCGCATGCGTCTTACTAGTGGTGAGTTGATCAGCTTCTCCTTCCGAGCAGAAAGACCCAAGTTGGCTGTCATTTATCTCAACCTGGTGGAAGATGATGAAGATGATGAAGATGATGAAGATGATGAAGATAATGAGGACCCACTCGATGAAGATGATGAGGACCCACTTCACGAAGCCATCATAGCTCAAAGAACAAGGCTAAGCGAGGAGGAGGTGTCCAACATGTGGGACATAATTCCGCCACGTGCTGACTTTGTCGGGGTGCCATTCGTGACCCGCTTGACAAATACCATGGTTGATCGACATGATATGGTATGTTATACTTACAAATGCAAATTATCCGATGAAATACTTAGTGTACAGTACAATGATATGGTATGTTGTGTGGAATCTAGTCGATGATATGTTTTAGTGTAGAGTTCGATCACATGCTTATTAGTGTAGAATCTAAGGAAACTACTAATAGTGTAGATAATCCATATGTAGTTATTTGCGAGGCTATTTATTAATTGATATGTTTTTCTTATTCAGAAATTGACAAAGATCATATCTGTGAGTTATGGTATCGAGCCTGACGAAGAAGGCTCAGCTGGACTACGCCTTAATGCAAGGGGCTCCGTCACAACCTGTACTTACCGCGTGGACACGGACGGTCGCACACAGTTAAACTTGGTTGGGTGGAAGAAATTCCTCGATGGCAAGAATCTTCGTGTTGGACAGGCCATCCTAATTACTATTAGGAATACCAACCGCCCAGGCTTGAGGATGATGATTGTCTTCGATATCATCTAGAACTACATATGTGTGTGTGGCTATATCATCTAGAACTACATATGTCTGTGTGTGTGGCTATATCATCTAGAACTACATATGATGATCGTCGTCGATATCATCTAGAACAACATATGATGATCACCATTGATATGACCTTGTACTGATTGAGGATGCATGTTGACTATGCATGAAATTGTTATCTAGTACTCCCTTTGTTCCAAATTACTCGTCGTGGTTTGAACTAAAACCACGACGAGTAATTTGGAACAAAGGGAGTACTACCCAGTAATGGTTTATGAATTTGATATCTACTAGCAGTACCTAGTATCTAGTATCTGGAAGGGAAACTGAAAGGGAAAGGGGTACGGGGGGAAAGTGATGAAATATATAGCAGTAGCGAGGGACTGCGAAATCACTACAGCTAGGTAATAGTAGCGCGTTCACAAAAAGCGTTGCTGATATCGTCCACAGTAGTAGCACGGGTAAGGGTCGTGCTACTACTATAAGTTAGCTGTAGCGCCTTATTAGTAGCGCGGCCACCCGTGCTGCTGCTAGCCTCAAAACCCGCGCTACTACTAGGGTTTCCCTAGTAGTGTAAGGTGCCTTACGTCGTGATCTTTCACTCAGTGATGCCGTTGGAGTTGATGGACTCACTTTATCTTAGAAGCCTTCCGATGTTATCGACTTAGATGGCCTTAAGCCATATTTATTGTAATAAGTTCTCTTTTGAGACATTCGATGTAATAAGTGTGTGATTGCTACTCTGTTATAACTCCTTCAAGTACTGTGCGTGTTAGCATTACCGGTCCAGGGATGACACTGATGCACAGAGATGAGACCGTTTGAGGTCTGGTCGCTACACCCTCTATGGTGTTATAATGGGACAAGCGACGCGACCCATTACAAACGACAGTGGACGGATAACTAGGCGGCCATGGCTTCAATACCAGCCGATCTCTTCAAAGGATAAGAAGAAGAGTTTGCCTGTTTGCAGAACAGGGACGGTTATGCAAGCTATAACCTCATAGAATTGGTAAGTTCAACTTTAAATTTCAGAATACGGAAGTCTCATCCGTATTCTTACCGGATCTACTATTTTTCTGAACATAATTGGAGACGCTGGGTTAAGTCCATTAACTGCCCTTCTCCTCAACCAGAGAGTCATTCTCGTGACGATGACCTGGGATTTCATGACAATCCAGAGACGTCCATTGATTTTGAGGACGTGATCTTTTTCGAGGGAAGCCTTGACAATACCAAGGTAGCCCTCATAGCTGATCACCCCGGGGCCCTCCCTTCTTCCCATGTAACTAGCAAGAAGGCCTCTTCTTGAACAGAGTGTTTGCCTCGCGCTACTCTGAGTGTGCTGAATTCTACTACCAGGGGTCGTTGCACTTCACGCCAAATACCAATAGGAGCGGTGCCGAATGCGCTGACATAGGTCAACAACAGAGCTTCCAATCGTAAGGCAACTGCGAGAGATGCATCGATCACACCCTTGGCTCAAGGGTAGTATATATGAAGCCATTGCTAATTTTGCTACCACAGGCTCCCTTTAACATTACTGAGACCTGCAGAAGAAGAGCATCATCACCCCTGTCCGAAGACGTCAAGGAGGTGTCAGGGCGTAATCCCGGACCTGGGTCCTCAGTATGGGTCGGGGTCAATGTGGAAGATGCTGCCGCAAACCTGCCTGTGGAGGATCCAGAGGATGTCTTGATTACCCGAAAGTGTGATGAATCACCGATGGCAGAGCGAATCCTTGCACCACATCACCTTTTCCAATCAAGAGTTCAATGTGTTTAGTTCGGTGGACACATACCTCGGAGCAGCCCGAACAGGGCTTGAGGGCATTGCCAAAGTCCTGTCTGCCAACATGCAGGTACGAGATTTGTTTTAAAGTCAAACATAAATCCTAACCTAGTAGCCCCCGAGCCTTCATTCGGGTGGGACGGCCGAGTTAAGGATCTATAAGTATATGTATTTTGATATTTTGTAGGCATCGAGGGAACATAATAAGAAATTGTCCAAAGACCTCGAGCTGGACCGTACACAGTTGGCTGATGCAAACGCCGAACTAGATGTGGTCAAGAAATTCATCAGCGAAGCCCATGGTGTGGAAGAAAGCTTTAGAATGCTTGAATTAGTTAGGGTACCTTGTTCAACATAGGCTTCCCTTTATAGCAGTTGAATCCATAGGTCAACTACAAAAGGACCTAGATGTGGCCATAGAATCTCAGAGGTACGCTAAGTCACAGTATGAAGCTGGCCACCGAGTACTGACATGAAGCCATGATGAAAAGAACAAATTGAAGGAGGAAACCCAACAACAGGCCAAAGAAATCGAGAGTTTAAAAGTTCAGTTGGCACAAACCCTTGAGGAGAACTCGAGATCGAAAGGCGGCATGTTCGGTAGGTGATAGTTCGGCTTACATGCACGTAGATACTCGTCGTGTCTTAATGTAAAGGACATGTTGTGACTTGTGATAGGTCTCCTGATGGGGCATCTCGAAGAAAAGGTCAACTCATTTGGAGGGAATATTTTGAAGGAGTTGTCCATTGTGCACAAGAGAGCTCGGAAAGCCATGAAAAATGTGGTGAAGGCGTGTGGCTGACCGAGACACCTCCAGAAGTAATGGCTGAATTGGCCAATTGCTTCAAAGGAGTGTGGTGTTGTTTTGAGTTATGGAAGATATCGACCTGTCGAGAAGGATCGCGCGAGGCCCGGGCAATGTTGAACACCCAGTTTACCAAGCTCGATCCAGAGCATATGGCTCGTGTTGGACCGGCGGGGCTGAACAGGCAAGAAATACCGCTTCGCGTGGTGTATGACCAAGTGATGTCTGCTGCTTGGTAATCACAATAGGACTGTGAAAACTTGATAGACAATATTGACAAAGAGTAGGGTGCTTGATTTTATGTATCTATGTGTTGTACATCAAACCTTCTCGATCCGCATTGAAGACGTTGTCTTAACCGGTCATTGGCTTTTGCCACCCCAGCCACTGGTCAGGGAGTGTTCCATACTATGTGACATGAAAAATAGGAATCACTTCGGGTAACCAAGCAATCCCGCCATTTGGTGTAAACAGACAAAAGCGCGTGCGGAGAGTTATGTTATATTACTTTTTAATGTAAGAAACATATTCCGAAGAAAATAGTTCCTTCAAGTGTTCCTTTCTTCGGGTTTGAGACTACAACCATTGTGTCCGGATACATGTAGTATGCGGGTGTTAGTCATGTTGGGAACTGACCCTGGGATTTTGGTGGTGAGCACCTGATTATTTTCACTTCCCTCATGGCCGAAACATTATTTTCTTAAGAATGCTAGCTTTTGGCTTCACCAGTCTGAGGTACGTACATGGCTGACCCGGTCGTAGCAATCGTAGAGGTGCTCCCTTTAACCCCTAGGCGAACAATCAGGAATGTAGGGGTAAGCACAGGAGCCAGGCAACCCAGCTTGGCAAAAACTTAAGTCAAGTAGGTGCATATAATGGCTTAAAAGGTACAGGAAGGGTGTAAGCACGACCAAGATGAATACATGCACGAGAAGTATACGAAGATGCTTCTTTTAAAAGGAGCCCCCGAGTAGATCTGGGTAGTACATTTGAAGATGTATACTTAAGGAGCCTAACGCGGTTCGGTTTATCTGAACATAGCCCGGGAGGTGACAACTCCCAAAAGTTAAAAAATTAAAACAAAGAAAAGGGGAGTTAAAGTGAAGACACCGAACTAGCCGTAGAACCGCCGAAGCCGAGCTGTGTTCCATGGGTTTGGTTCGAGGCGATTGTCCACTGGATTGCGAAGATGATACGCTCCTCCTACTACTACTTCATCTATTATAAAAGGGCCATCCCATTTGGGTGACAACTTGTCCTTCTGCTTCTCAAGGAGATGGAGGACGAGTTCGCCTACATTGTATGCCTTCGCCCGAACTTCCTTGCTTTGACAGCGTCGGGCTTGCTATTGATAGAATGTAGAGCAAGCCCGAGCTATGTCTCGCTCTGCTTCCAGGGCGTCCAGGTCGTCCTGCCGATCTAGCTCGGCTTCCTTTTCTTCGTACATGCGTACTCTAGGTCTATCATAGATGAGGTCGCATGGGAGGACTACTTTTGCCACGTATACAATAAAAAAGGTGTGTATCCCGTTGACTGATTCGGGGTGGTGCGCAGTCCCCATAATACGGAGTCAAGCTCCTCTACCCAGTGGAAATTGAATTGTTTCAGGGAATGGATGAGACGAGGCTTTATGCCATGCATGATTAGTCCATTGGCCCATTCTACCTGTCCGTTGATTTGTGGGTGATACACCGAAGCATAGTCGAGCTTGATGCCCATGTTAGCGCACTAGTCTTTTACTTCATGGGCCATAAAATTGGATCCATTGTCCATGATTATGCTATGGGGAACACCATAATGGTGTACCACGCCCGATATAAAGTCGACAACTGGTCTGGATTCTGCTGAAGTTACAGGTTTCGGCTCGATCCACTTAGTGAATTTGTCGACCATAAATAGTAAGTATTTCTTTTTCTTGGTCCCCCCTTTAAGTGGCATGACCATGTCGAGCTCACAGACCACGAAAGGCTAGGTGATCGGTATTGTCTGGAGAGCCATGGGGGGCATATGGCTTTGATTTGCAAAGAGATGGCATCCAACGCAGTGTTGGACTAAAGTGTGTGTGTCCACGCGAGCAGTGCGCCAGAAAAACCCTGCTTAGAAAGCCTTGCTTACCAAAACTCCAGCTACCATGTGGTGGCCGCCCATGCCGGTGCATATCTCAGACAAAAGTTGCTGCCCCTCCTCTTTGGATATTCATCTATGGAGGACTCAAGTAGTGCTTTTCTTATACAGCTCACCCACGTGCACCTTATAGGCTATAGATCGTCGGACTATGCACTGTGCCTCAGTCTGATCATCGGGGAGCTCTTGTTGTATAAGATAGGCAAGGAAGGGCTCAGTCCATGGTGTGATTACAGCCATGATTTTGTGATCCAAAAGTGTTTCTTTGAGCGCTGAGCCGCCGATGATGTCGTTGTCTGGCTCAATTTCCGAACGGACGATCTGCTCGGGCCCATTAGCAACTGCGCCATCGTGCCCGTCTTGCCACACCACGGACGGCTTGAAGAGTCGTTCCAAGATGGTGTTCTTACGGACTGGGTCACATTTAGCACCCATGCGGGCGAGGACATCCGTGGCTTGGTAGTTGTCTCTATAGACATGGTGATATTCTAACTTTTCAAACCAGGCTGATATCTTAATGACAACATTTCTATATGCCGCCATTTTTTGGTCTTTGGCATCAAATTCGCCGTTGACTTGGGAGATGGCGAGGTTCGAATCTGCCGACACCTCGAGCCATTGTACACCCATTAACGCTGCCATCCAAAGACCATGCAACAAGGCCTCATATTCGGCTGCATTGTTAGAGTCCGTGTACATAATCTATAGGACATACCGAATATTATCGCTTGTGGGAGATGTAAGGATCGCCCCAGCCCCTAGTCCGGCTATCATTTTGGAGCCGTCGAAGTACATTGTCCAATGTGAATATGTATTATATTCCCAGAGGAGCTTGGCTTCTGTCCATTTGGCCAGAAAATTGGCCAACACCTGAGGTTTGATAGCTTAGCGCAGTTTGTACACAATTTCGAAGGGAAGGAGCTTGGTGGCCCACTTCGTAGTGCGGTCCGTCACGTCCCTATTATTAATGATGCCATTCAAGGGTAGCTCAGATGCCCCGAACACTCTTGGAAATAGTGTCGGATCTTTTGGGATGCCATGAGAACTATATAGGCTATCTTGTGACAATCTGTATACCTAGACTTGCATGGGGTAAGTACCTGCTAGTTGTATAGGATTGCCTGCTAGTATTGTTTTTATTTCCTCCAGTGCAGCAGTTGCTTCATCTGTCCACTCGAAGTTTTTGGCCTATTTGAGAAGTCTGTGCAGTGGTAGTGCATTTTCACCAAGGCGGGAGATGAAGCGGCTCAGGGCTGCCATGCAGCCTGCCAACTACTTGACGAGTTTAAGCTCCGTGGGTATTGCTAGCGAGGACAAAGCTCGGATTTTAGCCGGATTGGCCTCTACCCCCGTCGGGGTTATCTCGCGGGGCGGGTTCATGAGATGACAGATGCCACGAGGTGGCTTGTGGTGAGGGCAAGACTGCTTTGGAGATCCGCGGACGAGATTGGGCAAACAGCACGTGGTGGTTTACCTAGGTTCGGAGCTCTCCGGAGAGATAATACCCCTACTCCTGCATGTCTAAATATATATGCAGTGTACATGTCTGGCAGTACAAAGTGCTCCTAGAGCCGTATTATAGAAGGCAGTAGAGCACCTTGTGCGTATTTGGGTGTGTGGCGTGGGAGCCAAAGGCTCTGGGTGAGCACACATGTATGTGGCCGAATGGATGGATGGCTAGAAAGCTTGCTTGCTAGCTTATATGCGTGAGTGAGTCCAGGATGGATGGATGGATGTTGACTTGGTAGTGTGGCTTGCTACCTTGGTCAAGTCCGTGCCTTCTTGGCCAAGGGAGCGACCTCTTCTCCAAGAAAGTGCCTCCCCTGGGTCACTTTATACAATAATGCCCAGGGACAAGTAGCACTGTACATGATGTCGCGTATGATGAGTGAATAGTGTATGCTTTATCAGCAACAATGGTTGCGGTATGGCCGTCTTGTTGGTGTTGTGATGGACGTGATGTCGCAGTTGACTTCACGTAGCAGGCCGGCTGGAGCAGCTGGACAGGGACCCGGCCGGGCGGCCGGGATGGTGAGTTTGGCCGGGTTGAGGGACTTGACCGGGTTGAGCAACTAGGCCAAGCGCGAGCCGGATTGAGGGGCGTTGCTGGCCCTGATGTTTTTGAAGCGTCGTTCGCCTTCTTGGGCCTACCCGGGGGTCATCCCCCCGTTAGTAGCCTTCGAGCCTCCGGGCAACTTGGAAAAGTTTTGCGGAGGGTTTTAGCGGGTGTCGATGAAGCAGTAGATGTCGATGATGGCCGACCGCGGACCGCAGCCGGCGGCTTGCTTCCGGTGGGGGCGCGCGAGCGCACCCACTAGGTGCAGGCTCCAAGCCTCCGGGAAACTTGGAAAAGTTGCACGGAGGGTCTTGCCGTTGTTGAAGAAGCCGACGGTGATGCCGAGGGTGTCGGGCGCGAATGCGAAGTTCGCCCGCTGGAGGGCACGGGGCCCTACCGGACGCCGACGTGGAGTCCGCCGGCTGAGTGGGGGCGCAGGAGCGCACCCACTGGGTGTAGCCTCCGAGCCTCTCTGCAACTTTGAAAAGTTTAGCGGAGGGTCTTTGCTGTTGTTGATGAAGCAGACGGTGACGTCGAGGGTGTCGGGCGCGGACGCAGAGTCCGCCGGCTGGAGGGCACGGGCCTCTACCGGACGAGGACTTGGAGTCTGTCGGCTGAGTGGGGGCGCACGAGCGCACCCACTGGGTGTAGCCTTCGAGCCTCCGGGCAACTTTGTAAAAGTTGGGCTGAGGTTCTTCGCTGTTGTTGATGAAGCCGACGGTGACATCGAGGGAGCCGGGCGTGGACGTGGAGTCCGCCGGCGGGAGGGCGCGGGGCCTTGCCGGACGCGGACGCGGAGTCCACCGGCTGAGTGGGGGCGTGCGTGCACACCCATTGGGTGTAGCCTCCGAGCCTCCGGGCGACTCGAAGAGTCAGCCGAAGGGTCTTGCTGTTGATGATGTGGACATCGGTGATGGAAATGCCGGTTGCAGTGGGCGTCGGGCCCGCAACCATCGTGTAGTCTTCGAGTCTCCGGGCGAGGGGGGGTTCCCCACAGCGATAATCGTGCAAAAGACAAACTTAGTCCACAAAGATATATCAAATGTTTGCTTTCAGCATTGTAAGTTTTATGCGGAGGGTGCCGACTCGGTTTCGACTTTGCGCGTGGCGCGAAAGTATGCGGGTGAGGAGCTCACACTGATTTTCGTGTAGACGAGGTGGAGGATTTCGATGACAGCCGGTGCGGCTTGGCGCTAGCGTGCTACACCCACTGGGGGTTGCCTTCGAGCCTCCGGGTGCTCGAAGGGGGGGTCCAAGCCGGTTGGGTCTGACCGAACGGGCGTCGAGGTGGACTGACGGCTGGGCCAGCTTGGTGCAGCCGGTGTTGGTGTCAAAACTGGCGGATCTCGGGTAGGGGGTCCCGAACTGTGCATCTAAAGCTAATGGTAACAGGAGACGGGGGACACAATGTTTACCCAGGTTTGGGCCCTCTCTATGGAGGTAATACCCTACTTCCTGCTTGATGGATCTTGATGATATGAGTGTTACAAGAGTTGATATACCACGGGATCATAGAGGCTAAACCCTAGAAGCTTGCCTATGATTATGATTGTTGTTGTCCTACGAACTAAACCCTCTGGTTTATATAGACATCGGAGGGGGCTAGGATTACACAGAGTCGGTTAGAGAGAAGGAAATCTACATATCCGAATTGCCAAGCTTGCCTTCCACGCAAAGGAGAGTCCCACCCGGACACGGGACGAAGTCTTCAATCTTGTATCTTCATAGTCCAACAGTCCGGCACAAGTATATAGTCCGGCTGTCCGAGGAACCCCAAATCCAGGACACCGTCAGTAGCCCCTGAACCAGGCTTCAATGACGATGAGTCCGGCGCGCATATTGTCTTCGGCATTGCAAGGCGGGTTCTTCTCCAAATCCCTGAGTACCTGTTGTAACGAGCGGTGTCCGGCTTCCCATTAATGTTGCACTCCTCGGCTTCTGTACCTTAATAATGGCAGTCTCCACGTGTCGAGAGAATGCGAGAAGTCGGGGCATTTTTACATTTGCCACCCTGACCATGTAAGTAAATCATATATTAAGGAGACGGGGATCCTCGGATCCAAATCACACCATCTTCCCCAAGCGAGGATTCATTAGAGCGTGCCCGACAAACCCAGCCCATCATGGCCGGCCACCGCAGCTCCTCCTCTTAGTCCCATAGCGCTAAGCCAGGTGATTGGGTGAAGTGTACCGTATCCCACGACCAGTTGGTGGAGTTGCAGACCCAGGGTTTCTCCCGCCTGCATATCTTGTCCCCGTCCGAGTCGGATTAGCCACTTACGATGGCGGGGAGCAAGCAAAGAGTTTCTCCAATCCATCCGGGGGGAGCGAGTATGCCTTGTCCCTTACTTGCGGAGGGCCTCGGATTTCCAATCCATTCCTCCGCGGGCTCCTGGAGTATTACGACCTCCAGCTGAATAACTTCACTCCTGCCTCCATACTTCACATCGCAGGTTATGTCGCCCTTTGTGAGGTATTTCTGGGCTGCGAAGCTCATTTCGATCTATGGAAGAGGCTATTCTACCTCATCCCTTGCAATCACGAGGGATCAGTATACCAAGTGGGCAGAGCCGAAATATGGCGCATCGCCGGGACCGGATACCTGTCCGGCACTCCGAAGAAGACATCCGAAGACTGGCCTATGGTGTGGTTTTATAGAGGACGTCCCCCTTCCGGACCCTATCTGGATGGGTCTTCCTGAGTTTACCAATGCCCCACTAAAGAAACTCCACAGCTAGCGTCCCCGGAGCGCCCAGGGAGAAGATATCAGAGAGGTCCTTTATCTGATGGGCAGGATAAAAACGCTGGCCAAATCTGGATTCACAATAATCGAGGTTATGTCAATATGCATAATGCGGGGGGTGCAGCCACTCTAGCATCATGGGCGTCCCATGTGGCACTTTAATGGAGAGGACGATGCCACCCACTACGGTCGGTGTCGGTGTCAAAACCGGCGGATCTCAGGTAGGGGGTCCCGACCCTGTGCGTCAAGGCTGATGGTAACAGGAAGCAAGGGACACAGATGTTTACCCAGGTTCGGGCCCTCTCGATGGAGGTAAAACCCTACTTTCTGCTTGATTAATATTGAAGATATGGGTAGTACAAGAGTAGAACTACCACGAGATCGTAGAGGCTAAACCCTAAGAGCTAGCCTATGATGGTATGATTGTAATTGTGATCGGGCTTCTAAGGACCAACCTCTCCGGTTTATATAGACACCGGAGAGGGCTAGGGTTTACATGGAGTCGGTTACAAGGAAGGAAACACACTATCCGGATTGCCAAGCTTTCCTTCCACGCAAAGGAGAGTCCCATCCGGACACGGGCTGAAGTCTTGAGTCTTGTATCTTCACGCTTCAATAGTCCGGACGTTGTACACAGTCCGGCTGTCTGGATACCCCGTAATCCAGGACTCCCTCAGTAGCCCCTAAACCAGGCTTCAATGACGATGAGTCCGGCACGCAGTATTGTCTTCGGCATTGCAAGGCGCGCGGGTTCCTTCTCCGAATACTCCAAAGTACCTGTTACAACGAATAGTGTTCGGCCTCAAATCAATGTTGTGCTCCTCGGTTTCAGTGCCTCAATAATGACCATCTCCACGTGTCGAGCGAATGCGAGGAGATGAGGCATTTTTGCATTTGACACCCTCAATCCTCCGGGCTGAATGCCTATTTGAAGGGACGGGGATTCTCAGATCCAAACCTCACTCTCCCTCCCTGAGCTAGCATCCAATAGAGCGCTCCGGGAAAAACCATTCCAACATGGCTGGCCGTCGCAGCTCTTCTGCTTGCCCTCCTTGTTCTAAGTCGGGGGATTGGGGAGAGTGTTCAGTCCCACATAGCCATTTGATAGAGTTACGAACCCAAGGGTTTCTCCCACAGGCAATCATGGTCCCAGTTCGAGCCGAAATAGCTACTTATGACGGAGGGGAATAGGCGGAGGGATCTCCAAATCCATATCCAGAGGAGTGTATATGCCTCATCCCGCACTGCTAAGGGGCACCGGGTTTCCCATCCACCCTTTTCTTCGCGGGCTCCTGGAGTTCTACGGCCTCCAGTTGCACAATCTTACCCCTGCCTCCATTCTGCATATAGCAGGGTATGTCGCCCTTTTGCGAGCTATTTTTAGGCTGCGAACCTCACTTCGTATTATGGAGGAAGCTGTTCTACCTTGTCCCCCGCACCCAGGGAGAATCCCTATGTCAAGTGGGCGGGGCCGAAGTATGGCGCATTGCCGAGACCGGATACCTATCCGGCGCTCCTAAGAAGGCACCAGAAAACTGTCCTTCAATGTGGTTTTACATTGATGACGTTCCCCTTCCGGATCCAGTCCGGACAGGCCTCCCCAAGTTCAGTAACGCCCTGCCAAGTGCACGCCTAAGCTGGCGCCCCCGGGGCCCTCAAGAAGAGGATACAAGGGAAATACACTTCCTGATGAGCAGGATAAAGTTACTGGCCAAATCCGGACTAACGATAGTCGAGGTCATGGAAATATGCATAATGTGGGGAGTGCAACCGCTTCAGTATCGGGGGAAGCCCATGTAGCATTTCAACGGGGAAGACGACGCCACCCGCTGCGGCCGTAAGGGCCCGGACTCTGCCACTGCTCTGGCAAGAATATTGTCCGATTATACAAAGGGGAAGAAGAGGAATTCCTTCGCATTAAACCGTGGGACGGATTCTCTATGTACAACCCCCCAGAGTTGGTAAGTCGTCATTCCTTTCCCTGTTTCACTTACTTTAGTGTTCTTCTGCTAAGATTGCATGCATCGATGTTTCCGAGCAGGAACGGAGGAGGGCTGTAGAAGGAATCTTCAGCCCCTCCCCGCAGCTAGAGGACCCCGGAAAGGCCGTGGATCCCGGACTGAAAGAAGATCCGGATATTACCGTGGAGCTTGTCAACGGGGTATTTTATCAAGCGAGCTGGGATGGTGCCTCAGTGGCCATTACGGACGACTATCCCGGACTACTCCCTGTGTCGCGTGTAAGTCAAACTAAAAAACCCTATCCTCCGAGGAGGACTCCCCTCAGGTATTATGCTTTACCCTTGAGGCGTCGTGCTGTTTGTAGAGACGACGGTCGGTGAGCGGCGCCGAGCACCTAGGGACTCGTCAGCCACGGGCGTCCGGATCGGGCAGGCTCAAGAGGAAGGCGGTGAGGGTCGACACACCACTACAGAGGTAAAGTAATAACCTGCCCTGTGATTGTAGTATTTGAAATATAACAGTGTCCTTTGCGTCTGGCAGGAAGAGAAGCAACCGGACTATACCCGGGGATCCCGCCAATCACGCCTCCACCAGCCGGGTTCAAGAACCAGCTTCGAGAGCGGAGGCGGACATGGGGCCAGTTCCGCCTAATTCTCCGACAGAGGATGCGGATATGTTTTCGGCCACAAACTCCGAAGTGGAGAGCGCCATGAATCACCGGCGCCGGAGGGCCGTGCATCGGAACAACATTTTTTTGAAGAGGCATTTAATGCCTTCAATTCGGCAGACGCATACGTCCGAGCTGCTCAGGGCGGACTTGCCCGAGCGACGAACCAGTATACCAAAGATATACGGGTAATAAGATTTGATAAGTATGTATAATAGTAGCCCCTGAGACTTGAATTAGTTGAAAAAATTGTTTGAAGGATCAATTTATGCACAGGTCCTTGTAGATAAAAATGAACAATTGGCTCAGGAGCTGGAGGAATGCAAGGCCCAGCTGAGGGACAAGGTTGCCGAGTTGGAGGAATCCCAGAAGGCCTCATCTGGTAACGTTTGTCTTAATTGCATGAAGATGCACCAGTTAGCAAATAGCTGGTATGACTATTCTAACAGAAAATTTTGCAGACAATCCCAGGGTGAATCCAGAGGGCGTGACGGATGACGACTCGCATCTTAAAAGGCAGCTAAAGGCTGGCGAGCGCATCCTTACGCAAGTTAAGCAAAAGAAGAACAATCTTCAAGATGCCAATATTCGGCTGGACGTGGAATTAAAAGACGTCTGTGCTCAACTGGCGGACTCCGTGAAGGAGAACAAAAGGCTTCAACGCCGCATTTATGGTGAGTGCCCAGATGAACTGTATAATAGTTCGGCGAGGAAGTATATTGAAAGATTTTTGCTTGCAGGAATGTTAACAGGTCGCCCCGAAGAGGAGATGCCCTCATCTGCAAGTGATTTACTGCAAGAACTCTCGCAACTGCACGAGCGAGCTCGGAAAGTGATGCAGGGTGTTGCTCAGGCCTTGTGGCCATCAACCTTATTGCCGAACGGCATGGGGGAGCTTGTGGATATGCTTCAAGGAGCGCGGCGGAACTTCCGATTGTGGAAGATGTCAGCTTGCCGGTAAGGTGCAAGAGAAGCCTAGGCTATGGTGAAGACGCGCTACACCAAGCTAGACCCAAACCAAATGGCCGAAGTAGAACCGGCGGGGCCTGATGGGCAAGAAATTCCCGTGAGCCTGGTGTATGACCAGGTAGCGTTAGCCGCCAAGTATTCACAACAGGATTGTAAGCTAGATAGCCTGTTGGATGGTATAGAGGAAGATTATGGTCAGTCCAAGTGACTATGTAATTTAATGGACATAATTAGTCCCTAGCCGGATTAGAATCATTTGTCATGGCGGACCTTTTTTGCTTTAGCCCCCGGATCCTATAGTCCGGGGTGTGTCTGAATACCCGCTCAGTTACACAAGACCGGGGTATGCGTGGAGACAAGGTGTAGGGGTCATAAGTGCTTGAACAGAAAAGTACCCAACTAGTTATGTTATATTAAATGGATAGTAAGAAACATCTTCGAGGGAGAATAGTTCCATTAGGGGTTCCTTTCCCTGGGTACGCATGCGACAATGCACATGTCCGGACTGTGAATGATGGCACAAGATATAAGACTTCTGGGGATTTACATTGTAATAAATGAATAC
The DNA here is from genome assembly GCA_963921465.1 of Triticum timopheevii. Taxonomy (NCBI): domain Eukaryota; kingdom Viridiplantae; phylum Streptophyta; class Magnoliopsida; order Poales; family Poaceae; genus Triticum; species Triticum timopheevii. The sequence continues at coordinate 113,977,948 of OY997266.1, read as the reverse complement.
ATCTTTTGTTCACCGATCGTATATTCTCTTAAGGAAACTAGCTTTCGGCTTCACCCAGTCTGAGGTACACATCCGGCTGAACTGGCAGTAACAATCGCGGAGGTGCTCCCCTTATGCCCTAGACGAATTAACGGGAATGTAGGGCATAAACACAAGAGCCAGGCAACCCAGCTTGGCCACATCTTAAGTCATATCGATGCATATAATGGTGAAGAAAAGGCACATACGGAAAAAAGAACGCATATGTGATGGGCAAAAAGCCATTTAAAGTAATTATGTTTAGCTTCCAAATAGGAATCCCCAGGTATAGCTTACACACATAGTACGGCTGGAGTGATCCGGGAGTACGCACTGTATTAAATACATTGTGTGAAGAGAAAAAAAAGGGGTCTAGAAAGGAAAAAAGGGTGGAGCATAATTAAAAAGGAGGGGTAAGGAGACGAACACTGTGTTCGGCGTTAGGCGTAGATTCTCCGGAGTCTGGCCGCGTTCCATGGGTTCGGCTTGAGTCTGTTATCGGATGCGCTATGTAAGCGGTACGCTCCTCTGGTGAGAACTTTGTCAATGACGAAGGGACCCTCCCACTTGGGTTTGAGCTTGTCCTTCTTCTTCTCCGGTAGGCATAGAACGAGCTCGCCAATATTGTAAGTTTTGGCCCGCACTTCTCTGCTTTGATATCATTGAGCCTGCTGCTGATAGAATGCTGAGCGGGATTTTGCGACGTCACGTTCCTCCTCCTGGGCATCCAAGTTATCCTGCCGATCTTACTCGGCTTTCTTCTCTTCGTACATGCGTACGTGTGGCGAATCATGTATTATGTCGCAGGTTAGTACTGCCTCCATGTCGTATACCATAAAAATTGTGTATATCAGGTAGTGTGATTCGGCGTGGTCCGTAGCCCCTAGAGTACGGAGTCGAGCTCTTCGACCCTGTGCGTATCCGACTCTGTCAAGGATCGCACTAGTCTGGGTTTGATGCTGCTCATTATGAGACCATTCGCCCGCTCTACCTGGCCGTTTGTTTGCAGATGGTAGATGGAAGCGTAATCGAGCTTAATGCCCATTTTTCCGCACCAAGTTTTCACTTCATCGGCTGTGAAGTTTGAGCCATTATCAGTGATGATGCTGTGGGGGACACCGTAGCGGTGTACGACCCCGGATATGAAGTCTATTACTGGTCCGGATTCAGCCGTCTTGACTGGTTTGGCTTCTATCCATTTGGTGAACTTCTCCACCATGACCAATAAGTATTTTTTCTTATGGCTTCCCCCTTTAAGGGGTCCGACCATATCCAGCCCCCAGACTATGAAGGGCCAAGTTATGGGGATTGTTTGGTGAAAGCACAAGTGCTCCCTAGGTGGTTTTGGTAATTAATGTCAACATATCTCTTGTTGGAGTAACACTTTTATCTAGCATGTTTCAGATAAGTTTAACATTGGAGTGTCATGGACCAAAGGATGTGGGAACTCCTTCAAGATGCTAAGGACAAAGGATTGGCTCAAGCTTCAAGCTCAAGACACTTCATTTTACATTTTTAGTGGTCCAAGATCACATTGAGTCTATAGGGAAAGCCAATACTATCAAGGAGGGATGAGGTGTTGCTTAATGAGCCTCTTGCTTCATGTGCTTTGTGATATGCTCCAAAACCCTCAACTACTATCCCACTTCCACAAATGACCTAAACCTAAAGCCAAAATCGGTCACACCGATTCTTCCTCTCCGGCGCCACCGATTCCAAAAGTCATAGCCACTGCCACAAACCGTAAGCAAATCGGTCTTACCGATAGGGATCTCGGTCTCATTGAGATGCGATTGTAATCTCTCTGTGTATGTCCATTATCAAAATCGGTCTCACCAAGTTGGAGCAATCGGTACTACCGAGATTACAATGCAAACTCTCTGGATAACTTATTACCAGAATCGGTCCCATCGAGTTTGAGTAATCGGTCCCACCGAGTTTGCCTGACCAACTCTCTGGAAAGCTTATTACCAAATCGGTCTCACCGAGTTTGTGTAATTGGTCCTACCAAGATTACGTTATGCCCTAACCCTAACCATATCGGTCTCACTGAGTTGCATTTCGGTCCCACCGAAAACCCTAACGGTCACATTATTTGCTAAATCAGTCTGACCGAGTTTAATGATCCGGTCCCACCGAGTTTGGTAGATTGCGTGTAACGGTTAGATTTTGTGTGGAGGCTATATATACCCCTCCACCTCCTCTTCATTCATGGAGGGAGCCATCAGACTGAACCTACACTTCCAGCATACATTTTCTGAGAGAGAACTACCTACTCATGTGTTGAGGCCAAGATATTCCATTCCTACCATATGAATCTTGATCTCTAGCCTTCCCCAAGTTGCTTTCCATTGAAATCTTCTTTCCACCAGATCCAAAACCTAGAGAGAGAGTTGAGTGTTGGGGGGACTATCATTTGAAGCACAAGAGCAAGGAGTTCATCATCAACGCACCATTTGTTACTTCTTGGAGAGTAGTGTCTCCTAGATTGGCTAGGTGTCACTTGGGAGCCTCCGACAAGATTGCGGAGTTGAACCAAGGAGTTTGTAAGGGCAAGGAGATCGCCTACTTCGTGAAGATCTACCGCTAGTGAGGCAAGTCCTTCGTGGGCGACGGCCATGGTGGTATAGACAAGGTTCTTCTTCGTGGACCCTTTGTGGGTGGAGCCCTCCGTGGACTCGCGCAACCGTTACCCTTCGTGGGTTGAAGTCTCCATCAATGTGGATGTACGATAGCACCACCTATCGGAACCACGCCAAAAACATCCGTGTCTCCAGTTGCATTTGAATCCTCCAAACCCTTCCCTTTACATTCTTGCAAGTTGCATGCTTTACTTTCCACTGCCCATATACTCTTGCATGCTTGCCTGCTATGTATTGTGAATGTTAACTTGTGCCTAAACTCCACTTAAACTTAAGGAAACTTAAAAACTGCAACTTTGGTACGAAGTGTCTAATCGCCCCCCTCTAGACACCTCTTATCGAGGTCCTACAAGTGGTATCAGAGCATTGGTCTCCATTGCTTTGGTTTAATCACCATTGGAGGAAGATGGATGAGTCTACTATTGGGAGTCTTAGACATAGAGTGCCTATTCTTTATGGAGAGTATTTTCATGAGTGGAAAAATGAGATGCTTGTTATTTTCAATCAATATCATTTGAACAAGTACATTGCTAGCCCTTGTGCACCTTATGTTGGATCCTATGCATCCTACCCATGATGAGTCAATTGACATGATTAGGAATCTTAGAACTGCCAAACTTATCATTAGAGGATTTTCTAGAAATTTGATTGGATGTTTGCCTACTTTCAAGTGTGCCTACACCATATGGAAATTTCTTGAGGAACGATTTCCTGATTATTCCTTGAAAAATCTTGATGAAATTCTTCATAAGTCTATTGCCTTGAGTAAGATGAATACTAGTGATCCTATGTTTGGTGATCGTCTATTTGAGCTTACAAACCTTATGCGTGCCAAAGGAAATGTTGGTATTATTAGTGATATTATTTCTGAAGCTATAAAAATTCATAAGGAAGATCATTGTCAAACTCATTCTAATGAATCACCCTCTCTAGGACTTGATCCACGACATGATGATGTTGAACATGGATACTATGATGAGGATGATGATAGTGAGTTCGATCTTGATGATGCAATGAGACACTTTGGTCTTATGGCAAATCTTCAGGGATATATGTCTGGAGGAAAGGAATGGGTTCTTGATAGTGGATGTACCGATCACATGACCGGAGATAAAGACATGTTTCAGGAGCTTGCTGATAATGATAGTCCTCGAAAGTATGTCACTTTCGGTGACAACTCAAAGGGTAAGGTGGTTGGTCTCGGTAAGGTGGCCATATCACATGATAGCTCCATACAAAATGTCATGCTCATTGAATCTCTTGGTTACAACTTACTTTCAGTATCTAGACTTGCTGATTTCGGTTTCAATGTTCTATTTACTGAAGTAGACTGCCAAGTGTTTCGTCAAGATAATCATAAAATGGTCTTTACCGGTGTGCGTAGAGGTGATCTATACATTGTTTATTTCACTAAAAAGGCTCAACCTAAAACTTGCTTCGTTGCTAAATCCTCAAAAGGTTGGCTATGGCATAGACGACTAGGTCATGTTGGTATGCGAAACGTTGACAAGCTTATTAAAGGAAATCATATCCTTGGAGTTAATGATGTCATATTTGATAAGGATAGACTTTGCAGCGCTTGTCAGGCAGGTAAACAGGTTGGAGGAAGGCATCCCGTGAAGAACATCATGACTACAAGGAGGCCACTCGAGCTACTTCACATGGATCTTTTTGGTCCCAACTCTTACAAGAGTCTCGGTGGAAATTCTTTTGGTCTAGTTATAGTTGATGATTTTTCAAGATTTACGTCGGTGTTCTTTCTCGATGATAAATTGCAGGTCCAAAAGATCTTCAAAAACTTCGCTAGGAAGGCCCAAAATCAATTTGAAGTGAAGATCAAGAAGGTTCGCAGCGACAACGGAATGGAGTTCAAGAACGCAAATGTGGACACCTTTAATTGACGAAGAAGGGATTTCACATGAGTTCTCGGCTACGTACACACCTCAACAAAACGGAGTTGTTGAGAGGAAGAACCGGACGCTCATTGAAATGGCGAGAACGATGCTTGATGAGTGCAAGACGCCGAAGCACTTTTGGGAAGAAGCGGTTGAGACAGCTTGTCATGCAACAAATCGCTTGTATCTTCACAAGCTACTCGGCAAGATGGCATACGAGCTCCTCACCGGTAACAAACCCCTAGTTGGATACTTTCGAGTATTCGGCTTGAAGTGCTACATTCTTGATAAGCATCGTCACTCTAAATTTGCTCCTAAATCTCATGAAGGTTTCCTACTTGTTATGGCTCAAACTCTCACACTTACCGTGTCTACACAATTTCAGCCGAAAGGTTGAAGAGACGGTAGATGTGAAGTTTGATGAATCTAACAGCTCGCAAGTAGAGCAATTGCCAATTGATGTAGGTGACAAAGATCCTTCGGAAGCAATTCAAGACTTGGCTATTGGCAAGGTTCGTCCAATGGAGATGAAGGAGAGTACCTCGTCCATCCAAGTGGAAGCTTCTACTTCATGACAAGGTGAACCAAGAGTTGATATGGAAGCATCCACAAGTGGGACACACCAAGATGAAGAAACCGAGGAAGTGCATCAAGATGAACGTCAACAACCTCCTTCTCCACCACGACAAGAGAACGACAATGTCAACAATGAAGAAGGCCAAGAAGAAGAAGAACAAGATGAAGAAGATGTTCAACAAAGACCCAAGCAAAAGCTTTCACGAGTTCGAGCAAGAATTGCTAAAGATCATCCCGTCGAGCAAATCTACAATGACATTCAAACCGGGAGAATCACTCGCTCTAAAACTTGTTTAGCTAACTTTTGTGAAAACTATTCTTTCATCTCTATCATTGAACCTTTGAAGGTTGAAGAAGCATTGGAAGATCCGGATTGGATAAATGCTATGCATGAAGAGCTACATAACTTTGAGAGGAATCAAATTTCGACATTGGTTGAGAAGCCCGACAACAACCACAATGTCATCGGTACCAAATGGGTGTTTCGCAACAAGCAAGATGAAGATGGACAAGTAGTTCGCAACAAAGCACGTCTCGTCGCCCAAGGCTACACACAAGTCGAAGGTATGGACTATGGTGAGACTTACGCCCCCGTTGCTAGACTTGTGTCCATCCACATCTTACTTTCCTATGCTAATCATCATGATATCACCTTGTACCAAATGGACATTAAAAGTGCTTTTCTAAATGGTGAAATAGAGGAGGAAGTTTATGTTAAGCAACCTCCCGGCTTTGTCAATCCTAAGAAACCCAATCATGTTTACAAACTTCACAAAGCTCTTTATGGTCTTAAACAAGCTCCTAGAGCATGGTATAAATGCTTGACCAAGTTCCTTATTGACAAAGGCTTTGAAATTGGGAAAATTGATTCTACTCTTTTTACTAAAAGGGTTAATGGAGAACTATTTGTGTGCCAAATTTATGTCGATGATATCATATTTGGTTCAACTAACCCTCATTTTAGTGAAAAGTTTGGGAAGCTAATGTCGGAGAAGTTTGAGATGTCTATGATGAGTGAACTCAAATTCTTCCTTGGGTTGCAAATCAAGCAAACTAAGGAAGGTACCTTTGTTTCTCAAATGAAGTACACCAAGGACTTATTCAAGAAGTTCAATATGCAAGAATGCAAAGGTATGTCTACACCCATGCCTACTAGTGGACATAATGACTTGACCAAAGATGGTGAACCGGTTGATCAAAAGGTTTATCGCTCTATGATTGGTTCATTGTTATGTCTATGTGCTTCACGTTCCGATATCATGCTAAGTGTGTGCATGTGTGCACGATATCAAGCTGCTCCTAAAGAATGTCATCTTAACATCGTGAAAAGGATAGTGAGATACTTAATCCATACACCAAATTTTGGCATCTGGTATCCTAAGAGGGCCTCTTTCGATCTTGTCGGCTATTCCAACTCGGACTATGCCGGAGACAAGGTTGATAGAAAGTCCACTTCGGGTACTTGTGAATTTCTTGGTAGATCTCTTGTGTCTTGGTCCTCCAAGAAACAAAACTCGATATCCTTATCCACCGCCGAACCGGAATATATTACCGTTGGTTCATGTTGTGCTCAATTACTTTGGATGACCCAAACTCTAAAAGATTATGGGATATATGTGAGACATGTTCCATTGCTTTGTGACAATGAAAGTGCTATCAAAATTGGTCATAATCCTGTGCAACATTCTCGAACTAAGCATATTGAAGTTCGTCATCATTTCATTCAAGATCATGTTGCTAAGGGTGACATTGATCTTAAGCATGTTCGCACCGAAAAGCAATTAGCAGATATATTCACTAAACCTCTTGATGAGAAAGTGTTTTGCAGTTTAAGAGGAGAATTGAACATCATTGATGCTTCAAACTTGGAGTAGAAACTCCATTGGATACATGCAAGACATGAGCTTATGACTAATCCTTGATATTTCTCTTATGATGAAAATCTCATGTCTTGGATATATTTGTATCTTGCATGTTATCTAACCCATGTAGGTACTTGGTGGAATCAAATTCCATGAGATTGTAATCCACTCATATCTTGAGCAATCTCTACATCACCAAGTCTCTACACTTTGGTGGTTGAAGACAAATTCTATGTTGAGCTTCATGATTGTCGTCTTTGGATACACAAGTGCTCTTCCTTGCAAAAACTAACCCATGTAGGTAGATGGACTAAAATTCCAAGTGGTGCTCCAAATTCTTGATGAGATACATCAACCTTGAGCAACCCACACAAGTTCAACTACATGGACCACACCACCAACCAAGGAATGTTGTTCCATCTTAGAGAAGCTTTACTCCAAGTCATGAGCTAAAGCAACTCGAAAAGATGTGAATACATCAAGATGCTTAAACGAAAAATGGCAACCCCATTTTGAGCTTAAACGATGAGTATGACCTATGATCAAGTGATCTCACTTGACTCCTAAGTCAATATATTCTAACATAGGTGACTTTGTCGCCGACCATCTCTAGATGAAGTCCTCTTGTGTTATTTTCTGTGTTTTTGCATTTGTCTCATGCATATTCGTTTCCCCTTTCAAAAAAACTTCATCTAGATTTCTTTCTGTTTGCTCTGAATTTTCTGCATTCCAATTCATTGCACATCTTTCAGTAAATTCCTTGCAAATTTTTGTGAGATCTTACTAGTCTAGTGAGCTGAGGTGACAAGTGTTTTCTCTGCGATGAACTCGGTTTCACCGATCTGTTATTTTGGGCCCAACCGAATCCTTTCGGTCCAACCGAAGCATACCACTCGGTGCCACAGATTTCATAACAGGAAAAACAGTTTGCCACACAATTCTGTGTTTCTTCTGATCCAGCTCCACTCAATGAATCTTGTCCTCTACAAGCATCACATTTTTATCATTGCTTTGTTCTATGTCTCAAGGACCAAACCCATTCGACAGATTCCAGAAGACCCTTCTTGGAAATTGATGTCAAAGGGGGAGAGAGAGAACATCAAAGCTTATCATTTGAAGAGAGAGAGAACATCAAAGCCTATCACCTTCTTGAGGGGGAGAGAGATATCATCTCCTAAAGGGGGAGAGAGACCTTCTAGGGGGAGAGACCCTCAAAAGGAGAGAGAGATCTCCAGGGGGAGAGAATACTTAAGTAGAAAGTATTTCTCAAGGATGCCAGATGCTTGGTGTTCAAGAGGAGAGATGTCCACATGTCTTCTTGAGGGGAGAGACATGTTCATATGTTCTGTTGTGCTCATTTGCATTAGCATGCATCAGCTCTGATCATCATTCATATCTTTCAGCTCTGATTTTCTGTTCCCTATCTTCTCCCAGTATCCCATGTTAGATTCAGGGGGAGCAAGACATCTAAGGGAAAGAAATCATTTAAATTCATTGCATATCTTTTACTCTCGGGGACATGTCTAATCTAATGTGGTACTTATTACTCACTCTCTACATGTCATCCCAGTCTTGGTATTCTTGTGGTTTCCTTTGTTTGCTCTGGCTAGTAGATGTATCTGTGTTATCTAACCTTGTTTACACAGGTTCATTTCATCCTTAGCCAACTCAAGACTACAAGGTAAGTATATGCATCACAATCATGTGTATGAGGAATTCTTGCTGTTGTACATATTGTTTGCAAGAAGGACTCATGAGCATGAAGGTATTTTCTTCAACATTCTTTGCTCTGATGCATATGGACAAGATACATGTAACACATTGACTGCTCTATCATGTTTATGCTCTCACATGCTTCTATGTTCCATATTCACATGACTGCATACATGTAGGGGGAGCCTATGTTTGTTACATGTCTTTTCAAAGCTTTACTTGCTACTCTTTATATCTTTATCTAAAGCTTTGATGTATGTTGCCATCAATTACCAAAAAGGGGGAGATTGAAAGCACAAGTGCTCCCTAGGTTGTTTTGGTAATTAATGTCAACATATCTCTTGTTGGACTAACACTTTTATCTAGCATGTTTCAGTAAGTTCAACATTGGAGTGGCATGGACTAAAGGATGTGGGAACTCCTTCAAGATGCTCAGGACAAAGAATTGGCTCAAGCTTCAAGCTCAAGACTCTTCATTTTACATTTTTAGTGGTCCAAGATCACATTGAGTCTATAGGAAAAGCCAATACTATCAAGGAGGGATGAGGTGTTGCTTAACGAGCCTCTTGCTTCATGTGCTTTGTGATATGCTCCAAAACCCTCAGCTACTTTCCCACTTCCACAAATGACCTAAACCTAAAGCCAAAATCGGTCACACCGAATCTTCCTATCCGGCGCCACCGATTCCAAAAGTCATAGCCACTGCCACAAACCCTAAGCAAATCGGTCTTACCGATAGGGATCTCGGTCTCACCGAGATGGGATTGTAATATCTCTGTGTATGTCCATTATAAAAATTGGTCTCACCAAGTTTGAGCAATTGGTACTACCGAGATTACAATGCAAACTCTCTGGATAACTTATTACCAAAATCGGTCCCACCGAGTTTGAGTAATCGGTCCCACCGAGTTTGCCTAACCAACTCTCTGGAAAGCTTATTACCAAATCGGTCTCACTGAGTTTGTGTAATCGGTCCTACCAAGATTACGTTATGCCCTAACCCTAACCATATCGGTCTCACCGAGTTGCATTTTGGTCCCATCGAAAACGCTAACGGTCACATTATTTGCTAAATCGTTCTGATCGAGTTTAACGATTCGGTCCCACCGAGTTTGGTAGATTGTGTGTAATGGTTAGATTTTGTGTGGAGGCTATATATACCCCTCCACCTCCTCTTCATTCGTGGAGAGAGCCATCAGACTGAACCTACACTTCCAGCATACATTTTCTGAGAGAGAACTACCTACTCATGTTTTGAGGCCAAGATATTCCATTCCTACCATATGAATCTTGATCTCTAGCCTTCCCCAAGTTGCTTTCCACTCAAATCTTCTTTCCACCAGATCCAAAACCTATGAGAGAGAGTTGGGTGTTGGGGATACTATCATTTGAAGCACAAGAGCAAGGAGTTCATCATCAACGCACCATTTGTTACTTCTTGGAGAGTGGTGTCTCCTAGATTGGCTAGGTGTCACTTGGGAGCCTCCGACAAGATTGTGGAGTTGAACCAAGGAGTTTGTAAGGGCAAGGAGATCACCTACTTCGTGAAGATCTACCGCTAGTGAGGCAAGTCCTTTGTGGGCGACGACCATGGTGGGATAGACAAGGTTGCTTCTTTGTGGACCCTTCGTGTGTGGAGCCCTCCGTGGACTCGCGCCCTTCGTGGGTTGAAGTCTCCATCAACATGGACGTACGATAGCACCACCTATCGGAACCACGCCAAAAACATCTGTGTCTCCAATTACGTTTGAATCCTTCAAACCCTTCCCTTTACATTCTTGCAAGTTGCATGCTTTACTTTCCGCTGCCCATATACTCTTGCATTCTTGCTTGTTATGTATTGTGAATGTTAAACTTGTGCCTAAACTCCACTTGAACTTAAGGAAACTTAAAAACTGCAACTTTGGTATGAAGTGTCTAATCACCCCCCTCTAGACACCTCTTCTCAAGGTCCTACATTTGGAGAGCGGTAGGGGGCATATGACTCTGGTTGGCGAAGAGCTGGCACGCGACACAATGTTCGACAAGGTCCTGTGCGTCTGCTCAGGCCGTCGGCCAATAGAAGCCTGTACGGAAGGCTTTGCTGACTAGTGCTCGAGTCCGGCATTGATTTCGGCCAAGAGCTGCCGCCCTTCCTCTTCGGAGATGCATCTTTGGAGCACTCCGGTAGCACTTTTCTTGTAGAGTTCCCCTTCGTGGACTTTGTAAGCTTTAGAACGCCGGATGTCACGCCCAAGATGCGACCCGATCCTAAAGGAACTCGAAGGTCCCACCAAGGATAGAAGCGCATCTTGAAGACGCTTTTGCAAGGTGGATATCATTACATCAACATTACATAATAGTTGGGGATACATACAAGAGGCATACAATGCCACACGAATACAACATCATCATACAAGAACAACATCCGACTACGGATGAATCATAAACAGAAACTCAAACAATATCCACCCTGCTAGCCCAGGCTGCCGACCTGGAACCTATCCCCTGATCGAAGAAGCAGAAGAAGAACTCAACACAAGCAAGCATCGCTCTCGCGTCATGAACATTGCATAACCTGTACTTGCAACTATTGTTGTAGTAATCTATGAGCCACGAGGGCTCAGCAATCCCATTACCATGGGTATCAAGACTAGCAAAGCTTAAAGGGAAAGGAAGGGGTAAAGTGGTGAGGTTGCAGCAGCGACTAAGCATATATGGTGGCTAACATACGCAAATGAGAGCGAGAAGAGAAACAAAGGAATGGTCGTGAAGCTAGCAATGATCAAGAAGTGATCCTGAACTCCTACTTACGTCAAACATAACCCAGAAACCGTGTTCACTTCCCGGACTCTGCCGAGAAGAGACCATCATGGCTACACACGCGGTTGATGCATTTTAATTCGGATCTGGTGTCAAGTTATCTACAACCGGACATTAACAAATTCCCATCTGCCACATAACCGCGGGCACGGCTCTCGAAAGTTTAAACCCTGCAGGGGTGTCCCAACTTAGCCCATGACAAGCTCTCGCGATCAACGAAGGAATAGACCTTCTCCCAGGAAGACCCGAGCAGTCTCGGAAGCCCGGTTTACAAGACATTTCGACAATGGTAAAACAAGACCAGCAAAGCCGACAAATCCTGATAGGAGGTGCACATATCTCGTTCTCAGGGCACACCAGATTGTCGAAACTTCTGGTAGGCGAGCCTAGAGTTGCCCCTGGTGGCCACCGGCGGCTGACGGTTTGGACCAACACTCACAGCGAGCACTGGCCCGGGCGGGGGGGGGCTAAATAAAGATGACCCTCGGGCTCCGGAAACCCAAGGGAAAAAGGGCTAGGTGAGGCAAATGGTAAAACCAAGGTTGGGCCTTGCTGGACAAGTTTTATTCAAAGCGAACTGTCAGGGGGGTCCCATAAATCACCCGACCGTGTTAGGAACGCAAAATCCGAGAACATAACACCGGTATGACGGAAACTAGGGCGGCAAGAGTGGAACAAAACACCAGGCATAAGGCCAAGCCTTCCACCCTTTACCAAATATATAGATGCATTAATAATATAAGAGATATTGTGATATCCCAACCAAAATCCTGTCCACCATGGAGAAATCTTCAACTTCACCTGCAACTAGCAACGCTATAAGAGGGGCTGAGCAAAAGCGGTAACATAGCCAAACAGTGGTTTGCATAGGAAAGGTGTCAAAGGTTAGAGGTTCATGGCAATTTGGGATGGCTTGATAAACAGGTAATAGGTAGCGCAGCATAGCGATAGAACGAAGCAACTAGCATAGCAATGATAGTAGTGAGATCTAGGGTAGCGGTCATCTTGCCTGAAATCCCGCAAGGAAGAAGAACGAGTCCATGAAGAAGATGAAGCCACGTAGACGAACAACACGTAGACGAACACATCCTCACGATTGCAACGAAACGGGAACTATCGAGAAGAAGCACACAACATGGTAAACACACCACACATGAACAAGACATGATGCACAACAAGCATGATGCATGACAAGGCTACATGAAGCTACTCATGGCAAGAGATGATGCAAACAAGACCAACACAACAAGGCAAGTTTAAATGAGGCCAGGAACAACATATAATAATTCCGGTAAGTCCTCATATGCAAACTTCGAAATTGGTCCAGAACTGAATAAACATTAAGTTCAATTTGTTAAACAGCAAGTTAAGATGCACCAAGATGATCTACACGAAATTCTAGTCAAGTTACATATAAAGTTCATTAGATTCGGAGCTACGGCCTAGAAGATATGAGCAAAACAAGTTAAACATGGCATTGATGTAAAATGCATACAAACATCAAGCAAACACACCAAAACAAGGATGCAACATGATAATATGAAGCTAAATGCAAAAACAAGCAGGTTTCATATAGAGCACACTCGAAACGGAGCAACGGATCAACACATGCACTCTATACAAGTCATAACAACAATCTGTCCATAACAGCAACTAGGCATCTAGCAAGCATCAAAACAATATGCTACAGCACACCAACATAATAACAAAAGGCATGGGCATGAAGTACAGGTAAAGCATAACAAAACATGAACACTGAGCTATCTCCAGAAACCACTAGAACATGCTCAAAAAGACATGGGAAGATTGCAAATAATAACAGTTTCAAACTTATCAGGAAATAACATCAGGTTGCAATGTTTAGAGCTATCAAACAACATGTTACAGGAACATATCATGGCAAACAAAGGCATGGCATGAACCTACTAATAGCATAGATCACAAGTCCCTTACTGACCATGAGCCAAAAAGGATCAGAAAATATGATGGCACCCATGTAAACATGGCAAGTTATATTACAGATTCATACATGGCAGGAACAACAATAAGTAGGCATGTTGGTGAGCTTGAACCACTCACCACAGAGCAATACATGGCATGGCAAGGCAACCAACAGTAAGAAGGCATGTTTATGAAGCTAAGCATGGCAAGAACAAGTTCATAGGGTGCATGGATCACTAGGAAAACACATGGGAACAAGTGAACTTAATGTTAACAGGCTGACAACAACATTTTCAAGCAACTTTGGAGCAAGATAACAACATGTTCCAGTAGGCTATAATTGCAACCAAGGGCATGAATGGATCGAGCATGACATGTAGATCAAAACATGTTTATAGAGCATCTCCAGACTATGCATGGAATGATTAGTAGAAGCATGTTAACATAGCAACAAAATATAACAGAATCTGCCTAGCAAAACAGCAACAGCAAGTACCCCACTTAACAAGCTTGATGCACTCAACACACAACTCACACAAATACATGGTTGACACCTCTGGAAAGATGGCATGGCATAGATCAACATTCATGTAGACATCAACCTCATAGGATGCACACATCAATCATGGCAAAAATGATAAATGAGCAAGTTATAACAGTTTCAGCAGACTAACATCAACATGCACTCTTCCAACAGCATTTCGGGCATCGAGATGAGCTCAAATGAAAATGATTCAATGGAATGAAATGAAGTACTCGTCGAGGCGAACAATTTGACATATTACACGCACGAAACGGAGCTACGGATGCAGAGATACAGCAGGTCAAACATGGCATGATTTTGTCAGGAATCTAGGACTTAGCAAAATCGGGGACTACCTCAGGATCCAGATCTGGATCTGGCGCGGATTGCCAGGTTGGTCGGAACCTCGCCGGAGTTGACGGGGAGGCAGCGCCGGAGACGGAGAGGGGCGGATCCGGGCGCGGAGGAGGCCGGAGAGGCCGGGGGGGCGCCGGATCCGCGGCGGAGATGCGGGGCGGTAGGGGAGGCCGGGAGGCCGAGGGCGGTGGTTGCCGGCGAGGAGCGCGGGGTCGAGCTCGCCGGATTTGCGGGGGCGCCGGCGCGGAGGGCGGACGCCGGCGGCGGAGGGCGGCGGCGTGCCGCGGCGGAGCGCCGGAGAGAGCCCGGGCGGCGGTGGGCGGCGCGCGGGCCGGCAGGGTCATCGAGCGGAGGGCGGCGAAGGCGGCGGAGGTGGCGGGAGAGGGACACGCGGCGGCTTCGGGCCCCGCGGGCCCTGGCGGCGGCGGAGGAGAGAGAGGGTCGGCGCGGCTGAGATGGCGCGCTCCGGTTGGCCGGGAGCGACCGGTGGGGTGACATGGCGGCCTCTCAATAGCCGGGGCGACGTGTCTGGCAGACACGTCCGGCGGGGACGGACGTGTCCGGCGGCGCGAGGAGGAAGACGCTGGGGTTTCGGGGGGAAATGATCCGAAAATGGAGAGGGGAAGACGTTTTTATAGGTAGAGGGAGCTAGGAGAGTCCAAATGAGGTGCGGTTTTCGGCCACGCGATCGTGATCGAACGACCGAGAGCATGGAGGGGAGTTTGTTGGGCTTTGGGCCACTTTGGAAGGGTTGTTGGGCTGCACACAAAAGAGGCCTTGCGGTTACCCGGTTAACCGTTGGAGTACCAAACGAACTCCAAATGGCACGAAACTTGACAGGCGGTCTACCGGTGGTGTCCCAAGGCCGCTTGGCAAACCTCGATCCATTCCGAGAAAGTTTAACACCCACACAAGAGAAGAGGCAAAAAGGGGACGCCGGAGGACACAGGAGTGCCGGATCGCAAAACGGACAACGGGGAAAATGCTCGGATGCATGAGACAAACACGTATGCAAAATGAGATGCACATGATGACATGATATGAAAGGCATAAGATGACATGGCAAAGTGCAACACGAAAGCACATGACATGGCAAAGACGGCGAATAACTGGCAGACACCTGGCGCATCGAATCCGGGGCGTTACACCGGACTATGCAGCGTGCTTCATTTTGGTCTTCGGGGAGCTCCTACCTATTTAGTTAGGCCAAGAAAGGCTCAGTCCACGGGGCGATCACGACCCTGATTTCGTGGGCCGAAGATGTTATTTCGGTGGTAGAGCCTCCGTTTGTGTCTGATGGTCCGGGATCTGGGGGTGTGTTTGGATCCATGCTAGTATTGCCGGACTCCCCTTCCCATACCACGGATGGTTTGAACAACCTTTCCAGGAATATGTTAGGTGGGACAGGGTCGCGTCTGGCGCTGATGCGGGCGAGGGCGTCCGCCGCTTGATTGTTTTCTCGAGCCACATGGTGGAATTTGAGCCCCTTGAACCGAGATGACATTTTGAGGACGGCATTATGGTAGGCCGCCATTTTCGGATCCTTTCCATCAAAGTCCCCGTTTATTTGTGATATTGCGAGGTTCGAATCCCCGCGCATTTCTAGGTGCTGAATGCCCATAGAGACTGCCATCCGAAGACCGTGCAACAGAGCCTCGTATTCGGCTGTGTTTCTGGAGTCTGTGTATAATATTTGTAGGACGTACTGGACCGTGGCACCGGTGGGAGACGTCAGGACTACACCTGCCCCAAATCCGGCTAGCATTTTAGAGTCGTGGAAGTGCATGATCCAGTTGCAGTACGCGCCGTACTCTTTAGGGAGTTCGGATTCCGTCCATTTGGCGACAAAGTCGGCCAGTACTTGCGACTTGATGGCCCGCCGTGGTTTATATATTATGTTGAACGGAAGGAGCTCGATAGCCCATTTGGCAATCCGGCCCGTAGCGTCGCGGTTATTTATTATGTCATTGAGTGGTACTTCGGAGGCCACTGTAATCGAACACTCTTGAAAGTAGTGTCGCAGCTTCCGGGATGCCTTGAAGACCGCGTATGCTATTTTGTGATAGTGTGGGTATCGGGAATTGCATAGGGTGAGGACCATGGATACGTAATAAACCGGCCTTTGGAGCGGGAATTTGTATCTGTTAACCTCTCATTTGACGACGAGCACTGCACTTACCACTTGATGTGTTGCGGCTATGTACAGTAGCATAGGCTCGCCAATATTTGGAGCTGTTAGGACTAGATTACTGGCCAGTAAGGTTTTTATTTCATCGAGTCCGGCCGCGGCTGCATCCGTCCATACGAAGTGTTCGGTGCGCTGAAGGAGGCGGTAAAGAGGCAATGCCTTTTCTCCTAACCTGGAGATAAAGTGGCTCAAAGCGGCCATGCATCCAGCTAGTTTCTGGATGTGCCTGAGGTCTGTTGGTATAGACAACTGCGACAGAGCTCGGATTTTTGCCGGATTCGCTTCAATTCCTCTATTGGAAACAATGAAGCCCTGCAGTTTCCCCAAGGGGACGCCGAAGACGCATTTTTCCGGATTCAACTTAATGTCGTATGTCCGGAGGTTATCGAATGTAAGCCTCAAGTCATCTACTGGGGTTTCGACGTGTCTAGTTTTTATGACCACGTCATCCACATATTCTTCCACTGTTTTGCCGATTTGTCTTTCCAGGCATGTCTAAATCATGCGTTGATAGGTTGCGCCGGCATTCTTGAGCCTAAAGTGCATAGTGTTGAAGCAAAAAGGGCCATACGGCATTATAAAAGCTGTTGGTGCTTGGTCAGACTCTGCCATCTTTATTTGATGGTATCCAGAGTATGCATCGAGAAAACATAGCGAGTCGTGTCCAGCTGTGGCATCGATGATTTGAGCGATGCGAGGGAGGGAAAAGGGATCCTTGGGGCAAGCCTTGTTGAGGTCTTTGAAGTCGACACATAGGCGTCAGGATTTGTCCTTCTTTGGTACCATTACCAAATTTGCCAGCCAATCCGGATGTTTAATATCTATGATGAACCCGCCCTCGAGTAGCTTGGCTAACTCTTCCCCCATTGCTTGTCGTTTGGGCTATGCGAATCGCCTTAGGGTCTGTTTGACCGGTTTGTATCCTTTTAGAATATTGAGGCTGAGTTCGGCCAATCAGCATGGGATGCCCGGCATGTCCGATGGGTGCCAAGCGAAAATGGCCCAATTCTCGCGTAAGAAATCTCGAGTGCGGCGTCCATCGCGGGGCTCAACTGTGTCCTGATGGAAGTTGTCTTCTTGAGGTCCATTGGATGGACTTGGAATTTGACTATCTCGTTTGCAGGTTAAAATGAGGTGGACTTGGGTCGTTTGTCGAGTATCACATCGTCCCTGTCCACGGTGGCCCGCAGTGTTGTTAACTCTTCGGCTGCTAGGGCTTCAGATAATTCTTCCAGGGCCAGTGCTGCGGTTTTGTTTTCGGCGTGAAGTGCAATGTCCGGATCACTGGCGAGAGTGATGATTCCGTTGGGTCCGGGCATTTTAAGCTTCATGTACCCGTAATGGGGTACAGCTTGAAAGCTTGTAAACTCCTCCCGCCCTAGAAGGGCGTGGTATCCGCTACTAAAAGGAGCCACTTGGAATGTGATTTATTCGGACCTATAATGCTCCGGGGTGCCAAATACCACTTCGAGTGTGATTTTTCCCGCACACCGCGCTTCCCGAGTAGGGATAATTCCCTTGAAGGTTGTGCCACTTTGCTCAATGCGGATTTTATCAATTTCCATCTTGCTGAGTGTTTCTTCATAGATCAGATTTAATCCACTTCCGCCGTCCATGAGTACTTTAGTGAGCCAAAAGCCATCTACGATCGGGCTAAGGACCAGAGCGGCTAGTGACCGGATAGTCTGGAATCGAGGTTCATCACTGGCATTAAAAGTTATAGCAGTGTCGTTCCAGAGGTTTATTTTTGCCACATGGCAAATTTCAGCGGAGCTTCGATGAGCTCGCTTGCACCTATTGTTTGATGCAAAAGTCTCGAAGACTGTTAGTACTGTATTGTGTTTGTTGGCAGGATGTTGTTCCGCTTTATGGCTTACAAGAAGATCCTCGCCACTTTTTGCCACCTGCCGGAGTATCCAACATGCCCTATGGCTATGAGTTGGTATTGTACCCGGAGTACTATGGAGCTTACATGGCTCATCGAGCCATTCTTCCAATACGGTTCCCCGCCCTGAGGTGGGCCTTGGGGATTGGATTGTCCGACTTACGAGAGTTCGCCCGTTTAGTTTGGACAAAGGTCTTGGTGACATCAGTACTATCCCAAAATTTTGTTTGGGTTTTCCAGGCGCTTTCCATCGCATGGTACTTCCGTACTATGATTGCCAAGTCCGCGAAGTGTACTATGACACGGCGGCTTATAGCATTGAGGAGTCCTTCATCCGTGCAGTTTTTGCGGAAGAGTGAGACCACATTCTCCTCGCGGCAGTCCCTGGCCTTGTTAAACGCAAGGAGGAATCTGGCCCAGTAGTGATGTACGGTTTCCTGGGGCACTTGCCTGATGCGGGAGAGACGATTTAAGTCCAGGTAGGTGTTGTTAGCTGAATCCGGATTCTGATCCAATCTAACACCCAAGGGCGTGGGAGGCTCCGAGCCTAACAGCTAGGGATCCGGAGTGTCGCCCAATTTCTTTGGCCCAATGTCCAATTCTGGGACCTGGGTCAAGTCTTCCTTTGAGCAGGCATTCGGCTCAAGGAGTTCGGTGATCCGAACATAATTTGTCCTCAAAGTTGAGGGGCAATCCGCGTGTGGTTCCTCCACTATCACTATTTCATGGGTGGCCGGCGGGGATCTGATGCCCCTTTGGTCGGGTTTAAGCCCGATCCGGTCATAGTCTGTAGCGACTCCCAAAGCGGGGATGCGATCCAAGAGCCCATTAAGGGAGGAGAGCTCCATTGGATCCATCTGTTTGGCGAGTTCCAAACTGACGCGAAGGTTATGATTGATGACCCGAGAGGCCATCGTCGGTGCTACCGCCGATGGGGGGGCCATGGTAAAGCTGCCGAGTCGGAGATTCTGGCCTACAGCCAGAGCTCCCTCTGAGGTAATGTCGTCCTTGATGATGAGACGAGCCATCGAGCCTTGCGGCGACATCACAGAGGAACTCTCAATGAAAGCACCAATGTCGGTGTCAAAATCGGTGGATCTTGGGTAGGGGGTCTCGATCTGTACGTCAAGGCTGATGGTAACAGGAAGAAAGGGACACAGATGTTTACCCAGGTTCGGGCCCTCTCGATGGAGGTAAAACCCTACTTCCTACTTGATTAATATTGAAGATATGGGTAGTACAAGAGTAGATCTACCACGAGATCGTAGAGGCTAAACCCTAAGAGCTAGGCTATGATGGTATGATTGTAATTGTGATCGGGCTTCTAAGGACCAACATCTCCGGTTTATATAGACACCAGAGAGGGCTAGGGTTTACATGGAGTTGGTTACAAGGAAGGAAACACAATATCTGGATTGCCAAGCTTGCCTTCGACGCAAAGGAGAGTCCCATCCGGTCACGGGCCGAAGTCTTGAGTCTTGTATCTTCACGCTTCAATAGTCCGGACGTTGTACGTAGTCCGGCTGTCCGGGTACCCCCTAATCCAGGACTCTCTCAGTCGGAAAGGTCTGGAATCCGCCACCGCCCTGGCGAAAATATTTTCCAATTTGTATAAAGGAGAAGAAGAGGAGTTTATCCGCATTAAGCCACGGGATGGATTTTCCATGTACAACCCCCCTAGCTGGGTGAGCTGCTATCTTTTACTCAACTCTATTTATTCCCGCAATCTTTCATCACGAATATTTACCTTGCAAATTCATGACAGGAACTGCGAAAAGCTATGAGGGAGGTCCACAGCCCGCCTCCACAGCCAGAGGACCACAACCGGGCCCTCGACCCCGGACTTGAAGAAGATCTAGACATATTTGTGGAGCTCGTCGACAGGATGTTTTACCAGGCAAGCTGTGATGGTGCCTTGTTGGCCATCATAGCCGCATATCCTGGCCTACTCCCAGCATCATATGTAAGTAAAACCAGAGTCCTAACTTCCGAGAAGGAGCCCTTCTTTACGCCTTACCCACCGCACACGTATTGCGCTTTATAGGGAAGGCCATCGGGGCACCGTGCCGAACCCGCGGTGACTCCCAACAAGGGGAAACCAAGTCGGGTAGGCTTAAAAGGAAGGCAGTTAGGACCGAGATGCCGTCGCGGAGGTATAATTTAAAACCTGCTCCGTGACTATCGTCTTTAAAATATAAAAATGTACATTGTCCCCTGGCAGAAAGAGTACTCGCCGGACTGTGTCCGGAGATCCTGCCGGCAACGCCTCCACCATTTGGACTCCAGAACCGGCCTTAAGGGTGGAGGATAATGTGGGGACAACGGCGGACGGTCCTCCTACAGAGGCTGGGATAGAATATCCGCTGTGAATTCTGAAGTGGGAGCGCTATGAATCACCAGCGTCGACGGGCCGTACTCCGCGACCCTAATTTCTCTGAAGAGGTGTTCAATGCCTTTAACTCGGGAGACGCGTACATCCGAGCTGCTCAAGATGGGCTTGCTAGAGCCACAGACCCGTATTTAAAGGATATACGGGTGAGAAAAATCTGATAATTATGTATATCAGTAGCCCCTGAGACTTGAAACACACTAAAAAAAGACACATCCGTGACATTTTGGGCCGAACAAATTTTTTTCTATCATATATACATATGACACTTCTATGACGATAATTGTGACAAAACCTGGTATCATCATAGATGTGGTGGGCACCTACTTCTTTGACCAAAAATCATGACAGAAAATGGGTTTTTCGTCCTGGGCGGGCCGGAGACGCAGCTGCATGATATTCTTTGGGCCGTCCATGATAGAAAAAACCGTGGTAGAAGCGAGGGCAAGAAAAATTTCGGGGAGTTCCCGTTTACGTGGGTGGTCGGGGTCCGAGCGATGCGTGTTTCTCTCGTACACGTACGCGCGTGTGTGCGAGGTATTGGCTCTAACTGAACCCGAGCAAGGCGTTGAGCTCTAACTGAACCAGAGCGATTGCACTGTAGGCTACGCGTTACTGAACCCGAGCGATCGGTCGATGGCTGTTACCTGAACCCGATCGAGTGATTCCTTCGCTACTGCTGCTAACTAAAGACAATCGATGCTGCCTCTGCGATGAACAGTAAGCATTGTTGGGGGGGGTTGGATGAACAGTGAGTGGTGGGGGTGGATAAACAGGACCCCGTGGCGTTGCCTCTGGATGAACAGGACGACCCCGTGGAGGGCTGGATGAACAATAGACGGTGCAGGGGTGCCCGTGGAGGGGTGGTTGAACAGTAGCCGGTGGAGTAGCACGCGGCGGAGGATGGATGAACAGGAGCCCGTGGAGGCTGGAGGAGGTTGACGGTAGACCATAAAGGCTAGAGGAGGTCGACGGTGGAGATGACCAGTATCTTGTGGAGTCCCGTTTTGCGGTACGCCAAACCCCTCTCGATGAACAGGACACCCGTTTCGACCGTAGCGCTCCAACACTAGTCCATTTCGTCTATTTTGCGGTACACCACACCCTCCTGTCGTGGGGGACGAGCACCTATGGGGCAGGGGGCCCCTTCTCGGTCCGGCAAGGGAGCGGAGGGCGCATGCAGAGCAGATCGAGGCGGGAGCACGCGGGGGATTTTACCCAGCTTTGGAGCTCTCCGGAGAGATAAAACTCCTACTGCTGCTTTGTGTTTGTATTTGTTCTTGCTTGAGAGCGTGGGTGTGGTGTATGAGTCGAATGAACCGAACCCAACTTCGGAACCCCTTCTACGGGCGCATGGGCCTCCTTTTTATAGGTTAAAGGGGTCACCGACAGGTGGCAGCGTAGAAAGAGGGGTAAAAGAGTAAAAACGCAGGTTGGTACAACTGCGACCAACAGTGTCCCCTACCTAACTCTGACGGCAGGGGACAAGGGCATTTAATGCCCGTCTGGTTGCCCAAACAGTGCAGGAAGCGACCATTAGGGGCGCCACCGATCGCCACGATGGCCTCCTTGTCATCTCTTCTTGCCACCTCGCACCGCATGGCTGCACAGCGCCCCGCCACGTGCTCCTGGGATGGTCCTGGGGCGACACGTCGTCGGATGCGCTGGAGCTCGGGCACAGAGTGGCAGCCTTGCCGTGGCAAGCGCCTTGCCGCGGCCGTTGTCCTGTCGCACCCGCAAGCTTGCCGCTCGCCGTGCCTTGCCGGGACGCGCGGGGCGTCGCGGCAAGTTTTCTGAAGTGCCTTGGTTGGCCTCCCCGGCAAGCTCCTCTTGCCGGGGTCTTTGTCCTTCCCGGCAAGCTCCTCTTGCCGGGGCCTTGTCTTCTCAGTTAACACTTTGTTCTTGAATGGCAGTAAATAGGAATAGCGGAGGACTTTGGCGGACGCCCGGCAAGCCTTGCCGCGGGACGCTGCGACTGCCCGTGCACAAGTTCGGGGTACTAAGGTACCCCTACTTTAGTACACCGACAGGAGCCCCCGGGCCTGGGCCATGCACGGTGCTGAGCGTTGTTGGGCCAGGCCCGAAATAGGGCACGGGCACACGCGGCCTGGGTCCACACAAAATCTGACTCCATACCCACCGCGCTCCCCCGTAACGGCACGCGTCAATCATGGCGTCGTGGGAGAGATCATGGGCAGTACTTAAATCCAGGAAATGCGTAACGTTCGCATCCCCCATTTATAAGCAGAGGAAACAGGGTCGTTCACCCACCTTCGCCACTTGCAGTTCCTTCCTCCGAAAGCTCCGCTGCTCCCCTATGCTTCCCAAGCCGAAAGAGAGCAGCGCTCCATCGCCCGTCGCTGCCGTCTCCCTCGCCTTCCCCCATCGCTTCCGCCATGGCTCCGAAGACCGAGAAGGCTGCGAAGGCTGCGAAGTCGGCCGAGGCGCTGCAGCTTGAGGCGCTGCGCAAGAAGCAAGCGCTTTTCTCCCCAGAGCTTACCCCGAAGGCGCTGCGGGAGGAGTTCTACCTCTTCTGGTCGACGGAGACGCGGGCGCCCCCGCGCACGCCGGTGCTCTCCGCCGAGGCTTCCAAATCGAAGCGGTGCCCAAAAGGGTACTATTTCTTCCCTGTGTTCTTCTATTGCGGGCTCTGCCCACCTTTCTCCGATTTTCTCTGCGACATCATGAATACCTACGGGTTTCATCTCCTTGATTTCACCCCAATGCCGTTCTAACAATGGCGGTTTTCGCACACCTCTGCGAGAACTTCGTTGGCATCCTCCCGAATGTCGCTCTTTTTCGTCATTATTTCACCCCCCGGGCCGAGAAGGGGGAGCCACTGGCTGGCGGAATCGCCTGGACCTCCCGGATCGGCATGAAGGAGGTGTACTTGACGGGCGAGCTCCGCAGCAAGTGGGATGAGTGGAGGGCGGAGTGGTGCTGGATCTGTGATGCCAATCCGCAGCCATTCACCAACCTGCGCCAGACCCGGGTGGTGCGTGGCGGCGACTGGAGCGCTCTGTCACCGGACGACGCCAAGCTGAAGATTGCCACCACCCGAATCCTCCGGCTCAGGCATGCCAGGCTCACAGCAGGGGCGGTTGGCGCGGATTTCCTCCGCCGTCGCATCGCCCCTCTGTAGAAGAGGGGAAGGCCCGCCTAGATGTTTGGCGGCCCGGCGGATATCATGGGGCTGCGTCCCGGCCTGAACTTCAACTTCACGGTTCTGGAGCTTGACGAGATGCTGAGGGAGCTGTTCAAGCATGACGCCAACCATCCAGAGTGGTTCAGGTTGCCGCAGGGCATCGTCCCCTTGTGCAACAACTCCCAGCGCGATTGCATCTGCGCAATGATGCCAGAGTGCGACTCGCACGGGATAAGCGCAACTTGGATAGAGCCCGCCGACGAGGTCGTGCAGCAACTCTTCGATAGCTTGACGGAGGTGGCAGTCAACTCCGATGAGCAGAAGCTCCTCACCCGCGCCACCACCGACGACGAGATGCGGTACATCGCCACCAGGGCCGAAGAGGCGGCGGCAGCCGCTGCCGCGGGCGAGTTTGGCTTCATGCTGGAGGAGGCGGATGCAGCCGAGGCGGCAAGCCTTGCCGACCGGGAGGACCTTGCCGAAGAGATCATTGGCGAGGGGGAGCCCGAGGCCGAAACGAGCGAGCCCGCAGGCGCGAGCGGCCAGCCGTCTTCGAGTGGCTTGCCGTAGGCGGAGCCCCCAGTGCAGCCCAAATTCCAGCCAAGGAGGCGCCTCCGTCGAGTTGGAGATCTAGCAGCGCGGCAGGCAGGCCAACAGCCGCAGCGTCGTGGGACGCGCTCCACCGCGGCAAGTACAGTTGCTGCAGGAGCATCTCAGGCCGCGCTGGCAACTGAGGCGGGGTCTTCCCGGGCTGCCACACCCGATCCTGCCACGGCTCTCGGCAAACGTCCAAGGGAGCCCACTCCTACACCACACCGCGCAGAGAGGGTACCGGACTTCGACCTCTCTGCGCTGAGCTCCGATGATGATGAAGAGGAGGAGGAGGAGGAGGAGTAAGGATTTCTTCTTACTGTACTTGTCTTTCTTTGATCTTTGTTGTTGCGTATCTTGTATCTGATCTGCTTCCCTCTGAATCTTTGTTCCATTTCAGGACTCTGGCCGAGAGAGCGGCGAAGAGGGCCAAGGTCCCAGTGGTTGTCATCGAGGACGATCCTGCTGTGACGGCAGTGGACACGTCCGAGACTACCTTGACGGACCCGGTTCCTTCTCCTCGCAGCAGCCCCTAGCACAGCCCCCAGCGTAAGTGTTTGGTTCACTTCCTGTTGTGGGGCGCGCATGGGTGCTTCTTCTTTTGCTGACATCTTGATTGCTGATCCATTCGTGTAGGAGCAGGGCAGGCCCATCAAGGGCAATCAGAAACCGTCCCGGAGGTGCTGTCTGCTTCGACTACGCCGCCAAGGGGCGATTCCCCGACAAGGGAGCGCTCCCCGGCAAGGGAGAGGTCCCCGGCAAGGGACGGAACCAGTGAGCCCTTGGTGGAGGAGCCCATGGTCACTGAGCCCAGCACAGGTAACCTTCCTTGTCGGAAATCTTCCCTTGGGTTCTTCTTCTGGTCTTCTTTTTTGGATATTTTCTTGACTTTTCTCTCCTCTTCCTACCCTCAGATCCCCCTCTCATAGACCCGATGGAGACCGAGGCCACCGGCGAGGGAGGCGCACGCGGCAACACTGATGACGCCGCCGCTAGCGAGGAAGAGGCCGGTGCTGATGAACCCGCCGATGAGGAAGCCGCCAAGGCTGATGGCGCAGGAGCCGGCGAGGGGTCCGGTGATCGCACTGACGACCCGGAGGACGAATGAGCGCAAGGCGCTGCACCGTCCGCCGACCCCTCCGCCGCTGATGCAGCGCCGGGCTCCGAGGAGCCCCAGCCAGGCGCATACTTGAAGGCCGGCGAGGGCGTATACATCAAGCTTCCCTGGGCGTCGAGCTCCAGGGCGACGGTGGAAGGAGAGGAGTTTGACAGGGAAGTACTCGCCTCTGCTGGGCTGGCAGTGGTTGACAAGCCAAGCAGCAGCAGCGGCGAGTCCGAGGAGGAGCAGTTGCTCCGGAAGTTAGTGTCACTCTACCGCGCCCGGCAAGCGAAGTTGGAGTCTCGGGAGGCGCTTGTCGCACGGGCGGGAGTTGACATGGAGAAACACGCGGAGGAGCTCCGGAACCGCAACCAGGAGGCCCTCCGGTCCATTGCTGAGGAGAGGGCGCAGCTCGACGAGGCGAAGAAGGCGTTCATCCTGGAAAAGGCTGAAGCCGAAGAGCAGCAGAGGCTCGCCGCCGAGGAGCTGTCCAAGCGGGATGGTGAGCCGATATAGAAGAAGGTGAATTTGGACAGCCACGAAGAGGAGCTCGCCGACCGGGAGCAATCAATTGGCGGGGCACTCAAGGAGGCGAAGGGTGCCGCCGCGGCTGCTGAGGCCGCCAAGAAGGAGTTAGAGGTGAAGGTGACGCAGCTGGAGGCGGACATGAAAAGGAAGAATGAAGAGCTTGCCGCACTCCAGCGCGAACGCGAGAAGGATGCACGCGCCCATGGCGATCTGCAAGTTCAGCTTGCCGAGAAGATCAAGGAGCTGAACGCCGCCAAGGACTCGAGCACTGATCTGGAGATGAAGCTGGCCACCTTGACGGAGACGCTGAATGCCGCCAAGAAGCGAGAAGATGACTTGAAGAAAGAGGTCAAGGGCAGCGAGGAGCTGCTGACGAGGGCCGCCGAGACCCAGAACACCTTCAAGGCCACGGTGGAGCTCTGGACGGAGGGCCTCGTCAACATTGCTGCAGCCATCGACGAGGAGTTGGCGGAGCTGGACTTGGCGGGCTTCGGGTACTCCACCAACGAAAACCTCCAGCCCAGCGCCAATCTTACTCTCTTCTTCAAGGGCGTGGTGATGGCCCTCCAGCAACTCCGGGAAAGGAACCCGAAGAAGCTGGTGGACGAGTCACGTGCAATCTACGCCAAGGTCTTGGAGAAGGTGCTGGTGAAGATCCTCTTCCGCAATCCAGGCCTCGACCTCTCCCGCATCCTCAAGAAGCTGCCGGAGGGTGCTGATCTTGACGAGCTCAGAGCCATCGTCGCACCCATCATGGACAAGGTGAACGAAGTCAGGAGGATCGATGGCGAGTGCGTGGATTAGGCCATCCTTCTTCTCCTTTCCTTGTCGTTGTTTATTTAATTCACGAGAACAATTAAGTCAGTGCCGCAACAAGCTATTTTTGTAATATAACTCTATTCTGGGTACTATCTGCTATGTTACTTACTTTACTCGGTTCCATCCCTTGTATGTTTTTACCCTACGCATTTAGGGAACTTGCCGGCGCAAGCACACTTGCCGCGAGCGCTGAGTGCGGAACATCAGCAGCCTGCTGGCGGTGTTGCCTCCGGCAAGAAACCTTGTCGGGACGAGATGCAGCACGCTTCCCTTGTTGAGCGGACTCGAAACAAGTAAGGGCGCAACTTAGCCACGAACCGGTTCCTCCGCGCACAGGTTCCCCATACAAGGCACGGTCGTTCAAGGAATATAACTTAAAAATTTAAAACTGACTGTGCTCAAACTTTGGCAACTTAGCTTTTATGTCGTCCGTGTCCCGGCAAGGCCATATTTCTTTGAACGACGCCCGGTCCACACCTTTATCCTCTCCTCCCCCCCCCTGTGAACTTGTGGGCGAAGGAACCTTCTTTTTGAAAAAAAAAGAAAGAAGAGAAAATAACGGTATGGGGCCTTAAGGCTTGTTATCGCTTACCGGGGGTAAGTGTTGCACAAATTGTCAGATAAAAGATGCAAAAAAGAAAGAATGCATGTAACTTGACAAGATGTGCGAAGCACACATGAACTTTATTTGTGCACGGGATCTGCGCCCGGCTTTGTACAAAGGGTTACATGCAACAGCGGCAAGGCTTGTACAAAAGGTGGTTGCCGGAATAGATTCCGGCAACCGCGCCTTATGGGTTAAACTTGCGAAGTTGCTCTATGTTCCAGGAATTGCTCACCGGAAAGCCATCTTCAGTCTCAAGGCGGACAGCGCCAGGCCTAGTGACTCGTTTCACCCGATAAGGGCCTTCCCACTTTGGCATCAACTTGTTGGAATTCTTGGCGGATTGAACGCGCCGAAGAACAAGGTCGCCTTCCTCGAAGCTTCGGGCATTAACTTTGCGGCTATGGTAGCGACGCAAAGCTTGCTGGTAACGAGCAGCTCGTACAATAGCCTGAAGACGATCTTCCTCGAGGAGCAGCGCGTCATCTTGTCGCAGCTGCTCTTGCTCAAGCTCATCATAAGCGAGCACTCGAGGTGATCCGTATACAAGTTCCGTGGGGAGAACTGCTTCTGCTCCATAGACAATAGCAAAAGGTGTCTGGCCAGTGGCTCGATTTGGCGTCGTCCTGATCGACCAAAGAACCACCGGCAGCTCCTCGATCCAATTTCTTCCGCACTTGTGCAGCCTGTCGAAAGTTCTGGTCTTGAGCCCGTGCAACACTTCTGCGTTTGCCCTCTCCGCTTGACAGTTGCTTCTCGGGTGAGCAACAGAAGCAAAGCAGATCTTGGTGCCAAGATCTTGGACGTACTGCATGAAGGTGCGGCTCGTGAATTGTGTGCCGTTGTCGGTGATGATCCTGTCAGGGACTCCGAAACGGCAAACAA
Source organism: Triticum timopheevii (assembly GCA_963921465.1). Lineage (NCBI taxonomy): Eukaryota > Viridiplantae > Streptophyta > Magnoliopsida > Poales > Poaceae > Triticum > Triticum timopheevii. The sequence goes on along the minus strand of OY997266.1, from coordinate 113,949,486 downwards.
TTGACCTGAAGAACTTGACTGCTGACTGTGCTGTCACCTTCCTCACTGGTTCCACTTCAGGCCACTTTGTGAACTTGTCAGATTGCAACGTACAAGTACTCAAAGCCCCCAACAGCTCGGGGGAAGGGGCCGAGGATATCGAGCCCCCAGACCGAAAATGGCCAGGATAAAGGGATTGTTTGGAGAGCTTGAGCTGGTTGATGTATTTGTTTGGAGTGGAACTGGCATGCTTCACACTTGGTTACTTGTGCAGTTGCATCCTGGAGGGCTGTCGGCCAGAAGAAACCTTGCTGGAAAGCTTTGCCGGCAAGTGCTCTCGCGCCAATGTGGTGACCACATATGCCTCCATGTATCTCCGCCAACAGCTTCTGTCCGTCTTCCCGGGAAATGCACTTCAATTTCACTCTGTTGAATCTTCTTCTGTACAGTATGTCATCGACAAACTGGTACATACTTGATTGCCGGGCTACTTTCTCTGCTTCTTCTTGTTCCTCGGGAAGTTCTCCTGTCTGAAGGAAATGGACGATCTACTGTGCCCATGCCGGAGCTTGTGGCTCGACGACAAGGACTAAAGGCGCAAATGCTGCTGCGGGAACATCTGCTTCTACGGCAAGAATCTGGGATCCTGCCGGAGCATGATGCTCCCCGGCAAGTGTGTCGGGACACAGCTTGTCGGGAGCGTCTGCTTCAACGAAGCAAGCCCTAGGGCTTGTCGGAGCAGACTACTCCTCAGCTCTCTTTTGCGTTGATCTAGCCCCCTGTGGAAGGGAAATGACAAAGTAAACTGGGCGCTGCACCAGCTTCCTCTACTTCTTCTCATGCAGCCGCGCAGATTCATCCTTGTCAGGACTATGACTTGTCGGATCAGGGCTTATCGGGCCAGAGCTTGTCGGGGAAGCCCCCTGCTTGTCGCTGGACTCGCTTGCCGCAGCCGCTGGTTCATCATCTGCCTCCCTCTCCACTACTAACGCAGCACTAACCACTTGATTGGTTGCCGCCAGATATAGCAGCAACTTCTCTTGTGGCTTAGGTGCGACAAGTGTTGGAGTGGAGGACAAATATTTCTTCAAGTCTTGCGGCGCAGCCTCCGCTTCCGGAGTCCATTTCATTGGACCCGCCTTTTTCAAAATTTTGAAAAACGGCAGGGCGCGTTCAACAGACTTGGAAATGAACCTGCTAAGGGCATCAACGCAGCCGACAAGCCTTCGTACATCCTTGACTCGCTTCGGTGCTTCGATTTGCTCGATGGCCTTGATCTTGTCGGGATTGGCTTCGATCCCCCTCTGGGATACAAAGAACCCGAGAAGCTTGCCGGAAGGAACTCCAAACACGCACTTCTCGGGGTTCAGCTTGAGATTGATCTTTCGCAGATTTGCAAAAGTCTCGTCCAAATCTTGGATCAGAGTTTCTTTGTCCTTGCTCTTGACCACTATGTCATCCATATAAGCTTCTACATTTCTGTGCAGCTGTGGCTCAAAAGCATGACTGACTACTCTTGCAAATGTTGAACCAGCATTCTTTAGTCCGAAAGGCATCCGTACAAAGCAGTACGTGCCACATGGAGTAATGAATGCAGTTTTCTCTTCATCCTCTTCAGCCATGAAGATCTGATGATATCCTGAGTATGCATCAAGGAATGAAAGCAGATCACATCCTGCCGTGGAGTCGACAATCTGGTCAATGCGTAGCAAGGGAAATGGATCCTTGGGACAAGCGTTATTAACATCAGTGAAGTCAATACAAAGCCTCCACTTCCCGTTTGCTTTGCGCACGACTACTGGATTGGCTAACCACGTTGGATGGAGTACTCCTCGGACCAGGCCTGCTGCTTCCAATTTCTTGATCTCTTCTGCAATGAACTCTTGGCGCTCCACTGCTTGTTTCCTAACTCTCTGCTTGACGGGCCGTGCGTGAGGGCAGACGGCAAGGTGGTGCTCAATTACTTCCCTGGGAACGCCGGGGATGTCAGATGGTTGCCATACAAACACATCGACATTCGCCCGCAGGAAAGCAACGAGCGCGCTTTCCTATTTAGGGTCAAGCGTGGCACTGATGGTGAAGGTACCACCAGTGTCGTCCTCCTTGGCGGCCACTTTTTTTGTCTCTGGTGAAGCTATCTTTGCCTTCTTGCACTTGCCGGTGGAGCTCGATGGTGCATCCTCGACAGTAGCGCAGCACTCCGAAGAGGTGCGCTTGCCGGAGTGGGCATCAGAGTTACTCTTGCCGGACTTGGTCTTCTTCTTCCCCCCGGGAGCTTCAGCGGCAAGTGGTTTGCGTTCTACTGCGGCTGCTGCTTCCCGGTAGATCTTGTCGGTACAGATAAGTGCATCTTTCTTGTCGCCATGGACAGAAATAACACTTATCGGACCAGGCATCTTGAGCACATTGTAAGCGTAGTGAGAGGCTGCCATGAACTTGGCAAGCGCTGGACGGCCGAGTATCCCATTGTAGGGCAATGGGAAATCAGCAACATCAAATGTGACTCTCTCTATCCTGAAATTCAGCTTGCTGCCAAAAGTTACTGGCAGCGTGATCTTCCCCTTCGGCTTGCTCCTTCCCGGGTTTATTCCTTGAAAGGTACCAGTCTCTTCGAGCTCGCTGTCGGGGATCTGGAGCTTCTTGAGCACTGCGGAGGAGATCAGATTCAGGCCAGCCCCGCCGTCAACCAGCATCTTCGTGACTTTGAGGTTGCGGATTGTTGGTGAAACCAACATCGGCAAGCACCCGACCGCAGTGATGCGATCAGGGTGATCCTCAATGTCGAAGATGATGGGCGTGCTGGACCACTTCAGGGGCTTGCGCGACTCAACGGACGGTTCTGCTGTGTTCACTTCCCGCACCCACTGTTTGAGTTGGCGGTGCGAGGTGTGCAGAGAAGCACCGCCGTCGACGCACAAAACCTCTGTTGCCTTCTAGAACTCCTGCTCGTCAGTCTCATCTTCCTCCATCTCATCATCCTCATCTTCGTCTTCGTCCTTGTCGCGGCCACGGGGAGGCCTATCTCCTTGCCGCTGCTTGGCCTTTCCGCGGCGCCCTCCCCGGGCGGGACGCTTCTTGCCGGATCCTCCGCCACCTTCCTGGGCCTTCTCCTTGTCGCGGCGCTCGTATTCAGCTTTCTGTAGCTCTGCCATCTGCTCAACCTTCTTGCAAGCTTGGAGGTCGTGGCCCTTGGTGCGGTGGATCTTGCAGTACTACTTGCCGGAGCCGTCCTGCTTGTCGGCGGCTACCACAGCCTCGCCAGAGTCACCAGCCTTGGCCTTCTCGGAACCGCCTCCGTTGCCGGACTGCTCAACAACTAGCACATCCTTAGCCTTCCTCTTTCTGTTATTCCGCCTCCGGTTCCTCTTTGCCGGAGGAGCGTCCTCACTGTCAGATCCTTCTGCTCCTGCGTTCTCTCCGGGGAGTCTCCTCCCCTCTTCAGCCCGTGCACACTTGTCGGCCAGAGCATATAGCTCGCTGACATCTCTGATTTTGCACATCGCCATCTCCTCCCTCATCCTGTGGTTACGCACGTTCTGATGGAACACGCTGATGACCGCGGCAGGGTGGACGTCTGGGATGTTGCGCTGCACCTGGCTGAATCTCTGTATGTACTTGCGCAGGGGTTCTCCTTCCTTCTGGGCGAGCAGATGAAGATTGCTCTCCTGGCCATGGGGTTTGTGGCCGCCTGTGAAGCCGCCGACAAACTGATGGCACAGGTCCGCCCACGAAGAGATGGAGTTGTCCGGCACGTGCATGAGCCAAGATCTGACATTGGGCTTGAGCACCAGCGGGAAGTAGTTGGCAAGGATCTTCTCGTCGCGCCCTCCGGCAGCCTGCACCGCAATGGTGTAGACGCTGAGGAACTCCGACGGATGTATCCTGCCATCGTACTTCTCGGGCACGTCTGGCTTGAAGTTCTTGGTACTAGGCCACTGGACCTGCCGCAGCTCACGAGTGAACGAAGGGCAACCTACCGCGTACGGCAAGTCGCCTGGTTCCCCTGGCGCATGCATATCGACAGTGGGCCCAGCGCGCTGGTCAGATTGACGTCACGCTTCTCTTAGACGCTCGATGCGAGTGCGAGCGTCTTCGTGTCGTCGTTCTTGGAGGACTTGGCATTGACCGCGGCGAGCTCGCGGGTCCGACGACGCGGTGGAGTCGGTGTTGAGGTTGGCCCGGCGAGTCGGCGATCTTGGCCTTCGGGGCGGGGAGTGCACAGTGGTGGCACCCCCAACAGTCTTGCCGGCGTCGGCTTGCGCCTGGGCGTCTTGCCGGGGCTTCGATGTGCTCGGTTTCCGGGGCTTGTCGCCGTTGGCGAAGCCGATGAGGCTGTAAATGGCGGCCCTCCAGTCGTCGATCTTGTCTGGCGCTGGAGGGTAATCTAGAAGCAGCTGGGCTCGGGCCAGCGCTTCCTCTGGAGTGTTGGGTGGCGGTGGCGAGCGACGCGAGGTGCGAGACATGCTCAAACTTCTAACAGTGTTAGAAGGAGCAACATCTCGTCCAGGCGACCGCACTGCGCTCGTGCCGGCCTGTTGACGCGCGCGTTGGCCTTGAGCGTCCCGCGACCCACCAGCTTGGCCTTGTTCCAACGCGAGTACGGTGCTAGGAGCACCGTGGCGTTGTCGATCCTGCACCTCCTGGGAGGGGTGTGGTGGATGTGCAGACGCTGAACCTTGCGGGGCCTTGTCCTTGGACCGGGTGACGATGTGTGTCCCACCGTCGGCGCACGCTCCTCCGCCGGCGTCCACCCCACCGCCCGTTTGCTCAGGTGGTGGCAGGACAGTCGCAGACGGAGCGGCCACCTCCGAAGTCTTCTTCTTCGGTGGCATGTTGATGAAGATGTTGATGTAGCACGCGCAGACGCCGGATCAGATACGCACGACCTCGACGCTCCCCTACCTGGCGCGCCAGAGATGTCGTGGGGGACGAGCACCTATGGGGCATGGGGCCCCTTCTCGGTCGGGCAAGGGAGCGGAGGGCGCACGCAGAGCAGATCGAGGCGGGAGCACGCGTGGGATTTTACCCAGCTTCGGAGCTCTCCGGAGAGATAAAACTCCTACTGCTGCTTTGTGTTTGTATTTGTTCTTGCTTGAGAGCGTGGGTGTGGTGTATGAGTCGAATGAACCGAACTGAACTGCGGAACCCCTTCTACGTGCACATGGGCCTCCTTTTTATAGGTTAAAGGGGTCACCGACAGGTGGCAGCGTAGAAAGAGGGGTAAAAGAGTAAAAACGCAGGTTGGTACAACTGCTACCAACAGTGTCCCCTACCTAACTCTGACGGCAGGGGACAAGGGCATTTAATGCCCGTCTGGTCGCCCAAACAATGAAGGAAGCGACCGTTAGGGGCGCCACCAATCGCCACGATGGCCTCCTTGTCATCTCTTCTTGCCACCTCGCACCGCATGGCTGCACAGCGCCCCGCCACGTGCTCCTGGGATGGTCCTGGGGCGACACGTCGTCGGATGCGCTGGAGCTCGGGTGCAGAGTGGCAGCCTTGCCGCGGCAAGCGCCTTGCCGTGGCCGTTGTCCTGTCGCACCCGCAAGCTTGCCGCTCGCCGTGCCTTGCCGGGACGTGCGGGGCGTCGCGGCAAGTTTTCTGAAGTGCCTTGGTTGGCCTCCCCGGCAAGCTCCTCTTGCCGGGGTCTTTGTCCTTCCCGGCAAGCTCCTCTTGCCGGGGCCTTGTCTTCTCAGTTAACACTTTGTTCTTGAATGGCAGCAAATAGGAATAGCGGAGGACTTTGGCGGACGCCCGGCAAGCCTTGCTGCGGGACGCTGCGACTGCCCGTGCACAAGTTCGGGGTACTAAGGTACCCCTACTTTAGTACACCGACACCTCCTGATCAACAGGACCCCCGTTTCGACCGTAGTGCTCCAACACAAGTCCGTTTCGTCCGTTTTGCGGTACAGCACACCCCTCCCGATCAACAGGACCCCCGTTTCGACCGTAGGAGGTCCATTTCCTCCGTTTTGTGGTACGCCGCACCCCTCCCGATGAACAGGATCTCGTTTTGAACATGTCCAGTTGAACACAAGGCCGTTTCCTCTGTTCTGTGGTATGCTAGGCCTCGTTTCCATTGCCTGTTCCGTCCAAGCCGGTTGGATCCCACTCATTCCGTTGCCTCCCGATGAACACAACGCATTCCGTTGCCTCCCCATGAACACGACGACGACACTGTTTCTCCGTTTCGACCCAGCCATGTACACGAGCCCTGGCCGTACGTATGCGCGAGTAGGCGTTCGAGATCCCGCCCGTATGTACACATACGTGGTCGTATTTTCTTTCTTGCACACTGGCCGCTGTATGTACCTGTACATGCTACGTGCGCTCCTCTACTACAACATGTATGCGCCTATACTACGACACGTGCGTGCCTCTACTATGCCACATGCGTGCCTCTACATCCACCAGTATGTACGTACATGTTCGCGACCAGAATGACAACGCTACGTACGCTTCGACCAGGTGGGTCCCGACTGTTGGGCACTTCCTTGCGTGCGAAGATGTAGCTGGTGGGTCCCAAAAGCCAGTGGGCGAATCGTTTTTTTGCCCGGACGCACTTCCTTGCATGCGAAGGTGTAGCTGGTGGGTCCCAGCAGTCAGGGGGGAAACTTTTTTTCGTGAAATACGATGGGTCCTTGCTGTCAGGTGGAGGAATAATTATTTTGCGCGTAATAAGGAGGCACTTCCTTGTGGCCGCCGTTGACCCAGCTGTCAGCCTCTCCATGCATAGTACTCTTCCGATGGAAGTCGGTCGTTGACCACAATGACCACGCCGCGCCGAGAGCACCACGGCGGTGGACGATGGCGAGGTCCAGGAAGGGGACGATGCGAAGCCGGGGAAGATGCAACTGTCACATCCATAGTTCTGGTCTGCTCTGGTCTAGTTAGTCTTGTGTTGCATCATGTTGAAATTTCTTTTAAACCTGAAATGGGGATTTCCTAAACCCTAGCATCAAAGGAATTCACTAGGTTCAACTAAAACAGTTTCAGTGAATCCAAATGGCTTTCAAAAATGTTCATCATTTCTGGAAAATGCTAGAAGCATTGACCATAGGTGTTGCACATTTTTCCATGACATATTTGGGCTCTGAATTAAATCTTATAGTATTTGCATTTGGGCATTTAAATGCTATTTGAAAGTGCAACTATCCCTAGGTGTGGCATGGCATGGCATGGATACTTGAACCAGGTGGGTCCCGTCTGTCGGGCACTTCCTAACATCATTCCAAGATGAATATTTCAAGAAAAGCTCAATGAATGGCATGGCATGGATGAGAAAAGTGGATCCCTTAAAATGCTATGGATAAAAGGATTGGCTCAAGCTCAAAAGCTCAAGGCTCTACATTTTATATTTTAGTGATCCAAGATCACATTGAGTCTATAGGAAAAGCCAATACTATCAAGGAGGGATGAGGTGTTGAATAATGAGTTTCTTGCTCCACAGTGCTTAGTGATATGCTCCAAACCCCTCAACTACTTTCTCACATCCACATACGACCTAAACCAAAAGTCAAACTCGGCCCTACCGATTCTTTCTATCCGGCGCCACCGAGTTCAGATGTCATAGCCACTGCCAAAAACCCTAGGCAAATCGGTCTCACCGATAGGGATCTCGGTCTCACCGAGATGGGATTGTAATCTCTCTGTTTCCCTTCGTAACATTTCGGTACCACCGAGATGAGCGATCGGTCCCACCGAGATTGCAATGTAAACTCCATGTTTCCTTTTCGTAACATTTCGGTCCCACCAAAATGAGCGAACCGGTCCCACCGAGTTTACCTGACCAACTCTCTGGTTAGCTTATTAGCAAAATCGGTCCCACCGAGTTTGTGTAATCGGTCTCACCGAGATTACGTTATGCTCTAACCCTAACCATATCGGTCCCACTGAGTTGCATGTCGGTCCCACCGAAACTCCTAACGGTCAATAGATTTGCTGAATCGGTCCGACCGAGTTTACCAATTCGGTCCCATCGAGTTTGGCAAGTTGTGTGTAATGGTTAGATTTTGTGTGGAGGCTATAAATACCCCTCCACCTCCTCTTCATTCGTGGAGAGAGCCATCAGAACAAACCTACACTTCCAACTTGCTGTTTCTGAGAGAGAACCACCTACTCATGTGTTGAGGCCAAGATATTCCATTCCTACCATATGAATCTTGATCTCTAGCCTTCCCCAAGTGGCTTTCCACTGAAATCTTCTTTCCACCAAATCCAAATCCTGTGAGAGAGAGTTGAGTGTTGGGGAGACTATCATTTGAAGCACAAGAGCAAGGAGTTCATCATCAACACACCATTTGTTACTTCTTGGAGATTGGTGTCTCCCAGATTGGCTAGGTGTCACTTGGGAGCCTCCGACAAGATTGTGGAGTTGAACCAAGGAGTTTGTAAGGGCAAGGAGATCGCCTACTTCATGAAGATCTACCGCTAGTGAGGCAAGTCCTTCGTGGGCGACGGCCATGGTGGGATAGACAAGGTTGCTTCTTCGTGGGCCCTTCATGGGTGGAGCCCTTCGTGGACTCGCACAACCTTACCCTTTGTGGGTTGAAGTCTCCATCAACGTGGATGTACGATAGCACCACCTATCGGAACCACGACAAAAACATCTGTGTCTCAAATTGCGTATGAATCCTCCAAACCCTTCCCTTTACATTCTTACAAGTTGCATGCTTTACTTTCCGCTGCTCATATACTCTTTGCATGCTTGCTTGAATTGTGTTAAGATTGCTTGACTTGTGCTAAGATAGCTAAAATCTGCCAAAGACTAAAATTGGCAAAAGGATAAGTTTTTATTTGGTCAAGTAGTCTAATCACCCCCCTCTAGCCATACTTTCGATCCTACACTATTAAATATTTTAAATGCTCAAATAATCATAAACTAAAATGTTTACTGTTGGATATATTCCAAATAGTAGTCATGATTAGTTTCATGATTTTTGGAAATGCCCTGACATTTTTAATAAAGCACTGAAGTTACAGAAATAATAGAAAACATGAATTAATATAAAGAAAGGAACTTACTTGGCAAGGTCCACCTGGCATGGCACTGTAGCAGCCCAGCTGGGCAAAGCCAGCCCAGCCCACCTGGCCCTTCCCCTGTCGTCTTCCTCGTGACAGAAGGACGCCGGGCATGTGCCCCATGCGCGCGGCCACGCGCCCTAGCCACCTCCTGCTTGCCGCTCCTCCTCGATGCTCTGGACGCCCTGGAAGGCGACACGCACGCCCGACCCCTCTCGCTCTTTCCCGAGGCCCTCCGCCCCTCTGCTCCTTCTCTCTCGCCCGAACCCGAGCGCCGCCATCGCCACCGACGACATTCACTACGGCCATAGCCATCGCCTCGCCTCTCCGTTGTGTCCAGACGCCCCGCAGACGTCCGTATCGTCTCCATGCTGACTCATGCGAGCTCGGAGGCCTTAAATCGTTGACATCGTTTTCGTCTTCAAGCTCAGGCATCGTCGACCGCCGCCACCGATTCGCCTGCGGCCTTCCCTGAGCACGTAGAGCCTACCCGTCGATGCGTTGTGAGATCTCTGTCCTTTCTCCCTTGTTACCTCCATCCCTTTCGATCCCTAGCATCAGCAATTGCCGTGGAGGAGCTTCCCCTGCCGCCGGCCATGTCGCCGCCGTCACTGCAGCTGCTTGAGCTCGATTCGGAGCGCGTCACCACGCTCAGGAAGCCACCAGGAGCCTAACGCACATGCTAACTCGCCCTCCCGTGCACCACAGCGCCAACCACGCACTCACCCAAACTTTGGCGCCGCCGCGAGCTCACTTCCGGTGAGCTCTAGCCATCCCCGCTGCTGCCGCATGCCGCCCTAGATGCGGGCGAGCCCCATCTCCCCGCGCGTGCCCTCCGATGCTCGATTGGGCGCCAGAGGAGCAATCCCGAGCCCTCCGCCGCGTTCGGCCTCGCCGGCGGCTAAACACCGGCGGGTTGACCGCTTTGACCACCGTTGGTTTAGCCCCGGTTGACCAGGGGATTTGACCTCCCCTGGGTCTATGACATGCGGGCCCCGCCCGGCAAATTAATCTAGTTTAAGTAAAACTTAATTAGAATGACCCAGGTTAGTACTAACTAAACTAGATTAGTTTACCTAACCACTAACACACGGGCCCACAAGTCAGATTTGACCTGGACCGGCTCTGTTGACCTGCTGACGTCACACTAAGGTCAGGCTGACGCTGTAAATCATTTTCTGGATTAAAACAATTCAGAGATTCCAGAAACTTGTATAAAGTTAAAAAATTCATAGTAATTCAACCGTAACTCCAAATGAAATAAATAATATATGAAAAATGATCAGAAAAATCCAATCTATCCATCTGTACTGGTTTCATGCATGTTAGAACAACTTATGACTACTGTTTAGGAAAAATGGAACGAATGGCATTTAAATAACCACATGTGGAGTTTGAATTTGAATCTTAGATTCAAACCAACTCCATTTAACTTGCTGCTAGCTGCATTAGCTCAAACCACGGCATATTGCCATGTCATGATCATGCATCATATTGTGCATTGCATTGATTGTGTTTCCTTCTGTGTTGCCGGTATTTGTTCCCTCTCAGTAGACGTGTTCCGACGATGAGTCCGATGACATCGATGAAGAGCTATATCATGTTCAGAAGTGTGCCAGGCAAGCAAAACCCCCTTGTTCATTCCGATACAATCCCACTCTCTCGCTCCTGCTCTCTTTTACTGCATTAGGACAACAAGGACTCATGTTTTACTTGCTGCGGTAGTTGAAACCCTTTTTCTCTGCATGACCTGTCATTGCCACAGTAAATAGATGAAACCCACAAGCATGAGGAGGAGTTGTTCGAGCCCTGATGTGTGATACGTCTCCAACGTATCTATATTTTTTGATTGTTCCATGCTATTATATTACCCCTTTTGGATGTTTATGGGCTTTATTTTACACATTTATATCATTTTTGGGACTAACCTACTAACCGGAAGCCTAGCCCATATTGCTGTTTTTTTGCCTATTTTAGTATTCGAAGAAAACGAATAACAAACGGAGTCGAAACGGAATGAAACCTTCGGGAGCGTGATTTTTGGAACGAACATGATCCGGAGAGCTTGGAGTGCAAGTCAAGAAGCTTCCGAGGGCCCCACGAGATAGGGGGCCACGCCCCCCCTGTAGGGCGCGCCCCCTGTCTCGTGGAGCCCTCGGGCGGCCACCGACATACTTCTTCCTCCTATATATACCTACGTACCCCAAAAACATCCAGGAGCACCATGAAACACAATTTCCACAGCCGTAACCTTCTGTATCCGCGAGATCCCATCTTGGAGCCTTCGCTGGCACTCTGCCGGAGGGGGAATCAACCACGGAGGGCCTCTACATCACCATCCTTGCCCCTCTGATGAGTTGTCAGTAGTTTACCACATACCTACGGGTCCATAGTTATTAGCTGGATGGCTTCTTCTCTCTTTTTGGATCTCAATACAATGTTCTCCCCCTCTCTTTTGGAGATCTATTCGATGTAAACTCTTTTTGCGGTGTGTTTGTCGAGATCCGATGAATTGTGGATTTATGATCAAGTTTATCTATGAATAATATTTGCATCTTCTCTGAATTCTTTTATGTATGATTGAGTTATCTTTGCAAGTCTCTTCGAATTATCAGTTTGGTTTGGCCTACTGGATTGGTCTTTCTTGCCATGTGAGAAGTGCTTAGCTTTGGGTTCAATCTTGCGGTGTTCTTACCCACTGACAGAAAGGGTTGCAAGACACGTATTGTATTGTTGCATGTGTTTATCCCTCTACATCATGTCATCTTCCTTAATGAGTTACTCTGTTCTTCTGAACTTAATAATCTAGATGCAGGCAGGAGTCGGTCGATGTGTGGAGTAATAGTAGTAGATGCAGGCAGGAGTCGGTCTACTTGTTATGGACGTTATGCCTATATACATGATCATGCCTAGATAATCTCATAACTATTCGCTTTTCTATCAATTGCTCGACAGTAATTTGTTCACCCACCATAATACTTATGAAATCTTGAGAGAAGCCACTAGTGAAACCTATGGCCCCCGGGTCTATGTCTTATCATATTTGCTTTCAATCTACCTTTATTTGCATATTTACTTTTTGCATCTATATTATAAAATACCAAAAATATACTTATCTTATCATACTATCTTTATTAGATCTCACTTTCGCAAGTGGCCGTGAAGGGGTTGACAACCCCTTTATTGCGGTGGTTGCGAGTTCTCAGTTTGTTTGTGTAGGTGCGTGGGACTTTTGAGGAGCCTCCTACTGGATTGATACCTTGGTTCTCAAAACTGAGGGAAATACTTACACTACACTTTGCTGCATCACCCTCTCCTCTTCGAGGAAAACCAACGCAAGCTCAAGACGTAGCAAGAAGGATTTCTGGTGCCATTGCCGGGAAGGTCTTCGCTCAAGTTAAGACATACCAAGTACCCATCACAAACCCATCTCCCTCGCATTTACATTATTTGCCATTTGCCTCTTGTTTTCCTCTCCCCCACTTCACCCTTGCCGTTTTATTTGCCCTCTCTTTCCCAATCTTCTCTTCTCTCTTTTACTTGCCCTTTCGTTTGCTTGTTTGGTTGGATTAGATGCTTATTTATTGTTAAACAGATAACCTAGGATCTATGGATACTCATCCGCTTGCTAATCTTTTTAAGAGATCCAATTATGATGAACCAATTGCTAGTGAGTTTTGCGCGCTAGATTATCTTTATGAAGCTTTGCTTAACTTTGTGAATCTGAAAATTATGATGAAGAAATTTATGAACAGATTCACGATAACTCCTTGAATAAAAAGCATGATTGCAATGATTTTACTATAAATTCTATTGATGTCAATTGTGCTAATAATATGCAAAACCCTAAGCTTAGGGATGCTAGTTTTGCTATGTCTACTACTTGTTTCAATGATCATGATTGGGGTGATTCTTCTTATAACCTTGAAAATTTATTTAAGCCCCATGATGAATATGAGATTGATAATAATGTTTGCAATAATATTGAAAGTGGGTTTGGAAGATTGTCAACATTAGATCCCGCATTTTATGAGTATGTTCAATCTTATGATATTTTTGATAAAGGTGGGTTCAGAAAGGTCATGACTGTAGCTAATATTAATCCCACTATCTTGGAAGAGTATCAACTTTGCATGCATGTCGATCATGTTGAGAATATGTTTTGTGATAGCTATTTTGTTGAATTTTCCTATGATCCTACATGTAATTATTATGAGAGAGGAAACTATGGTTGTAGAAATTTTTATCTTATTAAATTACCTCTCGTCATGTTGAGATTGCTATCATCTCTTTCTTCTTCCTTGCATATGCTAGTATTTGCTTGCCTTGCAAATTTGTTTGCTTATAACATGCCTATGCATAGGAAGTATGTTAGACTTAGATGTGTTTGTCACGTGTTTCATGATGCTCTCTTTGTGCTTTAATTCTTGTCTTTCATGTGAGCATCATTAAAATTATCAATGCCTAGCTAGGGGCGTTAAACGATAGCGCTTGTTGGGACGCAACCCAATATTCTTCATTGCTGTTATTTAATAAATCATGCATCTACCTTCTTTTTAGATGTGTTTTTATCTTTTAATTAGTGTTTGTGCCAAGTAGAACCTATAGGATAACCTACGATGATAGTTGATTTGATTCTGCTGAAAAACAGGAACTTTGCACGCACGAATATAATTTTGTTAAATCACAGGAACGTGATTTTGCGTTGATTCTTTTTGATTCTGTTCAATAGACAAATTGTCCAGGACTTCCTATTTTGGTAGGATTTTTAGAGTTCCATAAGTTTGCGTTAGTTACAGATTGCTACAGAGTGTTCTGTTTTTGACAGATTCTGTTTTTCGTGTGTTGTTTGCCTATTTCAATGCATCCATGGCTAGTAATTCAGTCTATGAACCATTAAGAAGTTGGAATACAGTAGGTTTAACACCAAAATAAATAAATAATGAGTTCATTGTAGTAACTTATGTGGTGCTTTTGTTTTCTTTCAATAACATTGTGTTGTGAAGTTTTCAAGTTTTGGGTAAAGCTTTTATGGACTATGGAATAAGGAGTGGCAAGTGCCTAAGCTTGGGGATGCCCATGGCACCCCAAGATATTCAAGTATATCCAAAAGCCTAAGCTTGGGGATGCCCTGGGAAGGCATCTCCTCTTTCGTCTTCGTTCATTGGTAACTTTACTTGGAGCTATATTTTTATTCGCTACATGATATGTGTGTTTGGCTTGGAGCATAGTGTATTATATTAGTCTTTGATTTTTAGTTTACCACAATCATCCTTGCTATACACACCTTTTGGGAGAAGCCTATTTGATTAGAATTTGCTAGAATACTCTATGTGCTTCACTTATATCTTTTGAGCTTGATAGTTTTTGCTCTAGTGCTTCTCTTATATCTTTTAGAGCACGGTGGTGTCTTAATTTTGAAGAAATTGCTAGTCTATCATGCTTCACTTATATTATTTTGAGTCTTTTAGAACAGCATGGTATTTGCTATGATCATAAAGTTGGTCCTAGAATGATGAGCATCCAAGTTGGGTATAATAAAAACTATCATAGAAAGTGAATTGGATGCTATGATCAATTTGATGCTTGATAATTGTTTTGAGATATGGAGGTAGTGATATTAAAGTCATGCTAGTTGGGTTATTATTAATTTAAAGAATGCTTGTGTTGAAGTTTGTGATTCCCGTAACATGCACGTATGGTGAACCACTTTGTGATGAAGTTGGAGCACAATTTTATTTATTGATTGTCTTCCTTATGAGTGGCGGTCGGGGACGAGCGATGGTCTTTTCCTACCAATCTATCCCCCTAGGAGCATGCGCGTAGTGCTTTGATTTTTGATGACTTATAAATTTTTGCAACAATTATATGAGTTCTTAATGTTGAGTCCATGGATTATACGCACTCTTTCACCCTTCCACCATTGCTAGCCTCTCTTGTACCGTGCAACTTTCGCTGGTACCATAGACCCGCCATTTACCTTCCTCAAAACAGCCACCATACCTACCTATTATGGCATTTCCATAGCCATTCCGAGATATATTGCCATGCAACTTTCCACCGTTCCGTTCATATGACACACATTACTTTTGTCATATTGCTTTTTGCATGATCATGTAGTTGACATTGTATTTGTGGCAAGGCCACCTTCATAATCTTCATACATGTCGCTCTTGATTCATTGCATATCCCGGTACACCGCCGGAGGCATTCATATAGAGTCATATCTTGTTCTAGCTTTGAGTTGTAAATCGATAAAAGTGTGATGATCTTCATTATTAGAGCATTGTTCTAGTGAGGAAAGGATGATGAAGGCTATGATTCCCCCACAAGCCGGGATGAGACTTCGGACTTTACAAAAAGAAAAAAAAAAGAGAAAGGCCAAAAAGAAAAAAAGGCCAAAGAAAAAAAAAGAAAAAAATATAAAATGAGAGAGAAAGAGAGAAGGGACAATGCTACTATCTCTTTTTCCACACTTGTGCTTCAAAATAGCACCATGATCTTCATGATAGAGAGTCTCATATGTTGTCACTTTCATATACTAGTGGGAATTTTTCATTATAGAACTTGGCTTGTATATTCCAATGATGGGCTTCCTTAAAAGTTCCAGGTCTTCGTGAGCAAGCAAGTTGGATGCACCCCACTTAGTTCCTTTTGTTGAGATTTCATATATTTTATAGGTCTAGTGCATCCGTTGCATGGCAATCGCTACTCACTCACATTGATATCTATTAATGGGCATCTCCATAGCCCGTAGATACGCCTAGTTGATGTGAGACTATCTTCTCCTTTTTGTCTTCTCCACAACCACCATTCTATTCCACATACAGTGCTATGTCCATGGCTAACGCTCATGTATTGCGTGAAAGTTGAAAAAGTTTGAGATTATTAAAGTATGAAACAATTGCTTGGCTTGTCATCGGGGTTGTGCATGATTAAATACTTTGTGTGATGAAGATAGAGCATAGCCAGACTATATGATTTTGTAGGGATAACTTTCTTTAGCCATGTTATTTTGAGAAGACATGATTACTTTGATTAGTATGCTTGAAGTATTACTATTTCTTATGTCAATATGAACTTTTATTTTGTATTCATTTGGATTTGAACATTCATACCACAATAAAATTACATTATGAATTATGCTAGGTAGCATTCCACATCAAAAATTCTATTTTTATCATTTACCTACTCGAGGAGGAGCAGGAATTAAGGCTGGGGATGCTTGATACGTCTCCAACGTATCTATAGTTTTTGATTGTTCCATGCTATTATATTACCCCTTTTGGATGTTTATGGGCTTTATTTTACACATTTATATCATTTTTGGGACTAACCTACTAACCGGAGGACCAGCCCATATTGCTGTTTTTTTTTGCCTATTTCAGTATTTCAAAGAAAAGGAATATCAAACAGAGTCCAAACAGAATGAAACCTTCGGGAGCGTGATTTTTGGAACGAACATGATCCGGAGAGCTTGGAGTGCAAGTCAAGAAGCTTCCGAGGGCCCCATGAGATAGGGGGCCGCCCCCCTATAGGGCGCCCCCTGTCTCGTGGGCCCCTCGGGCGATCACCGACGTACTTCTTCCTCCTATATATACCTACATACCCCGAAAACATCCAGGAGCACCATGAAACACAATTTCCACCGCCGTAACCTTTTGTATCCGTGAGATCCCATCTTGGAGCCTTTTCCGGCACTCTGCCGGAGGGGGAATCAACCATGGAGGGCCTCTACATCAACATCCTTGCCCCTCCGATGAGTTGTGAGTAGTTTACCGCAGACCTACGGGTCCATAGTTATTAGCTAGATCACTTCTTCTCTCTTTTTGGATCTCAATACAATGTTCTCCCCCTCTCTTGTGGAGATCTATTCGACGTATGCTCTTTTTGCGGTGTGTTTGTCGAGATCCGATGAATTGTGGGTTTATGATCAAGTTTATCTATGAATAATATTTGAATCTTATATGAATTATTTTATGTATGATTGAGTTATCTTTGCAAGTCTCTTCGAATTATCAGTTTGGTTTGGCCTACTAGATTGGTCTTTCTTGCCATGGCAAAAGTGCTTAGGTTTGGGTTCAATCTTGCGGTGTTCTTACCCAGTGACAGAAAGGGTTGCAAGACACGTATTGTATTGTTGCCATTGAGGATAACAAGATGGGGTTTATATCATGTTGCATGTGTTTATCCCTCTACATCATGTCATCTTGCTTAATGCGTTATTCTGTTCTTATGAACTTAATACTCTAGATGCAGGTAGGAGTCTGTCGATGTGTGGAGTAATAGTAGTAGATGCAGGCAGGAGTTGGTCTACTTGTTATGGATGTGATGCCTATGTACATGATCATGCCTATATAATCTCATAACTATTCGCTTTTCTATCAATTGCTCGACAGTAATTTATTCACCCACCGTAATACTTATGCTATCTTGAGAGAAGCCACTAGTGAAACCTATGGCCCCCGGGTCTATCTCTTATCATATTTGCTTTCAATCTACCTTTATTTGCATCTTTACTTTTGCATCTATATTATAAAATACCAAAAATATATTTATCTTATCATACTATCTTTATTAGATCTCACCTTCGCAAGTGTCCGTGAAGGTATTGACAACCCCTTTATTGCGTTGGTTGCAAGTTCTCAGTTTGTTTGTGTAGGTGCGTGGGACTTTTGAGGAGCCTGCTACTGGATTGATACCTTGGTTCTCAAAACTGAGGGAAATACTTACGCTACACTTTGCTGCATCACCCTCTCCTCTTCGAGGAAAACCAACGCAAGGTCAAGACGTAGCAATGTGCCTACTCATTCATGCTTGCTTGTCATGCCTGCTATTGCTTAGAGTTGAGTCAGGTCTGATACATCGAGGGTGAATTGGAATGGTGTTGAACATGTCCTACTGTGTGTGAGCTAAGTGTGTGTACACGATTTGGTAAAGGTAGCGGTGAGAGGCCATGTAGGAGTACATGGTGGGTTGTTTCATTGAAACCGCCCTCAAGAACTGAGTTCTGTGTTTGTGATCCATGAACAGCTACTACTACACATTGAAATGCTTAAGTGCCCCTCTCGACTTATTAATCAACTCGATCTCTGTCCAGGAGTGGCAACTAGTTTCTGGTGTTTGTAGGTAGTGTTAGTAGTCTACCAAGTGGCACCCGGTACAGGTGGGCTTGGGACAGACTAGGCACAGTGGCATGGTGTACCAAGTGGCACCTGGATGGTGGGCTTGGGAATCCTGCTCACATCGTTTGGGGTCGTGAGCGACACCCCGGCCGGATCTCCTTGCGGATGGAACCCGAATAGGCGATAAACCTGGACTAGAGACTTGTGTGGTTAATCAGGTCGTGGCCGACTCCCTCTCCAGGCTTCCTCTTGAAGGTTGCCGAGATACACGACGTGTACATGGTGGTAAGTGGTGAGAGCGTGTGTGAAGAAGTACACCCCTGCAGGGCTAACATCATCTATTCGAATAGCCGTGTCCGCAGAAAAGGACTTCTGGGTTGCCTGTACAGTTCATAGACAAGTGAAAGTGGATACTCTAAAATACGCAAGATAAGCGTGAGTGCTATGAATGGCGTTCTCGTAGGGAGACGGAGCGGATCCATAGTGGTGTATTGATATGATGAATATGTGTACTCGTGTGCGCCACCTCAAAAGAGTTACTTGCAGTCGTAGATCAGGATAGCCACCAAGTCAAAGCTGGCTTGCTCTAGTTAAACCCCAGCATCCCCTTTGTTGACAACGATGCATATGTAGTTAGTTCTGATGTAAGCCTTGTTGGGTACATTTGTACTCACGTTTGCCTATTTTATGTTTTTGCAGAGACTTCCTTCTCACTAGTACTTCCGCGTGGACTTCGACGTTTAGCTTGTTACCTCAGCTACGATCTTGTGCCCTCCGCAGGATCTGGTAGATAGTCAGGCTTCTCAGCCTTTTCATTTATAGATGTCTGTACACAAACATGATGAGCTTCCGCATGTTCTTTGACTTGTTTGCTCTGAGTGTTGGGTCATGAGACCCATGTTTGTAATATCTCGCTCCTCGGAGCCTATTGAATAAGATACTTGAGTTGTAGAGTCATGTTGTGATGCAATGTTGTATTTGCACATATCGAGCATATTGTGTGTATATTATTGAAATTCTTGGTATGTGTGGGATCTGACTATCTAGTTGTTTATCCTTGGTAGCCTCTCTTACCGGGAAATGTCTCCTAGTGCTTCCACTGAGCCTTGGTAGCTTGCTACTGCTCCAGAACACTTAGGCTGGCCGGCATGTGTCCTTCTACGTTCCTGTGTCTGTCCCATCGGGGAAATGTCACGCGGTGTCTACCGGAGTCCTGTTAGCCTACTACAGCCCGGTTTACCGGAGTCCTGCTAGCCCAGTTGCTACAGCCCGGATTCACTCGCTGATGACTGACACGTTTGTTGCTGGGTCATGTATGCCTGTCCCTGTAAGTTAGTGCCACTTTGGGTTCACGACTAGCCATGTCAGCCCGGGCTCCTTATCAAATGGATGCTAGCGACACTATCGTATACGTGTGCCAAAAGGCGCAAACGGTCCCCGGCCTGGTAAGGCGACACCCGTGGGAATACCGTGCGTGAGGCCGCAAAGTGATATGAGGTGTTACATGCTAGATCGGTGTGCCATTGAGTCGGGGTCCTGACAGCTTTGGTATCAGAGCTTGACTGCCTGTAGGATTACCAAGCCAAACTGGTCGAAGTTGAGTCTAGAAATTCTTTAGTTATATAAGGGAATTGATTGTGGGATGGAACGTAAGGCTCTTTTACTCCTTCATCTTATGCCCTTCTGATCTGAGTCATCTTATCTTTCCTACGGGGTTATGGAACTAGGCTATCTCTTCTTTCTATCAGGATCACGTGTTACTAATCTGTAGTCTTCTAAGATTGTTGGATATAAGCTAGTTCAGTTTCTACTACTTTCATGTATTCATAGTTGATCCCAGAACCTTGATATTGTGCTTCTGAGTGGTTATGCCACCACTTTTCAAGATGTCTCAAACCTTTTTGTGTATTTATAGCCGTTATGCTGTCCGAGTCGTCCCAGGTTTCTGAACAGTTTGATGCATTTGCAAATCCCTTGTTACCGTTCCAAAGTTCCTTTGTGCCAGATCAACCACACCAACTGGTGTGTTGAGGTACTTCATTGCCTCGGCATTTATGTTGGAACTATTATTATGACCCTAGGTGTCTTAGGGGATCATCTTGTGATCTAGCCATGTTTTGTGTTCCTAGTGTGATGACTCTGGCCATCATTCTCGAAAGCATCCCGTGATGCCATTTAGTTAGTAGGCATTCTATTCCTGGGTTTTGAACCCGAGACTCACCCTACTTACCTCATGTTGATAGTCTTTGCTCGTTCCTTTAGGATATTAGTAATCTTTGCATTATTCCTCGAGGTCCATGGTATTTCCTTCTTCCAAATACTATGAACCGCTTATGGCAGAAGTTTGTAGGATCAAAAGATCACAACAGGAGTGCTCTCGATGAGATCTCCATTTTTTATTGTGACTCAACCAGCTCAACCTTTCTGCATGGGTTATCCGAAAGAAATATTTTGAACTCGTTCGACATGCTATTCCATGCATCCACAACTCAGAAAATCATATGTTCTTTTGGGTTGTCCCTCTTTAGTTGTCTTCTGACCTCGTCTGTCAATTGATAGTAAGGAGTAATTGTGCAATCGGGTTTATCAATGCCTATTATTCTTGTGTTCCGTGAAGCCATTCTATTCCGGAATGACTAGGAGAAACAAACTCCAGTACCTTATCCATTTCCAGGATTGGGTCAAAGCAGTTGTACTCTGCAGATCAAGTTGAAAATCCAGCTTTTGTTCTATTCTACCATGGGGTATTTCCATCTTTATATTAAGAATATCAGGGATTGCACACCATCCAATGAACTCTTGATACAGTGATACTTCTCGCCATCATTATCCATTCCTCGGTTTCCGTGTTGTCACAACCGGAATGCCGACAAATGAACTATGATGTGTGAAATCAATACTCCTGGCAACCCCGTTGCCTGGTAGTTAAGGGACAATAATTTCATTCTTCTAAGATTGATTGTGCTACCTAGTCCTTAGTTCTGGTGCACTCTTCGGTCGGTGAGTTAGGATTTTGTCAATCCCTCGCTCATTTGATCATATCGTCTTGCCTTGAAAAGCAAGATTGTTCTCGAGCTTAGCAACATATCGGTGGTTCGTGATTTTCTAAATATCTTCACGGAAGTTGTCGTGGATTTGTCACGGCAGATGTCCATCGTGTCAGGACTTAGTCGCGAGGCCAACGCACCTATGTGGTAGCTTGAGAGGGGTTGAGCGGAATCGAGAGACGCAACACAAGACAGGGATTTAGACAGCTTCGGGCCCCGGGAAACATCATCCGGTAAAAACCCTACATGCTGTTTGAGGCTAGGTCTCATTATCATCACGAGGGAGTCGCCGTAAACTGGCTCTCCTCTTTGTGTCAAGCCCTAAGATGGCTTCTTCTTGCTTGTAGCTTGTCCCCCTTTGGGGAGCCCTGCCCCTCCTTATATATGTTGAAGGGGCGGGTTACATGACTAGTCCTAGTAGGATTAGGATTAATCTATTACAAGTGGAGTCCTAGTCTTGCTTCCTTTGTAGGAGAATAGTCCTTACGCTTTCCTCATAAACCGGCCCACCATTAAACGTGAACCGGCCTTCTGGGCCTTGGGCCTCGTCATCCATCTAACCCGCCCACCGGGTTACTAAATAACCGCCAAGACCGGGCGGGTAGCCCGTGAACCACCAAGCTCCAGGCGGGTTACCAGTGAGTCGTCTAGTCCGGCCGGGTTATACTTCCGGCCGGTTTACACCACGGGGTATATCCCAGACATTAGCCCCCAGTTTAATTTGGATTTATCCATGTTAAACTGATCCTCTAGAATAAAACTCAAGAACAAATTTATCAGGTTGTGTTCCGGGTTGAGAATTCTTGTAAACCGGCATCTGATCATCCTTAAGTCCTTGTCATTTCCTCCTTCTAGAAAATCCGGGTCAACAAGCCGGCTTCATACTCAATTTGCTAACATTGGTTTCTCAGAGAGAAATTTTTTGAAGAATAATCCACTTGAGTCGGCTTCCAAAGCGCCGATTTAAGAAATATTGGTGTTGAAATACTCATATGATATTCAGCCGGTTTGAAGATGGAAAACTTGCCGGTTTAATATTATCAAAATTGCCGGTTTGTAAATTTGGATGGCACCGAGTCTTAATTGTTACCGACACCGGGTCATAATTGTTGCAAACACCGGGTTAATCTGGTTTGCTCAGAACTGAGAATTTGAAGATTTTTCTCCCTTATATCCATATTACCTGTAGCCCCCAAATCTTGAGCAAAACAAAGTGATGGCTTAAGACATGCTGCAATATAAATACTGCCACTTTTGAAGAAATCCATGTTGTTCATCCCAGTCACTAGTAAAAACTTGAATACTCCATATTATGTAGCCCCCAAGTGCCGGGTTGTTATGCTTGCAGCAACCTGGGACTTGTACTTGCCTGATGCTTAATAAACTTCAACCAGTGTAGTCCCCAAGGGCCGGGTCATTATGCAATAATGAGCAGGGACTTTGTAAATATAATCATATAGACTTGAGCAGTGATGTGTAGCCCCCAAGGGCCGGGTCATTATGATATGATGAGTTGGGTCTTCAATAAGATGAGCAAAAAATGACTTTGCATTAGCCCCCAAGTGTCATGGTGCATGCTCGCAGTGACATGAGACTTGCATATTTGATATAATCTCAACTTTGAATAATGTAGCCCCCGAGTGCCGGGTCGTAAGCCTGCAGCGACTCGGGACTATTCCTTCCATTGCAGAATAAATCATATTCATCTACAGAATAATATCCACTGCGCTAAAGCGACTTTGAAAACCTCAATCATAATATTAATAACCATAATAAAAATCCAGCCATGTTGGCTATTCTCCAGTATGAAAACCTTATTCATCCAATATCATAATGAAAATTCAGCCAAGTTTGGCTATTTGAATAATATAACCCAATCATTTATAAGCGCATGATTCCAATGGCGCAATCCAAATATATACTGGCGACTTATAGTCCAAAGCCAAGCTGGCTTAATAAACACCGGATAATTTCTCATCATATACTGGCGACTTATCGTCTTAAAGCCAGGCCGGTTTAATAAACACAGAATAATTTATAATCATGCTTTATTCAACCTGTTTCTGGATACAACAAGTTAAAGTGTCCTGGCGGTTTACCGTCGGACGGGTCATAATGCCCAACATATAACCCAGGTTTATAACCAAGGCTGCACTTAAGAATAATCAAATATGAAATATATCATACCTGTGACATTGAATAACATCATTGGCTTACCAACTTTTTCTAGTAAGGGTGATAACCCCAATCTTGAGTAATGATAACTCCTTTCATACTATGCCGGTTTATGATAAAACCGCACCGGGTTGTGATAAACACCGGTTTAACCATATATAATACTGGCGACTCGTAGTCAAACCAGACCGGGCTGATAGTCTCCGGATTATGATTTGATCATGTACTGACAACTTGTAATTGAAAGCCAAGCCGGGTTAATGGACACCGGTTTACTCCATAATAAGATGGTAATATAAAATCAAACCGGGCAGATAGTCTCCGGATTAAGATTTAACCGTGTTCCGCCAATTTGTAATTGACAGTCGAAACGGATTAACAATGTCGGTTAAAAAAACGCAACAAAAACAATAGCCATTTAAGAGAAAGACTGAAGCAAAAGGCAATGATAAAACCGTTTGCAAGAAAAATGCTTTATTGAGCTGATCAGATGGTGTTACCATGGTCAGACAGGATCAAGCCCCCAATAGGTGTGGCGATGGTTCAAGTCAGCCAGGTCCCCAAATGAAACCGTGGCATTTATGCCGATCAAAGGCATGGCAATGGTTCGGGTTCGACCAAGCCCCCAAGTGATTCCGTGGCCTTAGGCCGATCAAGAGGCGTGACTGGTTCAGACATGACCATGTCCCCAAGTGATCTGGTGGCTTTCGCCTATCAAAAGGTGTTGCATTGGTTCGGACGCGACCAAGCCCCCAAGTGATATTGTGGCATTGCGCCGATCAAGAAGTGTGACTATGGTTCAGACATGACCAAGCCCCCAAGTGATCAATAACATGATAAGCCAATAAGGCATGATACCCATGTTTGAACCGCGCATCATGGCAGCAGGTCCTCTTTGGCACCCTTTAACTTTTTGCAAGAGATAAATCCTTCTTGAGCCGGACGTTAAACCAGATATTGAGAGCTTCAAAGCTTCGTGGGAGACATCTTTCCCTTGAACCAGATTTTAAACCGGAATCTTCATTTTCAGCCGGAAATTTTCTAACGGCCTTTAAACTCGAACTTGCGAGAAGTTAATTCCTTTTTGAACCGGAAATTCTTAAACCGGATTTGAGAGCTTCAGTGAGACTAGCTTCCCTTGAGCCAGATTTTAAACCGGAATCTTTTCTGATTACCCGGAACTTCTTCATTGAGCCGGGATTTTGTAATTGTCATATACTTTCTAAGTCGGAAATTTTCTGACGGCCTTCAAATAACAGTAGCCTCCGGGACCGGGTTATCTTTCCCTCCATTGTCCTGGGGTTTTTAAATTTGCTGAAACTGGCAAGACTTGTTGCGTCATATCACCGTAGCCCCCGAGTCTCAAGGTGACTCGAAGAGTTGGCTTGAGATTCTCCATATTTGACCGTCATATAAACCGGCATAACTTGTATATCATTGGTGTTGATAGCATGATGTGAATCCACAGAAGGTTGAGGTGACTGCGGCGGGTTATAAATGATCCCGTATGAGCCGTGTCAGCAACTCGGCCAATGGTTCCTTCCAACTGGTGATTTGAAGCTAACCAAACTGTAGTGGCGACGACTTGTGTGCCTGTCCATTGAGCCATCCAGTGCAGACGGCGGTTGATAGTATATGATAATTTGCCTCCTATTTGTTGAAAGAAAACCGGGCTACCCAAGCAGTGACTTGCTCATACTCAATAAACAGCTCATGTAGACAGGCGCGGCGCGGTGTGTTGTTGTAGACCAGGTCGCAAGAGATAGACGGGAAATACGTCTGCAACATCAGAGGTGGCACAGACGGATGAGTCGGCCGCAACGTTGTAAACCGGTGTAGACGAGAAAGAAGGCCGCGGTGTTGTAAGCCGGCGCGAACGAGCAAGCTGTCCTCCGCGTTGTAAGCCGGCGTGGACGCGAGAAACGGCCACGGTGTTGCAAACCGGTGCGGGGGTCCGTTAAGTAACGACAATCACCGGTGCCGAATGATGTTGGCGCGTCTCCATCTCTATGGTATAACAACCCCTTTGTCATTAGTAATTATCCTGCGTAAAAATATTGCAAGACGAGGTAATTGTTCTCAAACAATTTAATATGTACTGATAAAATACATATAAAAGATAATACCTGATACTCGTCGGACAAACGTGGACATGTAGCCTTATCCTCACGTGGAGTAGTAGTAGCCGGCTCACAATTATGCCACGGTGACAGTAACACGTCCCCCTTTCTTTTTTTTAACAACAACGCCCATACCTTTCGACTTGTCTTCCAACCGGCCATACTTATCTCCTTCACTCATACCTTCATTAGCATACACAAGGGCGTACAAGGTGCGGCCGGGTCATATACAAAGCAGGATTTTGAAGGGGGGGGGGGGGCGGCCGTATCATAGCAACAGAAGCGGTGCAGCAGCTCGCAGTGCAGCGATAGAGGCGCGGCCGTGGCCATCGGGAAGGCAGCCGCCAGCCAGCGCCCTCTTGCAAGAAAAAGCGGGCCGAGTCGTGGTCACGGCAACCTTGACACAGGGGTGATTCGGCAAGGCCGCTCGGAGGTGACCCAGCGGCAATTCGGCAAGGCCGCTCGGCGGTGACCCGGCGGCGATTCGGCGAGGCCGCATCGTAGCGGAAAGTGGAGCTGCAGCCCGGTAGCGGAGGGCCGGTGACGATTTGAGCAGGCAATATACTGCAGCAGACGGCATCAACTTTCGGCGGTTTGAACAGCGGACTTGATGCAAAGCGCCAAAGCGGTGATATGAAGAGGGCACACCAACGACGACTCAACGGCGACGCGCTCAGAGGCCATCAGCTCACGGAGCAACTCGGAGTGGAGGCTGAACGACTCGAGGCCGGGTCAGCTTGCAGGTAGAGCAGAGCAGGTTGGAGGCGTGGCGCGACAGAGGAACAGAGGCCGGTCCGGCGACTCCACACAGGACGGTAACGGACGATGGACGGCCGCCCCGGCGACTCAGCAGGGGAGGAGACTGTCGCAGGGGAACTGACACCACGGTCGATCTGGTGACAGCAACTCAAAGGCGGGTCTGTGGCCGAAAGGAGGCTTGATGAAGCAGTTTAACACATGACAAGAGGCGGGCCGGCGAGGCACAGCCGCGACCGCGGAGGTGATGACGGGGCGGCGACTTGTGGCTCGGGGCAAACGGGGCGAATCAGTGCGACAGCAGAAGAGCGACGCAGCTGGTCGCAGTTGAGGAGGGGATGTGGCGGCTTGTGGCTTGGCGCAAGGGCGGCTCGCGGCCGGCTTGACATGGACGTCGGATCGACGCCATGGTGGTTGCTCGGAGGTGGCGACTCAGGCACAGCCTGTTTGACGAGGCGACGGCGACCCGCGAGGCAATAGTGGTGATGGCTCAACCGCAGCGGAAACCTGCACGTGGACAGCTTAGTAGCAGGAGCTGTGATTCATCTATTCTCCTGGCGACTTGCTGCCTTTATGCAGAAACGTACTAACGGATTGATTCCTTGCCTCAATCCACACGCCAATTTGACCAGGAAACAAATAAAAACTTTGTGGATGATTGCCCGAACGAACCTTGTATTCTGTTTGGGACATGTGCTAATTCCTTTGACTGTTATGCATACGAAGAATGATTTTCTTGCAAGATTCACAGCCATGCACATAGTCCGGTCATTAAAAATGCTCAAAACACTCTGCAATGCTATAGAGTTCTAACAGACTAGTGAATAATTCCAGCGGGAGCTTGCGGACTTGACAACGGGGGTGTGCCGGCGAAGCGCGCAGCTCGACGCGAGTTCCGTCCGTATCCTCGTCTTGGTCGTGGTTTGATTGTCCGTCTCTTCCTCCAAGCCGTGGAGGTTTGTACCCAATTGGCTGGTGTATCAAAATCTTCCAGTGCCTCCACGTGAATACTAAACCGGCCACTAGTACTTTAGTACTGATTCTCATTTGATGTTTTGATGTGGTGCGTGGTAACAGCAGCAAAGTAGTAGCCTCAGGATTTGAAGCGAATCCGCCCACGTCGACTGCTGTGGACACAAATTTCACGCGCACCGGCTCTCTGTAGTAAACGGCAATTGAATAATGGAGTCGGTCCCGGTCTCGCCTGATCGTACTTGCTGTTTTGATGGAAATCAACCTTATTCAGACGGGTGGACCGACAAACCGCGTGCGGCAACACGCACGAAACCCTAGCTTCTTTTGATCTCCAGACTTCTTGATCATGAAGGCCGATTCAAACATTTTTAATCTTGATCAATGAACTTGGAGTTGATGTAGATCTTGACCTGCTCTTCTTCACCAGAAAATTATGAACTTCTCGATCCCTGAGAAAAAATCCCTCCAAGAACTCAACACCACCGTGCGCGAGCTCCACGGTGGGCACCAACTGTCGTGGATTTGTCACGGCAGATGTCCATCGTGTCAGGACTTAGTCGCGAGGCCAACGCACTTATGTGGTAGCTTGAGAGGGGTTGAGCGGAATCGAGAGACGCAACACAAGACAGGGATTTAGACAGCTTCGGGCCCCGGGAAACATCATCCGGTAAAAACCCTACATGTTGTTTGAGGCTAGGTCTCATTATCATCACGAGGGAGTCGCCGTAAACCGGCTCTCCTCTTTGTGTCTAGCCCTAAGATTGCTTCTTCTTGCTTGTAGCTTGTCCCCCTTTGGGGAGCCCTGCCCCTCCTTATATATGTTGAAGGGGCGGGTTACATGACTAGTCCTAATAGGATTAGGATTAATCTATTACAAGTGGAGTCCTAGTCTTGCTTTCTTTGTAGGAGAATAGTCCTTACGCTTTCCTCATAAACCGGCCCACCATTAAACGTGAACCGGCCTTCTGGGCCTTGGGCCTCGTCATCCATCTAACCCGCCCACCGGGTGACTAAGTAACCGCCAAGACTGGGCAGGTAGCCCGTGAACCGCCAAGCTCCAGGCGGGTTACCAGTGAGTTGTCCAGTCCGGCCGGGTTATACTTCCGGCTGGTTTACACCACGGGGTATATCCCCGATAGAAGTATCACCAGGTCGTCACCTGACAGCTATGTTGAGTTCGTGATGAAGTTGGTTTCTCTATGAACCACCCTTTCTCCAAGAATCTGTGTTGGATACCCTAAACTAGTTGGCTAAGCTAAACGACAACTTGGAGAGTTGGAAGATGAAAGCCTGTCCGACTCAGTTCATTACAAAGGGATATCTTTGTGCGTGTGTGTTGAAGAAAGATGATATCTTCATTGATTGATCCTCATGGTCAATTGCTGGATCTATTATCTTATTCAATCTTTGATTTGAGTATGGGTTATCGTCAAGTCAAATCAGAACCAACGATATTCGTAATGTTTTCTTACTTGTGGTTGTTGCCTCGAGCATACACCATTATATCTTTTGGGTCTGACCAGTACTATCGCCTTGTTCACATAGTTGTTGAATTCCATCACCATGGGAATCTTGATGACTTGTTGTTGAGCTCATCAGCAGCATTTTATCCCCTCCATGACTCATGTTGAACATCTAAGCTAGCATTGGAAACTTGTGTAAGCATTTTCTTCATGACCCGTTCATGAAGCATATGTTTGGACGAAAGAAGTGAATCCCTCTAATTCATGTGCACTTGATGCAAGTTGCCGCCATGAATTTGAGAAGGCTTGTTTTACCTCCTCTGGAATCATCCCACGTCAGTCATGCACGTGCGAAGTATTATATCGTCTGATAGACTGATCATCTTCATTCCATACGTATCCCTAGCACACCAAGCCACTAATTGATTTGTTCAAGGATAAGAAGTACATCGATAAGTGCACAAGGACTTTGATATCCTCGATGATGGTTCCCAACCAGAACTCGGTAGTGTTTTATTATATGTGGTCATGCTTGTCTGGGACAGCGTGTTCACATGTGAGTAGCAGAATCAGCTCATGTTTTGGAGCTTGCTATCGTAGTTCATTCCCCGAGAATCTCGCAATGCCATCTTGTCGATTTGTGTTGCAAACTTTCATTTTTCTTTCTAGACTCGATGAGTCCGGATTATTCTGACACCAACCAGATCTAAATCTCAGGCAAATATGATGGTTGGAACGTTTCCCAAGAACTGTAATATTGGTCTCTCTGTAACCGGTAAAGTGGAAGTCATGGCCAACACACCCACCGAAAGACCTATTATTGTAGTATCTTGTTTGAGGAAGTTGGTCACCTCCCCATAAGGATCTCGTAGAACTTATTCCAGAGGTTGTTCCTTATGGATTTTTGTGCTCCCGAACTCTGAACTTTTTACTTGATGTTCCAGATATCAAACCATATCTATGAATGGGTTACGCTAGCACATCAAGGAGAACATTAGAAGAGGAGTGCTAAATGTCTCTTGGTCGATCATCCAGATTTTGTTCCCTTGGCCCCGCTAAGGTGAAATCTGAGAAGGTTATCTTCCTTTGCATCTGCATCGTCCATCGCTGTTCATCATGGTAGTACGTTGTGTTGCCAGGATCCTTGACACGGATGTTGGTAAAACCTTGATGAATATGGAAATGCTCAAGTTCTTGAGAGAACGCACAAGCGCTAGGTCTTATCATCGGTACTAACTGGGATTCCTCTCAGTTTCCTCGGTTATGCTATAACTTTTCAAACAGTGGACTCACTCTCTACTGTTAAGCTTCTGCCCAGTTACTAAAAACATCCCTTATGTTGTTTTCAACAAGGTTATCCACATCATCCATTCTAGTCCGAGTATGTTATTCTACCGAACTCCTCCAAATGATCGATTGTGATTTTCCTTAAGCTGGTATAAAGAGTGTCAATGATCTTTGAATCAAAGGTAATTCTTTTGCCACATAAGGGATGATTCCACGAGTCACCTCCTCTAAGATGTCTCGTTAAGGTATCATGGCAACTCAACTCCTCGCTACATTGACCACAGTTCACCACCCTCTTAACTATGGAATTGTTGTCTACCTAGTGAACCCTCTTCATCTGTTTCACCCCATCCCTTTGGATGTGTGTTTCATGTCCTAGCTCGAGAGATGTGCTATGTCTTACTCCGTGAGTTGATCCTGAGTTTCTTGATCTCCAAGAAGATCGATTCTTTTAGAGTTTTCCCTTTCCTCTCATTGTCATGTTAGTTGGACTTCTCAGAGCAAGACGATGAGACAAAGATGGTGATTGAATTAACTCCCTTATGAAGTGCAACCTGGGTCGTGAAGATTGTGTTAGTTTGTGTCCTCCTCTATCTTACCCTATGCTTGAATCTCAGGACGAGATTCTTGTTTAGTGGGGGTGAGTTGTCACATCCATAGTTATGGTCTGCTCTGGTCTAGTTAGTCTTGTGTTGCATCATGTTTAAATTTCTTTTAAACATGAAATGGGGATTGCCTAAACCCTAGCATCAAAGGAATTCACTAGGTTCAACGAAAATAACTTCAGTGAATCCAAATGGCTTTCAAAAATGTTCATCATTTCTGGAAAATGCTAGAAGCAATAACCAGAGGTGTTGCACATTTTTCCATGACATATTTGGTCTCTGAATTAAATCTTATAGTATTTGCATTTGGGCATTTAAATGCTATTAAATATTTTAAATGCTCAAATAATCATAAACTAAAATGTTTACTGTTGGATATATTCCAAACAGTAGTCATGATTAGTTTAATGATTTTTGGAAATGCCCTGCCATTTTTAATAAAGCCCTGAAGTTACAGAAATAATAGAAAACATGAATTAATAAAAAGAAAGGAACTTACCTGGCAGGGTCCACCTGGCCTGGCACTGTAGCAGCCCAGCTGGGCAAAGCCAGCCCAGCCCACCTAGCCCCTCCCCTGTCGTCTTCCTCATGACAGAAGGACGCCGGGGGTGTGCCCCGTGCGCGGCGCCACGCGCCCCAGCCACCACCTGCTTGCCGCTCCCCCTCGTTGCTCTAGACGCCTTGGACGTCGACACGCACCCCCAACCCCTCTCACTCTTCCCCGAGGCCCTTCGCCCCTCTGCTCCCTCTCTCTCGCCCGAACCCGAGCGCCGCCATCGCCACCGATGACATTCGCCGCGGCCATAGCCATCGCCTCGCCTCTCCGTTGTGTCCAGACGCCCCACAGACGTCCGTATCATCTCAAAAAATGCGCTCCTGTGTGTACCCGCGAGTGGGTGTGAGAGAACTAGTGCATGCGTGCACCGCTTCTCTTCGTGAGAGTACAATATACTATGCCCAAAGAACATTCGCCGCAAGAGTAATAATATAAGTGTGTGACGTGTGAGTTAAAATAAAATGTGCGCAACGTCTTTTGTTCTTTAGAAGTTCTGAGGGTAGGGTGCGAAGAGCACATATGTGCATGATGTCTACCTGCAGATAGACGGTGGGTGCGACATGCGAGTCTGCGAGAGGACTCGAGAGAGTCGTGACTTGTGAGGGTGCATGTGCGTGAGAGAGTGGGGGGCACGTATCAATGCAATGCATGTGTCCGTAAATCATTATCTGACAAACGTTCGCCACAAGCCTTTTCCCGACGAACACCATAAGAACCGTTAGATCGGCATTCGACAGTGTTAGTTTTGGCATGTCATTTGATAGAAAACCCACTCCTCCTACACACAGATCTTCCACGTGAGTGGTTGCAACTGTGGTATGCTCCCTCCGTTCTGAAATGCAGTGCATATAGCTTTATTGAAAATTCAAACCTCGCAAACTTTTACCGAGTTTTCGTGTACCAAATTGCACATCTAGAATACCCTGTATATATCATTTCATTCATCTTCGAGAGGTAATTATAAAGATGGGTGAGGAGTCTACAAAGAAAGACCATCGTATCACCCGCAGCAATTTCAACCATCCTTTAGTGTCGAGGAATATCATAGGAACTCTATATGATATGATTTTTATAGGATTTTTTCCTTTGGAGCCAATTTGTTCATAGGAATAGATTCATATACTCCACATTTCAAAGGAAATAAACATGATATCATTTCTATAGATTTAGAGCCACTTGTTTCATATGAATGGATTCCTATACTCCCTTAATTTCAAAGGAAAATAAACATTAGCGTACATTCAATAGAAAAGTTCCTATGATATGAACCAATTACATCTCTTTTCTAATCCCTCCTCATAGGAATTGAGATACATGTCATCTCTAGATTCAATAGAAAAGTTTCAATGATGTGAACCAAATGACATCTCTTTTCCAATCCCTACTCATAGGAATTGAGATGCTCCATGTCATCTCTTTCCCTACAACTTCCATGCATACATCTTCTATTCCTAAATAGATAGTACAACCCACTAGAAGTTTTTTTCCAAAACATGCAACTATGGCACAAGAACTATATAGTGTGCCAATAGCTTTGAAAGATGGTCGCTGGATGAAGCTAATCCGACAGTGCAGAGATAGGCAAATCCGAGCACTACTGGCCGTTGGATATCATCAACATTCCACCAGATCTGCCACATGTACAATTTAGAAGACTCCATGGTTGAACTTAAGCATAATGCACAAACCTCAAAACATAAGCACTTCTCCTTTGTTCTAGAATCTTCTGTATCATAATTGATTATTTTTTTCTAAATGAATTGCCATTAATTGTTTTTTACTTTATGCTTTACAATGCACAACCCCATGAATCTTAACATTTTTATAAAACTAATTGATTTTGAATGAGATGAACTATAAGAACTAAACGAACATCTACATCATGCATATATGACTCAAAGCTTTACATGCTATAGTGTGTATTTATTCATAATTTGGTTTCGAAATCTCATGCGTTCAATACATGTGTACCTTACTAGTTTTGAGTACAGTAGAAAATTTCACGCGGCCCTGGGTATATCAAAATGCAGGGCCCATGCATCATTGCCTTTTGGTCGAACCTACGTCCACAATTTTTTGTACGTACTATATCTTCACTGGTCCCCGAACCCAAAATGTTGCCTCGTTCCCGTAAAACCAAGCGGCCCACACATATTTAAGGCGTCGACTCGAACCCGTTTACTATTACGTGGCCCCGCATGCCGTAGTACTCCTACAAACCCTACCGCCGCACTCATCATCGGTTTTCTTCAAGAGGATGAGGGAGAAGCCTATTTGTAGTGGAGGCGCTTTCAAAAAAAAGGATCTGTAGTGGAGACCCCTACCCTAGGGATGCCCTAGGTAGCTGCTGCACGCACCATTGTTTTCTCATTTCTTTATGCTCTTGCGCCGTAGAGTGAAATGATGGTTGCTTCGTCCGTCCAACTTAATGCGGGAAAGGTGGGGTTTTGTGATTTGACCCCTCATCGCTCATTTTCTACTATTGCGGTGCTACGACCGGGGTGCCTCCAATTCCAACCGCTGCTCTGAACTGTAATTTCGTGCATCGCACGTGGAACAAGACGGTGGATGAGCCACACATCGGCCAAAGGGGTCCTGTTAAGTGTGTTGCCATTTTGTGTGCGGACTGACCCTGCTTGAGTTGCTACGCCAACAGGACAGGAGCAACCTACCACTTGGTTTTGCTCCTTGGTGAATCCTGACTATATTGATCTAAAAAGATACGTGCTGAACTACCCTCTCTATCTCGGTTTATAGGGCCAGCACGTAGTTCTAGGTTATCCATTTGACTAACTAAATATGAGTTACTATGTCACAAAAAGTATATCATTGGATTCTTAAGTGGATGTAGTTGTATTTAAAAGTCGAGGGTGGGGCTTTTCCTGCGTGGTAGGCGGGGAAGTTCCACCTAGTCAGTTCGACAGAGACGCGAGAAGACGAGGGAGTAGGCTGCTGCAAACATAGGGCTGTGTGATTTGACAGTGAGTTACTGCTGGACAGGTGGGGCCCCGTGATTTGACTTGCCATTATCATTTTAACTGTGGCGCTACGACCGGCGTGAGTCTCCCGATTCCTGACCACCTCCATATAGGTGCCTCTCCCAATGCTCCACCATGTAGTAGATGCTGGCTCTTGCATGAGAGCCCACTTCTCCACTTTTTCCTTGCCTCTCTTTCCTCCACATATGCAAAAATGCCATGTAAAGCGCACTATTGTACTTACTTGCTCCTACGGGTGCTAAGCTTGCCATAAAGTCTGATGTGGCAAGTTAATCAAGAAGAGAGAGACTAGTTTGGTGACCCAAGGAAGAAATGGTGCTAAGCACGTGTACCTAGGCGAAAAGACAATTTTGAGTCTATAGCTAATTAAATGAAGCAAACTTAGCAACCAAAAACTAATAAGCACACCATTTCACATTGGAAGAGGTCACTCCTTGGCAAATGCAATAAATACTAGTACTCCCTGTGTCCCATAATATAAGAACATTTTTGGCACTACACTAGTGTCAAAAACGTTCTTATATTATTGGACGGAGGGAGTGCGAAGAAAGAGATAGAGAGAAGTAAAAAAATACACTTATAGCCAACCTTATAGCTAACCTTGTTGTAGTATGAGTGACTAAGTGATGACTATGTATGACATGCCAACATCAGGTAGCCTAATGCACCGTGTTAAATCTCCAAGGGCGCGACCGCGCGAGCGACGCGAAGGTCGTGGTAGGCGCGACCATGATACGGGCTGCTGGCAGCCCTTGCATCTGAGATCAAACGGTCGCATGCTAAGTTGCTGAAAATTTGCAGAATAACCCTCCAGGATAGGATATTCACCCAGAGGTCTAGAATCACGCCATGCAACCATTCGATCTTAGATCCAAGGGCTCTCAGAAGACTGTATCATGGGAGAATGGAAAGCCACTACCTTGCCATTCGCACGCTGGCAGTTCGCTCCTACTCGTCCCCGTACGTCCTTTAATACTACGGCGGTTCACTCCTAGTCGTCTCGTCCTCTCTCATGATGGCAGTTCAACTAATCCTAACCCTACTCCGAAATCCATGGCGTCCCAAATCTCCACGATCGGCGGTGAGTACAAGGTTAGAACCATCACCGGCGATGAGTTCGATGTCATCTACACCCGTTCTTCCGCGACGGTGAAAGGATGCCTTTATCGCTTCAGACGCATGTTCGAAAACTCAGATGATGAGTGGGTCGCTAGGCTAGATGTTGAGTACACCACAGTCCTAGGACGAAGAGAGGAAGAAGCCCACCGTGAACCAGGTTTGCGTGCATGACTTATGCTTGGTCTACCACATATGCCTTGCCGACGTTGAATGACTGGATTTTAAGGACTTCCGCGAGAGCAACCAAGTCAAATTCTTTACTGTAGACTTTACAAATGACGAAGAAGTCCTAGGTCAGATATGCCTCATTGTAGGCAACCCCTTCGACCTCCAGAAGAATCGGCTGTTGTCCTCTCGTCAGCCTTCAATACTAACCTTGGCAGGAGCAATGGTTCATCCTTCGTACGGTAAACTGGAGAAACCTCCATACACATTTCATCGTTATGCATGGCAGCGGAATGTACTAGATATAGACTACATACACTACGCTGCAATGGATGGCTACCTTTGTTTCAATATCTACAAGGGTTGGATGAAGAGCAAGGGCCAAGTGTGCGGTTCAAGCAAAGAAGTATCGGCCAAGAGGAAGAGGGACAAGGACAAAGTCGAGGATGTGGACGAGGACTCCGAGTAAGGTGGCAGTGTCGTTGCTCATGGTGGTTCTAGTGCAGTGTCTACCGGAATAGTTGCAAAGTTTAATTTCAGGTGTGCTTAATTTAATTTGAGGGGTATGTTGTGCTGAGCCCCCAGCAGAACTATGTTATGTTTCTTCTCATTACTTTAACTCTTCAGAACGTATATATTACTATAGTATTTCTTACATTTCATCTTTTAGCTGGTATAGTACTACCACTCGTTTCTTCACATTATATACATACAATATATATGGCCAACATCATATAGCCAGCAATTTAGTTGTCAAAGAATTTCAGGGTGCTTAGTTTTGTCAAAGAATTCTAGGGTGCTTAGTTTTATTTGAGGGATGGGTTGTGCACTTGTGCTGGACACCATTATTGTGACAAGCCTTTTTAATAGTACTATATGCATAATTTGGCGACGAGCGCTCTCTATATGTACCACCTTTTTTTTAATTTCAAGTTTTGCTCCATGGCGCAATCCATCGATACTACTATTGTACAAAAGTATAAATTTTTTAAAAGGCTAGAGTATTGTTCATCACATATATAGCCAGTTAAATTCTCAATCTAGAACGACGTGAATGCCATGTAGTAAACCGATAGGGAGGAAGTATAGTAAAAATGAGGTGATTTTAATGAGCGATCGGCGGGGGAGCATGGCCTGTCATGCGGTCCCACGTTTCATGATGTACCAAGGCGATGCGCGTGTCCCTCTTGAGGCAGAAGCAATACTACGTGGTTTGAGATGATGGCAAACCGAAGTGTGAAATAATGGTTGCTTCATCCATCTGGGAAGGTGCGGCATTGTGATTTGACGTCTCATTGCTCATTACTACTACTGGGCCGGTACGAGTGGGGTGCGTCCCCCCTGCTGTTCTGCACTGTTATTTGGTGCTTGACACGTCGACCCGGTTGCTATATGTCCCACATGTCGGCAACAGGAAGTACATAATTCATGAAAGGGAGCGTGGACGGAGGAGTATACTATAGAATTCATGAAAGGGAGCGACTTAGTTTTGGAAACATATGTCTTTATAGAGTATGTACCCACTAGGGTTTATAGGGCTCATCTAAAAAACATTCATTTTTCCATTTGATAAGTCTCAATTCTACTACTAGTAGTAGTATCGTTACATGTTGGATTTCGAGGTGCGTTAGATCACCCGACGCAAGCAGTGTCAAGAGGAAACTAACCAATGCATGTAGAAGTTCATGGAAATTTAGTGGTTATTCATGCATTCGTTCTAATTAATGCCTCGATAAACTAAAAAATTAATTCGACCACTCACCGTCTACCTTGGTTGGAGAGATTTTGAAATTGAGCCATAAACTGTAAAGGATGGAGTAGTAACTTTTGTCTCGATTACTATTTGTGGCCTTGTATAGATGCAAAATGTATTTTTTTATAGTGGCCTTGTATAAGTAAATAGAGGGAGTACACATATATATTCCAAACAATATGATAATCTCTCTAACCAAGGTACGTAGTAGGGACGAGGAGTAAACGGAGGGAGTAATAAAAGTTTCTCCTCATGCTGCAAGCCACTGCGCGCGTGGGCGAGGGAGCGGGCGTAAGGCGAACTGTAGTAGGAGTACTACTACTACTACTACTACTCGTAAGCAAGCTTCACCTCATCCTGCGAGCCACCGCGCCCGTGGGCGAGGGAGACGGCGTACTAAGCAAGCTTCTCCTCGTTCCGCGAGTTGACGGGACACATCAAAAGTACTCCAGTGTATAGAGCCTTGCCTCTAAGGTAGGTCCCACATGGTTTTCCTCTTTTTAACATAACGCGTCAAGTCGCAATTTGTTTGTTCACCCAGGGTAGACGATCCTCCCTCCACCAAGTGGACAACCAGTACACGTGTCAAATTACCACGTGGGCTGCCTTTTCATACAGAAATGAGCTCCACCGTGTACCCGCGCGGGTGTGGTTGGGAAAGAGACGGGAGTACGTGCGCCGTGCGTGCACCTCTTCTCTTCGTGCACGTCCCCCACCTACGTGGGTGTGTGAGAGAGAGATACAAACCTAGACATAATGCGCCGTCCATCCCCATGCCTCCGCCCAGTCCGACCACCAGTCACCACCATGCCCCACTCCTCCTCACCTTATCTCTCATCTTTCTCCCTCCATTTTTATATACAAGGGGCCACTATCAAAATTACAATTTGCAGATATACAAGGCCACTAACACTAATAGATGCAATATTAATGGTGTTTGCCTCGTGGTACTAGCAAAGGAGGACATTAATTATCCCTTGAATGCATGCGGGAGTTTGTAAAAAATGCATCTTGATGTTCCGTGCAATGCACGGGCATCTTACTAGTCCATGAAAACAACACATGGCAAAATTCCACGGCGAACGAGGGATTTGAATCTGTTGGGAGGGGCTGTTTGTATATTGCCCGGGGTAGCCAAAATATTGGCGACCCTTTTGTCCACTGGTGCCTTTGCCACCGATGAACGAGGAATGGCTCGGGTGCTCATGCTGTCATGCATCCTCTAGCGCACAAGTTGGAGACAAGATCGCACGAGCTGTGTTTTTTTTGTCCCACAACGCCGCCCGAGCCGCCCGCAGACTGACCAGCGACCCACAAATTACGCCATCCAACCGTAGCCACACACATTATGACAGCAAGTCAACCAACCGGACGAAATTCACGCAAACACGTAGGCACAGTGATATTTCATATGGACAACGACGGAAAACGTATAAAATACCGGATTTTCATACAAACATGATGGATTTCATTACATTCAAGTGAACTATGCGGTGCTAGTTCTGGACAGCACATGTATATAATACCTGGCCTGAATGGTCGCTCGCCGATCGATTTGTGTTCCCCATATCCGGCAGCACGATCACCGGACTGCCGGGAGCCCCGGAGGTATATACTTCAGCGCAAAGGATGGCTCGCTTCCCCACTGCCCAACTGATATCATTGGTTGGAGTTCATCACCGGCCACTACTTCGACATGGCCGGCACCGGCTCGAGTTCATCCTAACATTCCCCTCTTTCGTGGAGCCCATGCGGGGTCGATGAAGGTCCTCGCAATGAAGGCCCTCTGCTGTGTACACCAGCGTCGCCTCAACAGTGGCCTTCATGGGACCCAAGCGGCGGCAGCCTCCCGTGTTCTACTTCTCGATGATGGCGGCAGACGCGGAGGCACTGGCGACCGACACGTCGCTCTCCATGCACCCGGCTTCTGTCGCTGCTTGCATGGCGCGGCCGCCGACATGGGAGTCTCGGCCACAGAAACGGGAGACGCGGTATGAGGCGGCGGCATGGACGGCAGCAACGACGCCCGTGCGCTGCTCCTCGTCGAGCTGGTCTGGAGCGGCGAGTTGCTGAACCGTGCACCGGCTTGGGGCGACAACTGGCTCCATCGGGCGAGGGGAGGTAGGTGGATCAGCAAGCTGCATAGCTCCGGCGGGCTACCCAGCCGTCTTGGATGCAGAATAACTACTCTTCGTAAGCCATTGTAAGAGTGAACAAAATGGTGGAGGAGATAGGGGAGTGGTGGAGGTGTGTGATTCTTGGCCGGCGTTTGGCCTCGTTTAAATAGGAGATTAAATAGACGGCAGACAGGAGGAGCTCGGCCGACGTTGTGTTTAATGTCGGCCCGGTCATGAACGGACGTGTGTCCAGAGTGGGTTTCTCGGCTTCCACACGGGCGGGTTTCATGGAGGCGTTTGAATGCGGCAAGGAGGCGTGTTCAGCCGGGCGTGCAACGAGTGGCGCCCTCGACTCTGACCTAGGACACCGCGCCGTTCTTCCACTGACGTGTGGGCTCTTTGTGTACATGGCCTGCATGTCAGTCACCCAACGCAGGCAGTGCACAGCAGAGGAACCTTTGGTGGGCCAGGGCGGTCAGAAGCGGGCATTTCATAAACCGATGATTGTTCATTGAGTGTGATGTCATCTTTTTCATGTAGATAAGCCTACTATGTTGATAGCCCATTTGATACATTGTGATTCATAAAGACCGCTGCAAACATCAATGTTCTGCTTATCACAGATAAGATTGATTAATACCAGTAACAATCCATGTCCTTAACAAAGGGTGCATGCAAGTATAGGTTGAGCATGTGTCTTGCGTTGTGTGCTGTGTGCATGCAGGCATGCGAGTGTTGCGTGCGTGCAAGGGTACGTTTCAGTGTTGCATGCATGGGTGCGTACGTGCGTGTGTTCGTGAGTGCATGTGTATGTGTTAGTGTTGCACGCGAGCATGTGTGCGTGTGTACGTGTCAATGTTGCATGCCTGCATGCGTGCGTGTCTTGCGTGCATGCATGTGTACGTGCGGGGTGAGGGTACACGTCAGTCGACTGACTTTTTCATCTCTAGTCATTAGATTTTCCAGCCGTTGGATACGAAATCAAGGGCCTCCAGTTTATCATCAAACTCCACCCCCCTAAGCCGCCAGCCACCACCGGCCGAACCGCCAGGCCCCGCCGCCCGCGGCCGGCCCGCGCCGCCACGCTGCCCCGCCCTCCCCGAAACCACTCCCCATCGCCGGTCCGCCGCCGCACCGGCCATCCCTCTAGCCCCCCGCGCCGAGCTTTTTCTTCGGCGATCCCCACCCCACCGCCCAATCAATGGCCCCCCAACCGCCGGCGACTGCCAACCAGAGGTCTCACAACTTTGAATACCCACCGACCACTAATTTATTACCATTTCCGTCCTTCATATACGCGCTGACGGGTGGGCCCTATGGTAATGTGCGCTGCTGAATGTGGACCGTTTGACCGGTCAATTGATCGTGTTATCAACAAATTACGGAGCTGTATGGTTAGGCAGTGACTGTATGATCACCCTAAAATGTACTCCTGTTTTATTAACATAGTACAGACTGAAACTACCATTTCTTTCTTTCATATACGAGCTGACAGGTGGGCCCCACCATTACGCGCCCCGATGGTGCAACACTAGTTGCGCCACGTGGAACGTTTTACTGGTCAATTGATTGTGTCATCAACAAAATACGAAGTTGTATGGGTGAGCCAGTGACCGTATAATCATGACATGTATTTGTTTAACACAGTACAGACGCAAAGGCTCATATATATGCGCAAGCACTCACCGCTATAAGCGGACACACGCGAACCCTACCCCTATGAGCACCTTCGAGAGAGTGGGCCAGCATATATGATCTTGAGATTTTATGAAGTCACCATAGGTGCCTCGTAGTCGAGTGGAACATCTCCTCCCACTGAAAGCACATCCCCGGAAAATACTGAAATT
Organism: Triticum timopheevii; assembly: GCA_963921465.1. Taxonomy (NCBI): domain Eukaryota; kingdom Viridiplantae; phylum Streptophyta; class Magnoliopsida; order Poales; family Poaceae; genus Triticum; species Triticum timopheevii. The sequence goes on along the minus strand of OY997266.1, from coordinate 113,908,377 downwards.
AACACAAGATAAATGTGAGCACCGGGTCTTTAACCTTGGTGGCCTCGAGAAACCACTATCCTCCTAACCATCCAACCACATGTTGGTCAGCACCAGAAAATGTATGTGGTGACCGTGATGAGCTTATTCTGAAGTCCAGTGACCATATCGTGCTTTTGCTTCAAATACAATGACCGTAAGTGTCATCAACAAAATACGGAGCACGCATCAAATGCAAAGTCCGTCAGTGTCATCAACAAAATATGGAGACGTATCGTGAGCTAGATACCGTTGTACTATTGTATATGCTTATTTTCTTAGTGGCTGATTGCGTGTGTTGTGTGGTGGGCACATCATTTCTAGTTGTCGTGGGTCAACATGAAGACTCATGGGTCGGTTCCATCCTGCGCCACATATAGGTTGGACCGAAACGTGTTATACGAAGACCCATGTGGAGAACTCAGCGTACAACACGAAGCTACCAGAGTCGCGGAGGACTCTATCCCCACTAGTGATAAGCCGACTATATATGATTTGTAACCCTAGGCCCCCAGTATGTTATACAAGCTTGGGGGCTAGTTCGTCGATAGAATACACACACGCACAATGCTAGGTATTCACGTGTACTTTGTACACACCCCTATCACTAATATACAGTACCAGGAGTAGGCTCTTTCTTCAACTGCAAGGGTCCGATCCGAACTAGGGTAAAACTTTGCCTCGTATTACCATCCAGCCTAACAGCCAGGGATATCCTACCGAATGATATGATGAAATCATATCTGCCAACTACTAAGAGAGATGTGTGTCTGGGGGGCAATGTGTGCGAGAGAGGCCTAAAGATAATGTGCGTGCGGGAGACACGTAGGCACATATATGTGCGTATAGAGGGCTAGTAGGGACCGTGCGTGTATGTATATGCATGTGAGAGAAATAGTGTTTTCCAACTGAGATTAGTGAAAAGAGTGGTACATAGTAGTCAGAAAGAGAGAGAGAGAGAGAGAGAGAGAGAGAGAGACAGAGAGAGAGAGAGCGAGAGAGAGAGAGAGAGAGAGAGAGCATGTGCGTGAGACACCTCGACACCCTGAGAGAGATTGTGAGCATGTGTGAAAGAGAAATGCTGATGCATATAAAGTGTGTGCACTTATGTGTTAGATAGAGAGATATATAACACATTTGTGGCATAGTGCATCTACGTGTAAAAGGCGGTTCTACGCATTAAATTAAAATGTAAATGACATTATTATTTTTGGATGAGATCATGAATTTTGCAAATTGCATATGGACGAAAATCGGTCTATCAGACACCCATACTCTATTGAATTCTAGCATGTGCATGTGTTTATTTCATATTATCGATCCATAGAGTGAGAGCGGTTTGAAATACAGGCAATGGATGCTTTTGCAATTCATATATAAAAATTAATTAGTGCACTCCATGTTGTTAGTGTGAAGCACTTTATACATTTGTCACTTGCATGGATACATTCCAAATTGCTAGCTATGAAATAGAATGCATGTCGAATTCAACATAAAGGGGGTTTCGAATATTCGAATTCATAGGAAGTGCATTCATCTATTTGAACCCGAGATAATGGCATTTGTAAATCAGATGTGAAAGGGGGCATCAATCTTTGTTGTGAGTTTGAACATGCTATATATATTCATACGCATATCTAACTTTTTTTGAAACCAACGAGATTATATCTGGAACCATGCATGAACTGAGGTAAGTTGCATATTTTTTTATATATACTCGTGTACAATGTATATTCAAATGTACCCCCTCCATTCCAAAATAATCGTAGCTTTAGGATTTTCAAAACTAAAGATTTGTCAAGTTTGACAAATCCTGAATGTTCAATTTAAGAGAACTGAAAATGTTAATGCTTCCGCTCCCAAACAATGAACGAAGCGCCAAATAGGCCTCTGGTCACCCAAAACCGCACGAGACTAATGTTTGGTGGTAGGAAATTACTGTCTTGACTATGGCCCGTGTAGCCTATCGGCCCGACGTCCAAAGGTCTAAACCGGGGTAGGTTTGTAACTTCACCAAGATGCCAGTCTCAACCGCCTACGAGAAGCATTCATACGCCATGGGTGCCTAAACACTCATGCGCTCGGCCGAAATCTATACCGCCCACATTTGGGACACCTGACATGACTGTCCTACCCCCAACCCGCAATATGTCCAAAATTTTAGATGGGGGCAAAGTTTGTAACTTTCCCCTAATTTCAAACAAGCGCGTCTCAAACCATAACATTGTTCCCCCTTAGTTCCCCGCCTCTCTCTGTTTCCCCATTCATACTCCGTGGGCATGAAAACGCATTCTCCACCAGCCGTGAAACCCCATCCTCCTCCATCCTCCACTCCATAGCGGCCAATCCACCGCCGCCCTCCTCCATCACACCGGAGCCGGTACCCTGATGTCGTCTTCCAATGCAACCGCAACCGCAACGCCCTCAAGGACTTAGCAGCTGAAGCCGAGGCAAAGCTACCTCCACGGCGCCAACGTCGACGTGCGCCGTACCAGAACCACTCCGACCACGCCGTCCTGCGCCTCACTGCTGCCGCTCCACTGTCGCAACCGTCCACCGCACCGGAGCTGTTTCCGCTACATCGTCGTTCGTCACCTTGGATCTGCTTCCCCGCCGCCGACAGATGGCCACCGCAGCACACTCAACAACTTGGCCATGGGTTCGTCCAAGGCTGCACCGTCCTCCACAACTTCTGGTTCCTGGTGAAACACAAGAAGATTGTTGGAAAAACAGAAGGAGGACACAGCACTGCCAGCAGAAAGAGGTACTCCTCTTCCCTTATTCGTGCAAATCTTGCGTCTCCGCTCACACCGTATTCATCCCACGAAAGAAACTAGTTGAGCGCTTCTTACTGCATCTTCTTCATGATACTAAATGCACAAGGTTTCCTCCCTTTTACTATTTCATCTTTGCTAGGGGTTAGTAGCCCGCCTGTATTTCAATTCAGGGTCAGTCGAACTGCAATTAAAAGAAGCAGCACCCGCTTAGGCGCGCGGAGCACCTAGTCGGCCTGTTCCCCGGGGAAGCGGCGCATCGGTGTCTATCATAGGGGTGTGGGGCGCAGGAGCTGCTTGCGCCTGATCTGGAGGTCGGCGGGGCTTGAATGGGTGGTTGGGGGTGGTGCCAAGCATGGCGGTGCGGTGAGGTCGAGGGGAGGGCGTAGGCAAGGGAGGAATACTGGGCCGGTGGTCGCTGGCGTTTCGAGGAAGATCGTCAACACTGACTGACTGGAGGTAGATGAAGGCGATGTGCCCATTCTTTTTACATCGGACGGTGCAGAAAATATGGACTGGCCTATTTTCTTTCAGTCGACTGTTATTTTCATAGAATCCTGTAGTAATTTAGTGTGCCATGCATGTTGTAGAGCTATCATATGTCTCCCATCATTTATTTCTCACTGACCTGCTATCTGCTACCTTTACACTACACTAATTGTGCACACACTTCACCCATACTCACACCATTGTTTTTTTATGCATGGGTATTTCAGACTCTGACGCAGTGTTGATGAATGTAGAAAAGAAAAGACAGAAGTTGCTCCAGTGTAATTCGAAGATAAGCACTAAGCGTTTCAGCGCTCTAATGGGTGCAGTGTCAGCAGTTGGAGATAGTAAACGTAGCTCTGCAGTTGATGATCTCAATTGCCACACACAACCATCCCAGGTGCTTGCTTTAACTTCGCGCTATCAAATGTGGTTGCATGTTGCATATGGTGTCTAGCTTGTATTGCTTCCAATTTGGTTAAATTGCATCTGCTTACTTTACACATTATACCTTTGATAATGACATGCCTTCCTGTTTTTGATACATACTACATATGTCTATTAACCATGTTCGTACATCAAACTAATGTTGTTTTGTATCCCTCGTCAATCACTTATGATGAGACAGTCACCCTAGTGGGTTACTGTGAGACACCCTACTCGTTTAAAGAGTGCAGTGTCATCCTCCCCACATGATTCACAAGAAACAACAAGGCTAAATGAAGATAGTCAATGTAGCTAGTTGATCACCGCAATTCCCCCACACCACCATCGTAGGTGCTTGCTCTTACTTGGTAGTGTGATATGTGGTTGCATGTTGCATATGGTTTCTACCTTGTAATGCTTCTAATTAGGGTAAATTGCATCTGCTTAGTTAACACATTATACCTGTGAATATGACATGCCTTCCTGTTTTTGGTACATACTACGTCTTTCTATTAACCATGTTCTTACATCAAACTACTTTTCTTATGTATCCCTCATCAATGCTCTTAATTTATTAAATTGCATCTCCTTAGCTTACACATTATACATGTCAATATGACACACCTTCCTATTTTTGGTACATACTACATCTGCCTATCACACCATGTTCTTACATCAAACTACTGTTCTTGTGTATCTTGCATCTATAGCTTATGATGAGACAGTCACGCGCGTGGATTAATATGAGACGCAATACTCTTATAAAGAATGCAATTTCATCCTCTCCACATGATTCTCAAGAAACAGCAAGCCTAAATGAAGATATTACTCTATACTTTAAGACCGCACTTCCCCTACACCACCATCACATGTGCTTGCTCTAACAAGCCTAAATGTTGCATACGGCGTCTAGCTTGTAATGCTTCTAATTAGGGTAAATTGCATCTGCTTAGTTTACACACTATACATGTGAATATGACATGCCTCCCTATTTTTGGTACACACTACATCTATGTGTTAACCTTGTTCTTACGTGAAATTACCTCTCTTCTGTATCCTGCATCAATCACTTACGACGAGTCACCTTTATTCATTGCATATTGCATATTATTTCTAGCCTATTGCCATGTATTACTTCTAATTTGGTCAAATACATTTGTTAGGGCACCCTTTTAATTTGACAGAGTGATATTGGTTTCATCTTTCATATGGTTTCTAGCTTGCATTGATTCTAACAAGTTCAAGCACCTTGCACTGATTCCTGTTTTTGGTACATACTATATCTGTCTATCACACCATGTTCTTACATGAAACTACTCTTCTTGTCTATCCTGCATCAATCACTTATGACGGGAGACCTTTAAGTTGGCAGTGTGATATTGGTTTGCATCTTGAATATGATTTCTAGCATGTATTGCTTCTAGTTTGATGAACGCCACCTATGGCGAGACAGTTTTAACCTGGGAGAGTGATATTGATTACACCTTCCATATGGTGTCTTGCAGTGTTTCTAATTTGTTGAAGTGCCTTCTGCTTAGTTACCACATCATAGGTGTGAATATGTCAAGCCGTCCATTTTTTCGTACATATTCCATCCTTGTATCATGACTTTGCCTTTCATCAGAGTAGTGTTCGTCAGTATCATGCATGAATCAGTTCTGAAGAGCGAATTATATTCCTTTTTCTTGTCGGTATGATCTCACAATGCAAAATCAATAAAGCTAAAGGAAATTGGCAAGGCATTAGATGATGGTGGTCCTTCCGAGCAACTGAAACGAAGGTTCTCTACAGATTCTACTCCGCCATCCTCCCAACAAGATTCGCAAGACAACGCAAGGCTAGACAGTCAAGGTAGCTGTGTAGATGATGAGCACATCTCCCCTACTCCACCATCACAGGTGCTTGCTCTAACTTGGCACTATTATATGTGGTTGCATGTTGCGTATGATGTCTAGCTTTTATTGCTTCTAACTTTGTTGAATTGCATCTGCTTACTTTACACATAATGCCTGTGAATATGACATGTGTTCCTATTTCTACATCAGACTACTGTTCTTGCATATCCCGCATCAGTCACTTATGATAAGGCACCTTTAAGTCGCCACTGTGATATTGGTTGTGTCTTGCATATGATTTCTAGCATGTGCTGCTTCTAATTTGTTGAAATGCCATACAGTTTGAACTTGGTAGAGTGATATTGGTTGCATCTTTCATATGGTGTCAAGCTTACAGTGCTTCTAATTTGTTCAAATGCCTTCTGCTTAGTTACCACATTATAGGTGTGAATATGTCATGCCATCCTGTTTTTCATACATATTCCATCCTCGCATCATGTGTTTGCCTTTCATCCGAGTAGTGTTCGTCAGTATCATGCATGAATGAGATCTGAAGAGCAAATTTTATTCCTTTTTCTTATCGGTTTGACTTCACAATGAAAAATCATTACAGCTGAAGCAAATTAGTCCGGCAGTGGATGATGGTGGTCCTTCGGAGCAACTCAAATAGGGGGCCTCTAGAGATTCTACTCCGCCATCCTCCCAACAAGATTTTCAAGACAACACAAGGCTAGACAGTCAACGTAGCTGTGTAGATGATGAGCACATCTCCCCTACTCCACCATCACAGGTGCTTGCTCTAACTTGGGACCATTATATGTGGTTGCATGTTGCGTATAATGTCTAGCTTGTATTGCTTCTAACTTGAATTGCATCTTCTTACTTTACACATAATGCCTGTGAATATGACACGTGTTCCTGTTTCTAGAACATACATGTACATGATGAGCACATCTCCCCTACTCCACCATCACATGTGCTTGCTCTTACTTGGAATTGTTATATGTGGTTGCATTTTCCGTATGATGTCTAGTTTGTATTGCTTCTGATTATGTTGAATTGCATCTGCGTAGCTTACAACTTATACCTACAACGATCACTTACCCATAAGACACATTTAACTTGGGACTATGATGTAGGTTGCATCTTGCATTGTCTTCTAGCTTGTACTACTTCTAATTTCTTGAAATGGCACTTACGACGAGACACTTTTTACCTGATAGAGTCATATTGGTTGCATGTTCATATGGTGCCTAGCTTTCATTTCTTCTAATTTTGTTGAAATGCCTTCCGCTTACTGTATTTTCATACATATTCCATCCTCCTATCGTACGTGTGAATATGAAACGTTGTCTTTTTTTTATATATATTCCATCCTCCTATCCCGCGCTTGCCTTACATCAAAGTTGTGTTCGTATGTATCATGCATCAACCTTTTATGCAGAGCTAATTTTATTCATCTTCTTGTGGTTTTGACTTCATAAGGCAATATCAGAAAGTAGGAAGGAAAGGAGTCAGTTAGGTGATGTTGGTGGTCCTCCGCACCGACGCAAACAGAGACTCTCTAGATTTGCCACTACTAATGCTAATGAAGTTGATGTCCCAAGTCTACATGATGAGTTCATCTCCCGTACTCCACCATCGCAGGTGCTTGCTCTAAGTTGATAGTGTGATAATTGGTTTCATGTTTCATATGTTGTTTAGCCTGTATTTCTTCTATTTTGATTAAATTGCACCTGCTGAGTTTATACGTTATACATGTGCATATGACATGGCTTTCTGTGTCTAGAATACACTACATTTATCTATCATACCATGTTCTTACATCAAAGTACTGCTGTTGTGTATCCCGCGTTAGTCAATCATGATTGGACGCTTTTAACATGGCAGTTTGATAGTGGTTGCATCTTGCATTGATTTCTACGTAGTATTGCTTCTAATTTTTTGAATTGCCACTTATGACAAGACACTTTTAACTTGGCAAAGTAATATTGGTTGCATCTTTCATATGGTGTCTAGCTTGCATTACTTCTATTTTCTTGAAATCCTTCTGCTTAGTTTGCACATCGTAGCTGTGAATATGTCACGTCGTCCTGTTTTTCTTACATATTCCATCCTCATACGGTTGTCTTACATCAAAGTATTGCTTGTCTGTATCATGCATCAATGAGTTCTGAAGAGTGATTTTATTCTTTGTGAAGTAGAAGGTCCAAGTCCACCAGCTAAATCTACAAACATAGTATCACCTGCTCCACCAGCTGCAGCATCCACTTCAACTGTACCAGCATCTCAACGAGTTACTCGTTCGTTTTCTCCGGAATTGGCCAGTTCCCAAGCTGCCTTCACACCTAACACTACTTCCGAAGCACTGCTAACACAACAGGACTTGGCAAGATCAGATGAACCTCATGAGCATCAACACCAAGATGTTACCTGACCGAGTCAAGTTGCAGTTGCATGCTCCTTTATATGTACTCTCACAGTTTGATGTACACTAACACTTTCCATATTCATTGTTGAACTAGCACCACGGCGCAAGCGGAAACGGACATTAGGGATAATGCTTGACATATTAATAAAATATAAAGGAGGGAGAATGGAGATCCATTTTGAGGCAGGTTTAAAAAGGCCACGTGATGCTACAGATTCAGCCAAGTTAGTATCAGAGGCAGCTGTTGTCGTTAGGTGTCATGCACGTATCCTCCCAACGTGGATCCAGTACATGAATGAGAAAGACAATACCCAGTTTAACACCTTCCTTGACCATTTATCCGTCAATAATGTTATTCATCGCAATTAGTAATATTGTTTTGCTCTGTCCCATACTTTCTAGCTTCCTCCTAATAAGACTCACATTCTTTTTTCAACAGATGAGGTCCAAGTTGGATCCGAAAGATGATGCAACTAAACAAGCGTGCACTCATGTTTTTTAGTCTGCTCTACGACAGTATCGGCACCACCTTAGAAAATCTCACTTTGAAGGCAAGGCTAACAATGAAATCGCCCAAACATCTCCAGTGGAATATATTACAAATGAAGACTGGACAACCCTCATTAAACACTGGTCTGATCCAAAGTATCAGGTAGGCTATATGTATTTGATCAGACCACATATTGAACTTGTATTTATGTATGTGCCTTACAAGTGTATCTTCTTCTAGGCTAACTGTTTGAAGAACAAAACCAACCGTTCTAAAGTGAAATTCCAACAGACAACAGGATCTCGTAGCTATATTGCACACTGCGAGGCTCTTGTAAATAGCTGCTACTTCCTTCTTTTTTGTGTGCCATATTATCGTATCTATATTGACTTGTTCCAAATACTGAGTAAAGCCTGTGCGGACCAAAAAGAACCTGAACCGAATGCAGTGCAAATCTTCAAGGATTGCCACACCAGCAAGATGAAGGGCATGAGCACACCAGTTCAAGCCGCTGTTGTAAGTTCTTACTCCTCCTGCCTTGAATTGATTGGTACTGTGATGTGTTCATTTAACTACTTGGTTTGCAGCCAATGTCAGTTACTCTGTTCACTTTTATGCACAGTTGTATTAACGTATCATTTCACCTTACATGGTTTAAAAGAGATGAAGGATATTCTTTTGGTCTTGATCTGTAATCTAGTTGTTATGTTCATGTGAGCACACAATGATAAAATAGCCTATTTGTTTTATATCTGTTTGCCCATGATATGAATGATGTCATACTATGTTCATCCTACTTTAAACCATGTCTCTTTATCCTTAGATGTCAACGAATGTGAGGAAATAGACAATACAGTAGGCATGCTACATGGACATATGTTCTGAAAGTGATTTTATTATGTAGTTGGCACTACAATACATGCTAATGTATTACAGTAGTTCACCAAAATAAGTTATGTATAAACGTTTGACCTACTTTGTTTGTTTTTGTCTCATTAGTAACTTATCTGGTACACAAATCTAAAAGTTCAAACTTTCAGGAAGCTATGGAACAAATGACTGAACATCCACAACCACCTGATAGTGACGAGGCTACCACATGCACATTGTCACATCTTGCAGCAGTGCGTCAGTATCTCTCCACTAATAGTGCAAAAAGCACCTTCCTGCGTAATTATGGGTTGGTTGTCAAGGTAACCTTGTCCAAATCGCCTACTGAACAAAATCTTCCTGCTAGACAGAGTGATATATCTGTGCTCCAGACACAAGTCCAATCCCTAATGGACGTTGTTTCGAAAACAAGAATAGTGGTTGAGAAATGTCGTCAAGATATGAATGTTTTTGAAACCAGACTATCAGACATTCGCTTCGTTGTTCAAGAGCAATGGCGAAAAAAAGGTGGAGATCATGCTGCTCCATCAGATTCTACAGCCTGAAACATTAGCACTCGGGTCAAATGATCTGTGCTTCTATACATCCGATGGTGCTTTTATCTGGAAGGACTGTAAACTTTATGCCAACAGACCTTTTGTTGTATGGTTGGAATTTAGTTTGTTGTGATACAACATTTATGATGCTGCCACAGGCTGTAGTAATTATGGCACTATTTTTGTATAGTGTAGGTTTATCTTAGTAATGTATTCGGCCGAAAGCTTCTAGGACCCCAACATGCCAACATTCGTCAGGCCCATTCCAGTTGGGCTAAAAACGATTACGGGCCGAAATTGGCATGTAGCCCACTAAAAATATCTGGGCCTAAATCAGCATAAGCTTTCATATTTTTCAGGTAGGCCTGTGCCATAGTGGGCCTTTAAGAGGCCTAAGCATAATTTGGGCCCACAGTAAAAATAGGCCTTTTATAGGTGTAAATATCTTGAGCCCATAAAAACATGGGCCTTTAATAGACCGAAAGTGAGATTGGGCCCTGATTGTGCCAAATAACCCACTGGTCTTAGCAGGCCAAAATGGTGGCCCATTTACAATGCGGAACTTTGATAGGCCGAAATTCGGGCGGGCCGTAAATGCGCCGACCTAATACACGGGCCTTTAACAGGCCGGAACTTCGGTCGAGCTAGATTATCGTCATTTTTATATGGGTCATTAATGGGCCCGATATGACGTTGGGCCACATATGGCCCATGGTTTTCATCCGATGTTAGCACGCCGAAAATCACAACAGGCCGAAAGTGGCCCAAAACTATAGTGGGCCTCTAATAGGCTGAATGTCAGACATGGTCGAATATGACCCAAATCCTTCACGGTCGTTTATGGGCCAAAAGTTTTGATGGCATGTAAATGGGCCCAAATGAATTAGGACCTTTAACAGGCTGGAAATACACCGGGCCGTAATTCAGCCCAATTACTTAGCGGACTGTTAACGGGCCATAAGTGACCATGGGCCGCGTTGATGACAAGTTTAGGATAGGCCATTGACGGGCCGATTTGACAGAGAATGTTGGGCCTTTAGCTCGGCCGGCCCATTATGGTCTGCAGAATCTTGTGGGCCTTTAGCTGGGCTGGCCCATTGTGGTCCGCAAAATCTTATGGGCCTTTAGCTGGGCCGGCCCATTATGGTCTACAAAATCGTGTGGGTCTTTAGCTGGGCCGGCCCATTATGGTCCGCTAAATTTTGTGGGCCTTTAGCTGGGCCAGCCCATTATGGTCTGCAAAATCTTGTGGGCCTTTAGCTGGGCCGGCCCATTATGGTCTGCTAATCTTATAGGCCTTCGGTTGGGCCGGCCCATTTAAACTTTGTGGGCCACTTTTGGGCCGATCCACGTGTGAATATATCATAGGCCCATCTTGACTGTTGGATGAGTGACACCTGTGCCAACACGGAGCTGATGCGTGGATCCGTCAGCCAATGAGAATTTTAGACATGGAAAATCAGCATTGGTCGTGGCTGTTAGCGGGTTATCGGATCCAAAAAACGGACCCGATAGGTTAATGGGAGTTAACGGCATCCCATTATGGTGGATCCCATGTGTTGGTCACCCTTGACGACAGCACTTCTGTGACGCGCGATTTATCATCATGGAAGTGGACATTTCCGTGATGATAATTTTGGTAATGTCATGGAACGCTTCTACGACAGCACAGGTATGGCTATCTTGATTCTGTCATAAAATCGTCATGGATGTACATGCATGAGAGAAAACGCGACCTACTGTGACAAACACATATCATCATGGAAGTGTATTTTCTTTTGTAGTGACAGTTGGCACAACTGATTTAAGGATCATTGTTTGAATAGGTTCTAACAGAGAAGAACACCCATTTGTCTCAAGAGCTGGAGGAGTGCAAAACCCAGCTAAGGGTCGTAGTTGCCGGAATGAAGGAATCCAAGAGGGCCTCATCTGGCACTTGTCTCAATCAAAAATAATGTAATTACGTGTACCAGTTAGTATTCGGCATGCTTGCAAATCTAACAGTAGATTCTGCAGACAATCCCGGAGTGGATCCGGAGATCATACAAGAGGATGAGCAACGAGGTCAACGACAGCTGGAGGCTGGCGAGCGCGTGCTTACATGGGTTAGGCGAGAGAAAAACGATCTCCAGGATGCCAATACCCGGATGGGCGTGAATTGGAAGATGTTCGGGCCCAGCTTGCTAACTCCATGAAGGAGAATAAGAGGCTTCGACGCGGCATTTTTAGTATGTGCTCAAATGAACCTTTATACAGTTTGGCGAAGAAACGGGCTAACAGAGTTGTGTCCGTAGGTATGCTGACAGGTCGTCTCGAAGAGGAGATGCCCGGATCCGCAGGCGATCTTCTGCAAGAGCTTTCACAACTGCACGAACAAGTTCGGCAGGTGACGCAGGTTATTGCCCAGGCCTTGTGGCCGTCCGCCTCCTTGCCAGGAGGCATGGGGAGCTTGTAGAGATGCTCAAGGGAGCGCGGCGGCACTTCCGATTATGGAAGATATCGGCCTGCCGACAAGGTGCGAGGGAAGCCTGGGCCATGGTAAAAACGCGGTACACCAAGGTTGATCCGAATGACATGGCCCTGGTCGGACCTGTAGGGTCAGATGGGAAAGCGATCCCCGTTAGTCTGGTATATGACCAGGTAGGATTAGGCGCAAAGTATTCACAACAGGATTGTAGGCTAGACAGCCTGTTGGATGGTATAGAAGAAGAATTTAGCTAGCCTAAGTGACTGTGTACTTCAAATGACATATTTTGTCCCTAGCCGAATTGTAAATCATTTGCCATGGCGGACCTTTTCGCTTCAACCTCCAGACCCGACAATCCGGAGTGTATTTGAATACCCGCTCAGTTATGTAAACCAGGGTACGTGTGGAAACCAGGCGTAGGGGTCAAAAGTGCTTGAACAGACAAGTACCCAACTAGCTATGTTATATTACATGGATAGTAAGAAACATCTTCCAGGGAGAATAGTTCCGTTAAGGGTTCCTTTCCCTGGGTACGCATGCATTAATGCGCATGTCCGAACTGCGAATAGAGATGAAGGATATGAAACATCTGGGGGTTTATATTGTAATAGGTAAGAAACATCTTTGTTCACCGACCGAATATTCCCTTAAGAACGCTAGCTTTCGGCTTCACCCAGTTTGAGGTACACGTCCGGCAGACCGGGCAGTAACAATCGTAGAGGTGCTCCCCTTATGCCCTAGCCGAACTAACGGGAACATAGGGCATAAACACAGGAGCCAGGCAACCCAGCTTGGCCAAAACTTAAGTCATATCGATGCATATAATGTCGAATAAAAGGTCTATATGAAAAGTGACAATTATGTAGTGGGCATGAAGCCCGGAAGGTAATTATATTAAGCTTCTATATAAGAAGCCCCCCAGGTATAGTGAGTGCGCATAGCGCGTCAAGATTGTGTAGTCGAGTCACACTTGAAGCTTTTTAGGGCCATAAAAAAAGAAAGAAATAGGATATAATTTAAAAAGGGCGGGGGTAAGGAAACGAACACAGAGTTCGACGCTAGGCATAGAATCTTCGGAGTCTGGCCGCATTCCATGGGTTCGGCTCGAGTCGATTATCTGATGCATCACACAGGCGGTACGCTCCTCCGGTGAGAACTTTATCAATGATGAAGGGACCCTCCCACTTGGGCTTGAGATTGTCCTTTTTATTCTCTGGTAGGCGTAGAAGGAGTTCGCCAACGTTATAAGTTTCGGCCCGTACTTCTCTGCTTTGATACCTTCGAGCTTGTTGCTGATAGAATGCGGAACGAGCTTTTGCGACGTTGCGCTCCTCTTCAAGGGCATCTAGACTGTCCTGCCAATCAAGCTCGGCTTCTCTCTCTTCATACATGCTCTCTTGTGGTGAGTCATGAATGATATCGCAGGGCAATACCGCCTCTGTGTCGTGCACAATGAAGAATGGTGTGTATCCGGTAGTGCGATTTGGTGTGGTCCGCAGTCCCCATAGTACGGAGTCGAGCTCTTTGACCCAGTGCGTATCTGATTCCTTCAAGGATCGCACTAGTCTGGGTTTGATGCCGCTCATAATAAGATCATTTGCTCGTTCGACTTGACCGTTTGTTTGGGGGTGATTGACTGACGCGTAATCGAGCTTAATGCCCATGTTGCCGCACCAAGTTTTCACCTCGTTAGCTGTGAAGTTGGAGCCATTATCGGTGATGATGCTATGGGGGACACCGTAACGGTGTACAACCCTTGATATGAAGTCCATCATTGGTCCGGATTTGGCCGTTTTAACTGGTTTGGCCTCTATCCATTTGGTGAATTTATCTACCATGACCAATAGGTATTTTTTCTTATGGCTTCCTCCTTTAAGGGGTCCGACCATATCGAGCCCCCAGACCGCAAAGGGCCAAGTTATGGGGATTTTTTGGAGAGGGTAGGTGGTATATGGCTTTGGTTTGTGAAAAGCTGGCAACCGACGCAATGTTAGACGAGGTCCTGTGCGTCTGCTCGGGCTATCGGCCAGTAGAAACCTGTACGAAAGTCCTTGCTTACAAGGGCCCGAGCTGCGGCATGGTGGCCGCCGAGTCCAGCGTACATGAATTTCGGCCAAGAGCTACCGCCCTTCCTCTTCGGAGATGCATCTTTGGAGTACTACGATAGCGCTTTTCTTATAAAGCTCTCCCTCATGGACCTTGTAGGCTTTAGAGCACCGCACGATGCAACGTGCCTCATTTTGGTCCTCGCGAAGTTCTTGCCTATTTAGGTAGGCTAAGAAGTGTTCTGTCCACGGGGCGATGACAACCATGATCACGTGGGCCGAAGGTGTTATTTCGGTGGCGGAGCCTCCGATTATGTCAGTGTGTTCAGGATCTAGGGTTGTGGTCAGATCCGGACTAGTATTGCCGGTCTCCCATTGCCACACCACAGATGGATTGAACAACCTTTTGAAGAAGATATTAGGTGGGACGGGGTCGTGCTTAGCGCCGATGCGGGCGAGGATATCCGCCGGTTGATTGTTTTCTTGTACCACATGATGGAAATCGAGCCCCTCGAACCGAGCTGAGATCTTGAGGATGGCATTGCGGTAAGCCGCCATTTTCGGGTCCTTGGCGTCAAAGTCTGCATTTATTTGAGATATTGCAAGGTTCGAATCCCCACGCACCTCTAGGCGTTGAATGCCCATGGAGACATCCATGCGAAGAGCATGCAACAGAGCCTCGTATTCGGCTACATTGTTGGAGTCTGTGTATAGTACTTGGAGTACGTATTGGACTATATCTCCGGTGGGGGATGTCAGGACAATGCCCGCTCCTAGACCTGCCAGCATCTTAGATCCGTCAAAGTGCATGATCCAATTGGAGTATGCGCCGTACTCTTTAGGGAGTTTGGCTTCTGTCCATTAGGCGACGAAGTCAGCCAGTACTTGTGACTTAATGGCTCGCCGTTGTTTGTATATGATGTCGAACGGGAGGAGCTCGATGGCCCACTTAGCAATCCGACCCATGGCATCGTGGTTATTTATTATATCGTTGAGTGGTACTTTGGAGGCCACCATGATTGAACACTCTTGAAAGTAATGTCATAGTTTCCGGGATGCCATGAAGACCACGTATGCTATTTTTTTATAATGTCGGTACCGTGATTTGCATGGTGTGAGGACAGTGGATACATAGTATACCGCCTTTTGAAGCAGGAACTTATGTCCGTCCTCCTCTTGTTCGACGACGAGCACTACGCTTACAACTTGGTGCGTTGCAGCTATATATAACAGCATGGGTTCGCCGATGTTTGGTGCGGCCAGGATTGGGTTGCTAGCCAAGAGGTCCTTTATTTCTTCCAGTCCGGCCGTAGCCACATCCGTCCACTCGAAGTGTTCGGTGCATCGAAGAAGGCGATAGAGAGGTAGTGCCTTTTCTCCCAACCGAGAGATGAAGCGGCTTAAGGCAGCCATGCATCCAGTTAATTTCTTGATTTGCTTGAGGTCTGTTGGGCTAGCCAACTGTGACAAAGCTCGGATTTTAGCCGGATTTGCTTCAATTCCTCTATTGGAGACGATGAAACCCAGGAGCTTTCCGGCAGGAACACCGAAAACGCATTTTTTTGGATTGACCTTGATGTCATATGTTCGGAGATTGTCAAACATAAGCCTCAGGTCGTCTATTAAAGATTCGACGTGTCTGGTTTTGATGCCACGTCGTCTACGTATGCCTCAACTGTTTTTCCAATTTGTTTTTCCAGGCATGTCTGAATCATGCGTTGATAGGTTGCACCGGCATTTTTGAGCCTGAAAGGCATGGTGTTAAAACAGAAGGGGCCATATGGAGTGATGAATGCCATTGCGGCTTGATCGGACTCCGCCATCTTGATTTGATGGTATCCGGAGTATGCATCGTGGAAGCACAATGACTCGTGTCCTACGGTAGCGTCAATGATTTGATCGATGCGGGGGAGAGGGAAGGGATCCTTTGGGTAAGCCTTATTGAGGTCCTTGAAATCGACACATAGGTGCCAGGATTTATCCTTCTTTGGTACCATGACCATGTTTGCTAGCCAGTCCGGGTGTTTTATTTCTCTGATGATCCGGCTTCGAGTAACTTGGCTAGCTCCTCTCCCATGGCTTGTCGTTTAGGTTCTGAAAAAACGCAGAAGAGTCTGCTTGACCGGCTTGTATCCCTTCAGTATGTTTAGGCTATGCTCGGCCAGCCTACGTGGGATACCTAGCATGTCTGAAGGGTGCCAGGCGAAGATGTCCCAATTCTCGCGCAAGAACGCCCGTAGTGTGGCATCTATTGTGGGGTTCAGCGGTGCCCCGATGGATGCTGTTTTTGTAGAGTCCGTTGGGTGGACTTGGAATTTGACTATTTCGTCCACTGGTTTGGAAGAGGTGGACTTGGATCGTTTGTCGAGTATCACGTCATCCCTGTCCACTATGGAGCGCAGCTCAGTTAGTTCTTCGGCCACGAGGGCTTTGGATAATGCCTCAAGGGCCAGGGCGGCAGTTTTGTTTTCGGCGTGGAGTGCTACGTTCAGATCACTGGCTAGAGTGATGATTCCATTGGGCCCGAGCATCTTGGGCTTCATGTACCCGTAATGGGGTATAGCTTGGAAGCTCGTGAATGCATCCCGCCATAAAAGGGCGTGGTATCCGCTACTGAACGGGGCCACTTGGTATGTGATTTCGTCGGACCTGTAATTCTCCGGTGTGCTGAATACCACATCTAGTGTGATTTTTCCCGAACATCGTGCCTCCCGACTAGGGATAATTCCTCTGAAGGTCGTGTTGCTTTTCTCAATGCGGCTCTTTTCTATTTCCATTTTTGTTGAAGGTTTCCTCATAGATGAGGTTTAATCCGCTGCCACCGTCCATGAGCACTTTAGTAAGCCGGAAGCCATCCACAATTGGACTAAGGACCAAAGCGGCTGGTGCTCGGACTGTTCAGAATTGAGGTTCGTCACTGGCATTTAAGGTTATGGCCGTGTCGTTCCATGGGTTTATTGCTGCAACGTGGTAGACTTCAGCGAGGCTGTGGAGTGCTCTCTTGCACCTGTTATTTGAGGTGAAAGTCTCGAAGACTGTCAATACTGTATTGTTGTTTTCTGCGGGATGATGCTCTATGGTATTGTTGATGAGGAGATCCTCGCCGCTCTTGGCCACCTGCTGAAGTATCCAACATGCTCTAAGGCTGTGTGTTGGTATGGTATCCAGTGTGGTGTGAATTTTGCATGGCCCATTGAGCCATCCCTCCAATACGGTTCCACGCCCTGTAGTGGGCTTTGTTTTCTTTGTAATTGGATCGGGTGACTTGCGAGAGTGCACCCTTTTAGTTCGGACAAAGGGTTTAGTGAGACCCGGAGGATCCCAGAATTTTGCTTCGGTTTTCCAAGCGCTTTCCATCGCACACTACTTCTGTACTCTGGCCGCCAAGTCAGTGAAGTGTGCTATGTCACGATGACTTATGGCGTTGAGGATTCCCTGTCCGTGCAATTTTTGCGAAAGAATGAGATTGCGTCTTCCTCGCGACAGTCCTTGACCTTGCTCATTACAAGGAGGAATCTAGCCCAAAAGTGATGTACTATCTCTTGGGATTGTTGTCTAATGTGGGAAAGATTGCTTGTATCTGGGTGGGTGGGTGGATTTAAGTCCGAACCCTGACCCGATCTGAGGCCGAGGGGCAGAGGAGCTTCCGAACTTGGCAGTTCGGGTTCCAGGATTTTGCCCAATTTTTCTGGCCCGCTGTCCGATTCTAAGTTCGGAGTTCGGGTCATGTCCTCCCATAGACGGGTGTCTGGCTTGGAGAGCTCGGGAATCTGGGCATAGTTCATCCTCAGAATAGAGGAAGAATTGTTGCATTGCACCTCGACGACCGCTATTTGATGGCTGACTGGCAGAGAGTTAATCTCTCTTTGATCGGGTTTAAGCCCAATGCGATCATAGTCTGTAGCGACTCCCAAGGCGGTGATGTGATCCAAGAGCTCGTTCAAGGACGAGAGCTCCATTGGATCCATCTGCTCAGTGTATTCCGAGCTGACGTGGAGGCTGTTTTTGATGACCCGAGAAGTCATCGTCGGCACGCGGCCAAACTGGCGGTCATGACGAAGCCGCCTAGTCGGGGGTTCGGCCTAAAGCCAGGGCTCCCCTATAGGTGATGTTTTACTTGATAACAAGGTGAGCCATCAAACCTTTTTCGACGTCACAGTGGAACTCTGAATGAAAGCACCAATGTCGGTTTCAAAACCGGCGGATCTCGGGTAGGGGGTCCCGAACTGTGCGTCTAAGGCTAATGGTAACAGGAGACGGGGGACACAATGTTTTCCCATGTTCGGGCCCTCTCTATGGAGGTAATACCCTACTTCCTGCTTGATTGATCTAGATGATATGAGTGTTACAAGAGTTGATCTGCCACAAGATCGTAGAGGCTAAACCCTAGAAGCTAGCCTATGATTATGATTGTTGTTGTCCTACAGACTAAACCCTCCAGTTTATATAGACATTGGAGGGGGCTAGGGTTACACAGAGTCGGTTGCAGAGAAGGAAATCTACATATCCGAACTGCCAAGTTTGCCTTCCACGCAAAGGAGAGTCCCACCCGGACACGGGACAAAGTCTTCAATCTTCTATCTTCACAGTCCAAAGTCCGGCACAAGTACATAGTCCGGCTATCTGAGGACCCCCTAATCCAGGACTCCCTTAGCCGGCCTTGAGGCAGACGAGCAAATGGGTCGGGCCCCCAACCGGCTAGGCGTCGAAGCCGGCAGGCAGACTGGGCGGCCAGACGGTGACGCGGGTAGTGTCGTGGTTCTAATTCTGACAGTAGAATGGGGGGTAGGTATGGAGAGGCAAGATCCTAGCTATGGAGCAGTTGTACAGACAAGGGATGTACGAGTTCAGGCCCTTCTCGGAGGAAGTAACAGCCCTACGTCTCGGAGCCCGGAGGCGGTCGACTGGATTATGTGTGTATAGATTACAGGGGCGCGAACCATTTACACTGAGGAGGGGGGTGGCTTATATAATGTCTGCCAGACCCCTCCGGCCCTCAGTTATGCAGGGTTTAAAGTACATTAAGGCCTGGCGTTTCTGGTAATGCCTTACATAAAGTATCATCATGGCCATAAAGAGTACTTAATTACAGACCGTTGAATGCAGAGTGGCTCTTGATCTCCTGGTGGTCGAGTGAGTCTTCATGGTCGAGTCCTTCGCGTCCGTCGAGTGAAGTCTCTCTTTGGTCGACTGGAAGGCTGCTTCTTCTGAGGGTGTCCTTGGGAAGGGTACTTGAGACAGGTGTGTGACCCTACCCTAGGTACATGACTTCATCATTATCCCCTGAATGGATCGAGGTTTGAGTGAGGAAGGAGTTGATAATATTTCCGACCTGCTTTTGTGTCCTGAACACGTCTCATCTTGGATCAATAATCTTTTTGTTGATGGCAGCAACTTTTCTTTCAGTCGCCTTGATCCATTCTTTTCTCCCGTCGAGTAAACTTTTGAACTTAGTAAACTTCCGAGCGATGGATCGCAGGAAATCTACTGTCTGACAGATTGATCTGCTGTTAGCGGATTTCGTGGGATCCGAATTTTGGGAAGCGCGTGAAGCAGGGCGGACCGCGGCGCTCGGATGGGATAGGGCATGGACGCCTCGATTTCCGCGCCGCCTTTTTCGCCACGTATTACGCATGCGCGACTGTTTCGGGATGTGATAGGATTGCCCGGGCCCACTCGTCAGCCACTCAGAAGTGTTCTTATAAAATGCGCCGGGCGAGGGTTTTTGAACAGTACCCCCCCATTTCTCCTTCTGCCCTCTCCGTCTCCGCTCACCGTGCCCGCTCTCGCCCCCGCCCATCCACTCTTCATGCGCTCGCCGGCGACAATGGTGAAGGAGAAGACGGCGGCCTTGGAGCGCGCGAAGAAGGCGACGACGACGGGAAGGCGAAAGGGAGAGCGTCCAGTCGGGGCGGATCCTCGTCAAGGTCCCGCCTGCCGCAACGTTGGGTCCAAGGGGATTGGATCCGCTCGACCATCACCGAGATGGATCTTAACGACCTGTCCAACGAGGGCCTAATCCCTCACGGGGCAGCAAGGCTCCCGGGGAACGTGTGGCAACCGCAGCCGCAGGAGGGTGAGTGCATTCTTCTAGCTACTCACGTAGACCGCGGGTTCTCCCTGCCTCCGAGTGTTTTCTTCCGTGGGTTCTTGAATTTCTTTGGGGTGCAACTCCACCATTTCAATCAAATTCCATTGCCTACCTTACTGCCTTCGTGTCTATGTGCGAGAACTTCCTGGGTTGTTGACCACACTGGGGTCTCTTTAAGCACATATTCACTTGTCGCTCACAGACAGTGAAAAAGGCGAGTCCGGATGATGATAGGACTAAGGTTATTCATATGTGTGGGGGTCTTGGGATTCAGATGAGGAGAAAGAGTACCTTTTCGGCCATGAACCTTCCTGAGTCGGTCAAAGGATGGCAGTCGACTTGGTTCTACTGCCAAGACGAGACGACACCGGGGCAGTCGATTGGTCTCCCTCCATTTTCCATGGACCGAGTGAACAAGCCCTCTTCTTTGAAGGTGCTTCCTGAGGAGAAAGCTCAAGTAAAAATGTTGATG
Organism: Triticum timopheevii; assembly: GCA_963921465.1. Classification (NCBI taxonomy): domain Eukaryota; kingdom Viridiplantae; phylum Streptophyta; class Magnoliopsida; order Poales; family Poaceae; genus Triticum; species Triticum timopheevii. Next base: position 113,887,412 of record OY997266.1, on the reverse strand, counting down.
GAGCGTGTAGTCCAGCTAGTTCAGGAAGGAGTGAGGGGTATGGACCTTCTGGAGGTCTTCCTTAGGCGGCGCATCCAACCACTTCAGTACCGAGGCCACCCGATGTGGCTGCACTGTGGAACCGAGGATGAAACTCGGGTCCATCCAGAAGCAGTCGACGACGCCACACTAGAGAGGTGGATGACCGCGATCACAGGGAATAAGGACAACCCTCGAGGGGCCAGGAGGATTCCGCCACTCGACCATACCTATACTCCGGACACGGTATGCCCATTTTATCCTTAATTGTAATCTTGCTTTATCCATTCTGCTTTGTTGCAAATTGGTTGATTGACCTTTGTTTTGTTGTCTGTTAGGCCACCACTGAATTGTAGTCGATGCCCAATGGAGCACAGACGCCGACTGAGGAGGAGGAAGGAAGTGGGGGCGAAAGTCAGGAGGAGTGGGATTCTGATGCTGTCGATGATGATGAGGGCGATGACTCTGGTGAGGAGGAGGAGGAGGAAGAAGTTGCGCCTCCTTGCTCGAAGAGACGCTCGAAGCTTGTCTGTGATCCTGCGACCGAGCGGGGTAAGGGGGTCGCGACTGTCGCTCAGTCGACCAACCGCCCTCGAACCACTTCTCCGGTGCCGACTGAGAAAGCTCTGAAGCAATCCAGAGTGGCGCCGTCGAAGCCGGCTAAGGTCTTGCCGAAGATGAAGATGGTGATCCCCAGTATCTCAGGGTAATGATGCTACTTGAGTTTTTCTGTTCCACATGAACTTATTCTTGGTCGACTCATGAATCAACCGACTGACTTCTGGAACTGCAGCGCTGCCACTTCTGATACCTCGACCAGGCTGAAGATCATGAGATGGAAGACGCTGCCACTTCAAAACCTGGTATGACTTTCATAGTTCCGTCTTCAGTCGATTGGCTCTTTGTCTCTAATTTTGATTCTTTTCTGTAGCTCCGTCTAACGTCGTTATTACCCTTCCTGACGATGACGATGAGGAACCACTAAGGCAGAGGAGGAGCAGGAAAGCGTCTGCTGGCAAGGCGACTCAGGACGTGCCAGCACCCGAGACACTGGTCGCGGAGGGAGAGAACATCACTCGGCCTACCGTATCTTTTGCGGTGCCGTTGACGAGTGCTTGCCCCTCGTCGTCGAGTGCTGCACGGCCTTCACTTTTCTCGACCCACTACGTCCCAGACGACCAAGCCAGTGCTGCGAAAGAAGCAATACGCCAGGCGGGAGTCATGATAGAGCAAGTGAAGGCCATCCGAGAAGCCAGCCAGGCAGCCTATGACGCCAGTTCAGCTCTTCAGAGTAACGTTCAGGTGAGTCAGTCACCGCCTGTTCTGTTTGGATATGATGTCTGAAGATTCTTCTTTCTGAAATTCCTAGTGATTTTCCTACACCCACTGGGTGTGTCGATTGAAATTCCGAGTTAGTGGGGGCATGCTGAGTGCACCCACTGGGTGTAGTCCCCAAGGCTATGGTGGACTGTGGGCAGTCGACCATAGTCTTTATGTCTTAAGTTTTTCCTTTATTCGACTAGGTCGAATGGATTCATAAATCGGTGGCGGAACGCTGAGTGCACCCACTAGGTGTAGTCCCCGAGACTGTGGTCGACTGCTGGCAGTGGACTACAGTCTGAAGAACATCTCCCATTTTTTTTGTTGGTCAACTGGTCAACTCTAACTTGATACTAGTGGGGGAGTGCACCCACTGGGTGTAGACCCCGAGACTGTGGTCGAATATTTGTATTCGGCTGTAGTCTTAGAAACGTATGATTTTTCCTTAGTCACTCGGAAGTGAATTGGTTTTGACATCTGTCGATTGGTTCTTCGTAGAAATCATGCGAACTTGCGGCTCATTATATTGAGTTGGAGAACAAACACATCCAGCTCGGTCTTGATCTGAAGCTGGCCCAGGAGAATTTAACGAAGGCGAAGGAGGAAGCTAAAGGTATGTTTGGTGAGGCTTTCGACGACTGCCTTTGCACCTCATTTGTTTCAAAGTCTGACCTTGCTGTAACTTTGTAGGCAAAGTGAAGGATGCCCTGAAGAAGAAAGACCTTGAGTTGGTTGAAATGCAGAAGGCAGCTTTAGAGAAAACCAAGCTCGCAGATGAGAAGTTGGCTTCGGCACCAAGCTTGAAAAAGAAAACACCAATCTGAAAGCTGCTCTTGATGTTGCCAACAAAGAGGTCAGTCGACTGAAAAGTGATAAGATTGCCCTGAGTGACAAGGCCAGTGAGTTGGTGGGAAAGAAGAACGATCTGGAGGCTTATCTGGGCGGACTCGCCAAGAAGCTATTCCTCATGCTCGAAGGTAATCTTTTGCACCAAACATGTATTTTAACTGTGATCTTTCCATTCGACTGTTTTCCTGACTCGGTGGTTGTGCTTGCAAAATTTTGTCAGAACTTTGAAGAGGAGACTGGTCGACTGGAAGTAAACCTGGATCCCATCAATTCCCCTGTGAAGGATGAAGTTGCCATGAATGTGCTCCGGCTTGAATCTCGTGTTGCTGTCGTCGTTGATTATCTCGCAAGGCTGAAGGTCGCCACTTCCCGCATCGACACCACGCTCTGGCCCAGAGAGATGCTCCAGAATGACCTCGAGTCTTTGATGACTCGACTGAACACAGTCCCAAGTCGAGTGCAGGAGTGGAAGAAGTCTTCTGCCAGGTGTGGCGCTGACGTTGCTCTATCTCTGGCCCGAGTTCATTGCAAGGATGCACGAGAGGACAAGCTGGCGGCCCTTAGGGTGGCTAACACCAAGAAGCACGATTTCTGGTCTTTTCTGGAGACCTTCATCGCTGCTGCCACTCGGATTGTTGCACCTTCCAGCCCTCCATAGGAGGGGTAAAAAACTTCTGAGTTTGATTCTTTAAATTTGCCTCGGTATGTCGAGTGATTTTTGTAACCGACAAACCTTAACAGGCTTAGCGCCTGAGCACTTTCGGTTCTGTTAGGTGTTATCCGAACTTGGATTCGTCGTTTATATATGCTTGCATTTGGTTTGAGGTATCTTTTGCAGGTTAAAGCGAGGTGCTTATTGCAATCGACTTGTTCCCCAATTCACTTAGGTAGGCACTAGGCTGCAGCTAAGCCCCTGAGTGGGAGGTCTGCTCTCCACTCGGTAGGATTTTCAAAACTTAGGCGAGCACTGGGCTGAAGCTAAGCCCCCGAGTGAGAGGTCTGCTCTCCACTCGGTAGGATTTTCAAAACTTAGGCGAGCACTGGGCTGCAGCTAAGCTTCCGAGTGGGAGGTTTGCTCTACACTCGGTAGGATTCTCAAAACTTATGCGAGCACTGGGCTGCAACTAAGCCCCCGAGTGAGAGGTCTGCTCTCCACTCGGTAGGATTGTCAAAACTTAGGCGAGCACTGGGCTGCAGCTAAGCCTCCGAGTGGGAGATTTGCTCTCCACTCGGTAGGATTTTCAAAACTTAGGCGAGCACTGGGCTGCAGCTAAGCCCCCGAGTGGGAGGTCTACTCTCCACTCGGTAGGATTTTCAAAACTTAGGCGAGCACTGGGCTGCAGCTAAGCCCCCGAGTGGGAGGTCTGCTCTCCACTCGGTAGGATTTTCAAAACTTAGGCGAGCACTGGGCTGCAGCTAAGCCCCCGAGTGGGAGGTCTACTCTCCACTCGGTAGGATTTTCAAAACTTAGGTGAGCACTGGGCTGCAGCTAAGCCTCTGAGTGGGAGGTCTGCTCTCCACTCGGTAGGATTTTTAAGGCGTCTTTCTTATGGAGAACACATTGTACTTGTGGCGTAGCTCGGAGGAGAGGGTAGCAGTCGACCTGCACCTCGTCCTCCTTGCAGAGCGCATGTTGTACTTGTGGTGTAGCTCGGAGGAGAGGGTAGCAGTCGACCTGCGCCTCGTCCTCCATGCAAAGCGTACGTTGTACTTGTGGCGTAGCTCGGAGGAGAGGGTAGCAGTCGACCTGTGCCTCGTCCTCCATGCAAAGCATACGTTGTACTTGTGGTGTAGCTCAGAGGAGAGGGTAGCAGTCGACCTACACCTCGTCCTCCTTGCAGAGCGCACGTTGTACTTGTGGCGTAGCTCGGAGGAGAGGGTAGCAGTCGACCTGCACCTCGTCCACCTTGCAGAGTGCGCGTTCGAATTTGAACTTAGGCGAGTGCTTAGACTACAGCTAAGCCTCCGAGTGGGAGGCTAGCCCTCCACTCGGTAGGATTTTCGAAACTTACGCGAGTACTTGGACTGCAGCTAAGCCCCCGAGTGGGAGGCTGGCTCAACACTCGGTAGGATTTTATTGGCACTTAGACGAGTACCTGGACTGCAGCTAAGCCTCCGAGTGGGAGGCTGGCTTCACCACTCGGTAGGATTTTATTGGAACTTAGGAGAGTACTTGGACTGCAGCTAAGCCTCCGAGTGGGAGGCTGGCTCACCACTCGGTAGGATTTTATTGGAACTTAGGCGAGTACTTGGACTGCAGCTAAGCCTCCGAGTGGGAGGCTGGCTCACCACTCGGTAGGATTTTATTGGAACTTAGGCGAAACGGATTCGTAGCTAAGCCCCCGAGTGGGAGGCTGGCTCTCCACTTGGCAAGGATTTTTTTTACAAACTTAGGCGAAACGGATTCGCAACTAAGCCACCCACTGAGGGGGAATTTTATTAAATGAATAAAAATGACATCAATCATTGGGGTAATTATAACACTATTATCTTGTGAAACATGAACTACAGAAGTACTTTTATTACAACCCATCCGAGTGAATACTTAGGTGTAAAAGGGGTGGAGTAACTCCGCGTTCCAAGCTCGGGGTTCGTCGATGTTGTGCTCGATGTTGTAGAGATGGTACGCTCCGTTGTGGAGAACCTTGGTGACGATGAAGGGACCTTCCCAAGAAGGAGCAAGCTTGTGTGGTTTCTGCTGATCCACTCGGAGAACCAAATCTCCTTCCTGGAAGGCTTGACTCCACATTTTTGGCGTGGAAGCAACACAAGTCTTGTTGGTAAATGGTCGATCGGATCAGAGCCATCTCCCTTTCTTCCTCTAAAAGGTCGACTGCATCCTGCCGCGCTTGTTCTGCTTCAGCTTCGGTGTAGAGCTCGACGCGAGGAGCATTGTGGAGCAGGTCACTCGGCAAGACCGCTTCAGCTCCATAGACCAAGAAGAATGGAGTTTTTCCAGTCGACCAGTTATGCGTGGTCCTTAGACCCCAAAGCACCGAGGGAAGTTCGTCAACCCATGCTCCAGCCGCATGCTTGAGATCACGCATTAGTCGGGGTTTCAACCCTTTGAGAATCAAGCCATTGGCCCGCTCCGCTTGTCCATTCGACTGGGGATGGGCGACCGAAGCATAGTCAACTCGTGTGCCCTGAGATGTGCAGAACACCCTGAATTCTTCCGAATTGAAGTTTGATCCATTGTCAGTGATGATGCTGTGTGGGACTCCATATCTGCATATCAGTTCTCTGATGAAGCTGACAGCAGTACCAGCGTCAAGGTTCTTGATGGGTTTGGCCTCGATCCACTTGGTGAACTTGTCGACTGCTAGCAGTACATGTGTGAAACCGCTTCGGCCTGTTCTCAAGGGTCCAACCATATCTAATCCCCATACTGCGAAGGGCCAGACAAGTGGTATGGTCTTCAGAGCCGATGCAGGCTTGTGTGACATGTTGGACTAAAACTGACATCCCTCACACTTGTCGACCATCTCTTATGCCATTTCATTCGCCCTTGGCCAGTAAAATCCGGCTCGGTATGCTTTGGCCACGATGGTACGAGAGGACGCATGATGGCCATAGGTCCCCGAGTGGATGTCATCAAGGATTATCTGACCTTCTTCTGGCGTTATGCACTTCTGACCAACTCCAGTCGCGCTCTCTCTATACAGCTGTCCCTTGATCACAGTAAAGGCCTTGGATCGGCAGACGATCTGTTGAGCCTCTTCCTCGTCCTTCGGGAGCTCTTTTCTCAAGATATACGCGATATATGGTACTGTCCAATCGTGAGTGATCACTAAAGCCTCCATGACCAGGTCGACCACTCCTGGGACTTCAACCTCAGTCGGATCTGTGGCACTCTTGGGCTGTGGAGCTTCTTCGATAAAAGGATCTTCTTTGACTGATGGAGTATGGATATGCTCCAAGAACACATCACTGGGAATGGCTTCTCTCTTGGAACCTATTTTCGCCAAATCATCAGCCGCTTGATTTTTCAGTCGGGGTATATGATGGAGCTCTAACCCTTCGAACTTCTTTTCCAGCTTTCTCACTGCGTTGCAGTATCCAGTCATGGCTGGGCTTCTAATGTCCCACTCCTTCATCACTTGGTTGACCACCAAATCTGAGTCGCCATAAACCATAAGGCGACGGACGCCGAGTGAAATGGCCATGCACAACCCGTACAAAAGGGCCTCGTATTCTGCTTCATTGTTGGAGGAATCAAAGTGAATCTGGAGCACATATCTGAGCTTATCTCCTCTGGGGGAAACCAAGACTACCCCTGCACCGGAACCATTTAACATCTTAGAGCCATCAAAGAACATGGTCCAATGCTCCGAGTGAACTTGAGTCGGCTGCTACTGTTCAATCCACTCGGCAAGGAAATCTGCTATTGCTTGGGACTTAATGGCTTTCTTTGCCTCAAACTTGATATCAAGGGGAAGGAGTTCAATCGCCCATTTCGCCACTCGACCAGTTGCATCTCTGTTGTGCAGAATCTCTAAAAGTGGAGCATCGCTGACGATTGTAATGGAATGATCGAAGAAATAATGAGCAACCTTCTTCGTGGTCATGTAGATCCCATACACAAGCTTCTGATAATGAGGATATCTTTGCTTTGATGGAGTCAAAACTTCAGACAGATAGTACACTGGGCGCTGAACTTTGAAGGCTTTCCCTTCTTCTTCCCGCTCGACCGTAAGTACTGTACTAACGACTTGTCCTGTGGCTGCAATATAAAGCAACAGAGGCTCTTTGCTGATTGGAGCAGCAAGCACCGGCTGGGTGGAGAGCAGAGCTTTTAGCTCGGCAAACGCTGCATCAGCTTCTGGAGTCCACTCGAACTTGTCTTCCTTCTTCATCAGTCGGTAAAGAGGCAATGCCTTTTCACCGAGTCGAGAGATGAATCCACTTAACGCGGCCAAGCACCCAGTAAGCTTCTAGACGTCGTGCACCCGCACAGGGCGTTTCATTCAGAGTATAGTGCCAACTTTTTCTGGGTTAGCGTCGATTCCTCGTTCGGAAACAAGAAAACCGAGTAACTTTCCACCAGGAACTCCGAATGTGCACTTTGATGGATTGAGCTTGATATGATACCTCCTGAGATTGGCAAATGTTTCAGCAAGGTCAGTCAACAGGTCAGAACCCTTTCGTGATTTGACCACAATATCATCCATGTACGCTTCAACGTTCTGACTGATTTGAGTGAGTAAACACTTCTAAATCATCCTCATGAACGTGGCTCCGGCATTCTTGAGGCCGAATGGCATGGTGACATAGAAGAAGCACCCGAATGGAGTGATGAAAGCTACTTTGATCTCATCTGGTCCATACAGATGGATCTGATGGTACCCGGAATGGGCGTCTAGAAAAGACAATCTCTCACATCCCGCAGTCGAGTCGACAATTTGATCGATGCGAGGGAGAGGAAAATGATCTTTCGGGCAGGCCCGATTGATGTGTTTGAAATCAATGCACATGCGGAGTGACTTGTCCTTCTTGGGAACCATGACGACATTGGCGAGCCATTCGGAGTGGTATATCTCTCGGATAAACTCTGCCGCCAACAGTCGAGCCACCTCCTCGCGAATGGCCTTTCTCTTCTAGACGGCGGACCGTCGAAGATGTTCTTTAACTGGTTTTGCTGTTGAGTCGACTCTAAGGAGATGCTCACCAGCCCCCTGGGAACACCCGACATGTCAGCAGGCTTTCATGCAAAGATGTCCCAGTTCTCACGAAGGAACTAGATGAGCGCTTCTTCCTATTTAGGGTCGAGTGTTGTGGAAATATGGGTCGGAGCTGCATTGGGGTTGGTCGGGTGAATGTGAACAGGCTTCGTCTCACCGGACGACTGAAATGCTGATTCAATGGCAGGCTTCTTGGCCCGCAACAAATCACTCAGATCTGCATTCTTCTTGTACCCCTCCAGCTCTACCATCGTTATCTGGGAATCGGCAATTTTCGAGCCTTTCTGAAAACACTCTTCTGCCTTCTTCCGATTGCCAGTGATAGTGATCACACCCTTGGGGCCGGGCATCTTCAGTTTGAGGTACACGTAACATGGTCGAGCCATGAACCGTGCGTAAGCTGGTCGCCCCAAAATGGCGTGGTAAGCGCTCTGAAAATCCACGACTTCAAATGTCAGCTTCTCCTTGCGGAAATGCTTCGAGTCACTGAACACCACGTCCAGAACTATTTGGCCGAGTGACTCAGCCTTCTTTCTAGGTATAACTCCATGAAAACTCATGTTGCTGGCGCTCAGTCTGGACATCGGAATGCCCATTCCTTTCAGCGTCTCCGCATACAATATGTTCAGTCCGCTACCACCATCCATTAGCACCTTCGTCAGTCGAGTGCCCTCAACGACTGGGTCGACCACCAAAGCTTGCTTCCCAGGAGTGGCTATATGAGTCGGGTGATCGGACTGGTCGAATGTAGTGGGAGTTTATGACCATCTCAGATAACTTGGCGTCGCCGGGGCGACCATATTGACCTCTCGGTTGATAACCTTCAATCGCCTTTTGCTTTCCACATCAGCAAAGATCATCAGAGTGGAATTAACATGAGGATATCCTCCATCACTGTCCTCCTTGTCCTCAGCTTTGTCCGACTCCTTTTCCTTGTCCTTGGGCTGTTTTCCTTGGAACTGCTGGATCAAGAGCCGGCACTGGCGAGTGGTATGCTTCGGGTAGATGAAATTACCCTCTTCGTCTTTCTTTGTGTGGATGTGACACGGCAGATCCATCACATCATTTCCTTCTTTATCCTTCAGCTTCTTGGGGTTCCAGGATCCTTTGGGTTTTCCCTTGAACTTGCCCTGAGTCACGGCCAGAGCCTCTCCAGGAGCCGCTGGCTAGGCCTTCCGCTTCTGCTTCCAACTGGAGTTTCCTTTCTCCGACTGACTCGGCTTGTACTTGCCACTTCGGAGTCGGTCCTCCTCTTCGGCATTGGCGTACTTGGTGGCAATTTCCATCATTCGACTCAGGGTCATATCTCCGGTCTGCCGAAACTTCAAACTTAACTCTCTGTTCTTAACACCATCCTTGAAAGCACAGACTGCCTGATGATCAGACACGTTCTCCACGGTACGATGCAAAGTGATCCATCTCTGAATGTAATCCCTTAAGGTTTCATTCAACTTCTGCACGCAGACTTGCAGCTCTGTCAATCCAGCTCGTCGCTTGCAGGTCCCCTCAAATGTCCTGATGAACACTCGGGAAAGATCTTCCCAAGTGTAAATGCTGCTTGGAGCTAACTGATTCAACCACGCCCTGGCCGAACCTTCCAACATGAGTGGTAAATGCTTCATAGCCACTTCATCATTTCCGCCGCCAATCTGCACCGCCACTCGGTAGTCTTCAAGCCAAGTTTCAGGCTTAGACTCACCGGTGAACTTACTTACTCCAGTCGCCAACCTGAAGTTGGGGGGAATCACCGTGGCTCTGATAGCCCCGCTGAAACATTCTGGACCTGAAACATGTACTCGACTGCTAGTGGGCGCATCTCTATCGTGGCCACCTCGATGAGCCCTGTTCCGATCGACCAGGCCTTGCACGATGATGGATCACGCGTCAAAGCCTGGTTCCTTGGGGTCAACCGGAGCTCTTTGCCCCACACTGAGCTGGCGCCTGTTATCTTGTTGCCGATGAGCGTAAGACCCACCTCTTGGGGGAGGAGTGGGCACTCAACGCCTATCATCACGATCGTATCGGTCACCATATTGGTCATGTCGATTCTCGTGTCCCTCATGCCGCGGAGGCGATCTAGGGCTGTGAGCCGACTGAACTGTATTCGCAGCGATGGATCGACTGTGAATCCTGTTGCATGACGGTGACACGGCTGAATTTTGATCTCCTGCAGCTCGGAGCAAATCCCTAATATGCATCAAGCCTCTGCCAGCCCCGACTGAGAGGGCTGAATTGACTCTGCTATACGGGCTGCAGCTGCTAAATTTTGAATCGGGGTTCGATATACCTGAGTCGGCTGCGGGAAGAGTTGACGTCGACTGGAGTCGGGTACTCGTTGCCGCGCGCGCTCGTCGAGTGCTCGCTGGAGGTTCTCCAGATGAGTGCGTTCAGCAAAGTTGGCCAAACGTGCCTCCTCCAAGGCGCGAGCCTCGGGGGTTTCTCCTGTGATGGGAGTATGCAGGGCATCCATGTTCCTGCGGCGAAGTTCTTCCCTTTGCAGGGAATTAAGTGGCTCAGGTTGATATTCCTCATGGGCTTGAGCGGGGTCGCCTCCACCGTCCATCCCGTCGTCGCGGGGGAAGCCAGGAGGGCTACGAGGTCCGTTGACCATCAAGACCTCCTCCGCCGGATCGCTGCTGTCGCACTCGGATGCGGTCTCTACGGAGCCAGATGACAGATCGAACAGGCCGTAGAGGGATTCGTCGGGCTCGATTGCCGCGACTTGGGTGGTGGCCGACTGGCGAGCCACCGCGTGCCTCACCCACCGCTGGAGCCTCGACCGACCAGAGCGCTTGCGCTGGCGGGAGACAGGGAGGGAGGACGACAGGGAAGTCGACCGATAAGGAGTCGACGGTTGCCACAGCAGAACGCCGCGGACACACGCCCGAAAATGCGTCGCACCGCGGACGGGGAGTGCGTCGATGCTCAGTGGAGCCTCCTGAAGCCAAGCAGAGTCGTCGGCGATGAAGGTGATTGCGCCGAGTCGGATCTCGCGGCCCTCGACCAAAACTCCACCAGAAACCATGATGAAGGTAATCGGAACAATTGCAACTTCTCCAAAAATCGCTATGACACCGGCCCCACGGTGGGCGCCAACTGTCATGGTCCTAAGTCTGACAGTAGAATGGGGGGTAGGTATGGAGAGGCAAGATCCTAGCTATGGAGTAGTTGTACAGACAAGGGATGTACGAGTTCATGCCCTTCTCGGAGGAAGTAACAGCCCTACGTCTCGGAGCCCGGAGGCGGTCGACTGGATTATGTGCGTATAGATTACAGGGGTGCGAACCCTTTACACTGAGGAGGGGGTGGCTTATATATTGTCTGCCAGACCCCTCCGGCCCTCAGTTATGCAGGGTTTAAAGTACATTAAGGCCTGTCGTTTCTGTTAACGCCTTATAGAAAGTGTCATCATGGCCATAAAGACTATTTAATTACAGACCGTTGAATGCAGAGTGGCTCTTGATCTCCTGGTGGTCGAGTGAGTCTTCATGGTCGAGTCCTTCGCGTCCGTCGAGTGAAGTCTCTCTTTGGTCGACTGGAAGGATGCTTCTTCTGAGGGTGTCCTTGAGAAGGGTACTTGAGACAAGTCTGTGACCCTACCCTAGGTACATGACTTCATTAGGTAGGTCGCAGCTGGTGCAGCCGGACGCATCTCTTTCTATCTTCTTTTTCAGCCGGTTGACTTTTTTTGCACGCAGCCGGTCTCTTCTTTTTCCAGGAGCAGCAGGCAGTAGCGGGAGCCGGCACAGGCACATCCAGAGGTAGGGGAGGTCTGAGATGGCCGGGCACGGGCGGCAACCCGAAGCCGACGCAGGGCCGACGTGCGGAGGCGGAAAGGCTGGCGAAGGGGAGTCGGCGGCCGGGACGGCGGCAGGACCGGGCGCAACGACAAGGCAGGCCTGGGGAGCCGGCAGGGTGCGTCGAGCCGGCGCGCACAGAGCGGGGAGACGAGGCCGGACCGCGCGGCCGTAGCGGCGAGCTGACGTCCCGGAGGCAGAGCCAGCGCAGGGACGGACCCGGCGGCCGGGTCTGAGGCGGAGCCGGCGTGGGATGGCGAGCCAGCCAGTGGGCGCGCGTGACCCGGTTGGCGGACGCGACGACCCGGCGGTGCAGAGCGGCAGTCGCGGAAGTGGCGCGGGGGAGTCGGCCTCGCGGGAGGAGGCCCAAGGCAGGGGCGAGGCGGCCGTGGGGAACCGGCAGGCACGGAGGAGCAGAGCGGGGCCGGGCACGGAGCCAGCAAGCGGGGCGGACCCGGCGAGACGGCTGGGTGCAGCGGCGAGGCCGAGCCGGCACGGGGCCAGGTTGCGGGAAAGCCGGCAGGCGGCCCGGTTGGCGGGTAGATCCGGCTCGAGGCCGGTTTGCGGGGAAGCCGGAAGGCGGCCGGGAGCAACGCGGACCCGTTGGACGGCGAGCGCAGCGGGGGTCAGCGCGACGACGCAAGGCGGCACTGGACGCAGAGCAGAGCAGCATGGGCCGAGCCGGGAACGGGGGTGGGGGCGATGGGGAACTGCGGGCACGGCTTGGTCGTGGACTGAATCTTGCGGACGCGGGGACGAGGGAGGTCGAGCAGTGCAGCCGCTGGACGTGTACCCGAAGAGACGAGGCGGATGCGACCGGACCCGACACTTGCAGGGGAGCCGGCGGAAGGAGGAGCCAGTGCAGGGTCGGGCAGTCGATACGCGGAAGCTGGCCATAGGTGGAGGAGTGGCGACGGTTGGGTGCTGGGGCACAGTGCGGGCGGAGACAGCCGGGCGCGGAGAAGTGGGGGCAGGAGCCGCAGCAAATAAGCGAGCAGGAGGGAGCCGCCGTGGTCGGGTCAGAATGGAGGCAAGCGCTGCGCGCGTGCGTAGACAGAGAACAGCGGAGGGTCTGGCCTATGTTTTTAAGGCTGTAAGGCGAGGTGAGGCGCTGGGGGCGCCTCACTGCCTAAGCGCTGAGGCATAAGGCGAGGCGATGCCTTAGAGACTTGTAAGCAACAGAATTAAGTAGAATCTGGTAGGCATTAAGCAACTAAGCATACAACCATATACACCTTGCAACTGATTGTTGTACAGCCCCCATCCTCTTTGCACTTGCTTTTCTCCCCAGCAGAATTTTGCATCAACATGAAGTCATGAACAAATATGTTAGAATAGTGTATCACTTACCAGTGCACATTCCACAAAAAATAGAAATAAAAGTGAGGCAGCGAGCAAAAGTGGAAAGAAAGATAGGAAGTATGCGTGCAACTGCAGTCTGCAATGCATGGCATATTACATAACCATTAACCAATTCGAATGACACAAGTTCAGTAGTCCACATAACAAAGGTCCACATAAGACAAACAGAATAATAGATAATTCCAGCATAGCAAAAGGGATAAAGGTGGCCAGCTCAGCTCTCTCATGTTTCTCCACTCTCAAAGTCTCAATCAAAAGTCATCATCATCAAACTCATTGGTATTGGTGCTGTCTTCACCATCTTGGTCAACATTAGTTGGCTCTTGATCGTCATTGCTCACATCATCATCATCCTCAACGTAGTCTGAATCCTCCCCCTCCTCATTGGGCATACTTGAGTGTTGCTCTTGCTCCAAGTCCTCCTCTGCCTCATTTTCTTCAGGAATTGTAGGTCGTTGTCCGTGTCAAAACCGGCGGATCTCGGGTAGGGGGTCCCGAACTGTGTGTCTAGGCAGATGGTAACAGGAGACAAGGGACACGGTTTTTTTACGCAAGTTCGGGCCCTCTCGGTGGAGGTAAAACCCTACTCCTGCTTGATTAATATTGATGATATGGGTAGTACAAGAGTAGATCTACCACGAGATCAAAGAGGATAAACCCTAGAAGCTAGCCTATGGTATGATTGTTGTTCGTCCTACGGACTAAAACCCTCCGGTTTATATAGACACCGGAGAGGGCTAGGGTTACACAGAGTCGGTTAGAATGGTAGGAGATCTACATATCCGTATCGCCAAGCTTGCCTTCCACGCCAAGGAAAGTCCCATCCGGACACTGGACGAAGTCTTCAATCTTGTATCTTCATAGTCTTGGAATCTGGCCAAAGATGATAGTTCGGCTATCCGGACACCCCCTAGTCCAGGACTCCCTCAGTAGCCCCTGAACCAGGCTTCAATAACGACGAGTCCGGCGCACATATTGTCTTCGACATTGCAAGGGGGGTTCCTCCTCCGAATAATTCATTGAAGATTTCGAACAACAGGATAGTGTCCGGCTCTGCAAAATAAATTCCACATACCACTGTAGAGAGTATAATATTTACACAAGTTCAATCTGCTGACGTATTCCGTGGCGTGACATCACACCGCGGCCAAGCTTTTATTCGAATCGTTTTTACTGTTCCACCTCAGCGTGTTTAGCGAAGCGGTTTCCTTGGCACGTCTTGTCAAAGGAGAGATTGTGTCCCGTTATTCCGGGATTCTCATCAATACGGGCGTGGGTAACCCAACCGCGCCATTGATTGCGGCGCCTGGGAGATAAGCGAGTTTTACCAAGCTGGTGGGGACGCATAGTCTCGTTCACCCATATATAAGGGGATAAGGATCCACCTTTTTACCTACGCCTTCTTCCTCCTTTGCTTATCCATCTCCGCGCACTCGAGCTCCAGCGCCCAAGTCCACACATCTCACCTCGACCTTCTCCAACCATGTTCGGAGCGGGAGGCAAGTGGATGGCCTCCTCCGTCACGGAGGGGCACATCAAAAGGCTGCGCAAGGCCGGATACTTGTCCACCGACATTGCGCATCGGCTCCCCGACCAGGGGCAGCTCATCCCCACCCCCAGGCCCCATGAGAGGGTGGTGTTCCTTCCCCATTTCCTTCGCGGACTGGGCTTCCCACTCCACCCATTTGTCCGGGGGCTCATGTTCTACTATGGCCTGGATTTCCATGATTTGGCCCCGAATTTCATCCTGAACTTCTCAGCGTTTATCGTCGTGTGCGAGGTCTTCCTATGCATCCAGCCCCACTTCGGCTTATGGTTTAAGACTTTTAACGTCAAGCCGAAGGTAGTGGGCGGCCGCCAAGCGGAGTGCGGAGGTGCCATGGTGGGCAACATGCCCAACGTCACATGGCTCGAGGGTGCCTTCGTGGAAACGATAAAAGGGTGGCAATTGGGGTGGTTCTACACCACCGAGCAGCGTGACCCTGAATGGGCAGCGGCCCCCGAATTCAGATCTGGCATCCCCACATGGCTCACCTCCTGGAAAGAGAAGGGCCTAACATGGGGTGATTCGGAGGAGCTGACCAGACTCCAATCCTATGTCCAAACCCTGGTGAACAAGAAGCTCAAGCTTGTTAACGTAGTCTAGGTCTTGCTCATCCCCCGGATTCTCTCGTGCCAACAACGGGCTTTCAACTTGTGGGAGTTCGATCCGACACAACACCAGACCTTGAGCAGGCTTTTCGACACTACGTATGAAGATGCGTGGAAGGTGCTGTTCAAGGGCGCCGAGGCTCCCGCATCCGCTACCGAAGATCGCGGATTCAGCTCGCAGCGTCAAGCCGGCGAGGTAAGCTATTTTACTCTTTACGAACACTTGTTTACCATAGTTTGACTCTATACGGGATCTAAACTCCCTTTACCTTTAACAGGCCTGGCAGAACACGTCCGGGCAGGTTAACTGCCCGGCTCCCTTGCCAGAAGACCCAGCGGATGCCCGATTAACGGGGCTGCTGGTTTTGGCGCCTTATGTGGTGCCGGAGAAGAAGGCCAAGAAGAAGGCCACGGGAATTCGGAGGAGTTCCCGGCGCTAGGTGTTATCGGACTCATCGTCCAATGACTTTGAGGCGGACTCCTCCCGCAAAGAAGAGGAGGAGAAGAAAGAGGCCTCTCCCCCAGTGGGGGGAGAGAAGAAAAGGAAGGCTTCCCCAACGGAGGAGGCCGAAGGGTCCAAGAAGGGAAGGACCCTTCCTCCGGACTGTTCCACCAACGCCAACAATGGCGAAGAGGAGTGGCCTTCGAGGGTCAAGCCCCTGGCGAGATCGTAAGTGTCCGGATTCCAGAATAACTCCTGATTTTTCTTTCGTTGCATAGTGTCTTCTAACGCCGAATACAACCATGTAGCCCGCGCAAGGACGATCTCCCCGCTTCATTGAGTGGGTCCCTGGGTTCGTCGGATGTGAATAGCACTTCACTTCCGACCGCCTCCTCCGCTCGTGACGCAGACAACGCGGAGGTGGGGTCCCAGAAGGGGCCCGGCCAGGAGGAGGTGGTCCTGGAGGCACCGCAAGGCGACCTTCAGGACTCTGGGCAAAAAGAGGGCGGAACCCCCGAGGGTTCTAAGTCCGGCCCTATGCCGGACTCCGTACCAGAACCTACAGTGGTTCTGAAGTCCGGCGGGCGGGCCCTTCATAAGAAGGGCAAGACTGCGACGCCGGTGGCCTCCGTCCAACCGGAGGCGCTGGATAATTTGCTGGAGGCGCTCAACGGCGCTTCCATCGCCGAGGAGCACCGCACTGTCATGAGTGCGGTGATTCAGAAGGTTTAGTCCGCAAAGAGCAGGCTGACTGAAGCCTGTACCAGCCTTCTAATAGGCTTTGAGCTAAGCAATTTAAGATATGTAAAAATAGTACCGCATAGACAGTAGCCCCTGATGCTCAGTTTGGTGTTCGGAAAGAAAAGCCGAACTAAGGATATAAAAAGATATACGCAGGAGTCTAACACAAATATGTCAATATGGGAATGCAGGCTATGCTGCTGACCTCTACCGCACTGACTGCGGAGGTCAATGCCTTGAAGCAGAGCCTCGAGCGGTCCGAGAACGAGCTCGGCCGTGCCAAGAAGCAGCTCGAGGACAAGGAAGGTAAGTAATACCTTGTTAAAGTGATACCTTATAGAAAAGGATTTGGTTTCAAAAAATGATAGAAATAACGTGGGTATTGCAGGGGCCACAAACGAGGTGGCTAACCTGAAGGAAGCGGTGTCCGAGGCCGAACGCAATGCGGCTGCGGAATGCACCGACCGAGAGAAGCAGGAGGCGCGGGTGGCGGAGGTGCGGCAAGAGCTCCAGGCTCTCGTGGAAAGACACGCGAGTTTGGAGTGTGACTCGAAGACTCGAGAGTCTGAGCTCGCCTCGGCTCTTGAGAGTACCAAGTCCGCCAAGGCCGAAGCCCAAAAAGCCCTCCAGGAAATTGAGGCGATAAAGAAGATAGCGGCGGGTAAGGAATTCTTCATGCAAAGCAAGCACGTGAAAGTTAATTATTTGTTACTTACCCGAATCCGGAGCTCTCCAGGAGCATTCGCAGATCTGCCCCGCAGTGTGTCCGATGCTGCCGCATTCTACCTGGCCGAGGAGGGGAGCTCGATGAAGGTATTCTGGTCTCAGTATGCTGAGGCCGGACATCCGGTGCCCTTGAGCGACCAGCTAAAGCAGCTGGTCGAGCTCCACAAGGTGGCCGAACAGGCCATGAAGGGCCTCATAGTTTGGCAATGGCCTAAAGAAGCCATGCCTGGGAGCTACTTTGGTCTGGTGCGGTGGCTGGTGGACGCTTGTCCATGGGTTGAAGTCATCAAGCACTCCGTCTGCATTGAAGGTGCCCGTCGGGCCCTTGCCCGCGCTAAAGTGCACTAGGCAAGATGGACGCCGAGAAGCTAGTGACGGACGCGCCACCGCCGAGCAAGGAGTATCGCACGCCTGAGATGTACTATAAGGGTGTCCTGAAGGGTGCCCGCCTTATAGCGGGTGAATGCTCCAAAGATGTAATTTTTGAGTAGACTCGCATTTTGTTATCCTGTGCGCTGAAAACTTGTTCATATGCGCTAAGCAACGCTTATTAATTTAAAATATTACCTTCTGTGCGGCCGTTTATCAAATTTGAGAGATGGCAAGTCGTTGGTTTCAGCCCCCATTCCACGAGTGTTGGGGTGTTCGGGATAAACGTGAGCGCTCTTTTTCCCATTTTTGGGTCCTTTGAGGGAGGCGCTCAACACAACGAACGAGGCAACCGGACTTATAATGCTTGAACACTCTCACTTAGCCATAGAATTCTACAATTTTAAATGTCGGCGAAGCCCCTAGTGTTCGGAAGGCCGAATTCGGGGCGCTATCCACGCCTGGGCCAGGCAAAGCCGGCTCCTCGCTCTAAGCGGCATAAGTCTTTAGGGACTCGAAAAAACCTCTCTAACAGCGACCGGCTCTCGCCCCATCATGACGGTCAGTTTTAGCTTTCTCCACTGAGGTGCTCAACCCAGCTCAACTGTTGCACAATCGCAGTGGTTCTCCCAGCGCTACTTTAGCCGATATAACGGAACGTAAGGTACCAAAACATGGGAGCCGGGCAAACCCAACTATTGACCCAAGACATGATTCGAAGCCGATGCATATAATGCTATAAGTTTGGGGTGCCGCACTTGTGAAAGTGTTCGAACTTATCACACCATACTTTGGGGAACTTAAGCCCCTGGTGTATTTGGCCGTACCAAAGCGTATGGGTGCAACATGTCATCAGTGAACATATATAGATAAAAAGGGAATGCAATGATAGGCAAAAAGCGATGCATTGTTTATTCAAAAAATACTGCGATGAAAGCAGAACGATACAAATAGTGCGATAAGCAAGGGATGGGACTATTTAACATGTCCTCCTCCAGGGGTAGGCTGCGGAATGGTATGTAAAACAGGTATAATGCTCGTAATGGAGACCACCTGGATACTCGACATAGCTTTTCTGCTTCCCTGGCTGTTGCATCTTGAGTTCGGCAAGTCTATTGCCAGACAGGGCTTCTGAAAAACGGAGTCCTGTGAATAAGAAGAAAGAAAAAGAAGAATGACACAATTGGGAGCCCCTGGTGTGGTTGAGCCACACTCTGGGCATGCCGTGGTCGTGCCCCTCCCCCTGTGCCCATGGTATCTCCAGGGCATAGTTATGTACGCGTGGTACTGGTCTCATGATTTCGCGGGGGCTGGGGTTGGGGCCGCATTGCTACACGTGCTTTGAACGTGCTAGGTGGTCTTGTTGTAGGTTACTCCGGGTGCGCTTGACGGTGTCCGGCCGCTTAACAGCCGGACCCGAGAATTGCCTTAAGAGGCTTCTTTGTATTTCTGCCGCGGGAGCCGCTGTGTGCTCCTCCATTCGGAGTTAGCGTTCGGTGTTACCATTGACCGTAATGACTCCTCGAGGGCCTGGCATCTTGAGCTTGAGGTATGCATAGTGCGGCACCGCATTGAATTTTGCAAATGCGGTTCGTCCGAGCAGTGCATGATAGCTACTATGGAACGGGACTATGTCGAATATTAACTCCTTGCTTCGGAAGTTATCCGGGGATCCGAAGACCACATCAAGTGTAACTGAGCCTGTACAATTGGCCTCTACACCTGGTATGACGCCTTTAAAGGTTGTTTTTGTGGGTTTAATCCTTGACGGGTCCATGCCCATCTTGCGTACTGTATCCTCATAAAGCAAGTTCAGGCTGCTGCCGCCGTCCATTAGGACTCTAGTGAGGTGAAATCCGTCGACGATTGGGTCTAGAACCAATGCGGCGAATCCTCCATGGCGGATGCTAGTGGGGTGGTCCCTTCGATCAAAAGTGATTGGGCATGAGGACCACGGATTGAACTTTGGGGCGACTGGCTCCATCACATATACGTTCCTAAGTGCATGCTTCCGCTCCATTTTGGGTATGTGGGTTGCGTATATCATGTTCACCGTCCGCACTTGTGGGGGGAAACCCTTTTGTCCTCTATTGTTCGGCGGCCGAGTCTCCTCCTCGTCATCGCTATGCAGCCCCTTGTCATTATTTTTGGCAATTAACTTGCCAGCCTTCTTGAACACCCAACAATCCCTGTTGGTGTGATTGGCTGGCTTTTCGGGGGTGCCGTGTATCTGGCACAAGCGATCAAGTATTCGGTCCAAATTGGACGGGCCCGGAGTATTTCTTTTGAATGGCTTTTTCCGCTGACCGGGTTTAGAGCCTCTGAATCCGGCATTGACTGCCGTATCTTCAGTATTATCACCGTTAATGCGGCGCTTGTGCTTATTGCGACGTGACCTGCCATTGCTGTCCTTGGTATCCGGACTACCAGAGTTTTTGGTCAGGTTGTTACTGCGAGCTAGCCAGCTGTCCTCTCCCGCGCAGAAGCGGGTCATGAGTGATGTGAGGGCTGCCATGGATTTCATCTTTTCCTGTCCTAGGTACCGGGCAAGCCACTCGTGGCAGATGTTATGTTTGAAGGCTGCAAGGGCCTCTGCATCCGGACAGTCGACGATTTGATTTTTCTTGGTTAAGAACCGTGTCTAGAATTGTCTGGCCGATTCGTCTGGCTGCTGAATTATGTGGCTTAGGTCATCAGCGTCTGGTGGTCGCACATATGTGCCCTGGAAGTTATCAAGGAATGCGGCTTCTAGGTCTTCCCAACACCCAATTGATTCTGCTGGCAAGCTATTGAGCCAATGCCGAGTTGGTCCTTTAAGCTTGAGTGGGAGGTATTTGATGGCACGTAGATCATCACCGCGGGCCATGTGGATGTGAAGGAGATAGTCCTCAATCCAAACCGCAGGATCTGTTGTGCTGTCATATGATTCAGTGTTTACGGGTTGGAAACCCTCGGGGATTTGATGATCCATTACTTCGTCTGTGAAGCATAGTGGGTGTGCGGCGCCTCTGTATTGGGCTATATCACGACGCAGCTCAAACGTGCTTTGTCTACTGTGTTCGGCCTAGCCGGAATTGCTGCATCCTGCGTGAGGGTTGTCGTCACGTATCATGGGGCGCCTAAACGATCCGTAGATTTATCTTGTTTGTGTTGCCTTATCCTCCAATATGTCTCGCAAGTCCGGTGCATTCCCCCGTGGCTTTGTACTTTTCGAGCGACGCCGGGGTGTGGATTTAGTGGAGGGCCTAGAGGCCTCTCTGTCGTGGCCACGAGGTGGCCGGTCGGCTGTATTGTGCACTGGTGATGTAGGTTTATGTGCTTCCTCCTCTAATCGGGGCAGCAGCTTGCATTTGGGGTAGCTTTTGGAGGGGCGTTCGAGTTCATACTCTTCGGTCACAAGGACTTCAGTCCATCTGTCGGCTAGCAAGTCTTGGTCAGCTCTAAGCTGTTGCTGCTTTTTCTTGAGGCTGCTTGCCGTGGCCATAAGCCTGCGTTTGAAACGCTCTTGTTCGACGGGATCCTCGGGCACGACAAATTCGTCGTCGTCGAGGCTTGCCTCGTCTTCGGAGGGAGGCATATGATTATCGTCCTCTACCTCTCTGTCTGTCGCTCTCTCATGAGGGCTGGCTTCTCCATCCTCATGTGTGGAATCTTGCTGGAGGGGGTTGTCTTTGGCACTGTCCGGGGTGTTATTGTCTCCGGTGCCGGAATCTCCATTATTGCTGTGGCTGGATTTAGAGCGGCGCCGCTGACGCCGGCGCTTAGGTTGTTTCTTGGAGGGGTCGTCCTCCGCTGTTCCATCACCATTTACATCCTTTGGGATTTCCACCATGTATAGGTTGTATGACGAGGTGGCCTTCCAGTGCTTTGTAGGCGCTGGTTCTTGGTCGTCTCCGGCATCGTCGTCCATACCATCGATGTCTTCGGAGTCGAAGTCTAGCATGTCGGTTAAGTCATCGACAGTGGCTACTAAGTGGGTGGTGGGTGGCATCCCAACCGTCCTGACAATAATTCGGCCAGGGCTGTCCTGATAAAGAGAGGCACTTTAGCGAATTCACGATGTCGCCAAAAGGCGAGTGCTGAAAGATGTCCGCAGCGGTGAACTCCATGATCGGCGCCCTATCGGATTCGATTGGCAGGGGCGCGGAAGGTTTGGGGTCCGGAGAGGAGTCCGACACCTTGGAGTCATGAGCTTCACAAGGGATAGGGTCGGTATTCGGCTCTATCGCCGTAGAGGTAGCAGCCCCCAAGGCGGTGTCCAGCCAACCATCCTCGATCGGCGCAGTCAGCTCCGAGCTAAGGGTCGGAGAGGACTCTTGTGCGGCTTCCAGGGCACTGTCCGGCAACAGAGCTAAATCATGCCCATCGTGACAGTGCGGCGCGCTCGGCTGTGGCTCGAGTCCGTCGAAGATCAAGTCTCCGCGGATGTCAGCCGTATAGTTCAAACTTCCAAATCTGACCTGATGGCTAGGGGCGTAGCTTTCGATCTGCTCCAGATGGCCAAGTGAATTGGCCCGCAGTGCAAAGCCGCCGAATACGAAGATCTGTCCGGGGAGAAAAGTCTCACCCTGGACCGCGTTGTTGTTGATGATCGAAGGAGCCATCGGGCCTACAGGCGACGACACAGAGGAACTCTCAATGAAAGCACCAATGTCGGTGTCAAAACCGGTGGATCTCGGGTAGGGGGTCCCGAACTGTCTGTCTAGGTGGATGGTAACAGGAGACAAGGGACACGGTGTTTTTACCCAGGTTCGGGCCCTCTCGGTGGAGGTAAAACCCTACTCCTGCTTGATTAATATTGATGATATGGGTAGTACAAGAGTAGATCTACCACGAGATCAAGGAGGCTAAACCCTAGAAGCTAGCCTGTGGTATGATTGTTGTTTGTCCTATGGACTAAAACCCTCCAGTTTATATTGACACCGGAGAGGGCTAGGGTTACACAGAGTCGGTTACAATGGTAGGAGATCTACATATCAGTATCGCCAAGCTTGCCTTCCACGCCAAGGAAAGTCCCATCCGGACACGGGACAAAGTCTTCAATCTTGTATCTTCATAGTCTTGGAGTCCGGCCAAAGATGATAGTTCGGCTATCCGGACACCCCCTAGTCAAGGACTCCCTCAGTCGTGTTGTAGTAGGTCTCTTGCGTGCGTAGTGTTGCAGACGGACATTTGTTTGGCCCCTACGAAGTGTAGTTGCTGTCCTATGCAGATTGCGGCCTCGAAGGTTTGAAGATGCACCAATAGCCACATCCACATCCTCCCATGTAATGTCTTGATTGTCTTCAGGACAACCTCGAGCACCTTGAGGTTGTGATAGTGATGGGTCCACCCACTCGTTGCCCCAATCAAAATCCTCAATGACCAAAGCCTCAAAGCTATTCTCGCCCACCTTCTCACGCCTCTTTTGAAACCGTTGCATATTCTTCCAGTTGTATGAAACAAAGACAAGATCATTCAACCTTCTCCATTGTAATCTGTTCCTTTTCTTCGTATGGATCTACAAAGTAGAAACAACAAGTGAAATAAGTAAATAACTTGATAAAATCATCATTGGACAAACACAAATACTACTTTACTAGTTGACTTACAAATTCAAACGTGCTCCAATTCCTCTCAGAAACCAGATGATGAAGCACAAAGACTAACAATGCGCTTTGCAAACCATTGTAGGTCAATGGCCCGACCACCAAATGAACTCCACCAATCAACTAAAATGATAAAAACTGACACATATTAAGAGTTTGTACAGAAATTACATTGCTGGAACTGGAATTAACATGCTGAAATTAACATGATGCATTTAATATGACTTATGAGGGTTTCTTGTGCTCATGGTCTCGAGTGCCAATGAATTAGAAAAGCCTTCTCGCTAGCGCTCATAAAGCACATATTGTTGATCAATCTTTTTTCGAACATTGGCATCTGGTACCATTTTTGCAAGCACATTATTAAAGCAGCTCCTAAGCTCCCCAACTAAGGCATCATCATTTCTGCTTACAATAGGAAAGAACTTTCCTGGGTTCAAAAATAGAGCAGCCCCATACAATGGATGATTCATTTGATTCTCCCAACGCTCATCAACAATGGCCAAGATCTTCTTGAGCAACGGTTGCTTGTTTTGTTGAGGGAAACCTAGATTGATCCTCTCCTTTGCATAAATCATAAGTGCTTTAATCTCTGGCATGGCAGGCTTCTCATCACCATCCGCTACTCTAAGAACTCTAAGAAGTGGAGTTGAAGCTCTAAGGCAGTCCTCAATTGCGCTCCACCACTCCGTTGAAAGTATAATCTCTTGCACGTTCAAGCCAACTTGTGTTTTTGCTAACTTGTTTCCAACCCATTCTTCAGATGTAAATAAACTCCTCAATGCAACCTTGTTCTTGACCAAAATTCTAAGTGTGAGGATGGCTATGGCAAACGAGTGGCTGCTGGTCCCACAAGATCCCCACCCGTGGCCTTCCTCATTAGACTAAGAAGTCTTCCATGTCTATAGATGAAATTAGTGACACATTTAGCCCTTGCAATAGGCTTCTTAAATGCCTTGAACTTTCCTATATCTTCCAACATTAGGTCCAATCAATGACATGCACACGGGATCCAATATAGAGTAGGCATCCTCTCCATTAGAAGGTGGCCAGCTTTCTTGTAATTAGCACCATTATTGGTGATAAGTTGTACCACATTCTCTTTTCCAACATCCAGAATTCTCTTCTCAAGCAAATCAGCTATCATATCACTGTCATGACATACACTTGAGGCATCAACCGACTCCAAGAAGAAAGTGCCCTCTGGACTATTAACAAGGAAGTTCATCAAATGGCGTCCTCTTTTATCCGACCAGCCATCCGACATGAGTGTGCATCCATATTTTTTCCATGCAGCCTCACGTTGCCTCCTCAAAAGTCTTGTTTACTTCACACAATCATTAAGCAATTTCTCTCTCAGCTCATGTGCACTAGGAGGCTTGTAACCTGAACCATATTGACAAGCGGCTTCAATTGCAACCTCAAACTGCCTACTACTTGCAGCATTGAATGGAATGCCACACTCTTAAAAGGACAATGCCCACTGGATATTGACATACTGCCTATCTTCCGGAGTCTTTGTGCTGGACTCCATGGTGCTTTGGGAACACCCAGAGCGTCTTTCATCTACAAGATCCTCAGGTGTTCTTCATAGCATGGCAACAATTGGCTTGGAACTATTGGCGGCAGACACAACAGACTTCTTTTTACCTTGCATGTTGGTGATAAACGCTTTCTTATTCTATTTGGCTGATGTCCCTGAGCTTCGCCTTTTAGAGGCGATGTTTTCTCCAACTGAACTCACCTCCACAACCTCCTGAACATCATCTACATCTACTACTCCCTTTATCCTCCAATTTTGCTCCAAATATGTTCCCATTTCTCTCCTCAATGGTGTAGTGGCCTTAGGACAAACAATTGCATCTCCCCCGGCGCCTGCAAGATGCTCTTCATGCCACTTGATCCCTCCAAAAGTTATCTTGCCACAAAGAGCGCACACAACAAGAACACGATTTGGAGGCTAAGACCAATATCCATAGTTCCATCCTGGATCATTTGACCGTTGTGGCTTCCTTGTTGGATCTTTCATTGGATCATAGGTGGGCTCACCCCCATCAGCTGCTGCATTTCCATCCATGGTGCTACACTTCTACTACCTGCAGCAAACAACCAAACACAAAGGAATATTAGCATAACTGATAAAAGGGCTGCCATGGCAACAAGGCAACAAACAATAAAGTACTTACTAGATAGACAAAAGGGTACCAGACATATGAAAAGGCTGCTGTGGCAGCAACTAAACTACTCTACCCATGCAGATGTAGCAAACAACGACAATCAACTAGCCATTAAACTAATCAGCATTCAACTAGTCATTAAACTAATCCATTGTTGAGCACAACACATCATGCTTCAATATTCAACTAGCATTTATTCTAGTCCACCCAATGTCACGACCGGTTTTCCAATAAAATGCTTATTGAGAAACCGATCTTTTGAGTCCAGTATGAGGAAAATCCTCCTTACTGGTAGACAAAAATCTTGATACAGTAAGCCAGTAGCAGTAAATAAATTACAGGGTCGAGCTGAGAGTGCTCAACAATTTATTACAAGCACGCCAATAATTATACATAATGGCGGATATGACACAATGGTGTGGGGTGGCATACTACTGACTCGAGATAAATGTGGTGGTGGAAATATCATAGTGGAGTGGATAATATGACTCCTAAACTGGCACCTCATCGAGCGTCGAGGTGAGGCTCGATGAATTTATTCGGGTAGCGGAAGCGGATAGAATATAGTGACCAAATCCCGGGTCGCACGAGACTGACTGGGACTCCTCTAGACGTCGGACACGCTATCGAACTCTTCATCCATGAGATCGCCTTCGTCGACATCTGGCCAAATCAAGAAGCCAGGTGAGTACATTGAAAGTACTCGCAAGACAGTTCGGACATAAGATATAACAAATGCATGCATGAATGCGTCATGAGCAAATAGCAATTGCACATTCAATTTAATAAATATTGGCACAACATGATAAGTAAAAAGGGAGTCGGGCGGTAGTCTTCCCGAAATCCCAACAAAATAACTGAAAACCAATCGGTTGTCTGTAGCGACGCCTCAAAGGGCAAACAAATAAATAATCGTGCCGCAGTCAAGCGTCTAAGCGACACCACATAAAGGGCTTATATTGAAAAGTAAATGACATACGTGCCACAGTCGGACGTCGGAGCGACATCGCGGAAAGGGCTTATATTGAAAAGTAAATGACATACGTGCCACAGTCGGACGTCGAAGCGACATCACATAAAGGGCTTATATCAAAAGTAAATATATAACAGTGCCTCAGTCGGACGTCTAAGTGACATCGCAGAAAGGGCTTTTACAAAAAGTAAATAACAATTTGTGCCACAGTCGGACGTCTAAGCGACATCGCAGAAAGGGCTTATATCAAAAGTAAATAACAATTTGTGCCACTGTCGGACGTCTAAGCGACATCGCGGAAAGGGCTTAGATTTCATTATTCATATCTGATAAATTTACAAAGATATAATACTCATAAGAAATATTCAACACACAATAATAAACGGGTTAGTCCATCCACAGGAATAAACATTTAACCGGACTTAACACTCAAGTGGTTCACCAGAGTTTTTGTCACTGAGACTGACACTCGACAAGATAAGTTGAACACAGTAATTGGACATGGATAAGATGATTCAAAGGATTTTTGACTCTGCAGAGTTTGTACTAAATTGCCCACAACCAACGGATTTCCGTAGTCACGAAGGACTAGTTCCGTTTATGGTATTTCGGAAGAAACACATCTAACCAGTACACACCCATTCCACCTCACGATGCCAGGAATCACCCTAGACAGTGTTCAAGAAAACTTTGAGACAGGGAGATCACAATCTCGAATAGCATGGGATCAAATTTATATACACGCGCTCTAAGGGGTGCCCCCCTCTCGGTCCCAACCGGAAACACCCATGCCCCCTGACCAGATGACTGGCTTTAATCGAGGGCCATGGAACCCTCATCACGGCCTCTCGATTTTGTGTGTACCAGGAAAATGGTTTGCAACTTACTAAGCCATATCCCTTGCGGAAAACATGTGGTAGTACAGGAAGGGAAAACGGATGGAAACTGGACTGATTCATATTGACACTGGATTCAAATAGTCTGCCATAAGACTGGCATGCTACAACACTGCCATCTTACCCATTCTCATGCCATCACATGGCCATGCAAACTCATATCCAATAACTTATGGATTTCCGAAACTCACTTGCCTCAACTTTGCATGTAATATAACATTCATCGAGATGCTCATAAACATGCGATGAAACTACTTAATGCAAACATGCCAAAGACACTCATCATATCAAAGGTTCAAACATGCTTGCCTGGTTCGGAGTAGTCAGAGTCTAGGTTGGCGAAGTTCGCGGTTCCGTCACCTCCTTCGGTATCTACGGTATAAAGAAACATACGCGCTAACGTAAATACCGTGAGGTGCACAAAAGTGTTCCAAATATTTTTCAAATAAATCTGATAAAAAAACTAGACAAAATTTTAAAGAGGACAGAAAAAGAATGAATCAAAAATCATTTTCTGTTTAGAAGTTATAAGGGTTTTAATCCAGGGACCTTTCTGTAATGAAACAGAAACTTCTCAGGGGGCTGAATAGAAAAAGACAAGAAAAAGTTTCAGACTGAAAGAGTATTTTCCCGAATGTGTTTTTAGAAAACGTTTTGAAAAAAAAGTGAGGCTGACGGGGGGGGGGGGTCCCACCCGTCAGGTTTGAAATTTCAAATGGGAGAAACAGAGCTCGTCGGCGCCCGAGAGCTGCGGTGGTCGCCGGCGGCGATCCACGACGAGTTAGGAGGATCGGAGAGTACCTACATGCTCAGCGTGTCCTTCCGCGTCGGTGGGTGGTGGTGGTCGTCGGCGAGCACCACGTCGACGACGGTCCTTGCTCCGGCGGACGGCGGCACGGGTGGAGTTGGATTTCGTCGGGGAGGGCTGCGGAGGTCAAATTGAAGCCTGGGTTAGATTACTGGGTGCTCAAGGGGACTACTGACGAGGTTTGGGCAGCGGAGATGGCCTCACCGGAGTGGATCGAGCTGGTGGCCGAGGCGGATCGGGGCGGCCGGAGTTGGGGGAGGAGACCTCCTCGAGGTCCTCCTAGTGGCTTGGCGGGGTTCTAGTGGGGTGCAGTGGTGGTGCGTGCTCGAGAACGAGCTCAGGGCCTCCTTTTATAGGCGATCCGAGGCAGTGGCCATGAACAGGGATCTCCGGCGATGGTTACGGCGGCGCAGTGTTTGGTTGGGGCGTTTAGGGGGTTGGGCATCAACGTGGAGGTCCACCGGTTCCATTTAGGTGCTAACCCAGCTTGGATTAGGCGCTCTGGGTGGCTTCGACGGAACGGGGCGGCGCGGGCCCATCGGCGGCAGAGGGTGCGCCCTGTGCTTACCGGGACACGGCGACGGTGCTGCGCTGTGCGCTGGCATGCATGAGGCCAGGCGGAGGGATAGGGGGCGTTGGGCGGCGCCGGATGGTGTAGCGAGCTGGCTCTGGCTCCCGTTGGCTGCCACGGGCGGCTCAGCCACCGCAGGAGCTGCCGGCGTCGGCGATGCTCGCCGCCACCGACACCTGCGCCCGTCCAAGAGAGCATGCAGTGCTCTGGTCAAGGAGGAGAGGCCGTGCGCAATGCGCCAGGGTGCTCAGGTGATCGATGACAAGTCTCTGACGAAAAACGACACTGCTAACTCTAAAACTCTGAACTTTACTGAAAGTGTACAGGAACAGTGCCGGCCAAGTGTTCGACGAAATGATTTTGGCATGTGGGGAATTTTCCTTGAGCTGATTTTTGGTGGGGTGGCCTCTCATTGCATCTGGGGGCTGCCTGAATTTTGGTAGAATTTTGGAGAAGAGAAAATATGAATTTCACCAAATTTGACAAATCTGGTCCAAACTTGCAGAGGTTGAAACTTGAAAATTTTGAAAAGAGGAAGAGTGGATCCTGATGGATCTAGGTTGGGGGTGCTAAGGACTATCCAGAGGAGTTGGTTTGAGATCAAAACTCAAAGGAAGTCAGGTACTTCCTTTGTAAATCATCTAGGCTTAAAATAATTGACAGAATTGTTTTGGGGAATAGAATAAATGAGATAAAATCCAAAAATGGGTTGGACTTGTTGGAACAGAAAGTTTGGATTGCCCCAAAGTGGAGGGAGGGGTTTTGGGAGGATTTACCACATGAGTCATGGTAAAACCATGGGTGGTTTCAAAAACAAAAGAAGCCCCAAAACACATAGGGTTTCTTTTAAAAGAAAATAAATTCCAAAAATACATTTGAGAAGGGAGCAATCAGAAGAAAGTGTTTTTTTTATAACCAAACACCAAAGTTGAAGAAGATACAAAAATAAAATCCTTGCCATGGGAAAAGTTTTGAGAGAGAGGTTTTTGGAAGGATTTAAATGACCTTCTTCAAAACCAACAAAGTTTTTGTTGAAAACCAAATAAAAACTTTTGGAGTGTCACAACACCTACCCCCTTAGGAAAAATCTCGTCCCCGAGATTGCAGCTGATCCTCAAATAAGTGTGGGTGCTCTGTCCATAGAAAATCCTCTCTTCCCAAGTTGCTTCACTCTCGGTGTGATTGCTCCACTGAACTCTCAAAAACTTGATGGTTTTCTGTCGGGTCCTCCTTTCAGACTCCTCTAACATTTTTATAGGATGTTCCCGATAGGTGAGGTCTGGTTGCACGTCAATGTTTTCATGGGATACTTGTTTCTCTGGGTTTCTTATGCACTTTCTCAACTGCGAGACGTGGAACACGTTGTGGACATCGGATAATTCTTCGGGTAAGTCTAGCTGGTAGGCTACCGTTCCTCTTCGTGTCACTATACAGAATGGTCCGATGAATCTTGGTGCTAGCTTTCCCTTAATCTAGAATCGTTGCAGGCCCCTCATAGGAGATACTCGTAGGTACACAAACTCACCGGGTTCGAAAATGACTCCGCGATGTTTCTGATCGTAATAACTATTCTGCCGGCTTTGAGCTGTCCTGAGTCGGTCCCTGATTAGCTTGACCTTTTCCTCGGCTTCTTTGAGCATGTCTGGTCCGAAGATACGGCTGTCTCCGGTCTCTGACCAATTTAGCGGGGTACGACATCTCCGCCCGTAAAAGGCTTCAAATGGTGCCATTTGCAGGCTGGCCTGGTAACTGTTGTTGTATGCGAACTCTGCGTATGGCAAGCTTTCTTCCCAACTGGCTCCATAGGTGAGGATACATGCTCTTAGCATGTCTTCTAGAATTTGGTTTATGCGTTCAGTTTGTCCATCCGTTTGGGGGTGGTATGCTGTACTAAAAGCTAGTTGGGTTCCCAGAGCCTATTGTAGGTGATCCCAAATCTGGAGATGAATTGTGTGCCCCTGTCAGATATTATAGACCTTGGAACTCCATGTAAGCAGACGATACGGGAAAGATAAAGCCTGGCAAGCTTCTGAGTGGTGTGGGTTGTCTTCACGGGGATGAAGTGTGCCACCTTAGTCAGTCTATCTGTGATGACCCATATGGCATCATTCCCGTGCCGTGACCGAGGTAGCCCAACAATAAAACCCATTCCAATCTTGTCCCATTTCCACTCGGGTATCTTATTTGGTTGTAATAGTCCGGCCGGTTTCTGGTGCTCGGCCTTCATGCGTTGACATGAGTCACAACACGCAATGAACGTGGCTATGTACCTTTTTATACCGTGCCACCAAAATTTGTCCTGAAGATCCTTGTACATTTTTGTTCCTCCAGGATGGATTAAATACGGAGCAGTGTGGCCTTCAGCTAAGATTTGATGTTTAAGGTCCTTGATATTTGGTACGCAAAGTCTATCTCCGTACCACAATATTCCCTACTCATCGATAACGAACTCTGAGGTCTTGCCCAAACTCACTTTCCGTTTTATGCCTTCAATGCTGGGGTGCCCATGCTGAGCCTCTTTAATCTTTTCTATCAGGGTAGGCTACATTTCTAAATTCGACACACTGCCTTCGGTGACCACCATCAAATTGAGTTTAACAAACTCCTGCCGAAATTCAGGTCTCAGGTTTGGTAGGTTGTCATTGTTCGGGCTAGGGTTCCGACTTAGAGCATCTGCCACTACATTTGCTTTTCCTGGATGGTAGTGGATTCCAACATCATAATCCTTCACTAATTCCAACCAGCGTCGTTGCCGTAAATTGAGTTCCAATTGTGTGAAAATATACTTGAGGCTTTTATGGTCCGTGTATATTTCACAACGATTTCCAAGTAAAAAGTGTCTCCATTCCTTGAGTGCATGAATGACTGCTGCCAACTCCAGGTCATGAGTAGGATAATTTTCTTCATGCTTGCGAAGTTGTCTGGAAACATACACGACTACCTTGCCCTCTTGCATCAATACGCATCCGAGGCCCTTCCGGGATGCGTCACAATACACATCAAAATTCTTGTGTATGTCTGGCACAATTAATACTGGTGCTGTCGTTAATTTCCTTTTTAGTTCTTGGAAACTTTTCTCGCAAGCTTCTGTCCATTCAAACTTCTTGTCTTTCTTGAGTAACTGCGTCATTGGCTTTGCTATGGTGGAGAATCCTTCAATAAATCTTCGGTAGTATCCTGCCATTCCCAAGAAACTTCGTACGTCCGTTACGCTGGCTGGTGGTTTCCAGCCAAGTACGGCCTTGAGTTTTTCTGGGTCTACGGCAATACCTTCTTGGGTCAGTACGTGGCCCAGAAAACCTACCTGTCTTAGCCAAAATTCACACTTGTTGAACTTGGCGTACAATTGATGTTTCCTGAGTTCTTCTAGTACAATTCTGAGATGTTCAGCGTGCTCTTTTGGTGTCTTGGAGTATATCAGAATATCGTCGATGAATACCACAACAAACTTGTCCATAAACTTCATAAATACTTTGTTCATGAGGTGAATAAAAATATGCGGGGGCGTTCATTAGTCCAAATGGCATTACTGTGAACTCATACAGTCCGTATCTGGAGGTGAAGGCTATCTTGGGGATATCTTGTGTTCTCACTTTTAATTGATGGTATCCCGACCTTAAGTCAATTTTTGAGAATACCTTGGCCTGAGCGAGCTGATCAAATAAATCATTTATCCGTGGCATCAGATATTTGTTCTTGATTGTGACCATGTTAAGTGCTCGATAGTCTATACACAATCTCAGTGTCCCATCCTTCTTCTTGCCAAATAAAATTTGTGAACCCCAAGGTGAGGAGCTGGCTCATATATATCCTTTGTCCAGTAATTTTTTTATTTGCTTCTTTAATTCTACCAACTCGGATGGTTCCATTCTGTATGGTTTCTTGTATATGGGGGTGGTTCCGGGTGCTAGCTCAATGCGGAATTCTATCTCTCGTCAGGTGGCATGCCTGGTAGTTCTTCGGGAAATACGTCTGGAAATTCACACACTACTGGAACCTTGCTTAATTCAGAAACGTCCACCTTGTTCAATCTCGGTTGCCGAGATATTTTTCTCTCTTTGTCTGAAACTCTTATTGTCTTCCCGTGGTGGTGGGTGAGAACTACGGTCCGGTTGAAGCAGTCAATAAAACCATTGTCGGTGGTTAACGAATCCATCCCTAAGATGACATCCAGTCCTTTATTTTCCAATATAATAAGGTTGGCGTGAAACTTCAATCCTTCAAACTCAATAATCACACCTTGGCAGTAACTCTGAGTAACTTGCTTAATCCCAGGGGACTTGATGATCATGGATTTTTCCAAGATAAGCATCAAAAAATTATTTTGCAAAGCAAAACTCTTCGAAATGAATGAGTAAGAAGCTCCAGAATCAAACAAAACCGTGGTAGGTATTGTGTTGACAGGGAACATACCGAGCACGATATCCGGGGCGTTTTGTGCTTCCTCTCTGGTCACGTGGTTCAGATGACCCTTCCTGTGGTTGTTATTGGGGTTGAAATTGTTTCGCTTGGGTGCTGAATTATTGCCACCATTGCTCGGCTTTGGGGTCAAGTTCCTTGGCTTGGGGCACTGCTTGGCATAATGCCCTTCCTCTCGACAAGCGTAGCAAGTAACGCCTGGGCGATATGTGAACTCCTTGTCCCTTGCATGGAAATTCTTGATTGGGCGTGAGACGTTTGTCGTGGGTTTGTGTGTCCCACCTTTCTGAAAATCCGTCTTGCTTCGGTGGTTGCGAGCAAGAGTAGTCTGGTCCCTTTTGCGCTTGCGGAAATCCTCCAAGCTGCGTCTCTCATTTTCCAAGGTAATGGCCTTATCCACCAGCGTTTTGAAATCTGGGAAGGTGTGCACAACTAGCTGGCATTTAAGCGCGGGTGCCAGACCGTCCAGGAATTTTTCCATCTTCTTGCTTTCAGTCATACGCTCTTCGTTGGCGTAGCGAGACAACAGAGTAAACTGACTGCTGTATTCTGACACCGTCATGGTCCTTTGTTTGAGGTCATCAAACTCTCTCTTCTTGATCTTCATAATACTTTTAGGGATGTGCGCCCCATGAAAACCTTATTTGAACTCCTCCCAGGTTATATCATTTTCGTTGGGGTGCATGTGTAGCAAATTTTCCCACCATGATGAAGCTGCTCCAGTGAGATAGTGTGGTGCATATAGTACTTTCTCACGGTCTAAACACTGTGCAATAATTAATTTTCTTTCCATGTCTCGAAGCCATTCATCGGCCTCAAGAGGTTTGTCAGTATGAGAAAATGTTGGGGGACGTGTCTTCTATAGCTCAGACAACTTGGATTGCTGCTGATACTGTCCACGGTGATTTCCCATATTAATGACGTGGTTCATCATTTCCTGATGTTGTTGCTAACTTTGCTCATAAAGGCGGCATACTTGGGAAAATGTTGTTTCACTGCCCTGTTGACTTGACTGCCCCTGTGTGAAATTATTGCGTGGTTGTGTGCCAAAATTTTCCTCTGGCGGATTTGGCATGGAGCGTGTCCAAGGACGAGACATTTTTTTCACTCTGGGGATATTTTGTAAAACTCATAAGAAAGGGAATTGAGTCGCAAAAATCAATAAATTCATAAAGACGGGAAATTTTAAATGCTCCAGGCTTTTTCAAGATAAAAATCGATTGTGCACGGAGAAGGACTGCTCATTACATATCTTACACGCAAGCGGTAATTATACAGTACATCACTCAGGATATGCGTACATAATCCTGACATGTTATTTAGGCTAGTGCACTTCTCCCAGTTCCTACATGATGCAAAACAAGCTACTTCTCACAACCCACTACTAGGAAAAGGCCTACTAATGGCGCACTGGTTTTGCCTACTAATGGCGCATTACCAGTGCGCCATTAGTAGCATGCCACTAGTATATTTTACTAATGGCGCACCACTGGTGCGCCATTAATATCTGGTATACTAATGGCGCACCAAGCAGTGCGCCATTAGTATGTTACACAATGCGCCATTAGTGTGCCTCCCGGGGGGCCATACCTAAGCATGTGCTTTGTCATACTAATGGCGCATGCTATGCTGATGCGCCATTAGTATCCTTTGGCATACTAATGGCGCACCTGGTGGTGATGCGCCATTAGTATGAATATTTGGGTTTTTTTTACTTTTCTGATTTTTGCACAGGTTACAAAATATATTATTGGACAGAATATAGACAGCAGCACACAACAACATCAGATTCATCGAATACAATAGAAGATTAGTCTCCGAATACAATTCATCATATTAGTCTCTGAATTCAAAAGACCGAACAAAGATAAAACATTAGAAGCTCAAGACCGCGAGTATCGAGTTTGTCTTCACATTACAAGTCGATATTGATCATCTAAACTACCATCACATAGAAGAGAGTTGTGGTCATCACGATGAGCATCATCGCGATCAAACTGGTCTTCATCCGGTTCCTCCAACGCTCCCTCCTCTCTCCCGCTAGATAGCGGGCGTATCTAGATTCGGCCTCCGCCCTAGTGGTGTACCCTTTGTAACTGTTACCGCTGAAACGGTGAACCTGTCTCTGACACTCCTCCCAGTCATCGTAGACTCCGGGAACCTTACCCTTGTACACGACATAAGACGGCATCTCTATGCACAAGCCAAACATCAGACAATACATAAGCAATATGTAAGTATGCAGCAAAAGGATCGGAAGAGAAAAGCAAGACATTAATAGCACGATTCATGGTCCTACTAATAAATAGCATCGATTACATCTAAGTTGAACGACTGTCCAAACCAAAGAGACATACGAATTCATTAAAGTTTAATTACAACATGAGCCAATCAAAGTTTCAGAACTACACATCACTACTTTCGACTCGACTAATCGGACAGGAGCGTGGATGAAGCCGCCGTCTGTCGTGATGGTCATGAAATCACGGCCGTTGTCACCCTGCATTTGTAGCATTCCATCTATCTCATTGTTGGACGGTTGATATCTGAGGAAGAACTGCCCCGACATATGAAGGACATCTTGATGGATGATGTCCGCAAAGTCCAACTGGATGCGAAAGAATTCTTGTCTGAGGTCCGCGTCCTGGATTGCCGACAAGTTTGCGGCCCAATCTTTGAGATTATCTCGTAGCAGAAGTTGATGATGGTCCCTTACGATCGCCCGCATGTGATGGAGGGCGTAGTAGGCATCCTTCTGACCGCCAGGCAGCTGCTTGACGCAGCAGAATTTCATATTGTGAGAACATGTGCTTGCCGTACTTACAAATAGTCCTGGTGAAGGTGCCTCCAGATTTGGCGTAGCCGGGGAGAACATCATCAAGAACTTTCTTGACATTTGTGTAGTCTATCTTGGAGTTACGGTTCAGGTCGAAATACGTGGCCATGGAATATTTCGGGCTGAAGAGGATGAGTGTGCAATGTGTGTCACTGCACAGAACGCAGAATGTTAGAAAAAAAGAACAATCGAAATCTAAGAAATCATATGTTACGGGGCGGTTAAGGGATGACTTACTCGGGAAAGTAAGCCACAAGGAAGTTATCCTTATCTGGGTTTGCCAGAATGACGCCTTCGAGGTGTGAACTTGCAACTTGGCGGTCCCCAGCGCTGCTCAAGTGCTTGGCACACATGTAGAAGGGGTCGACTATCATGATGTCCGGGGTCTTGTCTCTAATGATCCGCATCTCCATAATCAGCGAAAATAGCCGAACGAAGGTGTAGTGCAGCGGATGAAGGTTAAACATAGCAAAGATGTCATCAAACCGCAGGACGACCGTACCCCCGATGTCGCCATCCACAAAGCCCTTGCCCTCTGGCACCTTGGCCACGAAAACCGGGTATGCCACATCCTTCTCTCTGAGACGCCGCTTCTCCAAAGAAAGAACACTGTCGTGCAGACTCCGTATAGCACCGGTTGCAGCATTCAGCATATTTGGCGGTAGCATCGCCCTACCCGCCACATGCACCCTCCTTAAGATATCCTTAGGTGAAGGTGGCCCGTCCTGAGCACGGATCGAACTCGGTGCCAGCTGGCTCGCACAGGCGCCCTTGTTAGTCTTTCGTTTTCGTCCCTTCTTCTTGATCTCCTGTAATGGGACCGACTTCTGCTCACAAACCGCCTTCTTGAGCGTGTTGGGGCTGATAATATCTCGCACCTCAGCTATCTGAGGCTCGGTCAAGGCGGGAGCTGGAAGCGTCTCCTGAGAACTGAACGCCAGACGACGCCTGTTGCAATTGGATATCTCCGCTGTACCAGCTAGATTGCGGTCGTCTTGGTTGGGTTCTAGAGAAAGAGGCCCGCAGAACTCGTCAGCGTACCCATGTTCGGCAAAGTACTTATCGACTTTGGTAAATGTACCGTCGTCGTTGTCGTCGTCGTCCGGATCATGTGCCATAGGGCTGTCCGGATCCTGTGCCATAGGGATGT
Organism: Triticum timopheevii; assembly: GCA_963921465.1. Lineage (NCBI taxonomy): Eukaryota > Viridiplantae > Streptophyta > Magnoliopsida > Poales > Poaceae > Triticum > Triticum timopheevii. Next base: position 113,850,538 of record OY997266.1, on the reverse strand, counting down.
TCGACATAGGGATGTCCGGCAGGTCCGGCAGTGTTGGGGCGTTCTTGCCATGGCTTGGCGCCGGCACGACTGGCGGTCTTGTCTGTGGGGTGGTGTCCCCCGCCCCCAAACGAATCTGGCTCTTCGGCCAAAGCAGGGGCCAGTTTACGCAGGCGCTGAGGGTCATCTCATCTTCTTCGTCGGCCCCAGCGGGTCGAACCGGAGGTAACAGCTCGTCGCAGCCTCGCAGCACCCGAACCACTTCAACCCTATACATTGTGGGTGGCATCGGATTACCGTGGAACATGGGGTTGCCTGGTTGAACGATTCTGCCCTTGGCGACATCAACCAACTCGGCGCCCACGAAGTGCAGAAGAGTGCAAGGAACATCGGCGGTGCCCTACGAAAACATGTACAGGGCGTTAGGGATGCCCAGTCAAAGGCAAGGAGATGAAGTCATCGGCCGAGAGGCTTAGTTAACGTGATGCCGTCGAGCTCGGCTAATGTCGAGGCAACGCCAACGGCGGGCGTGCAACTGACGGAGGGGGCTCTTGCTGGCGAGGTGTCGGCCGGCGTACACCCGGGTGCATTAGGCTCCAATGCCCGTGCCGGCACCGGAGACACGAATACCGCCTCCGCCGGAGACACCAATGGCGCCGCGTGCACGCTGTTGTTGTTCCACTTGCTCTTGGACAAGCTACGGAATCCGCGCCACTTGTGCCTTGACTGCTTCAACCTCGCGCGTCTGTCTTTCCAAGCATTCCTTTTTCTCCTTCCGCACACCAGCGGTATAGTATGACCCCCATTTTGTGGACAAGCCTTTGCCGGCCACACGACCAGCTGACGTCGGCTTACACTACTAGGGAAAAGGCTAGCAACAGCGCGGGTTTTAGATGTATCAGTAGCGCGGGTACACACGCTACTAATAAGGCGCTACAGCTAACGCATAGCAGTAGCGCGTGCTCACACGCGCTACTGCTACACAAGTGTAGCAGCAGCGCGGTTAGAGGAAGCTCGCTACTGCTAGTAGCGCTAGCGCGCTTTGGCTGGACGCCCTACTGCTATTGAGGCGTTGCTGCTAACTTTTATACACTCGCTACTGCTAATTTAAGTAGTTTTTTTTGGCATATTTGTTTTGTATTTGAATAGGCTTTGTAGAAGAATCTTTAGAACATAGAAATGTCATCATGATACACATACAAATGCCTGGGAGACCACAAATGTAATCATAGCATGTACGTACAAATAGTCTCATCATAATCATCATCCAACACAAAGTGATATCTTATCATCATCTCGAAAATAGCGATACATGCAAGTCTTGAATACTTGCAACTACAACAACGTCATCCATCTAAACAAAGGTATACGCAAGAAGTGCTATCACTATGAGTGAGAGCGGAACTATGCAGTACATGAGGTGGCAGTTACGAGTCCTCTCTCGCGCTAGCGTGAACCTCAAGTAACTAGCTTCTCCTTCTTGTCTGCTTTTGAAGCCTTTATGGCTGGCGCCCGTGAACTATTCACTTGCACCTGACACTCATGCCACTCATTGTACACCCACGAAACCTTCCCTTTGTACACGACATAGCATTTCCATCTCGCCATCAAGAAACTAGGTACCTGTTAGAGATGCATGTTCATGAAGAGGATGTACAATCATATATATGCAACAAAATATACTAGAGCAACACCGAAAAAGAAAGGGTTAGCAACTAGATGCAACATATATAGTATGCAAATTAATTAACTAGAGGTACGCAGGTCATCGTACGAAAACTAACAAAGTAGCGTTACGCAAGTTCGGCAGGGACCGTGGACATCACAAAGTTTCATCGCTACAAAAAGTATACAAGTTGAACCAACACATATCATCATCATCGGCATCATAAATCACTAGAAGTTCCATCCTTCCATATCATCGAGGACGAACCCTAGCTTCTTGAACGGCGTGACGTCTACACGTTGCATGCCTATGCGAGTTCGGACGTCAGCCCGTGATATAGGGCCGTGGTGGAACATCCCCTTCTCATCGACGACTTCTTTCATGATGATCGTCGCAATGTCGCTTTGGATGCGAAAGAAGTCAACTCTAAGTTTATAATTCGCTTCTCCATGAGATTCTAGCCACTTGTGGATATGATCATCATTTCTGCTGTTAATGCGAAGCTTTTGGTGATCCGTGTTGAACTGAATCATGAGATGGACGATGTAGAATCCATCCTTCTTGCTTGGTTTTGGGACATGGATGCAGGAGAAGTTAGTTTTATGAACGAAACCCATCTTCTTGTTCCTTTGTTTCTTGATCTGCACGTGGCCACCTCTAGAGCTGAAGCCTTGGAGAGCATCATCTAGAATATTCATTAGGTGGGTGTAGTCCTTTTTCTCGTAGTCTCTGGAAGGGTCAAAATACACGGCGTGGGAGACTTGCGGGTAAAGAACGATAAGGACGGCGCGCCTGTTGGTGCGGGGAAAAGACACCTTAAATTATTCCCCATATGAGAGAGAAGGAATGATTGAAATGTATGAAAGGGTTGTCCGGAACTGGCTTACTTTGGATGATAAGGCACGAGGACAATTTCTCGGTCCTTATTCTGTACCATGAAGTTTTGGAGGTACTCCCTAGCAGTTTCACGCTCAAAGTCGCCGAGACTCAAGAAAGACTCGTGCATGTAGTACGGATCCGCCACATAGATTTGCGAGACTTCTTCACTCTTCATGACGGAGCTCATATGTAGCGCAAAAAGGCGGACGATAGTAAAATCAAGCCGCCTTGTTAGAAACATCTCAAAGATATGGTCAAACCGCAGGAAGAACACCTCCGCGGGCCGTGTGTCGACGTAGCACTTCCCCTCAGGCACACGAGCCGCGTATGTCGGATATCCTGGATCCTTTGAGGCTAGTAGGGTTTTCTCAGTCGACAGCACATGGTCGTGCAGTCTCCTGAGATCCCCTGATAGTGCCTCCAGCGGTTTTGGCGGTAGCATCGGCTCGCCCGTGAGATGGAACATGACCGCACCTTTCACGGGTACATGCTCTTTAGAATGCATCGTCTAGCTGCTGTGTGCTCTGGCTTGTTTGGAGGCAGTTACCGTCCCCGATCTCTTCCTCTCCTTTTTCTTGGGCACACCTTCCAGACCCTTCCTTAACCCCTGCCCCAGTGTTCCCGGGCTAAGTACTGTACGACCCTCGCGCCCGACTAGTTGAGCCTGTGTTGAGGCGGCATCTTCAGGCGTGTCCTGTGAGGATTTCATGAAGAGAGACTTTTTGCAATCCATGGTACGACCCTGCCCGGGCATATCATCCATATCCTCATTAGAAAGCTGATAGCCCTATTCGTCATATGGTGACTCATCATATCTATGTCACAGTCATACGCGTTTGTATTGAGGTAACCCATAGGGTCGACCTCCATCTCATCATCCATTCTCTGTTCTACAGGAGAAATTACATCAGCCAGTACTATTGCACCCTCTTCATCATGTGGTCCGCTGCTCTCACCCGGCACTACAGGAGCTGGTAATTGCGTAGGCGGGGTGGTGGTCTCCGCACATGCTTGTTGATGTGTGGTAGTTATTGGTGTGCTCTCGGCCGGCTCCAGACGAATAAGATTCTTCGGCCATAGAAGCACCCAACCCTTGCAGCTTCCAATCCGCAGCGGGGTCTCGTCGTCCGCTCCCACATGCTGTACTGGAGGAGGCAAATCCTCGTGCCCCGATTTCACATTGGTTAAGCTAACCCTGAAGTGCCCAGCGGGGATCGGCTGGTTGTGGAACGTGCGTTGAGAGGGGTCCATTATCATCCCCTTTCCCACGTCCACCTTCTGGCCTTTGATCAAGTAGAGTATGGTGCACGGGGTTTCTTTCGCCTGCAAACACATATGTTTGTGGCATAAAACAACCGAAAGGCAACAAAAATGGAATATTATATATATGTTGGTGCGACATGTAATTACCGTGACGGCGTCGAGCTCAGCCAAAGACGAAGGCCCACCTAGCGCGCCTGAGACTGAGGACGGGCTGCTATGAGCGGGAGCGGCTGCGAGAGGAGGCCCGGTTGCTTGAGCAAGTGATGGTGCAATGGTGTTGTTATTCATGTAGTTGCTCGCGGAGAAACTGGGCATCGGGAGATCATGTACCGTCTTGTCTGGATTTTCCTTCGCCCAGTTGATGATAACTGGAACCAAGTTAGTAGCGAAATCATTTCTGCAGGCAGTTACAGCTACATTGACTGCCTACTGTAGCAACTCATATTTGTCCTCGGCTGCTTTTTTCGCGTCCTCAGCTGCTGTTTTCTCGATCGCAAGCTTCACCTTTGCGTTGATGTCCGCCTGACTAATCTTATTTTTCTGCTTCTTGGCCTCCGGGCCGTCGTTGTAAAACACCTTCCACGTGGCGCCGTCTCCAGTGCCGTGCACACGACCATATTGCGGCCGCTGGTCTAAAGGGAGTCCCTTAAGTTCGTTCAAGGCCCGGTTGAGAGGGGTGTCCCACTTGGGCCTCATCGGAGAAGTAGGGCTTTCGGCTGCAAGCCGGTGTTGCTTCTCCAGTAGTCTAATCAATTTCCTCGTGATCTTGTCCGTGTAAAAAACCTTTTTCTCCTTGTCCCACTTGTAGCGGGCCCTGATGAAGTCATGCTCCAAGGGGTTGGTGAACTTCGCGAAGGGGTCTGGGAGACCCGCGGCTTCACGTTCCGCGTCCTCCTTATCCCATATGGGCCTTTTACCGAGGTAGCCACGGCTTCCGAGGCGATGCTTCCCCGTGTTCCTTTGATGAAGGCTTTTGAATTTCGCAGCCTTAGCCTTGGCTGCCTCGGTAGCGCAAGTGTCCTTGAACTTTTCGAACTCCTCTTCCGTAAGTGTCGGATTTTCCTCCGGAATCTTGGACAGGGGTTCATTAGCCTCAAAAGCTCATTTCACCCTCCCTTTCCAGGAGGCCAAATCATTGCTGAACATGCCCATGGCGTGATTGTTAATCTTTTTCATCTTCGGATCATCCCACGGTTGTGTTATCATCCCGGTCAGGGAACTTGAATCTCTTGTGCAACTTCGTTAGGAGCAACTGCGTCAAATGTTCTTTACTCCTTAAGTCATCGTCGTTGATGCTCGCGCATTCCCGTAGGATGCATCCTACTTGGTTCCCATAGCACTTGCGAGGTTCTTCCGACTCTAACGGATCAAACTTGCCAGGTGCCATCTTTGTGATCACAACTCGTCCAATCCCTAGTTTGTTAGGTTTTCGTATCCTCTGCTTCTTATGCTTCCTCATTTCAGTAGCGGCATCGGGGCCGGTACCTTCCCCGCCGGTACCTTCCCCACCGGTCTCGGTGCCGCCATCGGTGCCGGCGCCGTCAGTGTCGATGTCGGCGTCAGTACCATCATCGAGGCCGACCTGCAAACCTTGCTTAGCAGTCAAATAGTCGAGGTACTCTTGTTTACCCTCATAATCCATCTCGTCTGCATCTTGGTCAGAAGGCCCAGTTTCTTCATTGTTCGACATGTTTCCTATGATTAAGTGGCCTCATTTATTTCTAAAAGTATGAATAAATGAGAAATGACATAAAAAGAAATCTATGTGCCAGCACTCGATATGCCAACTATGTAGCACAAATCATGCCTTTATTCACGGGAAATTTAGGCATTACCTTTGCTAATAAATGGACATATCGAGCGCCTGAAATTCACCAGAACAGAAATGAATCAACATTCTGGCGTAACATAGGCCGCTCGGATCATTTTCCAAACATGACATGTCCAAAACATAGGAGTGGCGGCAAGGTGGAGCATGGACCCGATGACTCAAGGACCAAAACAGCGTGCTGCAAGGGGGAATCGGCTACATGGAATGACGCGACCCTACTGAACGCGCACGAGACACAAGGAGAATTCGAAACACTTGCCAGAGACAAGGTTCGATGGAGGAGCGCTTGGGCTCGATGGGGACGAATGAAACAGGGCGCAAATGAAGGGGAAAACTGGTGGCGAGATGAGGCTGCTCACATAGAGGGGCTCGGAGGAGTGGATCGAGCTCGGGGACGATGGGACGCGATGAAGTTGACCGGCGACGAGCACCTGCCGTAGATGAAGAAGATGAAGACGACAAGGAGGAACTTGGCGTTCCTCTGAACTGTGAAGGAGGCATGAGCTGTGGATGAAGACGGCGAGGACGGCCATGGTGTGGAGAAGACGCCTGAATGGATGTTGTCGACGTAGAGGAAGAAGATGGACATGCCGGAAACGATCTTGGCGCCCTCCGGCTGCGAGAACGCCGGCGGGGTTTATTCTCTCGGGTGCTCTTTTCTTGCAGAAGAAGAACAACCAGAGAAGGAGAAGGGTTGTGGCCGCGTTGAAGGGAGGATGAGAAGTTAGGGTAGGGCACGGACGTCGAGGGGGTGGTATATAGGGCGCTAGGGAGCTGTACGGTAGCCCATCGAGCGGTGCCATGGTGATCTGATGGCTACTGTTTGGTCGTACATAGGTGACGTAGGTAGAGGAAGGAGCAGAGGTGGGCTTGGGCTATATTCGAAGGGGTAAGTGGCTGTGCGGGACGGCTATTGCTGGGCTGCGTGCGGCCTCCTCTTGTATTGCATTCTTCTCTTTCCTTTCTTTTCTTCAAATAGAAAATAGAGAAAACAAAATGCACAGGGATAGGAGAGTGGTGTGTGAGATATGAAAATATCCTCAGGACCCTGGTGTTATGTGGAATTTGATAAAATTGAGTTGGGCATTTTTAGAGACAGAAAAATAGATCATGTTTGAATTAAATTCAAACTTGCTCCATTTTTGAACCCAACCAAAACAACTCCCAAAAGGATGAAACTTGACTGAGAGGTATAAGGCATGGTGCACGATTTATTGGCAAAGATTGAACATTAATGGAGAAGGGAGAAATGGCACTTGCATAAAGGAGTAAAAGAAGAGGAAGGAGAAGGTGATGGTGCATGGCCTCGTTTGAGAGAGATAGCAAAGGGGTGATGCACACACATAGAGCAACACACAACAAATATAAACGGCAATGCACAAGATGAACATGGCAATGATACGTCTACAACGTATCTATAATTTTTTATTGTTCCATGCTATTATATTACCCCTTTTGGATGTTTATGGGCTTTATTTTACATATTTGTATCATTTTTTGGACTAACCTACTAAACGGAGGCCCAGCCCATATTGCTGTTTTTTTTGCCTATTTCAGTATTTCGAAGAAAACGAATATCAAACGGAGTCCAAACGGAATGAAACCTTCAGGAGCATGATTTTTGGAATGAATGTGATCCAGAGGACTTGGAGTGCAAGCGAAGAAGCTGCCGAGGCTCCCACGAGATAGGAGGGCGCCCCCCACCCCTATAGGGCGCCCCCCTGTGTCGTGGGCCCCTCGGGCAGCCACCGACGTACTTCTTCCTCCTATATATACCTACGTACCCCAAAAACATCCAGGAGCACCACGAAACACAATTTCCACCACCGTAACCTTCTGTATCCGCGAGATCCCATCTTGGAGCCTTCGCCGGTGTTCTGCCGGAGGATGAATCGACCACGGAGGGCTTCTACATCAACATCCTTGCCCCTTCGATGAGTTGTGAGTAGTTTACCACAGACCTACGGGTCCATAGTTATTAGCTAGATGGCTTCTTCTGTCTTTTTGGATCTCAATACAATGTTCTGCCCCTCTCTCGTGGAGATCTATTTGATGTAAACTCTTTTTGCGGTGTGTTTGTCGAGATCTGATGAATTGTTGGGTTTATGATCAATTTATCTATGAATAATATTTGAATCTTCTCTGAATTCTTTTATGTATGATTGAGTTATCTTTGCAAGTCTCTTGGAATTATCGGTTTGGTTTGGCCTACTAGATTGATCTTTCTTTCCATGGGAGAAGTGTTTAGCTTTGGGTTCAATCTTGCGGTGTCCTTACCCAGTGACAGAGAGGGTTTCAAGGCACGTATTTTATTGTTGCCATCGAGGATAACAAGATGGGGTTTATATCATATTGCTTGAGTTTATCCCTCTACATCATGTCATCTTGCTTAATGCGTTACTCTGTTCTTATGAACTTAATACTCTAGATGCAGGCTGGAGTCGGTCGATGTGTGGAGTAATAGTAGTAGATGCAGGCAGGAGTCGGTCTACTTGTTATGACGTGATGCCTATATACATGATAATGCCTAGATAATCTCATAACTATTCGCTTTTCTATAAATTGCTCGACAATAATTTGTTCGCCCACCGTAATACTTATGCTATCTTGAGAGAAGCCACGCTAGTGAAACCTATGGCCCCCGGGTCTATCTCTTATCATATTTGCTTCCAATTTACTTTTATTTGCATCTTTACTTTTTGCATCTATATTATAAAATACCAAAAATATATTTATCTTATCATACGATCTTTGTTAGATCTCACTTTCGCAAGTGGCTGTGAAGGGATTGGCAACCCCTTTATTGCGTTGGTTGCGAGTTCTCAGTTTGTTTGTGTAGGTGCGTGGGACTTTTGAGGAGCGTCCTACTGGATTGATACATTGGTTCTCAAAAACTGAGGGAAATACTTACGCTACTATTGCTGCATCACCCTCTCCTCTTCGAGGAAAACCAACGCAAGCTCAAGATGTAGCAAGAAGGATTTCTGGCGCCATTGCCGGGGAGGTCTTCGCTCAAGTCACGACATACCAAGTACCCAGCACAAACCCATCTCCTTCGCATTTACATTATTTGCCATTTGCCTCTCGTTTTCCTATCCCCCACTTCACCCTTGCCGTTTTATTTGCCCTCTCTTTCCAAATCTCCTCCTCTCTTTTTGCTTCCCCTTTTCCCGTTTGCAGTGTGTTTGCCTTGTCATTATGTCTAGTTCCTTATCCGCTCCTATTTCTCCCGAGTTTGAAGTTCTTCACTTCAAGCAAAGGCAAGGAGAAAACTTAAAAGATGGTTGGTATAGGATGATGGAATCTTATCGCAAGTGCATCCTAGAGGTGAACTTTTGAATTCTTCTTCGTAATTTTTATGTTGGGTTAAATATGACGCATAGACAAATCTTGGATTGCATTACCAAGGGAAATTTCATTGAAATTGATCCCATTATTGCGCATGAAATTATAGAGGGAATAGTGAGAACACTACCTCAAAAGGGAGGATCACATCCTACCCAAGAAAAAACCCAAGTGTTTGGCAAGATTTGCGAAGTAACAAAAAATTTACAAAAGTATCTTGAGCCTCTTAAAAGTGTTAGCGGAAATCTTCACCGCATGAATATGGTGATTACTTTTTTCAATAAGCGGTTGGATTCTTTAGATCTAAAAATTTCCGAGTATGAAGGGAAGCCGACAGAACCTCCCGGATTCGAGTATGACTCCGCTAAAAAACTGAAAATTAAAGATGGCACTCCGTAGATCTATCTTTGCTTTTATGCCTAGCTAGGGGCGTTAAACGATAGCGCTAGTTGGGAGGCAACCCAATTTTATTTATGTTTTGTTTTTGCTCCTGTTTAGTAATAAATCTTGCATCTACCTTCTGTTTAGATGTGTTTTTATCTTTTAATTAGTTTTTGTGCCAAGTAGAACCTATAGGATAACCTATGATGATAGTTGATTTGATTCTGCTGAAAAACAGAAACTTTGCACGCACGAATATAATTTTGTTAAATCACAGGAACGTGCTTTTGCGTTGATTCTTTTTGCTGATGATCAATAAAAAATTTTTCCAGGTATTCCAATTTTGGTAAGAGTTTTAGAGTTCCAGAAGTTTGCGTTAGTTACTGATTGCTACAGACTGTTCTGTTTTTGACAGATTCTGTTTTTCCTGTGTTGTTTGCTTATTTTGATGCCTCTATGGCTAGTAAAATAGTTTATGAAGCATAGAGAAGTTGTAATACAGTAGGTTTAACACCAATAAATAAATAATGAGTTCATTACAGTACCTTATGTGGTGGTTTTGTTTTCTTTCACTAACGGAGTTTATAAGATTTCCTGTTGAGTTTTGTGTCGTGAAGTTTTCAAGTTTTGGGTAAAGCTTTTATGGACTATGGAATAAAGGGTGGCAAGAGCCTTAGCTTGGGGATGACCAAGGCACCCCAAGATATTCTAGGATAGCCAAAAGCCTAAGCTTATATTTTTATTCGCCACATGATATGTGTTTTGCTTGAAGCGTCGTGTTTTATATTAGTCTTTTCTTTTTAGTTTACCACAATCATCCTTTATGTACACACCTTTTGGGAGAAGCCTATTTGATTAGAATTTGCAAGAATACTCTATGTGCTTCACTTATATCTTTTGAGCTTGATAGTTTTTGCTCTAGTGCTTCACTTATATCTTTTAGAGCACGGTGGTGACTTAATTTTGAAGAAATTACTAGTCTCTCATGCTTCACTTATATTATTTTGAGAGTGTTTTAGAACAGCATGGTATTTTCTATGGTTATAAAATTGGTCCTAGAATGGTAGACATCCAAGTTGGGTATAATAAAAACTATCATAGGAAGTGAATTGGATGCTATGATCAATTTGATACTTCATAATTGTTTTGAGATAGGGAGGTAGTGATATTAAAGTCATGCTAGTTGGGTGATTATGAATTTAAAGAATGCTTGTGTTGAAGTTAGAAAGTCCCGTAGCATGCACGTATGGTTAAAGCTGTGTAACAAATTTGAAACATGAAGTGTACCTGGATTGTGTATCCTTATGAGTGGCAGTCGGGAACGAGCGATGGTATTTTCCTACCAATCTATCCCCCTAGGAGCATGCACGTAGTACTTGGTTTTTGATGACTTCTAAATTTTTGTAATAAGTATATGAGTTCTCTTGACTAATGTTGAGTCCATGGATTATACGCACTTTCACCTTTCCGCCTTTGCTAGCCTCTTCGGTATCGTGCATTGCCCTTTCTCACCTTGAGAGTTGGTGCAAACTTCGCTGGTGCATCCAAACCCCGTGATACGATACGCTCTATCACACATAAACCTCCTTATATATTCCACAAAACAGCCACCATACCTACCTATTATGGCATTTCCATAGCCATTCCAAGATATATTGCCATGCAACTTTCCACCGTTCCGTTCATCATCATCATGACATACTTCACTTTTGTCATATTGCCATTGCGTGATCATGTAGTTGACATCGTATTTGTGGCAAATCCACCATGCATTATTTTTCATACATGTCACTCTTGATTCATTACACCATCCCGGTACACCGCCGGAGGCATTCATATAGAGTCATATCTTGTTCTAGTTTCGAGTTGTAATTCTTATGTTTGTAATCAATAGAAGTGTGATGATCATCATTATTAGAGAATTGCCCAAAGAAAAAAAAAGAAAGGCCAAAAGAAAAAAAGGGAAAGGCCCAAAAATATAAAAAAATGAAAAAAATAAAAAGGGCAATGTTACTATCTCTTTTTCCACACTTGTGCTTCAAAGTAGCACCTTGTTCTTCATGTAGTGAGTCTCATATATTGTGCTTCAAAGTAGCACCAGGTTTTTCATATAGTGAGTCTCATAAGTTGTCTTTTTCATACTAGTGGGAATTTTTCATTATAGAACTTGGCTTGTATATTCCTTAGATGGGCTTCCTCAAATGCCCTAGGTCTTCACGAGCAACCAAGTTGGATGCACACCCACTAGTTTTCTTTTGGTGAGCATTCATTTATAGCTCTAGTGCATCCGTTGCATGGCAATCCCTACTCCCCATGTTGACATCAATTGATGGGCATCTCAATAGCCCGTTGATTATCCTCGTCAATGTAACACTTTCTCCTTTTTTGTCTTCTCCACACAATCCCCATCATCATATTCTATTCCACCCATAGTGCTATATCCATGGCTCACGCTCATGTATTGCGTGAAGGTTGAAAAAGTTTGAGATTATTTAAGTATGAAACAATTTCTTGGCTTGTCATCGGGGGTATAGAAGTTGGGAACATCTTTGTGTGACGAAAATGAAGCATAGCCTAACTATATGATTTTGTAGGGATGAACTTTCTTTTGCCATGTTATTTTGAGAAGACATGATTACTTTGATTAGTATGCTTGAAGTGTTACTATTTCTTTTATCAATATGAACTTTTATTTTGAATCATTTGGATCCAAACATTCATGCCACAATAAAGAAAATTATATTATGAATTATGCTAGGTAGCATTCCACATCAAAAATTCTCTTTTTATCATTTACCTACTCGAGGATGAGCAGCAATTAAGCTTGGGATGCTTGATACGTCTCCAACGTATCTATAATTTTTGATTGTTTATGGGCTTTATTTTACATATTTATATCATTTTTTGGACTAACCTACCACGAAACACAATTTCCACCACTGTAACCTTCTGTATCCGCGAGATCCCATCTTGGAGCCTTCGCCGGTGATCTGCCGGGGGGGGGGGGGGGGGGGGGAATCGACCACGGAGGGCTTCTACATCAACATCTTTGCCCCTCCGATGAGTTGTGAGTAGTTTACCACAGACCTACGGGTCCATAGTTATTAGCTAGATGGCTTCTTCTCTCTTTTTGGATCTAAATACAATGTTCTCCCCCTCTCTTGTGGAGATCTATTTGATGTAAACTCTTTTTGCGGTGTGTTTGTCGAGATCCGATGAATTGTGGGTTTATGATCAAGTTTATCTATGAATAATATTTGAATCTTCTCTGAATTCTTTTATGTATGATTGAGTTATCTTTGCAAGTCTCTTGGAATTATCAGTTTGGTTTGGCCTACTAGATTGATCTTTCTTGCCATGGGAGAAGTGCTTAACTTCGGGTTCAATCTTGCGGTGTCCTTACCAAGTGACAGAAAGGGTTGCAAGGCACGTATTATATTGTTGCCATCGAGGATAACAAGATGGGGTTTATATCATATTTCTTGAGTTTATCCCTCTACATCATGTCATCTTGCTTAATGCGTCACTCTGTTCTTATGAACTTAATACTCTAGATGCAGGCAGGACTCAGTCGATGTGTGGAGTAATAGTAGTAGATGCCGGCAGGAGTCGGTCTACTTGTTATGGATGTGATGCCTATATACATGATCATGCCTAGATAATCTCATAACTATTCACTTTTCTATCAATTGCTCGACAGTAACTATTCACCCATCGTAATTATTATGCTATCTTGAGAGAAGCCACTAGGGAAACCTATGGCCCCCGGGTCTATCTCTTATCATATTTGCTTCCAATTTACTTTTATTTGCATCTTTACTTTTTGCGTCTATATTATGAAATACCAAAAATATATTTAACTTATCATACTATCTTTATTAGATCTCACTTTCGCAAGTGGCCGTCAAGGGATTGACAACCCCTTTATTGCATTGGTTGCTAGTTCTCAGTTTGTTTGTGTTGGTGCGTGGGACTTTTGAGGAGCCTCCTACTGGATTGATACCTTGGTTCTCAAAAACTGAGGGAAATACTTATGCTACTATTGCTGCATCACCCTCTCCTCTTCGAGGAAAACCAACACAAGCTCAAGACGTAGCAGGCAACAACATGATGATTACCAAAAGGTATATGACTAGCATGCAAAATGACAAGAGGCAATGCAATATGACAATGATGAGCATGGCATATGCAACAAATATAGGAACAAAGCAAAACAACATGACAAGGCAAAGTGCAACACGCAAGCAAATGAGCTGGCAACAACGACGAATAACTGGACGACACCTGGGGCATCGGATCCAGGGCAATACAACTCTCCTCCACTAACAAGAGATCTCGTCCCGAGATCTTAGGAACGAGACGGAAGAGAAAGAGGAAGAGGTGAAACAAAACCGCAAGAGAGAATACGAACAAGCTCACGAGCACTCGGATAGAAAAGAGGAACGACGAATATGACGAGAATCAAAAGCTCACGGAAAAATATAGACTCTGAAACCACTCCGGTTAGAACAAGATAGAAAAGGAATAAGAATGATGGAATTTTTGCAGCATTCCGACTGAAAATGGAAGGAATGGAGACCTGAACTTCACCCAATGTGATGACACTTGACGAGATGAACAATGTAATGCCTCCGAAGGAATTGAAATAGTGGAATGAAAAGAACTTAAAAGGAAGGATTGAACGGAGTTGTTGAGAAAATCAACAACGAAAGAATAAGCTTGTTGTGGACTTATCAGAAACATCTCAAAACTTGAGGTGAAATTATACCACAACAAAATGTCTGAAAAGCTGAGAGGAATGAAGAAAATGCAAAACTCCACTTCAGAAGAATACGGAGAATTAATTGCACTTCGAGACGTAAGGAGAAAAGATACTTGAACTCCTCCAACAAAATCTTGTTCAACTCTTGAAAGAATGAATGAAATCAAGAAGAACCACCATGAAGAACTCCGGTGACCAAAGGATGATGAGATAGAATGAAGGATGAAAGAATAAGATGAGCCTTGCGGTGATTCAGATGGAGGTTCCGACGAAATGGCCGAGTAAATTTGAACTCCGGAAAAGAAAGATGAAAACACTTGGAACTAGAATTTATTCATCAAGAACAAACTCCGAAGAAGGGATTAATCACTTGGATGAAATAAGAATAAGATTTATTGTATGCTTATCCTTCATCAAATTTAATTGATGATAAACGAATTTTGCATACTACTTATTCTTGCTGAAAAGGATTAAGGGGGGTATAGCACAAAACTTGAGAAAGTCTTCATGAACCACCGGTAGGATTGGAAAGAACGAATGAATTGATATGATAACAAAGGAAAAAGAATTTGAATGAACTGCCGTAAGAATTCGGAAATGACTGCTAAAAAGGAATGAATCACCGGGAAGAATTAGAAGAACAAATATGCTTGAGGGGATTTAGATGCAAAAGAATGGGAAGAACTCGAACTGATTAAAGAGCACTAGAACAAAGCACCGGGATAATTGGATAACAGTAGCTTAAATGTGAGGATGAAGAATACTTCTGGAATGATGGCCTCCGGTGAAAAGAAATGGGAAAACAACTTCTGACATACTCCGGATGGGTAAGAAAAGGAATATTTGAAAAATGGAATAATTCGATAGGATAATATGAAACTAGAACCGCGAATCTTCGAGAGAACGGGCAAGATTTAGAGGAAAAACTCTTCTTATATCTTGAAATGACGACGAGGAACGCCACCAAAATTACTGAGGTACTCTGGTAGAATGAAAAGCGAAGAGGTTGAGCCAGCAATGAACATAATTTGAAAGAGATCTTGGAGAAGGCATGTGACTGGTGGGATCCATTCTTGCGTCACACTTGAAAAGAATTTGGGAATAGCTCCGGAAAAATTAGAAGAGTCAGGTAAGATCCTGGGAAAAGACCTATGGGTTAGGGCCCACTAAAGAGACAACACCGTTGGAAAGGATTGTTGAAGAGATAGATGATGCACCGGAACAATTGAAATATTTGAATGATGTGACAACCTCGAATTAATTAGAACATAGATGAATCTCCTAAGATGTCTTCCGAACTCCAGAATGATTGAATAGCGAGAGGCAAATGAGCAAGGAGAACACTTGATCCAAGGAAAAGAATGTGATCAACCCGAAAAACTTGAATTGAGTCCACCGGAAAAGAGATGAAAAATGTCAAACAAAAGAGAATTCACCGGTTGAAACAATTAACGAAAGACTGAAGAAGCTCCACACGAATGAAATTGATGCTCGAAACAGACTCAGGCTCCGGGAAGAAGAGGGTGGGAGGGTGGGAAAAACAAAGGCAACTTGGAAGGGAGAACCCATGAATAACTTGAAGAGAAAGCACCGGTTGAAATAATTGAGGAAAGAAAACAAAGACTTCGCACGAGTAGGATGGATACTCGATTGCGGACTCCGGCTCCGAGAAGAAAAAGTGGTGGGCGGGTGCGAAAAAGAAAAACAACTGAGGATTCAACTTGGCAACGATGAAGAGGCTCGAGTCAACTTGACGAGAAATGCACCGGATGAAAAGAGATGAGAACCAATGACAAAAAACTAACCGCGTGATCCGAAAGAAAATTTGAAGGGGAAGAGAAGTAATTCAAAACACCTACATCAAGATTCCTGACTAGAGTGACGAAGGGGCTTAGGAGTAAAAAGAATTCTTACTCTCCGATATAACTAGATTCTGAAAATAGTTTTCTTCTAGACTCGACAATGGCCAACTACGAACAATCAAGGGGGGCTCCTATGGTCGGCCGAGGCTCAGATACCAACTTCCCACGCCCAATATGTGACCCTATCCTAAAGGAACTCGAAGGTCCCACCAAGGATAGAAGCGCATATTGGAGACGCTTTTGCAAGGTGGATATCATTACATCGTACCATTACATAATAGTTGGGGATACATACAAGAGGCATACAATGCCACATGAATACAACAACATCATACATAAGAGTAACATCCGACTGTGGATGAAACACAAACAGAAGCTCAAACGACATCCACCCTGCTAGCCCAGGCTGCCGACCTAGAACCTATCCCCTGATCGAAGAAGAAGCAGAAGAAGAACTCCAAAACAACTAACATCGCTCTTGCGTCAAGATCATCGCATAACCTGCACCTGTAACTGTTGTTGTAGTAATATGTGTGCCACGAGGACTCAGCAGTCTCATTACCATGGGTATCAAGACTATCAAAGCTTAATGGGTAAGGAAGGGGTAAAGTGGTGAGGTGGCATCAGAGACTAAGCATGATATGGTGGCTAACATACACAAATAAGAGCGAGAAGAGAAGCAACAGAATGGTCGTGAAGCTAGCAATGATCAAGAAGTGATCCTGAACTCCTACTTACGTCAAACATAACCCAAAACCGTGTTCACTTCCCGGACTCCGCCGAAAAGAGACCATCACGGCTACACACGCAGTTGATGCGTTTTAATTAAGTCAAGTGTCAAGTTATCTACAACCGGATATTAACAAATTCGCATCTGCCACATAACCGCGGGCACGACTCTCGAAAGTTTATACCCTGCAGGGGTGTCCCACCTTAGCCCATCACAAGCTCTCACAGTCAATGAAGGATATTCCTTCTCCCAGGAAGACCCGATCAGTCTCGGAATCCCGGTTTACAAGACATTTCGACAATGGTAAAACAAGACCAGCAAGACCACCCGACTGTGCCGACAAATCCTGATAGTAGCTGCACACCGGATAAGCGAGTGTACAGGTACCAACGTAACCGAAGTCGCCAAGGGACAGTCCCGCACGGTGCTCTAGTTTGGACCAACACTCGGGGGGGTAAATAAAGATGACCCTCGGGCTCCGGAAACCTAAGGGAAAAAGGCTTAGGTAAGAAAATGGTAAAACCAAGGTTGGGCCTTGCTGGAGGAGTTTTATTCAAAGCGAACTGTCAAGGGGGTCCCATAAATCACCCAACCGCGTAAGGAACGTAAAATCAAGGAACATAACACCGGTATGACGGAAACTAGGGCGGTAAGAGTGGAACAAAACACCAGGCATAAGGCCGAGCCTTCCACCCTTTACCAAGTATATAGACGCATTAATTAAATAAGAGATATTGCGATATCCCAACATAATCATGTCCACCATGGAGAAATCTTCAACTTCACCTTCAACTAACAACGCTATAAGAGGGGCTGAGCAAAAGCGGTAATATAACCAAGCAACGGTTTGCTAGGAAGGGTGAAAAGGTTAGAGGCTGACATGTCAATTTGGGAGGCATGGTCAACAAGAGATAGGTAGCGCGGCAAAGCGATAGAACGAAGCAACTAGCATAGCAATGATATTAGTGAGATCCAGGGTGACGGTCATCTTGCCTGAAATCCCGCTAGGAAGAAGAACGAGTCCATGAAGAAGATGAAGCCAAGAAGACGAACCAAGCGTAGTCGAACGAATCCTCACAATCGCAATGAAACAGGAACTATCGAGAAGGAGCATAGCCGGAAAGAAGCAAACAACATGGTAAACACACAAGCATAAACATGACATGATGCACAATCAAGTATGATGCATGACAAGGTGCAATGTTGTTAACATGGCAAGAGTTGAAGCATAATAAAAGTACCTATCTAGGCAATTTTAAATGAGGCCAGAACAACAAACAACAATTCTGGAAAATCCCCATATGCAATATTCGAATTTGGTACTCTTCTGCCCTATACACAATTTTAATGTTGTTGAACAGCTAAATAAAGTGCAGCAAGTTAATCTATGCATTTTTCTACCCCATTTACATATAAAGAACATTTAATTCCGAGCTACGGTTATTTAGTTATGAAATAAACCATTTTAACATGTGATTTATGAAAATTAATGCAAACAACAATTTCAAATATTTTAACATGGATGAAAGTTGGATATTGTGAAACTAGATAAAATTCTAAGCATTTTACATATATAGTCTATTTAATTTTGATGCATGCAAAATTAGTTATTAGCAATACAAAACAGGGGCATTTCCTGTAAATATGCATGCATTGGAAAATGCAAAATGTCACAGAGCAGAAAAATAAAACACATACACGGGCCAGAAGCAATACAGTGCAGCGGCCCGAGAGTGAATGAGGCTCAAGAGGATTTGAGGTCCAACGGTTGAGTGTGTGGGAGCAAAATAAAAGGAAACAGGGGGAGCAACTAACTAACGAGTGCTCCTTCGGGAGCCTCGCAACGATCAGCACCACTTGGCGCGCTCTCAGCCATTTGCCATGTGTCGCGCTCTAGGCGCTCCCTTCAATTTTGTTTTTTATTATTTTTCCGCACGTGTTTTTTTCCGGTTTTTTTTGACGTTTTGGTTTTCTACCGGTCTTTCCTAACTTTTCGACCAAAAATATTTTTTCGAAAAAATAACTTTTTTGCGGAAAAAACGGATTTTTTTCACGAGAGTCACGGTTTTGTTTTCGGGAGAGGCACGGTTGTGCTTTCGCGAGAGTCACCGCCGTGCCTCTTGGAAACGAAAAAAACTTGTTTTCTGTTTTTTTCTTTCGTGAGAGGCACGGTTTTGCTTCCGCGAGAGGCACGGTTGTGCTATCGCGAGAGGCATGGGCGTGCCTCTTTTGGAAAAGGGAAAAACACGTTTTTTGGTTTTTTTTTCCTTTCACGAGAGGCACGATTGTGCTTCCGCGAGAGGCACAGGTGTGCCTCTTTCGAAAAGGGAAAAACGCATTTTCTATTTTTTTTCTTCCGCGAGAGGCACGGTTTTGCTTCCGCGAGAGGCACGGTTGTGCTTTCGCGAGAGGCACGAGCGTGCCTCTTTCGGAAAGGCGAAAAACGTGTTTTCTGTTTTTTTTCTTTCGCGAGAGGCACGGTTTTGCTTCAGCGAGAGGCACGGTTGTGATTTCGTCGGAGGCACGGATGTGCCTCTTTCGGAAAGGGAAAAAAACCCGTGTTCCCGGTTTGGTTTTTTCATCGGTTTTTTTCGTCCGATTTTTTCGTGAAAAAAAGTTCATCAAAACCTATCAACATGGGATCTAGTTTTGAAGATCTCAACGCGAGGAATCCAACAGCGAAAGAGGTTCGAGATTTGGACGCACGGTTTAAGAGATAAAACATTTTGAATAAATGGATCTACGAAAAAAGGGAAAACTCCCAGGTTGCAACAAGTGGCGCACATGCAGCGCGCCACTTGTCACAAACCTGGGGGAGTTGGAGTGATCTCCGCAAGGAGTGCTCCTTAATTAGTGATTTTGGGAAACAAGGCAAAAATTGGGGCGCATGGGGCTCGAACCCAGGACCTCCCTGATGCGAGCACGTGTGGCTAACCAGCTGGGCTAGTGCTGTGATCTCGCTAGAGAAGGAGCACTACTCGCTTTGAATGGATGACAAGGCCAAGCCCCGACCTTCCTTGAACGCTTAGGAATCTTTGCCGGCGACGAACTCGATCAAGACGGCGACTACAGAGGCTATAGAGCATCGGCGGGCGTGTGGAAAGGTGGAGGGTGCCGCTACGCGAACCACGGAGCGACGGCAGGTCATGCGCATGCATGTGTGGGTGTGCATGGGCAGAAGCCTACTGCCATGCCGCGAATTACAACGAGGGGCTGGCTGTGTTGGTGATGCGAAGACGTGGGCGTGAGCTCACGCAAGAAGCAGAGAAAGCAGAGGAGCTGGCGCTGTGCACAGGGAGCGGTGGAGGAGCTCGTCGGAGCTGCTCGCCGATGACCGAACCGAGATTCGGAGGCGCGTGCAATACTCACAACAAGGAATGATGCTCCCGCGTGTCACGCACGCCTCCAGACGATGACAGGGCAACGTCGGCGATGAGGAAATAGTGGCGGCAGGTGGAGCTTGGACCCGATGACTCAAGGACCAAAACGGCCCGCTGCAAGGGGGAATCGGCTCCATGGAATGACGCGACCCTACTGAACGCGCACGAGAAACAAGGAGAGGTCCAAACACTCGCCGGAGACGAGGTTCGACGGAGGAGCGCTTGGGCTTGATGGGGACGGAGGAAACAGGGTGCAAACGAAGGGGAAAACTGGTGGCGAGATGAGGCTGCTCACATAGATGGGCTCGGAGAAGTCGATCGAGCTCGGGGACGATGGGACACGATGAAGTTAACCGGCGATGAGCACCTGCTGTAGATGAAGAAGATGAAGACGACGAGGAGGAACTTCGCATTCCTCTGAACCGTGAAGGAGGCATGAGCTACGGATGAAGACGGCGGGGACGGCCATGGTGCGGAGAAGACGCCTGAATGGATGTTGTGGACGTAGAGGAAGAAGATGGACATGCCGAAGATGATCTTGGCGCCCTCCGGCTGCGAGAACGCCAACGGGGTTTATTCTATCGGGTGCTCTTTTCTTGCGGAAGAAGAACAACCAGAGAAGGAGAGGGGTTGTTTTGGCGTTGAAGGGAGGATGAGAAGTTAGGGTAGGGCACAGACATCGAGGGGGTGGTATATAGGGCGCTAGGGAGCTGTACGGCAGCCCATCGAGCGGTGCCATGGCGATCTCATGGCTACTGTTTGGTCGTACATAGGTGATGTAGGTAGAAGAAGGAGCAGAGGTGGTATTGGGCTGGATTCGAAGGGGTAAGTGGGTGTGCGGGACGGCTGTTGCTGGGCTGCGTGCGGCCTCCTCCTGTATTGCATTCTTCTCATTCTTTTCTTTTCTTCAAGCAGAAAATAGAGAAAACAAAATGCACAGGGATAGGAGAGTGGTGTGTGAGATATAAAAATATCCTCAGGACCTTGGTGTTATGTCGAATTGGATAAAATTGAGTTGGGCATTTTTAGAGGCAGAAAAATAAATCATGTTTGAATTAAATTCAAACTTGCTCCATTTTTGAACCCAACCAAAACAACTCCCAAAAGGATGAAACTTGACAGAGAGGTATAAGGCATGGTGCATGATTTATTGGCAAAGATTGAACATTAATGGACAAGGGAGAAATGGCACTTGCATAAAGGAGTAAACGAAGAGGAAGGAGAAGGAGATGGTGCATGGCCTGGTTTGAGAGAGATAGCAAAGGGGTGATGCACACACATCAACTAGAGCAACACACAACAAATATAAAGGGCAATGCACAAGATGAACATGGCAACAACATAATGGTTACCAAAAGGTATATGACTAGCATACAAAATGACAAGAGGCAATGCAATATAACAATGATGAGCATGGCATATGCAACAAATAAAGGAACAAAGCAAAACAAGATGACAAGGCAAAGTGCAACACGCAAGCAAATGACATGGCAACAACGACGAATAACTAGACGACACCTGGCGCATCGGATCTGGGGCGTTACAGCCATGGGCATCCCAAAGCTTGGGATCTTTCCACTCCTTATTCCATAGTCCATCAAATCTTTACCCAAAACTTCAAAACTTCACAACACAAAACTCAACAGGAAATCTCATAAGCCCCGTTAGTGCAAGAAGGAAAAACCACCACATAAGGTACTGTAATTAACTAATTATTTATTTATATTTGTGTTAAACCTACTGTATTCCAACTTCTCTATGGTTTATACCCCCCCCCCCCCCGATACTAGCCATATATGCATCAAAATAAGCAAACAACACACGAAAAACAGAATCTGTCAAAAACAGCACAGTCTGTATCAATCTGTATCTTTCGAATACTTCTGTAACTCTAAAAATCATAACAAAATAGGAAGTCCTGGGAAATTTGTATATTGATCTACTGCAAAAATAATCACCGCAAAATCGCGTTTTTGTGATTTAATAAAATTATTCGCGTGCGTGCAAAAGTTTCTGTTTTTTAGCAGAATCAAATTAACTATCACCGTAGGTTATCCTATAGGTTCTACTTGGCACAAACACTAATTAAAATATAAAACCACATCTAAACAGAGGCTAGATGAATTATTTATTTAATAACAGCAAGGAAAAATATTGGGTTGTCTCCCAACAAGCGCTTTTCTTTAAAGCATTTTAGCTAGGCATTGATAATTTTAATGATGCTCACATAAGAGATAGCAATTGAAACATGAAGAGAGCATCATGTAGCATGAGAAAATAACATCTAAGTATAACATACTTTCTATGCATAGGCATTTTATAGGAAAACAAATTAGCAAGGAAAGCAAGATCTAGCATATGCAAGGAAGAAGAAAGAAACATTAGCAATGTCAACATAACGAGAGGTAATTTAGTAACATGAAAATTTCTACAACCATATTTTCCTCTCTCATAATAATTACATGTAGGATCATAAGAAAATTGAACAATATATCTATCACAAAACATATTCCTAACACGATCCACATGTATGCAAAGTTGACACTCTTCCAAAATAGTGGGATTAAAATTAACTAAAGTCATGACCTCTCCAAAACCCACTTGTATATTATTGCAAACACTATTATCAATCTCATATTAATCATGGGGATTAAATAAATTTTCAAGATAATAAGAAGAATCACCCCAATCATGATCAGTGCAACAAGTAGTAGACATAGCAAAACTAGCATCCCCAAGCTTAGAGTTTTGGATATTATTAACACAATTGACATCAAGAGAATTTAAAATAAAATCATTGCAATCATGCTTTTTATTTAAGGAGCTATCTTGAATCTCTTCATAAATTTCTTCATCACAATTTTCAGATTCACGAATTTCAAGCAAAAACTCATAAACATAATCTAGTGCACTCAAATCACTAGAAATTGGTTCAACATAATTGGATCTCTTAAAAAGATGCAAGTGGATGAGGATCCATAGATCTTAGGTTCTCTGTTTAGCAATAAATACACAACTATTCCAACCAAACGAGCAAACGAGCCAAGTAAGAGATCAAGGCAAACAAAAAGATGAATGGAAAAAGGGCGAATAAAACGGCTAGGGTGAAGTGGGGGAGAGGAAAATGAGAGGCAAATGTCAAATAATGTAATGCGAGGGAGATGAGTTTGTGATGGGTACTTGGTATGTCTTGACTTGAGCGAAGACCTCCCCGGCAACGGCGCCAGAAATCCTTCTTGCTACCTCTTGAACACCGCATTGGTTTTCCCTTGAAGAGGAAAGGGTGATGAAGAAAAGTAGCATACGTATTTCCCTCAGTTTTTGAGAACCAAGGTATCAATCCAGTAGGAGGCTCCTCAAAAGTCCCTCGTACCTACACAAACAAACAAGAACCTCGCAACAAATGCGATAAAGGGGTTGTCAATCCCTTCATGAAAACTTGCGAAAGTGAGATTCGATAGAGATAATACGATAAGATTAATATTTTTCGTATTTTTATGATATAGATTGGAAAGTAAAGATGCAAAGAAATAATAGATGGAAAACTTATATGATAAAAGATAGACCCGGGGGGCATAGGTTTCACTAGTGGCTTCTCTCGAGATAGCATAAGTATTACGGTGGGTGAACAAATTACTGTCGAGCAATTGATAGAAAAGTGCATATTTATGAGATTATCTAGGCATGATCATGTATATAGGCATCACGTTCGCAACAAGTAGATCGAAACGATTCTGCATCTACTACTATTACTCCACACATCGACCGACTCCTGCCTGCATCTAGAGTATTAAGTTCATAAGAATAGAGTAACGCATTAAGAAAGATGACATGACGTAGAGGGATAAACTCAAGCAATATGATATAAATCCCATATTTTTATCCTCGATGGCAACAATACAATACATGCCTTGCTGCCCCTGTTGAGATTCAAAGAGAGAGAAGAAGCCATCTAGCTAATAACTATGGACCCAAAGGTCTGTGGTAAACTACTCACAACTCATCAGAGAGGCCTTGAAGATGATGTAGAGTCCCTCCTGGTCGATTCCCCCTCCGGCGGAGCGCCAGCGAAGGCTCCAAGATGGGATCTCGCAGATACAGAAGGTTGCAGTGGTGGAAATAGTTTTTCGTGGTGCTCCCCGATGTTTTCAGGGTACGGGAGTATATATAGGCGATGGAAGTAGGTCAGGGGAGCCACGAGGGGCCCACAAGGGTGGGGGCGCGCCCTCCTACCTCGTGGCCGCCTCTACTGCTTCTTGATGACCACTCCAAGTCTCTTGGATTGCGTTTGTTCCAAAAGGATCGCTCCCGAAGGTATCATTCCATTTGGACTCTGTTTGATATTCCATTTCTTTGAAACACTGAAATAGGAAAAAAATAGCAATTTGGGCCTCCGGTTAGTAGGTTAGTCCCAAAAATGATATAAAAGTGTAAAGTAAAGCCCATAAACATCCAAAACGGGTAATATAATAGGATGGAACAATCAAAAATTATAGATACGTTGGAGACGTATCAAGCATCCCCAAGCTTAATTCCTGCTCGTCCTCGAGTAGGTAAATGATAAAAACGGAATTTTTGATGTGGAATGCTAACAAGCATAATTTTCGGTGTGTGTGAGTGATCTGTATAGTCACTTATGTAATTGGATGTTTATTTCAGTTATATATATATATATATACACATGTTATTCTTCTGTAGACTGAGCAAATCACACGGCTTACTAGCAGCAATCGTCTGTGTTATTATTGGTCTTCGCACATATTTCTGATCATGGACCTGTTTGCCGTGTATCACACACATATTGTTCAGTTGAACTGTTTCTAGTGTGTTGCGCAATAAAGGATGCAAAGAGGGATCTACAGCAGCAAGGACCAGCTTCCCTACCGATAGCTCATCTAACAGAACTCCCATGTTAAGTGTGCTGAGGCTGGAGTAGTCATGAGATGGGTTACCGGATGGGAAGTGGACTCAATATTAACTAGTTGGATGGGCAACTGCAAAGGTTTAATATACACCTTTGTATTATAAACCTTTGTACTGACCCATCCCATCTAGTTAATATCGAGATCTTTGTTTTCTAATTTTTGACATTTTTTGTTTTCTAAACACATGTTGATTGGCTTCAAGAAGGTCTATCTTGTTACTTTTTGAAAATTGTTTATATGCAAGCAACTAGTTTGCATTTTTCAAAGTTTTTTGTATGAACAGAATTGCACACGAACTTACTATAGTAACCATCTATGTTATAATTTCTCATCGCAAACAGTTCATCCGAGTGGGCTGTTTGCTGCGCATCACACACATCTGGTTTACACGAATTGTTTGTGTTCTTTTGGCTGATCGCAAATGCTGCATATCACACACATCTTGTTAAGATGAACCATTTTCATTCTCTTGCCTAATTGAAAATAGTTTGTCAAAGTGAATCGTATGTCGTATATCACACACACCTTAATCTGGCTGACCGTTTCTGTTGCATTCCCTAATAGCACACAGTTCATCGGAGGGAATTGTATGCCGTATATCGCACACACATTGATATGGCTGGCTATTTCTATTGTTCTTCCTCATCACAAACAATTCTACTGGATGAACTATATGCCCTGCATCGCACGCGTAACTAAAATCAGAACCGTGTTTGATGCATCGGTCATCGCAAACGTTTTGGACATTTTTTAAGGTTCTGTGACACCACCGTTTGCGATTATTGCATCACACACAGTTTCTCCAAGGGTCTCTGATCATAGTGTCGTGATAGCAGCATCCTGCAGTAGTGGTGGCATTCTTCTTCTCCAACTTGCATTTGAGGATAAAGTTTTCCTCCCTCAAATCATCATTTTCTTGCTCAAGCTTTAATATCCTTTTGCATAATGCCCCCTTACTCTCCAACAAAAAATGAGACAGAATAAATTGAAACTTAGATTTTTCCTGATCCATTTGGAAGGCTTGACTTCTTGAATTCCACGTGCATATCTCCAGGTTGAGGTAGTGGGACTTCATCTTCGTCTGAGGAGGCATCCTCCATCTCCTCCACATCAGTGTCATCCTCCTCATCTGTGGCCCATAAGTAGGGATAGGTCTCCCTAAAGATGCTTGGATCTGGAGTATGGTGGGTAACATAGCTCTCTCCACCTGAATCTTGTGATGGCATATTTTTACGTCTGACAAGAAAACAACACGAAAAAAGAACAGAGGATTTCTATGCTATATGTTGGTCAGATCATCCGGGAGTATATATAAACAACTTTTCTCTTGGGAAACAAGTATACTACAAGAAAACAGGGTCAGGAAGGTGTCCGAGGGGTCCACTACCCACTAGGGCACGCCAGGTGGGGAAGGCACGCCCTAGTGCCTAGTGGGCACCTGGGTTGCCTTCCCGGGTGTATCTTATTTTTTTATTTTTTTTTCTAATATTCCAAAACTGACAGAAAATATTTTGGCATAATTTTTGGAGTCGGTTTACTTACCTTATCATGTACCTCTTCTTTTTATGGGTTTTGAAGTGTTCTGGAAGGTTTATTTTATGTATTCCTTCGGTGTCATGGTTTGGATAATGTTAGTTTCAGCATCAATGGGCATACCTGAAATATAGTGCTTAATTCTTTTCCCATTGACCACCTTTGGATTAGTGCCTTCAGCATTATTGATCTTGATAGCTCAAGGGCGATAAACCTCTTCAATGATATATGGTCCTTCCCATTTGGAAAGAGGTTCCCTGCAAAAAAACTAAAACAAGAACTGTACAATAGAACATATTCACCAACTTTGAATTCCCGCTTTTGGATTCTTTTGCCATGCCATCCTTTAACCTTTTTCTTTGAATAGTTTTGCATTTTCTAGGGCTTGGAGTTCTCAATTCATCTAGTGAGCTAATATCAAATAACCTTTTTTCACTGGGAAGTTTGAAGTCATAGTTGAGTTCGTTAATTGCCCAAGGCAAGTGACATGCTTTTCCATAAACCATTTTGTATGGAGACATACCCATAGGATTTTTATAAGCAGTCCTATAGGCCCAAAGTGCACCATCAAGTTTCTTAGACCAATTCTTTCGGGACCTATTGACAGTTTTTTGTAATATCAACTTTATTTCTCTATGGCTAAGTTCAACCTGTCCACTAGATTGAGAATGATAGGGTGATGCAATTCTATGGTTGACATCCTATTTAGCGTGCAATTTACGGAAAGCACCATGAATAAAGTGTGAACCTCCATCAGTCATTAAATATCTAGGGACTTTAAACCTTGGGAAGATAATTTCTTTAAGAATTTTAATGGAGGTGTTATGATCAGCATTGCTAGATGGAATAGCTTCTACCCACTTAGTGACATAATCAACATCAACAAAAATATGTGTGTACCCACTAGAGGATGGGATAGGTCCCATATAATGAAATCCCCAAAAATCAAATGGTTCAAATGCAAGTGAATAATTCATAGGAATTTCCTGACATCTACCAATATTACCAATTCTTTGACATTCATCACGGGATACGACAAACTTACAGGCATCCTTAAAAAGAGTAGGCCAATAAAAACCAGAATGTATTACCATGTGTGCGGTTCTGTCTCCCGCATGATGCCCTCTGTAGGCTTCAAACTAACATTTTTGTAGGATTTGTTCCTGTTCATGCTCAGGTACACAACATCCATCTACTGCTTCTTTATAAAGATGTGGGTCGTCCCAAGAGTAATGTCTTAAATCATAGAAGAATTTTTCTTTTGTTGGTATGTGAAACTAGGTGGTATAAATTTAGCAACAATATATTTAGCATAGTTAGCATACCAAAGAGTATTATGAGAAGCATTGATGATAGCTAGTTGTTCATCAGGGAAGCTATCATCAATAGATAGTGGGTCATCAAGAATATTTTGTAACCTAGACAAGGTATCAACTACGGGTTCTCAGCTCCTTTCCTATCAGTGAAGTGCAAGTCAAATTCTTGTAGCAAAAGAACCCACCTAATGAGTCTAGGTTTAGCATCCTTCTTTTCCATAAGGTATTTAATAGTAGCATGCTCAGTGTGAACAATTACTTTAGAATCAACAATATACGATCTAAGTTATCACAAGCAAACATAACTGCTAAAAATTCTTTTTCAGTGGTAGCATAATTTCTTTGGGCATTATCTAGAGTTTTACTAGCATAATGGATAAGATTTAATTTCTTATCAACTCGTTGTCCTAGAATAGCACCAACAGCATAATCACTAGCATCATACGTAATTTCAAAAGGCAAGTTCCAATCAGGTGGTTGAACAATAGATGCAGAAGATAAGGCTTTATTAAGTGTTTCAAAGGCTTCTACACAATCATCATCAAAAACAAATGGAACATCCTTTTGCAAAAGATTAGTAAGAAGCCTAGAAAATTTAGAGAAGTCTTTAAAAAACCTCCTATCGAAACCAGCATGACCAAGGAAACTACGAATACCCTTAATGTCTTTAGGACATGTAATTTTCTCAATTGCATCAACTTTAGCTTTATCCACCTCAATACCTCACTCAGAAATTTCATTACCCAAGACAATGTCTCCGTTCACCATTGTCTTCATGGGCGCTCGGCAGATGCCAAGGGATGGCTAAAGAGTGGGACATGCTCGAGGGCACCGGTGGGCTCCAGAGGCGAGGTCGGCATGAGCGAGCGAGGGATGCAAGACATACCCAGGTTCGGGGCTCTCCAGAGAGATAATACCCCTAGTTCTGCCGAGAGTGGTTATATGTGGATGCAGCTAGCAGTATAGAGTTGCTCCCGGAGTTGTTTGGAGGAAGAAGGGAGACATACCAAGGCTTAGGACGCTCCTTCTCCTGGTGGGTGTGTGTGTTCTACTAGGTGATCTGAATGTTTGACCTCTTGCATGGAGGCCTCCTAGGAGGTTTTATAGGTCAACCCCCAGGGCTACAATGGTAAAGTTACATGGCCATGGGGACGGGAAGTCAGCGTCTGGGAAGCCGGAGCTAGGGCCCGCCGGGTGCTAGGATTCGCCGGATTCTCCAGGCGCGGGCCACGGGGCACTATTTCTCCGTCTTGTCGTGCATCCCAGAGCAGTTGGGCCGGCTCGGCTACAGTGGCGCATCGCCTGGTCGCCATCGGTTTTCGTCAGCAGGATGAGGGCAGCACTGTTGCCACGCCGGTCCTTGTCAGCGGAGTTGGTGGGGCACTATTGCCACACCCACTACAAAAAAATACACTTCCGTTATGATACGTGTTTGTCACAGTAGGTCACGTTTTCTGTCATGCATGTACATCCATGGCGATTTTATGACAGAATCAAGATAGTCATACCTGTGCTATCATAGACGTGTTCCCTGACATTACCAAAATTATCATCACGGAAGTGTCCACTTCGATGACGATAAATCGTGCATCACAGAAGTGCTTTCGTCAAGGGTGACCGACACATGGCATCCACCGTAAGCGGGTCCAGTATTGGATCCAATAACCCGTTAACAGCCTGGACCAATGGGAAATTTCCACGTGTAAAATTCTGATTGGCCAGAGGAAACACGTGTCAGCTCGTTTGTGGGCCAGATATCGCCCGTCCATTGGAGGAGACATGTCTATGATACGTTGACACGTGGCAGGGCCCAGCAGAAGCCCATATAGGTTAAAAAGCTCGGGCCAGTCAAAGGCCCGTAGTACTTACTCAGGTACTAGTGGGCCAGCCCAATAACGGCTTGTTTAATACAGGCCCATTTACGGCCGGAAGCCAGATCTGGACCGTTAATTGTTCGCTGAATATTTGGGCCCACTTACATGCCAATGACTTTCGGCCTGTTAGAGGCCCAATGTAGACATGGGCCCATTTCAGCCCGGTGTGTCTTTCGGCCTGGGAATGGCCCGTGCTGCCCATAGGCCATATATGGTCCGACATGACATCCGGCCTAATAACGGCCCGTGATAAAGGTGGCAATAGTTCAGCCCATAGTGACTTTGGGCCTGTTAAAGGAATGTCGTATAATTTGGCTCGTTGATGCCTCTACTAAGCTTTCGGCCTCTTAAAGGCCCATGATATCAGTGGGCCAACTAAGGCCCGAGATATGTTTCGGCCTGGTAACTGCCCGTCATATAACTAGGCCCAAAAAGGCCCGGTCTACATTTCAGCCTGCTGAAGGCCCGTCGACGACTTGTGAAAATTGAGGCCCAACTTGCATTTCGGCCTACTAAAGGCCCATGGTTTCATCTAGTCCATAACAGGCGAGTAGAATATTCAGCCTATTAATGGCCCAACGCTACCTGGGCCAAACTAAGCGCTGGGTCCACAAAAGGCCCAACTAAAATTTGGGTCGAATATAGGCTGGAGTAAGTTGTGGGCCCAGCACAAAGTGTGAAGGCCCCAATCATTCGGGACCAAGAAAGATGCAGGTCGGCCCAATTGTGGCCCGCTAAAAATCAGGCCTGTTCGAGGCGAATGTTTCAGCCCGGTCGACTACATCAGATTTTTTTCAGATAGCGAATGATGGTAGTAACTAGTAGGAATTATGAACAAACCTACTCTATACAATAAAGAAATTACAGCATAGTAACTCGGAATAAACCTACACTATACAATAAAGGATTTATGGTATATTACATATACTGGGCATCAAAGTTCGCCACTAGTGATCATAAAGCACAACGAAGAAGCAGATTACAAAAACTGGGCACCATTGCAGTAGAACAAAATAATACTGAACCAAGACCATTTCCAAGACAGTTCAAGAAAGGTTAGCCTTGCGCGGGAACTGCTGCGCAAGCTGCTAAGTAAGGTTCGAGGCCGGCCTAGCATGTCGGTCTTAGCTTCCAGGTCTAGCTATTTAGCAATGAGGTTTCTCATTGGTGTTCTCCGCAATCTTTCTTAGAGATAGGACTTCAAGTCGAAGTTGAGTTGCAGAATGCCTTTCTGTTAGAACTTGGGACTGAAGAAGTCGAACTGATTCAAACAACAAATTCTGTGAGCTTGTCTGACTGCTAGTCTCAAGTAACTTGAACACTGCATCAAGACAAGAGTTTGGTGTTGTCTCGCTATCTTCATGATGTTTTGCCTTCTTTCCTGCAATATATGTTGGGTTTGTATCACAGCCTTTAGCAGACTTGTGCATGCCATCAGGCATATCACCCTGAAACAAGCAGAGAGATGACAAGTTTTGCATGTGTATAAACAAAGATGATAACTGTGCTGTCAATTCCATCCAATTTCAAATTAGAAAATAAGGAGTATGTTCAAAATATCAATAGCATAATTTGGCATTGTTCATAATGCGGGGAGCTTCACCACACCACTGGATTACCATGTCAACATAGCAAGCATAGATGAAGGGCAAAGACAATCATTGTATCTATTTTGGTTAATGTGCATGGCATGTTGTTCATATCATCAGCCACATCAGTAATATAAAATAGGATATGACATGGCGCAAACGTGGGCTGCTTCACCACACATTGGATTATAGATCCACAAAAACAAGCATACATATAGGGAGTATTGAGTAATGTGCATGGCATGAATAAGGAATTTGGTTTTACAAGTAAAACTTAGATCTGACGGTTCTTGCGGACATGCATTTTGATAGAAACAACAAACTAAATAGTAGTAAACGATAGGGAGTATGAGCAAATTAAATAGCAGTTGAGGATAAAGGCTTTAGAAGGACTGACTTACATTAACAGTTAACACCGGCTTTATAATGCCCTTCTCCATGTCAAGGGAAGGATAACTCAAGAATTTCAACACAAAATCTTCTTCATAAGCATTACATGTACTCTACATTTTGTAGAGAGTAATTATAATATGATAATACTAGAAGGGATATAGGATAATGAAGATAAGATGCAGATTGATGCTACATAATCAACTACCAATCCCTGGAAGTACAAACGTTACAGTACAAAATGTACTGACAAGAGGAATGGGCTACACTTCTGCATTGCATTATCTGTGTATTCTACTTTTTGGTAAGATTAAATATAGATCTGATCTCTTTTAGTAAATGGTGGGCGAGGGAGATAAGATGCTCCATGTTTGAATTAAATTCAAACTTGCTCCATTTTTGAACCCAACCAAAACAACTCCCAAAAGGATGAAACTTGACAGAGAGGTATAAGGCATGGTGCATGATTTATTGGCAAAGATTGAACATTAATGGAGAAGGGAGAAATGGCACTTGCATAAAGGAGTTAAAGAAGAGGAAGGAGAAGGTGATGGTGCATGGCCTGGTTTGAGAGAGATAGCAAAGGGGTGATGCACACACATAGAGCAACACATAACAAATATAAAGGGCAATGCACAAGATGAACATGGCAATGATACGTCTCCAACGTATCTATAATTTTTGATTGTTCCATGCTATTATATTACCACTTTTGGATGTTTATGGGCTTTATTTTACATATTTATATCATTTTTTGGACTAACCTACTAACCGGAGGCCCAGCCCATATTGCTGTTTTTTTGCCTATTTCAGTATTTTGAAGAAAAGAAATATCAAACAGAGTCCAAATGGAATGAAACCTTCAGGAGCGTGATTTTTGGAATGAACATGATCCAGAGGACTTGGAGTGCAAGCGAAGAAGCTGCCAAGGCTCCCACGAGATAGGAGGTTGCCCCCCACCCCTATAGGGCGCCCCCCCTATCTCGTGGGCCCCTCGGGCGGCCACCGACGTACTTCTTCCTCCTATATATACCTACGTACCCCGAAAACATCCAGGAGCACCACGAAACACAACTTCCACCACCGTAACCTTCTGTATCTGCGAGATCCCATCTTGGAGCCTTCGCCGGTGTTCTACCGAAGGGGGAATCAACCATGGAGGGCTTCTACATCAACATCCTTGCCCCTCCGATGAGCTGTGAGTAGTTTACCACAGGCCTACGGGTCCATAGTTATTAGCTAGATGGCTTCTTCTCTCTTTTTGGATATCAATACAATGTTCTCCCCCTCTCTTGTGGAGATCTATTCGATGTAAACTCTTTTTGCGGTGTGTTTGTTGAAATCCGATGAATTGTGGGTTTATGATCAAGTTTATCTATGAATAATATTTGAATTTTCTCTGAATTCTTTTATGTATGATTGAGTTATCTTTGCAAGTCTCTTGGAATTATCAGTTTGGTTTGGACTACTAGATTGATCTTTCTTGCCATGGAAAAGTGCCTAGCTTTGGGTTCAATCTTGCGGTGTCCTTACCCAGTGACAGAAAGGGTTGCAAGGCACGTATTGTATTGTTGCCATCGAGGATAACAAGATGGGGTTTATATCATATTGCTTGAGTTTATCCCTCTACATCATGTCATCTTGCTTAATGCTACACTCTGTTCTTATGAACTTAATACTCTAGATGCAGGCTGGAGTCGGTCGATGTGTGGAGTAATAGTAGAAGATGCAGGCAGGAGTCGGTCTACTTGTTATGGACGTGATGCCTATATACATGATCATGCCTAGATAATCTCATAACTATTCGATTTTCTATCAATTGCTCGACAGTAATTTTTTCACCCACCGTAATACTTATGCTATCTTGAGAGAAGCCACTAGTGAAACCTATGGCCCCCGGCTCTATCTCTTATCATATTTGCTTCCAATTTACTTTTATTTGCATCTTTACTTTTTGCATCTATATTATAAAATACCAAAAATATATTTATCTTATCATACTATCTTTATTAGATCTCACATTCGCAAGTGGCCGTGAAGGGATTGACAACCCCTTTATTGCGTTGGTTGCATGTTCTTAGTTTGTTTGTGTAGGTGCGTGGGACTTTTGAGGAGCCTCCTACTGGATTGATACCTTGGTTCTCAAAAACTGAGGGAAATACTTGCGCTACTATTGCCGCGTCACCCTCTCCTCTTCGAGGAAAACCAACGCAAGCTCAAGATGTAGCAGGCAACGACATGATGATTACCAAAAGGTATATGACTAGCATGCAAAATGATAAGAGGCAATGCATATAACAATGATGAGCATGGCATATGAAACAAATAAAGGAACAAAGCAAAACAAGATGACAAGGCAAAGTCCAACACGCAAGCAAATGACATGGCAAAAATGACGAATAACTGGACGACATCTGGCGCATCGGATCCAGGGCGTTACAACTCTCCTCCACTAACAAGAGATCTCGTCCCGAGATCTTAGGAACGAGACGGAAGAGAAAGAGGAAGAGGTGAAACAAAACTGCAAGAGAGAAGATGACCAAGCTCACGAGCACTCGGGTAGAAAAGAGGAACGGCGAGTATGACGAGAATCAAAAGCTCACGGAATAAAATAGACTCTGAAACCACTCCGGTTAGAACAAGATAGAAAAGGAATAAGAATGATAGAATTTTTGCAGCATTCCGACTGAAAATGGAAGGAATGGAGACCTGAACTTCACCCAATGTGATGACACTTGACGAGATGAACAACGTAATGCCTCCGAAGGAATTGAAATAGTGGAATGAAAAGAACTTAGAAGGAAGGGTTGAACGGAGTTGTCGAGAAAATCAACAATGAAAGAATAAGCTTGTTGTGGAATTATCAGAAACATCTCAAAACTTGAGGTGAAATTATACCACAACAAAATGTCTGAAAAGCTGAGAAGAGCGAAGAAAATGCAAAACTCCACTTCAGAGGAATACGGAGAATTAATTGCACTTCGAGACGTGAGGAGAAAAGATACTTGAACTCCTCCAACAAAATCTTGTTAAACTCTTGAAAGAATGAATGAAGTCAAGAAGAAGCACCATGAAGAACTCCGGTGACCAAAGGATGATGATATAGAATGAAGGATGAAAGAATAAGATGAGCCTTGTGGTGATTTAGATGGAGGTTCCGACGAAATGGCCGAGTAAATTTGAACTCCGGAAAAGAAAAGATGAAAACACTTGGAACTAGAATTTATTTATCAAGAACAAACTCCGAAGGAAGGGATTAATCACTTGGGTGAAATAAGAATAAGATTTATGTATGCTTATCCTTCATCAAATTTAATTGATGATAAACGAATTTTGCATACACTACTAGGGAAAAGGCTAGCAGCAGCTCGGGTTTTAGATGTATCAGTAGCGCGGGTACACACGCTACTAATAAGGCGCTACAGCTAACTCATAGCAGTAACGCGTGCTCACCCGCGCTACTGCTACACAAGTGTAGCAGCAGCACGGTTAGACGAAGCTCGCTACTGCTAGTAGCGCGAGCGCTCTTTGGCTGGACGCGCTACTGCTATTGAGGCGCTGCTGCTAACTTTTATACACTCGCTACTGCTAATTTAAGTAGTTTTTTTTTTTTGCATATTTGTTTTGTATTCGAACAGGCTTTGTAGAAGAATCTTTAGCACATAGAAATGTCATCATGATACACATACAAATTCCTGCGAGACCACAAATGTAATCATAGCATGTACATACAAATAGTCTCATCATAATCATCATCCAACACAAAGTGATATCTTGTCATCATCTCGAAAATAGCGATACATGCAAGTCTCGAATACTTGCAACTACAACAACGTCATCCATCTAAACAAAGGTATACACAAGAAGTGCTATCACTATGAGTGAGAGCGGAACTATGCAGTACATGAGGTGGCAGTTACGAGTCCTCTCTCGCGCTAGCGTGAACCTCAAGTAACTAGCTTCTCCTTCTTGTCTGCTTTTGAAGCCTTTATGGCTGGCACCCGTGAACCCATTCACTTGCGCCTGACACTCATGCCACTCGTTGTACACCCCCGGAACCTTCCCTTTGTACACGACATAACATTTCCATCTTGCCATCAAGAAACTAGGTACCTGTTAGAGATGCATGTTCATGAAGAGGATGTACAATCATATATATGCAACAAAATATACTAGAGCAACACCGAAAAAGAAAGGGTTAGCAACTAGACGCAACATATACAGTATGCAAATTAATTAACTAGAGGTACGCAGGTCATCGTACCCAAACTAACAAAGTAGCATTACGCAAGTTTGGCAGGGACCGTGGACATCACAAAGTTTCATCGCTACAAAAAGTATACAAGTTCAACCGACACATTTCATCATCATCGGCATCATAAATCACTAGGGATTCCATCCTTCCATATCATCGAGGACGAACCCTAGCTTCTTGAATGGCGTGAGGTCTAGACGTTGCATGCCTATGCGAGTTCGGATGTCAGCTCGCGATATAGGGCCGTGGTGGAACATCCCCTTCTTGTCGACGACTTCTTTCCTGATGATCGTTGCAACGTCGCTTTGGATGCAAAAGAAGTCATCTCTAAGTTTATAATTCGCTTCTCCATGTGATTCTAGCCACTTGTGGATATGATCATCATTTCTGCTATTAATGCGAAGCTTTTGGTGATCCTTGTTGAACTGAATCATGAGATGGACGATGTAGAATCCATCCTTCTTGCTTGGTTTTGGGACATGGATGCAGGAGAAGTTAGTTTCATGTGCGAAACCCATCTTCTTGTTCCTTTGTTTCTTGATATGCACGTGGCCACCTCTAAAGCTGAAGCCTTGGAGAGCATCATCTAGAATATTCATTATGTGGGTGTAGTCCTTTTTCTCGTAGTCTCTGGAAGGGTCAAAATACACGGCGTGGGAGACTTGCGGGTAAAGAACGATAAGGACGGCGCACCCGCTGCTGCGGGGAAAAGACACCTCAAATTACTCCCCATATGAGAGAGAAGGAATGATTGAAATGTACGAAAGGGTTGTCCGGAACTGACTTACTTTGGATGATAAGGCACGAGGACAATTTCCCGGTCCTTATTCTGTACCATGAAGTTTTGGAGGTACTCCCTAGCAGTTTCACGCTCAAAGTCGTCGAGACTCAAGAAAGACTCGTGCATGTAGTATGGATCCGCCACACAGATTTGTGAGACTTCTTCACTCTTCATGACGGAGCTCATATGTAGCGAAAAAGGCGGACGATAGTAAAATCAAGCCGCCTTGTTAGAAACATCTCAAAGATATGGTCAAACCGCAGGAAGAACACCTCCGCGGGCCGTGTGTCGACGTAGCACTTCCCCTCAGGCACACAAGCCGCGTATGTCGGATATCCTGGATCCTTTGAGGCTAGTAGGCTTTTCTCAGTCGACAGCACATGGTCGTGCAGTCTCCTGAGAACCCCTGATAGTGCCTCCAGCGGTTTCGGCGGTAGCATCGGCTCGCCCGTGAGATGGAACATGACCGCACCTTTCACGGGTACACGCTCTTCAGAATGCATCGTCTGGCTGCTGTGTGCTCTGGCTTGTTTGGAGGCAGTTACCTTTCCCGATCTCTTCCTCTCCTTTTTCTTGGGCACACCTTCCAGACCCTTCCTTAACCCCTGCCCCAGTGTTCCCGGGCTAAGTACTGTACGACCCTTGCGCCCGGCTATTTGAGCCTGTGTTGAGGCGGCATCTTCAGGCGTGTCCTGTGAGGATTTCATGAAGAGATACTTTTTGCAATCCATGGTACGACCCTGCCCGGGCATATCATCCATATCCTCATTAGCAAGCTGATAGCCCGATTCGTCATATGGTTAACTCATCATATCTATGTCACAGTCATACTCGTTTGTATTGAGGTAATCTATAGGGTCGACCTCCGTCTCATCATCCATACTCTGTGCTACAGGAGAAATTACATCAGCCAGTACTATTGCACCCCCTTCATCATGTCATCCGCCGCTCTCACCCGGCACTACAGGAGCTAGTAATTGCGTAGGCGGGGTGGTGGTCTCCGCACATGCTTGTTGATGTGTGGTAGTTATTGGTGTGCCCTCGGCCGGCTCCAGACGAATAAGATTCTTCGGCCATAGCAGCACCCAACCCTTGCAGCTTCCAATCCGCGGCGGGGTCTCGTCGTCCGCTCCCACATACTGTACTAGAGGAGGCAAATCCTCGTGCCCCGATTTCACACTGGTCAAGCTAACCCTGAAGTGCCCAGCGGGGATCGACTGGTTGTGGAACGTGAGTTGAGAGGGGTCCATTATCATCCCCTTTCCCACGTCCACCTTCTGGCCTTTGATCAAGTAGAGTATGGTGCACGGGGTTTCTTTCGCCTGCAAACACATATGTCTGTGGCGTAAAACAGCCGAAAGGCAACA
The DNA here is from genome assembly GCA_963921465.1 of Triticum timopheevii. Taxonomy (NCBI): domain Eukaryota; kingdom Viridiplantae; phylum Streptophyta; class Magnoliopsida; order Poales; family Poaceae; genus Triticum; species Triticum timopheevii. The sequence goes on along the minus strand of OY997266.1, from coordinate 113,812,430 downwards.
AAAATGGAATTTTATCTATATATATATATATATGTTTGTGCGACATGTAATTACCGTGACAGCGTCGAGCTCAGCCAAAGACGAAGGCCCACCTAGCGCGCCTGAGACTGAGGACGGGTTGCTATGAGCGGGAGCGGCTGCGAGAGGAGGCCCGGTTGCTTGAGCAAGTGATGGTGCGATGGTGTTGTTGTTCATGGAGTTGCTCGCGATGAAACTGGGCATAGGGGAAATCATGTACCGATTTGTCTGGATTTTCCTTCGCCCAGTTGATGATAACTGGAACCAAGTTAGTAGCAAAATCATTTCTGCAGGCAGTTACAGCTGCATTGACTCCCTGCTGTAGCAACTCATATTTGTCCTCGGCTGCTTTTTTCGCGGCCTCAGCTACTTTTTTCTCGACCGCAAGCTTCACCTTTGCGTCGATGTCCGCCTGACTAAACTTCTTTTTCTGCTTCTTGGCCTCCGGGCCGTCGTTGTAAAACACCTTCCACGTGGCGCCGTCTCCAGCACCGTGCACACGACCATTGCGGCTGCTGGTCCAAAGGGAGTCCCTTAAGTTCGTTCAAGGCCCGGTTGAGAGGGGTGTCCCACTTGGGCCTCATCGGAGAAGTAGGGCTTTCGGCTACAAGCCGGTGTTGCTTCTCCAGTAGTCTAATCAATTTCCTCGTGATCTTGTCTATGTAAAAAACCTTTTTCTCCTTGTCCCACTTGTAGCGGGCCCTGATGAAGTCATGCTCCAAGGGGTTGGTGAACTTCGCGAAGGGGTCTGGGAGACCCGCGGCTTCACGTTCCGCGTCCTCCTTATCCCATATGGGCCTTTTACTGAGGTAGCCACGGCTTCCGATTCGATGCTTCCCTATGTTCCTTTGCTGAAGGCTTTTGAATTTCGCAGCCTTAGCCTTGGCTGCCTCGGTAGCGCAAGTGTCCTTGAACTTTTCGAACTCCTCTTCCGTAAGTGTCGGATTTTTCTCCAGAATCTTGGACAGGGGTTCATCAGCCTCAATAGCTCGTTTCACCCTCCCTTTCCAGGAGGCCAAATCATTGCTGAACATGCCAATGGCGTGATTGTTAATCTTTTTCATCTTCGGATCATCCCACGGTTGTTCTATGTTATCATCCCGGTCGGGGAACTTGAATCTCTTGTGCAACTTCGTTAGGAGCAACTGCGTCAAATGTTCTTTACTCCTTAAGTCATCGTCGTTGATGCTCGCGCATTCCCGTAGGATGCATCCTACTTGGTTCCCATAGCACTTGAGAGGTTCTTCCGGCTCTAACGGCTCAAACTTGCTAGGTGCCATCTTTGTGATCACAAGTCGTCCAATCCCTAGTTTGTTAGGTTTTCGTATCCTCTGCTTCCTATGCTTCCTCTTTTCGGTAGCGGCATCGGGGCCGGTACCTTCCCCGCCGGTACCTTCCCCGCCGGTACCTTCCCCACCGGTCTCGGTGCCGCCATCGGTGCCGGCGCCGTCGGTGTCGATGTCGGCGTCAGTACCATCATCGAGGCCTACCTGCAAACCTTGCTTAGCAGTCAAATAGTCGAGGTACTCTTGTTCACCCTCATAATCCATCTCATCTGCATCTTGGTCAGAAGGCTCGGTTTCTTCGTTGTTCGACATGTTTCCTATGATTAAGTGGCCTCATTTATTTCTAAAAGTATGAATAAATGAGAAATGACATAAAAAGAAATCTATGTGCCAGCACTCGATATGCCAACTATATAGCACAAATCATGCCTTTATTCACGGGAAATTTCGGCATGACCTTTGCTAAAAAATGGACATATCGAGCGTCTGAAATTCACCGGAACATAAATGAATCAACATTCCGGCGTAACATAGGCCACTAGGATCATTTTCCTAACATGAAATGTACAAAACATGACATATGCACATATCACATGTCCATTTCAAATTTGCATATAAATTCAGCTAATTTTGAAACCTAGCTAAATTCATAACTAAATAGATAACCTAATTAATTAACATAACCGAAGAAGCCTAGCAGAGAGAGGGGGGTGTCGGTGTCAAAACCGGCGGATCTCGGGTAGGGGGTCCCGAACTGTGCGTCTATGGTAACAGGAGACAAGGGACACGATGTTTTTACCCAGGTTCGGGCCCTCTCGATGGAGCTAAAACCCTACTCCTACTTGATTGATATTGATGATATGGGTAGTACAAGAGTGGATCTACCACGAGATCAAGGAGGCTAAACCCTAGAAGCTAGCCTATGGTATGATTGTTGTAATGGTTGTTGTCCTACGGACTAAAACCCTCCGGTTTATATAGACACCGGGGAGGGCTAGGGTTACACAGAGTCGGTTAAAATGGTAGGAGATCTACATATCCGTATTGCCAAGCTTGCCTTCCATGCCAAGGAAAGTCCCATCCGGACACGGGACGAAGTCTTCAATCTTGTATCTTCATAGTCTTGGAGTCCGGCTGACGATGATAGTCCGGCTGTCCGGACACCCCCTAGTCCAGGACTCCCTTAGTAGCCCCCAAACCGGGCTTCAATGACGATAAATCCAGCGCGTGTATAGTCTTCTGCGTTGCAAGGTGGGTTCTCCTTTAAGTTCTATGTACTTGCCGAATAGTGTCCGGCTATTTTGTAGAGATTGCACTCCTTGGCTTCGACGCCCAATAATGGCCTTCTTCCACGCGTCACACGAATGCGAAAAGCCAGGGTATCTTTTGTGTTTTACCCCCTAGCTGCACAAATAATCTGCCTATAAGAGAGGCAAGAATCCAGATCCAAATCACACCACCTTCCTCCTGCGAGTACTCATCGGAGCGCCTCTGACCAAAAATCCATTCCATCATGGACCATCGACGTGGCTCCTCCTCTCGCGCTCCCAGCCCTCTGCCAGGAGATTGGAGGAGATGTTCTGTCCCTCACAACGATCTGGTGACACTCCAAGCGGAGGGATATCTCCCTCCGGCCTTCATGGTCCCGGTTCGAGCCGGGCTGGCCACCTACAAAGGTGGGAAGCAAGCGGAGGCTACCCCAAGTCCCAACAAAGGGGAGCGGGTATGCTTCGTCCCCTATCTGATAAGGGGGCTCGAATTTCCTATACAGCCGTTCCTCCGCGGGCTCCTGGAGTTCTATGGACTCCAGCTTCATCACCTCATGCCTGCCTCTATTCTGCATATCGTGGGTTACGTAGCCCTTTGCGAGCTATTTCTGGGCATCGAACCTCATGTTGCGCTGTGGAAGAGGTTATTTTGCCTCGTACCCCACTCTCACGAGGGGTCCATATATCAAGTGGGCGGTGCCGAAATATGGCGCATCGCCGGGATCGGATATCCATCCGAAACACCTAAGAAGGCGTCCGAAGACTGGCCTTCAGAATGGTTTTATGTAGAAGATGCTCCGCTGCCAGACCCTGTTCGGATCGGCCTCCCGGAGTTCAGTAATGCTTCTCTGAAGAAACGCCTGAGCTGGCGCCCACGGAACCCCCAGCTGGAGGAAGACAAGAGCGTCCATTATTTGATGGGCCGGATAAGGTTATTGGCCCATTCCGAATTGACCATGATTGGAGTCATGACAACGTGCATTATGCGGGGGGTGCAGCCGCTGCAATACAGGAGCCACCCCATGTGGGATTTCAATGGAGAGAATGATGCCACTCGTCATGGCCGCCAAGGGCCAGGATCGGCCGAAGACCTGGTGAAGATTCTGTCCGGTCTGTACAAGGGGGAGAAGGAGGACTTCCTCCAGACAAGCCCATTGAATGGGTTCTCCATGAACAATCCTTGAAGCTGGGTAAGCGAATGTTTATTTATCCGACCCATGCTTTCAAAGTTAAGTACCTTACTTTATGGTTTCGACGCAGGGTCTGCGCCGGACTGTGGAGAGCATTCATAGCCCGGCTCCACAGCCCGAGGATCCAAAAAAATCCCAAGATCCGGCTTCCGAAGAGGACCCGGACATAAAGGTGGAGCTAATCGATGGGGTGTTCCACCAACTCAGCATGGATAATGCTCTAGTCGCCATTACGGCTGACTACCCCGGCCAATATCTGGCTTCCCAGGTGATTGTGACCGAAGTCCTGACACCATCATTCCGTCCCCGTGCATATCTGACCGCCGTATATAATGGTGTCTCGTAGGGGGTGCCTTCAAGGCAAGAGGCCGAGGCCACGGCAGCTGGCCAACATGGGTCAGTTCGGCCCGGCAGGCGGAAGAGGAGCGTGGCGTGGGTCGAAACATCGCCACAACGGTATGGCTCACGATTTGTTATTTAGAACAACGTTCCTAGGAAGTGTTTGAATGCTCATGACTTTTGCAGGAGAAAAAGCGCCCATCGGACTGCGGGCGTAGAGGTTGCCAACCCAGCCTCTGCCAGCCAGGCTCCAACACCTGGTCTAGAGGGGGAGGCAAGCGCAAGGCGCGAGCCGGATACTCCTCCAACGAAGGATGCCGACAGACTGTCCGCCACCAAGTCTGAGGTGGAGAGCGCCATGAACCATAGGCGCCGCCGGACAGTTTTTCGTGACGCGTGCTTCTCCCCCGAGGCGTTGAATGCCTTTAACGCGGGGGACACGCACCTCCGTGCTGCTCAAGATGGTTTGACCAGAGCCACGGAGCAGTATGTGAAGGACATACGGGTAAGAGATTTTAATGACTGTATATGCCAGTAGCCCCCGAGACTTAAAGTAGTTGGAGTAACTGATTTAAGGATCATTTGATATGCAGGGTCTTACAGAGAAGAATACCCAACTGTCGCAGGAGCTACAAGAGTGCAAGGCCCAATTGAGGCCGCACTAGCTGCTGCAGGAGGAAGCACAGAGACCCCTCCTGGTAACACATTATTTCGAAAAGATAATCGGTGTGCGGCGTACGTGTAAGTCTGACAATGTCATTGCAGATGGTGCCGGACAGGATCCGGACAAGCAAGAATTACTGCGCCAGTTGAAGGCCGGCGAGGGGGTGCTGACGAGGGTGCAACAGGAAAGGAACAGGCTCCAGGATGCCCACACCCAGCTTGGAGAAGAGCTGAAAGGTGTTCGGGCCGAGCTGTCTGGCTCCGTGAAGGAGAATCAGCGGCTTCGTCGCGGCATCTATAGTAAGTGCTTGAGCGAACTCCTTTGAAAAGAAGAGTTCGGCAAGGAAGTCAATTGACAAAAATATGTCTGTATGTGTGCTCACAGGTCGCCCTGCGGAGGAGATGCCCGTATCAACGGGTGATCAACTTCCCGAGCTGGTGCAACTGCTCGAACGAGTTCGGCAGGCAATGAGCGGCGTCGTCCAGGCCTTATGGCCATCCCTCTCCCTACCCGAGGGCCTTGGAGAGCTTGCGGAGAAGCTTCAGGGAGCGCGGCAGCGCTTCCGTTTATGGAAGATTTCGGCCTGCCGCCAAGGTGCCAGGGAGGCCTGGGCCATGGTGAAGACGCGGTACAAGAAGGCGGATCCCAACCACATGGCCGTGGTCGGACCTGTGGGGCCCGATGGGAAGGTGATCCCTGCGAGTTTAGTGTATGGCCAAGTAGAGTTGGCCGCTAAATTTTCCCAACGGGACTGTAAATTAGACAGCCTGTTAGACGGGATTGAGGAAGAATACAGTCAGTCGATTTGACAATGTATATTAAAATGACATGTAAAATGCCTTCTAGCCGGATTGTAGATCGTTTGTCTTTGCCGACCTTTTCGCTTCAACCTCGGGACCCTAGAGTCCAGAGTGTGTCTGAATACTTTCTCGGTTAAGAAACAACCGGGGCATGCATGGAGACCAGGCGTAGGGGTCACTAGTGCTTTATCAGACAAGTGCCCAACTAGTTATGTTATATTACATGGTTAGTAAGAAACATCTTCCAGGGAGAATAGTTCCGTTAAGGGTTCCTTTCCCTGGGAGGCATGCCCTAAAGTGCATGTTCGGACTGCGAAAAGAGCAGAAAAAACATCTGGGGGCAGATAAGTAAATAGGTAAAAAATCATCTTTCAAGTCACCGACCGAATATTCCCTTAAGAACGTTAGCTTTCGGCTTCACCCAGTCTGAGGTACACATCCGGCTGACCCGGCAGTAACAATCGCAGAGGTGCTCCCTTTACCTCCTAGCCGAACAATCGGGAACGTAGGGGTAAGCACAGGAGCCAGGCAACCCAGCTTGGCCAAAACTTAAGTCATATCGATGCATATAATGGTGAATAAAAGGTACATGTGGAAGTTTGACACATGTGCTGGGCATGAAGCCCTTATAAGTAAGCTTCTGGTAAAGAAGCCCCCAGGTATAATGAGTGCGGATAGCACATCAAGTGTGTGCGAACAATGCGCAAGTAGGCCTTTAAGGGCTTGTATGAAAAAAGGGGTGAGGGAAAAAGGGAAACAAAAGGCAGCTAAAGTGTAAAGAGTTGGACGGGGGAAGGGGACGAACTCTTAGTCCAGCGCTAGGCATAGAATCTTCGGAGGCGGGCTGCGTTCCATGGGTTCGGCTTGAGTCGGTTGTCCAATGCATTTTGCAGATGGTACTTTCCGCCGGTCAGAACTTGATCGATAATGAAGGGGCCTTCCCATTTGGGCTTGAGCTTGTCCTTTTTCTTGTCCGGCAGGCGTAGAACTAGTTCACCAACGTTGTAAGTCTTGGCCCGTACTTCTCTGCTTTGATATCTTCGAGCCTGCTGCTGATAGAATGCGGAACGAGCCTTGGCGACGTCGCGTTCTTCCTCCAATGCGTCCAAGCTGTCCTGCCGATCTAGCTCGGCTTCTCTTTCTTCGTACATGCGCACTCGAGATGAGTCATGAATGATGTCGCAGGACAAAACTGCTTCTGCGCCGTATACCATAAAAAATGGTGTGAATCTGGTAGTACAGTGGGTGTTGTCCGTAGCCCCTAGAGTACGGAGTCGAGCTCCTCTACCCAGTACGTGTCAGATTTCGTAAGGGACCGCACTAGTCTGGGTTTGATGCCGCTCATTATGAGACCATTTGCTCGTTCCACTTGACCGTTGGTTTGAGGATGATAGACTGAAGCGTAAGCGAGCTTAATGCCCATATTTTTGCACCATAATTTAACCTCGTCGGCCATGAAGTTCGTGCCATTATCGGTAATGATGCTGTGGGGGACACCATAACGGTGTACTACCCCGGATATGAAGTCTATCACTGGTCCGGACTCTGCCGTTTTAACTGGCTTGGCCTCTATCCATTTGGTGAATTTGTCCACCATGACCAATAGGTACCTTTGCTTGTGGGTTCCCCCTTTAAGGGGTCCAACCATGTCAAGCCCCCAGACCGCGAACGGCCAGGTAATGGTATATTTTTGAGGGCGGTGGGTGGCATATGGCTCTGATTAGTAAAGAGCTGACAACCGACGCATCTTTGGACTAAGTCCTGAGCATATGCCCAGGCCATCGGCCAATAAAATCCTGTATGGAATGCCTTTCCTACAAGGGCCCGAGCTGCGGCGTGGTGTCCGCCTAGTCCGGCATGAATTTCAGCCAGAAGGTTTCGCCCTTCCTCTTCGAAGATACACCTTTGAAGGACTCCGGTTGTGCTTTTCTTATAGAGTTCTCCCTCATGGACCTTGTAGGCTTTAGATCGCCGGACTATGCAGCGGGCCTCATTTTGGTCTTCAGGAAGTTCCTGCCTAAGCAAGTAGGCTAGGAATGGCTCTGTCCACGGGGCGATTACTGCCATTATTTCGTGGGCTGAAGATGTTATTTCATCGGCTGAATCGCCGGTTATGTCAAATTGTTCTCTGTCGATTGGTGCGGCTGCTTCCGGTTTGTTATTTCTGGACTCCTCTTCCCATAGTACGGATAGCTTAAAGAGCCTTTCCAGGAAGATGTTTGGAGGGACAGCGTCACGTTTTGCGCCGATGTGTGCCAATACGTCGGCTGCTTGGTTATTATCCCGGGCTACGTGGTGGAATTCAAGTCCTTTGAACCAAGCTGACATTTTGAGGACAACATTACGATAGGCTGCCATTTTTGGATCCTTGGCGTCAAAGTCTCCATTTACTTGGGATATTGCGAGGTTTGAGTCCCTGCGCACCTCTAGGCGTTGAATGCCCATGGAGATTGCCATCCGGAGGCCATGTAAGAGGGCCTCATATTCGGCTGCGTTGTTGGAGTCCGTGTACATTATCTGAAGTACATATTGGACTGTGTCCCCGGTTGGGGACGTCAATACGATGCCAGCCCCCAATCCGGCCAACATTTTGGAGCCGTCGAAGTGCATAATCCAATTGGAGTACGCGCCGTACTCTTTAGGGAGTTCGGCTTTAGTCCACTCAGCGACAAAGTCAGCCAAAACTTGCGACTTTATAGCTCGCCGAGGTTTGTAAGTTATATCGAATGGTAAGAGCTCAATGGCCCATTTTGCAATCCTTCCCGTCGCGTCACGGTTGTTTATAATGTCATTGAGGGGTACTTCGGAAGCCACTGTTATCGAACACTCTTGAAAGTAGTGTTGGAGCTTCCGGGATGCCATGAACACCGCATACGCTATCTTTTGGTAGTGCGGGTAACGGGACTTGCAGGGAGTTAAGACAGTGGATACGTGGTACACTGGTTTTTAAGAGGGAATTTATGCCCTTCTGTCTCTCGTTCGACGACGAGTACCGCGCTTACAACTTAATGTGTTGCTGCGATGTATAACAACATTGGTTCGCCCAGGTTAGGCGCAGCCAGGACCGGATTTGTTGCCAATATGGCTTTTATTTCTTCGAGTCCAGCAGTGGCAGCATCCGTCCACTCGAAGTGTTCGGTGCGCCTGAGGAGGCGATAGAGGGGCAATGCCTTTTCTCCCAAACGGGAGATAAAGAGGCTTAGAGCCGCCACGCATCGAGTCAATTTTTGTATTTGTTTGAGGTCCTTTGGAATATCCAGCTGTGACAGAGCTTGGATCTTGGCTGGGTTCGCTTCAATTCCTCTACCGGATACAATGAAGCCCAGGAGCTTTCCGGCTGGTATGCCGAAAACGCATTTTTCCGGGTTCAGCTTGATGTCATATGCTCGGAGGTTGTCGAATGTGATCCTCAAATTGTCTACTAGAGTTTCGACGTGTTTGGTTTTGACGACTACGTCGTCTACGTATGCCTCTACTGTTTTGCCGATCTAGGTAGCCAGACATGTCTGAATCATGCGCTGATATGTTGCGCCGGCATTTTTCAGTCTGAAGGGCAACGTGTTAAAGAAGAATGGTCCATATGGAGTAATGAATGCTGTTGCGGCTTGGTCTGCTTCCTCCATCTTGATTTGATGGTAGCCGGAATATGCGTCCAGGAAGCATAATGAATCGTGCCCTGCGGTAGCGTCGATTATCTGGTCGATGCGGGGGAGGGGGAAGGGATCCTGTGGGCAGGCCTTGTTGAGGTCTTTAAAATCGACACATAGGCGCCAGGATTTGTCCTTCTTTGGTACCATTACCAGGTTTGCTAGCCAATCCGAATGTTTGATGTCTCTGATGAATCCGGCTTCCAATAGTTTGGCTAGCTCTTCTCCCATTGCCTGTCTTTTGGGTTCGGAAAATCGTCGAAGAGCCTGTTTGACTGGCATGAATCCTTTTAGGATGTTTAGGCTGTGTTCTGCCAATCTGCGTGGGATTCCTGGCATGTCTGAAGGGTGCCAAGCAAAGATGTCCCAATTTTCCCGAAGGAATTCTCACAGTGCAGCGTCTACATCAGGGTTCAGCTGTGCCCCGATGGAGGCCATCTTTGTTGGGTCCGTTGGATGGACCTGGAATTTTACTATTTCGTCCATCAGAGGTGGACTTGGATCTCTTATCGAGTATCACATCGTCTCTATTCACCGTACAGCGCAGCGCGGTGAGTTCTTCTGCTACTAAGGCTTCGGATAGTGCCTCCAGGGCTAATGCGCTGTCTTGTTTTCGGCGCGGAGTGCTATGTCCGGATCACTAACGAGAGTTATTATTCCGCCGGGCCCGGGCATTTTAAGCTTCATGTACCCGTAATGGGGTATGGCTTGAAAAATTGTGAATGCCTCTCGTCCTAATATAGCCTGATATCCGCTGCTGAACGGGGCCACTTGGAACGTGACTTCTTCGGACCTGTAATTGTCCGGCGAGCCGAACACCACATCGAGTGTGATTTTTCCTGTGCAGCATGCTTTCCGGCTAGGGATTATTCCTCTGAAGGTTGTGCTGCTTTGCTCAATGCGGCTCCAGTCTATTTCCATTTTTTGAAGAGTTTCCTCGTAAATGAGGTTTAGTCTGCTGCCGCCGTCCATGAGTACCTTGGTAAGGCGAAAGCCGTCCAGTATCGGACTGAGGACCAATGCGGCTGGTGCTCGGGCTGTTCGGAATTTAGGTTCGTCGCTGGCGTTGAAGGTGATGGCTGCGTCGCTCCATGGATTAGTTGTTGCTACTTGGTAGACTTCAGCGAGGCTGCGGATTTTTCGTTTCCGCATATTATTTGATGTGAAAGTCTCGAAGACTGTTGATACCGTACTGGTATTGTTGGAGTGGTTTTCTGGGGCTAGAAGCTCCTCGCCACTTTTGGCCACCTGCCGCAGTATCCAACATGCTCGAAGGCTATGTGTTGGGGTGGCGCCTTCTGTACTGTGAATTTTACAAGGTCTGCTAAGCCATCTCTCCAATACGGTTCCATGCCCTTTATGGGGTTTTTGCTTTTTAGTTTTTTGTACCTGGTGCCTGAGTGTAATGCACCCTTTTGTTGCGGACTAGGGTTGTATCCGGGGCCGGATTGTCCCAAAACTTAGTTTCGGTTTTCCGGAAACTCTCCATCGCACAGTACTTTCGTACTATGGATGCCAGGTCGGCGAAGCGTGTAATTTCACGACGGCTGACGGCGTTCAAGATTCCCTCGTCCGTGCAATTATTGCAGAAAATTGAAATTGCGTTTTCCCCTCGGCAGTCCTTTATCCTGTCCATGACCAGGAGGAATCTGGCCCAGTAATGATGTACTGTTTCAGCGGGCTCTTGCCGGATTAGAGATAGATCGCAGATGTCTGGGCGGGTGTGTGGAATTAAGTCCGGAACCCTACCTATCTCGAGGCTCAAGGGCTGAGAAGTTTCAAGATATGGAAGTCTGGATTGCTGGATGTCGTCCAACGAGTCCGGTCCAATGCCTGACTTTAGGTTTAGCGCTTGATCAAAGTCCGTCCCTCCGCGGGAATCCAGCATGGAGGGTTCGGGAGCCCGGACATGACTAGTTTTCAATACAGGAGAAGATTTGCCGCGTTGTTCCTCTACCACTTCAACGTGGTGGGTGACCTGGGGAGAGTTAATCTCTCTCAGATCGGTTTTAAGCCCAACCTGATTGTAGTCTGTAGCGACTCCCAGGGCGGCGATGCGATCCAAGAGCTCATTTACGGACTAGAGCTCTATTGAATCCAGCCGCTCGGCGAATTCTGAGCTGACGTGAAGATTGCTTTTGACGACCTGAGAGGTCATTGTCGAAGCGGTGGCTGAACAGGCGGTCATGAGAAAACCACCTAGCCGGATAGTTTGGCCGGCGGCCAAGGCTCCATCGGTGCCGGCGCTGTCGGTGTCGATGTCGGTGTCAGTACCATCATCGAGGCCGACCTGCAAACCTTGCTTAGCAGTCAAATAGTCAAGGTACTCTTGTTCACCCTCATAATCCATCTCGTCTGCATCTTGGTCAGAAGGCCCAGTTTCTTCGTTGTTCGACATGTTTCCTATGATTAAGTGGCCTCATTTATTTCTAAAAGTATGAATAAATGAGAAATGACATAAAAAGAAATCTATGTGCCAGCACTCGATATGCCAACTATGTAGCACAAATCATGCCTTTATTCACGGGAAATTTCGGCATGACCTTTGCTAAAAAATGGACATATCGAGCGTCTGAAATTCACCGGAACGGAAATGAATCAACATTCCGGCGTAACATAGGCCACTCGGATCATTTTCCAAACATGACATGTCCAAAACATGACATATGCACATATCACATGTCCAGTTCAAATTTGCATATAAATTCAGCTAATTTTGAAACCTAGCTAAATTCATAACTAAATAGATAACCTAATTAATTAACATAACCAAAGAACCCTAGCAGAGAGAGGGGGGTGTCGGTGTCAAAACCGGCGGATCTCGAGTAGGGGGTCCCGAACTGTGTGTCTAGGCGGATGGTAACAGGAGACAAGGGACACGATGTTTTTACCCAGGTTCGGGCCCTCTCGATGGAGGTAAAACCCTACTCCTGCTTGATTGATATGGATGATATGGGTAGTACAAGAGTGGATCTACCACGAGATCAAGGAGGCTAAACCCTAGAAGCTAGCCTATGGTATGATTGTTGTAATGGTTGTTGTCCTACGGACTAAAACCCTCCGGTTTATATAGACACCGGGGAGGGCTAGGGTTACACAGAGTCGGTTACAATGGTAGGAGATCTACATATCTGTATTGCCAAGCTTGCCTTCCATGCCAAGGAAAGTCCCATCCGGACAAGGGATGAAGTCTTCAATCTTGTATCTTCATAGTCTTGGAGTCCGGCTGATGATGATAGTCCGGCTGTCCGGACACCCCCTAGTCCAGGACTCCCTCAGGGGGGTTTACAGAGAGTGCAGGGGCGAGGAGGCAGGCCTGGAGTCGGGGGCTAGCACCGGCGCCGGGCGGAGTCGGGGGCGAGCGTCGGGGCCGGGTCGGGCGCGGCGGTGCGACGGGGGAGAGAGAGTGGGGATTTGGGGGGAAATGGCGGGATGAAGCAGGGTGAGTGGGAATTTTGGGTTAAGTGGACGTAGCAGTAGCGCTTTATGTCAAAACGCGCTGCTACTAACATCAGTAGCTGTAGCGGATTAGGAAAAATATGCTACTACTAAATTCAGTAGCTGCAGCGGTTTATGCAAAACGCGCTGCTACTACCGTCGCTACTGCCAGTTTTCCTTTTTCTTTTCCTTTATTTTATCCCACTTTTATTTCCCGAGGGCAGTGAACGAAGGGAGGGCGATATATATTGCATCATTTGATGGTTAAATATGTATGCAAAATAGGAACATATATATTACACATCATTGGACCCATGAATAATAATGGCTAAGTGTGTATACAAAATAGGAGCATATATATATATTACACATCATTGGACCCATAACATACGTTTCCTCGGTGCTGATGTTTTCGTTTTTGAGTCAGCTTCTTTCCCTTCTTGTTCGTCGAAGAATAATTGAGCCCCTCATTGTGACTTTGCCTTTTCCATGGAGTACGATTTTTCTTAGGTAATGTAGTATTGATTCTTCTTTTGACGTATACTTCATCATCATCGTCATCTTCCCTCATTGGGTTGCCATACTGATCATAGTCTTCCTCGTTGGCGACTCCATCCATTCCAATGATGTTCCTTTTGCCTCTCCTCATGACAACACGGCTGGGATTGCGCGGGTCAGTTATGAATAAGCATTGTGTCACGTGCCATATAGAAAATTCTCACAGAAAGAGATGCACTCTTGTGCCAAATAGCCCTGGACGATGCTTCCATCCAGACGGGACATGTTACGAACGAATCCTTTGATGATCCCATTCATCCTCTCAAACGGCATCATGTTGTGCAGGAATGACGTCCCCAGGTCTATTATGTCATCCACAATATGGACACACAGATGCACCATCACGTCGAAGAACGCGGGCGGGAAGTACATCTCAAGCTCATTCAGTATCACAACAATCTCTTCCTGTAGCCTTTGGAGCTGCTTCACACTGATTGACTTTCGAGAGATGACGTCGAAAAAGTTGCAGAGACCAATAAGCGTGTCACGGACGTGCTTGTCCATTATCCCTCTAAGGGCAACAGGTAGTATCTGCATCATCATCACATGACTGTCATGAGACTTCATCCCGCTGAACCTTTTCTTGTCCGTGTCTAGATATCTACTTATCTTGCCACAGTAACCAGAACTAACTTTGACTCTGGTAAGGCACTTAAAGAATTGATTGATCTCAGCCTGACTTAAGGTGAAGCAAGAAGGGGGGCAATAATCCTCTTTCTTTATTTTCTTGCCCTTCTTCTCCCGTGCCTCTGTCTCCGTCTCTATCTCGTCTGACATTTTATGGGGCGGCATGTGCAGATCTTCCCTGATTTTCAAATCTTGCAAGTCCTTTCTTGCCTTCGGCCCATCCTTGGTCTTATCCGGCATGTTCATCAGTGTTGCGAGCAAGCTCTCAAGGACATTCTTACAGATATGCATTTAATCAAGGCAATGAGGTGTATCGAGTTTGTGCCAGTACTCCAAGTCCCAGAACACAGACCTCGTCTTCCATACCTTCAGCAGCGGCTCTGGCGCCTTTCTCATCGTCTTTCCCGGCGCAGGGCACTCCTTCCAGTTTTTCAACAGCTCATCGATTTCGGCACCGCTCCACTTACGTGGAGGTCCTCGATGCTCAACGTGACCATTGAATAGATCTCCATGGTTTCTCCATGGGTCGTCCTGTTCAAGCCATCTTCGATGCCCCATGTACACGATTTTCCCAGACCCGCCATCTTTCCTTGATGTTAGCTGCTGAGACGTCGTATCATCCATGCACCGCGTGCATCCGCAATATCCATGGCACATCTAGCCTGCCACATATCCGTAACCGAGATAGTCCTGCACTGTTGTGATCAGCGCGGCTCTCATGTTGAAATACTCAGCTTTGATGGCGTCCCATGTCTTGGCCGGTGTTTTCCATAACGTGTCTAACTCCTCTTGAAGTAGCCCCAGATACAAATTAATATTATTTCCTGGTTGTTTCGGCCCTTGAATAAGCATGCTCATGTGAATGTACTTCGATTTCATGCACAACCAGGGGGGAGGTTGTACATCCATACAAACACGGGCCATGTGCTATGGTTGGTGTTCTGGTTGCCAAATGGATTCATGCCATCGGTACACGCGCCGAGCACGATGTTCCTTGCATCACATTCAAAATACTGATAGAAGCTGTTCAACGCTCTCCACTGGCTTCCATCCTTCACGTGTCTCAGCTTCGGATCATCTCCATCGTCGGGCTTCTTCCTCTCCGCGTGCCAGCGGATTAGCTTAGCTTCCTTGGGATCTACAAAATACCTCTGGAGACGGGGAGTGATCGGTAAGTACCATACAACTTTCTGGGGACATTTCTTCCCAGCCTTCTTGTATCGAGAAGCATTGCACACCAGACATCTTGTTTTTTCCGCATGCTCCTTCCGATAAATTATGCAATCGTTGATGCATGCATGGTATCTAACGTGTGGCAGATCAAGAGGGCACACGATTTTCTTGGCCTCATCAACACTAGTAGGACATAGATTACCCGCGGGAAGAACATCCTTTAGGTACTTGAGATGCTCATCGAGGCTAGTGTCGGTCCATTTGTTTTTAGCCTTCGTCTTCGGGAGTTGGAGCGTGAAACTCAAGCGGGTCACCTCAGGATTGCAACCATCATACAATGGAGTGTTCGAGTCTACCACCAGTTGCTCCAGCTTAGCCTCCTCTCTAGAGGCACCTCTCTCAGTACTCGTCTACTTGCGAAGGAATGCTTGAACATGAGGGTCCCGCACAATTGAACTTAGTACCGACGAACTCTGCTGCGTGGAGTCCATGTCATTCTCTTCGCCGCCATGTCCGGCCCCTTCTCCTCTGCCATGTCCGGCCCCTTCTCCGCCGCCATGTCCGGCCTCTTTCCCGCCGCCATTATCGATCATCTCTTCGTCTTGGCCCGTGTCATCATTGCCTACCCCGTCGGCATCCTCAACATCGTCATCCTCATCTTCAATTATCCACCGAGTATAGCCATCCATGAAACCAGTCATGAGCAGGTGCGCTTCGACACGACCATCATCATGGGGATCGAGCCAAACTATTCCTTTGCATTTTCAACATGGACATAAAACCTCTGTCCGGTTATTTTCTTTCATGTCCTGCACTGCCGACCACAACCACCTGTCCACCATCGTTCCACTGACCATCGTCAGCTCTGCACGGTAATAATAAACAAATTGATTATAAAAATGCATGCATGCATCAAAGTCATAAAAAAATTTGGCATGACCTTCCCTAAAAATAGGACATATATGGATCTAGAGTTTGCCCGGAATTCGCCGAAACAGAAATAAATCGACATTTCGGCAAAATATAGGCAACTCAAAAGCACAATTTGGCGGCATCAACTCATGCCACACACATAATTTGCACAAACATATCACACACACATAAACATATTTCCATTTTGCAAAAGCATGAAATTTTCATCACCTCTATCTCGATCGAGATCGAGCACACGGTGGAGATGATGTTGTAGGGAGATCAAAAGTGCACAAACCTCTTCTTGACAAAGATAGATCTAGTTAGGGGGCAAATAGGTCACTTAACTAAATCCTACATCTACCTAGCTACCTAATTTTGGAGGAGATAACTTCAACTAGTGGAGGGGGAAGGAAAAAGAGAAAGGGGATGCATTAATGGAGGTGGTGTAGTTATGTAGGAGTAATGAAGAGAGAGAAAGGTGGACAGAAGAGAGAGAGTAATGGGGGAGAAGTATTGAGGAAGAAGAAGAGTGAGAGTGGGAGCATGTGGTGGAGGTAGGGGGAAGGGAAGAGAGGAGGGGGAGGGGGAGGTAGGGGGAAGGAAAAGAGAGGAGGGGGAGGGGAGGGACGGGTGGGGAAAGGTGTTGGGTTGGTGCGGGTTAGCAGTAGCGCGGGATCTAAAACGCGCTGCTGCTAAGGAATTAGCAGCAGCGCGCTTTGTGGTACGGCGCTACTACTAACTGGGACAAAAAAGTGTGGCAATTTGAAATTTAGCAGCAGCGATCTCGGGAAAAGCGCACTACTACTACATATTTAGCAGTAGCGCGGTTCACGCGACCGCGCTACTGCTACTTTGAGTTAGGTGAACGCCGCCGGTCGATATTTGTAGCAGCGCGTTTTAGGCCGACCGCGCTACTGCTAAATCCTGAGCAGCAGTGAGTTTACAGAACACGCGCTACTACTAGTTAACAGCAGCGCTCATTTTTGAGCCACGATGCTGCTAAGATTCTGTGTATAGGCTTTTCCCTAGTAGTGATACTACTTATTCTTGTTGAAAAGGATTAAGGGGGGGTATAGCACAAAACTTGAGAAAGTCTTGATGAACCACCGGTAGGATTGGAAAGAACGAATGAATTGATATGATAATAGAGGAAAAAGAATCTGAATGAACCGCCGTAAGTATTCAAAAATGACTGCTGAAAGGGAATGAATCACCGGGAAGAATTAGAAGAACAAATACGCTTGAGGGGATTTAGATGCAAAAGAACGGGAAGAACTCGAACTGATTAAAGAGCACTAGAACGAAGCACCGGGATAATTGGATAACGGTAGCTGAAATGTGAGGATGAAGAATACTTCCGGAATGATGGCCTCTGGTGAAAAGAAATGGGAAAACAACTTCTGACATACTCTGGATGGGTAAGAAAAGGAATATCTGACAAATGGAATAATTCAAGAGGATAATATGAAACTAGAACCGCGAATCTTTGAGAGAACGGGCAATATTTAGAGGAAAAACTCTTCTTCTATCTTGAAATGACGACGAGGAACGCCACCAAAATTACTAAGGTACTCCAGTATAATGAAAGAGATCTTTGAATGAGGTGACAACCAAAATTACTGAGGTACTCCAGTAGAGGTTGAGCCAACAATGAACATAATTTGAAAGAGATCTTGGAGAAGGCATGTGACTGATGGGATCCATTCTTGCGTCACAGTTGAAAATAATTTGGGAATAGCTCCGGAAAAATTAGAAGAGTCAGGTATGATCCTGGGAAAAGACCTGTAGGTCAGGGCCCACTAAAGAGATAACACCGTTGGAAAGGATTGTTGAAGATATAGATGATGCACTGGAACAATTGAAATATTTGAATGAGGTGACAACCTCGAATCAATTCGAACACAGACAAATCTCCTAAGATGTCTTCCGAACTCCAGAATGATTGAATGGCGAGAGGCAAACGAGCAAGGAGAACACTTGATCCAAGGAAAAGAATGTGATCAACCCGAAAAACTTGAATTGAGTCCACCGGAAAAGAGATGAATAATGTCAAACAAAAGAGAATTCACCGGTTGAAACAATTAACAAAAGACTGAAGAGGCTCCACACGAATGAAATTGATGCTCGAAACAGACTCAAGCTCCAGGAAGAAGAGGGTGGGAGGGTGGGAAAAACAAAGGCAAGTTGGAAGGGAAACCCATGAATAACTTGAAGAGAAAGCACAGGTTGAAATAATTGAGGAAAGAAAACAAAGACTTCGCATGAGTAGGATGGATACTCGATTACGGACTCCGGCTCCGAGAAGAAAAAGGGGTGGGCGTGTGGGAAAAGGAAAAACAACTGAGGATTGAACTTGGCAATGATGAAGAGGCTTGAGTCAACTTACCGAGATATGCACCGGATGAAAAGAGATGAGAACCAATGACCAAAAAACTAACCGCGTGATCCTAAAGAAAATTTGAAGGGGAAGAGAAGTAATTCAAAACACCTGCGTCAAGATTCCTGACCAGAGTGACGAAGGGGCTTAGGAGTAAAAAGAATTCCTACTCTCCGATATAACTAGACTCTGAAAACAGTTTTCTTTTAGACTCGACAACGGCCAACTACGAACAATCAAGGAGGGCTCCTATGGTCGGTCGAGGCTTTGATACCAACCTGTCACGCCCAATATGCGACCCTATCCTAGAGGAACTCGAAGGTCCCACCAAGGATAGAAGTGCATATTGCAGACGCTTTTGCAAGGTGGATATCATTACATCGTACCATTACATAATAGTTGGGGATACATACAAGAGGCATACAATGCCACATGAATACAACAACATCAGACATAAGAGTAACATCCGACTACGGATGAAACACAAACAGAAGCTCAAACGACATCCACCCTTCTAGCCTAGGCTGCCGACCTGGAACCTATCCCCTGATCAAAGAAGAAGCAGAAGAAGAACTCCAAAACAAGTAACATCGCTCTCGCGTCAAGATCATCGCATAACCTGCACCTGCAACTGTTGTTGTAGTAATCTGTGAGCCACGAGGACTCAGCAATCTCATTACCATGGGTATCAACACTAGCAAAGCTAAATGGGTAAGGAAGGGGTAAAGTGGTGAGGTTGCAGCAGCGACTAAGCATGATATGGTGGCTAACATACGCAAATAAGAGCGAGAACAAAAGCAATGGAACGGTCGTGAAGCTAGCAATGATCAAGAAGTGATCGCAAACTCCTACTTACGTCAAACATAACCCAAAACCGTGTTCACTTCCCGGACTTCGCCGAAAAGAGACCATCACGGCTACACATGCGGTTGATGCGTTTTAATTAAGTCAAGTGTCAAGTTATCTACAACCGGATATTAACAAATTCCCATCTGCCACATAACCGCGGGCATGGCTATCGAAAGTTTATACCCTCCAGGGGTGTCCCAACTTAGCCCATCACAAGCTCTCACGGTCAACGAAGGATATTCCTTCTCCTAGGAAGACCCGATCAGTCTCAGAATCCCGATTTACAAGACATTTCGACACTGGTAAAACAAGACCAGCAAGACCACCCGACTGTGCCGACAAATCCCGATAGTAGCTGCACATATCTCGTTCTCAGGGCACACCGGATAAGCAAAGCATACAGGTACCAATGTAACCCAAGTCACCAAGGGACGGTCTCGCACGGTGCTCTAGTCTGGACCAACACTCGGAGGAGCACTGGCCCGGGGGGTTAAATAAAGATGACCCTCGGGCTCCGGAAACCCAAGGGAAAAAGGCTTAGGTAGGCAAATGGTAAAACCAAGGTTGGGTCTTGCTGGAGGAGTTTTATTCAAAGCGAAGTGTCAAGGGGGTCCCATAAATCACCCAACCGCGTAAGGAACGCAAAATCAAGGAGCATAACACTGGTCTGACGGAAACTAGGGCGGCAAGAGTGGAACAAAACACCAGGCATAAGGCCGAGCCTTCCACCCTTTACCAAGTATATAGATACATTAATTAAATAAGAGATATTGTGATATCCCAACATAATCATGTCCACCATAGAGCAATCTTCAACTTCACCTGCAACTAACATATAAGAGGGGCTGAGCAAAAGCGGTAACATAGCCAAGCAACGGTTTGCTAGGAAGGGTGAAAAGGTTAGAGGCTGACATGGCAATTTGGGAGGCTTGGTCAACAAGAGATAGGTAGCGCGGCAAAGCGATAGAACGAAGCAACTAGCATAGCAAAGATAGTTGTGAGATCCAGGGTGACGGGTGCCTGAAATCCCGCTAGGAAGAAGAATGAGTCCATGAAGAAGATTAAGCCACGAAGACGAACCAAGCGTAGTCGAACAAATCGTCACAATCGCATCCTCTCAAATCACTAGAAATTGGTTCATCATAATTGGATCTCTTAAAAAGATTAGCAAGTGGATGAGGATCCATAAATCTTAGGTTCTCTGTTTAGCAATAAATACACAACTATTCCAACCAAACGAGCAAACGAGCCAAGTAAGAGATCAAGGCAAACGAAAAGACGAACGGAAAAAGGGCGAATAAAACGGCTAGGGTGAAGTGGGGGAGAGGAAAACGAGAGGCAAATGGCAAATAATGTAATGCGAGTGAGATGAGTTTGTGATGGGTACATGGTATGTCTTGACTTGAGCGAAGACCTCCCCGGTAACGGCGCCAGAAATACTTCTTGCTACCTCTTGAGAACCGCGTTGGTTTTCCCTTGAAGAGGAAAGGGTGATGAAGAAAATTAGCGTAAGTATTTCCCTCAGGTTTTGAGAACCAAGGTATCAATCCAGTAGGAGGCTCCTCAAAAGTCCCTCGTACCTACACAAACAAACAAGAACCTCGCAACAAATGCGATAAAGGGGTTGTCAATCCCTTCACAGAAACTTGCGAAAGTGAGTTCTTATAGAGATAATATGATAGGATTAATATTTTTCGTGTTTTATGATATAGATTGGAAAGTAAAGATGCAAAGAAAAGATAGATGGAAAACTTATATGATAAAATATAGACCCGGGGGCCATAGGTTTCACTAGTGGCTTCTCTCGAGATAGCATAAGTATTACGGTGGGTGAACAAATTACTGTTGAGCAATTGATAGAAAAGTGCATAGTTATGAGATTATCTAGGCATGATCATGTATATAGGCATCACGTTTGCAACAAGTAGATCGAAACGATTCTGCATCTACTACTATTACTCCACACATCGACCGACTCCTGCCTGCATCTAGAGTATTAAGTTCATAAGAACAGAGTAACGCATTAAGAAAGATGACATGATGTAGAGGGATAAACTCAAGCAATATGATATAAATCCCATATTTTTATCCTCGATGGCAACAATACAATACGTGCCTTGTTGCCCCTGCTGTCATTGGGAAAGGACACCGCAAGATTGACCCCAAGCTAAGCACTTCTCCCATTGCAAGAAAGATCAATCTAGTAGGCCAAACCAAACTGATAATTCAAAGAAACTTGCAAAGATAACCAATCACACATAAAAGAATTCAGAGGAGATTCAATTACTTCTCATAAATAAACTTGATCATAAACCCACAATTCATCGGATCTCGACAAACACACCGCAAAAAGAGTTACATCGAATAGATCTCCAAGAAGATCGAGGAGAACTTTGTGTTGAGATTCAAAGAGAGAGAAGAAGCCATCTAGCTAATAACTATGGACCCAAAGGTCTGTGGTAAACTAATCACAACTCATCGGAGAGGCCTTGGAGATGATATAGAGGTCCTCCTTGTCAATTCCCCCTCCGGCCGAGCGCCAGCGAAGGCCCCAAGATGGGATCTCGCGGATACAGAAGGTTGCGGTGGTGGATATAGGCGATGGAGGTAGGTCAGGCGAGCCACGAGGGGCCCACGAGGGTGGGGGCACGCCTACCCCCTAGGGCGCGCCCTCCTACCTCGTGGCTGCCTCTACTGCTTCTTGATGTCCACTCCAAGTCTCCTGGATTGGGTTTGTTCCAAAAAGATCACTCCCGAAGGTATCATTCCGTTTGGACTCTGTTTGATATTCCTTTTCTTCGAGACACTGAAATAGGCAAAAAAATAGCAATTCGGGCTGGGCCTCCGGTTAGTAGGTTAGTCCCAAAAATGATATGAAAGTGTAAAGTAAAGCCCATAAACATCCAAAACGGGTAATATAATAGCATGGAACAATCAAAAATTATAGATACGATGGAGACGTATCAAGCATCCCCAAGCTTAATTCTTGCTCGTCCTCGAGTAGGTAAATGATAAAAACGGAATTTTTGATCTGGAATGCTACCTAGCATAATTTTCGGTGTGTGTGAATGATCTATATAGTCACTTTTGTAATTGGATGTTTATTTCAGTTATATATATATATATGTATTATATATTATATATATACATGTTATTCTTCTATAGACTGAGCAAATCACACAGCTTACTAGCAGCAATCGTCTGTGTTATTATTAGTCTTCGTACATATTTCTGATCATGGACGTGTTTGCCGTGTATCACACACATATTGTTCAGTTGAACTGTTTCCATTGTGTTACGCAATAAAGGCTGCAAAGAGGGTTCTACAGCAACAAGGACCAGCTTCCCTATCGATAGCTCATCTATCTGAACTCCCATGTTAAGTGTGCTGAGGCTGGAGTAGTCATGAGATGGGTGACCGGATGGGAAGTGGACTCAATATTAACTAGTTGGATGGGCAACTGCAAAGGTTTAATATACACCTTTGTATTATAAACCTTTGTACTGACCCATCCCATCTAGTTAATATCAAGGTCTTTGTTTTCTCATTTTTGACATTTTTTGTTTTCTAAACACATGTTGATTGGCTTCAAGAAGGTCTATCTCGTTACTTTTTGATAATTGTTTATATGCAAGCAACTAGTTTGCATTTTTCAAAGTTCTTGTACGAACAGAATTGTACACGAACTTACTATAGTAACCATCTATTTTATAATTTCTCATCGCAAACAGTTCATCCGAGTGGGCTGTTTGCTGCGTATCACACACATCTGGTTTACACGAATCGTTTGCGTTCTTTTGGCTGATCGCAAATGTTGCATATCACGCACATCTTGTTAAGATGAATCGTTTTCGTTATCTTGCCTAATTGAAAACAGTTTGTCCGAGTGAATCGTATGCCGTATATCACACACACCTTGATCTGGCTGACCGTTTCTGTTGCATTCCCTAATAGCACACAGATATTTCTGTTGTTCTCGCTCATCACAAACAGTTCTGCTGGATGAACTATATGCCCTGCATTGCACACGAACTAAAATCGGAACCGTGTTTGATGCATCGATCATCGCAAACATTTAGGACATTTTTGACGGTTCTGTGACACCACCGTTTGCGATTATTGCATCGCACACAGTTTCTCGAAGGGTCTCTGATCGTAGTGTCGTGATAGCAGCATCCTGCAGTTGTGGTGGCATTCTTCTTCTCCAACTTGCATTTGAGGATAAACTTTTCCTCCCTCAAATCATCATTTTCTTGCTCAAGCTTTAATATCCTTTTGCATAATGCCCCCTTACTCTCCAGCAAAAAATGAGACAGAATAAATTGAAACTTAGATTTTCCTGATCCATTTGGATGGCTTGACTTCTTGAATTCCACGTGCATATCTCCAGGTTGAGGTAGTGGGACTTCATCTTCGTCTTAGGAGGCATCCTCCATCTCCTCCACATCAGTGTCATCCTCCTCATCTGTGGCCCATAAGTAGGGATAGGTCTGCCTAAAGATGCTTGGATGTGGAGTATGGTGGGAAACATAGCTCTCTCCACCTGAATCTTGTGATGACATATATTTAGGTCTGACAAGAAAACATCACGAAAAAAGAACAGAGGATTTCTATGCGATACATTGGTCAGATCGTCCGGGGGTATATATAAACAATTTTTCTCTTGGGAAACAAGTATACTACAAGAAAAAGGGGCCGGGAAGGTGTCCGAGGGGTCCACTACCCACTAGGGCGCGCCAGGTGGGGTAGGCACGCCCTGGTGCCTAGTGGGCACCTGGGTTGCCTTCCCCGGTGTATCTTATTTTTTATTTTTTTTCTAATATTCCAAAAGTGACAGAAAATATTTTTGCAGAATTTTGGGAGTCGGTTTACTTAACCTTATCACGTACCTCTTCCTTTTATGGGTTTTGAAGTGTTATGGAAGGTTTGTTTTATGTATTCCTTCGGTGTCATGGTTTGGATAATGTTAGTTTCAGCATCAATGGGCATACCTGAAATATAGTGCTTAATTCTTTTCCCATTAACCACCTTTGGATTAGTGCCTTCGGCATTATTGATCTTGATAGCTCCAGAGCGATAAACCTCTTCAATGATATATGGTCCTTCCCATTTGGAAAGAAGTTTCCTGCAAAAAAACTAAAACAAGAATTGTACAATAGAACATATTCACCAACTTTGAATTCCCGCTTTCGGATTCTTTTGCCATGCCATTCTTTAACCTTTTTTTTGAATAGTTTTGCATTTTCTTAGGCTTGGAGTTCTCAATTCATCTAGTGAGCTAATATCAAATAACCTTTTTTCACCGAGAAGTTTGAAGTAATAGTTGAGTTCGTTAATTGCCCAAGGCAAGTGACATGCTTTTACATAAACCATTTTGTATGGAGACATACCCATAGGATTTTTATAAGCAGTCCTATAGGCCCAAAGTGCATCATCAAGTTTCTTAGACCAATTCTTTCGGGACCCATTGACAGTTTTTTGTAATATCAACTTCATTTCTCTATGGCTAAGTTCAACTTGTCCACTAGATTGAGAATGATAGGGTGATTCAATTCTATGGTTGACATCCTATTTAGCATGCAATTTACGGAAAGCACCATGAATAAAGTGTGAACCTCCATCAGTCATTAAATATCTAGGGACTTTAAACCTTGGGAAGATAATTTCTTTAAGCATTTTAATGGAGGTGTTATGATCAGCATTGCTAGACGGAATAGCTTCTACCCACTTAGTGACATAATCAACATCAACCAAAATATGTGTGTACCCACTAGAGGATGGGAAAGGTCCCATATAATGAAATCCCCAAAAATCAAATGGTTCAATAGCAAGTGAATAATTCATAGGCATTTCCTGACATCTACCAATATTACCAATTCTTTGACATTCATCACAGGATAAGACAAACTTACGGGCATCCTTAAAAAGAGTAGGCCAATAAAAACCAGAATGTATTACCTTGTGTGCGGTTCTGTCTCCCGCATGATGCCCTCTGTAGGCTTCAAACTAAAATTTCCGTAGGATTTGTTCTTTTTCATGCTCAGGTACACAACATCCATCTACTGCTTCTTTATAAAGATGTGGGTCGTCCCAAGAGTAATGTCTTAAATCATAGAAGAATTTTTTCTTTTGTTGGTATGTGAAACTAGGTGGTATAAATTTAGCAACAATATATTTAGCATAGTCAGCATACCAAAGAGTATTATGAGAAGCATTTGTGATAGATAGTTGTTCATCAGGGAAGCTATCATCAATAGATAGTGGGTCATCAACAATATTTTCTAACCTACACAAGTTATCAACTACGGGTTCTCATCTCCTTTCCTATCAGTGATGTGCAAGTCAAATTCTTGTAGCAAAAGAAGCGACCTAATGAGTCTAGGTTTAGCATCCTTCTTTTCCATAAGGTATTTAATAGTAGCATGCTCAGTGTGAACAATTACTTTAGAATCAGCAATATACGATCTAAGTTATCACAAGCAAACATAACTGCTAAAAATTCTTTTCCAGTGGTAGCATAATTTCTTTGGGCATTGTCTAGAGTTGTACTAGCATAATGGATAACATTTAATTTCTTATCAACTCTTTGTCCTAGAATAGCACCAATAGCATAATCACTAGCATCATACGTAATTTCAAAAGTCAAGTTCCAATCAGGTGGTTGAACAATAGGTGCAGAAGATAAGGCTTTATTAAGTGTTTCAAAGGCTTCTACACAATCATCATCAAAAACAAATGGAACATCCTTTTGCAAAAGATTAGTAAGAAGCCTAGAAATTTTAGAGAAGTCTTTAAAAAAACCTCCTATCGATACCAGCATGACCAAGGAAACTACGAATACCCTTAATGTCTTTAGGACATGTAATTTTCTCAATTGCATCAACTTTAGCATTATCCACCTCAATACCTCACTCGGAAATTTCATTCCCCAAGACAATGCCTTCATTCACCATTGTCGGCGTGGGCGCATGGTAGATGCCAAGGGATGGCTAAAGAGTGGGACATGCTCGAGGGCACCGGTGGGCTCCAGAGGCGAGGTCGGCATGAGCGAGCGAGGGACGCAAGACATACCCAGGTTTGGGGCTCTCCAGAGAGATAATACCCCTCGTTCTGCCGAGAGTGGTTTAGATGTGGATGCACATAGCAATATAGAGTTGCTCCCGGAGTTGTTTGGGGGAAGAAGGGAGACATGCCAAGGCTTAGGCCGCTCCTTGTCCTAGTGGGTGTGTGTGTTCTACTAGGTGATCTGAATGCTTGACCCCGTGCATGGAGGCCTATTGGGAGGTTTTATAGGTCAACCCCCAGGGCTACAATGGTAAAGTTACATGGCCATGGGGACGGGATGTCAGCGTCTGGGAAGCCGGAGCTGGGGCCCGGCGGGTGCTAGGATTCGCCGGGTTCTCCAGGCACGGGCCACGGGGCACTATTTCTCCGTCTTGTCGTGCATCCCAGAGTCGTTGGGCCGGCTCGGCTACAGTGGCGCATCGCTTGGTCGCCATCGGTTTGCGTCAGAAGGACAAGGTCGGCACTGTTGCCATGCCGGTCCTTGTCAGCGGAGTTAGTGGGGCACTGTTGCCACACCCACTACAAAAAAATACACTTCCGTGATGATACATGTTTGTCACAGTAGGTCGCCTTTTCTGTCATGCATGTACATCCATGGCGATTTTATGACAGAATCAAGATAGTCATACCTGTGCTATCATAGAAGTGTTCCATGACATTACCAAAATTATCATCACGGAAGTGTCCACTTCGATGACGATAAATCGTGCGTCATAGAAGTGCTTTCGTCAAGGGTGACCGACACATGGCATCCACAGTAAAGGAACGTTGTTAAGCTATCGGGTCCGGTTTTGGATTTGATAACCCATTAACAGCCCGGACCAATGGGAAATTTCCACGTGTAAAATTCTGATTGGCCAGAGGAAACACGTGTCAGCTCGTCAGTGGGCCAGATATCGCCCGTCCATTGGAGGAGACATGTCTATGATACGTTGACACGTGGCAGGGCCCAACAGAGGCCCATATAGGTTAAAAAGCTCGGGCCAGTCAAAGGCCCGTAGTACTTACTCAGGTACTAGTGTGCCAGCCCAATAACGGCTTGTTTAATACATGCCCATTTACGGCCAGAAGCTAGATCTGGCCCGTTAATTGTTTGCTGAATATTTCGGCCAAATTACATGCCAATGACTTTCGGCCTGTTAGAGGCCCGATGTAGACATGGGCCCATTTCAGCCCGCTGTGTCTTTCGGCCTGGGAATGGCTCGTGCTGCCCATAGGCCATATATGGTCCGACACGACATCCGGCCCACTAACGGCCCGTGATAAAGGTGGCAATAGTTCAGCCCAATGTGACTTTGGGCCTGTTAAAGGCATGTCGTATAATTCGGCTCGTTGATGCCTGTACTAAGCTTTCGGCCTCTTAAAGGCCCATGATATCAGTGGGCCAACTAAGGCTCGAGATATGTTTCAGCCTGGTAACTGCCCGTCATATAACTGGGCCCAAAAAGGCCCGGTCTACATTTCAGCCTGCATAAGGCCCGTCAACAACTTGTGAAAATTGAGGCCCAATATGCATTTCGGCCTGCTAAAGGCCCATGGTTTCATATGGTCTGTAAAAGGCGAGTAATATTCAGCCTGTTAATGGCCCAATGCTACCTGGGCCAAACTAAGCACTGGGTCCACAAAAGGCCCAACTAAAATTTGGGCCGAATATAAGCTGGAGTAAGTTGTGGGCCCGACAAAAAGTGTGAAGGCCCCAATCATTCGGGCCCAAGAAAGATGCAGGCCGGCCCAATTGTGGCCCGCTAATAACCAGCCCCGTTAGAGGCAAATGTTTCGGCCCGGTCGACTACATCAGATTTTTTTCAGATAGCGAATGATGGCAGTAACTAGTAGGAATTAAGAACAAATCTACTCTATACAATAAAGAAATTACAGCATAGTAACTCGGAATAAACCTACACTATACAATAAAGGATTTATGGTATATTACATCTACTGGGCATCAAAGTTCGCCACGCGATCATAAAGTGCAACAAAGAAGCAGATTACAAAAACTGGGCACCATTGCAGCAGAACAAAATAATACTGAACCGAGACCACTTCCAAGACAGTTCAAGAAAGGTTAGCCTTGCGCGGGAACTGCTACGCAAGCTGCTGAGCAAGGTTGGAGACCGGCCTAGCATGTCGGTCTTAGATTCTAGGTCTAGCTATTTAGCAATGAGGTTTCTCATTTGTGTTCTCCGCAATCTTTCTTAGAGATAGGACTTCAAGTCGAAGTTGAGTTGCAGAATGCCTTTCTGTTAGAACTTGGGACTGAAGAAGTCGAACTGATTCAAACAACAAATTCTGTGAGCTTGTCCGACTGCTAGTCTCAAGTAACTTGAACACTGCATCAAGACAAGACTTTGGGGTTGTCTCGCTATCGTCATGATGTTTTGCCTTCTTTCCTGCAATATATGTTGGGTTTGTCTCACAACCTTTAGCAGACTTGTGCATGCCATCAGGCATATCACCCTGAAACAAGCAGAGAGATGACATGTTTTGCATGTGTATAAACAAAGATGATAACTGTGCAGTCAATTCCATCCAATTTCAAATTAGAAAATAAAGAGTATGTTCAAAATATCAATAGCATAATTTGGCATTGTTCATAATGCGGGGAGCTTCATCACACTACTGGATTACCATCTCAACATAGCAAGCATAGATGAAGGGCAAAGACAATCATTGTATCTATTTTGGTTAATGTGCATGGCATGTTGTTCATATCATCAGCCACATCAGTAATATAAAATAGGATATGACAAGGCGCAAACATGGGCTGCTTCACCACACATTGGATTATAGATCCACAAAAACAAGCATACATATAGGGAGTATTGAGTAATGTGCATGGTATGAATAAGGAATTTGGTTTTACAAGTAAAACTTAGAACTTACAGTTCTTGCGAACATGCATTCTGATAGAAACAACAAACTAAACAGTAGTAAACGATTGGGAGTATGAGCAAATTAAATAGCAGTTGAGGATAAAGGCTTTGGAAGGACTGACTTACATTAACAGTTAACACCGGCTTTATAATGCCCTTCTCCATGTCAAGGGAAGGATAACTCAAGAATTTGAGCATAGAATCTTCTTCATAAGCATTACCTGTACTCTACATTTTGTAGAGAGTAATTATAATGTGGTAATACTGGAAGGGATAGAGGATAATGAAGATAATATGCAGATAGATGCTACATAATCAACTACCAATCCCTGGAAGTACAAAGGTTACACGAAAAAATGTACTGACAAGATCAATGGGCTACACTTCTGCATAGCATTATCGGTGTATTCTACTTTTTGGTAAGATTAAATATAGATCTGATCTCTTTTAGTAAATTGTGGGCGAGGGAGATAAGATGCAGAATGCTACACAATGAGCCTGTCCCTCTTCCCATAATACAAGAGTGTTTTGAACACTGGTGTACTGTATAAAATGTTCTTATATTATGGGACTGAGAGAGTAGCTGTTAATGTAAGTACAACGATAGATGACGTTCAATCCTTACAAGAGGACTGCAGAGCTAAACCTCTTCAAAAGCATTGGGTTGATTCTAAATTTATGTAAGAGTCCATACATATCTTATAATGTCCACCAAATGGACGGTAACGAGGCTAAAATGTGCAGTGATGCTACATAATCAAACAATTATGAAATTAAGTATAGTCATACAGGGCAAGAGGTACACACAAGAGCAATGCAGTGTGCAATATAGTTGCGAGATTCTATGGTCCCTTGAGAATGAATGTTCTTCTGCTAACAGTTTTCGTACAAGTCAGACGTTAAGGCAAATGCAGAAATGTAGTTCTAATTGTGATGTGATATCATAGACGGTACCTTACGCTGCAGACGAGACCAATGTGTAACAAGATTATTCCAGTCACCATCGGATAAATGTAGCACAGGAGACTTTACAGAAATTTCGTTTAGAGGCTTGCCATCGAAGTGCGCTTGCCTCAGGTAGGAACGATACTTCATCAATGAGTGCTTGAAAAGTGCAACCAATGCGTGCTCATCTTCACAATCCAGTTTGGTCCTCGCCTGTTTAAAAGAATGAAATCTTGTGTCTTCTGTCGGTAGAAACATATGCAATAATTACCATGAATAACATTAGTACATTACTCACGCATAAGTTGTGGAGGAAGACGATA
Organism: Triticum timopheevii; assembly: GCA_963921465.1. Classification (NCBI taxonomy): domain Eukaryota; kingdom Viridiplantae; phylum Streptophyta; class Magnoliopsida; order Poales; family Poaceae; genus Triticum; species Triticum timopheevii. Next base: position 113,782,074 of record OY997266.1, on the reverse strand, counting down.
ATCACGGAGCAGGTTCTAAATTATACCTTTGCGACGCCGTCTCGGTCCTAACCGCCTTCCTTTTAAGCCTACCCGGGTTGGGTGCCCCTTGTTGGGGAGTCGCCGCGGGTTCGGCACGGCGCCCCGATGGCCTTCCCTATAAAGCGCAATACGTGTGCGATGGGTAAGGCGTAAAGAAGGGATCCTTATCGGAAGTTAGGACTCCGGTTTTACTGACATATGATGTAGGGAGTAGGCCAGGATAGTCGGCTATGATGGCAACCAAGGCACCGTCACAGCTTGCCTGGTAAAACATCCTATCGACGAGCTCCACAAATATGTCCGGATCTTCTTCAAGTCCGGGGTCGAGGGCCCGGTTGTGGTCCTCTGGCTGTGGAGGTGGGCTGTGGACCTCCCTCACAGCTTTTCGCAGTTCCTGCTATGAATTAGCAAGGTAAATATTCGTGATGAAAGAATGCGGGAATAAATAGAGTTGAGTAAAAGATAATAGCTCTCCCAGCTAGGGGGTTGTACATGGAAAATCCATCCCGTGGGTTAATGCGGATAAACTCCTCTTTTTCTCCTTTATACAAATCGGACAATATTTTCGCCAGGGCGGTGGCGGAGTCCGGACATTTCCGATCGCAGCGGGTGGCATCGTCCTCTTGATTAAAGTGCCACATGGGACGCCCCCGATACAGGAGTGGTTGCATCCCCGCATTATGCATATTGACATAACCTCGATTATTGTCAATCCAGATTTGGCCAGCGTTTTTATCCTGCCCATCAGATAAAGGACCTCTTTGCTATCTTCCTCCTCGGGGCTCCGGGGATGCCATCTAAGGCATTTCTTTAGTGGGGCATTGGTAAACTCAGGAAGACCCATCCGGAGAGGGTCCGGAAGGGGGACGTCCTCTATATAAAACCACTCCGAAGGTCAGTCTTCGGATGTCTTCTTCGGAGTGCCGGACAGGTATCCGGTACCGACGATGCGCCATATTTCGGCTCCGCCCACTTGGTATATTGTTCCCTCCTGATTGCGAGGGACGAGGCAGAATAACCTCTTCCATAGCTCGAAATGAGCTTCGCAGCCCAGAAATAGCTCACAAAGGGCGACATAACCTGCGATGTGCAGTATGGAGGCAGGAGTGAAGTTATGCAGCTGGAGGGCGTAATACTCCAGGAGCCTGCGGAGGAACCGATGGATTGGAAATCCGAGGCCCCTCAGCAAGTAAGGGACAAGGCATACTCGCTTCCCCCTCGATGGGCTGGGGAAACTCTATGCTTGCTCCCCGCCATCGTAAGTGGCTAATCCGGCTCGGACGGGGACAAGATATGCAGGCGGGAGAAACCCCTGGGTCTGCAACTCCACCAACTGGCCGTGGGATACGGTGCACTTCACCCCATCACCTGGCTTAGCACTATGGGAGCGAGAGGAGGAGCTGCGGTAGCCGGCCATGATGGGGTGGTTTTTTCAGGCGCGCTCTGGTGAATCCTTGCTTGGGGAAGATGGTGTGATTTGGATCTGAGGATCCCCGTCTCTTTAATAGAAAATTTACTTACATGGTCAGGGTGGCAAATTTAAAAATGCCCCGACTTCTCGCATTCGCTCGACATTGTAAGTGCATCTAGTGCCATCCCTAGTTGGTTTTGGAGTATTGACAACAAACCTGGTTGAGGGACTAATGTGTTTGTGAGAATTGCAGGATAACACAGGTAGTAGTCCCTCATTGATTCGGTTTACCTACCGGAGATGACCCCTAAAAATGTGTGAAGACATTGAAGACAATGGTGGTCTGTGAAGCTATTCGCATTGAAGACTATGACATGACATGACATCAAGCGAAGACTATGGAGCGCGAAGACTTAGTTGTTTCGTTGTTTCCTTTTCTTCCTTGTTGAGTCATACGAACCACCGCACTATTAAGTAGGGTCCATGTGAACAAAGTCATAGTGACTAAAGTGATGCTCAACCAAATCCTATGTCTTTGAATGAAGACTATGAGAGCAAATCTTATCCAGAGTCGGATGAGTCAGCTTTACTTGTAGCCCAAGTCAAGCTGTCGTGTGTGTTTGAAATCGGACCGCTGTGACATGTGTCAGTTCCTTAGTGACCAAGGGTCATATCGGACAAATCAGGTTGGGTTTCCCAGTGGCTATAAATAGCCCACCCCCTACACCATAAATTGGTGGCTGCTCAGAGTTAGTACATGGCTTTTGTCGTTTGAGAGCAACCCACCGCCGAAGCCTTCGAGAGAGAATCCTTGCGAGGACAAAGCCCAAACCACCCAGAGCCTAATGAGTGTTTAGCATCACTGAAGTCTTTCTGTCCACGTGATCTAAAGACTTGTTACACTTGAGGACTGTGTATCCTCCAGCCGGTTAGGCGTCACGTTCTGAGCATCCAAGAGTCATTGTGGATTGCCAGTGAACGAAGTCTGTGAAGGTTCGGAAGTCTACCTTGAAGACTTACCAGAGTGATTGGGCGGGGACTAGGTGTCCTTAGATCAAGGGGAATAAGGTGAAGACGCGGTCTTCTGAGTTGAATCTCAGCCTCCCTAACTAGACGTACAGTTGTCACAGCAACTGGAACTGGTCGAACAAATCCCTATCCTCCTGAAGCCACTGGTTCTATCTCTCACTTCTCTCTACTTACAGTTTGTCTTCTGAAGTCATTGCCTGCTTGCATTATCTGTTTGACTTCACTGTGTGACTACCTGTTCTGATTGGCTTCATACTATCTTCCATGCTGATCTTTTCTACCTAGCTGCTATTAGTCTTCGTGCTTTCACTTCATTGAATACTTGACTATGGCTTGTCTAGTGTAGTCTACCTTCCGCTGCATACAAATAGTTTCGTTTCTATTGTTTGTCTTCGAAACTCCGACGTATTGAAAACTTTCATAAAAATTGCCTATTCCCCCCCCCCCCTGTCGGAGTAATGGGCCACGAGTAGACTCACTCGAGTCCCTGATTTATCAAGACTTTGGGCCAGCTCCGCCTAGCTGGACCCCAAGCTGAAGCTCCGCCCTTTGGAGCCGGCTGGCTCAGCGGCCGGCTGCCAGATGGCGGCCGACCCAAGTCTGCGGCGCTCCCAGTGACCGGCTCCTAGCGGCCGCCCTCCAGAGAGGGCGGGAACGGGCAGGCGGCCACCTCACGACTATGGTGCGGCCGAGCCCCCATCGAGAGTACAAGTCGAAGCATGGCTACAGTGAAGCACGTTGCCTCCAACGCTCGAGACGGGCATGGCTACAGTGCTCCGTACAGACGGATATCTCCGCACGATGGAGCACTATGCCGTATCTACCCTGTCATCGCTCCGGGCAAGCGGAGCCCTGTTCTCCACGACGGCCTATCGGTACAGCCCATCGAAGGCGGGCCCTATCAGGCAGTGACCCCAAGGAAGACGGAGGAAGCTCGACCAGACGGACACAAGAGGGGCCGGCCTCCAGCAGGCGGCCGTCCCTGGTCCCGAGGCAAGCACACCATTAAGCTGATAAGACCAGGTGTGGCTACAGTGGCCTCCCTCTAGGCGGCGGGATTGTAGCCACGCTAAGATGACCAAGCCCCCGTCAGCAACAACACGGCTACAGTAGGCAGCCGCCAACCAGTCGGCGGGGCCCGCCAGGCAGGGGGCCCCAATCGTCGGCGTAGAAGCCGAAGGCTGGAGACGCTGATAGCCAGTCCCAGCACCCGGACGAATTACCATTGTACCCCTGGGGGGTAGGCCTATATAAACCCCCCAGGCCACCCATGCAAATGGTTCCCACTCCATTAGAACTAGCCACTCCCCTAGAGCAGGAAGAGAGCTAGCCTTGCCTCCTTCTGCCTCTAGCACACAGCTCAAGGAGCACCATTGTATCACTTATGCCTTAGTGATCATGCGGAGACCCCACAGAGCAGGACTAGGGGTGTTATCTCCTAGGAGAGCCCCGAACCTGGGTAAAGTACGCCGACGTTCGTGTCTACGCCTTATCCTGATTCCAGGAACCGGCGACGTTCTACTCGCTCCCACCATGATAAGCCATCCATTGGCATATGTCGCACCCAACCCCTGACATTTGGCGCCCACCGTGGGGCGAGGTGCACCGTCTCCCGGAGATCTACTTTGGACGGGAACCCTGTTCCTTCCTGGCGGGTGAAGCCAGCCTAGCACGCCCGACGGCGTCAGCCTTAACGCGCTGCACGGCGCGGAGATTGCCTGCGCGGCGAGCTGCCTCGCTGACCTCGTCGGTGAGATCGACCTGTCCGACGAGCCGGCCTCCGACGCGGGCACTAGCTGCCCTGAGAGCCGCCTCGTCAGCCTCCTCGACCAGCTCCATGTCACCAGCGAGCCTGCTGTGGACCTGGAGTCCGTCGGCTCGACTGATCCGATGATCGTCGACTCCGACACGGCGTCGGTCGACGCATTCCCCAGAAACGTGGTGGTCTACGATGAGATGCCTCCTCGCGAGCATAGTGGTGGAAGCACCGTCATGGAGGTGCTCGTCATCAAGAGCGAAGAGCACTCGGATGGGCGTGCTCAAGATTCCCTCGACGCCACTCTGCGCGATCTCGCGACGCCCATTCCCGAGGGCGCGGATGCTGAGGCACTGGAGGGACGCCGCCTCCAGCTTCTCGAGAATGTTGGCCGCCTGGCCAGCATGCGCCGGCTTTCGGACGCTTACCGGCACGAGATGGACCAGGCCGTAGGCGGCACGCCGGCTCCTGGGGGGCCTAGCCACCTCGGCACAGTTCGGGAGCGTGGCGCGACCATCGCCAGCATGTTCGGGGCAGAGCGCCCCGTCTACGCCACGCCTGCGGAGAACATCCGGGCCGCTCAGGCGGTAACGGATGAGCTGGACAAATGCGACGGCGACGAGCGCCGCCACATGACGTAGCGAGTCCAGCAGCTCCTAGACGCGGCTGCCGCACAGCACGAGGCCGCATGCCGCGCTGAAGTCCCAGCTGGATGAAACAACGAGCCGCCCCCACGCCGAGATCATGTGGAGACCTCCTGGATGCCTACTGGTGGCACCCGCGGAGGAAAGGGCAACGAGCCGGCTGCCAGCCGTAGTCGGACGCGCCTCTCCATCGAGCGGGACGAGGACGGCCGCCTTCGTGTAGTAGAGTGGCGAGGCGACCTGCCGCCTCCCCCGCCTCGAGGGGCGAGGTACCCCACTCCGCCTCCCGTCACGCATCCGACACTCGGCGACTGCCTTGGCCGCCGAGAGGGAGTTGGAGAGAACGACGCTCTCCATCGGATCGATCGTCTCAACCGATCCCTGGCACTTGAAGAAGAAGATGCGCTGGGCCCGCCTTGTTTCGGCCCCCGAATCTGAAATGAGCCCTTCCCAAAGGGGTTCACCCTCCCGCGAGACACGCCCAAGTACACCGGCTCCTCGAATCCGCAGGACTGGCTGGTCGACTACTCCACGGCCGTCGGTATAGCAAACGGCAACAAGCGCGTTGCCGTGAAATACGTCCCGCTCATGCTTCAAGGCACTGCCCGGACGTGGCTCAACAGCCTGAAGCCCTGCAGCATCAACAGCTGGGTCGATTTCACCGAGGCCTTCATCCGTAACTTTACCAGCACATACAAGCCGGCTCCCAAGCCCCGAAAGCTCTCCTTGTGCGTCCAAGGGCCCACGGAGTCAACTCGCGACTACCTCACGTGCTGGACCAAGCTGTGCAATTCCTGCGAAGGCGTGTAGGAGGTGTAGGCGATCGAGTACTTCACTGCTGGGTGCCGAGAGGGTACCCTCCTCAAGCATCGACTCCTCTGCAACGAGCCCGAGACCCACGATGAGCTGCTGGTCATCGCCGACAAGCACGCCACGGCCGACTCCTCCATGAAGGTGGAAATTCTGATTGATGCCTCTGGCAAGGTGGCACCTCAGGCCCCTCGAACTCCGGCTGGTGACACCAGTGGGCGACAGCAACCAGGTGATAACAAGCGGAAGGCCACCCAGCCGGCTTCCACTAGCCGGCAGGTGGCAACGGTCGAGGATCAGCAGCCACAAGGGCAGCTGGCCCCCAAACGGCAGAAGGGCTGCAAGTCCAATTGGTTGCCTGCCTTCTCTTACGAGCAAAACTTTGATGCACCCTACAAGTTCCATAGTGGCGCGAAGCCCTCCAACCACACCACTCGGAAGTGTCACTGGCTCACCAGAATTGCCAAGGGACATGGACTCCTGCCTCCTCCGCCTGCCGGACCGCAGCCTCCTCAGCCCCAGCAGCCGGCGGCCCGAGCAGTCGGCGCCATACAAGACGAGTACCCGAAGGAACACGGAGCCTATGTTGTGTTTACCAGTGTGGCTGACAACAGACATAGCAGACGACAACAACAACAAGAAGTGCAAGCAGTGGCCACCAACACTCCAGAGTTCATGCATTGGTCCGAGAAGCCTATCAGTTGGAGTAGGGGCGACCACCCAGAAGTGATGCCTTCCCATGGTTCATATGCCCTGGTCCTAGAATCAACCCATGCAATGGAGAGGCGAGCAGCCCGTTTCTCCATAGTCTTGATAGATGGCGGCAGCAACATCAATATCCTGTACCATGACACAATGGAGAAGTTGGGAATCAAGCAGAAGCAGCTCGTCCCCAGTCGGACGGTATTCCATGGCATAGTCCCTGGCCTTTCCTGCTCACCAATCGGCAAGACCCAGATTGATGTCCTCTTCGGAGACAAGAATCACTTCCGCCGAGAGCCAGTTTGGTTTGAAGTGGTGGACCTTGAGAGCCCCTACCATGTGCTGCTTGGTCGGCCTGCTCTGGCCAAGTTCATGGTAGTCCCCCACTATGCCTACCTCAATATGAAGATGCTGAGTACCAAGGGGATCCTGACAGTGGTCGGAGACTACAAGAAGTCAATCGCTTGCATGGCAGATAGCAGCCGGCTGGCCGAGTCCCTCGTGATTGCAGCCGAGAAGCGGCTCCTTGACCGGGCGGTGGCGTTGGCAGGCAAGAAGCTGGAAATGTCACCCACCCCCCAAAAGTCGGAGGTTGAGGGCTCGTTCAAACCAGCCAAGGAAACAAAGGAAATACCCTTGGACCCGGAGCACCCGGAGAGGCACGCTGTCGTAGGCATAGGCCTTGATAGCAAATAGGAAAGCGAGCTCGTCGATTTCCTCCGTGAGAATCGGGACATCTTTGCATGGTCACCCAAAGACATGTCGGGTGTTCCGACAGATTTCACCGAGCACAAGCAACATGTTCGACCTGACGTCAAGCCGGTCAGGCAGCCCTTGCACTGCCTGTCGGAAGAGAAGAGAAGAGTTGTCGGAGAAGAGATAGCCCGGCTTCTAGCAGCCGGATTCATCATGGAAGTGTTCTTTCTAGAGTAGCTGGCCAACCCAGTCCTAGTGTTGAAGAAAAACAAGCAGTGGCGCATGTGCATTGACAACACCAGCCTCAAAAAAGCCTGCCCCAGAGATCCCTTCGCTCTTCCAAGGATTGATCAAGTAATAGACTCCACAGCCGGATGCGAGCTGTTGAGTTTTTTGGATGCATACTCCGGGTATCACCAGATAAAGCTGAACCCGGTCGACAGGCTGAAGACCGCCTTCATCACGTCATTTGGAGCCTTCTGCTACCTGACCATGATGTTCGGCTTGAGAAACGCCAGCGCCACGTTTTAGCGTTACATGCAGAAGTGCCTCCTCAAGCAGCTCGGCAGAAATGCCCATGTATATGTGGATGATGTGGTGGTGAAGACGGAGAAGCGTGGCACGCTGCTAGAGGACCTCAAGGAGACTTTTGAGAACCTGCGCCGATTCCAGATCAAGCTCAACTCGGAGAAATGTGTCTTTGGAGTGCCAGCCGGCCAGCTTCTCGGTTTCCTGGTCTCAGAGCGCAGCATAGAGTGCAATCCCGTGAAGATCAAGGCAATTGAGATGATGAAAGTTCCCACCTGACTGCTGGACGTGCAGAAATTCACCGGCTGCCTGGCGTCAATCAGCCGTTTCATTAGTCGGCTGGGCGAGAAGGCTCTTCCCCTGTACCAACTCATGAAGAATACCACTTTTTTCGAGTGGAACGACAAGGCGGACGAAGCATTTCTCCAACTCAATAAGATGTTGGCAACCCCGCCTATCCTGGCGGCTCCGACTGAGAAGGAACCCATGCTGCTCTACATTGCAGCCACCAGTCAGGTTGTTAGCATAGTCATGGTAGTAGAGCGCAAGGAGAAGGACAAAGCATTGCCGGTCCAGAGACCGGTGTATTACTTGAGCGAAATATTGTCTGCGTCCAAGCAAAACTATCCCCGTTACCAGAAGATGTGTTATGGCGTGCATTTTGTCGCCAAGAAGCTAAAGCCTTACTTTCAAGAGCACCCAATAACCGTCATCTGCACGGCCCCGCTTGCTGAGATCATTGGAACCCGGGATGCTTCTGGCCGACTGGCCAACTGGGCTATTGATCTGGCCCCTTATACCATCTACTACCAGCCTCGCACCGCCATCAAATTACAAGTGTTGGCCGACTTCCTCGTCGATTGGGCCGAGACCCAATATTTTCCGCCTGCACCAGACTCCACTCATTGGCGGATGCATTTTGATGGTTCAAAAATGCGCACTGGTCTGGGAGCCGGCGTCGTCCCCACCTCTCCCAAGGGCGACAAGCTCAAATACGTGTTTCAAGTCCACTTCGCCGTCTCCAACAACGTAGCAGAATATGAGGTACTCATACACGGGCTCCGGCTTGCCAAGGAACTCGGCATTCGCCGGATCCTGTGTTATGGTGACTCCGACTTGGTGGTCCAGCAGTCGTCGGGCGATTGGGACGCCAAGGATGCAAACATGGCAAGCTACCGCTTTCTTGTACAGCAACTCAACGGATACTTCGACGGGTGCGACTTCCTTCACGTGCCAAGAAATGACAACGAGCAAGCGGATGCCTTGGCACGAATTGGCTCCACTCGACAAGTAATACCAGCCGGCGTCGCCCTACGCCGCTTCTGAAGCCGTCTGTCAAGCCGTCTCCTGATTCAGACTCCATCTTTGTGACCCCCCCCCCCCCCCCGAAGCAGTCGGATATGACTTGACAATCTTAGAGGCCGGCACGGGGATTTCGACAGGCGGCCCGGGGACTGCTACGACCGCGCCCGGCCCGGGGACTTCAGAACCCGGCCCGGAGACTTCAGCAGTCGGCCCGGGGACTTCTTCAGCACAGCAGGCGGAAGCCGCTACCAACCCACCGCCTCCCGGCCCAACCACCCTCATACAGGTGGCAGTAGTCGCAGTCGAAGAAATCGCGGCGCCCTCGTGGGCTCAGCCAATCCTCAAGTTCTTGGTGAATAAAGAGCTGCCAACTGATGAAATCTCAGCCCGACAAGTGCAGAGGCGAGCTGCAGTTTACACCATAGTCAATAGAGAACTGGTGTGACAAAGTGTCACAGGGGTTTATCAGCGTTGCGTGGGGTCGGACCAAGGCCAAGCAATACTCAGGGATATCCACCAGGGCGAGTGCGGCCACCACACGGCTTCAAGATCACTTGTGGCCAAGGCTTTCCGCCATGGGTTCTTCTGGCCGACTGCCCTGGAAGAGGCCAAAGAGATAGTTCAGAAGTGTCAAGGGTGTCAGAGGTTCCGCTCCAAGCCACACCTACCGGCTTCTGCACTTAAGACCATTCCCATAGCCTGGCCCTTTGCGGTTTGGGGTCTGGATATGGTAGGACCATTCAAGATGGCCCGCGATGGCATGACTCACTTGCTTGTTGCTGTGGACAAGTTCACCAAGTGGATAGAGGCAAAACCAATCAAGAGGCTGAATGGGCCGACTGCCGTGACCTTCATCACCGACATCACCACGCGATACAGCATCCTACACAGCATCATCACCAATAACGGCACCAACTTCGCCAAGGGAGCCTTGGCTCGTTTATGTGCAACATAGGGCATCCGCCTGGACATAGCGTCCATTGCCCGCCCACAGTCAAATGTCCAAGTGGAGCATGCAAACAGCCTCATTTTGTCCGGCCTCAAGCCCCGACTAGTCGAGCCTCTGGAGCGTTCGGCCGGCTGCTGGCTCGATGAGCTGTCGGCCGTCCTCTGGAGCCTGCGCACAACTACGAACAAGTCAACGGGCTTCACGCCCTTCTTCCTCGTCTATGGTGCCGAAGCCGTCATCCCGACAGATATTGAGTTCGACTCCCGAAGAGTCACCATGTACACCGAGGCGGACGCCAAGGAGGCACGAGAAGACGGCGTCAACTTGCTGGAGGAAGGCCGGCTGTTGGCACTCAGCCGGTCGGCCATCTACCAGCAGAGTCTGCACCGATACTACAACCGCAAGGTGAAGCCAAGATCCTTCCTGGAGGGAGACCTTGTGTTGCAGTTGATCCAGCGAGCAGCCGGACAGCACAAGCTCTCGGCACCTTGGGAAGGCCCTTTCATTATCAGTAAGGTTTTGGGCAACGATGCCTACTATCTGATCGATGCCCAGAAGCCCAGATCGTGCAAGAGGGATGATTTAGGCAAAAAGACGGAGAGGCCATGGAACGCAAACCTCCTCTGAAGGTTTTATAATTGAAAGCATTATGTATCACGCTACCTTTTGTACTATGTATAAAGACTCCGGGTCCCCCGAGAAGTGCTCGGGGACTGCCCTCTTTTATCTATATGATAAGTGTCATGCATATGAGAATGTATAGTCTATTTGTTCTGCCTGGCATCGGGTTCGACACGTCGGCCCGGAGCCTCGCCGCCTTCTACTATATGTCGCCTCCTGCAGCCGGACAAGTAGTGTGCCGGCACCAAAAACTTCCTTTGTTCAGAAGCTACAGCTTGCAGAGCGACTGTATGGCGGGCAAAGGTTGCAAAGCAGTGCCCCACATGAAAGAATGACTAAGGAAGAAAACGCATATAGTAGAGGGCGGCATCGCACCTAGCCGTCTGGCTGCTTGGCAGCAGACGGCCGGCCTCCACTATTACCACCAAAAACTCCGAATGGCTAAGTCCTAGCCCCCCCTCACAAACGGCTAGAGTGCTCAAATCAGCCACGGTCCACAGAGCGGCTGACCGGCTGGAAAGAGCATAGCCAAGAGTTGGCGGCAAAGGAAAAAACCAAGGAGAAAAAGGGATAAAAGGCTGGAGGTTGGCACAGCAAGCATAAGCAATGATAAAAATTTACATGGATAAAGGCCTCTGGCCAGCATTCAAACAGAGTTTTGATATACACCCCGCGGGTGGAGTTGTGCAAATTTAACAAAGTATTCAAAGCAGCAAGCAGAAAGCAGATAAAACCCTAAGGAGCAATAGAAGACTCCGGTTGGGCGGTGCCGGTTGGCGCAATAGAAGACTCCAGCTGGGTGGTGTCGGCTGGCGCAGCAGAAGGATCCGGCTAGACGGTGCCGGATGGCGTGGCCAAGAACTCTGGCTGGACGCTGGAGTCAGCTGCACCGCCTGGCACGGCAAGCGGCTCCATCCGAACGGAGGAATCACCAGCAGCAGGCGGGGCGTTGGAGTGCTGGAGGATGGAGTTGATGGCGTCTGTCGGAGGAACGGGCGGCTGGGCGGCCCCTTGATGCCTCTAGTAGCGGGCAGCACCTTGGTGCGTGGCTCGTTGCTTGAGGCCCGGTCAGGCTGGGGCTGACCGTCCGCCCCGACATCCGGTAGGTCGACGTCGCTCTCCTCGTCTTCCTCCTCCTCCTCCTCGTCTTCCTCCTCCCTGTCTTCCCCTTCGTCCCTGGAGTCGATGACTTCAGCTGAATCTTCGCTGTCCTCCGGGTTTAAACCGAGCCACACTTGCGAAGCTTCGCCGCCTTCCTCGACCACCTCCGGGACAAAGACACTGATGTCGGTGAAGTTGGCGATCGCCGCCGCCCTGTTGACAAGCTCAGCTTCCACCGCCGCCAGCTCCTCCTACGCCTCCAGCCGGAACATGGCCAACTGGGCTAGATGTAGCCCAGGGTACCACGCCTTGACGAATTCCAAGGCCCGGCGCGCCCCTGCCCGGGCTGCTGAGCCTTTCCAGGCTTCCAGGCGGCCGGCCGCCACCTCCAGCTAGTCGGCAGTCCTACTTGGGGTGTGCGGAGCCGGCATGCCTGGCCAGAGGGCAGAGACCACCTGTGCTCCGATGCGCTGGAGGCGGCGTAGCACGCGGTGAGCAGGCAGAAGCCGGGCCTGGATGCTGAGGACCTGTTCGCCAAGAGTCCGAGGAGCATCAGCAGCGATCTGCGCACCCTCCGCCCTTCGCTCCTCACGCTGGGCCTCGATCATTTGGATCGCGGCTACAGAATGTCCCAGGAAGAAGTCTGTCCGGGCGGAAGAAGAAAAAGGCCAAGGCTATAAGCAAAGGCTGACAGTTCAAAACAAGAAACCAAGAGAATAAGGCTTACCATCTACCAAGTCTTCGATGCTGCTGAAGCAGGCTGTCATCTGAGCCTCCTTGTCGGCCCAGGCACAGCGCTCAATCTCAAACTCGGCAAGGAGGCTGATTTCCATTGTCTCCGCCTTTAGCTGGGCCCCCTTGAGGGTTTCCGCCTGCTCGACAAGTTGGGCGACCAGGCGGTCCCGCTCCTCCGCCAGCTTGCTGCACTCCACCTCCTTGCCACGTAGGGTGGTGTTGGCTTCGCCCAGCTGCTGCTGCAGGGAGGCATTGGCCTCTGAAGAAAGAAAGAGAAGAAAAAGGCATCAGACAAGCGGACAAGACAAAGGAAAGAAACAACCGAGGAGATTCGGCCCGACTGCTCAGCAGTCGGCCCGAACCTCGGAGACTACAGCCCGTGGGCACGCCTTCACGCCCCCGCGGAAAAGTAGTAGTTGACAAAGGAAAGAGACAACTGAGGAGATTCGGCCCGATTGCTCAGTAGTCGGCCCGAACCTCGAGGACTACAGCCCGCAGGTGCGCCAGCATGCCCCCACGAAGAAAGAAGATAGAAACTTACTCCCGCTCTCGTCCAGATGGGCCGTCTACGTCTCCAGCTCCCGAACCTTGCGCGCCCCCACGAGAGAAGCAAGAGGATCATCCGAAGAAGAAACCCAAAGACAACTTACGCGGATGGCGGTGCGCGACTCCAAGTAGGCCTCGTTGCAGCGCTTGAGCGCCTCCGCCTCTGCCCGGAGCTTGGCCTGGACGTCAAGAGACGCCTGGTTCAGGGAGCCAGTCCCGCCCCCGTGTATCCAACCCACGGGCGCGGCTTTGTCGCCTCGGTATCGGGGGCCGACGAGCTCGTGGCGCCGATCACCTGTGGTGGCGGTGCTGAGGCTGCCTTCTCCAGACGGAGGCGCGTGGGGACGCGGATCATAGGAACCAGGTCCGTTACCATCGTATTTTCGACTGGCAGCACTGGCGGCACAAGCGGTTGCTCGTCCCGCGGCTCGCTGGCTGGTGGAGGCGGGGGCGGCGGCACGAAGACGTTCGGCATGGTTATGTCGCCACCCGCCCGCTCCCGGATCGGGTAGTCGTCGCCTGCTCCCCCGGCCGTCGCCTCGAATTCAGGCGGAGGTGGCGCAGTGTTCAGGGGTGCCACGAGCAGCGGCTCTTGGCGGCGCACGGCCTCCGTGAGCCGCTCCTTCTCCGCGGCCTGGGCTTCTTCCTGCGCCAGCGCCCTCTCAACAGACGCGGCGGACAAGGCCGCCTGCTCCCTGGCCAGGCGGTCGGCCTCTTCCTCGCGCGCCTCCCGCGCATTGCGCTCTGTCGCCTCCTAGAGGTCAGCGGCCGGGTCGATCGGCCGACTGGTCGAGAAGGTCGCTGCCGACCTAAAGACCGGGGCGGCGCTCGACTTCTTGAGGGATAGCAGGGCCCTGAAACAAGAAGACAAGTTGGAAGGCTCTCCCGCTAGATTAACGAAAAGACAAGGAGTGAGGGAAGGATGCTTACGCCAACACCATAACAGGCACCTTCGGCTGCCTCTGATATTGGGCCACCTTGGCCGCGGCTTCTTTCCGCCTGGTCACCGCGGCCGGGTTCTTAGGTTTCTTTGGAGTGCTGTCGAACAGGGTCGCGCCCTGTTTCCTCTTACGCTTGCCGCCATGGGCGGGCGGTCCAGAAGAGGGGCTGGCGCCAGTGGTGGCGGAGCTCCGGGCAGGGCACGGTTCGTCTTCGTCTTCGTCGTCGTCAGGCAGGCCCCCACGCCGCCGCCTGCCTCGGAGCCGCCCGCTCCACCACCGCCGTCCGCTCTGCCACCGCCGCCTGTCGCGTCATCGGCCAGGGCGGCCGCCCCCAAGTCGGGGTCATCCAAGTCGCTCTCTTCCCTGTCCGGCTGGAGGTCATCACCCGGCCCCAGGAGGGCGGCCGTAGCCTCGGACATGTAAATCTGCAACCAAGAAGGAGTTGCATCATGAAGAGAAACGAAGCTGAAGGAAACAGTTCAAAGGACAGAATGAAGAAACTTACAGCAGGCGGCGGATTGTGGCGAGAGTATGGCCGCTTCCCGTACCGCCACTCCTTCTCCGACACTTTGAGGTCAGAGATCTCGTTTACCATCCGCGCAACTTCGGCGGGCGGCATCCCTTTCATGCACAGCCGGCACGGATCGCGGTGTCTGCCCATCCGGAAGATCTGATGAGGGCAGCTCTAGAGCGGGAGGACCCGGCGCTGGACGAAGGCGATGAGGAGGTTAGAGGCCACGAGGCCCTCCGACTCCTAGAGCACTCGGAGTCGGCCGATGGCGGCCACCACATCCGCCGACACCGGCTTCGGTTTGTACCCCCAGGTGGGCCGAGCCCCGGTGGGGGGCCCGGCCTCGTAGGCCGGCAGCTTGAGGAGGTCGGTAGCTGGGTCCACGTTCTTGACGTGGAAGTAGGACCGCTGCCACATCTTTACCGACTGCACCAGCTTGATGACGGGGAATGTGTTCCGCTTCACCGGTCGGCGCACAGCAACAAAGCCCTTGACGAAGGCGGAGAGTAGAGTCACGGCATTGGGCGTGAGGTGGTGAGGCTGAAGATGGTAGAAGTCGAGGAAGGAGCGGAAGAAGCCGCTCACCGGAAGGCCAAAGCCGCGGAGGAACTGCGAGCGGAAGACGACCCGCTCGCCTTCCTGCGGTGCCGGCGAGATCTCCGTCTTCGGCGGCACCCGCACCTTGATGAAGGCCGCGCTGGGCATCCGACGCGTGTCGGGAAGGAAGGAAAAGTGATCTTCGATCACGGGCGATCCATCCCAGTCGCCGCCCCTCTCGCGTGCCATGGCTTCCGGCTGGTGACGTGGATAGTTGAAATGCGTCAGCGGTGGGCAACGGCAGCGGCGGTACGACAGCAGCAGTAGCGGAGGACGAGCAAGAAGAAGAAGAACTGCGCCCATCTCCTCCCTCCCTACTTATAGCACCCAGGCTATGAAGCCGAGGGGGCGAGACGTGGGTCATGGGATTAACTGCGCCCATGTCCCCACGACCCCCGCTTCCCGCGCGCATTTACCATGCCGTAAATGATCATGGGGAATGGCAACCGTCTCCTTCAGCGTAGTGGATCCGCCCAGTTGCCGAGGCACGGTAGTGGCGGGCCCGGCCCAGTTTCACGTCCCGTCTAAAACGTGGGATGGCAAGCTGACCAGGCTGACGTGCGCCGAGTGGCGCGTCCGTGGCGGGCGGTGGCCTGGGAAGCTTAGCAGGCACGCCACCTACCTCCCGCCTTGAAGTTCAAAAACCAATCGCGCAAGCTCCGCCTGGAAGAAGTCGGCCTCAGCAGTCGGCTGGCCGCGCGGCGGACCGGCACCTTCCCGGAGCCCGGTGAGGGAGGAAGCCGCTAAGGCTTCGCAGCGCCTCGACCGCGGTGCCTCACCGGCTTCGGGGACTATTGTCGGAGTAATGGGCCACGGGTATGCTCACCCGAGTCCCTGGATTTATCAAGACTTTGGGCCAGCTCCGCCTAGCTGGACCCCAAGCTGAAGCTCCGCCCTCTGGGGCCGGCTGGCTAAGCGGCCGGCTGCCAGAGGGCGGCCGACCCAAGTCTGCGACGCTCTGAGTGACCGGCTCCTGGCGGCCGCCCTCCAGAGAGGGCAGCAATGGGCAGGCGGCCACCTCACGACTATGGTGCGGCCGAGCCCCCATCGAGAGTACAAGTCGAAGCATGGCTACAGTGAAGCACGTTGCCTCAAACGCTCGAGACGGGCACGGCTACAATGCTCCGTACAAACGAAGATCTCCGCACGATGGAGCACTTCTACCCTGACGTCGCTCCAGGCAGGCGGAGCCCTGTTCCCCATGACGGCCTGTCGGTACGGCCCACCGGGGGTAGACCCTATCAGGTAGTGACCCCAAGGAAGACGGAGGAAGCTCGACCAGACAGACTCAAGAGGGGCCGGCCTCCAGCAGGCGGCCGTCCCTGGTCCTGAGGCAAGCACACCATTAAGCTGATAAGACCAGGTGTGGCTACAGTGGCCTCCCGCCAGGCGGCTGGACTGTAGCCACGCTAAGATGACCAAGCCCCTGTCACCAACAACACGGCTACAGTAGGCAGCCACCAACCAGTAGGCGGGGCCCGCCAGGCGGCGGGCCCCAACGGGCAGCGGAGAAGCCGGACGCTGGAGACGGTGACAGCCAGGCCCAGCACCCAGACGAATTACCATTGTACCACTAGGGGGTAGGCCTATATAAACCCCCA
The DNA here is from genome assembly GCA_963921465.1 of Triticum timopheevii. Lineage (NCBI taxonomy): Eukaryota > Viridiplantae > Streptophyta > Magnoliopsida > Poales > Poaceae > Triticum > Triticum timopheevii. Next base: position 113,765,570 of record OY997266.1, on the reverse strand, counting down.
GGCCACCCATGCAAACGGTTCCCACTCCATTAGAACTAGCCACTCCTCTAGAGCAGGAAGAGAACTAGCCTTGCCTCCTTCCGCCTCTAGCACACAGTTCAAGGAGCACCATTCTATCACTTGTGCCTTAGTGATCATGCGGAGACCCCGCAGAGCAGGACTAGGGGTGTTATCTCCTAGGAGAGCCCCGAACCTTGGTAAAGTACGCCGGCGTTCGTGTCTACACCTTATCCCGCTTCCACACACCGGCGACGTTCTACTCGCTCCCACGATGATAAGCCATCCATTGCCATATGTCGCACCCAACCCCCGACACCCCATCTAGTCAATAACTAGCCCTTTTTATTGGTATCAGAGCAAGGTACTCCCTTGTTCTGTGTGATTCGGTTGAACCACCTGGAGTGTTAGCTATGTTGACTGCAGGGATAATCAAAGTCTCCGCTGCGTGCCCCATCTTCGATGGCACTGAATATCCCTACTGGAAGAATAGGATGCGCATGCATCTTGAAGCCATTGATGTCGATCTGTGGTATGTCGTCAAGAACGGCGTTCCCAAGACTGGTGAAGGTGTCACCCCTGTTGATGTCAAGAAGTTCATTCAACTGGACTCTACAGCCAAGAATAGCATCTGTGATCATCTGACCAAAGGACAGTATGGCTGTGTGAGTGCTCTGGAAATGTCAAAGCTAGTCTGGGACTAGCTCTCCAAGGTCAATGAAGGCGTCTCAACTCTGCGAGATCAACGGATCAGTACTCTCCGCAACCTCTTCAACCGCTTCAAGAGGCATGACAATGAGAATATCCAGCTCACATTTGATCGCCTCGCTGATATCACAAATGAGCTCCAAGCACTCGGTGCCACTGAGATTACGAAGCATGAGATAGTGAAGACACTACTGAGATCTCTTGACAGCTCATTTGACACCTTAGCCCTGATGATACAAGAACGCCCTAACTTCAAGTCTCTCGACCGTCTGACATACTTGAGAGTCTCAACACACATGAGTACCAGCTATCTGAGAAACGAGATATCCATGGCCCCAACTATGGTTGAACTCGCGCTTTGAAGCCAAAGGCTGCAGCTTCTTCATCTGAAGAAGAATCTGACTGCAGTTCTGGTGATCCTGAAGACATTGGAAAGGAGCTTGCTATGCTTGTGAAGAAGTTCCAGAAATTCACAAATAAGAAATGCTTCAGAAAGTCTTCATGATCCAGCTCAAGGAATGATGAAGCTTCTGCCTATGACCACAAGAAGAGAACCTGTCACAAAAGCAAGAAACCTGGTCTCTACATATCTGAGTGTCCACAGTGGGACATTGAGAAGAAGAAGAAGAAGAGCAAAGAATATGATTCTGATGACAAGAATAAGAAGAAATCCTCAAAGTCTTCTTCCAAGTCTTCTTCCAAGTCTTCATCACACAAGAAGAGCTCAGCTGGCAAGGCCCGTGCTTTTGTAGGCAAGGAAATGGATTCAGAGGAGGAGTCAGCTTCTGAGGAGGTGGAGGTGGAGTCTGAGGAGGAGTCTGACTCTGGTGTTGCGAGTCTGGCTCTAGCTACAGCCTATGTCGCCAAGTCCATCTTCAACGCTAAAGAAAATGGCTCCGTCACCAACGCTGATGATAATGACAAGGACAACTCACCTTCCACCTACTGCTTCATGGCACGTGGTGCCAAGGTAAAATCACGCGATGCTTACTTTCAAACATCAAGTGAAGATGACTCTGATGGTGAATCCAAACCTAGTTACAAAACACTTGCTAAAATTGCAACTGAACAACAGAAAGCTATGGACTCTACTAGGAAAAGGGCTATAGATAGGACTGATTCTAATGGCGCACCAGGTAAGTAGTGCGCCACAACTATATACTAATGGCGCACCGGTTGCTTGTGTGCCATTGGAGTGGAAGACACTAACGGCGCACCGTGCTCACGGTGCACCACTACTATTGATTTTTTTTCCATTTTTCCATACGAACTAATGGCGCAGGGATGGCAAAGTGCGCCATTACTAGTTAGAACTAGTAATGGTGCACGACTAAGACAGTGCGCCATTAGTATATAATTTTTTTTTACTTTTTTGCAAACCTACTAATGGCGCACTATGCCAAAGCCCAGTCGTGTTTATACCCGAAGCCAAATCCAAGACCGCGGGCGCAAACGTCACCGTGAAAAATGAGCCATGGGTACTGGCTTCCCAAGTGGACCAATGCTTCTTCATTACTGACCCGCCAAAGCCTAGTCGTGTTGTCGTGAGGAGAGGCAAAAGGAAGATCATCGGAATGGATGGAATAGCCAATGAGCAAGACTTCGACAAGTACGGCGACCCGAAGATCAAACATGACGACGACGAGGAAGTAGTAGCACACACCACAAGAAGAAGCAGGACCACCCTACCCAAAGGACATCCGTTCCACAGAAGAACTCCATTTGCAAAAAAGAAGGGCAAGAAGATTGTGAACAGATAGCTAGCTAAGATCGATTGTATTTAAATCGTAGTCTTCATTTCTCGATTGTATTTCATGGGCACTTTTTGATATCATGAATATTTTTAAATTTCATGGGCACTTTTTGAATTCATGAGGACACTTGATCTCGATCCCCCTCCATCTCGATCTCGATTCCCCCTCCATCTCGATCTCGATCCCCGCACCCTCCCCCGCTCCACCGCTGCCGCCGAAGATATTTTCACATTGGAAAGGAGCTTGCTATGCTTGTGAAGAAGTTCCAGAAATTCACAAAGAAGAAAGGCTTCAGAAAGTCTTCATGATCCAGCTCAAGGAATGATGAAGCTTCTGCCTATGACCACAAGAAGAGAACCTGTCACAAAAGCAAGAAACCTGGTCACTACATCTCTGAGTGTCCACAGTGGGACATTGAGAAGAAGAAGAAGAAGAGCAAAGAATATGATTCTGATGACAAGAATAAGAAGAAATCCTCAAAGTCTTCTTCCAAGTCTTCTTCCAAGTCTTCATCACACAAGAAGAGCTCAGCTGGCAAGGCCCGTGCTTTTGTAGGCAAGGAAATGGATTCAGAGGAGGAGTCAGCTTCTGAGGAGGCGGAGGTGGAGTCTGAGGAGGAGTCTGACTCTGGTGCTGCGAGTCTGGCTCTAGCTACAGCCTACGTCGCCAAGTCCATCTTCAACGCTGAAGAAAATGGCTCCGTCACCAACGCTGATGATAATGACAAGGACAGCTCGCCTTCCACCTACTGCTTCATGGCACGTGGTGCCAAGGTAAAATCACGCGATGCTTACTTTCAAACATCAAGTGAAGATGACTCTGATGGTGAATCCAAACCTAGTTACAAAACACTTGCTAAAATTGCAACTGAACAGCAGAAAGCTATGGACACTACTAGGAAAAGGGCTATAGATAGGACTGATTCTAATGGCGCACCAGGTAAGCAGTGCGCCACTACTATATACTAATGGCGCACCGGTTGCTTGTGCGCCATTGGAGTGGAAGACACTAATGGCGCACCGTGCTCACGGTGCGCCACTACTATTGATTTTTTTTCATTTTTCCATACGAACTAATGGCGCAGGGATGGCAAAGTGCGCCATTACTAGTTAGAACTAGTAATGGTGCACGACTAAGACAGTGCGCCATTAGTATATAATTTTTTTTACTTTTTTGCAAACCTACTAATGGCGCACTATGCCAAAGCCCAGTCATGTTTATACCCGAAGCCAAATCCAAGACCACAGGTGCAAACGTCACCGTGAAAAATAAGCCATGGGTACTGGCTTCCCAAGTGGACCAATGCTTCTTCATTACTGACCCGCCAAAGCCTAGTCGTGTTGTCGTGAGGTGAGGCAAAAGGAAGATCATCGGAATGGATGGAGTAGCCAATGAGCAAGACTTCGACAAGTACGGCGACCCGAAGATCGAACATGACGACGACGAGGAAGTAGTAGCACACACCACAAGAAGAAGCAGGACCACCCTACCCAAAGGACGTCCGTTCCACAGAAGAACTCCATTTGCAAAAAAGAAGGGCACGAAGATTGTGAACAGATAGCTAGCTAAGATCGATTGTATTTAAATCGTAGTCTTCATTTCTCGATTGTATTTCATGGGCACTTTTTGATATCATGAATATTTTTAAATTTCATGGGCACTTTTTGAATTCATGAGGACACTTGATCTCGATCCCCCTCCATCTCGATCTCGATTCCCCCTCCATCTCGATCTCGATCCCCGCACCCTCCCCCGCTCCACCGCCGCCGCCGATGATATTTTCACATTGGAAAGGAGCTTGCTATGCTTGTGAAGAAGTTCTAGATATTCACAAAGAAGAAATGCTTCAGAAAGTCTTCATGATCCAGCTCAAGGAATGATGAAGCTTCTGCCTATGACCACAAGAAGAGAACCTGTCACAAAAGCAAGAAACCTCGCCACTACATCTCTGAGTGTCCACAGTGGGACATTGAGAAGAAGAAGAAGAAGAGCAAAGAATATGATTCTGATGACAAGAATAAGAAGAAATCCTCAAAGTCTTCTTCCAAGTCTTCTTCCAAGTCTTCATCACACAAGAAGAGCTCAGCTGGCAAGGCCCGTGCTTTTGTAGGCAAGGAAATGGATTCACAGGAGGAGTCAGCTTCTGAGGAGGCGGAGGTGGAGTCTGAGGAGGAGTCTGACTCTGGTGCTGCGAGTCTGGCTCTAGCTACAGCCTACGTCGCCAAGTCCATCTTCAACGCTGAAGAAAATGGCTCCGTCACCAACGCTGATGATAATGACAAGGACAACTCGCCTTCCACCTACTGCTTCATGGCACGTGGTGCCAAGGTAAAATCACGCGATGCTTACTTTCAAACATCAAGTGAAGATGACTCTTATGGTGAATCCAAACCTAGTTACAAAACACTTGCTAAAATTGCAACTGAACAACAGAAAGCTATGGACACTACAAGGAAAAGGGCTATAGATAGGACTGATTCTAATGGCGCACCAGGTAAGTAGTGCGCCACTACTATATACTAATGGCGCACCGGTTGCTTGTGCGCCATTGGAGTGGAAGACACTAATGGCGCACCGTGCTCACGGTGCACCACTACTATTATTTTTTTTTTCATTTTTCCATACGAACTAATGGCGCAGGGATGGCAAAGTGCGCCATTACTAGTTAGAACTAGTAATGGTGCACGACTAAGACAGTGCGCCATTAGTATATAATTTTTTTTTACTTTTTTGCAAACCTACTAATGGCGCACTATGCCAAAGCCCAGTCGTGTTTATACCCGAAGCCAAATCCAAGACCGCGGGCGCAAACGTCACCGTGAAAAATGAGCCATGGGTACTGGCTTCCCAAGTGGACCAATGCTTCTTCATTACTGACCCGCCAAAGCCTAGTCGTGTTGTCGTGAGGAGAGGCAAAAGGAAGATCATCGGAATGGATGGAGTAGCCAATGAGCAAGACTTCGACAAGTACGGCGACCCGAAGATCGAACATGACGACGACGAGGAAGTAGTAGCACACACCACAAGAAGAAGCAGGACCGCCCTACCCAAAGGACGTCCGTTCCACAGAAGAACTCCATTTGCAAAAAAGAAGGGCAAGAAGATTGTGAACAGATAGCTAGCTAAGATCGATTGTATTTAAATCTTAGTCTTCATTTCTCGATTGTATTTCATGGGCACTTTTTGATATCATGAATATTTTTAAATTTCATGGGCACTTTTTGAATTCATGAGGACACTTGATCTCGATCCCCCTCCATCTCGATCTCGATTCCCCCTCCATCTCGATCTCGATCCCCGCATCCTCCCCCGCTCCACCACCACCGCCGATGATATTTTCACATTGGAAAGGAGCTTGCTATGCTTGTGAAGAAGTTCCAGATATTCACAAAGAAGAAAGGCTTCAGAAAGTCTTCATGATCCAGCTCAAGGAATGATGAAGCTTCTGCCTATGACCACAAGAAGAGAACCTGTCACAAAAGCAAGAAACCTGGTCACTACATCTCTGAGTGTCCACAGTGGGACATTGAGAAGAAGAAGAAGAAGAGCAAAGAATATGATTCTGATGACAAGAATAAGAAGAAATCCTCAAAGTCTTCTTCCAAGTCTTCATCACACAAGAAGAGCTCAGCTGGCAAGGCCCGTGCTTTTGTAGGCAAGGAAATGGATTCAGAGGAGGAGTCAGCTTCTGAGGAGGCGGAGGTGGAGTCTGAGGAGGAGTCTGACTCTGGTGCTGCGAGTCTGGCTCTAGCTAAAGCCTACGTCACCAAGTCCATCTTCAAAGCTGAAGAAAATGGCTCCGTCACCAACGCTGATGATAATGACAAGGACAACTCGCCTTCCACCTACTGCTTCATGGCACGTGGTGCCAAGGTAAAATCACGCGATGCTTACTTTCAAACATCAAGTGAAGATGACTCTTATGGTGAATCCAAACCTAGTTACAAAACATTTGCTAAAATTGCAACTGAACAACAGAAAGCTATGGACACTACTAGGAAAAGGGCTATAGATAGGACTGATTCTAATGGCGCACCAGGTAAGTAGTGCGCCACAACTATATACTAATGGCGCACCGGTTGCTTGTGCGCCATTGGAGTGGAAGACACTAACGGCGCACCGTGCTCACGGTGCACCACTACTATTGATTTTTTTTCCATTGTTCCATACGAACTAATGGCGCAGGGATGGCAAAGTGCGCCATTACTAGTTAGAACTGGTAATGGTGCACGACTAAGACAGTGCGCCATTAGTATATAATTTTTTTTTACTTTTTTGCAAACCTACTAATGGCGCACTATGCCAAGCCCAGTCGTGTTTATACCCGAAGCCAAATCCAAGACCGCGGGCGCAAACGTCACCGTGAAAAATGAGCCATGGGTACTGGCTTCCCAAGTGGACCAATGCTTCTTCATTACTGACCCGCCAAAGCCTAGTCGTGTTGTCGTGAGGAGAGGCAAAAGGAAGATCATCGGAATGGATGGAGTAGCCAATGAGCAAGACTTCGACAAGTACGGCGACCCGAAGATCGAACATGACGATGACGAGGAAGTAGTAGCACACACCACAAGAAGAAGCAGGACCACCCTACCCAAAGGACGTCCGTTCCACAGAAGAACTCCATTTACAAAAAAGAAGGGCAAGAAGATTGTGAACAGGTAGCTAGCTAAGATCGATTGTATTTAAATCGTAGTCTTCATTTCTCGATTGTATTTCATGGGCACTTTTTGATATCATGAATATTTTTAAATTTCATGGGCACTTTTTGAATTCATGAGGACACTTGATCTCGATCCCCCTCCATCTCGATCTCGATTCCCCCTCCATCTCGATCTCGATCCCCGCACCCTCCCCCGCTCCACCGCCGCCGCCGATGATATTTTCACATTGGAAAGGAGCTTGCTATGCTTGTGAAGAAGTTCCAGATATTCACAAAGAAGAAAGGCTTCAGAAAGTCTTCATGATCCAGCTCAAGGAATGATGAAGCTTCTGCCTATGACCACAAGAAGAGAACCTGTCACAAAAGCAAGAAACCTGGTCACTACATCTCTGAGTGTCCACAGTGGGACATTGAGAAGAAGAAGAAGAAGAGCAAAGAATATGATTCTGATGACAAGAATAAGAAGAAATCCTCAAAGTCTTCTTCCAAGTCTTCATCACACAAGAAGAGCTCAGCTGGCAAGGCCCGTGCTTTTGTAGGCAAGGAAATGGATTCAGAGGAGGAGTCAGCTTCTGAGGAGGCGGAGGTGGAGTCTGAGGAGGAGTCTGACTCTGGTGCTGCGAGTCTGGCTCTAGCTACAGCCTACGTCGCCAAGTCCATCTTCAACGCTGAAGAAAATGGCTCCGTCACCAACGCTGATGATAATGACAAGGACAACTCGCCTTCCACCTACTGCTTCATGGCACGTGGTGCCAAGGTAAAATCACGCGATGCTTACTTTCAAACATCAAGTGAAGATGACTCTTATGGTGAATCCAAACCTAGTTACAAAACACTTGCTAAAATTGCAACTGAACAACAGAAAGCTATGGACACTACTAGGAAAAGGGCTATAGATAGGACTGATTCTAATGGCGCACCAGGTAAGTAGTGCGCCACTACTATATACTAATGGCGCACCGGTTGCTTGTGCGCCATTGGAGTGGAAGACACTAATGGCGCACCATGCTCACGCTGCACCACTACTATTATTTTTTTTTCATTTTTCCATACGAACTAATGGCGCAGGGATGGCAAAGTGCGCCATTACTAGTTAGAACTAGTAATGGTGCACGACTAAGACAGTGCGCCATTAGTATATAATTTTTTTTTTACTTTTTTGCAAACCTACTAATGGCGCACTATGCCAAAGCCCAGTCGTGTTTATACCCGAAGCCAAATCCAAGACCGCGGGCGCAAACGTCACCGTGAAAAATGAGCCATGGGTACTGGCTTCCCAAGTGGACCAATGCTTCTTCATTACTGACCCGCCAAAGCCTAGTCGGGTTGTCGTGAGGAGAGGCAAAAGGAAGATCATCGGAATGGATGGAGTAGCCAATGAGCAAGACTTCGACAAGTACGGCGACCCGAAGATCGAACATGACGACGACGAGGAAGTAGTAGCACACACCACAAGAAGAAGCAGGACCACCCTACCCAAAGGACGTCCGTTCCACAGAAGAACTCCATTTGCAAAAAAGAAGGGCAAGAAGATTGTGAACAGGTAGCTAGCTAAGATCGATTGTATTTAAATCGTAGTCTTCATTTCTCGATTGTATTTCATGGGCACTTTTTGATATCATGAATATCTTTAAATTTCATGGGCACTTTTTGAATTCATGAGGACACTTGATCTCGATCCCCCTCCATCTCGATCTCGATTCCCCCTCCATCTCGATATCGATCCCCGCACCCTCCCCCGCTCCACCGCCGCCGCCGATGATATTTTCACATTGGAAAGGAGCTTGCTATGCTTGTGAAGAAGTTCCAGATATTCACAAAGAAGAAAGGCTTCAGAAAGTCTTCATGATCCAGCTCAAGGAATGATGAAGCTTCTGCCTATGACCACAAGAAGAGAACCTGTCACAAAAGCAAGAAACCTGGTCACTACATCTCTGAGTGTCCACAGTGGGACATTGAGAAGAAGAAGAAGAAGAGCAAAGAATATGATTCTGATGACAAGAATAAGAAGAAATCCTCAAAGTATTCTTCCAAGTCTTCTTCCAAGTCTTCATCACACAAGAAGAGCTCAGCTGGCAAGGCCCGTGGTTTTGTAGGCAAGGAAATGGATTCAGAGGAGGAGTCAGCTTCTGAGGAGGCGGAGGTGGAGTCTGAGGAGGAGTCTGACTCTAGTGCTGCGAGTCTGGCTCTAGCTACAGCCTACGTCGCCATGTCCATCTTCAACGCTGAAGAAAATGGCTCCGTCACCAACGCTGATGATAATGACAAGGACAACTCGCCTTCCACCTACTGCTTCATGGCACGTGGTTCCAAGGTAAAATAACGCGATGCTTACTTTGAAACATCAAGTGAAGATAACTCTTATGGTGAATCCAAACCTAGTTACAAAACACTTGCTAAAATTGCAACTGAACAACAGAAAGCTATGGACACTACTAGGAAAAGGGCTATAGATAGGACTGATTCTAATGGCGCACCAGGTAAGTAGTGCGCCACTACTATATACTAATGGTGCACCGGTTGCTTGTGCGCCATTGGAGTGGAAGACACTAATGGCGCACCGTTCTCACGGTGCACCACTACTATTGATTTTTTTTCCATTTTTCCATACGAACTAATGGCGCAGGGATGGCAAAGTGCGCCATTACTAGTTAGAACTAGTAATGGTGCACGACTAAGAGAGTGCGCCATTAGTATATAATTTTTTTTTACTTTTTTGCAAACCTACTAATGGCGCACTATGCCAAAGCCCAGTCGTGTTTATACCCGAAGCCAAATCCAAGACCGCGGGCGCAAACGTCACCGTGAAAAATGAGCCATGGGTACTGGCTTCCCAAGTGGACCAATGCTTCTTCATTACTGACAGGCCAAAGCCTAGTCGTGTTGTCGTGAGGAGAGGCAAAAGGAAGATCATCGGAATGGATGGAGTAGCCAATGAGCAAGACTTCGACAACTACGGCAACCCGAAGATCGAACATGACGACGACGAGGAAGTAGTAGCACACACCACAAGAAGAAGCAGGACCACCCTACCCAAAGGACGTCCGTTCCACAGAAGAACTCCATTTGCAAAAAAGAAGGGCAAGAAGATTGTGAACAGATAGCTAGCTAAGATTGATTGTATTTAAATCGTAGTCTTCATTTCTCGATTGTATTTCATGGGCTCTTTTTGATATCATGAATATTTTTAAATTTCATGGGCACTTTTTGAATTGATGAGGACACTTGATCTCGATCCCCCTCCATCTCGATCTCGATTCCCCCTCCATCTCGATCTCGATCCCCGCACCCTCCCCCGCTCCACCGCCGCCGCCGACGATATTTTCACATTGGAAAGGAGCTTGCTATGCTTGTGAAGAAGTTCCAGAAATTCACAAGGAAGAAAGGCTTCAGAAAGTCTTCATGATCCAGCTCAAGGAATGATGAAGCTTCTGCCTATGACCACAAGAAGAGAACCTGTCACAAAAGCAAGAAACCTGGTCACTACATCTCTGAGTGTCCACAGTGGGACATTGAGAAGAAGAAGAAGAAGAGCAAAGAATATGATTCTGATGACAAGAATAAGAAGAAATCCTCAATGTCTTCTTCCAAGTCTTCTTCCAAGTCTTCATCACACAAGAAGGGCTCAGCTGGCAAGGCCCGTGCTTTTGTAGGCAAGGAAATGGATTCAGAGGAGGAGTTAGCTTCTGCGGAGGCGGAGGTGGAGTCTGAGGAGGAGTCTGACTCTGGTGCTGCGAGTCTGGCTCTAGCTATAGCCTACGTCGCCATGTCCATCTTCAACGCTGAAGAAAATGGCTCCGTCACCAACGCTGATGATAATGACAAGGACAACTCGCCTTCCACATACTGCTTCATGGCACGTGGTGCCAAGGTAAAATCACGCGATGCTTACTTTCAAACATCAAGTGAAGATGACTCTGATGGTGAATCCAAACCTAGTTACAAAACACTCGCTAAAATTGCAACTGAACAACAGAAAGCTATGGACACTACCAGGAAAAGGGCTATAGATAGGACTGATTCTAATGGCGCACCAGGTAAGTAGTGCGCCACTACTATATACTAATGGCGCGCCGGTTGCTTGTGCGCCATTGGAGTGGAAGACACTAATGGCGCACCGTGCTCACGGTGCACCACTACTATTGATTTTTTTTCCATTTTTCCATACGAACTAATGGCGCAGGGATGGCAAAGTGCGCCATTACTAGTTAGAACTAGTAATGGTGCACGACTAAGACAGTGCGCCATTAGTATATAATTTTTTTTTACTTTTTTGCAAACCTACTAATGGCGCACTATGCGAAAGCCCAGTCGTGTTTATACCCGAAGCCAAATCCAAGACCGCGGGCGCAAACGTCACCGTGAAAAATGAGCCATGGGTACTGGCTTCCCAAGTGGACCAATGCTTCTTCATTACTGACCCGCCAAAGCCTAGTCGTGTTGTCGTGAGGGGAGGCAAAAGGAAGATCATCGGAATGGATGGAGTAGCCAATGAGCAAGACTTCGACAACTACGGCAACCCGAAGATCGAACATGACGACGACGAGGAAGTAATAGCACACACCACAAGAAGAAGCAGGACCACCCTACCCAAAGGACGTCCGTTCCACAGAAGAACTCCATTTGCAAAAAAGAAGGGCAAGAAGATTGTGAACAGATAGCTAGCTAAGATTGATTGTATTTAAATCGTAGTCTTCATTTCTCGATTGTATTTCATGGGCACTTTTTGATATCATGAATATTTTTAAATTTCATGGGCACTTTTTGAATTCATGAGGACACTTGATCTCGATCCCCCTCCATCTCGATCTCGATTCCCCCTCCATCTCGATCTCGATCCCCGCACCCTCCCCCGCTCCACCGCCGCCGCCGATGATATTTTCACATTGGAAAGGAGCTTGATATGCTTGTGAAGAAGTTCCAGAAATTCACAAAGAAGAAAGGCTTCAGAAAGTCTTCATCATCCATCTCAAGGAATGATGAAGCTTCTGCCTATGACCCCAAGAAGAGAACCTGTCACAAAAGCAAGAAACCTGGTCACTACATCTCTGAGTGTCCACAGTGGGACATTGAGAAGAAGAAGAAGAAGAGCAAAGAATATGATTCTGATGACAAGAATAAGAAGAAATCCTCAATGTCTTCTTCCAAGTCTTCTTCCAAGTCTTCATCACACAAGAAGAGCTCAGCTGGCAAGGCCCGTGCTTTTGTAGGCAAGGAAATGGATTCAGAGGAGGAGTTAGCTTCAGAGGAGGCGGAGGTGGAGTCTGAGGAGGAGTATGACTCTGGTGCTGCGAGTCTGGCTCTAGCTACAGCCTACGTCGCCAAGTCCATCTTCAACGCTGAAGGAAATGGCTCCGTCACCAACGCTGATGATAATGACAAGGACAACTCGCCTTCCACATACTGCTTCATGGCACGTGGTGCCAAGGTGAAATCACGCGATGCTTACTTTCAAACATCAAGTGAAGATGACTCTGATGGTGAATCCAAACCTAGTTACAAAACACTCGCTAAAATTGCAACTGAACAACAGAAAGCTATGGACACTACCAGGAAAAGGGCTATAGATAGGACTGATTCTAATGGCGCACCAGGTAAGTAGTGCGCCACTACTATATACTAATGGCGCACCGGTTGCTTGTGCGCCATTGGAGTGGAAGACACTAATGGCGCACCGTGCTCACGGTGCACCACTACTATTGATTTTTTTTCCATTTTTCCATACGAACTAATGGCGCAGGGATGGCAAAGTGCGCCATTACTAGTTAGAACTAGTAATGGTGCACGACTAAGACAGTGCGCCATTAGTATATAATTTTTTTTTTACTTTTTTGCAAACCTACTAATGGCGCACTATGCCAAAGCCCAGTCGTGTTTATACCCGAAGCCAAATCCAAGACCGCGGGCGCAAACGTCACTGTGAAAAATGAGCCATGGGTACTGGCTTCCCAAGTGGACCAATGCTTCTTCATTACTGACCCGCCAAATCCTAGTCATGTTGTCGTGAGGAGAGGCAAAAGGAAGATCATCGGAATGGATGGAGTAGCCAATGAGCAAGACTTTGACAAGTACGGCGACCCAAAGATCGAACATGACGATGACGAGGAAGTAGTAGCACACACCGCAAGAAGAAGCAGGACCACCCTAGCCAAAGGACGTCCGTTCCACAGAAGAACTCCATATGCAAAAAAGAAGGGCAAGAAGATTGTGAACAGATAGCTAGCTAAGATCGATTGTATTTAAATCGTAGTCTTCATTTCTCGATTGTATTTCATGGGCACTTTTTGATATCATGAATATTTTTAAATTTCATGGGCACTTTTTGAATTCATGAGGACACTTGATCTCGATCCCCCTCCATCTCGATCTCGATTCCCCCTCCATCTCGATCTCGATCCCCGCACCCTCCCCCGCTCCACCGCCACCGCCGATGATATTTTCACATTGGAAAGGAGCTTGCTATGCTTGTGAAGAAGTTCCAGAAATTCACAAAGAAGAAAGGCTTCAGAAAGTCTTCATGATCCAGCTCAAGGAATGATGAAGCTTCTGCCTATGACCACAAGAAGAGAACCTGTCACAAAAGCAAGAAACCTGGTCACTACATCTCTGAGTGTCCACAGTGGGACATTGAGAAGAAGAAGAAGAAGAGCAAAGAATATGATTCTGATGACAAGAATAAGAAGAAATCCTCAAAGTCTTCTTCCAAGTCTTCTTCCAAGTCTTTATCACACAAGAAGAGCTCAGCTGGCAAGGCCCGTGCTTTTGTAGTGAAGGAAATGGATTCAGAGGAGGAGTCGGCTTCTGAGGAGGCGGAGGTGGAGTCTGAGGAGGAGTCTGACTCTGGTGTTGCGAGTCTGGCTCTAGCTACAGCCTACGTCGCCAAGTCCATCTTCAATGCTGAAGAAAATGGCTCCGTCACCAACGCTGATGATAATGACAAGGACAACTCGCCTTCCACCTACTGCTTCATGGCACGTGGTGCCAAGGTAAAATCACGCGATGCTTACTTTCAAACATCAAGTGAAGATGACTCTGATGGTGAATCCAAACCTATTTACAAAACACTTGCTAAAATTTCAACTGAACAACAGAAAGCTATGGACACTACTAGGAAAAGGGCTATAGATAGGACTGATTCTAATGGCGCACCAGGTAAGTAGTGCGCCACTACTATATACTAATGGCGCACCGGTTGCTTGTGCGCCATTGGAGTGGAAGACACTAATGGCGCACCGTGCTCACAGTGCACCACTACTATTGATTTTTTTCCATTTTTCCATACGAACTAATGGCGCAGGGATGGCAATGTGCGCCATTACTAGTTAGAACTAGTAATGGTGCACGACTAAGACAGTGCGCCATTAGTATATAATTTTTTTTACTTTTTTGCAAACCTACTAATGGCGCACTATGCCAAAGCCCAGTCGTGTTTATACCCGAAGCCAAATCCAAGACCGCGGGCGCAAACGTCACCGTGAAAAATGAGCCATGGGTACTGGCTTCCCAAGTGGACCAATGCTTCTTCATTGCTGACCCGCCAAAGCCTAGTCATGTTGTCGTGAGGAGAGGCAGAAGGAAGATCATCGGAATGGATGGAGTAGCCAATGAGCAAGACTTCGACAAGTACGGCGATCCGAAGATCGAACATGACGAGGACGAGGAAGTAGTAGCACACACCACAAGAAGAAGCAGGACCAACCTACCCAAAGGACGTCCGTTCCACAGAAGAACTCCATTTGCAAAAAAGAAGGGCAAGAAGATTGTGAACAGATAGCTAGCTAAGATCGATTGTATTTAAATCGTAGTCTTCATTTCTCGATTGTATTTCATGGGCACTTTTTGATATCATGAATATTTTTAAATTTCATGGGCACTTTTTGAATTCATGAGGACACTTGATCTCGATCCCCCTCCATCTCGATCTCGATTCCCCCTCCATCTCGATCTCGATCCCCGCACCCTCCCCCGCTCCACCGCCGCCGCCGATGATATTTTCACATTGGAAAGGAGCTTGCTATGCCACGTAAGAAATTTGAACATATTTTTTAAAAAATTATTACTGTTTTTATAAAAAAAAATATTACTGTTATGATTTAAACAAGTTTGAACATATTTAAACACAAATAAATATAAAAACAGCATTTAAAATGCATAAACAAATATTGGGGAGCCTGGGAATCGAACCCAGGACCTCCTGGTGTTGTGCTGCGTGCTGACCAGTCGGGCTAGTGGGTGGGTTCTGTTGTAGATAGGGTTAGGTTGTAGATATGGTTAGTGGGCTAGATTAAAACAAAATTCTAATGGCGCACCGTGGGGTGGTGCGCCATTAGAATAGTCATACTTATGGCGCACGATTGGAAGGTGCGCCATTAGAACCCTCCCCCTAGCTATACTCTCTCCCTCTCGCCAGATCCCCTTCGACACTCTCTCCCTCGCCACCAGATGCACCCGCGCGCTGCCCCGACCCACGCTGCCGCCGTCCCTGCGCCTCCGTCTCCGTCGCCGCCCCCAGTCAGCCCCTGCCCTGCCCCCCATCGCCGTCCGCTCCCAATCCACCCACTCCCTCGCCTTCCCAGCCCTCGAGATCCACCGTGCGAGGCGACAGGCAAGGCGGCGGGCAGAATCTGCTTCAACACCGGGCTGGCGAGCCGCGGAACCAGGGCGCGACGGCGCTCGACCCCTCCACCCCCCCTCCACCTCTTCTTCCTCGGGTCGCCGCTGTCTTCCTCAACTTCGGCCACCTCTGTTGCTACTAAGCTGTCGCAGGGCCTCCTTGCGCCTCCCCGGTGAGCTCCGCCACCTCTCCCCTCTTCCTTCTCGCGTGCCAAGAAATGCATAGCAATTATTTGCTTCACTTAGTCATTGATGGTCATTCAGTATGAAATTACAACCTGCAGGTATTGGTTGGAATGTGTAACTACAATTTACAGGGGAAATGTTTGCAGTTAAGTTATGTGGTTGGAAAGATCATGTGTCATTAGAAACTTGGAAGCTAAAAACATTGCGATCCTCACCATAAGGATGATTATATCTTCCATGCCTGAATAGCTCTGCCTAAATAATAAATAGATAAAGGTAAAACTAAACCATGCTCAGCGATGAGTGATGTCAACTAACAACCAAAGCAAACTTGTTCATCATTACAAAAGCAAACTTGTTCAACATAACAAAAGCAAACTTGTTCAACATAACAAAAGCAAACTTGTTCAACCACATAACTACAAACTGAGACACAGTAGTAGGGGTCATCCCAATACCACAAACAACTCAATATCCCTAGTAGTAGGGGTCATCCCAATGATCCTCCGCCTCTTGCCAGAGCTCCAAACCTTCTTTGGTGATTTCGATTTTCTTCCATGCCTCGTAGGTGACGTACGCATCTTTCGTGACGTACTCGATGAGGTTGTTTGGCAGTGGGATGTCCCCCCATAGTAGGTGGTCCGATTTCCTGTCGATCTTCTCTTCATTTCCTTGTAGGATGGGTGGATGAGGCTGCCTGCAAACTCAGCCAAAGACTGCCACTTCTTTCCATTGTTTGGAACTCTCCATTTGCGCTGCAAGTCGACGTACTTGTCGGGGTTGATCTCTAAACCAGACAACTTCAGCTTCTCCTTGTCGCCTCCAATGCAGAAGCCAACAAAGGTGTACAGCTTCTTCTCCTGCAGGAGCGGGCGGAGTTCCTTGGGCCTGCATCAAATTAATCTGGTGCATCAAATTCATCTACATCAAAAACTTCAGAAACTACAGAATTAAAATGGGTTCAGTTGAAGCAAAATTTAGTTAAAATAGCATCTTCAGTTCTGACCAAATTTCAGTTAAAACAGTATGATCAGAACAACTACTAAATGATCACAACAACTACAAGACAACATTCTGTATGATCAAAACAACAAGCATAACATCTCAATGATGTATTTTTTTTTGCAATCTTTTGCATTACAAGACAACATTCATAACAGCTACTAAATGATCACAAAAACTTGTAGACAACATTCTGTATGATCACCAAAAAACTACTAATTAAACAGAAACTTCATAACTTCAGAACTAGTATTGCATCTACTTCAGAACTTCATAACTATTGCATCTACTTCAGAAACTACTAATTAGACAGAAACTTCAGAACTGGATGTTTTCACCATTTGGTTGCCGCGGTGATGTGGTATACCAGGACGAGATCCTCCACGCATAACTGCAGAAATGCAGCAATTTGCAGAGGTTTGTCTTCCCTGGTATACTCGACATCAATGCCGATATTCCGAGAAGCATGCCGCCGAGCCTCCTCCTCATCTTGCGGATCATCTTGTCAGCTTCGTCTGGATTGCTGGTGCATACGACATCCAGCGGCTCCTTCAGGTGGATATCAACCTTGAGCGGCACGGTGTAGTCCTGCTTCTGCCCGGGGACCGGAACGTCGTCGTCGACCACCAGCGGCTCCTTGCCAGACGCCTCACCACGGTGATGCTTGGCAGACGGAGGGGAGTTGCTCCACGATGCCTCCGCCATTCTCTTGGCAGACGGAGGGGAGTTGCTCCACGATTCCTCCGCCATTGCCCTCCTAGCCAGCGATGGTAGAGGTAGAGGGGATTTGCTTGATGCTGGAGGCAGAGGGAGGTAGAGGGAGGAAGATGGAGCGGCAATGGAATGAGGAGGGAGGCAGAGGGAGGAAGATGGAGCGGCAATGGAATAGGAGGGGAGTTACCTGGACGTGGGAAGAAAACCCCCTCTGCGTCGTGGGGAGTTGCCAGTGGAGGGGAGACGTGGGGAGTTGCCTCGGAAACTCAAATGTCCTGCCCTTTGGAGGGGAGACGTGGGCCCTCGAAAACTCTGGAGGGGAGACGTGGGCCCTCCTGTTTCTGAAACGTCCAGGAGGGGAGACGTGGTAAAATTCAGTTATAATGTGTTTGTCCCGCGTTCAACTTTGCAGCTTTTCTGCTCTCTATTTCTCTTCTTATTCAGCGATTACACAGCTAACAGAAAACGAGAAACCTAACAAACTACGACCGAGGCGCAGCTCGGATTATTTGAAACTGAAAGCAAACTTCTTTGATGAAACTGACAGAGACTGAAAACTACACCTATATCTGACGAAACTGAAGGTGTTCTTCAGCAGCTGATTAAAATTCAGTTAACAACAACATCAGTAAAATTCAGTTAATTAACTGAAGAAGAGAAGAGAGAAAGTAGAGAGCAAGAGGAGTACTTGCATTAACAGAAACGTTTTACTTTAAACTTGCATGCATTCTTTGCTTGTTTATATTCATTCTTGTAAACTGAACATGCTCATCTATTTATCTATCTATCTATCTACCTGCTTAAGTATGTATGTATGCATTGTATTTTTATTTCCTTTGGAAAGTAAAGTTTATTTCCTGGCTGGCTGGCATGATGGCTGATGGATCCCTCAGCTGCAGCTACAGTTGGAGCTCAATCTGATCTCATCTGAAATGAATCTATAAATACAGAGTGTAGTTAGTTACAGAGTAGCAGAAATAGTTGCTGGATGCAGTTACTTGCATGGGCCTCGCTGATGAAGAAAAACTTTATATATATTCATACTGATGTTGACTCTATAAATCATACTTATTGGACATGTTTTATGTGTTGATCCATCAATTGATCACATTGAGAAAGACCATCATGTCTCCGACCATTTTGCAAAGGTCATGTCTCCG
Organism: Triticum timopheevii; assembly: GCA_963921465.1. Taxonomy (NCBI): domain Eukaryota; kingdom Viridiplantae; phylum Streptophyta; class Magnoliopsida; order Poales; family Poaceae; genus Triticum; species Triticum timopheevii. The sequence continues at coordinate 113,746,776 of OY997266.1, read as the reverse complement.
ACCATCGTGTCGTCATGAATTTGCAGGTACCCCGAGAGGCCGTTGAGTTTGCCGGAATGTTGATTAATTCCGTTACGGCAAATTCGGGTACTCCATATGTCCTATTTTCAGCAAAGGTCATGCTGTGAATTTTAGCATGACTTTGCTAAAAATAGGACATATGGGGTACTTGCGACTAATGCATGGGCCAGGGTATCTTAGTACTTAGTTAAGTAGGATCAACTGCCCCGCCATTCTTGCTGCATTAAACCATAGGTGGCAATAGAGCCAAGTGATTACGCCCAACTTAGAATTCTCCTTAGCATCGATAAACCCTAGATGATAAACCCAACATAGGTGGCAATAGAGCCAAGTGATTAGTGCCAAGTGATTAGGCCCAACCTAGGGTGCCTCGGCATCGATAAACCCTAAATGATGAAAACTTAACTTGGCTGCCCCGGATGCCTCGGTGTCGATGAGAACCTAAATGATGTACGCTTAGGCTTTTAGGGTGCCTCGGCATTGACAAACCCTAAATGATGAAAGCTTAGGCTTTTAGGGTTCCTCGGTGTCGACAAACCCTAAATGATGAGACCATGATCTTGTTCCTTGAAAATAACCAACTTTTTGACCAAACTTTTTTCCTATTTAGAGCGAAACATGGCCCACAAACGATGAGGCCGGTGGTTCGGGCGGCAAGCAATTCTGGGATCTATCCCAGGAGATGGAGGAACAACCTCACCGCTATGAGGAAGCCGCGGAAGACACCGATCCTGATTACACAACCCCTAGTGGCGTCGGGGATGACACCACTGATTGTGCCGCCGAGGATGCCACCACTGATGATGGCGGCGCACACACAGATGGCAGCCAATCGAAGAAGCAAAGGAAGGACCGGCGTCCAAATGCGCTCCGCACCGTCAAGGAGGAATTCACTCAAGTACAAGGGTAAGGGGCCGGAGTCTACGACGACTGGGAGGAGTGTCGGAGACAGGTTCACCGTTTCAGCGGTAACAGTTACAAAGGGTACACCACTAGGGCGGAGGCCGAATCTAGATATGCCCGCTATCTAGCGGGAGAGAGGAGGGAGCGTTGGAGGAACTGGATGAGGACCAGTTTGATCGCGATGATGCTCATCGTGATGACCACAACTCTCTTTTATGTGATGGTAGTTTAGATGATCGATATCGACTTGTAATGTGAAGACAAACTCGATACTCGCGGTCGTGAGACTTGTAATGTTTTATCTTTGTTCGGTCTTTTGAATTCGGAGACTAATATGATGAACTGTATTCGGCGACTAATCTTCTATTGTATTCGATGAATCAGATGTTGCTGTGTGTTGCTGTCTATATTCTGTCCAATAATATATTTTGTAACCTGTGCAAAAATCAGAAAAGCAAAAAAAAAAACCAAATATTCATACTAATGGCGCATCAAGGCAGAGTGCGCCATTAGTTTGCCAAAGAATACTAATGGCGCATCAAGGCAGAGTGCACCATTAGTGTGCCAAAGCACATGGTTACATATGGCCCCACGGGAGGCATACTAATGGCGCATGGAGTTACATACTAATGGCGCACTGCCAGGTGCGCCATTAGTATACCAGATACTAATGGCGCACCAGTGGTGCGCCATTAGTAAAAAATTCTAATGGCGTGCTACTAATGGCGCACCGGTAGTGCGCCATTAGTAGGCAAAACTGGTGCGCCATTAATAGGCGTTTTCCTAGTAGTGGGAACATACTCAAAAACTGTTAGACAAAAGAGATGACCTGTTGGACATGGAAATGACAAAGTCTCAGTCCTTAATTGAAGATATCAAAATATTCATGTTAAGTACCAGGAACTTGAAGGTCGACATGAATCGCTCTCAACTTCTCATGAAAAGCTTTCCTGTGATTATCTTCAAAGGAAGCAGGCACTTGAGAAATTGAGATCGGCTCATGAAGATCTTCAATAGGAGAACGAGTCACCTCGCGCTCAACAGATCAGTCCCGCTCAGGAAGGATTTGAACCACCATGTCTAAAATGCAGTGAGCGTGATAACGCTACCTCTGTTGCTGAATGTTCTACTACTACGACTATTGCAATATGTTCAACTGCTGATGTGGTAACTAACCCATCTGCTGAGGATACCACTATTATTGCTGATGAGCATGCCAGATTGAAGACACTGCTTGATAGAGGGATGTACAAAAGTCTCAAAGGGCATCGGACATTATGTGATGTCCTCAAAAAGCAGGTTCTGAACTGAAACCCTAGGAAAGAGGGTGTTGGGTTCGAGAGGAAAATGAATGTTGATGGATCGTACTGGAAGCCTAAGCAGTACCCCAAAACCACATGGGTTGCTGCAAAGGAACCTTTAGTAGATCCATCCACCTTGTCTGGTTTCACTTGTGCTAACCCCATTATCATTGATGAATCCTTTGATGCAAACTATAAACTGTTTAAGAATCAGAATGGTGAAGTGTTTGCCAGGTATATTGGTACTAACTGCAGGAATGGGCCACCTATGCAGAAGATATGGGTACCCAAAAGCTGTCTTGAGAATCTTCCAGTGAATGTCATCATGACACCTCCTGTGAAGAATACAAACCCCATACCAAAGGCTTCATATGGTCCAAAAGCTTCATACAGACCAAGGACACATCTGAGTCACCCTGACGTCAATGTTTTGCAGGGAAATCATACTTAGACCCATGAATATGAGCGTGTTTCCTCAAACCGCTATGTTCATAGAACTAAGAACTTTTCTGCTTATTCCTATGAGTATTATTCACCTCTTGCAAGGCTATTAACTAGGGCTCCAAAGCCGAAATTCTCAGATGCTGCACTTAGACTCATTGCTTCTAAGCCACCGCTGAAAATGTGGGTGGTTAAGAAAACTTAACACTCTTTTTGCAGGGAAAGGTCTCCAGTCGGAAAACTAAGGCATCCAAAACTAATTGTCGGGGGGATTCGGCTGTCCCTCGAGCACCTATGGGGACCGGGGGGCCCCTTTCTGGTTCGGCGAGGGGGCAGAGGCCGCGAGCAGAGCGAATCGAGGTCCGGGCGCGCGCCGGGGAGACGGGCGATTTTTACCCAGCTTCGGAGCTCTCCGGAGAGATAAAACTCCTACTACTGCCTTGTGTTCTTATTTGATCTTGCTCGAATGCGAGCGCACGGTGGTGTCGATGATCCCTACGTCCTGTGTCCCTAGATGGACCGAACCCTAGATCCACCGAACCTTAGATGAACCGAACCCTAGATGGTCCGAACCTTAGATGAACCGAACCATAGATGAACCGTACCCTTTCTACGTGCGCATGGGCCTCCCTTTTATAGTCTAAAGGGGGCACCAACAGGTGGCAGCGTAAGAAGAGGGGGTAGAAAGGTAAAAACGTAGGTTGGTGTAACAGTGACCAACAGTGTCCCCTACCTAACTCTGGCGGCAGGGGACAAGGGCATTTAATGCCTGTCCGGTCGCTCCAACAGTGCAGAGAAGTGACCATCAAGTGAGCCACCGGTTGCCACGATGGCGTCTCTGTCAGCTCAGCTTGCCACCTCGCCCCGCATGGCTGTGTAGTGCTTCGCCACGTGCCTTTGGGATGGCCTTGTGACGACACGTTGCCGGATGTGCTGGAGTTTGGTTGGCAATCTTGCCGCGGCAAGTGCCTTGCCGCGGTCCTCCTCTTGTCGTGCCGGCAAGCTTGCCAGCCGTCGGGCCTAGCCGGGACACGCGGGGCGCCGCGGCAAGTCCTCTGGAGGTGCCTCGGTCGGCCTTCCCGGCAAGCTCCTCTTGCCGGGGCCTTGGTTTTCCTCCCGGTAAGCTCTTCTTGCCGGGTCCTTGGTTGGCCTTCCCGGCAAGCTCCTCTTGCCGGGGCTTTTTAGCTTGAGTACTCTGTTCTTGGATGGCGTCAAAGTAGCCACGGAGGATCTTGGCGGACGCCCGGCAAGCCCTGCCGCGGGTCGCTGAGACTGCCCGTGCACAAGTTCGAGGTACTAAGGTACCCCCCTACTTTAGTACACCGACAGTAGCCCCCGGGCCTGGGCCATACACGGTGCCGAGCGTTGTTGGGACAGGCCCAAAACAGTGCACGGGCACGCGTGGCCTGGGTCCACACAAAATCGGACTCCGCTTCCACCGCGTCCTCCCGCAACGGCACGCGTCGATTGCGGCGTCGTGGGAGACGTGGTTGATACTTAATCCCAGGAAATGCGTAACGTTCGCATCCCCTATTTATAAGCGGAGGGAACGGGGTCGCTCCCCCACTTTCGCCACTTGCAGTTCCTTCCTCCGAAAGCTCCGACGCTCTCCTCTGTCTTCTAAATCGAGGACCAAACAGCGTCCCGCCGCCCGTCGCCGCCGCCGTCGCCGTCGCTTTCGCCTTCCCCCGCTGCCCCGCCATGGCTCCGAAGGCCGGGAAGGCTACGAAGGCTGCGAAGGCAGCGAAGGCCGCGAAGTCGGCCGAGGCACTGGAGCTCGAGGCGCTGCGTAAGAAGCAGGTGCTCTTCTCCCTTGAGCTCACCCCGGAGGCGTTGCGGTCGGGGTTCTACCTCTTTTGGTCGACGGAAACGCGGGTGCCCGCGCACGCCGGTGCTTTCCGCGGAAGCCTCCAAATCGAAGAAGTGTCCCAGAGGGTACTACTTCTTCCCTGTGTTCTTCTATTGCGGGCTCTGCCCGCCCTTTTCCGATTTCTTTTGCGACATCATGAATACCTATGGGTTCCATTTGCTTGATTTCACCCCCAATGCCGTTCTGACAATGGCGGTTTTCGCGCACCTTTGTGAGAACTTCGTTGGTATTCTCCCCAATGTCGCTCTTTTTCACCATTATTTTTCCCCTCGGGCTGAGAAAGGGGAGCCACTGGCTGGCGGAATCGCCTGGACCTCCCAGATGGGCATGAAGGAGGCGTACTTGACGGGCGAGCTCCGCAGCAAGTGGAACGAGTGGAGGGCGGAGTGGTGTTGGATCTGTGATGCCGATCCGCCGTCGTTCACCAAGCTGCGCAAGACTCGGGTGGTGCGCGGCGGCGACTGGAGCGCTCTGTCGCCGGACGACGCCAAACTGACGATCGCCACCACCCGAATCCTCCGGCTCTGGCACGCCAGACTCACAACAGGGGCGGTCGGTGCAGATTTCCTTCGCCGTCGTATCGCCCCTTTGCAGGCAAGGGGGAGGCCCGCCTGGTTGTTCGGCGGCCCGGCGGATTTCATGAGGCTGCGCCCAGGCCTCAACTTCAACTTCACAGTTCTGGAGCTTGACGCGATGCTGAGGGAGACGTTCAAGCATGACGCCAATCATCCAGAGTGGTTCCGGCTGCCGCCGGGCGTCATCCCCTTGTGCAACAACTCCCAGCGCGATCGCATCTGCGCAATGATGCCAGAGTGCGATTCGCACGTGGTAAGTTCCAACTGGATAGAGCCCGCCGCCGAGGTCGGGCAGCAATTCTTCGATGACTTGTCGAAGACGGCAGTCAATTCTGACGAGCAGAAGCTCCTCACCCGCACCACCACTGCCGATGAGCTGGCGTACATCGCTAGTACGGCCGAGGAGGTGGCGGCAGCTACTGCCGCGGGCGAGTTTGGCTTCACGCTGGCGGAGGCGGAAGCAGCTGAGGCGGCAAGCCTTGCCGCCTGGAAAGATCTTGCCGGAGAGGGTGATGACGAAGGGGAGGCCGCGGCCGAAGCGAGCCAGTCCGCGAGGGCGCGAGTGGTCGGCCGTATTTGAGCAACTTGCCGCCGGTGGAGCCCTCCGCGTAGCCCCAGTTCCGACCGATAAGGTGTCTCCGTCAAGTTGGAGAGCTGGCAGAGGCGCAGGCCGATCAGCAGCTGCAGCAGCCGCGGCGCCGCGGGACGCGCTCTGCCGCGGCAAGTTTCGTCGCTGCGGGAGGGTCCCAAGCCGCGCCGGAAACTGAGGCGGGGTCTTCCCGAGCCGCCACGCCTGACCCTGCCGCAGCCCTTGGCAAGCGCCAGAGGGAGCCTACTCCTCCGCCACGCCGCGCAGGGTGGGCACCGGAGTTTGACCTCTCCGCGTTGAGCTCTGATGACGACGAGGAGGAGGAGGATGAACAGGAGTAAGGCTTCCTCCACACTGCACTCGCCTTTCGCTTGATCCTTGTTGTTGTTTGTCTTGTATCTAATCTGTTTTTCCCTCCAAACTCCTGTTTGGCCTCAGGACTTTGGCGGAGAGAGTGGCGAAGAGAGCCAAGGTCCCTGTAGTTGAGGACGATCCTGCTGTGGCAGCGGAAGATACGTCTGAGACGACCTTGACGGACCCGGTCCCTTCCCCTCGTAGCAGCCCCCAACACAGTCCCCAGCGTGAGTGCCTCGATCCACTCCCTGTCGTGGGGCGCGCATGGTCGCTACTTCTTCTGCCAATATCTTGATTATTGGCTCCTTTTCATACAGGAGAAGAACAGGCCCACCAGGAGCAATCGGAGGGCGACCCGGAGGTGTCGTCAGCCTCGACTACGCCACCAAGGGCCGACTCCCCAATATGGGAACCATCTCCGGCAAGGACGGGGCTTCCGGCAAGGGGTGGGACCAGTGAGCCCCCGATGGTGGAGCCCACGATCACAGAGCTCAGCCCAGGTGACTCTCCTTCGGGCCCTGCTGATCTCCCTTTTCCTTCTTTTGGATATTTGCTTAACTGTCCCTTCTGCCTTCAGATCCTCCCCTTGGGGACCCAATGGAGGCTGAGACCGCCGGCGAGGAGGACGGGCGCAGCAAGACTGGGAATGCCGCCGCCGCTGAGGAAGGGGCCGGCGCGGAGGAGGCCGCCGGCGAGGAGGCCGCCGAGGCCGCTGGCACAGGGGCTGGCGATGGGTCCGGTGACCGTGCCAACGACCCGGGGACGCGGGAGCGCAAGGCGCTGTTCCGGCTGCCGACCCCTCCGCCACTGATGCGGCGCCGGGCTCCGAGGAACCCCAGCCCGGCGCCTACTTGAAAGCCGGCGAAGGCGTATATATCAAGCTCCCCTGGGCATCGAATTCCAGGGGACCGGTTGAAGGAGAGGAGTTTGACGGGGAGGTACTCGCCTCCGCCGGGCTGGCGGTCGTCGACAGGCCAAGCAGCAGCAGCGGCGAGTCCGAGGAGGAGCAGCTGCTCCGAAAGCTGGTGTCACTCTACCGCGTCCGGCAAGCGAAGCTTGAGTCCCGGGAAGCGCTTGTCGCGCAGGCGGGAGTTGACATAGAAAAACATGCGCAAGAACTCAAGAGCCGTAACCAGGAGGCCCTCCAGTCCATTGCCGAGGAGAGGGCACAGCTTGACGAAGCGAAGAAGGCATTCATTCTGGAGAAGGCTGAAGCCGAGGAGCAGCAGAGGCTCACCGCCGAGGAGCTGTCCAAGCGGGACGGCGAGCTGATACAGAGGAAGGCGTACTTGGACAGCCATGACGAAGAGCTCGCCGTCCGGGAACAATCACTTGGCGGGGCACTCAAGGAGGCGAAGGACGCCGCCGCGGCCGCCAAAGCCGCCAAGAAGGAGTTGGAGGAGAAAGTGGCGCAGCTGGAGGCGGATGCGACAAGGAATAACGAAGAGCTTGCCGCACTCCAGCGCAACCGCGAGAAGGATGCGCGCGCTCACGGCGATCTGCAAGTCCAGCTTTCCGAGAAGATCAAGGAGCTGAATGTCGCTAAGGATTCGAGCGCCAATCTGGAGCTGAAATTGGCCGCCTTGACGGAGACGCTGGACGCCGCCAAGAAGCGAGAAGATACCCTGAGGAAAGACCTCAAGGGCAACGAGGAGCTGCTGGCGAGGGCTGCCGAGACCCAGAGCACCTTCAAGACCACGGTGGAGCTCTGGACGGAAGGCCTCGTCAGCATCGCCGCGCTCATCGACGAGGAATTGGCGGAGCTGAACTTGACGGGCTTCGGGTACCCCTCCGAGGAGAACCTCCAGCCTAGCGCCAAGCTCACGCTCTTCTTCAAGGATGTGGTGACGGCTCTCCGGCAGCTTCGGGAAAGGATCCCGAAGCAGCTGGCCAACGAGTCGCGCGCGATCTGCGCCGGGGTCTTGGAGAAGGTGTTGGTGAAGGTCCTCTTCCGCAACCCGGGCATCGACCTCTCCCGCGTCACCAAGAAGCTGCCGGAGGGCGCTGATCTTGAAGAACTCAAGGCCATCGTCGCACCCATCGTGGACAAGGTGAACGAGGTTAGGAGGGTCGATGGCGGGCGCGCGGATTAGGCCGCCCTTCTTCTCCTGTTTTCTTGCTACTGTCATTTTGGTCACGAGGACAACTTAGTCAGTGCCACAATAAGTCATTCTTGTAATATAAGTCTACTCTGGGTACTGCTCGCTATGTTATATTCCCTTTACTTTCTTGCGTTCCTTGTATGTTTTTACCATACTCTTTGAGGGGACTTGCCGGCGCAAGCACACTTGCTGAGTGCGGAACATCAGCAGCCTGCTGGCGGTGCTGTCTCCGGCAAGAAACCTTGTCGGGGCTAGTTGCAGCGCGCTTGTATTGCTGAGCGGGCTCGAAACAAATCAAGGGTGCAACTTAGCCACGAGTCGATTCCTCCGCGCACAGGTTTTCCATACAAGGCACGGAGGTTCAAGGAATATAACTTAGAAATTTAAAACTGACTATCCTCAAACTTTGGCAACTTAGCTTTTCTGTCGTCTTCGTCCGGCAAGGCTAGATTCCTTTGAACGATGCCTGGTCCATATTTTTATCTTCTCCCCCCCCCCTTGGTGAACTTGAGGGCGGAGGAATCTTCTTTTTGAGAAGAAAGAAAAGAAAATAATGATACGGAACCTTAAGGTTCGCTATTGCTTACCGGGGGTAAGTGTTGCACAAAGTGTCAGATATACATGCAAAAAGATAGATGCATTAAATTTGACAAAATGTGCGAGGCATATAAACTTTATTTACGCACGGGAGCTGCACCCGGCTTTGTACAAAGTGTTACATGCAACAGCGGCAAGGCTTGTACAAAAGGTGGTTGCTGGAACGGGGCCCGGCAACCGTGCCTTATGGGTAAAACTTGCAAAGATGCTCTATGTTCCAGGAGTTTCTCACCGGAATGCCATCTTCGGTCTCAAGGTGGACAGCGCCGGGCCTAGTGACTCGTTTCACCCGATAAGGGCCTTCCCACTTCGGCGTCAACTTTTTGGAATTCTTGGCGGATTGAACGCGCCGGAGAACAAGGTCGCCTTCCTCGAAGCTTTTGGCATTAACTTTGCGGCTATGGTAGCGGCGCAAAGCTTGCTGGTAGCGAGCAGCTCGCATAGCAGCCTGAAGACGATCCTCCTCGAGGAGCAGCGCGTCATCTTGCCGCAGCTGCTCTTGCTCAAGCTCATCATAAGCGAGCACCCGAGGCGATCCGTATACGAGTTCCGTGGGGAGAACTGCCTCTGCTCCGTAGACAAGAGCAAAGGGTGTCTGGCCAGTGGCTCGATTTGGCGTCGTTCTGATCGACAAAAGAACCACTGGCAGCTGCTCGATCCAATTTCTTCCGCACTTATGTAGCCTGTCGAAAGTTCTGGTCTTAAGCCCGCGTAGCACTTCAGCGTTCGCCCTCTCCGCTTGACCGTTGCTTCTCGGGTGAGCAACAGAAGCGAAGCAGATCTTGGTGCCAAGATCTTGGACGTACTGCATGAAGGTGTAGATCGTGAATTGTGTGCCATTATCGGTGATGATCCTGTTAGGGATTCCGAAATGGCAAACAATTGACCTGAAGAACTTGACTGCTGACTGTGCTGTCACCTTTCTCACTGGCTCCACTTCAGGCCACTTTGTGAACTTGTCGATTGCAACGTACAAGTACTCAAAGCCCCCTACGGCTCAGGGGAAGGGGCCGAGGATATTGAGCCCCCAGACCGAAAATGGCCAGGACAAAGGGATTGTTTGGAGAGCTTGAGCTGGTTGATGAATCTGTTTGGAATGGAACTGGCACGCTTCACACTTGGTTACTTGTGCAGTTGCATCCTGGAGGGCTGTCGGCCAGAAGAAGCCTTGCCGGAAAGCCTTGCCGGCAAGTGCTCTTGCGCCAATGTGGTGACCACATATGCCTCCATGTATCTCTGCCAACAGCTCTCGTCCATCTTCCCGGGAAATGCACTTCAATTTCACTCCGTTGAGTCTTCTTCTGTACAGTATGTCATCGACAAACTGGTACATACTTGATTGTCGGGCTACTCTTTCCGCTGCTTGTTGTTCCTCGGGGAGTTCTCCTGTTTGAAGGAAATGGACGATCTGCTGTGCCCATGCCGGAGCCTGTGGCTCGACGACAAGGACTAAAGGCGCAAATGCTGCTGCAGGAACATCCGCTTCCACGGCAAGAGTCTGGGATTCTGCCGGAGCGTGATGCTCCCCGGCAAGCGTGTCGGGACACAGCTTGTCGGGAGCATCTGCTTCAACGAAACAAATCCTAGGGCTTGTCGGAGTAGACTGCTCCTCAGCGCTCTCTGTGTCGAGCCTGGGGACCTTCTTGGCGGCGGCTCCGGGAAGCTCTACCGTAAGGTAGTCGCCAGTGACCAATTTTCTCTTTCCGCTCTGTCCAGTTGATGGTGTGACAGATGGTTGAGTCAGCTTGAGCACAAAAATTCCTGGTTCCACAGGTAACTTGAGTGCGGCACATTTTGACAGGCCATCTGCAATGTCATTCTGACTCTTGGAACATGTTCCATCTGTAAGCCGTCAAAATGTTCTTCTAGCTTCCTCACTTCATCGATGTACGCTTCCATCAACGGACTTTGATAATCTTTGTTAACTTGGCGGACGACAAGCTGTGAGTCACCCCTGACAATGAGCTTCTTGATCCCAAGTTCTGCTGCTATTCTGAGTCCGGCAAGGAAACCTTCATACTCTGCAGTATTGTTTGTTGCTTCCTCCTTGGGAAAGTGCATTTGGATCACGTACTTGAGGTGCTCTCCGGTGGGGGCGACAAGTAGTACGCCCGCACCGGCGCCTTGCAGCGAAAAGGCTCCGTCAAAGTACATGATCCACTCTCTGTTCGCTTCCTTGATGGGGATGCTCCTCTCCGGAGTCTCTTCATGAGGCGTTGGGGTCCATTCCGCTATGAATTCTGCCAAGGCTCGGCTCTGAATAGTTGAAGTACTTTCAAACTTGAGGCTAAAGCTTGACAATTCTAGTGCCCACTCGACAATCCTGCCTATTGCTTCTGGATTTTGCAATATCCTCTTCAGCGGAAAGCGAGTGACAACCGTGACCTTATGTGCTTGAAAGTAATGGCGCAGCTTCCTCGAGGCCATGAGGAGGCCGAAAAGCAACTTCTGCACACCAGAGTACCTTGCCCTAGCCCCCTGTAGAAGGGAACTGACAAAGTAAACTGGGCGCTGCACCATCTTCTTCTGTTTCTCCTCCGGCAATTGTATAGATTCATCCTTGCCGGAGCCAGGGCTTGTCGGGCCAGAGCTTGTCGGGGAAGCCCCCTGCTTGTCGCTGGATTCGCTCGCCGCGGCCGCCGGCTCATCACCTGCCTCCCTCTCTGCTACTAACGCAGCACTAACCACTTGATCGGTTGCCGCCAGATATACCAGCAACTTCTCTCGTGGCTTAGGTGCAACAAGTGTTGGAGTGGAGGACAAATATCTCTTCAAGTCTTGCAGCGCAGCCTCCGCTTCCGGAGTCCACTTCATTGGACCCGCCTTTTTCAAGATTTTGAAAAACGGCAGGGCGCGTTCAGCAGACTTGGAAATGAACCGGATGAGAGCAGCAACGCAGCCTGCAAGCCTTCGCACGTCCTTGACTTGCTTCGGTGCTTCTATTTGTTCGATTGCCTCAATCTTGTCGGGGTTAGCTTCGATCCCCCTCTGAGACACAAAGAATCCGAGAAGCTTGCCGGAAGGGACTCCAAACACGCACTTCTCGGGATTCAACTTGAGATTAATCTTGCGCAGATTCGTGAAGGTTTCGTCCAAATCTTGGACCAGAGTTGCCTTGTTTCTGCTCTTGACCACTATGTCATCCATGTAAGCTTCTACATTTCTGTGCAGCTGTGGCTCAAAAGCATGACTGACTACTCTTGCAAACGTTGAACCAGCATTCTTTAGTCTGAAAGGCATCCGTACAAAGCAATACGTGCCACATGGAGTAATGAATGCGGTTTTCTCTTCATCCTCTTCTGCCATGAATATCTGGTGATATCCTGAGTATGCATCAAGGAACGAAAGCATATCGCATCCTGCGGTGGAGTCAACAATCTGATCGATGCACGGCAAGGGGAATGGATCCTTGGGACAGGCTTTGTTGACATCAGTGAAGTCAATGCAGAGCCTCCACTTCCCGTTCGCCTTGCGCACGACTACTGGATTGGCTAGCCACGTTGGATGGAGTACTCCTCGGACCAATCCCGGTGCTTCCAACTTCCTGATCTCCTTTGCTATGAACTCTTGGCGCTCTACTGCTTGCTTCCTGACTCTTTGCTTGATGGGCCGCGCGTGAGGGCATACGGCAAGGTGGTGCTCGATTACTTCCCTGGGAACACCGGGGATGTCAGATGGTTGCCACGCAAACACATCGACATTCGCCCACAGGAAAGCAACGAGCGCGCTTTCCTATTTAGGATCAAGCGTGGCACTGATGGTGAAGGTACCACTGGTGCCGTCCTTCTTGGCGGCCACCTTCTTGGTCTCCGGCGAGGTTACCTTCGCCTTCTTACACTTGCCGGTGGAGCTCGATGGTGCGCTCTCGACGGCAGCGCAGCACTCCGGGGAGGTGCGCTTGCCGGAGTGGGCATCAGGGCTGTACTTGCCGGACTTGAGTTTCTCCTTCCCCCGGGAAGCTTCAGCGGCAAGTTGCTCGCGCTCTTCTGCGGCTGCTGCTTCCCGGTAGATCTTGTCGGCGCAGATGAGGGCATCCCTCTTGTCACCTAGGACAGAAATGACACTCATCGGGCCAGCATCTTGAGCACGTTGTATGCGAAGTGAGAGGCTGCCATGAACTTGGCAAGCGCTGGTCGGCCGAGTATCCCATTGTAGGGTAATGGGATATCAGCAACATCGAAGGTGACCCTCTCTGTCCTGAAATTCAGCTCACTGCCAAACGTCACTGGCAATGTGATCTTCCCCTTGGGCTTGCTCCTTCCCGGATTTATCCCTTGAAAGGTACCAGTCTCATCGAGCTCGCTGTTGGGGATCTGGAGCTTCTTGAGCACTGTGGAGGAAATCAGGTTCAGGCCAGCCCCGCCGTCAACCAACATCTTCGTGACCTTGAGGTTGCGGATTGTTGGTGAGACCAACATCGGCAAGCACCCGAGCGCAGTGATGCGATCAGGGTGGTCTTCTACATCGAAAATGATGGGCGTGCCGGACCATTTCAGAGGCCTGCGCGCCTCGACGGACGGCTCCACTACGTTCACCTCTCGCACCCACTGCTTGAGTTGGCGGTGCGAGGCGTGCAGAGAGGCGCCGCCGTCGATGCATAGCACCTCTGTCGCCTTCTGAAACTCTTGGTCATCGGTCTCATCTTCCTCCATCTCATCCTCATCTTCGTCCTTGTCGCGGCCGCGGGGAGGCCTATCTCCTTGCCGTGGCTTTGGCTTGCCGTGGTGTCCTCCCCGGGCGGGAAGCTTCTTGCCGGATCCTCCGCCACCTCCCTGGGCTCTCTCCTTATCACGGCGCTCGTACTCGGCTTTTTGCAGCTCCGCCATCTCTTCGACTTTCTTGCAGGTTTGGAGATCGTGGCCCTTGGTGCGGTGGATCTTGCAATACCGCTTGCCGGAGCCATCCTGCTTGTCGGCGGCCACCACAGCCTCGCCAGAGTCGTCGGCCTTGGCCCTGTCGGAGCCGCCTCCGTTGCCGGAATGCTCAACAGCTAGCACATCCTTAGTCTTTCTCTTCCTGTTGTTCCGCCTCCGGTTCTTCCTTGCCGGGGCGGTATCCTCACTATCAGATCCTCCTGCTCCTGCAACCTCTCCGGGCATTTTCCTCCCCTCCTCAGCCCGTGCACACTTGTCGGCCAGAGCATAGAGCTCGCTGACGTCTCTGATCTTGCACATCGCCATCTCCTCCCTCATCCTGCGGTTACGCACGTTCTGATGGAAGGCGCTGATAACTGCGGCAGGGTGGACGTCTGGGATGTTGCGTTGCACCTGGCTGAACCTCTGTATGTACTTGCGCAGGGGCTCCCCCTCCTTCTGGACGAGCAAGTGGAGGTCACTCTCCTGGCCATGAGGCTTGTGGCCACCCGTGAAGGCGCCGACAAACTGGTGACACAGGTCCGCCCATGAAGAGATGGAACCGTCCGGCAAGTGCATGAGCCAAGATCTGACGTTGGGCTTGAGTACCAGCGGGAAGTAGTTGGCGAGGATCTTCTCATCGCGTCCTCCGGCAGCCTGCACCGCGATGGTGTAGATGCTGAGGAATTCCGATGGATGTATCCTGCCATCGTACTTCTCAGGCACGTCTGGCTTGAAGTTCTTGGTTTTGGGCCACTGGACTTGCCGCAGCTCGCGGGTGAACGCAGGGAAACCTGCCGCGTGCGGCAAGTCGCCTGGCTCTCCTAGTGCATGCACGTCGACAGTGGGCCCGGCATGCTGGTCAGATCGACGTCGCGTTTCCCTTCTGCGCTCGATGCGAGTGCGAGCGTCTTCGTGCTGCCGTTCATGGAGAACGTGGCGCTGATCGCGTCGGGTTCGCGGGTCCGACGACGCGGTGGAGTCGCCGTCGGGGTTGGTCCGACGAGCCGACGATCTTGGCCTTCGGGGCTGGGGGTGCATGGAGGTGGCCCCCCCAGCGGTCTTGTCGGCGTCGGCTTGCGCTCGGACGCCTTGCCGGGGCCTCGATGCGCTCGGTTGCCGGGGCTCGTCGCCGTTGGCGAAGGCGACGAGACTGTATATGGTCATCCTCCAGTCGTCGATCTTGTGCGGCGCCGGAGGGTAGTCTAGGAGCAGCTGGGCTCAAGCCAGCGCTTCCTCCGCTGTTTTGGGTGGTGGCGGCGACGAGCGGCGCGAGGAGCGGGATGTGCTCGGACTCCCAACTGGATTGGGAGGTGCAACACCCCGCCCTGGCGACCGTACCTCGCTCGCGCCAGCATGCGGGCGTGCATGCTGACCTCGAGCGTCTCGTGACCCGCCAGCTTGGCCTTGTTCCAACGCAAGCACGGTGCTAGGAGCGCCGGGGCGTTGTCGACCTTGCACTTCCTGGGAAGGGCGCGGTGTCTGCATGGTCGCCGATGCTTGCGGGGCCTTGTTTTTGGATCTTGTGATGACGTGAGTCCCACCGTCGGCGCCGGCTCCTCCGTCGGCATCCACTCCACCGCCCGCTTGCTCCGGCGGTGGCGGCAGAATCGATGTAGACGGAGCGCCTACCTCCGAAGGCTTCTTCTTTGGTGGCATGTTGATGAAGGCGTTGATGCAGCGCGCGCGGAGACCGGATCGGATGCTCACGACCTCGACGCACCCCCTACCTGGCGTGCCAAAGATGTCGGGGGGATTCGGCTGTCCCTCGAGCACCTATGGGGCACGGGGGGCCCCTTTCTGGTTCGGCGAGGGGGCGGAGGCCGCGCGCAGAGCGGATCGAGGTCCGGGCGCGCGCCGGGGAGATGGGCGATTTTTACCCAGCTTCGGAGCTCTCCGGAGAGATAAAACTCCTACTGCTGCCTTGTGTTCTTATTTGATCTTGCTCGAATGCGAGCGCACGGTGGTGTCGACGATCCCTACGTCCTGTGTCCCTAGATGGACCGAACCCTAGATCCACTGAACCTTAGATGAACCGAACCCTAGATGGTCCGAACCTTAGATGAACCGAACCTTAGATGAACCGAACCCTTTCTACGTGCGCATGGGCCTCCCTTTTATAGTCTAAAGGGGGCACCAACAGGTGGCAGCGTAAGAAGAGGGGGTAGAAAGGTAAAAACGCAGGTTGGTGTAACAGTGACCAACAGTGTCCCCTACCTAACTCTGGCGGCAGGGGACAAGGGCATTTAATGCCCGTCCGGTCACTCCAACAGTGCAGAGAAGCGACCATCAAGTGAGCCACCAGTTGCCACGATGGCGTCTCTGTCAGCTCCGCTTGCCGCCTGGCCCCGCATGGCTGCGTAGTGCTTCGCCACGTGCCTTTGGGATGGCCTTGTGACGACACGTTGCCGGATGTGCTGGAGTTTGGTTGGCAATCTTGCCGCGGCAAGTGCCTTGCCGCGGTCCTCCTCTTGTCGTGCCGGCAAGCTTGCCAGCCGTCGGGCCTTGCCGGGACGCGCGGGGCGCCTCGGCAAGTCCTCTGGAGGTGCCTCGGTCGGCCTTCCCGGCAAGCTCCTCTTGCCGGGGCCTTGGTTTTCTTCCCGGTAAGCTCTTCTTGCCGGGTCCTTGGTTGGCCTTCCCGGCAAGCTCCTCTTGTCGGGGCTTTTTAGCTTGAGTACTCTGTTCTTGGATGGCGTCAAAGTAGCCGCGGAGGATCTTGGCGGACGCCCGGCAAGCCCTGCCGCGGGTCGCTGCGACTGCCCGTGCACAAGTTCGGGGTACTAAGGTACCCCCCTACTTTAGTACACCGACACTAATGCTGGGGACCTTAAACATCTTGTGGGGTGGAAGATAAAATGCCCAAATGGTCTTATTATGTACTTCGTTCCAGGATTCCTTGACACACATCCTATCTATCCTAACCAAGATCTGAATTTCCATGTTCCACTTGTTCGTCAAATGTTTATACTTCACAACTCGCTTGGTGAAGCCTGTCCCCCAAAACTGCACTATAGGCTATGACACCTCGTACTTCGGAATGGATTATGGACAGTGGATGCACTAACCACATGACCGGCGATCGAAGTCTTCTGATGGATTCAACGCTGCGTCCATCAGACAAGAGTCACATCACATTTGCTGACACTGGTAAAAGCAAGGTATTGGGTCTAGGTAGAGTTGCAATATCAAGGGATCAACACATGGATAAAGTTATGCTTGTTGAGTCCCTTGGTTTCAACTTAATGTCTGTCTCAATGCTTTGTGACTTAAACATGATTGTGATATT
The DNA here is from genome assembly GCA_963921465.1 of Triticum timopheevii. Taxonomy (NCBI): domain Eukaryota; kingdom Viridiplantae; phylum Streptophyta; class Magnoliopsida; order Poales; family Poaceae; genus Triticum; species Triticum timopheevii. Next base: position 113,729,884 of record OY997266.1, on the reverse strand, counting down.
TGGAAAATATCGATGCCTTGTGCTAATGGAATCTGACAAGTCTCTAGTCTTTGAAGGGTATCAGAAAGATGATCTGTATAAGGTAGATTTCTCTGCAGGACCACAGATGGCCGTATGTGTTCTAGCAAAAGCTTCAGAATGCTGGCTTTGGCATCGAAGGCTAGGACATGCTGGCATGAAGAACTTGCACACTCTCGCAAAGAAGAAGCATGTCGTGGGCATCGAAGGCGTCAAGATCAAGAAGGACCATCTGTGTGGCACCTGCGAAGCTGGAAAGATGACCAAGGCCAAGCATCCCTCAAAGACAATCATGACTACATCTGAACCCTTCAAGCTGCTACACATGGACTTATTTGGCCCTACTCACTACTCTACTCTCACTGCTACTGCTTGCCTCTATGGTTTTGTAATTGTTGATGATTACTCTAGATATACATGGGTGCATATAATCCTCTACAAGACTGAAGTGCAGGATGTCTTCAGACGCTTTGCCAATCGTGCCATGATGAACTATGGCATCAAGATCAAGCATATCAGAAGCGACAACGGCAGTAATTTCAAGAACACCGGCCCCGACCTCTATCTGGATACTCTAGGTATCACTCATGAGTTCTCTGCTCCTTGCACACCACAGCAGAATGGCATCGCAGAGCGCAAGAACAGAACTCTCATTGTGATGGCCCGAACGATGCTTGATGAGTACAAGACTCCACGGAAGTTCTAGCATGAAGCCATTGACACTGCTTGCCACATCATCAACCGTGTTTATCTTCACAAGCTTCTGAAGAATACATCCTATGAACTCCTAACTGGTAAGAAGCCAAATGTAAGCTACTTCAGAGTATTTGGTGCTAGGTGCTGGATCAAGGATCCACATCACACGTCAAAATTTGCACCGAAAGCACATGAAGGTTTTATGCTAGGTTATGGAAAGGATTCGCACTCCTACAGAGTATTCAACCTCTTTCACTATAAAGTGGTTGAAACTGTGGATATGCGGTTCGATGAGACTAACAGCTCGCAAAGAGAGCACCTTCCAAATGTGCTAGATGAAGTACCTCCAAGTGAATCAATCAAGCAGATGGGAATTGGAGAGATCATCCCTTCTAAGAATCAGAATGAAGAAGATATTATCATTTATGCACCTAATCAACCTAAAGACAATGCTCAGCCTAAAGACAATCCCCCAAATGAGGACATTTATCAGCAAGAGCCAAATCTTCGTCCTGTTCAACCTCGTGTTGCAAACGAAGTTCAGATTGAGAAGATAATTGACAGCTTGAATGCACCTGGTCCACTCACTCTCTCAAAAGCAACTCAAAGAGCAACACAGCTAACTAATTTCTGTGGGCATTTTGCATTCGTCTCAATCTCTGAACCCAAGAAAGTCGATGAAGCCTTCATGGAACCTGAATGGATTCAAGCTATGCAAGAAGAGCTTCAACAATTTGATTTGAATAATGTGTGGGAATTAGTCAAGCGTCCTGATCCTCGGAAGCACAATTTCATTGGCACCAAATGGATATATCGCAACAAGCAAGATGAGCATGGTCAAGTGGTCAAAAACAAGGCTCGTCTCATTGCACAAGGTTACACTCAAGTGGAAAGAATTGACTTTGATGAAACATTTGCTCCGGTGGCAACGCTTGAAGCCATTCGCATACTGCTGGCCCGTGCAAATCATCACAACATCCTTCTATATCAAATGGATGTGAAGAGTGCTTTTCTCAATGGAAAGATAGAAGAAGAAGTATATGTCACACAACCTCCTGGCTTTGAAGATCCAAAACATCCTGATATGGTATACAAGCTCAACAAGGCACTGTATGCCCTCAAACAAGCCCCTCGTGCTTGGTATGATACGCTCAAAGACTTCCTGAATAGCAAGGCTTCAAACCTGGTTCACTAGATCCTACACTCTTCACGAAGACATATGATGGTGAACTGTTCGTGTGTCAAATCTATGTGGATGACATTATCTTCGGCTGCACCAACAAGAAATACAGTGATGAGTTTGGTCACATGATGCAAGAGCAATATCAGATGTCCATGATGGGCGAGCTGAAGTTCTTTTTGGGTCTCCAAATCCGTCATGACATCTTCATATATCAAGAAAAATACCTCAAAGATTGCTTGAAGAAGTTTGGAATAAAGACTGCAAAGGATACACGACACCAATCCAACCAAAAGTCATCTGGGTCCCGACGGCAATGGTAAAGAGTTCGATCAAAAGGTATACCGCTCCATGATTGGTTCTTTGCTTTATTTATGTGCATCTAGGCCAGATATAATGCTTAGTGTTTGCATTTGTGTTCGATTTCAAGAGGCACCAACGGAATTGCATCACTTAGCTGTGAAGCGAATTCTTCGATATTTGGCTTACACCCCAACATTAGGATTATGGTATCCAAAGGGCTCAGAGTTTGATCTAGTTGGATTCTCAGATGTTGATTATGCTGGTGACAAGGTTGATCGTCAATCCACACCAGTCACATGTCAGTTTCTGGGACGATCTCTTGTCTGTTGGTCTTCAAAGAAGCAGAACTATGTATCTCTCTCCACTGCTGAATCCGAATACATTGCTGATGGATATTGTTGTGCTCAGCTTCTCTGGACGAAGCAAACTCTCAAGGACTATGGTATCCATATGAAGAATGTGCCTCTCTACTGCGACAATGAGAGTGCCATCAAGATTGCCAACAACCCAGTTCTGCACTCGAAGACAAAGCACATTGAAATTCGTCATCACTTTCTCAGAGATCATGTTATGAAGGAAGATATTGATATCATTCACGTCAAGACAGAAGAGCAGTTGGCTGATATCTTCACAAAGCCCTTGGATGAGAAAAGGTTTTGCAAGTTGCGGTGTGAGCTAAATATCTTGGAATCCTCAAATGTCCTATGATTAGGCACACATCCTAACACCTATGCATTTTGATGACTTAGATGTGCAACACAGGAACTAATGTATATCTTCAATCAATGAAGACATACACTCTAAGTGTGAATACATTAATGCGGAATTTGACTTCGGAGCACCATGAAAATTGTGCGCCATGTCTGGGTCTAATACTTCCTATACGGTGGGTAACGCGACCACCAAATTTGGTTTGAAGTGTTTCTCTTGGCGTCATATTTGCAAAGTCTTCATATTTAATTTATCTTCATCCCTGGCTTATATTCAAGTTTCTCTACATTTGGTTGATGTGGCCTTATACTAGTTATATACATATTTGTGTTTTGTCCTCTACAACATTCACTTATAGCTATGACTTCGTGTTGAAACTTTTGATCTAAGTGAATGTGATTAGACCCTAACCTATCTACGCTTCTACCTCAACTCTATCTATCCAAATCATATGCATTCTATTGAAAACTGTCGATTGTCTTCACTTAGACCTTGTCTGCTGAAGTCAATCTGACAAACATTTATATATGTTTTTAATGCTATATCCTTTTTCCTGAAAGCCGGAGAATTCGAAACGACCACCCCGACAATCCAGGCGTGCGTGGGAACATGGAACAACTTCCAAGGTGTTGCATGCTTGCCACGTGCCCTTCAGATGTGAACCGCCAGGGGCACCTATGTAATTGTGTTGTGCCATCCCTTTCCTTCTAAATACCCATCACATCTCGGTCAAAAAATTCTTCTTCCACCTCGCCACCTCTCGCAAACCCTAACACCTCTGCTAGCTCTCGACGACGCCGGCGACGACGCGCTTAGCAGCCGCGACTTCTCCGACGCCGTCCTCACGCTGGCCGTGGACCTTGTCCTCTCCGCTGTCGCCGTAGGTGTCCTTTATCGACAATTTAGGGCATGGAAGATAGAAATGCTCGGCCTCCAACTTCGCTCCATCTAGCAGTTCTTCGTGTGGTAATTAAAATTCACCTTTTTATCGTCTTTTCGATCTGATAGATTCATCCTTCCTTACCAAAAGTAGTTTCTAGATCTCCAACGATGAATCTATCCCTTTCTGCATCTCATAGTTGCCTAGTCTGTTCACTTATTCTTCTCTACAAGTTAGATTCCTCACTTGTACTTATTTTGGATTCGTACAAATCTGGAACCAACTCTCATCAAATAAGTGAATGTCTTCGTGTTATGAGGTCAATGTGTTCAAACTGATTTAATTTCAAAATCTTCTGAGAATGCATATGACCTCTTCCCCTTCCCTCACACCTCTAATGCTGTCACAGGTACATGTCCGTGGGAGAATCCCTTGGTTCTCATAGTCTGCATTCGTTTGCAGAATTCTTACAGAGTCACATCAATTCTCCTAAAGCCAGTTCTTGTCTGACCAGCCATCGGAAGCCCTTGCAAGTACTGAAGCCTTTCAGATTAAGCTTCATGGCCACTGACTAGTCAGCAAGAAAGGGTGGCAGACAGCGTCGTTGGAACACTTCCAAGGATTAGCCTCCAGATTTGCATGAGCTGTACAAAACAGACCCAGAGGAAACGTATAGAGGACGCAAGAATCGAATCCAATGGATTCGAAGATATTGGGCAGAGGAATGGTTCAAGTACCGATTCGTCATAGAAGAGTATGCAGAGAAGAATGCCATCAAGGGACCCTGGGGTGATATTCTGTACAAAACTCTTTCTCCCAGGACCATGGATTAAGCTCTTGAGCAAGGTTTCTATCCATGCATGGTGCGCGGACCACAATCAGAGAATGCTGACCCTTCTTCTCTGCTATCGTGTCGTGAAGACAATCTGTTCAAGCGCAACTACCAGTTCGCCAAAGACTCTGCTGTAAAGAACAAGAAGGAATTCGGACTTGACTTCAACCCAGGTCCATCTGCTCCTCGGGAAGATGGAACTCGTGAAGCCAATGAAAACAGGATCGGCCCCTTCTACAACCTAGCAGGCCTCATCACACACATTGCCGTCCAAGGTGCAAAAGTGGATCATTCTAGTGATGATGCTGACACTGATGATGCATTAGCTCCTCCTCCTAAGCCGCAGAAGCTAAAGATAGCTAAGGCTTCAAAACCAACTACTGCACCAAAAGCTTCTCGAGTGAATCCATTGGCAACTGCCCCTCCTGCTCCAAGTAACACTTCTGAAGATCTTTCTCACATCTCCAAGAAGCACGAGAAGACTCAGAAGAAAGATGTTCAAAGTTCTGGGCAAGCCCTAACACCTGCTGCCGTTCTGAGGAACGAGACTGAAGCCATTGATCTGTCATCAGACGATGAGTGCGGTGATGATGCTCCTGAGCAGCTGATTAAGAGCAAGCAAGAGGCGGAGATCTTTAATGATCTGCCCCTCTTCGATGTGAATATTTTGGACAACATCATTGATGATTGGTTTGACAACCCCAATCTCAGCTTTGATGATCTTCAGCTCCCGATTGGCATCAGCATCGCCTTCCAAGGTGCAATTACTCCTGAGCTGGCTCTGGCTCAGCGAATTGTTGAATTGAAGAACAAGATTGACTATGAGAAAGAGCAGTTCAAGAAGCATGTGGCCAAGCTCAGCGTGGCTGATGTTCAAAACTTCAAGGTGATGTTGCATGACCTCAAGGAGGAGTTTCGCAAGAAGCGCGCAGAAGCCAAAGGTTCAAGAGAGCGCATGACGAATCTTGCTGCCAAGTGTGTTCAAGCTTACAATGAAGCTGAGAAGCGCAAGGCACTTGGGCGTCCTGGCATCGACCCCAAGCTGGCAGCCAAGAAGAAGAAGAAGAAGCCTACTGTGCCCCAATCTGAAGCACCAAGGCGGGAAGAACCTCACATTGTCTTCCCTGCCAGCATGACAGGCTCGGAGCCTAAGGTCCCCACAGTGGCTTCAGAATAGAAGAAAACCAAGGCAGCTGAAGCCGAAGCCAGAAAGCGCAAAATCAAGAACACCACTAATGATGCACCGCCCACCAAGAAGAGAAAGACTAAGAAGAGAGATCGGGCTGCTCCCAAAGAGCCCCTTGTTGTCGAGCCCATTGCTTTTGCTCATCCTGCTCCTGAAAATCAAGAGCGTCAGTTGATCGTTCACGAGTCTGCTTCCACAGAGGCTCCTGAAGCTGAAGAAGATCCAGCCGTTAACCCCATCACAGCTGAAGACATTGGTCCCCTAGACAATGTAGAAGATGATGAAGTCCTTCGTCAGATTGAGCGCCCAACGGTATCATCGCCTGTTCTCACGAACAACAAGCTCATCAGTATTGGTCTTCCTTTGACGCCAATCTCCCAGGATGCCTCATGGGCTGATCACCCCCAACCACCAACACCAAGTCAAGACTCACCAAGTACACCCCGTCCTTCACCAGCGCAAGTCACCAGCCCAATAGTGAATGACGACAACTACATGGAGACTACACCGTCACCAAAAGCGTCGCCCGTGTTCCAACAGCTTCACAAAGGCCTAAGGCCATCAGTCTCCATGACAACCATCATAAAGGAAGATTCAAACCAATCCAGCTCAGTGGCACGTCAAGTGTTCCCTGAAGAAAATCTCTCTGTGACGGTTCCCTTGTCCGAAGCCAATGTTGCTGAAGACAATCCGGCTGCATCAGCTGATGAAAGACAAGAAGAAGAGCGTGTTGCTACTCCCCCTACAAACCAAGAAGTTGTTCTCGAGGAGAACGTGTGAGTGCCCGACCCTCCAGCTACTCAAGTGGAGGTTGAAAATCTTGAGGCGGCCACCAACAACACTACTAGAGCCAATGACGTTGTCATGGCTGAAGACAATGTGGCGCCCGCAATGAACACTGTGCGTGAAGCGAATGAAGCACCTGCAACAAATGTGCAGTCTGACGCCCTTGCAAATGCTACTGCTCCAGTTCCGCCACCAAGGCCCCATACAATTGAGCAAGCATTCTACCAAGGCGAGCTTGTCACTGTCAGATGGCCAATTCTGGTTCCTCCGCCTGCTCCCGGACCTCAGTTTGACTATCATGTGGAGCACAGGCCTCAGGTTCAGACGCCAAAACCAAGGCGGCCAAGGTTTCCAGGTACGACATCTGCACCAGGATAGTTCAATGTCAATGGCTTCATTGCACACAACACCTTCTTCGATAAAGCCAAGAACCCATATTCCAAGCCAAGAATATCATCTGATTGGTTCTGGAGTTATCAGCAGCGCTGTTACTACTCATGTGTTCTATACAATCAAGAGCGCATATTTCCTCATATGCATCTAGATTCCGAAGCCATTGCTGAGCATGATGAAGCCCGAGCCCAACATGAGCCAAATGCTGAGCATGATGAAGCCACTTCCCCAGGATGCTGAATATCCCAAGGAATTCCTTGTTGAAGACCTAGAGTATCTTCCCCGCACCATCTATCACATTATCAGGCGAACTCTATGGACCATCAAAGGACATTCTTCCTCAGCCAAGCTAGAAGGCGCAATGAATACATTGGTCTTCTATATTTTCAATGGCATCAGCTTCAATGCTCGGGATTTCTTCATTCGCCAATTTGCTGCATCTGGCTCTGACATATTTGGTCTGAAATTCTATGCTCCTTGGATTATGCGACTGATCAAGCTTCACTCTGCTGTTGACTATCATCCCTCTACGCGCAATCATCTCATATTTCTGCCAGAGGTTGATATGTCCGTCGAAGCCATCCACCCAGAGCCTACCAAGGAAGCACTATATCTTCACAATGCACATCATCAGAGTTTCTCCCAGCATGTTGAGGGTGTTCAGGCTGCTTCTCATGTTTATCCTCTGGCCGGCAACACTCGCCGTGCACGCACTGAAGCCACAGAAAGCACTATTGCTCCAAGGCCTCGGAAGCGATCTCGTGTGCTCAATGACTGAGAGCTTCTCGTAGCCTTGCATCAGAAACATGACAAGCATCACTACTGGATAAAGCGTCAAATGCAAAGCCTCTTGGTGGATGTCAATCGCGTTCGCAAATTTGCCACCAAGAATGCCTTTGTCACTCATGAAACCTGTCGGAGGTCTTGGAAGAGTCTACCATTGCTCAGTGCTGAAGCTGATCTTCAAGACGATGGCTTCACCTAGAGATTCAAGTTCGACTCCACTCCTCCCAGGAATGCTTTCTTGCATTGAATCCTGTCTCTTGAAGATTTAGAGTACTCCTCCGTAGCGACTGTAAATGCCAGAGTCCTTGATGACGCCAAGGATGCTACTTCACCACCTCCAACCTCAACGCGTCTCGACACTACACCAAGTTCTTCTGCACCACCAAACCTCAATGACGACCCTGCTGCTTCACCTACTAATCACGGGGACGCGTAGAGACTATGTCTTCAAACCTTTTTGGTCCTTACTGACAAAAGGGGGAGAAGCATATGTTGATAGTCTTCAAGCGGGTCCACATGGGTGGTTGCTATACTTTTGCCTAGTGCTTACAACTCTCTCTTTTGATACATTTGGTTCTTTGAGTTGTAACACTTAAACTTGATGGCCGTCTGCTACTTTTCTGCTATTCTGTGATGCGACGATAAATTCTGCATGTGCGATGATAAATCCCGCATGAAGTCATTTCGCAGACGTCCATTTTTCATTATTGTCGGTGTACTAAAGTAGGGGGGTACCTTAGTACCCCGAACTTGTGCACGGGCAGTCGCAGCAACCCGCGGCAAGGCTTGCCGGGCGTCCGCCAAGATCCTCCATGGCTACTTTGATGCCATTCAAGATCGAAGTACTCAAACCAAGGCCCCGGCAAGAGGAGCTTGCCGGGAAGGCCAACCAAGGTCCCGGCAAGAGAAGCTGGCCGGGAAGAAAACAAAAGCCCCGGCAAGAGGAGCTTGCCGAGAAGGCCGACCAAGGCATCTCCAGAAGACTTGCCGCGGCGCCCCGCGCGCCCCGGCAAGGCCCGACGGCCGGCAAGCTTGCCGGCACGACAAGAGAAGGGCCGTGGCAAGGCACTTGCCGCGGCAAGGCGGCCACCCAGAATCCAGCGCATCTGGCGACGTGTCACCCCAGGGCCGCCCCTGGGGCACGTGGCGGGGCGTTGCGTAGCCATGCAGAGCAAGGTGGCAAGCGGAGCTGGCAGAGACGCCATCGTGGCAACCGGTGGCTCACCTAGCGGTCGTTCCTTTGCACTATTTGGGCGACCGGACGGGCATTCAATGCCCCTGTCCCCTGCTGTCAGAGTTAGGTAGGGGACACTATTGGTCACTGTTACACCAACCTGCGTTTTTACCTTTCTACCCCCTCTTCTTACGCTGCCACCTGTTGGTGCCCCCTTCAGACTATAAAAGGGAGGCCCATGCGCACGTAGAGAGGGTTCGGTCCATTCGACACACACAGAGGGTTCGGTCCATTGGACACAGGCAACACCACCATACGCTCGGACACTCGAGCAAGATCAAATACGAACACAAAGCAGCAGTAGGAGTTTTATCTCTCCGAAGAGCTCCGAAGCTAGGTAAAAATCGCCCGTCTCCCCAGCGCGCGCCCGGACCTCGATCTGCTCTCCGCGCGGCCTCCGCCCCCTTGCCGGACTAGAAGGGGCCCCCCGTGCCCCATAGGTGCTCGTGGCCACAGAGAGATACGCCCCGGCAATTATGCATGTCATTATTCCTGTATATCTGTTCATGCATGATGTATTGTCTTCATATGGTGAAGAGGATCTCCACAAGTACAATGTCACATCCCTTGTTCTGACGGTGCCTAGTGCATGCATTAGAGTGTTGCATCATGTTTAAATTCTTTTGAAACTTGAAATAGGGATGCTTAAACCCTAGCACCAAATGAATTCAACTAGGGTCAAAATAAAATCTTTTTCATTAAACCCAAAATGCCCTCTAAAAATGTTCAACATTTCTGGTTTGAGGTGAAAGCATCTACCAAAAATGATTTATATTTTTGCAGGACATATTGGGCTCTAAATTAAATCATACTCTATTTGCATTTGGGAATTTAAACACTATAAAATATTTTAAATGCTCAAATAATCATAAACTAAAATGTTTACTGTTTGATATATTCTAAACAGTAGCCATGATTAGTTTCATGATTTTTGGATCTGTTTAGGTATTTTTAATGAAGCCACAAAGTTACAGAATTAATAGAAAACAGAAATAAAGGAGAGAGAGAGAACTTACCGGCTTCCCTACGCAGCCACCTGGCGGCCCAAGTGGCCGGCCCAGCCCACTGGCCTGGCATTGTTGGCCAGCCCACCAGGAGCCCCACCGTCTTCAACCTCTGCCAGTAGGCAGAGGCGTGTCGACGCGCGCGCGCCCGAGGCCTCCACCTCCTGCTTGCTTGCCGCCTCTCCCCGACGCGCCTGGAGGCGCCACGCAGCCCCCCTGGACCCCCCTCAACCGCTGTCCTCTCTCCCTGCCTCGCGCTCTCTCGCTCTCTCTCCCAAAGCCGAGCGGAGCCGTCGCCGCCGCTCGTCGTTGCCGCGGCCACAGCCACCCCCTCGCTCCCTCTACGCATCCCTGAGCTCCGCCCTGACCCCGTGGAGCTACACACCCGACGCACGCGACCAGAGGAGGCCCCAGTCGACCGGAGCGTCGTCGTCTTCATCTCCGGTGCCCGGAGATCACCGTCGTCAATTCGACGTTGCAGAAGCTTCCCCGAGCCCACCGAGCTTCTCTCCCGACCCCTTGTGAGCTCCTACGCCTTTCCCCTCTCTCCCCGTAGTCTAACTCGCCCTCTAGCACTAGCGCTGCCGCGCCCGAGAGCTTGCTGCCGCCGTCCATGACGCCGCCGCGGCCACGGCCGCTGCCGCTCGCGCCCGAGCCCATCAGCACACTCAGCACACCCCCAGAAGCCGAGCGCACCCACCAGATCCTCCTCCCGTCCGCAGTGCCAAACCTCGACGCCGACTTAGTTCCTGGCCACACCGGCTCCAACCAGTGGCACCACTAGATGCGGCGCACTCCCAGGAGTCGAGCAAGCCTAACCGCGCGTTGAACCATCATCGGAGGGCGATTTCCGAAGATCTCCGCCGCGGTTTGTGTCACCGGCGGCTAAACGCCGGTGGGATGACGTGGCTACGTCATTAGCTGCTAATGACCCCACTAATCAACCCCTTAAGCCACTGCCACGTGGGCCCGTGCGCCTGTTTAGTTTAGATTAATTTTCCTGTTTAGTTTAGATTAACCCAGTGGGACCCACGCATCAGCTTTGACCTCGCTGACATGGCTGTTGACTGGCCCCACATGTCATGTTGACTTCGCTGACGTGGGCGTTGACCGGACCCCACTGGTCAGGTTTGACCTGGTCGATGCCTTTGACCTGCTGACGTCATCCTGACGCAGTGCTGACGCATTAATTCAATTACTGGAATTATTCTTATATAGGAAATTCCAGAAAATAACCAAAACTTCTAAAACTCATATAAATTCAACCGTAACTCCAAATGAGATAAATTATATATGAAAAATGATCAGAAAAATCCAATCTATCCATCTGCACTGGTTTCATGCATGTTAGAAAACTTAACACTGCTGTTTAGATTAAACAAGTTAATGCACCTTTATGACTTCATATAATGGGTTTGCATTTGAATATTTGGTTCAAATGGACTCATTTCAATCTGTTCTAGCTTGCATTAGCCCAAAACACATTCATATTGCCATGTCATAACATGCATCATATTGTGCATTGCATTGATTGTGTTCTTCCTTGTTTGTCGGTGTTTGTTCCCTCTCGATAGACGTGACTCCGACGATGAGATCGATGACACCGATGAAGAACTATACTATCTTCAGATGTGCCAGGCAAGAAAAACCCCCTTGTTCATTCTGATACAATCCTACTCTCTCGCCCCTGCTCTCTTTTACTGCATTAGTACAACAACGAATCATTTGTTACCTGCTGCGGTAGCTGAACCCCTTTATCCTTTGCATGACCTGTCATTCCACAATAAATAGATGAAACCCACTAGCATGAGTAGGAGTTGTTTGAGCCCTGATGTGCCTACTCATTCATGCTTGTTTGTCATGCCTGCTATTGCTTAGAGTTGTGTCAGGTCTGATTCATCGAGGATGAATCGAGGTGTGTGAACATGTCGTACTGTGTGTGTGTGAGCTAAAAGTGTGAACACGATTTGGTAAAGGTAGCGGTGAGAGGCCATGTAGGAGTACATGGTGGGTTGTCTCATTAGAGCCGTCCTCAGGAACTGAGTTCTGTGTTTGTGATGCATGATACAGTTACTACCATGCATTGGGCCCGAAACCAATGGAACCTCTCAGCTTCTTAATCACCCTTGTCCTCTGTCCAGGAGTTGCAAGTAGTTTCTGGTGTTTGTAGTATGCTGGAGGCCGTGCGTAGTGCTGACCGTAGGGGTGGGCTGTGATGCGGTAGGCACGTGGCACGGTGTACCGGGCGCCCGTTTGGTGTCTCGGGAACCCTGCTCACATCGTTTGGGGTTGTGAGCGAAACTTCGGCCGGATCTCCTCATGGATGGAACCCAAATAGGCGATAAACCTGGACTAGGGACTTGAGTGTTTAGGTAGGTCGTGGCCGACACCCTCGTTGGGCTTCCGCTTGAAGGTTGCCGAGTACATGTCGTGTAAACGGCGGTAAGTGGTGAGAGCGTGTGTGAAGAAGTACACCCCTGCAGGGTTAACATCATCTATTCGAATAGTCGTGTCTGCGGAAAAGGACTTCTGGGTTGCCTATAACAGTTCATAGAAAAGTGAAAGTGGATACTCTAAAATACGCAAGATAAGCGTGAGTGCTATGGATGGCGTTCTCGTAGGGAGCCGGGAGCGGATCCATAGTGGTATATTGATAGGGTGAATATGTGGACTCGTGTGCGCCACCTCAAAAGAGTTACTTGCAGTCGTAGTTCAGGATAGCCACCGAGTCAAAGCTGGCTTGCTGCAGTTAAACCCCACCATCCCCTTTATTGATAATGATGCATATGTAGTTAGTTCTGATGTAAGTCTTGCTGGGTACATTTGTACTCACGTTTGCCTATTTTATGTTTTTGCAGCGAGACTTCAGTCTCGCTAGTAGTTCCACGTGGACTTCAACGTTTAGCTTGTTACCTCAGCTACGATCTTGTGCCCTCGGTAGGATCTAGTAGATAGTCAGGCTTCTAAGCCTTTTTCATTTGTAGATGTCTGTACTCAGACATGTTAGCTTCCGCTTGTGCTTTGACTTGTATGCTCTGAATCTTGGGTCGTGAGACCTGAGGGAGTCCTGGACTAGGGGTGTCCGGACAACCGGACTATCATCGTCCGCCGAACTCCAAGACTACGAAGATACAAGATTGAAGACTCCGTCCCGTGTCCGGATGGGACTTTCGTTGGCGTGGAAGGCAAGCTTGGCGATACGGATATGTAGATCTCCTACCATTGTAACCGACTCTGTGTAACCCTAGCCTCCTCCGGTGTCTATATAAACCGGAGGGCTTTAGTCCGTAGGACACAACATACATTACAACAATCATACCATAGGCTAGCTTTAGGGTTTAGCCTCCTTGAACTCGTGGTAGATCCACTCTTGTACTACCCATATCATCAATATTAATCAAGAAGGACGTAGGGTTTTACCTCCATCGAGAGGGCCCGAACCTGGGTAAAACATCGTGTCCCTCGTCTCCTGTTACCATCCGCCTAGACGCACAGTTCGGGACCCCCTACCCGAGATCTGCCGGTTTTGACACCGACATTGGTGCTTTCATTGAGAGTTCCTCTGTGTCGTCACCGATAGGCTTGATGGCATCTGCAACCAACGACGTTGTCCCGGGTGAGACTTTTCTCCCCGGACGGATCTTCGTATTCGGCAGCTTCGCACTGCGGGCTAATTCGCTTGGCCATCTGGAGCAGATCGAAAGCTACGCCCCTGGCCGTCAGGTCAGATTCGGAAGCCTAAGCTTCATGGCCGATGTCCGCGGAGACTTGATCTTCGACGGACCCGAGCCACAGCCGAGCGCGCCGCACTCTTGCGACGGGTATGATCTAACTCTGCCGCCGAACAGTGCCTTGGTGGCCGCACGCGAATCCGCTCTGCCTATTAGACCGGAGCCGATTGCCCAGATAGAGGACCGGTGGATGGACACCGCCTCGGGGGCTTCAACTACCGCGGCGATGGAGCCAAACACTAATCCTGTCCCGCGCAAAGCTCGTGATCCCGAGGTGCCGGACTCCCTGCCGGACTCCGAACCTCCCGCGCCCCTACCAACCAAATCGGATTGGGGGCCAGTTATGGAATTCACCGCCACGGACACCTTCCAATACTCGCCTTTTGGCGACATCCCGAATTCACTAAAGCATCTCTCGTTATCAGGAGAGCCCTGGCCGGACTATGGCCAGGATGGTTGGGATACGGGCGACGAAAAAATTCAGAGCCCACCCACCACCCACTTTGTAGCCACTGTCGACGACTTAACCGACATGCTGGACTATGACTCTGAAGACATCGACGCTATAGACGATGACGCCGGAGACGAACAAGAAACAGCGCCTATAGGGCACGCGAGGACCACCTCGTCATACGACATATACATGGTGGATACCCCAAAAGAGAGCAATAACGAGGACCAACGGGCCGCGGCAGAGGATAACCCCGCCGATAAACAACCAAAACGGCGGCGCAGACGCCGCCCTAAGCCCCGCCTCGACAACAACAACACTCCCAAGGACCACGCATTACAGCAGGGCACAAAAGTGGACGACGAGCATGTAGATAAGCAACCGTCCGAACAGGACGAGTCAGATAATCAGTCCAGGCCCGGCGAAAACGATGGTTCGGACGATCTTACACCGGACACGCTGCCGGAAGGTAAAAACCTTCGGAAAAGACTCGTCAACACTGCAAGAAGCTTGAAGAAAGAAAAACGGAAGCTCAAAACAGTGGAAGACACACTCAGAATGAGGTGGAGCAAAGTACTCAAAACCGCGGATAAATACGGCAATGGCCACCAATCAAAGAGCTACCCGAAGCGCAAGCTGCTACCAGAATTCGACGACGAGGCCATAGAGCCCCCACAGTCAAAAAATAAAACGGCTACCTGGTTGGATAGACGGCCGGATGACAGGCCAAATTCTGAAAGCGGCGCCACACATAAACCAACCAACGAACTTGGAAGGACAGATGGCCCAGCCAGGTCCATCTACGGGCCAAATAAGAAGGCCCCAGGAAGCAAGGGAACACATCAAGTGTCCGAAGATAGCGGCACACCCAAATACAGGGGCGCCGCACACCCGCTATGTTTCACCAATGAGGTGCTGGACCATGAATTCCCAGCAGGATTTAAACCAATAAATATAGAGGCCTACGATGGAACAACAGACCCTGGAGTCTGGATAGAAGATTATATACTACATATACACATGGCCAGAGGAGATGACCTCCACGCCATAAAATACCTACCCCTCAAGCTCAAAGGGCCAGCCCGTCATTGGCTTAAAAGCCTCCCAGAAAATACTGTTGGAAGTTGGGAAGAGCTCGAGGACACGTCTAGAGCAAATTTTCAAGGGACTTATGTCTGCCCTCCGGACGCAGATGATCTAAGTCATATAACTCAACAACCCGGAGAGTCAGCACAGAAATTCTGGAACAGGTTTCTCACCAAAAAGAACCAAATAGTCGACTGTCCGGACGTCGAAGCCTTAGTAGCTTTTAAACACAATGTCCGAGACGAATGGCTTGCCAGGCACCTCGGCCAAGAGAAACCGAGGACAATGTCCGCACTAACAAGCCTCATGACCCACTTCTGTGCGGGAGAGGATAGCTGGCTAGCAAGATGCAGCACCAGCGACCCAAGTACATCCGAGATAAGAGATGGAAACGGAAAATCACGGCGCAGAAACGAGCAGCACCGGAATAAAGAGAAAAGCCCAAAGAGCACGGCAGTCAACGCCGGATTCAAAAGCTCGCGGCCAAACAACAAAACACCGCCTCTTAAGGATGACAGCGATGAGTTGTCCAAGTTAAACAAGATTTTGGGTCGGATATGTCAGATCCACAGTACCCCCGCAAGGCCTGCAAACCACACCCACAGGGATTGTTGGGTTTTCAAACAGTCCGGCCGACTAAACGCCGAACACAAGGGGCTCGACGCGTCAAGCGAAGAAGATAAACCCCACCAGCAGAGCACCGGAAAACAAAAGACTTTCCCACAAGAGGTCAAAGCAGTAAACTCACTTCATGTGATAATACGGAAAAATAGTGCGACACTTCCTAAAAAGAGCCTCGCACGGTCCAACCCAGCAGACCATAGAGATTGGACCTCAAAACCAATCACTTTCGACCACCTGGACTATTCCAGAAGCGTTTGAAATGCGGGACGGACTGCCCTGATATTGAATCCCATAATCGACGGATTACAATTTACTAAAGTCCTAATGGACGGAGGCAGCGACTTAAACCTGCTGTTTTCAAACACAATCCGCAAGATAGGGATAGACCCTACCAAAATTGGACACAGCCGCACTTCCTTCATAGGAGTGACGCCAGGCCCTTATGCCAAGTGCACAGGCTCCCTATTACTAGAAGTCGTGTTCGAATCACCGAGCAATTTTCGGCGCGAAAAACTAATTTTTCATATCGTCCCATTTAAAAGTGGATATTAAGCACTCTTGGGACGAAAGGCTTTTGTCCGTTTCAACGTCATACCGCATTACGCGTCTCTTACACTCAAGATGCCCGGTCCCCGAGGCATCATTTCAGTGCGAGGGTCACTTGAAGACCCCGGACACGGATAGACGAGTCCGGCATTGGTTGGCTAGGGGCTCCCTAGCCGCACAACCCTTGACAAGGGGCTGCGCGCACAAAGAATCGCGAGTTCATACGAATCCCGCTTTACTTATTTATGTTTCTTCTTTCACACATACCTTTTTTCTTCTCCTTTTTTTCACACGAATTGTTTCCAAACTAAGCGTTCCTCTCTTTTTACAGATGAACAACGTGCATACCCGTCCAGGATAACGGCACAACGGAGACACGGGCGCAGACGTGCAGTAGGGACCCGTTGCGAGGATTCTTTTCAGATTAAGACCCTGCGTAAACCTTTTTTACTGTCTCTTGTTGTTATTCTCCCTTGGTTTCTTCCTATAACCAAAGCAGAGCCTGACGTTTTGGCATCGGCCGCGTCAGAAGACCATGCCCGTACCTGGACACTAGGGGCTTAGGGCATTATTCTGCCCATTATCATAAAGACCGAACACCTTAGGGAGTGTTCGGCGTCTCGAGTTAGGCATTATATGCATCAGCTCCGAATCATGTCTTTGGTCAAATGTTGGGTTTGCCCGGCTCCTGTGTTTTGCTGCCTTACGTTCCGTATCATCGGCTAACGCGGCACCAGGAGAACTACTGCGATTGTGCCCCTGTTCGGCTGGGCGAGCACCTTAGTAGAGAAAGCCGAAAACTGACTGTCATGATATAGCGGGAGATTGGTCAACCACTCGATCGACTACCGGAATGTTTAGAATTCCCTGCTTTGACGAAGGACCGTTTCCCGGTCAGGCACACACGCGCCCCGAAATCGGAGAAGTGCGGTGCCCCCAGGGGCTATATCATAGCCCCACCCTCGAACTCCACTGGCTAAGTGAAAGCGATAAAGCATTATAGTCTGGATTGCCTCGTTTGCTATGCTACCACCTCCTAAACAGGACCGAGACGTCGGATTAAGTGTGAACACGCGCTATTTTTGTGAACACCCCCGCACCTTGTGCGTGGGGGCTGAAGCCGAAGACTGCAATCTTTCAGGTTATACAAATGTATACGTAAACGGCTGCTCAGGAGAAGTTTCACTACTTGGGACGCACAAGTATAAAAAGCAGTTATAGCATAATCATCGTTTTACAAGCTAAAACGTTCATTTGAACGTGACATTTTTTGAGCACTGCGACTCTATTACACGAGTGCCACGCATAACTTCCCCGAAATAGTGCTCGGCGGGGAGCCGGCTTTCATCCGAACCCTGGGCGGCAACAGCGGTGGCATCCATCTCTGTCCAATGTGCCTTCACACGGGAAGAGCCATCCGCGCGCCCTTGATGCAGGCCGACCGCTTCATCTCCTTGATATGCGGCACCGCTCCAAGGAATTGCTGCAGTAAGCCGAAGTAGCTCGTCGCCTTGGGCCTCTCTGGCCAAACATGAGCCACGATGTCAGTCATGGCAAGTCCGGATAATCTATTCAGCTCGGCCCATTCGGCCAACTGGTCGGTCAACGGAAGTGAGCGATCCGGACTATGGAATTAAGACCAAAATAGCTCTTCTGTCTTGTGATCCTTCTGGCTCCGGAAGTGCTCAACGGCATCAGCCGCACTTCCCGCTAAGTCCATATACGGATCCTCCGGACTCCACAGCCGATCAAATTGAGCATACTTTTGATCCATAAACCGGCGACGCAGCAGATAAGGCTCGCCAGCCATAATATCTCCGGCCTGGCGCAGCTCCTCCCTCATGGCCCGCATTGCCGAGCGGGCATCCTTGGCCTCGGTAGTGGCCTTCTTCAGGTCTTCCCACTCCGATAAGCGCTCCTTTTCAAGAGCCTCATTGCGGTCGGTAGCATCTTTTACTTTCACGGCCAATTGGGCCACCTCTTCCCTGCTTAGGCAGTGAGCAGCCCTTTCGGCTTTCAACTCCTCGGCCGCCCTCGAGGTAGCCGCGTAACTCCTTCGGGCTTTCTCATTAGCAGGAGCAAGTTCGGCCCGAAGGATCTCCACAGCAGCAGCACCATCTGTATAACAGCATATAATTTATCAGAGGAGGGCTTTGACCCCATTAATAAAGCGACCGTGGAGACTCATTTACCTTGCGACTCGTCAAGTCGCCGGTTGACAAGTGCGATGTCCGCATCCGCCGCGTCAAGTTGCCGCATTAACTCGGCAACCCCACTAGTCCGGCTAGCCCTCGGACTATCCGCCACCTGCATAGGAACGGCGAAATTCATTACTTGCGATTTTGATCCTCGGCACGCTGTTGTCTTCGACAACCTACCGAGTCTCAAGGGCTACTATCTATACAGGGCACACTTTTATGTGCAAAACTGTCAAAAATAGAAGGTGCGTCATTTTCGCGTACCTCAAATGCCGCCAGCAAACTCATAGCAGCATTACGCAATCTGCTGTCGGCGGACGAAATCCTTCCAATCACTATGTGCATCAACGCACGGTGATCTTCTGAGAAGGACGCCCTCTCAAGCAGATTCTTCAGTTCTCCCAGCCGGATACTAGCAGGCGCCGAACTCTCCGGCCCCTCCGGACTCGGGGATACCCTCCGTGACGATACTTCAGGCTCGTCTGCCTTATCTGACGGCGCAGCAGACGGGGGTGTTTCGCTCTCCATCATCTCCGGAAGAAGGTCCCCCGAAGACGAACTCATCTGCGAAGGCTGCAAATCCGAACTGCAAGATAAAAATTTCGGTCACCCACAGAAGCACAAATGGAGGTATTTTCTTACTAATGAAATCCCCTTTTCATACTCACGGCTCGCTGGAGGGCTGATTCTTCGGCGATGATTGTGCGTCCGGATTCTCCCCGGACGCCGGACCCCCCGGTGAAGATCTCTTCCCCCATTTAGGGGCTTTGGCCTCCGGGTCTTCGGAGGCGGTCCTCTTCTCTCCCTGGAAGGAGGGGTTCTTGATTCCACCCTCTTCAGGCACCCCTTTGGGCGAAATATTAGCTCCTCTATTTTCCCCATCGCTCCCTTCTGTGGGCGCGAGCTCCAACATTCTGACCAGCACGGGCTCCAGTGCGGTCTCTGGGAGGGGGGCCGGACACCTTATCAGTCTCGATCGCGCCACCCACTCCTGTGAAGAGTAATGGGTCAGGAGGCGAACTCTAGAAAGGCAGATAAACAGAACGTCCAGACTCTGAGCTATTTACCTGAGTATCCGGGCGATTGCGGCTTAGGCCTGCGTCCTCGGCTAATTCCGGACACGCCACCTGCGGTCCGAAGAACAACTTGTACATCTCCATGGGTGTCGCACCCATGAAGTGTTGGAGAATCCGAGGTCCCTCCGGGTTGAACTCCCATAGACGGAGAGGACGGAGTTTGCAGGGCAGAAGATGCCTGATTAGCATAACCTGCATCACCACGACCAGATTGATCTCCCTCGCTTGGAGGTCTCGAATCCGGCCCTGCAGTGAGGGCACGTCTTCCGACGGCCCCCAATTGAGCCCTTGGTTGACCCACGACATCAGTTGACGTGGAGGTCCCGGGCGGAATGAAGGCGGCGGCTTTTGCTTGCTGCCCTTCGGAGCGGTGATATAGAACCACTCCTGCTGCCACAGTCTGAGTTCCTCTTGGAAGGAACCCTCGGGCCACGGGGCATCGGCCTTTTTGCTTATGGCCGCCCCGCCGCACTCCGCTTGACGCCCCCCGATCATCTTCGGCTCCACATTGAAGGTCTTCAGCCACAGGCCGAAGTGGGGAGTGACGCAGTGGAAGGCTTCGCAGACGATAATGAATGCGGAGATATGGAGGATGGACTCCGGAGCCAAATCGTGAAAATCCAGCCCGTAGTAGAACATGAGCCCTCTCACGAAGGGGTCCGTCGGGAAGCCTAAACCCCGACGGAGGTGGGATACAAAGACAACGTATTCGCGGGGCTCGGGGGCGGGCACGGCCTGCCCTTGGGCAGGCAACCTGTGCGAAATCTCGTAGGCCAGGTACTTGGCCTCACGTAACTTCAATATGTCCTCCTCCGTGACGGAGGAGGGCATCCACCGACCATGGAGGTCGGAGCCGGACATGATTGAGAATCCGAAGCGCTCGAATCTGGGGCTCTGGTGCTGGAACTAGGAGCGAGGAGGAGATTCGATGCGAGATTGAAGAAAAGGAACGGTCCTTGGTCCTCTTGTAAAGGGGAAAAATACCAAGGGTCGTCTCCGTGACCGTTTGGGATTCACCTTCGATGGAGGAGGCGTGGCGACGGGCACGGTTGGGTTACCCACGCACGTATTGATGAGAATCCCAGAATAAGGGGAACACGATCTCTGCTTCGACAAGACGTGCCAAGGAAACCGCTTCGCTAAATGTGCTGAGGTGGTATAGTAAAAAACGATTCAAACAAAGGCTTGGTAGCGGTGTGATGTCATGCCGCATAATACGTCAGCAGATTGGACTGGTGTACATTTTATTCTTTCTACGGTGGAATGTGGAATTTATTTTGCAGAGCCGGACACTATCCTGGTGTTCATGATCTTCTCTGGATTATTCAAGGAAGGAACCCGCCTTGCAATGCCGAACATTATGCGCACCGGACTTATCGTCATTGAAGCCTGGTTCAAGGGCTACTGAGGGAGTCCTGGACTAGGGGGTGTCCGGACAGCCGGACTATCATCGTCCGCCGGACTCCAAGACTACGAAGATACAAGATTGAAGACTCCGTCCCGTGTCCGGATGGGACTTTCCTTGGCGTGGAAGGCAAGCTTGGCGATACGGATATGTAGATCTCCTACCATTGTAACCGACTCTGTGTAACCCTAGCCTCCTCCGGTGTCTATATAAACCGGAGGGCTTTAGTCCGTAGGACACAACATACATTACAACAATCATACCATAGGCTAGCTTTAGGGTTTAGCCTCCTTGATCTCGTGGTAGATCCACTCTTGTACTACCCATATCATCAATATTAATCAAGCAGGACGTAGGGTTTTACCTCCATCGGGAGGGCCCGAACCTGGGTAAAACATCGTGTCCCTCGTCTCCTGTTACCATCCGCCTAGACGCACAGTTCAGGACCCCCTACCCGAGATCCGCCGGTTTTGACACCGACAAGACCCATGTTTGTAATATCTCGCTCCTCGGAGCCTAATGAATAAACTACTTGAGTCGTAGAGTCATGTTGTGATGCCATGTTGTATGTGCACATATCGAGCATATTGTGTGTATGTTATTGAAATGCTTGGTATGTGTGGGATCTGACTATCTAGTTGTTTATCCTTAGTAGCCTCTCTTACTGGGAAATGTCTTCTAGTGATTCCACTGAGCCATGGTAGCTTGCTACTGCTCCGGAACACATAGGCTGGCCGGCATGTGTCCTTCTTCGTTCCTGTGTCTGTCCCTTAGGGGAAATGTCACACGATGAATATCGGAGTCCTGTTAGCCCGCTACAGCCCGGTTCACCGGAGTCCTGCTAGCCCAGTTCTACAGCCTGGAATCACTCGCTGATGACCGACACGTTTGATGCTGGGTCATGGATGCTTGTCCCTGTAAGTTTGTGCCACTTTGGGTTTACGACTAGCCATGTCAGCCCGGGCTCCTTATCATATGGATGCTAGCGACACTATCATATACGTGTGCCAAAAGGCGCAAACGGTCCCGGGCAAAGGTAAGGCGACACCCGTGGGAATACCGTGTGTGAGGCCGCAAAGTGATATGAGGTGTTACATGCTAGATCGATGTGGCATTGAGTCGAGGTCCTGACAGTTTTGGTATCAGAGCATGACTGCCTGTAGGATTACCAAGCCAAACTGGTCGAAGTTGTGTCTAGAAATGCTTTAGTTATGTAAGGGAATTGATTGTGGGTAGGGAACGTAAGGCTCTTTTTACTCCTTATACCTCATGGCCTTCTGATCTGAGTCATCCTCTTCTCTTCTACGGGGATTAAGAACTAGTCCTTCTCATCTATCTATCAGGATGACGTGTTACTAATCCATAGACTTATATAATTGTTAGTTTCAAATCTCAGTTCAGTTTTACTACTTCCGTATGTTCATAACTGTTGATCTCGGAACCTTGATATTGTGCTTCTGAGTGGCTATGCCACCATTCTTGTAGCATGTCTCCGATCTTTTTAAGAATTTACAGCCGTTATGCTGTCCGAGTCATCCCAGGTTTCTAAATAATCTGATGCATTTGCAAATCCTTTCTTTCTGTTCCCGATGTCCTTTATGGTCAAAATAAGCACACTAACCGGTGTGTTGTGGTAATTTATTGCCTTGACATATATGTTGGAGCTATTATTATGACCCTAGGTGTTTTAGGGAGTCACCTAGTAATCTAGCCATGTATTGTGTTCCCGTGTGATGATTCTGGACATCATTCTCGAAAGCATCCTGTGATGTTATTAGTTAGTAGGTATTCCATTCCGGGGTTCTTGAACCCGAGATTCACCCTTCTTACCTCATGTTGATAGTGTTTGCTAGTTCCTTTAGGATATTAGTAACCTTTGCATTAGTCCTCGAGGTTCATGGTATTTCCTTCTTCCAAATACTATGAACCACTTATGGCAGAAGTTTGTTGGATCAAAAGATCACAACAAGAGTGCTCTCGATGAGTTCTCCATTCTATATCGTGACTCTGCCAGTTCAACCTTTCTTCATGGGTTGTCTGGAAGAAAGATGTTGAACTCGTTCGACATGTTAGTCCATGCATCCACAACTCAGAAAATCATATGTTCTGTTGGGTTGTCCCTCTTAGTTGTCTTCTGACCCTCGTCTATCAATTGATAGACAAGAGTAGCTGTGCACTCGAGCTCATTGATGCTTATTATTCTTGTGGTCCGTCAAGCCAGTCTATTCGGAATGACTAGGAGAAACAAACTCCAGTACCTTATCCATATCCAGGATTGGGTCAAAGTAGTTGTAATCCGCAGATCAAATACTAATCCAGCTTTTGTTCTATTCTACCTTGGAGTAATACCATCTTTATATCAAGAATGTCTTCGGAATTGCACACCATCCTATGAATTCTTGATTTAGTAATACTCCTCGCCATCATTACTCATTCCTCAGTTCCGTGTTGTCGCAACCGGAATACCGACAAGTGAATCGTGATGTGTGAAATCTATACTTCTAGCAACTCCGTTGCTTAGTAGTTAAAGGACAATAACCTCACTCTTAGCATGTTGATTTTTGAATCACCATTCTGAGATAGATTGTGCTACCTAGTCCTTATTTCTAGTGCACTCTTCGATCAATGAGTTAGGATCATTCAGTCCCTTGCTTATTTGATCATATCATCTTGCTCTGAAAAGCAAGATTGTTCTCGAGCTTAGTAACATATCGGTGGTTCGTGATGTTCCGAATATCTTCCCGGAAGTATTACCAGGTTGTCACCTGGCCGCTATGTTGAGTTCATGATCAAGGTGGTTTTCTTATAAATCACTCCTTCTCCAAGAATCTGTGTTGGATATCCCTGAGCTAGTTGGTTGAGCTAGACAACAACTTGGAGAGTTGGAAGATAAAACCTTGTCTGACTTAGTTCATGTTAAGGGATATCTTCTCGTGTGTGTGTGTTGAAGAAAGATGATACCTTCATTGAATGATCCTCGTGATCAATTGTCGGTGCTATTGTCTTATCCAATCGTTGATTTGAGTATGGGCTATCGTCAAATCAAATCAGAACCAGTGATGTTCGTAATGTTGTCTTACTCGTGAATTTTCCTCGAGCATACACCATTATATCCTTTGGGTCTGACCAATACTAGAACCTTGTTCACATAGTTATGGAATTCCATCTCCATGGGAATCTGGATGAATTGTTGTTGAGCCCATCGATAACATCCTTGTCTTCTCCATAATTTTGTTGAACATTAAGCTAAGTGTTGGAAACTTTTAAAAGCATTTGTTCATGCTAGCTCATGAAGCATATGTTCGGATGTAAGAAGTGACTTCCTCTAGTTCATGCGCATTTGATGCAAGTTGCCGCCGTGGATTCGAGAAAGTCAATGTTGCTTCCTTTCGAATCATCCCAAATCATTCATGCATACGTGCGAAGTATTCTGTGGTTCGAAGACTTGCAACCTTCATTCTATATGTATTCCTAGCACACCAAGCCACTGATTGATTTGTTCAAGGAGAAGAAGTTCCTTCTTAAGAATCATGACTTATGTTAAGACTTCGTTATCCTCGATGATGGTTTCCCAACCTGAACTTGGTAGTATTTTATTATAAGACTACCACGAGATCCCGTTTGTCTCGGACAATGTGTTCACATGTTTGTAGCAGAACCAGCTCATGTTTTGGAGCTTGCTATTGTAGTTCATTTCCCGAGAATCTCGCGACGTCATCTCGTCAATTTGTGTTGCAAACTTTCATTTTTCCTTCTGGACTTGATGAATCTGGAATATTCTAGCACCAACCAGATCTGAATCTCAGGCAGATATGATGGTTGAAACATTTCCCAAGAACTATAATATTGGTCTCTCGATAACCGGTAAAGTGAATGTCGTGGCCAACACACCCAGCCGAAAGACCTATTATTGTAGAATCATGATTGAGGAAGTTGGCCACCTCCCCATAAGGATTACGTAGGATTTACTCCAGAAGTTGTTCTTATGGATCCTTTGCATTCTGAAGTCCGACCACTACTTGATGGCTATGTTGATGCTTTAAGCATGACCGTAGTAACCAGTACATCAAGGAGAACATTAGAAGCGGAGTGCTAAATGTCTCTCGGTCGATCATCCAGATTTTGTTTCCTTGGCCTCGCTAAGATGAAATCTGAGAAAGTGTTATCTTCCGTTGCATCCGCATCATCGATCGCTATTCATCATGGTAGTATGTTGTGTTGTCAGCACCTTGACACGGATATTGCTAAAACCTTGATGAATATGGAGATGTTCGAGTTCTTGAGAGCACGCGCAAGCTCTAGGTGGTATCATCGGCACTAACTGGGATTGCTCCCAGTTTTCTCGGTTATGCTATAACTATTCCAATAGTGGAATCACTCTCTGCTGTTGAGTTTTTTCCGAGTTACTAGAATCATTCCCAGCATTTGTGTTTTGGTTCCCAGCTTGCACCGTCATTGTGCATCCCACCTTGGGTCCCATCCATTTCCGATGATAAGCAAATCATTCTCTGTGTTGTCTTCAACAAGGTAGTCCACATCATCCATTCTGACCCGAGAATGTCATTCTTTCGGACTCCTTCAAATGATCGATTATGATTTGCCTTAGGGTGGTATAAAGAGTTCCAATGATCTCTGAATCAAAGGTAATTCTTTTTGCCACTTAAGGGGATATATCTACGAGTCACCATCCCTAAGGTGTCTTGTCGTGGTATCATGGCAACTCAACTCCTCGCTGCATTGACAACCGATTACCACCTTCTTAAGTGTGGAATTGTTGTCTACCTAGTGAACCTTCAACATCTGTTCCACTCCATCCTTTTGGATGAATGCTTCGTATTTCAGCTCGAGAGATGTTCTTACCTCTCACTCCATGAGTTGATCTTGAATACTCGATCTTCGAGGAGATCGTTTTCTGGAGAATCTCCTTATGTCGTTATCGTGTTGGATGAAGACCTCGCCAGCGAAGACATTAAGATCGATTGAGTCAACAGATCAACACCCTCGAGAAGATAGTTGGTTCATGAAGTTTGTGATACTTAGGCCCCCTTTGTCTTCTTACCTCACGTCTTGAATCTCGGGATGAGATTCTTGTTTAGTAGGGGTGAGCTGTCACATCCCTAGTTCTGACAGTGCCTAGTGCCTGCATTAGAGTGTTGCATCATGTTTAAATTCTTTTCAAACTTGAAATAGGGATGCTTAAACCCTAGCACCAAATGAATTCAACTAGGGTCAAAATAAAATCTTTTTCATTAAACCCAAAATGCCCTCTAAAAATGTTCAACATTTCTGGTTTGAGGTGAAAGCATCTACCAAAAATGATTTATATTTTTGCAGGACATACTGGGCTCTAAATTAAATCATACTCTATTTGCATTTGGGCATTTAAACACTATAAAATATTTTAAATGCTCAAATAATCATAAACTAAAATGTTTACTGTTTGATATATTCTAAACAGTAGCCATGATTAGTTTCATGATTTTTGGATCTGTTTAGGTATTTTTAATAAAGCCACAAAGTTACAAAATTAATAGAAAACAGAAATAAAGGAGAGAGAGAGAACTTACCGGCTTACCTACGCAGCCACCTGGCAGCCCAAGTGGCCGGCCCAGCCCACTGGCCTGGCACTGTTGGCCAGCCCACCAGGAGCCCCACCGTCTTCAACCTCTGCCTGTAGGCAGAGGCGTGTCGACGCGCGCGCGCCCGAGGCCTCCACCTCCTGCTTGCTCGCCGCCTCTCCCCGACGCGCCTGGAGGCGCCATGCATCCCCCCTGGACCCCCCTCGACCGCTCTCCTCTCTCCCTGCCTTGCTCTCTCTCCCAAAGCCGAGCGGAGCCGTCGCCGCCGCTCGTCGTTGCCGCGGCCACAGCCACCCCCTCGCTCCCTCTACGCATCCCTGAGCTCCGCCCTGACGCCGTGGAGCTACACACCCGACGCACGCGACCAGAGGAGGCCCCAGTCGATCGGAGCGTCGTCGTCTTCATCTCCGGTGCCCGGAGATCGCCGTCGTCAATTTGATGTTGCAGAAGCTTCCCCGAGCCCACCAAGCTTCTCTCCCGACCCCTTGTGAGCTCCTACGCCTTTCCCCTCTCTCCCCGCAGTCTAACTCGCCCTCTGGCACTAGCGCTGCCGCGCCCGAGAGCTTGCTGCTGCCGTCCATGGCGCCGCCGCGGCCACAGCCGCTGCCGCTCGCGCCCGAGCCAATCAGCGCGCTCAGCACACCCCCGGAAGCCGAGCGCACCCACCAAATCCTCCTCCCGTCTGCAGTAGCGCCGAACCCAACTGCTCCCGTGCTTCGGCCGCCACCAAACCTCGACGCCGGCTTAGTTCCCGGCCACACCGGCTCCTACCAGTGGCACCACTAGATGCGGCGCACTCCCAGGAGTCGAGCAAGCCTAACCGCGCGTCGAACCATCACCGGAGGGCGATTTCCAAAGATCTCCGCCGCGGTTTGTGTCACCGGCGGCTAAACACCGGTGGGATGACGTGGCTACGTCATTAGCTGCTAATGACCCCACTAATCAACCCCTTAAGCCACTGCCACGTGGACCCGTGCGCCTGTTTAGTTAAGATTAATTTTCCTGTTTAGTTTACATTAACCCAGTGGGACCCACGCGTCAGCTTTGACCGCGCTGACATGGCTGTTGACTGGCCCCACATGTCATGTTGACTTCGCTGACGTGGGTGTTGACCGGACCCACCTGTTAGTGTCACTAACCAGCCCCAGTCACTGACCAGTGGACCCCACTGGTCAGGTTTGACCTGGTCGACGCCTTTGACTTGCTGACGTCACCCTGACGCAGTGCTGACGCATTAATTCAATTACTGGAATTATTCTTATATAGGAAATTCCAGAAAATAACCAAAACTTCTAAAACTCATATAAATTCAACCGTAACTCCAAATGAGATAAATTATATATGAAAAATGATCAGAAAAATCCAATCTATCCATCTGCACTGGTTTCATGCATGTTAGAACAACTTAACACTGCTGTTTAGATGAAACAAGTTAATGCACCTTTATGACTTCATATAATGGGTTTGCATTTGAATATTTGGTTCAAATGGACTCATTTCAATCTGTTCTAGCTTGCATTAGCCCAAAACACATTCATATTGCCATGTCATAACATGCATCATATTGTGCATTGCATTGATTGTGTTCTTCCTTGTTTTTCGGTGTTTGTTCCCTCTCGATAGACGTGACTCCGACGATGAGATCGATGGCACCGATGAAGAACTATACTATCTTCAGAAGTGCCGGGCAAGCAAAACCCCCTTGTTCATTCCGATACAATCCTACTCTCTCGCCCCTGCTCTCTTTTACTGCATTAGGAGAACAACGAATCATTTGTTACCTGCTGCGGTAGCTGAAACCCTTTATCCTTTGCATGACCTGTCATTCCACAGTAAATAGATGAAACCCACTAGCATGAGTAGGAGTTGTTTGAGCCCTGATGTGCCTACTCATTCATGCTTGTTTGTCATGCCTGCTATTGCTTAGAGTTGTGTCAGGTCTGATTCATCAAGGATGAACCAGAGCTGTGTGAACATGTCCTACTTTGTGTGAGCAAAAAGTGTTAACACGATTTGGTAAAGGTAGCGGTAAGAGGCCATGTAGGAGTACATGGTGGGTTGTCTCATTGCAGCCGTCCTCAGGAACTGAGTTCTGTGTTTGTGATCCATGATACAGTTACTACCACGCATTGGGCCCGAAACCAATGGACCCTCTCGGCTTCTTAATCACCCTTGTCCTCTGTCCAGGAGTTGCAAGTAGTTTTTGGTGTTTGTAGTATGCTGGAGGCCGTGCGCAGCGCTAACCGTAGTGGTGGGCTGTGATGCGGTAGGCACGTGGCACGGTGTACCGGGCGCCCGTTTGGTGTCTCGGGAACCCTGCTCACATCGTTTGGGGCTGTGAGCGAAACTTCGGCCGGATCTCCTCATGGATGGAACCCGAATAGGCGATAAACCTGGACTAGGGACTTGAGTGTTTAGGTAGTTCGTGGCCGACACCCTCGTTGGGCTTCCGCTTGAAGGTTGCCGAGTACATGTTGTGTAAACGGCGGTAAGTGGTGAGAGCGTGTGTGAAGAAGTACACCCCTGCAGGGTTAACATCATCTATTCGAATAGCCGTGTCCGCGGAAAAGGACTTCTGGGTTGCCTATAACAGTTCATAGACAAGTGAAAGTGGATACTCTAAAATACGCAAGATAAGCGTGCGTGCTTTGGATGGCGTTCTCGTAGGGAGACGGGAGCGGATCCATAGTGGTGTATTGATATGGTGAATATGTGGACTCGTGTGCGCCACCTCAAAAGAGTTACTTGCAGCCGTAGTTCACGATAGCCACCGAGTCAAAGCTGGCTTGCTGCAGTTAAACCCCACCATCCCCTTTATTGATAATGATGCATATGTAGCTAGTTCTGATGTAAGTCTTGCTGGGTACATTTGTACTCACGTTTGCCTATTTTATGTTTTTGTAGAGAGACTTCAGTCTCGCTAGTAGTTCCACGTGGACTTCGACGTTTAGCTTGTTACCTCAGCTACGATCTTGTGCCCTCAACAGGATCTGGTAGATAGTCAGGCTTCTAAGCCTTTTTCATTTGTAGATGTCTGTACTCAGACATGTTAGCTTCCGTTTGTGCTTTGACTTGTATGCTCTGAATGTTGGGTCGTGAGACCCATGTTTGTAATATCTCGCTCCTCGGAGCCTAATGAATAAACTACTTGAGTCGTAGAGTCATGTTGTGATGCCATGTTGTATTTGCACATATCGAGCATATTGTGTGTATGTTATTGAAATGCTTGGTATGTGTGGGATCTGACTATCTAGTTGTTTATCCTTAGTAGCCTCTCTTACTGGGAAATGTCTCCTAGTGATTCCATTGAGCCATGGTAGCTTGCTACTGCTCCGGAACACTTAGGCTGGTCGGCATGTGTCCTTCTTCGTTCCTGTGTCTGTCCCTTCGGGGAAATGTCACGCGATGAATACCGGAGTCCTGTTAGCCCGCTACAGCCCGGTTCACCGGAGTCCTACTAGCCCAGTGCTACAGCCTGGAATCACTCGCTGATGACCGACACGTTCAATGCTGGGTCATGGATGCCTGTCCCTGTAAGTTTGTGCCACTTTGGGTTTACGACTAGCCATGTCAGCCCGGGCTCCTTATCATATGGATGCTAGCGACACTATCATATACGTGTGCCAAAAGGCGCAAACGGTCCCGGGCAAAGGCAAGGCGACACCCGTGGGAATACCGTGCGTGAGGTCGCAAAGTGATATGAGGTGTTACATGCTAGATCGATGTGGCATTGAGTCGGGGTCCTGACATACAACCTGCCATGTGCATTTGCATTCCAACGCAAAACATTTATATGCACATCTTCGGGGGGAGCCTTTTTGCCAACTATGAAGACAATATCTTAATCCTTTACAATTCCACATATTTTTATCCCCGTTGAAAACATCAACCAGTTTGTCAGCAATCACCAAAAAGGGGGAGATTGTAAGTGCATCTAGTGCCACCCCTAGTTGGTTTTGGAGTATTGATAACAAACCTGGTTGAGGGACTAATGTGTTTCTGAGAATTGCAGGATAACACAGGTAGTAGTCCCTCATTGATTCGGTTTACCTACCGGAGATGACCCCTAAAAATGTGTGAATACATTGAAGACAATGGTGGTCTGTGAAGCTATTCACATTGAAGACTATGACATGAGAAGACATCGAGTGAAGACTATGGAGCGCGAAGACTTAGTTGTTCGTTGTTTCCTTTTCTTCTTTTTTGAGTCATAGGAACCACCGCACTATTAAGTGCGGTCCAAGTGAACAAAGTCAGAGTGAATGAAGTGATGCTCAACCAAATCCTATGTCTTCGAACGAAGACAATGAGAGAAAATCTTATCCATAGTCAGATGAGTCAGCTTTACTTGTAGCCCAAGTCAAGCTGCCGCGTGTGTTTGAAATTTGACCGTTGTGACATGTGTCAGTTCCTTAGTGACCTAGGGTTATTTCGGACAAATCAGGTCGGGTTGCCCAGTGGCTATAAATAGCCCACCCCCTACACCATAAATTGGTGGATGCTCATAGTTAGTACACGACTTTTGTCATTTGAGAGCAACCCACCGCCGAAGCCTTCGAGAGAGAATCCTTGCAAGGACAAAGCCCAAACCACCCAGAGCCCAAAGAGTGTTTGGCATCACTGAAGTCTTTCTGTCCGCGTGATCTGAAGACTTATTACACTTGAGGACTGTGAATCCTCCAGTTGGTTAGGCGTCGCGTTCTGAGCATCCAAAAGTCATTGTGGATTGCCAGTGAACGAAGTCTGTCAAGGTTCGGAATTATACCTTGAAGACTTACCAGAGTGATTGGGCGGGGACTAGGTGTCCTTAGCTCAAGGGGAATAAGGTGAAGACGCGGTCTTCTGAGTTGAATCTCAGCCTCCCTAACCAGACGTATAGTTGTTACAGCAACTGGAACTGGTCAAACAAATCCTTGTCCTCCTGAAGCCACTGGTTCTATCTCTCACTTCTCTCTACTTACAGTTTGTCTTCATGAAGTCATTGCCTGCTTGCATTATCTGTTTGACTTCACTGTGTGACTACCTCTTCTGATTGGCTTCATACTATCTTCCATATTGATCTTTTCTACCTAGCTGCTATTAGTCTTCGTGCTTTCACTTCATTGAATACTTGACTATGACTTGTCGAGTGTAGTCTACCTTCCGCTACATACGAATAGTGTCCTTTCTATTGTTTGTCTTCAAAACTCCCACGTTTTGAAGACTTCCATAAAAATCAACTATTCACCCCCCCCCCCCACCCCTCTAGTCGATAACTAGCCCTTTCAGACATGTGGAGACTGCCGTTATTAAGGTATAGAAGCCGAGGAGTGCAGCATTAATGGGAAGCCGGACACTGCTCATTACAACTGGTACTCAGGGATTTGGAGAAGAACCCGCCTTGCAATGTCAAAGACAATCTGCAAGCCGGACTCATCGTCATTGAAGCTTGGTTCAGGGGCTACTGAGGGAGTCCTAGATTAGGGGGTCCTCGGACAGCCGGACTATGTACTTGTGCCGGACAGTTGGACTATGTAGATACAAGGTTGAAGACTTCGTCCCGTATCCGGGTGGGACTCTCCTTTGCGTGGAAGGCAAGCTTGGCAATTCCGATATGTAGATTTCCTTCTCTATAACAGACTTTGTGTAACCCTAGCCCCCTCCGATGACTATATAAACCGGAGGGTTTAGTCCGTAGGACAACAACAATCATAATCATAGGCTAGATTCTAGGGTTTAGCCTCTATGATCTCGTGGTAGATCAACTCTTGTAATACTCATATCATCAAGATCAATCAAGTAGGAAGTAGGGTATTACCTCCATAGAGAGGGCCCGAACCTGGGTAAACATTGTGTCCCCCGCCTCCTATTACTTTTAGCCTTAGACGCACTGCTCGGGACCCCTACCCAAGATCCGCCAGTTTTGACACCGACATCGCAGCCCTTTGCCTCGCCGGTGTAAGATGAACCATCAATGACTTGTCCTAGCGACATGCCATTGTTGGTGGACTCCGTGTCCCCCAAGGCTGAAGTCCACCGTCTCCTGGGCCTCGTCCTTGTCCTCATCCTCGGTGCCGCCCTCAAGGTTGTAGTACTCGTAGTAGTGGTTGTGCCAGAGCTCGCGTTGGTACTCCACCGCCGATTCCTCGATGGACAGGCTCTTATCTACCTCCTCCTTAGCCACGTGAATTCTTCCTCCCAACGCTCCTCAATCTCCGTTGCCTCCTTCATCTCCAGCTCCTTCTTGGTGATCTCATGAGGAAGCATGTGTTGCATGGCCTCTGCAGCCTTTTCGGACATGTGGTGCATGCTGGATTCCGAGGAGGCCTAGAATATCTTGGTGTGGGAGTCCTCGATCTTGGCACGGATGTCCTCGGTCTTCGAGCCTCTTCTAGTCCCTCTAGTTCCATTTGATCCTAGTTGACCTAATTAAAGCTAGAAAAATGGTCTAATCCTCATAAATAGAAGCCCATTGTGGTTCTAATATCCACCCTCTAATTCTCTGGCATCAATTAGTTGTGGATGATGAAGCGCTATCGGATCGTGAAGGTTGCATGCTTTCAACCAAGTAGAGAGGTCACGCTTTCGATCTTGGTTCGAGGGATCGTTCGTAGGCGGTTCACAGGATCGTTCATCGATGGTTCAAGGGACTCCAAGTACGATCTACACCGACACGTTCTTCTTCTGCTACAATTCGGTGATGGTAACGATCATAATCACAACTCATTATGCATCTTCATATTGATCCAGGTTGTGTGTAGGTATGAAAATTTTGTTTTCTACTATGTTTCCGAACACTGGCAATGATACTGAGCACTGGAGCGAGACAAAGAAACGCCATTATCATCAACCCTCAGACAGTCTATGAAAATTGTCAAGTTTGCGATTTGATCATAGCTGCGAGAGCTGAAGTTGCATTCACAATGAAATTTTTGCACAAATTCTTATAAAAATTATTAAAAATTATGAACCTTATTCATCAATTACAATATAAAACAAATTGACCGCATCTAGAAAATTTTGACGATTATGCATGCCATCACCAGCATGTGGACCCGCATGTAAGAAGCCACATCACCCACGTCTTGACCCACTTGGCAGCAGTCACATCATCATATCGTCACGCCCATAAGTAAAAATCATTGACTGCTCAAACGCCATTGTGGTAACTGTTAGTGACGGTCACCGTCACAGAAAAAATATGTTTGGTTCACATGGAAGGAGGCACATCAGCATCTACTAGGACCATTTGTAGGGATCTTTGGCCGTTCAAACTTAAAAACGGACTACTAAGTCTTAGGTGAGAAACTGGGCTAGCATATGTGACCGTTTTGCTCGTTGCCAAAAATGACCATTCATGACAAGACTGGGTTTCCCACCTAAGACACGATCTTAGGTGATAGAAAATGTGTACCTTCAAGATTTAATATTTTGTGACGACGCTTCGGTGGCGGTAGTGGTGACGTCCCAAAACCGTCACTAGATCATTTTCAGTGATGAAAATCAGTTTTATGTGACATAGGAGAACCATCGCTCAAAGTCCTCCATTTTGTAGCACAACCTCCTCAAGCACACCATGGAGTGCTCACTCGGCCAGAGTTTGACAAGCCGTTTCACATCGATGCCAGTGTGTGCGACAGACATCGACGTCGTGCTCTTCTAAGAAGGGAACCCCATGGCATATTTCAGCAAAGCACTCAGCATCCGCATCCGAAAGCTTTTGCATATGAGAAAGAATTTCTCACCATGATGATGGCCATTAGAAAATAGCGTGCCTACCTGTAGAGGGGACCGATCATAAGATACTTTGCAACCTTGGGGATCAACAATTGGAGATGACTTACATTGCAAGGCAATGTCCAAGCCAGTTGGGTTGCCATTCAAGTTCCAGTAGATGCCGCACACATGCTCTAGGGTGGTTGTTGTGTTAAGCTTCGCCGCGCTCTAACTTTTCCAGCCAGCATGGGTTCAGGAGGTCAACAACTCTTATATGATGGATGTCATGGCATAGGAGATGTTGGTGTGCCTCGCCGTCCATAGCCTTGACAAAGAGGTATTTGAGCTCTACAAGGGGATCATTTGTAGCCACGATAGACTCTGGATTGGCGACCATACCGCACCGCCACAAGCTCATCAGTAATCTGCATGATAACACTTTTAGTGCTCATTCCAGCAACATGGCCGCCCATCAGCACCTAAAGAATTGTTCCTCTGGGCCATGATGGAACGTGACAATGAGGCCTACATCAAGCAGTGCCTCATCTGTCAGCAGGCGAAGCACAAACACTATAACCCTCCCGGAAAGCTCACACCACATATCGTGCTCAGTGCTCCATGGAAGGACCTTGCCAAAGATTTGTGGAAGGCTTGTGTCGAGACCCCGATCCTAAGTCACACCTATCTAGCTTATAACACATCATATCACTTTGGGGGCCTCACACACGGTAACCCATGGCTACCGCCTTTACCTTGGCCGGGACCGTTTGCGTCTGTTGGCTCACATATTACTATGATGCTAGCATCCATATGACAGAGAACCTGGGTTGACGTGACTAGTCATAAACCAAGGTTTTTTTGAAAAGGAGGATGGACCCCCGGCCTCTGCATCTCGACGATGCATGCGGACACTTTATTAATTATTTACAAAAGACCATACAGGTAAGTACATCAGTAAGCTTGAAGCCACCCTCTAGGCGACATAAACCAATGTGTCACAAACATATAGGGACATGCACACATAACCCAACAATGCACGTGTCGAGCAGCAGCACGTGTAACCAAATCATAGCAAAGCCACAAGGACGATCCTAAACACCGTGTGGCATTTCCCCGTAGGGACAGACACAGGAGCAAAGAAGGATACATGCCGGTCAATCCATGTGTTCCGGAGTAGTAGCAAACTACCAGGGCTCAGTGGAAGCAATAGGAGGCATTTCCCTGTATGGAAGGCTACCAAAGCAGATAACTAGGTGTCGAATCCCACAGATAATGATGCATTTCAAACATACACACAATATGCACGATATGTGTACATACAACATGGCATCACAACATAACTCTATGACTCAAAGTATAGATCAGACTCGAAAGAGCCATACATAACATGATATTACAAACATGGGTCTCATGACCCAACATACAAAGTCATACAAGCAACAAGCGGAAGCATAACCTGTCTAAGTACAGACAGCTGAAAAGAAAGAAGGCTAGAAGCTTGTCTACCTACAAGACCCTCCAACGGAGCCAGACGTGTATCTAGGATTCCCAAGCTACTCGGTCAACATCGAACTTCTAGTGAGACTAACGTCTCCTCTGAAAAAACATAAATTAAGCAACCGTAAGTACAAAGGTACTCATCAAGACAAACATCATAAATAACTACATATGCATCAGTATCAACAAGGGTGTTGTGGGTTTAACTGTAGCAAGCCAGCTTTGACATAAGTGTCTATCCTCTATAGCGACTACCAGTAACTTCTTTGAGGTAAGAGAGCACACACGTGTCCACCGGTCACCACATCAATATACCACTATGGATCCACTCCCATCTCCCTACAAGAAGGCCATCCATAGCACTCACACTTATCTTGCACATTTTAGAGTATCGATTTGAAGTTTCCTGTGAACCATATAACTCTTCCAAGTAGTCAATACCCGCAGACGCGGCTATTCGAATAGATCATTTTACCCTGCAGGGGTGTACTTCTTCACACACGCTCTCACCACTTACCACCATATACACGCCCTGTATCTCGGCAACCTTCAAGCGGAAGCATGGAGAGTGTGTCGGCCACAACCTGACTAACCACGCAAGACTCTAGTCCAGGTTTATCGCCTATCTAAGGCTTAACAAGCAAGGGAAGTCTGGCCAAAGTTTCCATTACGAACCCAAACGATGTGTGCAAGGTTCCAAAGCTCACCTGATGGATGGAACTACGCTTGGTACACCAGGCCACGGTGCCTAGTCTGTCCCAAGCCCACCTGTACCGGGTGCCACCTGGTAGACCACTAACACAACCTTTTTTCAAAAAGGGGGGACTCCCCTGCTTCTACATCAAAATGATGCATACGGCCACCTTTATAGAAAGCAAATAGGTTCAACAATGTCTTACAATCTGAAAGTACAATAACGACAAGCTCACAAAGAGCCACAACCACAAAAACAAAAAAG
This sequence comes from Triticum timopheevii, assembly GCA_963921465.1. Classification (NCBI taxonomy): domain Eukaryota; kingdom Viridiplantae; phylum Streptophyta; class Magnoliopsida; order Poales; family Poaceae; genus Triticum; species Triticum timopheevii. The sequence continues at coordinate 113,693,029 of OY997266.1, read as the reverse complement.
CCAAGAGGCCATAACCGGCTAACAACACAAACATAGGAAAACTAATTGCCTATCCTATTACATGACCGCCATCCAAACCGGTTGAAGATATCCCATGCTATCATCTCCCACCAGATAGATCCAGTAACCAAATGCTCCCTGGCCTCCGTCGGAGTGAGTAACGACCACATAAGGATCAACGCAGTGGCTCAGAATATAACCTACAAAAAATGAATATTTGTTGTTCTGTTAAAAGCCAAATCATTTCTGCAATTCCAAATTGCCCACAACAAAGCACATACTCCTACGCAAATGTGTCGAGCTGTTTTGGACTCTATCCCAACAAGCCACGTTCCAAATAACGTACTGACAGAATTCGGAGGAGAAATGTTAAAGGGAACGTGCATCGTCTGCCACAAAACTTTGGCCAGCGGGCAATCAAAGAACAGGTGTTTGATGGTTCCATCCCAATCACAAAATCTACACCTAGTAGATCCTGTCCAGTTGCGTTTTACCAAGTTATCCTTTGTTAATATGAAGGATAACGCCACATAAACACATAAACACTTTAATTTTCAAAGGAACTTTGACTTTCCAAACATATTTGGAACTAGGAATGGCGCTAGAGTTGATGACATCGATATACATCGATTTAACTATGAACTCTCCAGACCTAGTAAGCTTCCAGCACAACTGATCGGACTGATGAGATAGCTGAACCTCCATCAATCTACTCACCAAATGAAGCCATGCTTCCCACCAGTTGCCAACAAGCGTCCTCCTAAAGTGAATTTAAGGGAGATGGACTGCATTATCGTGGCAACAAAGGCATCACGTCATTGAACAATACTATAAAGGGACAGATACTGAAGCGCCAGCGACGTTCCTCCAAGCCAAGTATCCTCCCAGAAACGCGTGGTAGTGCCATTACCGAGTATAAACTTTGTCCTGTTAAAGAACGCTGCTTTGACTCTCATAAGCCCCTTCCAAAAAGGCGAGTCAGTCGGTCTCACTGTCACCTGGGACAAAGTTTTGGACTGCAGATACTTACTACGGAGAATCTGTGCCCACGTGGCCTCAGCCTGCACCAATAACTTATACAGCCACTTACTAAGAAGACATCTGTTCTTGACTTCAAGATTCTCGATTCCAAGGCATCCCTGGTCCTTTGGCCTACAGATGATGTCCCATTTGGCAAGTCTATATTTTCTCTTTAGTTCATCACTCTGCCAGAAGAATTGGGATCGATAGAAGTCCAGCCTTTTCCTAACACCAACTTGGACTTCAAAGAAGGATAAGAGAAACATAGGCATACTAGTGAGTACCGAATTAATAAGAATCTATCGTCCTCCGTATGACATGAGTTTGCCCTTCCAGCAACTCAGTTTCTTCTCAAACCGATCCTCAATACACTTCCATTCTTTGTTTGTCAGCTTACGATGGTGAATGGGTATACCTAAGTACGTGAAAGGTAAAGTCCCCAATTCGCATCCAAACAATTGCCTATAAGCATCTTGTTCCTCATTGGCTCTACCAAAATAGAACAACTCATTTTTATGAAAGTTAATCTTCAACCCGATCAATTGTTCAAATAAGCACAACACCAGCTTCATATTTCTCGCTTTTGCCAAGTCGTGCTTGAGGGAGTCCTGGATTAGGGGGTATCCGGACAGCCGGAGTGTACACATCATTCGGACTATTGAAGCATGAAGATACAAGAATCAAGACTTCGGCCCGTGTTCGGATGGGAATCTCCTTTGCATGGAAGACAAGCTTGGCGATCCGGATATTGTGTTCCCTTCCTTGTAACTGAATCCATGTAAACCCTAGCCCTCTCCGGTGTCTATATAAACCGGAGAGGTTGGTCCTTAGAAGACCAATCATAATTACAATCATACCATCATAGGATAGCTTCTAGGGTTTAGCCTCTACGATCTCGTGGTAGATCTACTCTTGTACGACCCATATCTTCAATATTATTCAAGCAGGAAGTAGGGTCTTACCTCCATAGAGAGGGCCCAAACCTGGGTAAACATTGTGACCCTCGCTTCCTGTTACCATCAACCTAGACGCATAGATCGGGACCCCCTACCCGAGATCCGCCGGTTTTGACAACGACATTGGTGCTTTCATTGAGAGTTCCTCTGTGTCGTCACCGCAGGGCTCGATAGCGCCTTCAAGCGTCAACAACACGGTCCAGGGGAGACTTTTCTCCCCGGGCAGATCTTCGTATTCGGCGGCTTCGCACTGTGGGCCAATTCGCTTGGCCATCTGGAGAAAATCGATAGCTATGCCCCCGGCCACCAAGTCAGGTTCGGAAACTTGAACTACACAGCGGGTATTCGCGGAGACTTGATCTTCGACGGATTTGGTCCTGCGCCAGGAGCACCGAACAGTCACGATGGGCACGTCTTAGACCTGCTGCCGGATGAAGCTCGGGATATCACCCCTACAGAAGCCTCAGATCTAAATCCGGAGCTGGTTGCGTTGCCTAAGGACAGAGGGCTGGACCCCGCCCCGCAGGCCGCACACTCGTCGGTGGTGGAGCCGAACACAGGTCTCACCTCTGTGGAAGCCTGTAACCCCGGGCCCCCGGACTCTTATCTAGTTGTTGGTCCCGCTCCGCACACCCTCGAGCCAGTCGAGCCAGGTTGGGCTCCGGTAATGGAGTTTACCGCTGCGGACATCTTCCAGCACTCGCCCTTTGGCGACATGTTGAACTCATTAAAGTCTCTCTCTTTGTCAGGAGGCTCTGGGCCGAACTTTGTCCGGCTTGAGTGAGAAGCAGGCGACGAAGGAATTCGCTACCCACCCACCACCCACTTCATTTCCACGATCGATGATTTAACCGACGTGCTTGACTTTGACTCCGAAGACATTGACGGTATGATAAACGATGCAGGAGAATTACATGAGCCACCGCTCACAGGTCGGTGGACGGCCACCTCCTCATATGATATATACATGGTGGACACTCCGAAGGAAACCAATGGCGACAAGGCAACGGAGGATAACCCCTCAGGTAGAAAAGCAAAGCATGGGCGGCGTCGACGCCGCTCCAACCCCCGCCACAGCAATACCGGCCCCGAAGGTGAAAGCAATCCGGATGGGTCAGAAGAGGAATACAGCCCTAATTAGCCTACCTTCAAGCAGGTCGGACCAGTCACGATGGGATACTTGGAGAGGGACAACTATACACCCCCGTCCGACGACGAGGTAAGCCTCGGCAATGACGAATTCGGCCTGCCTGAAGATCCAGTGGAACAAGTTCGCTTCAAGCAACGGCTCATGGCCACGGCAAGGAGCCTGCTGTAAGGGCATATTTATCCCTTAGGTGTTTTGGTGATTGATGACAATGCTTTTGCGGACTAATCGTGTGCCTTGAGTTTCTCAGATACTTCATCACTAGGCACGAGACGATTTGGTGCCCCTCGGAGACTATTGAAGTCGGCGTTGTTCTACGTTTCTCTTTGGTGGATTTGAGTCGTAGGAGAGCCGTACTATTAAGAGCGGGTCCACGTCGGAAAGGTTTGGGCGGAATCAACAGGTACACTTGTCCTACCTTTCCTTGCACTTTGGAGCATCTCATCGTTATCCTAGTTGTGCCGAAATCTGACGGCTATTGCTGTACTTGCGGTAGTATCGCAAGTACCAGCGGTAGTACCGCTGTGGGTCACGGTAGTACCGCTCCTCTGGAGCCGTAGTACCATGGCTCCCAGGCCTAGTGTTGCTCCAGTACGGTAGTAGGGGCGGATGTAATTTTTTACATCCGCGCCCCCATGGTAGTACCGCTCGTCCAACGTGGTAGTACCGCGGGAGCCCACGGTAGTACCGCTCCCCAGGAGTCGTAGTACTGTGGCCCTCCTACCTAGTACTGCGGCGTCACGGTAGTAGGAGCGGATGTAATTTTTTACATCCGTGCCTCAATGGTAGTACCGCGCCTCGTGCGCGGTAGTACCGCGTCGGATTTTTGCACTACCTCATTTTTAGCGGAAGTAGGCACGGATGTAATTTATTTCATCTGCGCTCTTCGTAGGCAATGACTTTCCTTCCTTGCGGTAGTACCGCAAGGGGGAGCGGTAGTACCGCGCAAGCGGTAGTACTGCACCCTAGTCAGGCAAGTCCCGGCCTCTCCTGCTGTCGCGGAAGTACCGTGGTCCGCCACGGTAGTACTGCGCGGCCTTGCGGTAGTACCGCACCCCTGGAGCGGTAGTACCGCGTGTCGCGGGCTGAACATGTGGATAACGGTTGGATATTTCCCATGACTATATAAGGGGCGTCTTCTACCTCTAGTTGACCACCTCGTCCACCTTTAAGCTCCATTGTTGCTCTAAGCTCCAATTTCGCCCGATCTCTCTCCCTAGCCAATCAAACTTGTTGATTTGCTCGGGATTGGGTGACAAGGGCCCGATCTACACTTCCACCAACAGATATTTGATTCCCCCCACTTATCCCTTGCGGATCTTGTTACTCTTGGGTGTTTGAGCACCCTAGACGGTTGAGGTCACCTTGAAGCCATACTCCATTGTGGTGAAGCTTCGTGGTGTTGTTGGGAGCCTCCAATTGTTGTGGAGATTGCCCCAACCTAGTTTGTAAAGGTTCGATCGCCGCCTTCAAGGGCACCAATAGTGGAATCACGGCATCTCGCATTGTGTGAGGGCGTGAGGAGAATACGGTGGCCCTAGTGGCTTCTCGGGGAGCATTGTTCCTCCACACCGCTCTAACAGAGACGTACTTCCCTTTAAAAGGAAGGAACTTTGGTAACACATCCTCGTCTCCACCGGCTCCACTCTTGGTTATTTCGTGCCTTTACTTTTGCAAGCCTACTTGTGTTATATCCTTTGCTTGTTTATGTGCTAGTTGTTATTGCATCATATAGGTTGCTCACCTAGTTGCACATCTAGACAACCTATTTTGTTGCAAAGTTTAATTTGGTAAAGAAAAGCTTAAAAATTGTTAGTTTCCTATTCACCCCCCCCCTCTAGTCAACCATATCAATCCTTTCAATTGGTATCAGAGCCTCGTCTCTTTTTAAGGACTTTACCGTCCGAAGAGTATGGTTGATGTCGTAGATGATGCGGGAGAGCACTCCGATGTGAATCCAATATCATCTACGGGAGATGGGGGTAACTCGATCTCACGTGAGGAAATCAATGTGGCTTTGGAAACATTGAAAACCTCCATGACGACCGAGGTCAAGGACATGTTTAAGGAATTCCTAGAAGGACTCAAACAATCTACCTCGCCGATGAAAGTGGGTGATCCCACTAACAAGGTGATGGATGCTACCTCCGGCAAGGGGGGAGCTAACAGTGAAAAGAGTCCTTCTAATAGTGGTAGAAATGGCACCGACATCTTTGCCCATGTGGAACCCCCAATTTATGGAGGGCCGATCTCCTCCAGGCATTTGAATCATGCCGGTCCTCCTCCTAAATATGAGAAACATGAAGATTTTGATTCTTGGGTTTATCGCTTCAAGCGTCATTTAAAACATGTGAACACTAACCTTTGGAGAATCATTGAAGAAGGTTTATATCCTCATGACCCAAGCAACTTCACCCCTCGAGAAGCCGTGGACAATCAATTCAATGAGAGTGCTCTCTTCATCATCCAAGATGCAATCCTTCCGGAAGATCTCCCTCATCTTCGACCTCATGCCATGGCTAAAGAAGCATGGAAATGTGTTGAGTCTCTCTATCGAGGAAGTGCTAGCATTCAACGCTCCAACTATGAAGTGGTGCAAGATGAAGCCGATGAGTTTGCAATGAAAGAAGATGAAGAACCTCGTTAGCTCTTTCGAAGAGTGGCCAACTCGCGGTCTCACTCCGAGATCATGGAAGCAAGGACACAAATGACAATTGGATCAAGAGCAAGTTCCTCAAGGCCATGATGCCCTACAACAAGGCCATGTCCTCCGTCATTCGTCAAAGACCGGACTTCCACTCCATGACCTCAAGTGAAGTGTTGGATGAGTTCGTTGCAATGAGCATCTTGGACAAGACCGCCGACAATGCGGTGCTCCGTTCTCAAAGGGCAAAGAAGCCCAACCTTGCTTTGAAGGCCAAGGTCATTATGGAATAAGAGGAAGAAGTGGAAGATGAGGAGAGCAATCCCGAAGACACCAAGTATGATTATCATGAGCACATGGCACTTGCTTCAAGACAATTTTGGAGCAAGAAGAATACAAGACCCAACTTCAACAAGAACAACTCAAGTGGCGTCAAGGGCAAGCAACGAGTTAGAACTTGCTACAACTGTGGCAATGTGAGCCATTTCGTTGCGGATTGTCCTTACGAGAAGCGGGAAGACAATGGTGGCAAATTCATTCGAAAAGACAAAGCCAAGTCCTTCCCAAACAAGAACAACTTCGCCAAGAAGACTCCAACTCGTGGGTTGGTGGTTCAAGAAGAATACCAGGAGGATGACGATGATGATGAAAGTGGAGAAGCAATGGCCATGGCATCCGTTGCCATTGCTACTCCTCTCCCGGTGTCTCTCTTTGATTCACCCAACGAAAACATCACCGCCAAGTGCTTCATGGCTAAAGCTTCAAACAAGGTAACCCCCAACATCACAACCACTATCATTACTAATCCCTCCTTGGAGGATTGCATTGATGAACATGTTGAGTCTAATGAGGAAGTGAATGAATTTGTGTCTTTTATGAGTAAGCTCAAGGGTAAGTCCAAGAAGCACTTTGTTGCTCTCTTGGAACAACTTGGTGAGACCAATGACATGATCGAGGCTCACGAAGAAACCATCTCTAAGATGGAAGGTCATAGTCGTGACTATGCCGATGAGATATCGGATCTCTCTAATGCTCTCGAGGAAGAGCGTGTGCATCGTTTGACTTTTGAGGAGTCACACAATGATGACCATGCTAATTGAAAGAAAGATCTTGATCATGCTCTTGTCGTGTCTCGTGTGCTAACTTCCGAGAAGGCTAAATTTGGGGTTGATCATGCTAGACTCAAAGAGGAGTTTGAGATACTTGACAAGGCCCACAAGGTCTTGAAGGGTGCTCACGCTAACCTCAAGGAGTCTCATGCTCAACTCCAAGTTAAGCTAATCAAGGAAAAGGCCACCTTTCCTCATATGGTATTAATTGATACTGCATGTGCTACTAACCCGTGTTGTGAGCATGTACATCTTGTGGAGGAGAATGCCAAGTTGAAGGATCAACTTGAGAAAGGCCTTGTGACATGCATTCAAGGTGAGAAGAACCTCAACGACCTTTTGAGCAATCAAAAGGAAGTCGTGGCCAAGGAAGGAATTGGGTTTGCACCCAAGTCCAAGAGCAAGAAGAAGAAGAACAACAAGACCGAACGTCCTCCTCCTCTCAAGCAAACGTTTGTGAAAGAGGGAGAGGGTGCTCCTAAGGAGAAGAAGGAAAAGGAAAAGGGCAAAATCATTTCCTCAAACAAAGCCGGCGACTTTAACCCCTCATATGTGTTGTGCCGTGCTAGTGATGGACATGTTTATGCTAAATTTGTTGGTTCTCCTTATGAGTACATTGAATGGTCTATTTGGGTTCCCAAGACCCTTGTTACTAACATCAAAGGACCCATTACTAAATGGGTACCTAAAACCAAGCATTGATCTCTTGTAGGTGTTTACTTCTGGTGGGGGATCATGGTTGCTCGATAGTGGAGCAACAAATCATATGACTGGGAGCAAGGACTTGGTGGTGGACGTGCAAGATATTCCATCTATGCCCACCAATGTCGAGTGGGGTGATGCATCACATTCTAAGGTATTGGGTCTCGGCAAGGTTGTCATTTCTCATGATCTAACGATCAAGAAAATCATGCTTGTTGAGTCCCTTGCATACAATTTGCTTTCCGTTCGTCAACTTGCACTCATGGGTTTTGCTACGTTCTTTGACATTGATACCGTGGCCCTCTTGTGGAGCAAGACTCTTAAAGTAGCCTTTGTTGGGCATGTCGAGAATGGTCTCTATGTGATTAACTTTTCGGAGCGACCCACCAAGACCGTGACATGCCTAATGGCTAAAGTTGACGTGGGATGGCTTTGGCATCGCCGTTTGGCCCACGTCAATATGATATCTTTGCAAAGTCTTCTCAAGGGGGACCATGTCCGTGGACTAACAAATGTTAGTTTTGCCAAAGATCGTGCTTGCAGTGCTTGTATCGAAAGAAAGCTTCATGAAAAGGCTCACCCTCCATCAACCATCATCTACTCGAAGAGACCCTTGGAGCTCCTTCACATGGATCTCTTTGGGCCTCCATCTTTTGATAGTCTTGGAGGTAGAAAGTATTGCTTGGTGATTGTGGATGACTATTCAAGATACACTTGGGTATACTTCTTCAAGAGGAAGAGTGAGACTCAACAAACCGCCATCGACTTTGCAAATGAAGCTCAACGTCAACACAATGCAAAGATCTTGACAATAAGAAGTGACAAGGGCACCGAGTTTAAGAACTACACCTTGGATGAGTTTCTCAGTGATGAGGGGATCAAGCATCAATATGATGCACCTTATACTCCTCAACAAAATGGTGTAGCGGAGAGGAAGAACCGGACGTTGATGGATGCGGCAAGGACCATGATGGCGGTGTTCAAGTCTCCATACAACTTTTGGGCCGAAGCCATCAACACCGCATGTCATGCATCCTATCGGCTCTATCTTCGCAAAGGCTTGAACAAGACTCCTTATGAGATACTCAACGGCAACAAGCCCAACCTCAAGTACTTCCGGGTGTTCGGTTGTAAGTGTTTCATTCTCAAGAAAGGTGTTCGTTTGTCTAAATTTTAGGCTAGAGCTCATGAGGGCATATTTGTTGGTTATGCTACAAACTCTCATGCTTACCGTGTTCTCAACAAGTCCACCGGAATCATTGAGGAGACGTGTAACGTGGAGTTTGACGAAAATAACGGCTCCCAAGTGGAGAAAAGTGGTACTTGTGATGTAGGTGATGAAATTCCTCCCCAAGCCATAAGAAGAATGGGTATTGGTCAAATTCTACCCATTGAGGAACCCCTTGTGGCCGAAGGAGAAGGACAATGCTCCACTCAAGTGGATCCATCACCTCCCCAAGACCCACACGCTTCCGAAGAACGAAGTGAATGCCCTCATCCTCGGGAACAAGACCCAGGGCAAGATCAACCTCAAGATGGTGGTGAACCTCTAAATGATGCCCAAGGCCAAGTTCTCCCCCTGGAGCAAGTTCAAGATCATGAGCAAGCTCAAGATGAAGAACAAGCTCAAGACGGTGATCAAGATGATCAAGTTAACCCTCCTCCTTCCACACCCGAGGAGGAATTAGAGCGTCGTGCCGTGAAGATTGCTTCCAAGCTCACCACCCAAGGCCATCTCATGGAAAACGTGGTTGGAAGCCTAAGAAAGGGGGTAAGCACTCATAGACAATTAGCAAACTATTGTGAACATCACGCGTTTGTCTCGTGTGTTGAACCCCAAAAGGTCTATGACGCGCTCGAAGACTCGGATTGGCTCAATGCCATGCATGAAGAACTCAACAACTTCGAGTACAACAAGGTGTGGAGATTGGTACCAAGACCATCGGGGAACCACAACGTCATCGGAACCAAGTGGATCTTAAAGAACAAGCAAGATGCTCATGGGAACGTCATTCGCAACAAGGCAAGATTGGTAGCACAAGGCTACTCCCAAGTAGAGGGTATCGACTACGGTGAAACCTTTGCTCCTGTCGCTCGTATTGAATCCATTCGTTTGTTGATTGCTTATGCCTCCCATCACAACTTTAAGTTGCAACAAATGGATGTGAAAAGTGCTTTTCCTAATGGACCTATTAATGAGTTGGTCTATGTCAAGAAACCCCCCGGGTTTGAGGACCCCTACTTCCCGGATCATGTGTATCAACTCGATAAGGCACTCTATGGCCTTAAACAAGCCCCACGTGCGTGGTATGACCACCTTACCGAGTTGCTACAAGATCGTGGATTTGAAGTAGGACAAATTGATCCCACTCTTTTTATAAGAAGGTCAAAGGGGAGTTGTTTGTATGCCAACTATATGTTGATGATATTATCTTTGGTTCCCCTAACAAAGCTTTCAATGAGGAATTTGCCGCTCTCATGACCTCCAAGTTCAAGATGTCTTCAATGGGAGAGTTGAAGTTATTTCTTGGTTTTGACATCAAACAAAGAAGAGAAGGAACCTTCATCAATCAAGCCAAATACACTCAAGACATGTTTAAAATATTCAAGCTAAGTGATGTCAAGCTGGCTACTACACCAATGCCTACCAAGTGCCAACTTGACATTGATCCCAATGGTAAAGCGGTGGATCAAAAGGTATATCGCTCCATGATTGGCTCCTTGCCTTACCATTGTGCATCTAGACCGGATATCATGTTGAGTGTGGGGATGTGTGCACGGTTTCAAACCGCACCGAAGGAAAGTCACTATGTGGCGGTCAAGCGAATCTTTCTATATTTGGCTCATAACCCAAACCTTGGCTTATGGTACCCAAGAGGGGCAAACTTCAAGCTTGAAGAATTTACGGATTCCGATTGGGCGGGAGACAAAGTGGATAGGAAGTCCACTTCCGGAGGGTGCCAATTTCTTGGTTGCTCTTTGGTAAGTTGGTCTTCCAAGAAGCAAAGTTGTGTGTCTCTTTCGTCCACCGAAGCGGAATATGTGGCGGCCGGTAGTTGTTGTGCTCAACTTCTATGGATGAGGCAAACTTTAAAGGAGTACGGTGTCATTGGTGACAAAGTGCCTCTTTGGTGTGATAATGAAAGTGCCATCAAGATTTCTCTCAACCCGGTGCAACACTTCAAGACGAAGCACATTGAGATTCGGTATCACTTCATCCGGGATCACGTTAGTCGAGGGGAGATCGAGCTCAAGTATGTCAACACTCATGATAACCTTGCAGATATTTTCACGAAGCCCTTGGATGAAGAAAGATTTCACGAGTTAAGGCATGAGCTATACATCATTGATTCGAGCAATGTGACTTGAACCCGTGCACCCCCCACCACACTCAACTTGTTGTCTAGTTTAGGTGTAGGCATGGACATAGGGGGAGTGTTGTTCTCACAATGAACTCTCCCTCCCCCCATTATGCATAAATCGATCACCTCTTTCACATTAGCCATTTTTTATGGTACTTGTGCATCAAAGACGAGTTTTGGTCATGGGCCCAAGGATAATTCTTCGCAGTGCCATACCATCTAACTCAAACATAGGTGGCTTCGGCCACCGCCCTCTCTCATCGAGAGGTTTTGTCGCTTGGTGGTTTCTTGTTGTCTTTGTGCCTCTGGTTTGTGCGTGCTCTTGTGGTTTCCTGTGTGTGAAAATTTTCCGTACAAAGGCCTTCTTCTCGTGTTGAAACATGTTGTGTCTTGAGTTCATGGTACTACCGCGGCCAGCTATGGTACTACCGTAGCCAGCCATGGTACTACCGCATGTGGGAGAACGGTACTACCGTCCCCACGCGGCAGTAATTTTTTACTGCTGCCTGGGTGAGCGGTACTACTGGCTCGGTGTGGTACTTCCGCCCGAGCGGTACTACCGCGATGATACGCAGTACTATCGCGCCGGTTTGGGCACGTGGGGATAAGGACAGGCAGGGGGAGTTCTAACTCCCCATACCCATTCGCAGTTCTTCCCCCACGCCGTCTCTTTCTCTCCCTCGCTCCAGAACGGAGCCGGCGTTCGTCGACGGATCTCCTCCTCCGGCTGCCCTCCCGTGATTCTGTCCGGTGGGATCGTTCCCCACCACGTGCTCTTGCTATGGACCAAGGTCTTTCCCCAACTCCCTCTCCTTGTTGATTGTGTTTGGTGTTTCTAGGTTTTGGGGGAGACTTGTGTGTTCTTGAGATTCCTAGGCTTAATCTATGCAAGAGTAGGATGAAGGAGCGTAGTATTGCGTAGGATTTATACTTGTATTTTTGTCTTGCGCTAGATTTGATCATCGTAGCACCGCCGTTGTTTCGCGGTTCTTTTCAGATTCGAACCAACGTTTGGATCTGATGCGACGCGGTACTACCGCCCGTCTGGCACGGTACTACCGCTTGTATTGTACTACCGCCCGTCGGGAGCGGTACTACCGCGCTCGCTGCGCCACTAAAATTTTACTTCCGCTCCAACCATGGTACTACCGTGACCTCGCACGGTACTACCGCGTTTTGGAGCGGTACTAATATTTTTAGTACCGCTGGCACTGGCAGTTCTACCGTGGCTCACATCTATTGCATGACAACTTTCTCATATGCCTTCTATGTGTTTCTTGTGCTTTATCGTGGCCTTTGCATTGATCTTCTTCGCGTTCGTTCGTGTTTTGCGTGTGTGTATCAGGTGGTGGCTCTTGCCGGTCCAATCCCAGTCGTGACACTGGCTCCAAGCATCTGTGCAACTGAGGTGAAGTACCAGAGGGCTCTTCTGCCTCCAAGCGCAATTTCAAGACCTCTAAGGGCATGGATGAGATAACCCCATATGAGTACGTTCATCTCAGGCAGCTTCACCCGTATGTGCACCCTCATTCCACTGTCAGAGGTTGTGAGCTGTTCTGGAACAAGCAACAGACCAACATCTATCTGGATGTCATCAAGAACAAGCAGAATACTTACGGGGATGTGAAATAGATTGATATGCATCACATGAGGAAGGACAAGTTCCGTGACTACTTTGGAGAGGCTCTGGACTTGGTGGAGCAGTTTGGCATTGAGCATGTGATATCCTTTCACCTTGACTATGACCCTGAGCTTATCTGTCAGTTCTTTGCCTCAGTTTACTTTCACTCTAATGAGGAGCGGAGGATGACTTGGATGACCAATGGCCGTCAACTGTCTGCTACCTGGAAGGAGTTCATGGATCTGCTCCAGGTTCCTGATGATGGGCTCAACACTCCAGTGGGTGTTCGCCCCCATGCCAATGCTGAGTCTGCCAACAAGGACAAGCTTGCACCATTCATGGTTGAGAAGGCGCTCGCCAATGGCAAGACAGCGTTGGTGCTCAACTCTTTTCTGGATATCATGTATCGCATCTTCCGCAACTCCTTGTTCCCTCGCATTGGTGACAAAGACAAGGTTCATGCCTATATGGTGGATATGATGCTCATTTGCGAGGAGGCTCGTTCGTCTCAGTCTCAGCCACTTGATATCTCACACATCATGTGGTGTGAGCTTCGGTTTGCAGTGTTCAACCGCAAGGTGCCTATCTATGGGCCCTATCTATTTCTGCTGATCTCAAAGACTTGGGAGAAGATGTTCCCTGGTGAGGAATTCCTTGCTCCAGATTGGATTCGCCATGATCACATCTGTCTGCGTATCAAACCCAACTGGGCCAACACCACCACTCGTGCCGAGGCGACTGCTGCTAGGGCTGCTATTGATGAGGAGGATGTTGGCGCCGAGGATGTTGTTGAGGGCCGTGCTGCTAGGCCTTCCCAGAGTTCCACTATGCCATCATGGGCCAAGAAGCTGAAGGACAAGATGAAGACTCTTGTCTGTATGCAAGCCAAGGAGCAGTACAGGACTCACGTGGCGTCGAAGGAGAGTCGTCGCAGGGACAAGAAGATCTTGCAGCTCTATGGTGAGGACGTGTCTGGTGGGTCTGAGGAGCGCATCACTCCAGAGGCCGAGTGGATGGAGAAGCAAGGCTTCAGGTGGATTGATTCTGAGGAGGACGTTGAGGAGACCACCCCTGCTGCCGAGGAGACCGACGGAGAGGGTTGGGACGAGTTCCCTGCTTGAGCCACCTCTTGTGTGTAGGTGTCCTCTCTGCCTTTTTGGCGTCCCGATGCCAAAGGGGGAGAGATTGTAGGGATTTGCGAGTCGTGTGTGTCGTGTGTTTGCTGCTTTCTCGGTTGAACTATTTGCTGCTTTCTCGTTTGAACCTCGATTGCTTTACTTCCTATGGTGTAAGACATATGCACTCTATCTATCCTAGCAAGCTTGTGATATATTATGCTACCTTCATGCTATGCTCTACTTCGATGTTAATTATCATGCCTTGGTCTCTAAAATATAGGGGGAGTGTTGATCCTAGTTTGTGTGCTATGCAGTCCAAAGCATTCATCTAGAGTGCACACATCTAGGGGGAGCCTGTCTATATTTTAGAGAGGTGGGGTTTGCCCTTGCTCAAAATTATCTTATCTATGTGCAAATCCCGTGTTGTCATCAATCCACCAAAAAGGGAGAGATTGTATGGGCATATTTATTCCTTAGGTGTTTTGGTGATTGATGACAATGCTTTTGCGGACTAATCATGTGCCTTGAGTTTCTAAGATACTTCATCACTAGGCACGAGACGATTCGGTGCCCCTCGGAGACTATTGAAGTCGGTGTTGTTCTACGTTTCTCTTTGGTGGATTTGAGTCGTAGGAGAGCCGTACTATTAAGAGGGGGTCCGCGTCGGAAAGGTTTGGGTGGAATCAACACGTACACTTGTCCTACCATTCCTTGCAGTTTGGAGCATCTCTTCGTTATCCTAGTTGTGCCGAAATCTGACGGCTACTGCTGTACTTGCGGTAGTATCGCAAGTACCAGCAGTAGTACCGCTGTGGGTCACGCTAGTACCGATCCTTTGGAGCCATAGTACCGTGGCTCCCAGGCCTAGTGCCGCTCCAGTACGGTAGTAGGGGCGGATGTAATTTTTTACATCCACGCCCCCACGGTAGTATCGCTCGTCCAATGCAATAGTACCGCGGGAGCCCATGGTAGTACCGCTCCCCAGGAGTCGTAGTACCGTGGCCCTCCTACCTAGTACCGCGGCGTCACGACAGTAGGAGACGATCTAATTTTTTACATCCGCGCCTCAACGGTAGTACCGCGCCTCGTGCGCGGTAGTACCGCGTCGGATTTTTGCACTAGCTCATTTTCAGCAGAAGTAGGCACGGATGTAATTTATTTCATCCGCGCTCTTTGTAGGCAACGACTTTCCTGCCTTGCGATAGTACCGCAAGGGGGAGCGTTAGTACCGCGCAAGCGGTAGTAATGCACCCTAGTCAGGCAAGTCCCGGCCTCTGCTACTATCGCGGAAGTACCATGGTCCGCCACGGTAGTACCGCATGGCCTTGCAGTAGTACCGCGCCTCTGGAGCGGTAGTACCGCGTGTCGCGGGCTGAACATGTGGATAACGGTTGGATATTTCCCATGACTATATAAGGGGCGTCTTCTACCTCTAGTTGACCACCTCTTCCACATTTAAGCTCCATTGTTGCTCTAAGCTCCATTTTCGCCCGATCTCTCTCCCTAGCCAATCAAACTTGTTGATTTGCTCAGGATTGGGTGACAAGGGCCCGATCTACACTTCCACCAAGAGATATTCGATTCCCCCCACTTATCCCTTGTGGATCTTGTTACTCCTGGGTGTTTGAGCACCCTAGACGGTTGAGGTAACCTCGAAGCCATACTCCATTGTGGTGAAGCTTCGTGGTGTTGTTGGGAGCCTCCAATTGTTGTGGAGATTGCCCCAACCTTGTTTGTAAAGGTTCGGTCGCCGCCTTCAAGGGCACCAATAGTGGAATCACGGCATCTCGCATTGTGTGACGGTGTAAGGAGAATACGGTGGCCCTAGTGGCTTCTTGGGGAGCATTGTGCCTCCACACCGCTCTAACAGAGACGTACTTCCCTTTAAAAGGAAGGAACTTCGGTAACACATCCTCGTCTCCACCGGCTCCACTCTTGGTTATTTCGTGCCTTTACTTTTGCAAGCCTACTTGTGTTATATCCCTTGCTTGCTTATGTTCTAGTTGTTATTGCATCATATAGGTTGCTCACCTAGTTGCACATCTAGACAACATATTTTGTTGCAAAGTTTAATTTGGTAAAGAAAAGCTTAAAAATTGTTAGTTGCCTATTCACCCCCCCCCCCTCTAGTCAACCATATCGATCCTTTCACCTGCAAAGGAAGCAAGAGCGGCTTAAAGCTGACCAAGACTTGCTAGTGGATAGGTGGACCAAGGTACTGGCCGCCGAAAAGTACGGACTCGACAGCCCCACCAGAGGGCACACACGGCACAACTGGCTACCTCAACCTAAGCAGGAGAACCCAAGGCACACACCCCAACATCCACACATTATTATGGTCCAAGACAGTAAGAAGGATACACGAAGAGGCACCCTCAAGCCTTGGTGCAATAGTCATAAACGTCGTCAAGGAAGATGGTGCCAAGTCCAGCAACTCCCAGTCCGGTCAGCGGACAAAGAGCGGCTCAAGCCTATTCGGCCCGAGCCACATACTCGATCAACCATGTGAAATTCATTGTACTCCTAGAAGGACGGCAAAGCATACCAATAGAGAATGCCGGATCCTCAAAACAAAGCGGCTGGTCATGTGCCAGAAACAATGAGGGGAGGCGTCTAGTCGAGAGACCCCATAGAGCATAAAAGTACGGCCGATCGCCCCCGATCACACCAACCACAGCAATTTAATTGTCGTACCCCTATTCCTAGTAATCCGGGGGCTCCATAACACATAAAGCCCCCGCGGGTATGAAACCACAAATAACATCTTCTCAAAAGATGCCAAGTGCGAAGGCCATGTTTATTGGCCCACCACTCTAACGGTTGTTTTCAGATCACCAAAAAATGCCACGCCAAAGAATAATTCATTGGCACCATCCCCTCATGCGGTAATTTACCGTATGCTAACGGGATGAACCACGTTGACTAGATTCCATGTGTTAAACTATTAGGCCAACACCGTGTGATATACTCACTCTTATAGGCAAGGCCGAACCCCACCCTTAGAGCGGAAATCATACAGCTGCCGGAAAAGCGAGTCGTGCGTGCCTATCAAAATTTTGATACGACAGCCAACTATCCGGACAACCACTGAGGAGTCCGTGCTACTTCACGGTCTAATGGCTGGGTCCACCGGGGTCCAATCAGGAACCCTTGGACCAACCACAAGAGGACGCTCGGCTGCCTCCAAGCATTTGCCTTTACAAACTAACTTTGACGCAGAACAGGATTGGTAGCGTGGAATCAGCCCGGACACACAATGGCAGGAGTGGGCAGGTAGAAGGCAATTCGGATTCACTCTTGATCCACTCACAACCCCCTCCAGTCCAGCCATCACAGGTTACGCCAAAAACACCTCTTTTCATACATAGTACTCATGTGCATAGACATATCATCCTACTACAATGCGTAGACTTAAATACCACTCACCGGCCGTCGTTTATCGCTGACGCCTCTTTGCCAAAAAAATGGCAGCCACGCTTCGTGTCACGCCCGATTATGGCAGGGGCTTCACAGTACGGCAATAAAGTCCGACCACGTTTTCGGTCGCTCGGCACCCCGAACTTATAGCATTATATGCATCAGCTCTGTATCATGTCTTGGGTCATTGGTTGGGTTTGCCCGGCTCCCATGTTTTGGTACCTTACGTTCCATTCTATCGGCTAAGGTAGCGCTGGGAGAACTACTGCGATTGTGTCCCGGTTCTGCCGGACGAGCACCTCAGTAGAGAAACCTAAAACCGACTGTCATGATGCAGCGAGACCTGGTCAGCTGTTCGAGAGGTTGTAAAATCCTTAAAGATTTATTCCGCACAACGCCATTATAAATGCAGAGTGCGACGGATCGGTCTTCTGATCAGGTGCCAATAGAGCCCCTAGTTCGGCCTTCCGAACACTAGGGGTTGCGCCGACCATACTGGAATTCCTATGGCTAAGTGAGAGTAATAAAGCCTTATAGTCTGATTGCCTGGTTCGTGGTGAGAAACACCTCCTTAAAAGGACCCAACTATGGGATAAAGAGCGTTCAGATATACCCCGAACACCCCTGTATTCTTCTTACGTGGGGGCAGAAGCCGACGACTGGCCAGCTCTCAGGACTTACATACAATAAACAGCCGCACGGGAAGAACATATGTTCAAACAAAACAGGCAATATATAATAAAAATGCCATCATCCCATATTACAAAAGGCGGCACGAATGCCCTGAGGGAAATATAATGTCTTTGGTACACTTATCCGCCGCAAGGCGGGCCCCCTCCAGTACACCTTCATAGTACAGCTCGGGCTTGCGGTGCTTCTTACCCTCCAGCAGCCCCTCAGTCATCAGCTTCTCCGCGTCAAGCTTCCCCCAATGCACTTTCACACGGGTGAACGCCATACGTGCACCTTCTATACAGACTGATCGCTTGATAGCATCACGCCGAGGACAGGCGCTCACAATCTGCTTGACGAGTCCAAAGTAACTGCTTGGAATTGGCTCCGAAGGCCACAGCCGGAAAACCAAGTCCTTCATGGCTAGTTCGGCCGCCTGGTGTAGTTCGACCAGCTGCTTCAGCTGGTAGATAAAAGGCACCGGACAGTTTGACGCCGAATACTGCGACCAAAAATCCCACTCCGCAGACTTCTTCTCCTCAGTCCGGTAAAATTGGCCGGCATCTGATATGTTGTGAGGCAGATCCGCAAATGCCCCTGTAAAAACAAGAATTCAGCTTGTCGCTTAGAGTTCTCCCCACTATCATGTAAAAATGGCCATGAATTCAACAGGCCTTACTAGCCGCAACTTTCCAGGCCTCCAAAATGTCCCGTACAACACCTCGGACTTCTTCCCGAGCACCTTCCGCGGCTTGTAGAGCTTGGGCGAGTTTGGATTCTTTCCCTATTAGACTATGCTCCAAGCCCTCGCTTTTCTTCACAGCCTTCTGGAGCTCCCGCTCGGCTGTGATGACCCTGGCTTCGTGTTTTTCATGAAGCACCTGCTCGGTGGCCGCCTTCTCGTGGGCATCAGCCACAACCTTCTTCAGCGCCTCATATCCAGCACTCGCTCCTAGGGCATACAACAAAAATAGTTTTTAATAGGCACAATTACTCATTCGTGCCTAATGCAAGGCAATGTTTTCAACATACCTTGCTTATCCTCTAATTGCTTCTTCACACGGCCAAGTCCTTCCTCGGCCTGTTCCAGGCTCTGCTTCAGTTCGGACACTTCTGCATTATGAGCGGACGTCTTCTCCACACACGCCTGTTTTCAAGCAAAGAGGTACACGTCATTAAAAAAGGAGTTGATCCCCTGCCCAGCTCCCTATTTTTCGCCGGACAGTGTACCAAGGGCTACTACTCATATTATGACGATTCCTCAAAGGTTTCTTAGGAAACATACCTCAAAGGCCTTTATAAGGCCAAGGCAGGACTCCTTCAACCCGCTCACGGCAGACTGAATCTTTTCAACCACCGCACCCATGAGGGTCCGATGTTCATCGATGATAGACGCGTTCTTTAACGCTATCGACAGACCGCCTGGCAACTCTGCTTGGACAGAGGTTGCCGGCGGAGTGGGAAAGCCTCCCACCAACAAAAGTTGCTGCTCGCCCGATCCAGGAGCCTTGGAGGTCCCCTCGACCTTGTCCGGTGGTGGGCCGAACCCAAGATCGCCCCCGCTGTTGGCACACTCAGGGGCCTTCGCTACCGTGTGTCCGGCTCCAGTGACATGCCCCCCCTGGTCCGGGTCCCATTGAGACGACACCTCAGTGTCGCGCCTGGACTTTGGGGAAGGGGCCCCTGGAGGCGTCTCGCTTGCCAAGGCGTCCGAGCTCAGCGAATCCTCCGATGAGGACTGTCCGGCGCGAGACCTTGCCGGACTATGCAAAATATGGCAAAAGTTAAAACTACTATACCCAAAAACAATCCCGGACGCATATGCGTGTTCTGGTTTCGTATACTTACAACTTCTCCAGGGGCTGGGCCCTGGGATCCCACTCCAGGCTGCCAGCGGTGGCCGTGGTGGATGCCTCTGGGAGGGAACCTTTCCCCCTCTTGGGCGATCTAGCCTCCAGGGATGTGGAGGCCGTCCTTTTCTTCCCCCCACCAGAGTGAGGCTCGTCCTCCTCTGCTTCCTCTTCGTCTTCAGAAGAAGGATCGTTGCTGGAGTATTCGGATTCGGCGTTCGAAGCCTCGCGACGACGGAGGCTGCTCCGGGTCTTTTTGTCCCTCTTGGAGGCCTCTTTCTTTGGCGCCTCGTAAGGCGCTGGAACCAACATCTTTGTCAGAATAGGTCCGGCTGGTTCCTCCGGCAGCGGGGCCGGACAATGTATCCGCTCCACCTTCTTTATCCATCCTTGGGGTCAATAGAGCATGATAAAAATGTCTCCCTCAGGACATGCCAACTAAAAGCCTGGATGGACAGAGCGTGGCTATAACTTACCGGGCTTGCAGAATGGGATAATTGGTATCCACAGTCCTCGGCGGAATCCGGCCATGATTTGTCGGACTTAAAGAGCACCTTCCAGATATCCTCGTGGGAGGAATCATAGAGCTCCCGGAAGGTTTGGTGCTCGGTTGGGTCGTACTCCCACAAATGGCAGGCTCGGCGCTGGCAAGGGAGAACCAGGTGAACTAACATCACCTAGACAACGTCGACAAGCTTGACGTCCCTGTCGACCATACGCTGAACGCGTGTCTAGAGCAGTGACAGCTCATCGGACGAGCACTAGTTAGGGCCCTTCTTGGGCCAGGACGTGAGCCGCAGTGGGGCTCCGGATCTGAACTCAAGAGCTGCGGCCCACTTTTTGCCGTGTGGTTTGGTGATATAGAACCATTGTTGTTGCCACTCCTTGACGGAGTCGTTGAAGGCACCCGTCGGCCAAACGACCTTGGGCATCATGCTCACCATGGCACCGCCGCACTCGGCGTGCTCACCATTCACCACCTTGGGCTTCACGTTGAAGATCTTCAGCGACAGGCCGAAGTGAGGCAAAATCCGGAGAAAAGCCTCGCACACGACGATGAATGTCGAGATATTGAGGAAAGAGTTGGGGGAAAGACCATGAAAATCAATCCCATAGTAATACATGAGCCCGCGGACAAATGGATGAAGGGGAAACCCGATCCTACGGACAAAATGAGGAAGAAACACGACTCTCTCGTGGGGCTCCGGAGTAGAGACAATCTGTCCCACCGGTGGAAGGCGATGGCCGGTCTTCTTGGCCAAGTACCCGGCCTCTCGGAGCCTCCTGATGTCCTTCTCTTGGACGGTAGAGGTCATCCACTTGCCTCCTGCTCCGGATCCGGACATGTTCGAAAAACCCTCTCTTCGATGAAGAGGAGGAAGGCTTGGGAGCTAGAGCTCAAACAATGGGGAATGGACTAGCGAAAGGAGGAGGCGTGGGTAAAGAGGAAGAGACCTTATCTCTTTATAGAGACGGTGAAAGATGTTTTGCACCTCCCCACTTGCCTGGTGGAACCCGCTCGTTCCCCACTCGCCGCGATTAGCGGTGCGATTAGCAATATGCTTTGTGGCTGGTTGTAGGAAAAAGGCTCGAATAATGACCTGACCGTAATGACACGTCGCGTTGTCTAAAAATTTGTCAGTAGGATTGCATTTGTGAAATACCATTCTCTCTACAGCGGTATGTGAAGATCATTTTGTTGATCCGGACATGATTCAAGTGTTCGATAATTATTCTGTAGTATTCGGAGAAGGAACCCGCCTTGCAATGCCGAAGACAAGACCGTGCGCTGGACTCATCGTCATTGAAGCCTGGTTTAGGGGCTACTGAGGGATTCCTGGATTAGGGGGTATCCGGACAGTAGGACTGTATACATCATCAGGACTATTGAAGCGTGAAGATACAAGACTCAAGACTTCGGCCCGTGTCCGGATGGGACTCTCCTTTGCGTGGAAGACAAGCTTGGCGATCCGGATATTGTGTTCCATTCCTTGTAACCGACTCCATGTAAACCCTAGACCTCTCCAGTGTCTATATAAACTGGAGAGGTTGGTCCTTAGAAGACCAATCACAATTACAATCATACCATCACAGGCTAGCTTCTAGGGTTTACCCTCCACGATCTCGTGGTAGATCTACTCTTGTACTACCCATATCTTCAATATTAATCAAGCAGGAAGTAGGGTTTTACCTCCATCGAGAGGGCCCGAACCTGGGTAAACATTGTGTCCCTCGCTTCCTATTACCATCAGCCTAGACACACAGGTCAGGACCCCCTACCCGAGATCCGCCGGTTTTGACGCGGACAGTGCTCCATAACGATGATCGTATCATCAACGTACTACAGGATGGACACACCTCCATCAACTAGATGAGGCACCAAGACACCCATCTGACCGGCCTCCTTTGCCCTACCTATAAAAATTGCCAACATATCAACCACAATGTTGAACAGAATAGGAGACATTGGATCACCTTGTCTCAGGCCCTTGTGTGTCTAGAAATAATGACCTATGTCATCATTCACTTTAATTCCAACACTCCCTTTTTGCGTGAAGGATTCTACCTGGCGTCTCCAGGCTTCATCAAAACCCTTCATTTGTAAGGCCTGTTGAAGGAAAGGCCATTTGAATTTATCATACGCTTTCTCAAAATCTACCTTGAAAACAACTCCATCTAGTTTTTTCGTGTGAATCTCGTGGAGCGTTTCATGAAGGACGACAACCCCTTCAAGGATGTTCATGTCCGGCATGAAAGTAGTTTGGGAATGCTGCACCATAGAATGCGCAATCTGCGTGAGCCTACTAGTCCCGACCTTGGTAAAATTTTGAAACTAACATTAAGAAGACAGATGGGCCTGAATTGCTCAATTCTCACGTCCTCTGTTTTCTTAGGAAGAAGTGTTATCGTTCCAAAATTCAGATGAAAAAGCTGAAGCTATCCAGAGAATAAATCACGGAACAACGGCAACAAATCCCCCTTAATAATATGCCAGCACTTCTTACAGACTCTGCCGGAAATCCATCCGGGCCGGGAGCCTTATTATTTTTCATCTGCGAGATGGCCTCAAACACCTCTTTCTCAGAAAAAGGGGCAGCCAAAATATCATTCCCAATAGCAGTAAGTGGAGGAACATCCTTAATCCTAGACTCATCCAGAGAAAAACAGCTCTCCTCTGGAGGCCCAAACAACTGGTTGTAATACTCGGTAATGTATAATTTGAGGTTCTCCTATCCTACAATCGTTCCTTCATCTTGTTCAAGCTGAAAGATCCTCTTCTTTCTGTGCTTGCCATTGGCGATCATGTGAAATAATTGAGTGTTCGCGTCCCCCTGGAAAACTCGTTGGACCTTGGCCCGCAGCGCCCACTTTAATTCCTCTTCACGGAGAAGCTCTTTCAATCTCATCTCCGCATCAAGCTTAGCATGAAGCTCCGATGCAGGCAGAACCGTGGTTTCTGCTTTTACATCCAGGGACTGAATAAGGGTAAGGAGCCTTTCCTTTTCGACCTTATAAATCCCACTAACACTACTAGGGAAAACCTTATACACAGAATCTTAGCAGCAGCGCGTCTCAGAAAGAGGCACTATTGCTAATTATCAGCAGCGCGTGCATGGAAAACTTGCTACTGAAACGGAGTTAGCAGTATCGCGCTTGGAGCAACACGCGCTGCTACAAATATCGACCGACAGTGTCCACCCACCTACATTTAGCAGCAGCGTGTTGTCGAGACACGCGCTACTACTAAAGCTTTAGTAGCAGCGCGCTTTTTCTAAGGTTGCTGCTACTAATTTTCAAATTGGGCACACTGTTGGTCTGAGTTAGCTGTAGCGCATGTGTGGGAAGCGCGCTGCTGCTAATTTCTTATCAGCAGCTCATTTTACCACCCGCGCTACTGCTAAGCCGCACCAGCCCACCACCTATCCCCACCCGTCCTCCCCTCCCCCGTCTCCTCTCTTCCCTTTCCCCTACCCCCCACATCCTCCCTCTCTCACTCTTCTTCTTCCTCAATACTTCTCCCCCATTACGCTCCCTCTCCTGCCTACATTTCTCTCTCTTCATTACTCCTAGCTAACTACACCACTTCCATTCATGCATCTCCTTTCTCTTTTTCCTTCCCCCTCCACTAGTTGAAATTGTCTCCTCCCAAATTAGCTAGCTAGGTAGATGTAGCATTTAGTTAAGTGACCTATTTGCCCCCTAACTAGATCTATCTTTGTCAAGAAGAGCTTTTGCACTTTTGATCTTCCTACATCATCATATCCACTGTGTGCTCGATCTCGAGATAGAGGTGATTAAAATTTCATGCTTTTACAAAATGGAAATATGTTTATGTGTGTGTGATATGATAATTTGGAGATATGATGGAAATTGTGTGTGTGGCATGAGTTGACGCCAAATTGTGCTTTTGAGTTGCCTATGTTTTGCCGAAATGTCGATTTATTTCCGTTTCGGCGAATTCCGGGCAAACTCTAGATCTATATATGTCCTACTTTTAGGGAAGGTCATGCCGAATTTTTGTATGACTTTGATGCATGCACGCATTTTTATAATCAATTTGTTTATTATTACAGTGCAGAGTTCACGATGGTCAGTGGAACGATGGTGGATAGGTGGTTGCGGTCGGCGGTGCAGGACATGAAAGAAAATAGCCGGACAGAGGTTTTATGTCCGTGTCGAAAATGCAAGGAATAGTTTGGCTCGACCCCCATGATGATGGTCGTGTCGAAGTGCACCTGCTCATGACCGGTTTCATGGATGGCTATACTCGATGGATAATTGAAGATGAGGATGACTATGTTGAGGACGCCAACGGGGTAGGCAATGATGACACGGGGCAAGACAAAGAGATGATCTATAATGGCGGCGGTGAAGAGGCCGGACATGGCGGCGGAGAAGGGGCCAGACATGGTGGAGGAGAAGGGGCCGGACATGGTGGCGGAGAGAACAACATGGACTGCACGCAGCAGAGTTCGTTGGTACTAAGTTCAATCGTGCGGGACCCTCATGTTCAATCATTGCTTCGCAAGGAGACGAGTACTGAGAGAGCTGCTTCTAGAGAGGAGGCTAAGCTGGAGCAACTGGTGGTAGACTCGAACACTCCATTGTATGATGGTTGCAATCCTGAGGTGACCCGCTTGAGTTTCACGCTCCAACTCCTGAAGACGAAGGCTAAAAACAAATGGACCGACACTAGCCTTGATGAGCATCTCAAGTACCTAAAGGATGTTCTTCCCGTGGGGAATCTATGTCCTACTAGTGTTGATGAGGCCAAGAAGATCGTGTGCCTTCTTGATCTGCCACACATTAGATATCATGCATGCATCAATGATTGCATAATTTATCGGAAGGAGCATGCAGAAAAAACTAGCTGTCTGGTGTGCAATGCTTCTCGATACAAGAAGGCCGGGAAGAAATGTCCCCAGAAAGTTTTATGGTACTTACCAATCACTCCCCGTCTCCAGCGGTATTTTGTAGATCCCAAGGAAGCAAAGCTAATGCGCTGGCACACGGAGAGGAAGAAGCCCGACGATGGAGATGATCCGAAGCTGAGACACGTCAAGGATGGAAGCCAGTGGAGAGTGTTGAACAGCTTCTATCGGTTTTTCGAATGTGATGCAAGGAACATTGTGCTTGGCGCGTGTATCGATGGCCTCAATCCATTTGGCAACCAGAACACCAACCATAGCACATGGCCCATGTTTGTATGGATGTACAACCTCCCCCCTGGTTGTGCATGAAGTCGAAGTACATTCACATGAGCATGCTTATTCAAGGGCCGAAACTACCAGGAAATAATATTAATTTGTATCTGGGGCTACTTCAAGAGGAGTTAGACACGTTATGGAAAACACCGGCCAAGACAAGGGACGCCAGCAAAGGCGAGTATTTCTACATGAGAGCCGCGCTGATCATGATGGTACAGGACTATCTTGGTTACGGATATGTCGCAGGCCAGGTGTGCGAAGCATATTGCGGATGCACGCGGTGCATGGATGATACGACGTCTCAGCAGCTAACGCCAAGGAAAGATGGCGGGTCTGGGAAAATCGTGTACATGGGGCATCGAAGATGGCTCAAACAGGCTGTGGATAAACCGTGGAGATCTATTCAATGGTCATGCTGAGCATCGAGGACCTCCACGTAAGCGGAGCGGTGCCGAAATCGATGAGCTATTGAAAAACTAGAAGGAGTGCCCCGTGCCGGGAAAGACGATGAGAAAGGCGCCGGAGCCGCTGCTGAAGGTATGGAAGACGATGTCCGTGTTCTGGGACTTGGAATACTGGCACAAACTCGATACACCTCATTGCCTTGATCAAATGCATATCTGTAAGAATGTCCTTGAGAGCTTGCTCCCAACACTAATGAACATGCCGGATAAGACCAATGATGGGTTGAAGGCAAGAAAATACTTGCAACATTTGAAAATCAGGGAAGATCACACATGCCACCCCGTAAAATGTCAGATGAGACAGAGACGGAGACAGAGGCACGGGAGGAGAAGGGAAAGAAAATAAAGAAAGAGGATTATTGCCCCCCTTCTTGCTTCACCTTAAGTCAGGCTGAGATCAATCAATTCTTTAAGTGCCTTACCGGAGTCAACGTTAGTTCCGGTTACTGTGGCAAGATAATCAGATATCTATACACGGACAAGAAAAGGTTCAGCGGGATGAAGTCCCATGACTGTCATGTGATGATGACGCAGATACTACCTGTTGCCCTTAGAGGGATAATGGACAAGCACGTCCGTGACACGCTTATTGGTCTCTGCAACTTTTTCGACGTCATCTCTCAAAAGTCGATCAGTGTGAAGCAGCTCTGAAGGCTACAGGAAGAGATCATTGTGATACTGAATGAGCTTGAGATGTAGTTCCCGCCCGCGTTCTTTGACGTGATGGTGCATCTGTGTGTCCATATTGTGGATGACATAATAGACCTGGGGCTGTCATTCCTGCACAACATGATGCCATTTGAGAGGATGAATGGGATCATCAAAGGATTCATTCGTAACATGTCTCGTCCGGATGGAAGCATCGTCCAGGGCTATGTGACACAAGAGTGCATCTCTTTCTGCGAGAATTTTCTATATGGTGCAGACCAGCCGCCTAGTGTTAATGTTGGTTTGCCCGTTACACTACTAGGGAAAACCTTATACACAAAATGTTACCAGTAGCGCTTGTTAAAATGAGGCGCTACTGCTACTTTGCAGTAGCGCGTTCGGTAGAACCGCGCTACAGTTAGCAGATTAGCAGTAGCGCTGTCCTGGCAGAAAGCGCAACTACTATAATTGCCACACCGTTCTCGGCATGGTAGGTATAGTAGTAGCGCCCTTCTGCGGACAGCGCTACTACTATGGTTTTTAGCAGCAGCGCGTTTTTCCTTCCCACGCTACAATTAAAGCTACTTTCACCTTACCCCCCGCCCGGCTTGATTCCCTCTCCTCTGCTTCCTCCCCCAATTCCCGACCCCGCCTCGCCACCGCCGTCTCCCCCGACCCCGCCTCGCCGCCGTCTCCCCCGACCCCGCCTCGCCGCGCCTCGGTGCCGCCGTCTCCCCCGACCCCGCCTCGCCGCCGTCTCCCCCGACCCCGCCTCGCCGCCGTCTCCCCCGACCCCGGCCGCCACGCCGCCGTCTCCCCCGAACCGGCCGCCTCGCCGCGCCTCGGTGCCGCCGTCTCCCCCGACCCCATCTCTCTCCCCGCCCTCTGTAAGCACTCTCCCCTTCTGATCCCTCTCTCCCCTTCTGATCCCTCTTCTCTGCTTAGTATGAACCCTAGGTATTTAGTGCTAGTTAGTATGAACCCTAGGCTATTTTTAGTGCTAGTTAGTCAATTACTTAGATGGTAATTAGGGCAGTAGTTCCTAGGTACTAATTAGTTAGTAAGAATTAGGTACTAATTAGGTACTAGAATATTTTTATTTATAGTATTATTTTTAGTAAGAACTAGTTGAATTAATAGAACTAGTTAGTAAGAACTTGTTTCTATTTTTTAGTTAAAGCAATTTTTCCCGCCTCGACGTGGACGATGCCTATCCCACATCCTGCTCGTCGAGTTGGTGGAGGACGACACCTGCTTGACCAGATCGGCCATGTTCGGGACTGGGCTCCGCCGGGGTGGTACTGGGAGGCGCTACCTACCGGGGGGCGCAGGTTGGTGAGGAGCCAGCCTGTCGTTGACCCGAACCTTGTTTGGTGGCGGTCGCGTGGGCCAGTGACGATCCAGAGGCTCGAGGACTCCGCGGAGGTGGTGCGTCACCGTGTCAGTGAGGAGGACGCGCACGTCCGTCGCTACTTGTTTGCGTTGGAGAACAGGCCATTCTCCAATACCTGGCAGGTTCTCCGGGGATCTCACTGGAGCTATGATCCCGTGATGGTGCCTTCTCTGTGGGTGTCCACCGCCCGCGCCGATACCCGTCGTGTGCTAGAGTTTTAGTTGTATTAGTGATGTTATATGTATGACACTATTCGTGATGTATTAGTGACAATATTTTGAAATGCATGAGATGATCTACTTTTGCTTATTGAATGCATGCTAATTTGAGTCCTATAAGATATTTTGAAATGTATATCTTGTGTTGCTCAATATCCAAGTGGCCGGTCATGTTTGCAGGTTACACCTCCGAGTGGCCTATGTTTTGCCGGAGTGTTGATTCATTTCCGTTCCGGCAAATTTCAGGCGCTCGATATGTCCTATTTTAGCAAAGGTCATGCCGGATTTTTCCGTGAATTTTGGCATGACTTGTGCTAGAATATGTAGGAAATATCGAGTGCCCCGGATTTGTGTGTTCAGTATCTTGGTAGTTGTCTTCGATCGATTTTCAATTAATGTTTTAACTATGAACATAGGAAATGTCTGAAGACGAGAAGGATTTCGGTATTTGCAAATACTGCGAAGACGAGCGCGGCCTGTGCGACGGAATCTTCCTAGATGATGACAGGCGCTTCAGCATCAAGCTGGACGAGAACTTCGAAGTGGATACAGTAAGTCACAACGACAAGTCTTTTTTCGTAATTAAGCATGACATCTGCTTTCATTTGCTTCAACTTATATTTTTTTTACTATTCTACTAGCGTATCCCCTACCATGCAAGAGTTTTTGTATTGGATAAGATAGGTTTCAGTCATAGTATGGAGGAAAAGAAAGTTTACTTGAAGACCGAGCATGGTTATATTTTCCATGCGAAGTTATACAATTCAGACGACTACACCTATTTTGGATGCAAAACATGGCGAGCACTATGCAAGACTTATGCATTTGAGCCTGATATGGTTATCACCTTTGATATTCGTCCGGAAGATGATATTGAAGGTAATACCGACATCTGGGTCAATGTGCAAATGCCTCCAGTTATACCATTATGTAAGTTTCTCAACCATATTTATGTCTTTGATATTGTTTATTCAAAAATAATTGACAACTAATTTGTATTGTCAGCTTATTTCTGTGCAAGCAAACATGTCCAGTGCTTGGTAGACAGGACCGTATACTGTCCTGGGGCTGAACTCAACTGCGAGGAGCTCAGTCATTATGTTTCATGGCTTGAGGATCTTGATATTGTCAAGACAAATTTTCTTCCTGCATTTAGAAATCTTAGTACTGAAAATGTGCGACCCATAGTGTTCATAATGAACTACGGTCACATCCATTTAGGAAGGATGGTAAGATTTTTACTTTTTATCCTCGTTGCATCTTTACATTATTTTTGAAGCTAAACTTCATTGCTAAGTATGTTACCATACGATGTTCTTCAACAGGGACTCCCGATGAATGTTGTGCCTTATGGGATCGAGACTAAAGGTGTCATGAGTATTATCAACTTACGGCCAAGATATCCTACAGCTTACTTTAGTGCATTCAAGATTAGCGACGGATGCTTAATAGTGCAAGACTGGACCAAATATGTGTTGGGGGAGCGCAGAGAAGTACTAGGGAGCAGCAACCAGAGACGCCTTCCACGATTAGGAGACAGGTTCATCTGCATGCTCCAACTTGATCAAGGAGGAGAGCTATACATGTTTTATGTTCTTTTACCTAAGAGAGAGCAGCAGGAATGAGTAGCAGGAGTGAGTAGCTGGCTAGAAATGAGTTTCAGGATGATGATGTGCTACACTATTACTATGATGATAAAATAGCTAGTGTTCGTGGTAATGACTATGATGATTATTATTAGCTAGTGTTAGTGGTGATTAAGTAAATAATGTTGATGGTAATGACCATGTTGACGATTAAATATCTTGTGCTGGCAGATTAGATTCAAGTGGAGGCAACATGTGGTGCACATCGAAAGTACTACTAATCCAAAGTAGATCAAGTTTGGATTAGTAGTATACTTTTGACATGCACCACATATTGCCTCCACTTGAACCTAATCCACCTTCATTTAAAACACTGTTATGGACATAATGATGTAAACCTCATAACAGCTGGTATTGTACCAATATTTGTATGATGGCGCATAAATACACTAAAAATAAAAAAATTATAAAAAAAATACTAGTAGTGATGGAAAGGAAACACGCTGCAAGTAGATAACTTAGCAGTAGCGCGGTACTGAACAGGCGCTGCAGCTATTTTTACTAGCAGTAGCGCGTGATGGCACGCGTTACTACTAAGCAATAGCTGTAGCACCTTATTAGTAGCGCGGCTTCCCGCGCTACTAGTAGGCACAAAACACGCGCTACTGCTAGGGTTTTCCCTAGTAGTGTTAATAAGCATGATGGGAGGCTCGAAGGAGAAGGTCATTGCAACGGTCGCAGCGAACTGCACGTGGCATACTCAGATCGACGCAGCGACTTTGACATAGCAAACTTGGTAGTGTTACAACACCTAGACGAGGTAGATCCTTTCATGGCACTGCACAAAGAAATTATCGCAAAGAAGTATCGTGACCGGGGGGTATGCAGGACGGACGCCAAAGTTACTAGAGAGCACAACTCCACTTTCCTGCATTGGTTCAAAGAGCATATTATTGCTAATCCCCCGTAGGAGGGATCTAAGAACGGATTGCTCATATACGCCTTAGCACATGGCCCCTCGCCCAACCTCGTAACCAATCAGGCATATGATATCAACGGATACACGTTCTACATGGAGGCCAAAGATATGGACAGTGGTGATCAGAACTCAGGGGTGACGATGGAATGCATGACTGGCAGCGACAATGGCGCAACTGAACGATTTTATGGAAGGATTGAGGAGATCTGGGAGCTTGACTACTCTGGACTGCACAACACGACGATGTTTCGTGTTAGATGGGCTAAGAATGTCGAAAGAGAAAGCCAGATTTTCACTACCATGACTATACCCGACGCCAAGAGTGCTACTGTGAACTCTATTGCAAAAGACGAGCCATGGGTACACGCTAAGCACGTGACACAATGCTTCTTCATAACCGACCCGCACAATCCCAGACGTGTCGTCATGAGGAGAGGCAAAAGGAACATCATTGGAATGGATGGAGTCGCCAACAAGGAAGACTATGATCAGTACGGCAACCCAAGAGGGAAGATGACGATGATGATGAAGTATACGTCAAAATAAGGATCAATACTGCATTACCTAAGAAAAATCGTACTCCATGGAAAAGGCAAAGTCACAATGAGGGGCTCAATTATTCTTCAAACGAACAAGAAGGGAAAGAAGCTGACTCAAAAACGAAAATGTCAACGCCGAGGAACCATATGTTATGTGTCAAATGATGTAATATATATGTTCCTATTTTTTATACATATTTAACCATCAAATGATGCAATATATATCGCCTTCCCTTCGTTCACTGCTCTCAGAAAAAAAAAGTGAGAGAAAATAAAGGAAAAGAAAAAGGAGAACTGGTTATAGTATTAGCGGTTTACTGAAAAAGAGCTACAGCTAGCCAAGGTAGCAATAGCATTTTCCTTAAAAACCGCTATAGCTACCTGTATTAGTAGTAGCGCTTTTGGTCTAACGCGCTACTGCTACGTCCACTTAACACAAAATCCTCCCTCTGTCTGCTTCATCCCACCTCTTTTCCCCCAAATCAGCACTCTCTCTTCCCCCGTCGCACCGCGGCGCCCCGATGCTCTCCCCCGACCCGGCGCTCGCCCCCGACCCCGGCGCTCGCCCCCGACCCGGCCCTCTCCCCCGACCCCGACGCGCCACGCCTCCCTCCTTTACTTCCTCCCCTCCCAACCTCAGCCATCGTCGGGCCTGCCTCCTTGCCCCTGCACCCTCTGTAAACCACCCCCCCTCTCTCTCCGCTAGCTAGGGTTAATTAGGTTAATTAGGTTACTTATTTAGTTATGAATTTACCTAGGTTGAATTGATATGCAAATTTAGGTAGGATGAATTTAGGTAGGCTGAATTTAGGTAGGCTGAATTTATACGCAAATTTGAACTGTACATGTGATATGTGGACATGTCATGTTTTGGACATGTCATGTTTGGAATTTGGACATGTCATTTGGACATGTGATGTTTTCGTTCAATTTGGGTAAATGATCTGAGTGGCCTATGTTACGCTGGAATGTTGATTCATTTCCGTTCCAGTGAATTTCAGGCACTCGATATGTCCATTTTTTTAGCAAAGGTCATGCCGAAATTTTCCGTGAATTTCCAGCTCCTATAGTGCCGGGTGAGAGCGGCGGACGACGTGATGAAGGGGTGCAATAGTACTGGCTGATGTAATCGGTCCTGTAGAACAGAGAATGGATGATGAGACGGAGGTCGACCCTATGGGTTTCCTCAATACAAACGCGTATGACTGTGACATAGATATGATGAGTCAACCATATGATGAATCGGGCTATCAGCATGCTAATGAGGATATGGATGATATGCTCGGGCAGGAAGGTCGTTGGAAGGATTGCAAAAAGTCTCTCTTCATGAATTCCTCAAAGGACACGCCTGAAGATGCCGCCTCAACACAGGCTCAACTAGCCAGGGGTCGTACAGTGCTTAGCCCAGGAACCCTGGGGCAGGGGTTAAGGAAGGGTCTGGAAGGTGTGCCCAAGAAAAGGAGAGGAAGAGATCGGGGAAGATAACTGCCTCCAAACAAGCCAGAGCACATAATAGCCAGAAGATGGATTCTGAAGAGCGTGTACCCGTGAAAGGTGCGGCCATGTTCCATCTCACGGGCGAGCCGATGCTACCGCCGAAACCGATGGAGGCACTATCAGGGGATCTCAGGAGACTGCACGACCATGTGTTGTCGACTGAGAAAAGCCTACTAGCTTCAAAGGATCCAGGATATCCCACATATGCAGCTCGTGTGTCTGAGGGGAAGTGCTACGTCGACACACGGCCCGCGGAGGTGTTCTTCCTGCAGTTTGACCATATCTTTGGGATCTTTCTGACAAGGCGGCTCGATTTTTCAATCGTCCGCCTTTTTGCACTACATATGAGCTCCGTCATGAAGAGTGAAGAAGTCTCGCAAATCTGTGTGGCGGATCCGTACTACATGCACGAGTCTTTCTTGAGTCTTGGCGACTTTGAGCGTGAAACTGCTAGGGAGTACCTCCAAAACTTCATGGTACAGAATAAGGACCATGATATTGTCCTCGTTCCTTATCATCCAAAGTAAGTCAGTTCCGGACAACCCTTTCATACATTTCAAACATTCCTTCTCGCTCATATGGAGAATAATTTGAGGTGTCTTTTCCCTGCAGGAACGGGCGCACCATCCTTATCGTTCTTTACCCGCAAGTCTCCCACGCC
Source organism: Triticum timopheevii (assembly GCA_963921465.1). Classification (NCBI taxonomy): domain Eukaryota; kingdom Viridiplantae; phylum Streptophyta; class Magnoliopsida; order Poales; family Poaceae; genus Triticum; species Triticum timopheevii. The sequence continues at coordinate 113,659,718 of OY997266.1, read as the reverse complement.
GTGTATTTTGACCCTTCCAGAGACTACGAGAAAAAGGACTACACCCACATAATGAATATTCTAGATGATGCTCTCCAAGGCTTCAGAATTAGAGGTGGCCACATACAGATCAGGAAACAAAGGAACAAGAAGATGGGTTTCGCGCATAAAACTAACTTCTCTTGCATGCATGTCCCAAAACCAAGCAATAAGGATGGATTCTACATCGTCCATCTCATGATTCAATTCAACACGGATCACCAAAAGCTTCGCATGACAAGCAGAAATGATGATCATATCCACAAGTGGCTAGAATCTCATGGAGAAGTGGATTATAAACTTAGAGATGACTTCTTTCGCATCCAAAGGGATATTGCGACGATCCTCATGAGAGAGGTCGTCGATGAGAAGGGGATGTTCCACCACGGCCCTATATCGCGAGCTGACGTCCGAACTCGCATAGGCATGCAACGTCTAGAACTCACGCCATTGAAGAAGCTAGGGTCCATCCTCGATGATATGGAAGGATGGAACTTCTAGTGATTTATGATGCCGATGATGATGATATGTGTCGGTTCAACTTGTATACTTTTTGTAGCGATGAAACTTTGTGATGTCCACGGTCCCTGCCGAACTTACGTAACGCTACTTTGTTAGTTTGCGTATGATGACTTGTGTACCTCTAGTTAATTAGTTTGCGTACTGTATGTTGCATCTAGTTGCTAACCCTTTCTTTTTCGTGTTGCTCTTGTATATTTTGTTGCATATGATTGTACATCCTCTTCATGAAGATGCATCCCTAATAGGTACCTAGTTTGTTGATGGCGAGATGGCAGTGCTATGTCGTGTACAAAGGAAGGTTCCGGGGGTGTACAATGAGTGGCATGAGTGTCAGGCGCAAGTGAATGGGTTCTCAGGCGCCAGCCATAAAGGCTTCAAAAGCAAACAAGAAGGAGAAGCTAGTTACTTGAGGTTCACGCTAGCGCGAGAGAGGACTCGTAACCGCTACCTCATGTACTGCATAGTTCCGCTCTCACTCATAGTGATAGCTCCTCTCGCGTATACCTTTGTTTAGATGGATGACATTGTAGTTGCAAGTATTCGAGACTTGCATGTATCGCTATTTTCGAGATGATGACAAGATACCACTTTGTGTTGGATGATGATTATGATGAGACTATTTGTATTTATATGCTATGGTTACATTTGTGGTCTCGCAGGCATTTGTATGTGTGTCATGATGACATTTGTATGTGCTAAAGATTCTTCTATAAAGCCTGTTCAAATACAAAACAAATATGCAGAAAAAAAACAAAAAACTACTAAAATTAGTAGTAGCGAGTGGAGAAAAGTTAGCAGCAGCGTGGTAGTAGCAGTAGCGTGCACAGGAGAAGCGCGCTATAGCTATTAGCAGTAGTGAGCTACCTTTAAGAACGCTGCTGCTACACTTGTATATCAGTAGCGCGGGAGTGCATGTGCTGCTGCTACGAGTTAGCTGTAGCACCTTATTAGTAGCGCCGGTACCCGTGCTACTGATATACCTAGAACCCGCGCTGCTGCTAGGCTTTTCCCTAGTAGTGAGATTCTTAGCCCACCCACGTAGGAAACTTCTCAAGTGCCTAATCTTATTCTGCCAACGCTCAAGCGCAGTCCTACCTCCTGCATCCTTAGCCCATTCCCTGGCTACGAGATCAAAGAAGTCGTCTCGTTCAAACCGAGCCAGCTCGAACGAAAATGCATTTATGTTTCCCGAGTGGGTAGCCTCACCGGAATCTAGAAATAAAGGTGTGTGGTCAGAAATACCACGGGAAAGTGCCTGAACTGTTATGAAGGGAAACTTCTGTTCCCATTCAATGCTAGCCAGCATTTGATCCAACTTTTCAAACGTCGGATGTGGAAACGCATCAGCCCAGGTGAAGTTTCTTCCCGAAAGCTCTATCTCTCTCAGATCCAAGGTTTCAATGATAGTATTAAACATTAAGGACCATCTCCCGTCAAAGTTATCATTGTTCTTCTCCTCATGCATTCTAATAATGTTGAAATCACCCCCCACTAGGATTGGAAGCTGCTCAGAGCCACAAATCCGAACCAGATCAGCCAAAAATTTAGGTTTGAGCTCGGGCTGTGCGGCACCATATACCACCACCGGAGCCCAATTAAACCCATCGGCCTTCGACCTCACCCAAAACTTAACTGCAAAGTCTTCCATCACCACACTTCGGACATTGAGCGAATCGCATGTAACTCCGAGTAAGATCTCACCCGATCTTCCTCTCGGTGGTAGACAATGCCAGTCAAAATCAATCCCTCCCAATAAAGTATTGAGAAATTGTGGTGAAAAATTATCTCTACCAGTTTCCGACAAAGCGATAAAATCCAGCCTACGCTCAATGGAAGCCTCTGCAAGAAACCTTCTTTTAGCCAAGTCTTTCAGACCTCTGTTGTTCCAAAAGATTCCTTTCATATTTCGTCATGAAATTTTTTAGCCGTACGGATCCTACCACTCCTACGCACTTGTAGGATCGAAAGTATGTCTAGAGGGGGGGTGATTAGACTACTTGACCAAATAAAAACATATCCTTTTCCCAATTCTAGTCTTTGGCCCTTTTAGCTATCTTAGAACAAGTCAAGAAATCTTAACACAATTCAAGCAAGCATGCAAAGAGTATATGAGCAGCGGAAAGTAAAGCATGCAACTTGCAAGAATGTAAAGGGAAGGGTTTGGAGAATTCAAACGCAATTGGAGACACGGATGTTTTTGTCGTGGTTCCGATAGGTGGTGCTATCGTACATCCACGTTGACGGAGACTTCAACCCACGAAGGGTAACGGTTGCGCGAGTCCACGGAGGGATCCACCCATGAAGGGTCCACGAAGAAGCAACCTTGTCTATCCCACCATGGTCGTCGCCCACTGAGGGAGTCCTGGACTAGGGGGTGTCCGGACAGCCGGACTATCATCGTCCGCCGGACTCCAAGACTACGAAGATGCAAGATTGAAGACTCCGTCCCGTGTCCGGATGGGACTTTACTTGGCGTGGAAGGCAAGCTTGGCGATACGGATATGTAGATCTCCTACCATTGTAACCGACTCTGTGTAACCCTAGCCCTCTTCGGTGTCTATATAAACCGGAGGGCTTTAGTCCATAGGACACAACATACATTACAACAATCATACAATAGGCTAGCTTCTAGGGTTTAGCCTCCTTGATCTCGTGGTAGATCCACTCTTGTACTACCCATATCATCAATATTAATCAAGCAGGACATAGGGTTTTACCTCCATCAAGAGGGCCCGAACCTGGGTAAAACATCGTGTCCCTTGTCTCCTGTTGCCATCCCCCTAGACGCACAGTTCGGGACCCCCTACCCGAGATCCGCCAGTTTTGACACCGACATTGGTGCTTTCATTGAGAGTTCCTCTGTGTCGTAACCGATAGGCTCGATGGCTTCTTCAATCAACAACGCTGTCCAGGGTGAGACTTTTCTCCCTGGACAGATCTTCGTATTCGGCGGCTTCGCACTGCGGGTTAATTCACTTGGTCATCTGGAGCAGATCGAAAGTTACGCCCCTGGCCGTCAGGTCAGGTTCGGAAGCCTAAACTTCACGGCCGACATCCGCGGGGACTTGATCTTCGACGGGCTCGAGCCACAGACGAGCATGCCGCACTGTCAGGATGGGCATGATCTAGCTCTGCCGCCGGACAGTGCCTTGGTGGCTGCACAAGAATCCGCTCCGGCCCTTAGTCCGGAGCCGGTCGCCCAGATCGAGGACCGGTGGTTGGACACCGCATCGGGGGCTGCAACTTCCATGGCGATGGAGCCAAACACTAACCTTGTCCCTTGTGAAGCTCGTGACTCCGAGGTACCGGACTCCCCGCCGGACTCCGGACCTCCCACGCCCTTGCCGATCGAATCTGATTGGGCGCCGGTTATGGAATTCACCACCGCGGACATCTTCCAACACTCACCCTTTGGCGACATCCTAAATTCGCTAAAACATCTCTTGCTATCCGAAGAGACCTGGCCGGACTATGGCCAGAATGGTTGGGATACGGACGACGAAGAAATTCAAAGCCCACCCACCACCCACTTTATAGCCACTGTCAACGATCTAACAGACATGCTAGACTATGACTTCGAGGACATCGACGGTATGGACGACGATGCCGGAGACGAACAAGAACCAGCGCCTACAGGGCACTGGAAGACCACCTCGTCATATGACATATACATGCTGGACACCCCAAAAGAGGGGGACAGCGAAGAAGCAGCGGAGGCAAATTCCTCAAAGAAACAGCCCAAGCGCCAACGTCAGCGGCGCCGCTCTAAATCCCGCCACAGCAAGAATGGAGATTCAGGCACAGGAGATAATAATACCCCAGAGAGTGCTGAAGATAATCCCCTCCAGCAGGATTTAGCGCAGGAGGATGCAGAAGCAAGCCCTCACGAGAGGGCGGCAGACGAAGAGGTCGAGGATGATAATTATATACCTCCCTCCGAAGACGAGGCAAGCCTCAACGACGACGAATTCGTCCTGCCCGAGGATCCCGTTGAACAAGAGCGTTTTAAACGCAGGCTTATCGCCACGGCAAATAGCCTAAAGAAAAAGCAGTAGCAGCTTCAAGCCGATCAGGACCTGCTGGCCGATCGATGGACCGAGGTCCTCGCGGCCGAAGAGTATGAACTCGAACGCCCCTCCAAAAGCTACCCAAGACGCAAGTTGCTCCCCCGATTACAGGAGGAAACATACATACCTTCATCGCCAGCGCACAATACGGCCGACCGACCACCTCGTGGCCAAGACAGAGAGGCATCTAGGCCCTCCACCAAGACCGTACCCCGGCATCGCTCCAAAAGTACGAAACCAAGAGGGAACGCGCCGGACTTGCGAGATATATTGGAGGACAAAGCAAGGCAATCCAGATCCATCTATGGATCACGTGGGCGCCCCACGACCCACGACGAATACCGTCGCGCCAGATACAATAACTCCGGCCGGGCCGAACACAGCAGACAACGCTCTCTCGAGCTATGTCGTGATATTGCTCAATATAGAGGTGCCACACACCCACTATGCTTCACTGACGAAGTAATGGATCATCAAATCCCTGAAGGGTTTAAACCCGTAAACATCGAATCCTACGATGGCACAACAAACCCCGCGGTTTGGATCGAAGATTATCTCCTTCACGTCCATATGGCCCGCGGCGACGATCTCCATGCCATCAAGTATCTCCCACTCAAGCTTAAAGGACCAGCTCGGCATTGGCTTAACAGCTTGCCCGTAGAGTCAATTGGGTGTTGGGAAGACCTGGAAGCCGCATTCCTCGACAACTTCCAGGGCACATATGTGCGACCACCAGACGCCGATGACCTAAGCCACATAATTCGACAGCCAGACGAATCGGCCAGAAAATTCTGGACACGGTTCCTTACAAAGAACAATCAAATCGTCGACTGTCCGGATGCAGAGGCCCTCGCAGCCTTCAAGCATAACATCCGCGACGAGTGGCTAGCCCGGCACCTAGGACAGGAAAAGCCGAAATCCATGGCAGCCCTCACATCATTAATGACCCGCTTCTGTGCGGGAGAGGATAGCTGGCTAGCTCGCAGCAACAACCTCAGTAAAAATTCTGGCAGTCCGGATACCAAGGACCACAATGGCAGGTCGCGTCGAAATAAAAATAAACGCCACATTAACGGCGACGACAAGGAGGATACGGCAGTCAACGCCGGATTCCGAGGCTCTAAACCCGGTCAGCGGAAGAAGCCATTCAAAAGAACCACTCCGGGTCCATCCAATTTGGACCGAATACTCGACCGCTTATGCCAGATACATGGCACCCCTAAAAAGCCAGCTAATCACATCAACAGAGATTGTTGGGTGTTCAAGCAGGCAGGCAAGTTAATTGCCGAAAACAATGACAAGGGGCTGCACAGCGACGACGAGGAGGAGACCCGACCGCCGAACAATAGAGGACAAAAGGGATTCCCCCCACAAGTGCGGACGGTGAACATGATATACGCAACCCATATACCCAAGAGGGAGCGAAAGCGTGCACTAAGGGACGTATATGCGATGGAGCCAGGCGCCCCTAAGTTCAATCCATGGTCTTCTTGCCCGATCACTTTCGATGGAAGAGATCATCCGACCAGTATCCGCCACGGCGGATTCGCCGCATTGGTTCTAGACCCAATCGTCGATGGATTTCACCTCACGAGAGTCCTGATGGACGGCGGCAGTAGCCTGAACCTGCTTTATCAGGATACAGTGTGCAAGATGGGCATAAACCCCTCAAGGATTAAACCTACAAAGACGACTTTCAAAGGTGTCATACCAGGTGTTGAGGCCAATTGTACAGGCTCAGTCACACTGGAAGTGGTCTTCGGATCCCCAGACAATTTCCGGAGCGAGGAGTTAATCTTCGACATAGTCCCATTCCGCAGTGGCTATCACGCCCTGCTCGGACGAAACGCGTTTGCAAAGTTCAACGCGGTACCACATTACGCATACCTCAAGCTCAAGATGCCAGGCCCTCGTGGAGTCATCATGGTCAATGGAAATACGGAACGCTCCCTCCGAATGGAGGAACACACAGCGGCTCTCGCGGCAGAAGTACAGAGCAGCCTTTTAAGGCAATATTCGAGTCCAGCCGTTAAACAGCCGGACACGGCCAAACGCGCCCGGAGCAACATCAACCAAGACCACCTGGCACGTTCCGGGCACGCGTAGCAATGCGGCCCCAACCCCAGCCCTTGCATAATTGCAAGACCAACCCTCCACGTACATCATTACGCTCTCGAGATACCATGGGCCTAGGGGAAGGGGCACGACCACAACAGACCCAGAGTACGGCTCGACCACACCAGGGGCTCATAAGTGTGTCACTCCTTTTTGTTATTATTTTCTTTCTTTATGTACATAGGACTCCGTTCACCAGAGGCCCTGTCCGGCGGTGGACCCGCCGAACTCACGATGCAACAACCAGGGAAGAAAGAAGACTGCGATAAACACTCAGGTGGTCTCCATTACGAGCATTAAATTTGATTATATCCACCAGTCCGCAGCCCATCCCTGGAGGGGGACATGTTTGATTAGTCCAATCCCTTGCTTACCGCACTATTTGTATCATTCCGCACTCATAGCAGAACTCTTTAAATAAATAATGCAGTGTTTTTGCCTCTTATTGCATTACTTTACACATATGTTCATTAATGACATCTCGCACCCGTATATTATTGGTATGGCCGAATACACCAGGGGCTTATGTTCCCCGCATTATGGTCTGATAAGTACGAACACTTTCACAAGTGCGGCACCCCGAACTTATAGCATTATATGAATCAGCTCCGAATTATGTCTTGGGTCAATAGTTGGGTTTGCCCGGCTCCCACGTTTTGGTGCCTTACGTTCCGTTCTGTCGGCTAAGGTGGCACTGGGAGAACCACTGCGATTGCGCCCTGGTTGAGCTGGGCGAGCGCCTCAGTGGAGAAAGCTAAAACTGACCGGTATGATAAGGCGAGAGACTGGTCGCTGTTCGAGAGGTCTTTTCGGGTCCTTAAAGACTCACGCCGCTTCGAGCAAAGTTCCGGATAATGTCCGACGAAGGCGTGGATAGCGCCCCGAATTCGGTCTTCCGAATACTAGGGGCTTCGCCGAAATTTAAAATTATAGAATTCTATGGCTAAGTGAGAGTGTTCAAGCACTATAAGTCCGGTTGCCTTGTTCGTTGTGTTGAGCGCCTCCCTCGATGGACCCAAAAATGGGAACAAGAGTGCTCAAGTTATCCCGAACACCCCAGCACTTGCGGCTCGGGGGTTGAAGCCAACGACTTGCCATCTCTCAGATTTTATAAACGGCCGCACAGAAGGTAATATTTAAAATTAAACAAGCATTGCTTAAAGCGCATATGAACAAAGTTTTCAGCGCATAGGATAATACATAGCAAGTTTTCATTCAATAATTACATCTCTGGGGCACTCATCCGCAATATTGCGGGCACCCTTCAGGACAGTCTTATAGTACATTTCAGGCGTACGATACTCCTTGCCCGCTGGAGGCGGGTCAGTAAGAAGCTTCTCCGCATCCAGCCTGCCCCGGTGCACCTTTGCGCGGGCAAGGGCCCGACGACCACCTTCAATACAGGCGGAGCGCTTGATGACATCCACCCAGGGGCACACATCCACCTGCCGCCGCACGAGGCCGAAGTAGCTCCCAGGCATGGCATGTCCAGGCCACAGCCGGACTATAAGGCCCTTCATGGCCTCCTCAGCTACCTTGTGGAGCTCGACCAGCTGCTTCAGCTGGTCGCTTGGGGGCACCGGATGGCCGGCCTCAGCATACTAAGACCAGAAGACCTTCTCCGTTGAGCTCCCCTCCTCGCCACAGTAGAATGCGGCGGCATCGGATACACTGTGCGGCAGATCTGCAAACGCTCCTGGAGAGCTCCGAATGCGGGTAAGTGTCAGGTAGTTTACATTAACATGCTTGCTTTGCATGAAAAATGCCTTACCCGCCGCTATCTTCTTCACATCTTCAACCTCCTGAAGGGCCTTACGGGCCTCGGCCTTGGAAGACTTGGCACTTTCGAGAGCCGAGGCGAGCTCGGACTCTCGAGTCTTGGAGTCGCGCTCCAAACTCTCATGCTTCTCCATGAGAGCCTGGAGCTCTTGCCGCACTGCCGCCACCTGTCCCTCCTGCTTTTCTCGCTCTGCCCGTTCCGTGGCCACACTGCGTTCGGCCGCGGACACAGCCTCCTTCAGGGCTTCCACCTCGTTTGTGGCCCCTGCAGTACACGTATTATCCTTGTTAATTTTATTGCAACCAAAATCCTTTTCTGTAAGGTAAAAATTCAAAGTGGTGCCACTCACCTTCGTTGTCCTCGAGCTGCCTCTTGGCATGGCCGAGCTCTCGCTCGGACTGCTCGAGATCTTGCTTTAATGCACCAACCTCCGCAGTCAGTGCGGCAGAGGTCAGCAGCACAGCCTGCAAACCCATATTGACATAATTTATTAGCAACCTGCGAATATCTTTTTAGATCCTCAGTCCGGCTTTTCTTCCCGAACACCGAACCGAGCATCAGGGGCTACTGTCTATGCGGTATTACATTACATAAATTTAACTTCTTACCTCAAAGCCTGTTAGAAGGCTACTGCAGGCTTCGGTCAGCCCGCTCTTGGCGAGCTGAACCTTCTGAATCACCGCACTCATAACAGTGCGGTGTTCTTCCTTGATGGAAGCGCCTTTGAGCGCCTCCAGCAAGTTGTCCGGCGCCTCCGGTTGGACGGAGGCCGCCGGCGTCACGGTCTTGCCCTTCTTTCGAAGGGGCCGCCTGCCGGACTCTGGAACCACAGCAGGTTCCGGCGTAGAGTCCGGTGCAAAGTCCGGGAGGCTGCCTTGCGGCGCCTCCGGAGCCTCCTCCTGATGGGTCCCTTTCTGGGATCCCACCTCGGCGTCCTCATCGTCGCGGGGGTGGAGGGAGTCGGAAGGGAATCCACATCCGATGGGGCCAACGACCCGCTCAATGAAGCGGGGAGATCATCATCGGCCGGACTGCGGGCAAAATGCGGCTTTAGTAGGACACTATGTGACACTAAAGAAATTGCATATCAGGGATCCGGATACTTACGATCTCGCCGGAGGCCTGGCCCTTGAAGGCCACTCCTCGTCGCCAATGTCGGTGTTGGCAGAGCTGTCCGATGGAATAGTTCTCCCCCTCTTGGACCCTTCGGCCTCCCCTGTTGGGGAAGCCTTCCTCTTCCTCTCTCCCCCCTCTGGGAGAGAGTCTTCTTCCTCCTCCTCGTCTTCGGGGGAGGAGTCCGCCTCGTCATCGGACGCCTGATAACGGGAACTCTTTCGAGTGCCCATGGCCATCTTCTTGGCCTTCTTCTCCGGCACCACATGCGGTGCCGGAACCAGCAGCCCCGCTAGACGGGCACCCACTTGGTCTTCTGGCGAGGGAGCCGGGCAGATGAGCTGCTCAGCCTTCTTCATCCATTCCTGTCAAAGGAAAAGGGAAATTGAAACCCTCTTAGAATCAATCTTTTTACAATAAGTGTCCCGTAAAGGGGTAGAATCACTTACCTCGTCAGCCGGATGCTGCGAGTGAAATCCGCGATCTTCCGTCGCGGATGCGGGGGCTTCGGCGCGCTTAAACAGCACCCTCCAGGCGCCTTTGTACATCGTGTCGAAGAGCCCACTCAACGCCTGGTGCTGTTCCGGATCGAACTCCCACAGATTGAATGCCCGTTCTTGGCATGGGAGAATCCGGCGGACGAGCATGATTTGGACCACATCGACGAGCCTGAGCTTCTTGTTCACCAGCTTCTGGATACAGGCTCGGAGTCCCGTCAGCTCCGTCGAATTACCCCACAGCAAGCCCTTCTCTTTCCAGGAGGTGAGCTGCGTAGGGATACCAGATCTAAACTCGGGGGCCGCCGCCCATGTAGGGTCGCGCGGCTCGGTGATGTAGAACCACCCCGATTGCCACCCCTTGACGGAGTCCACGAAGGCCCCTTCGAACCAGAGGACGTTGGGCATCTTGCCCAACATGGCGCCTCCGCACTCCGCCTGCGTGCCCTTCACTACCTTCGGCTTGACATTGAAGGTCCTGAGCCACAAGCCGAAGTGGGGCCGGATGCAGAGGAGGGCCTCGCACACGACGATGAACGCCGAGATGTTGAGGATGAAGTTCGGCGCCAGATCGTGGAAATCCAGGCCGTAGTAGAACATGAGCCCCCGAACAAAGGGGTGAAGCGGAAAGCCCAGTCCGCGGAGGAAGTGGGGAAGGCAAACGACCCTCTCATGGGGCTTGGTGGTAGGGATGAGCTGCCCCTTGTCGGGCAGCCGGTGCGCGATGTCGCCGGAAAGGTATCCGGCGCTGCGCAGCTTTGTGATATGCTCCTCCTTAACGGTGGAAGCCAGCCATTTGCCTCCCCCTCCGGACATGGTCGGAGAAGGTTGAGACGATATGCGCGAACTTGGGCGCTGGAGCTTGAGTGCGCGGAGGTGGATAAGCAAAGGAGGAAGAAGGCGTGGGTGAAAAGGTGAATCCTTATCCCTTATATATATAGGCGGGCGAAGACTATGCGTCCCCCACCAGCCTGGTAAAACTCGCTTATCTCCCAAGCGCCACCATCAATGGCGCGGTTGGGTTACCCACGTCCATATTGACGAGAATCCCGGAATAAGGGGAACAAGATCTCTGCTTCGACAAGACGTGCCAAGGAAACCGCTTTGCTAAACATGCTGAGGTGGTATAATAAAAAAAAACGATTCAAGTAAAGGCTTGGTAGTGGTGTGGTGTCATGCCACAAAATACATCAGCAGATTGAACATGTGTACATTTTATTCTCTCTACGGTGGAATGTGGAATTTATTTTGCAGAGCCGGACACTATCCTGGTGTTCATGATCTTCTCCAGATTATTCAAAGGAGGAACCAGCCTTGCAATGCCGAACATTGTGCGCGCCGGACTTATCGTCATTGAAGCCTGGTTCAGGGGCTACTGAGGGAGTCCTGGACTAGGGGGTGTCCAGACAGCCGGACTATCATCATCCGCCGGACTCCAAGACTACGAAGATGCAAGATTGAAGACTCCGTCCCGTGTCCAGATGGGACTTTCCTTGGCGTGGAAGGCAAGCTTGGCGATACGGATATGTAGATCTCCAACCATTGTAACCAACTCTGTGTAGCCCTAGCCCTCTCCGGTGTCTATACAAACCGAAGGGCTTTAGTCCATAGGACACAACATACATTACAACAATCATACCATAGGCTAGCTTCTAGGGTTTAGCCTCCTTGATCTCGTGGTAGATCCACTCTTGTACTACCCATATCATCAATATTAATCAAGCAGGACATAGGGTTTTACCTCCATCAAGAGGGCCCGAACCTGGGTAAAACATCGTGTCCCTTGTCTCCTGTTACCATCCGCCTAGACGCACAGTTCGGGACCCCCTACCCGAGATCCGCCGGTTTTGACACCGACACCCACGAAGGACTTGCCTCACTAGCGGTAGATCTTCACGAAGTAGGCGATCTCCTTGCCCTTACAAACTCCTTGGTTCAACTCCACAATCTTGTCGGAGGCTCCCGAGTGACACCTAGCCAATCTAGGAGACACCACTCTCCAAGAAGTAACAAATGGTGTGTTGATGATGAACTCCTTGCTCTTGTACTTCAAATGATAGTCTCCGCAACACTCAACTCTCTCTCACAGGATTTGGATTTGGTGGAAAGAAGATTTGAGTGGAAAGCAACTTGAGGAAGGCTAGAGATCAAGATTCATATGGTAGGTATGGAATATCTTGGCCTCAACACAAGTGTAGGCGGTTCTCTCTCAGAAAATGCAAGTTGGAAGTGTAGGTTCGTCTTGATAGATCTCTCCATGAATGAAGAGGAGGTGGAGGGGTATTTATAGCCTCCACACAAAATCTTACCGTTAAACACAACTTGCCAAACTCGGTGGGACCAAATTGAGAAACTCGGTCGGACCGATTCAGCAAATCTAGTGACCGTTAGGATTTTCGGTGGGACCGACATGCAACTCGGTAGGACCGATATGGTTAGGGTTAGGGAATAACGTAATCTCGATGAGACCGATTACTCAAACTCGGTGGGACCGATTTTGGTAATAAGCTAACCAGAGAGTTGGTCAGGTAAACTCGGTGGGACCAGTTCGCTCATTTCGGTGAAACTGAAATGTTACGAAAAGGAAACAGAGAGTTTACATTGCAATCTCGGTGGGACCGATCACTCATCTCGGTGGTACCGAAACGTTACGAAGGGAAACAGAGAGATTACAATCCCATCTCGGTGAGACCGAGATCCCTATTGGTGAGACCGATTTGCCTAGGGTTTGTGGCAGTGGCTATGACATCTGAACTCGGTGGCGCCGGATAGAAAGAATCGGTGGGGCCGAGTTTGACTTTTTGTTTAGGTCATATGTGGATGTGAGAAAGTAGTTGAGGGCTTTGCAGCATATCACTAAGCATTTTTAGCAAGTAAGACATTAAGCAACACCTCATCCCTCCTTGATAGTATTGGCTTTTCCTATAGACACAATGTGATCTTGGATCACTAAAATATAAAATGTAGAGTCTTTAGCTTTGAGCTTGAGCCAATCCTTTTGTCCTTAGTATTTTGTGGGGTCCACTTTTCTCATCCATGCCATGCCAATCACTGAGCTTTCCTAAAATATTTAACTTGAAGTAGCATTAGCTCAATGAGCTATATGTTGTTAGGAATTACCAAAACCACCTAGGAATAATTGCACTTTCAATCTCCCCCTTTTTGGTAATTGATGACAACATATAGATCAAAGCTTCGACAAATGATAATAAGAGTGAAAAACATTGTCGCTTTGAGAAGTATGTGATAAGCAAGAGCTCCCCCTAAATTTGTGCATAGTTTAAGATTTTCTTTGGACTGCAAATGCACAAGGAGTTAGGCTCATGGGTTACTCTTCCATGTCACATACATCTTGGTGGAGCGCTCAAAATGATAATAATTAAATACATGCACTCATCACCAAGCAAAGTGAATGATCATATAGGGATAAAAGGATAATGTCATCCAACAAGCATTTAAGGTAGCATATGATCAAACACATGATCATCCAAGTATCTCACAAACGCATAAAGTATCTCAAACAAGCAAATAAAGTTCAACCACCAAAAAAAGAGAGAACAAAAGCAACACTCTCTCTCGAAGCCTATGATCTATACATTTTTCTCCCCCTTTGGCAACAAGTTACCAAAAAGATCATAGAAAATGCATAGCACTAAATCGTCTCTCAGGCTTGGTCTTCAGGTGGTGGTGTCGAGATGGCTCCTTGGACGAAGACTTCAGTAGATGTGGATGGAGCTGGTGGAGTAGGTGCTGGAGCTGGTTGCATAGAAGATGTAGCTGGTGCAGATGAAGTGGCTCTGGTGTCTGTAACAGACACTGCAGCTGATCTCTGGCTCCTGGGCACTCTGGCAAAAGCATCAGTAGTAGTCTTGCCCTTCCACTCCTGCATATCATCCTGAAGTTGCTCAACAACTGATTGTATCTCAGTGACCTTCACATCCAAGTCATAGAACTTCTGCTCCATGATCCTCTCCAGGCTATCCTAGTTTTGAGTTAGGGTGGCCAGTCCCTTCTCAATCCTCAGAGTGGAGGCAATCAAGTAGCCAAGATGCTCCTGCTTGTTCTTCAAGAAGTACTGAGATGCCTCATCAATGGTTGGCATCTTGGCAGCCTTTTCAGTCCTTGCCTTCTCTCTCTTTGCTTGTGCTTGCACAGAAGATGGTTCATCTTCATCCATGACCACTGTGTTGTCCTCAAAATCTGGATAGATGGGCATGTGTTCCTTGTCCAAGAGGTATGTGCCTGTGCCCATCTTGTTGTTGATGAGCTCCTGGATTTGTGGGGCATACCCACAACTTCTCTTCTGATCTGCAGCAGTCCTCTTGATAGTTTCCATTATGAGGCTCATGACCTTGAACTTTTGAGGCACATCAAATATGTGAAGTAGGTTGATAGCATGGCCTCTGATCATCTTGTGATCTCCAGATTTAGGCAAAAGAGTGTGCCTGAGGATCTAGTTGATTATTGGCAATCCTGACAGAAGGTAATGTACTGAGCCAAACTTGTGTGTCTCAATAGCAGCATTTGGGATCTCTCTGTACATGTGTGCCATGGAGTTGTGATCCTTCTTCTTCTTCGCATAGACATCCAAGTCATCCTCATTCTCCTTAGGTGCATTGATCAACTTTGCCCATTCTTCAACTGATGACTGGTACCTAGTACTTCAGACATCCAGACAATCCTTCCATCTGGGTAGAAGTGAGCTGTGGAGTAGAACTGCATAATAAGCTAATCATTCCACTTTTTGAGCTTCTGCCCAACAAAGCTATCCACTCCACAAGCATTGAAACTGTCATACACCCCTGGATAATGCTCTTCGTTCTTCCTGATGTACTCCTAGTCTACCCATCTCATGTCAAAGACAATTGGCTTCATGTCAAGCAGCACTGTCTCATAGAAGTCTTGTTGTTCCTTTGTGTGGAACATGTAGTCCACAGCAGTTCTCCTCCTGACTGCATAGGGATCAGTCAATCTCCACTGCCTGAGTCCTGCATCCTTCCTCAGCTTCATATCCTCAGCAACAGGATGAACATCATTGTGATCTGGAATTTTGGGCTTTAACTTTCTCAAGACATGTTCCTCATCATCTTCTTCTTCAACAGCAGCTTCAGGCATTGGGGCCTTGTTCTTCTCTGCAGCAGGAATGCTCCTGGTGTTCCTCTTGGGTGCAGATTTGGACTTTAGAGAAGCTGCTTTGGGAGCTTCTTTGGGTTTTGATGAAGCAGCCCCTGACCTGATGGCATCACCCATAAGCTTCTGAGCTTTGGGTGCTGGTGCAGCAACCTCTTCCTCTTCTTCCTCTTCCATCAGGGAAGGCTTTCCAACAACCCTGGCCATGGTCTTCTTGACCCTTTCCTTCCTCTTCTTCCCTTCTGCAGCAGCCTCTTTGGGTTCAGATTCCAAAGGTACTTGAGTAGAGGCTCTGGCCTTAGACATGGGAATTCTTTTGGCAGGTGCTTTGGTCTTCATACCAGGCTTAGTGGCAGTAGTTGTGCCATACTCCTTCTTGAGCACCTTCTTTTTGGAAGTGGCCTCATCCTCAATAGCCACATAGTCTTCATCCTTAGAGTCTGAGATTTTCTTCTTTCTTGCCCTAGTGGCTGCCTTGGGTAAGTTGCTGGGCATGCTCCTGCTACCCTCATCATAGCTGCTAGAGGGACTAGTGCCCTCACTCACCTGAACCTGCTCCTCTGACTTGTTCTGACTGTCACTCTGATCAGACTTATTGCAAACATTGACAGCAGACCCTGTGAATAGATATAGATGAGGTAGAATAGATGAGCATCACAAAATATAGAGGTTTTTGCAAAAGAAAATGACTCAAAAACTTCGTTTTAGTTTTCCACAGAAAGCATTTCGGATCTACCGATTTGTAAACTCGATGATACCGAAGCAGCTTTTGGAACCTAGACTAGTGAACTCGGTCAGACCGAGTCACAGTTCGATGGCACCGAGACTGCTAGGGTTTCACAAAGTCCTGAACTCGGTCACACCGATTTGCAATTCTCGGTCAGACCGAGAATTACATGTGCAATGGCCTTAGCCGAATCGGTGGTACCGAGTTCTATAACTCGGTTGGTCTGAGATGGTTTCGGCGAAAACCTAACCCTAAATTTTTAATTCACCTCTAATCTACAAAGTGTTTTCGGTGGATAAGATGATCTCAATCATGGCAAGATTAATGGCAACACAATGTGCTAGAGATTTGGAGTTAGGAATAGCACAAAGACCAAGTCCATACCCTAGTACGTCGATGGACTTGCTACGGCGGCAACGGCAGAGTTGATTCCCATTGACGGCGGCGAAGACCAGCGGCGGGAGGCAGTTATCGGCGTTCTGGGAACGGGGGTCCCCAGACTTGCCTGCCTGTGGCCTGCGGCGTGGCTCAAGCGGAGGCCCAGTGCAGCCCAGCTTCATCAGCTCAAGCTCAAGACCCTCGCGAGGGGCCAAACCTCGCGGGGCGGATGACAGGAAGTTTCCTTAGGAGCAGCCCCATCACGCAGGCTCGCGAGGAGGCGGAGATATCAAGGCAGGGCACCTCGCGAGGAGCCCGTGATGCAAGCCATGACGATCGAGACTACGTGGGCGCCAGGCGGGCGCCGGCCTGCGCAGTGTCCTTGTGTCCCCTTTGGTGCAAAGGGGGCAAGCACAGGCCAAGGCATCAGGCAAAGGTTACCGTTTCAGTGCAACAATACCAAGACCAGCAGAGTGGCAGGATGGAAGTCATCGTGGAGCCCAGGACAGTGTCACCGCCAGAGTCTTTGCTAGTCGAAGACCAACTTTAGTCAGGATAAGTGTACTAGATGTTCCCCTTCAAAATGGACAATTGTTGGAGCCCTTCCTGCTCATTATTTGGGAAGAGGCCCAGGGCCTCCCTCTATTAATAGGACTAGCCACCATAGTAGAGAGGGATGGGAAAATCCAGATTGCGCATAGACTAGAGAGAGAGAGGCGACTGAACTCACCCAAGCAGTTCATCGCACCAGCTCAAGAACAACCCCTCGTGAGGTTGTTCTTCCTTTGTATTGTTCATCGTCAGCCCCTGAGGCAATCCACCACACCACACACTGGAGTAGGGTATTACCCCACAATGGTGGCCTGAACCAGTATAAACCTTGTGTCCCTTGTGTGTTCTTCTTCCTAGCCTAGATTCCTAGCGAAGCTTCGGGACGTGATTTGGTAGGGGAAAGATCTTCATGCGCACCCCAGAGTTCGAACCTCAAGGGTCTGCCGGAACCCTAAATCCGACATTTGGTGCGCCAGGTAGGGGTGCGCCGGAATCCTTCTTCCGCCGCCTCGCGTTCTGTCGCCTCGCCATTCTGATGTCAAGCGACCCAACTGCCAACGCCGACCGCTGGGCGGCGTGGCCCGCCCACACCATGCCGCCGGCCCAGGGCGACCTCAACCTTGCGCCTTAGGTAGCTTGCGCTCCGCAGGGCGCTGCGGGGCGCGGGCGACGCGGCCAAACGCCGCCAGCCCTCACACCGCGGCAGGTGCGGTCAGCAGCAAGAGCCTCAAGCCACGCCGCGGCCACAGCACCACACACCCGACGGGAGCAGGCGAACTCCAGGGCCGCGCTCACGGTGGCCCGGGAGCTGCTACGGTGCCGGCTGCTGGAGGGCGGCCGCGACGTGTTGTTAGAGCGAGTAGCCGAGCTCTTGTAAACTGCCGCCTCAGGAGCACCTCCTTTCTGCGTCCAGCTGCCAACCCAGATCCAGGGCGGGCCGTATGGCGGCCCCATACGTGCCCACGCAACTCCGAGCGGACTCCAGGGCCTACTCAACCCCAACCCGGCCGTCAGCACCGGGCGACAAGTCGCGCAGGCCCCATCTCCGGCCAGCGAAGGAGTGCACGCCGCGGCCTTCGGCCTCGGCGGGCCACCACGCCACCACCCTCAAGATGGCGCTCCGAGCCGGACTGCATGGCGTATAGGGAACTATGGCGAGGCCCATGGGGTGGTGGCCCCAAAAGCTTATGTGCCCCACATGGTGGATCGAGAGTGCGCACTGGAAGAAGACCATGGCTCGTTCCTCGGGCCAGGCTGGAGCGAGGAGACACCAGAAGCTGAGCTCTTCCAGGAACCCCAAGAGGGCCTCGACGACCGCGCCGGTGGCAGAAACTATCGGGTACCACTAATACCTCAGGAGCAAGCTTATGCTAACCATGGGTCGCGGGAGGTACATGTCGCCGCGGCGGATGGCTGCCCCAATGCTGCAGCCTCTTATCCCTCGGGAGGAGGGCACCGGGGGCTGCAGGAGAGGGGCCGAGATTCGGGTTCGTCCCCGCGGCGCTCGGCGCAAGGTGTTCTTAGGAGGTAGGCCCTCTGCTGGGGAGGTGCCTCAAGGCCTGCCCCCAGCAGAGGACCCGTGGTCGTCGGGGGAACCGCTGGCGACCGGTCTACCCCATTGGCATCGTCCTTGGTCTCCGGCCACTGTCAACGGTGGTAGAGTGTGGTGCAATATTGGGCCCTCGTCTGGTGATATGAAGCAAGGCCGGTACCTGTGAAGAAGGCCCAGTGCCTGTGAAGCTCGCTGCCCGTGACACTCTCACGTAATACGTAATAATGAGTGGGGCTGTACACGCCCAAGAGTCTCTGGAGAGCCGCCCTCGGGCCTCGGGGGATCCCGCCCACGCCCAGTGGCAGCACTTAGCTCCGCGCTGGTGAGAAGACATCAAAGACTAGACTAGGTGCCGGACGCGGCTTTTTGCCTTTTGCCTTTTCCTCTGTTGTCAAGGTTCTTCGATTCGAGTTTAAGTTGGATTTGAGATTGAGACTTGCGTGTGTTTGGGGGAGGGGTGTTTAGTCTCGTTCGAGCAATCTCTCGTGTTCTTGTTTTGGCTTTGAGTCCAAAGTTAGCATCAGTTGCCTCCCCTCGTGAGCCCCTCGCGAGCCGGGCCAGGCCAAGCACGTCTACAATCCGGACCGCTGTCGCCGCACCCTCTCCGGAGGCTCGCATCGCATGATCAATGGGTTCGCCCAAAAGACGCTTGAGGCGCTGCGGCTCCCATAGGCCCTCTCGGGACTCGTCAGGGTCGAAAGGTAAACCAGTCAGCTGACACATCGCTGGGCCAGTAGCCCGGCATAAGCTCGCACGCGGTATTATACTTACAAGGATATTGATCGCAAACCTTTACATGAGTGGCTCCCCCTCCCAAAATGCTCTTACAGTCTTCAGGGTCGAGCCCGAATCTTCTTCATGCAATGTAAAAAATAGCGGTGACATGCGATCAGTCGGACATCTCACTCACCGCGTCCTCTGTGGCGCCTCCAGAGACGTTGCTGGCATCACTGACATCGTCACCGCCACCACCTCCATCAGTGTCGGGCTCGTCCACAACGCCACCTTCATCTGCGGCCACAATCACGCTGCCGTCATTAGATGCGAAGGCCCGGACGAGGGCGTCCACGTTGTCTTCCACCCATTGCGCCAGGTCGCCCCGAATGGCTACGGGCACCGGAGTGATGGCGGCGAGGAAATCAAAGTGGGGGTCTCTTTCCTGCAGATAGCTGAAGACACGGGACAAGGCACGCCCAAGCAAGGCTCGGCTCCTCTCCTCGACAAGCCAACGGGCCCTGTCAGAGCGGGTCGCCAGCTGCGTTACCACATCCATGAAGAACTGGATGTTGCCAGCATAGTTGATCACGTGAGGCTCAGCAACAGCCGCCTCGCAAATGTTGCCCAGGGCTGCATTGGCCCTTTCCCTGAGCGTCTGGAGAATGGGGGCAAGCTCATGCTCAGAGTCTGCCGCTGACGGATCTCGTCCTCATTCCGCCGTGCGACGGCCTCGGTGCCATCGACCCGCTGTTGGAGAAGAAGCAGCTCGGCGGGGGAAGAGGCCAGCTCCGCCTGTGCTGCACCGAGGGTGGCTGCAGAGGAGTCCGCACTCCGCGTCACTTCAGCCAGCTTCGCCCTGAGGGCCGCTGTCCTACCCTCGGCTTCGGCCCTGATCAGCTCCAGCCTCACTTCATATTTGCGCTCAAGATCCGAGCGAGCTACCGCCACACGGTGGTCGACCTCTTCTTTGGCTCGGGCTTCCCGCGCGGCGACGTCATCCTCTGCCTGAGTCACCAGGCGCTCCCTTGTTTCCAACCGTTCAAGGTAAAGATTGCGCTCGGCGGCCTCCAGCGCAGCGCCTCCTCGCGCTTCAGGAGCTTCGCCTGGTCGACGGAAGCCTCCTTCAGCGACACAAGGGCCGCCTGGCACAGTTCCACTTGCCGCTTCAGAGAGCTGCTTCAGGCTTGGAGCTCCCACGCACGCTCCTCCGCGTCCCTGTGTCGTCGGTCCGCTTCCCGGGCCTCCTCGACGGCCTAGGAGCAGGCCTCTCGCGAGGCCGCCAGCGACGCTTCAGCCTTTGCGTTATCAAGGTCACGCTGGTGACGTGCAAGGGTGACGGCTACCTTCAGCTTGCGCCTCTCCTCAGGGAGGCACATGCATTTGGCCACAAGGCGTGCATCCTCGCCAGCGAGCTCCGCGCCGATCCAGCTCACCGCGTCCGCCGCCCCCTGGAGGAACTCTTGACGAAGGGCGCGACGCACCCGAGCGCACTTGAGCATGTCTTCCGCGTCACCCTCTGCCACTGGTGTATGTGGAGGGCCCCGCGGCGGCATGCCCTGTCCCGGCGCGGGACTGGGGGCTGGCGCCCCAGCAATCGCCGGATGGACCTCGCCAAGAATCCAGCCTCGCACCGGTCCATCCCCAGAGGAGGAACTGAAGACCGACTTCATCCAGTCACCATCCACGATCAGAGGAGGAACGCGAGGCAACCCGGATGTGCCCCAAGAGGACTCGTGAAGGGAGGACCGCAGGCGTGCAGGCTCGAGGTGCCCAGCGGAACGGACCACTTCTCCGACCGGTCCAGCGGCGGGGGCACTGCTCGAGCTCGGCGTGCCCAAGGCCAGCGGAGAAGACAAAGCTTGGGGGGATGGCTCCCGGTCCGACTCAGCGAATTTGGCAGGACGGGCCCTGAAAGGCCACAATCAGCTATAGGGATAGTAAGGTAAAGAAGCAGAGAGAGAAGAGGACTTACTCGTCCACGGCAAAGTACTTCCTGCGCTTCAACAGGTGGCAAGGGCGATCATCGCCACCCACGGCCTCCTTCCTCTTGCGGAGGGCCTCGAAGTCTATGCAGAACCAGCCTAAGCGCTCGGCGCAGGGGTCGGACTGTGGCATGGAAGAGGCGTCAAGGTTATCAGCGCCAAGGGGACCGGCCCGGGGGACGCCACCAGGCGCCGCCTCATGAGGAACGGTCGGGGCCTCGGAAGCCCTAGTCTCAGGAGCTGTAAGCCGCAACTCCTCGCCTGCCACTGCTCCAGGATGGGCTTGGGAGATGCCGCCTTCGGGGCTCCGCGCGGCGTCAGCATCTCGACATCAGCCCCTTCAGCTCCCGGCGGTTCTCGTCTCCCCGCTCCATCGCTTGAGACAGAACCACTTTGGGTGACCTGAAGAGCAACCACAGCAACTGGGTTCTCGCGGGGCCCCGTGAGGCCAACCGGGCGTAGCCCCCACTTGTCAAAGCTGGGCATCTGCCTCACAAAATCGGCCCTGCCCAAGCAAAGATACAAGAGGGAAGCATCGTGTCGAAGGCTGCCTAGGGAAGGGTTGCCAGTCAGGACCCTGAGCATCGTCCGCAGCACTTCAGGCGCCAGATCCTCCTCCTGAAGCTGCATGCGGTCTTTGTGCCCCGCAAAGTCCCACATCCGGCGGGAGTGGCACTGGAGAGGAGCGATGCGACGTTTGAGAAACTCCTTCACCACCTTGGACGCCGTCACATCGAGCGCCCTCAACCTCTGGAAGCGGCGCCAGACGAAGGCGAGTCGGGGGCTCACGAGGGTCTCACACTACAAAAAAAAGACACATACGTGACATTTTGGGCCGAACGAAAAAATTCTGTCATACATATGACACTTCTATGACGATAATTGTGACAGAACCCAGTATCATCATAGATGTGGAGGGCTCCTACTTCTATGACAAAAAATCATGACAGAAAATGGGCTTTTCGTCCTGGGCAGGCCGGAGACACAGCTGCATGACATTCTTTGGGCCGTTCATGACGGAAAAAACCATGGTAGAAGCGAGGGGTAGGAAAATTTTGGGGAGTTGCCGGTTACGGTGGGAGGTCGGGGGCCGAGCGATGCGTGTTTTCCTCGTACAGTACGCGCGTGTGTGCGAGGCATTGGCTCTAACTGAACCCGAGCGAGGCATTGGGCTCTAACTGAACCCGAGCGATTGCACTGCAGGCTACACGTTACTGAACCCGAGCGATCGATCGATGGCTGTTAACTAAACCCGATGGAGCGATTCCTTCGCTACTGCTGCTAACTGAAGCCGATCGATTGGATGAACAGTGAGCTTTGTGGGGGGGTTGGATGAACAGTGAGCGGTGACGTTGCCTCTGGATGAATAGGACCTCGTGGTGTGGAGGGCTGGATGAACAGTAGACGGTGGAGGGGTGGCCATGGAGGGGTGGTTGAACAGGACCCCGTGGTTTGGAGGGCTGGATGAATAGTAGACGGTGGAGGGCTGGATGAACAGTAGACGGTGGAGTAGCACGCGGTGGAGGCTGGATGAACAGGAGCCCGTGGAGGCTGGAGGAGGTCGACGGTAGCCCGTGGAGGCTGGAGGAGGTCGACGGTGGAGATGAACAGTATCCTATGGACTCCTGTTTTGCGGTACGCCACACCCCTCCCGATGAACATGACCCCCGTTTCGACCGTAGCGCTCTAACACAAGTCCGTTTCGTCCATTTTGCGGTACGCCACACCCCTCCCGATCAACAGGACCCCCGTTTCGACCGTAGGAGGTACGTTTCCTCTGTTTTGCGGTACGCCACACCCCTCCCGATCAACAGGACCCCTGTTTCGACCGTAGGAGGTCCGTTACCTCCGTTTTGCGGTACGCCACACCCCTCCCGATCAACAGGACCCCGTTCCGAACGTGGCCGGTCGAACACAAGGCCGTTTCCTCTGTTCTGCGGTACGCCAGGCCTCATTTCCATCGCCTGTTCCGTCCAAGCCGGTTGGCTCCCACACATTCTGTTGCCTCCCGATGAACACAACGCATTTCGTTGCCTCCCCATGAACACGACGCATTCCGTTGCCTCCCCATGAACACGACGCATTACGTTGCCTCCCCATGAACACGACGCATTCTGTTGCCTCCGCATGAACACGAGCCCTCGTCATACGTATGTGTGACTAGGCGTTCGAGACCCCGTCCGTATGTACACATACGTGGCCGTATTTTCTTTCTTGCACCCTGGCCGCTGTACGTACGTGTACATGCTACGTGCACGCCTCTACTACGACACGTGTGTGGCTCTACATCGACCAGTATGTACGGACACGTTCGCGACCAGGATGACAATGCTACGTACGCTTCGACCAGGTGGGTCCCGACTGTCACGCACTTTCTTGCCTGCGAAGATGTAGCTGGTGGGTCCCAGCAGTCAGGGGGGCGAATCGTTTTGGTTTTTTTTTCTCGGATGCACTTCCTTGCCTATGAAGGTGTAGCTGCTGGGTCCCAGCAGTCAGGCGGGCAAATCGTTTTTTTTTTGCCCGGACGCACTTCCTTGCGTGCGAACGTGTAGCTTCTGGGTCCCAGCAGTCAGGGGGGCGAATCATTTTTTTTGCCCGGACGCACTTCCTTGCGTGTGAAGGTGTAGCTGGTGGGTCCCAGTAGTCGGGGGGGTGAATTGTTTTTTTTGGACGCACTTCCTTGTGTGCGAAGATGTAGCTGGTGTGTAACGCCCACGATGCGGCTATATCTCCCACGTGTCGAAGCACGACTTAGAGGCATAACCGCATGGTGGTTTTGTCGCAAGAAGGGTCATCTTCACACAATCCCATGTAATGAACAAGAATGGGAGAAAGAGAGTTGGCTTACAATCGCCAGTTCACACAATACATAAATAAGATTCATACATCATTCAAAATACACTCATAGACCGACTACGGTCAAATCCAAATGAAAAGAAGATAACCCCAAATGCTAGATCCCCGATCGTCCCAACTGGGCTCCGCTACTGATCATCTGGAAACGAAACATAGTAACGACCAAGGTCCTCATCAAACTCCCACTTAAGCTCGATTGCGCCACTTGCACTGGTATCCTCGGTACCTGCATCTGTTTTGGTAGAATCTGTGAGCCACGGGGACTCAGCAATCTCACAACCGCAAGATCAAGACTATTTAAGCTCAAGGTAGGAAAAGGGGTAATATGGTGGAACTGCAGCAAGCACTAAGCATATATGGTGGCTAACATACGCAAGCGAGAGCGAGAAGAGAAGCAATGCATCGGTCGAGAAGCTAGAAGTGATCAATAAGTGATCCTGAAACTACTTATGTACATACATAACCCAAACCGTGTTCACTTCCCGGACTCCGCCGAGAAGAGACCATCACGGCTACACACGCGGTTGATGCATTTTAATGAAGTCAAGTGTCAAGTTCTCTACAACTGGACATTAACAAATTCCCATCTGCCTCATAACCGCGGGCATGGCTTTCGAAAGATAATACCCTGCAGGGGTGTCCCAACTTAGCCCATCACAAGCTCTCACGGTCAATGAAGGATATACCTTCTCCCGAGAAGACCCGATCAGTCTCGGAATCCCGGTTCGCAAGACATTTCGACAATGGTAAAACAAGACCAGCAAAGCCGCCCGACTGTGTCGACAAATCCCGATAGGAGCTGCACATATCTTGTTCTCAGGGCACAATGGATAGGTCAGCCTATGAGCAAAACCAGCCCTCGAGCTGCCCCGTGGTGGCCCCGCAGCCTGCCCTGTTCGGACCAACACTCGAAGGAGCACTGGCCCGGGGGGCTAAAATAAAGATGACCCTCGGGCTTGCGAAAAACCCAAGGGAAAAGTAATAGGTGGTAGGTAGTCAAATGGTAAAACCAAGGTTGGGCCTTGCTGGAGGAGTTTTATTCAAAGCGAACTGTCAAGGGGGTCTCCTAAATCACCCAGCCGCATAAGGAACGCAAAATCAAGGAACATAACACCGGTATGACGGAAACTAGGGTGGCAAGAGTGGAACAAAACACTAGGCATAAGGCCGAGCCTTCCACCCTTTACCAAGTATATAGATGCATTAAATTAAACAAGAGATACTGTGATATCCCAAAGTATCCATGTTCCAACAAGGAACAAACTTCATCTTCACCTACAACTAGCAACGCTATAAGAGGGGCTGAGCAAAAGCGGGTGACATAGCCAAACAACGGTTTGCTAGGAAAGGATGGTTAGAGGCTTGACATGGCAATATGGGAGGCATGAATAAACAAGTGGTAGGTAGAGCTAACATAGCGATAGAGCGAGCAACTAGCAAAGCAAAGATAGAAGTGATATCAAGGGTATGGTCATCTTGCCTGCAAGGTTCTCAGAGTTGTCGAAAGCTTGATCCTTGTTAGCGTACTCAACAGGTTCCTCGTTCACGTACTCGTCTCCCAGCTCTACCCAAGCAAGAACACAAGCAATGGAACCACAATAAATCATGGTGCAATGCACAAGCAACATGATGCAATACATGGCATGATATGCGAGATGTGATATGCAATGCTTATGCGTGCTCCGGAAGGAAAATGATGAACAAGGCATAAACTTGGCAAACCAAGTATGCCGCTGGAAAGATGAGATGATTTCGGTTGAAATCAATATAAAGATCACGGGAATCAGATGCACGGTTTGCAAATGGCAAGCAAACTACGGTTAACAGCATGATAGCACTTAGAATACATCAAGAAACTATGCTACAGCACCCCAACATATCAACAAAGCACATGGCAGTGATCTACAAGAGATGCTTGACAAATATGAACACTGAGCTACGGCTAATTCACACATTAACAGGTTCAAACAACCATGGCAAAAGTGCAAAAGATAACAGCAGCACAGACTTCACTAACATGGCAGAAATAGCATCAGGAAGCAATGTTTAGAGCAAGCAAACATCATGCTACAGGAACATATCATAGAAACTTAAGGCATGTCATGATACTACTAAATGCATAGAACAAAAGTCCCTTACTAACCATGAGCCAAAAAGGACCAGAAGATATGATTGCACCCATGTAAACATAGCAAGTTTTGTTAACAGATTCAGGAAACAGAGCATGGCATTAACAGCATTATGAAGGCATCTTTGCAAGATCGATTCACTCACCACAAGTCATTTCATGACAAGATAAGCATAGCACCAGCAAGAATACATGTTTATGAAACTAAACATGTCAAGAACAAGATCATAACATGCAAGGATCAACTACAACAACCTTGGCAAAATTGAATATCATGTAAACAATCTGCCAGGAAACATTTTATAGCAAAAGTAGAGCAAGAAAATGACATGCTAGACAACTCCATAATTGCAAACAGGAGCATGTATGGATAGATAATAACCATATGTTCAAAACACCCTTACTGAAGTATCTCAAAATATGCATGGATCTCTCTGTAGCATCAAGTTTACATGGCATAAAAATAACAGCAGAACAGGGACTGAAATCAGCAACATCACGAAGCCTAGTTTGCATGCTTGTTCTAGTCACCACATCAATCACAAAAATACTTGGCAAGCACCTCTCTAAAGAAGAGATGGCATAGTCCAAAACATATGTAGAGCTCATGCTCATAAGATGCACACAATAAATATAGCAAAAATAACAAATGCCCACAATCTGTTAAAAATCAGAAACTAACATTATATAGCACTCTTGCATCAGAGATTCAGGCATCAAGATGAACTCAAATGAACATGGCGCAATGGAACAAAATGAAGAGCACATCGTAATGAACATTTTGATATATCATGCGCATGAAACGGAGCCACAGATACAAAGATATGATGCGATGAATATGGCATAAAAATACTGCAGACGGTGAAAAAAACGAGGCCAACCTCTAGGGTTCCAGATCTGGATCCGGGCGCGGACTTCGAGGCAGGACGGAGCCTCGCCGTAGTTGGTACCGGATGGGAGGAAGACGGCCGGAGGAGGAGAGGGCCGACCGGATCTAGGCGCTCCTCGCCGGATCCGGCGCCCCTGGCGGCGGAGGCGGGGCCGGCCGGCGCGGACGGGCGGCGGCGGCGACCGGGCGGCGGCCGGGCGGCGCGACACCGAGGCGGGGCGACGGCGCACGCGCGGGACCGGGCGGTCGGCGGCACGGAGACGTGCGAGCGGGCGCGGTGGTCGACGGGCTTCGGGGGCCCGACCCGGGCTCGGGCGAGCCGGCGGCGGTGGGCGGCGGCGGCGGCATGTGGCGCGCCCTGAGTAGCTGGGGCGCGGCGGCGGACGCGTCCGGCTCCGCCCGGACATATCCGGCGGCGGAGAGGGAGCGAGGCTAGGGTTTCGGGATTCGGAAATTTCGGAGGGGTGCACATATTTATAGGTAGAGGGAGCTAGGAGATTCCAAATGGGGTGTAGTTTTCGCCCACACGATCGTGATCCGACGACGGAGAGCATTGAAGTGACTTAGATGGGTTATTGGGCTGTTTTGGAGGGGTGTTGGGCTGTAACCCAAAAGAGGCCTTTGCGGATACTCGGTTAACCGTTGGAGTATCAAACGACCTCGAAATGGCACGAAACTTGACAGGTGGTCTACCGGTGGTGTAGCAAGGCCACTTGGCAAGCCTCGGTCCATTCCGAGAACGTTTAACACCCGCTCACGAAAAGAGACAAGAGGGGTGCGCCGGTGCATGTAGGAGTGTCGGATTGCAAAACGGCCAATGGGGAAATGCTCGGATACATGAGACGAACACGTATGCAAATGAGATGCACATGATGACATGATATGAGATGTATGACATGAACAAAATACAAAACGAAAGACAAAACCCAACCACGAAGGGAATACCATAGCACATAGCCGAAAATGGCAAGAGTTGGAGTTACAAGTATGGAAAGTTACATCCGGGGTGTTACATGGTGGGTCCCAGCAGTCAGGGGGGCGAATCGTTTTTTTCGGACGCACTTCCTTGCGTGCGAAGATGTAGCTCGTGGGTCCTAGCAGTTAGGGGGCGAATCATTTTTTTCATGAAATACGGTGGCCCGTCCGGTGGGTCCCGGCTGTCAGGTGGAGGAATAATTATTTTGCGCGTAATAAGGAGGCACTTCCTTGCGGCTGTCGTGGACCCAACTGTCAGCCTCTCCACGTACAGTCCACGTCCGATGGAAGTCGTTCCTTGACCACGTTGACCACGCCGCATCGAGAGCACCACGGGGGTGGACGACGGCGAGGCCTGGGAAGGGGACGACGTGGAGCCGGGAAACACGCGGCAGTGGATGCACACGCAGAGAGGAGTACGAGGGTTCACTGGTTCGGCTGCACTGCTCGCCGTAGAATAACAGGGGGTGTGGGTGAGTGGAGGGATGGCCTGGCCAGCGGTGGGAGTAGGAGGGGGCGGTGAGGCCTCCGCGCAGCACTGCCGGCCACGGGAGGCAGGAGCAGGAGGCACGACCGGCGCTGCTTTTGGCGGCTCGAGCAAGAAGACCAGAGGTTGAAGAAGCATGACGGCCGTTGGATGGACATCGTACGGTCACTGCAGCTAGAATCGTTTATATTGACTAAGTTGACAAAGCCCTTGGTACGTCAACTTAGTAGGCCCACAGGTCAGCTTCAGAAACGGTGCACCCCAGATGTCAGGGGGAGGAATCATTTTTTGGGCGGGTGAAGCTAGAATATCCGAGACTGAAGAACAAGCACGACATCCGTTGGATGGACATCCAACGGCCACTGCTGCTAGAACCGTGTGTTGACTATAAGTTGACAAAGCCTTGCATACGCGTCAACTCTGTTTTTTAGGGGACTCGTCAACTTAGTAAGGCCAGAAGTGTGTGACAGAGAACTTATAGCCCATTTGAGATTTGTAAGAATGTGTAGCCCATTTTTGAATTCTAATGGAATTTACTACAGCCCATTTACAGTTTGTTAAAAGTACAGCCCATTTCAACCAATCGTTCAAAACAGAATTCAATAAAATTTCCCACATTTTGACGGGATCCGAATATTTTTATGCCGAAATTTCTAGTCAGATTAAATACAATTTCAATATAAAATTTATATTACGTAAAAATCCAAAGAAACATTGCGCTCGCAACAATTAATGAAATTAAAATTTTCAATATTCAAAAAATAATATTTAATAAAGTAATCATTGTTTGGTGCATTTTTTTATAGTTACTACCTAGTTTTTATAATTACATCCCATTTATTATTTCTTAAAGGCTATTTTCTTGTTAAGCCTAATGCATCCCTCCTAGGAAAGATTTGCAGCCCAGCGGGGCGGAGAATAACAACTTGACCTTGCCTTGGAATTCCTAAAAAAGTATAGCTGGGCTAGACATTTTCAGCTTGAAAAAAATTAATATCTGGGCTGGATATCTGGCCTGGGCTAGACGGGCCATAGCCCGCCCAGTTAATACCTGCAGCGATGTTTTCGTTGTTGTTCATAGGAGAAAAATTAATATCTGGGGTAAACATCGAAAAACTCTCCAGTGCTCACACCTCAAAAACACAAATACTGCTCGAGCTACTTGGTCCCAACTGTCGGCCGCTTCTTGTGCAATTCTCTCATTTATTGACTACTCCCTCCTTTCCGGTTTATAATGCTCAATTCAAAAATCTCACCAATCAAGATAGATGGCGAGTGGTGGAATACTTTTTGTAGTTTTGCAAAAGCACCTAATTAATGCTCTTGTTATCCTCAAAAAATTATGTTTATCAATGCATTAATTGCAATGCATGCATGCATAAAGTACATGCATTGGTCAATTTTCTCTTAATACTTGCATGCATTGATTTAATGCACCTTGGAATCTGAACATGTGATGCAAAACAACCAAATTGAGCCTTATAAAATGGAAAAACTGAAATTTTGAGATAAGCCCTATAAACCGGAAAGGAGGGAGTACATAGGTTGACAATGGTGTGGGACCGTGATGTCAGGAAACCAGGAGGCACTTGCGTACGTGAGGCCGTGGACCTGGTGGGTCCCCATTGTCATCCTATCCAAGTAAAGTCATCTCCTCGCACGTGCGCGCTTTCCGCCCGAAACAGTTAGCACCGGCCGCCCCGCTTCCCGGTGCAGGCGATTGCTCCGCATTCAAACGACACAAGTGTCGCCCGTCTGTCCATCTGCCGCACACATTAATGATACGCGGTTGCCGAGGCGGCTACTCCGGCGCTACACGTCCGTCCCTCCGCCCACCCACCATTGCTATATAAACTGCTGCGCCGGCCATAGCCGCAGTCATCCACATCTGTTCCCTTTCTCCTGTCCACACCACTATTGCCCACCATGGCTTCCTCGCGGTCCAGCGCTCTCCAGGACGGGCGGACGACGGACCACAAGGAGATGGCAGCCATTGCTGCCGACCGGCTGGCCGGCAGGCAGCCGGAGGACGACGACGTCCCAATGGAGAACATGGTAGTCGACGATCCGGCGCCAACCTCCTCCTCCGCGCCATCCTCGCCGGTGCATTGCACCATGACCATCGGCAAGGCCCGTGCCCAATATATGGACAGGGTGAGGCAGATGCGTGAGGAGCAGTTCCGTGAGGCGCAGGCCGACGCCGCCAACAACCACCATCTCCTCCAGGAGCAACTGCAGGCGGAGGAGCAGATCGCCACGGAGTGGGCGGAGCAGGCGGCGCTGCTCGACTCATACCGCTCCACCCGCAAGGGCCGCCTCGAGCGCTGGCGGTACCGCATGCGGGTGGCGGAGGCTGAGGCCGCCTACAAAGAGGCTAGCAAAGAGGGCGATGAAGTGGGCGAGGCACTGTTTGGCGAGACCGAGGACGAGGTAGAGGACAATGCCGGCTCCGACGAGTCCCCGCTCCGCTGGCGTCGACGACGCCCTGCTCCGCCGAGGCCTCGCGGCACCAACAACGAGTCAGAGGACACCGCCGACTCTGCCGAGGCCCCGCAGCCCCAACAACGAGGCAGAGGACACCGCCGGCTCCGCCAAGGCCCCGCCCCGCCAACAATGAGGCAGAGGACATCGCCGGCTCAGCCGAGGCCCCACCCTGCCGGCAACATGGGGGAGGATTTCCACCGCTCCGCTGAGGCACCGCCCGCCGGCAACGAGACAGAGGACATCGCCGACTCCGCCAATGCCCCGCCCCGCTGCCAACGAGGCCGCGCCACACGGAAAACGAGGAAGAGTAGAACACGGTAGGTTTCCGCCGCTCGGGTCCAAATAAGGCCACCGCTGCTACCCTCCGGTTGAAGCCAAGCTAGGCGGGTTGACCATTGACGGACGGTTAGCTTCTTGGCGGCGACGTGGAGTCAGAGAGCTGCGCTGGAGAAGAACGCTGCTTCTACTTAACTGCTGGTGCAGTTGGCTGACTGACGTGTGGGCCCAATAGGCCACATGTCAGTTACGCAACTGCACCTGCAGTTAAGTCACTGAAGCTTCTGTTCGGCTCAGCGGGACACAGGTGGGTAGCTTCGGTTAATTAATTATACCTCCAACACACCCCTTTTTAGTTTTTTTTAGAAAAGGAGGATGACCCCCGGTCTCTGCATCTGGGAGATGCATGCGGCCACAAACACCGCTTTTTAGTTGAAAAATGTATGAAATGTAATGAAATTCGGCATGTTTATATGAAATCCGACCATGTATGAATGAATTTATTTCGATTAGATGGAATTCCTATATCACTGGCATTGGATGAACATGCAAAACAATACGTACTAGCATTATTCCCAGAGTGATCACCACGTTTGCAGCAGTTTCACATGTACTCCCTCCGGTCTTTTCTAGTCTGCATACAAGTTTTGTCTGCAGTCAAAGTACCTCTACTTTGACCAATCTTATACAAAAAGTGTGCACTTTCACAATGTGCGAAGTAAAAAGGAACAGAAGGAGTACAAAGAGTTTGAGCAGCTTTTTAGCATTTTTGTAAATTGCAATCAAACAAACAGGCCTGGCAATTCATAGAGAACATTCAAAACAATCGATGATTATGCATCTCAGCGACTCACATGTCATAGGCAATATTTACTTCACAACTAAAGAATAAAGAAAAATTGATCGATGCTGCTGACAGCAAAGGGCGTCCCATTCGAAAATATCAAACGCATATCTTGCTAAAATCAATGAGCAAAATTTGACAAGGTTGTCCCATTCCAAAGTATCAAATGCCTACAACTGTGGAATGGGCAGGGTTTGCCATCAGTTCGGACATTGACATGGCACCTCGTGCTAAATAAACCAGTTGTTCTTTTTGTGCAGTTCCACCAAAATCAACCAAATTCGCGCGTAGCTTGTATGATTTCGGCCTTATATGCTGCAACGCCTTGAACTTATGGGCACCTCCTTTCTTGTGGTGGAAATGAATGATTCGATGTATTCATGAACAAGTTTTGCAGTTCCCGTTGAAATCAAGCTGAGCACCCCTGTTTGTACAAATACAAAAAAGTGATTAGTATAAAGCAAATTGTACTATGAATTCACAGTTTCAACAGGAACATACATGGTCCATGTAGAGCACACTTTTAGAAAAATGGAACTCGCCAGAAAGAATCCTAGAACAACATTGTACTCGCGCATCACAGCAAAAAAATGGAGATTTGTCAGTCCTTCTGAGCTGAACTTAGTTTGGTCTTGTGGGGAGTAATGTAACCATCCTTCAACTGCTCCTTCTGATGAGAAGATAGACAGGGCTTCTTCATCCTGGCATAATTGGAACTAGTCACTTCACATACTCCATATTCTTCTTCAGAGGAAGATGATCCCTGTTTGCTCGAAAAAAAGGAAAGGAAATATTTAAAACAGCATAGATGAAGCAATTCTCAAGGACAATACCACTTTTTCATGACAGTATCTAAACAGTAGCACAACACCAATAGAGATGACAAAGCTCAATCACATGGATGAAATCAGTGGGTGAGTACCAACATTTGTTAGGAGGCTGATTGTGTAGAGCATATAGATGAAGCACTTCTACGGAACCATCTGTTGCTATCTACGGGGGTGGCCATGCTTACTATATACTCCTCGATTAGTTTAATGTTTCCAACATCTTCTTGTGCAGTTCTACTAAAATATATGGTATCTTCAAAGAAGATCCCTGTTTGCACAAGTAGAGATAATTACTTATGGCATCAAATCAGTGGCAAAACAATTGCTCGTTCCAGCCATAGCAATAAATTAAGATTCAAAACTATATCATTACTTGTGTCATCACAGTTCCAGTGCTTCATTACAACACCGGGTGTTGATTTTTGTTTTTCTTCCGCTTGTTCTTCACCTTCATCACTTGGTTCAATAACAGACAAGCTTTGCCTTCAATGTAAGATTTGTCATGTCAATTAGGGAGCACAAGTATAGTACTAAACTTAATTTTCTAATCAAAGTGGCAAAATAGGCCAGCAGTTGTAAAATATCCTTATCTTACCTCAATGGGATATTACGGTGCACATACAGATTGGAAGTCTTGTTTCCATTTGTACAGTTCACTGAAATCAAGCAACATTATCGTACAAGTAGCACAACATATGGAAGCACACTGCAAAATCATGTGAAAGAAGGATAGTACTGACCTCTCATGATGCGGAATTCAAACAACTCACAAGAAGAAGATCTGAACCAAATTCGTCTTAACGGATAGGAAGTAAGATCTCCTCTTGTGCAGTTCCACTAAGATCAAGCAATCAAGCAACGTTGTCGGTGTGACATTTTGGTTGAACTGCACAAAACACTCTTAAAACAAAAGTGTTTTGTGCAGTGCAACAAAAGGTCACAATGGCAACGAGGTGAAGTAGATAACCCTGTTTACACAGAGGTGCAAAGGAAACAATTAGTGGTCAATAACAATGGATGACACAGAAGCCAACAACAAGAAGCATCTACCTTATCTAAATGGGAAAGAAAGCAAGACAGTAGCATTTCTCAAACGGTGGCATTGATTAATATTAACATAGAGATTATATTAACAATAAAATTCGTTAAACATGTAATTTGCTTTTAACTGTGGAATTGCATCAATTTTCCAGCGGCATTTTTAGAGGGTGTTTGTTTACAGGGACATTTTCGTGTAGGGACTAAAAAAACTCAGTGTTAGTCACATCTAAACAAAACAGGAGGGACTTTTAGGTACTAAAAGTGGGCATTTGGGACTAAAGAAAGAAGACCCCGAGGGAGTCTTTTTGGGACTTTTTCCAACAGTTGCCCCTGCCACGCATCGCACCTTGTTTCTATTAGTTCATTACTAGGGGTAACATGGTCTTTTATCATGTCATTTAATAACCTCTAGTCCATATTTAGTCCCTGGAAGCAAGCAGGTAGGGACTAGGGAGTTTTTAACCAAACAGGGCCTTAGATTAACAACAGCTAATGAGTTGCACGGGATAGTGGACGCACCAGCACCATGTGCATCTACCAATGTATTGTGGTCATGCACAGTCTGTTGCAATAAAGAACAAACAACCAAGGAGCATATTTGTGTTGGTCCCAGTTTTGTTATCTTTAGACACCTTTCCCTATGTGAGCGCAGCAAATCTAGTCCTTCTCAAACTCTACAGCCTTGTCCCTTCCTTTCCTTTTTGAACTAGTACTTTTGCCCCTTCCTTTCCTCTTTGAACCACATCCTAGATTTATGCGATACAACTTTCCCCACTACTTTCCCCCATTCCTTTCCTCTTTGAACCACGTCCTAGATTCATGCTATACAACTTTCCCCCTTCATTTCCTCTTTGAACCACGTCCTAGATTCATGCTATATACAACTTTTCCCACTACTTTCCCCCACTCCTTTCCTCTTTGAACCACGTCCTAGATTCATGGTATACATGCAGCTAGAGGAATGCATGTGGAGTAAGTAAAATATACCTTAAGGTTCTTGGGGCGTGGTTCGGTGGGCGACGGGACAGCGGCGAAGAAGGGGTCGGAGGCCCTCCCGCGCCACTGCTGGGTGGAAAGTGAACAGCAGCGCCGGTAGTGGATTCCCTCCCTCGCCGACGGAGACAGTGTTAAGCCTCCTTCCCTTACCGGCGGACGGATCCTGACGGCTCTTTGAGCAACAGTGAGGGGAGAGAGAGAGGCTAACGAAGTCTTGTTTAGATCTGGAGAGGGCGAGAGAAACTGAAGAGAGCAACTACAAGCGCTGAGGCTCCAGCGGGAGAGGGCGAGAGAGTGTGAAGAGAGCAACTACAAGCGCCGAGGCTCCAGCGTGTATATATATACTGGAGAGAGAGTGTGAAGCGTGCAAACCCTAGAAAACATTTTGACCAGTCAAAGAATCCTCCTAGCAAAAATTATGCTCAAGTGTAGTTATCGAACCCAAGACCTCAAGTTTGATGAGCGAACAGGCTAACCAGCTACACAACCCTCCCCTCCAGCGTGTATATGTATACTGGAGAGAGAGTGTGAAGCGTGCAAACCCTAGAAAACATTTCGACTAGTCAAAGAATCCTCCTGGCAAAAATTATGCTCAAGTGTAGTTATCGAACCCGAGACCTCAAGTTTGATGAGCGAACAGGCTAACCAGCTACACAACCCTCCCGTTATGTTCAACGAGAGGAAAATAACCTTTTATACATTCATGCATTCGTGTGACAGGCATGCCGTGTTTTTGTGTGTGTGTGTGTGTGGGAGTCATTAGGATTTCAATCATAATCGTGTCATGTGGCTTTGGTGGTAAGACTATCCACAATGGTGCAGAAATAATGCAGCCTTAGTCACCTTACCTCTCTCCACGTAGTACGTTGGGTCCCACCAGTCAGAGGGTGAAACAAACAAATTAATAAGGAAAATTAAAAGCGTCAGCGGTGTATCTTACTACCTCACACATCTCGCTACTGCTCGGGAACACTGTCCAATTGATCCCTCTGTTCGCTCACGTACTATTTTAAGTGAATCCTTATTATAACATGCACACAAATTTTGGGCACTTGTATTTGACTTAAGTCAGTGTGCCACCATATCTCGTATACTTACTACTCCCTCCGTCTAGGTGTAATAAGTCACATTAGAAGGTGCAACGGGACCAAGGTGCGTGCATGTGCGTGAGTGTGTTTAACAGCATGTGTGTGTTAGAGAGTGCGACAGATCGACCTACTCCTACAGAGAGATGGTGTGTAGTGTACGATTTTAGCCGTGGGAGTCGGTGCATCCTCTCGTTTCCGGGCGTGTCCGGTAGGGACATGCGGACAGCTGCCATGCCCGCTCCTGACTAGCCTCGCCCACCCAAAGCCCCTCCATCGCCCGCGTGCGCTTCCCGCCCGAGACGGTCAGCACCGCTCCAAAGAATCGGTGCCGCATTCATGCCCAGGCAGAGCGGACGCGACCTCTCACTGGTGCAAGAGTGATGGTTGCTTCGTCTGTCCAACCTACTGCTGGGTCTATGTGATTTGACGGCTCATTGGTCTTTATTACTGAGGTGGTAGGACTGCTGGATGTCACATGCTTTCGGCGAAAGGAGGTAGTAGATTACAATTTTCTCCATTCTTACAGCGGAGGAGTGCAAGAGCAGTGAAAACACGCATGCTCAGTGATTACATGGCCCACCTCACACTATCACCGTGCGACACATAACTCTTTACATAGTACTCCCTCCGTTCCTAAATATTACTAGATGAGTCCCCACGCGTTGCCGCGGAACAGCGGTATATCTCTCTGCACAAAATTATCGATTTCATAGAACTAAAAAAATCTATAACCGCATGAAAAATGTGGTAGCCAAACTAAATAAACTCCCATCATCATTTAGATCATCCCACGTAAGGAAAAAAGATCAGCCAACTCCTACTGCATAATGGGATTATATTTTTCTTTTTGACATGTTAATGGGACTTAAAAGCTCACTTACATGCATGCTACCGGTGCATGCTTTCATGCAGACATGTTGATGTGATTTAAAACCCACTCACATGCATGTGCCACGGTATTTCTGCATGCTTGCATGTGGCTTAGTGCTGAGCCTCTCAACGTCTAGATCAGACGGCTATTATGACTGATTTACTTCATCCAACGGCTATGTCAATTTTGATGATGTGGCTCAAGGAGAGGATACATAATTCCTAGTAGTGGGGGCTAGCTATTACTAGTAGATAAGTCTTTGTAGAGATTCCACTAGGTGAACTACATACGGAACAAAATGAATGAATCTACACTTAAAATGCATCTATATACATCCGCATGTGGTTCATGGTGAAATCTCTACAAAGACTTATATTTGGGAACGGAGGAAGTACTAGTATAGTACTAGTACGTACTGTAATTTATCAGCGAGATAAATTTGTACAATGCTATGAAGCTTCTAGCTCCTGTTACATGTATCTTGCATCCAACGTTGCCCGTTGCAACATTTCATCAAATACAAAGGAGACTAACATGCATGCTATTGCATCTCAATGATTGACATATCATAGCAAATATGTACTCCCTCTGTTCCAAAATAAGTGTCTCAACTTTGTGCAAACTTTAGTACAAAGTTGTACTACTACTAAAGTTGACACTTATTTTGGAACAGAGGCAGCTAAAGAAAAGAATGATCCATGCAGTCCCTAGCCCTTGAACCGTGAACCCTGACTAGGCTTCAATTTGCTGGCAACGTTCGAGCTTCCTAATAAATGAAGTTTGCAACCTTTTGACCATCGGATCATTTTGTGCAGTTTCACCAAAATCGAGATGAGCATCCCTGTGGCAAAGAAATTGAAGAAGCGTGATTAGAATAAGATTACTGGGACTATTTGATGAGACATAAACTCATCACAAATATAGTATGTAGAAGCCAGTAGAGATATCAGGTATGTGCGGGGCAAAGAAGTAGAGAAATATCCACAGGGAGTGATGTGGGCAGCTGGAGCAGTGGTGCAAGCCGGCTGTAAAGCGAGTTGTACCTGAGGGACGTAGCTCAACCTTGAGGAGGGTGGCGGGAGGCGGCAACTACCCACGTCGCGGCAGTGAGCAAGGGACGAAGGCAACCTCACCGGCTTTGTGAGAGAGAACAGCGGGGACCCCTGATCGGGACGTGCCGACAGTGGGTTTTCGCCGTCGGCGACGGCCACCGCATCTACACTAAGCATCCACCCCTTCCCCAAGCGGACGTGATCCGCCGGGATGTTAGAGATGTGGTGTCGGTGTCAAAACCGGCGGATCTCGGGTAGGGGGTCCCGAACTGTGCGTCTAGGCGGATGGTAACAGGAGACAGGGGACATGATGTTTTACCCAGGTTCGGGCCCTCTTGATGGAGGTAAAACCCTACGTCCTGCTTGATTAATATTGATGATATGGGTAGTACAAGAGTGGATCTACCACGAGATCAAGGAGGCTAAACCCTAAAGCTAGCCTATGGTATGATTGTTGTAATGTATGTTGTGTCCTACGGACTAAAGCCCTCCAGTTTATATAGACACCGGAGGAGGCTAGGGTTACACAGAGTCGGTTACAATGGTAGGAGATCTACATATCCATATTGCCAAGCTTGCCTTCCACGCCAAGGAAAGTCCCATCCGGACATGGGACGGAGTCTTCGATCTTGTATCTTCGTAGTCTTGGAGTCCGGCGGACGATGATAGTCCGGCTGTCCGGACACCCCCTAGTCCAGGACTCCCTCAGTAGCCCCTGAACCAGGCTTCAATGACGATAAGTCCGGCGCGCATAATGTTCGGCATTGCAAGGCGGGTTCCTCCCTTGAATAATCCAGAGAAGATCATGAACACCAGGATATTGTCCGGCTCTGCAAAATAAATTCCACATTCCACCGTAGAGAGAATAAAATGTACACAAAGCCAATCTGCTGACGTATTATGCGGCATGACATCACACCGCTACCAGGCTTTTATTTGAATCGTTTTTTTATTATACCACCTCAGCACGTTTAGCGAAGCGGTTTCCTTGGCACGTCTTGTCGAAGCAGAGATCGTGTTCCCCTTATTCCAGGATTCGCATCAATACGGACGTGGGTAACCCAACCGCGCCATTGATGGTGGCGCTTGGGAGATAAGCGAGTTTTACTAGGCTGGTGGGGGACGCATAGTCTTCGTCCGCCTATGTATAAGGGATAAGGATTTACCTTCTCACCTACGCCTTCTTCCTCCTTTGCTTATCCATCTCCGCACACTCAAGCTCCAACGCCCAAGCTCGCGCATCACGCCTCGACCTTCTCCGATCATGTCCGGAGCGGGAGGCAAATGGTTGGCCTCCACCGTTAAGGAGGAGCACATCACCAAGCTGCGCAGCGCCGGATACCTTTCCGGCGATATCGCGCATCGGCTACCCGACGAGGGGCAGCTCATCCCTACCCCTGGGCCCCATGAGAGGGTCGTCTTCCTTCCCCACTTCCTCCGCGGACTGGGCTTTCCACTGCACCCTTTCGTCCGGGGGCTCATGTTCTATTACGGCCTGGATTTCCACAAATAGGGAATAATTCCTACGAAGTCCTTATGGAGA
Source organism: Triticum timopheevii (assembly GCA_963921465.1). NCBI lineage: Eukaryota > Viridiplantae > Streptophyta > Magnoliopsida > Poales > Poaceae > Triticum > Triticum timopheevii. The sequence continues at coordinate 113,620,208 of OY997266.1, read as the reverse complement.
GGTGGCCAACTTCTTTAATCAAGATATTACAATAACAGGTCTTCCGGCTGGGTGTGTTGGCCACGACATCCATTTTACCGAGTTACAGAGAGACCAATAATATAATTCTTGGGAAACGTTCCAACCATCATATCTGCCTGAGATTCAGATCTGGTTGGTGTCAGAATAATCCAGACTCATTGAGTCTAGAAGATAAATGAAAGTTTACAACACAAACCGACGAGATAACGTTGCGAGATTCTCGGGGGGTGAACTATGGTAGTAAGCTCCAAAACATGAGCTGGTTCTGCTACACACATGTGAACACGCTGCCTCAGACAAGCATGACCACCTGGTAGTCTTATAATAAAACACTACCAAGTTCAGGTGGGGGAACCATCAACAAGGATGTCGAAGTCCTTGCATAAGGCATGCTCTTAAGAAGGAACTTCTTCTCCTTGACAAATCAATCGGTGGCTTGGTGTGCTCGGGACACATATGGAATGAAGGTTGCAAGTCTCCAGACCACAGAATACTTCGCACGTATGCATGACTGACTTGGGATGATTCCAGAGGAAGCAACATTGACTTTCTCGAATCCACGGCGGCAACTTGCTCCAAGTGCACATGAATTAGAGGAAGTCACTTCTTACATCCGAGCATATGCTTCATGAGCTAGCATGAACAAATGCTTTAAAAGTTTCCAACACTAGCTTAATGTTCAACAAAATTATGGAGAAGACAAGGATGTTGTCGATGGGCTCCACAACAATTCATCAAGATTCCCATGAAGATGGAATTCCATAATTATGTGAACAAGTGATAGCATTGGTCAGACCTAAAAGATATAATGGTGTATGCTCGAGGAAAATCCACGAGTAAGACAACATTACGAACATCGTTGGTACTGATTTGATTTGAGAATAGCCCATACTCAAGTCAAAGTTTTGACAACTCAATAGATCCAACAACTGATCGCGAGGACCAATCAATGGGGATATCATCTTTCTTCAACACATATACAGGATATCCCTTACCATGAGCTAAGTCAGACAAGCTTTTATCTTCCAACTCTCCAAGTTGTTGTTTAGCTTAACCAACTAGCTCAGGGGTATACAACACAGATTCTTGGAGAAGGGGTGGTTACAAGAAACCAACTTGATCATGAACTCAGCATAGCGGTCAGGTGACAACCTGGTAATACTTCCGAGAAGATATATGGAAAATCACGAACCACCGGTATGTTACTAAGCTCGAGAGCAATCTTGCTTTTCAGGGCAAGACGATATGATCAATAGAGCGAAAATTTGAAATAAACCTAACTCATCGATAGAGGAGTGCACCAGGGAAAATGGACTAGGTGGCACGATCAATCCTAGGATGATGATTCAATAACCAACACGCTAAGAATGAGAATATTGTCCATTTACTACCAAGCAACGAGGTTGCTGGAAGTATCGATTTCACACATCACAGTTCACTTGTCGGCATTCCGGTTACAATAACACGGGGCCGAGGAATGAAAAATGATAGCGAGAAGTATCACTATGTCAAGAATTCGTGAGAAATGGTGCAATTCTCATGACAGTCCTGACATAAAGAGGGCAATACTTCAAGGTAGAACAGAGCAAAGGCTAGATTAGCAATTTGATCTGCGGAGCGCAACTTCTTTGACCCAATCCTGGATATGGATGAGGTACTGGAGTTTGTTTCTCCTAGTCATTCCGGATAGAATGGCTTGACGGACCACAAGAGTAATAGGCATCGATAATCGAATGCTCGCATACTCTTGACTACCAACTGATAGACAAGGGTCAGAATACAACTAAAGGGGGACAACTCAAAGGAACATATGATTTTCTGAGTTGTGGATGCATAGATTAGTATGTCGAACCAAGTTCAACATTTTTCTTCCAGATAATCCATGTGGAAAGGTAGAACTGGCGGAGTCACAATATAAAATGAAGAACTCATCAAGAGCATTCTTATTGTGATCTTTTGGTTCAAAGAACTTCTGCCATAAGTGGTTCATAGTATTTGGAAGAAGGAAATACCACGGACCTCGAGGACTAATGCAAAGGTTACTAATTTCCTAAAGGAACTAGCAAACACTATCAACATGAGGTAAGTGGGGTGAATCTCGGGTTCAAAACCCAGAAGTAGATTACCTACTAACTAAATGGCATCACGGGATGCTTTCGAGAATAAAGGCCAGAATCCTCACAATGGGACACAAAACGTGGCTAGAGTACTAGATGATACTCTAGACACCTAGGGTCATAATAATAACTCCGACATATATGTTAAGGCAACAGAGTACCTCAACTCACCGATTAGTGTGGTTAATCTGGCCCAAAGGGACATCGGAACGGGAGGAAGGGAGTTTGCAAATGCATCAGACTATTTAGAGACCTGGGATGACTCGGAGAGCATAACAGCTGTAAATGCTCAAAAAGATTTGAGACATCCTGCAAAAATGGTGGCATAGCCACTCCGAAGCACAATATCAAGGTTTCGAGATCAACAGTTATGAACATACGGAAGTAGTAAAAATTGAACTGAGAATTGAAACTATCAATTCTATAAGTCTATGGATTAGTAACACGTCATCCTGATAGATAGATGAGAAGGCCTAGTTCTTAATCCCCGTAGAAGAGAAGAGGTTGACTCAGATCAGAAGGCCATGAGGTAAAGGAGTAAAAAGAGCCTTACGTTCCATCCCACAATCAATTCCCCTACATATAACTAAAGCATTTCTAGACTCAACTTCGACCAGTTTGGCTTGGTAATCCTACAGGCAGTCAAGCTCTGATACCAAAGCTGTCAGGACCCCGACTCAATGCCACATCGATCTAGCATGTAACACCTCATATCACTTTGCGGCCTCACGCACGGTATTCCCACGGGTGTCGCCTTACCTTTGCCCGGGACCGTTTGCGCCTTTTGGCACACGTATATGATAGTGTCGCTAGCATCCATATGATAAGGAGCCTGGGCTGACATGGCTAGTCGTAAACCCAAAGTGGCACAGACTTACAGGGACAGGCATCCATGACCCAGCATCGAACGTGTCGGCCATCAGCGAGTGAGTTCCGGGCTGTAGCACTGGGCTAGCAGGACTCCGGTGAACCGGGCTGTAGCGGGCTAACAGGACTCCGGTATTCATCGCGTGACATTTCCCCGAAGGGACAGACACAGGAACGAAGAAGGACACATGCCGGCCAGCCTAAGTGTTCCGGAGCAGTAGCAAGCTACCATGGCTCGGTGGAAACACTAGGAGACATTTCCCGGTAAGAGAGGCTACTAAGGAAAAACAACTAGATAGTCAGATCCCACACATACCAAGCATTTCAATAACATACACACAATATGCTCGATATGTGCAAATACAACATGGCATCACATCATGACTCTACGACTCAAGTATTTATTCATTAGGCTCCGAGGAGCAAGATATTACAAGCAGGGGTCTCATGACCCAACATTCAGAGCATACAAATCAAACACATGCGGAAGCTAACATGTCTGAGTACAGACATCTACAAATGAAAAAGGCTTAGAAGCCTGACTATCTACCAGATCCTGCCGAGGGCACAAGATCGTAGCTGAGGTAACAAGCTAAACGTCGAAGTCCACGTGGAACTACTAGCGAGACTGAAGTCTCTCTGCAAAAACATAAAATAGGCAAACGTGAGTACAAATGTACCCAGCAAGACTTACATCAGAACTAACTACATATGCATCATTATCAACAAGGGGATGGTGGGGTTTAACTGCAGCAAGCCAGCTTTGACTCGGTGGCTATCCTGAACTACGACTGCAAGTAACTCTTTTAGGTGGCGCACACGAGTCCACATATTCACCATATCAATACACCACTATGGATCTGCTCCCATCTCCCTACGAGAACGCCATCCATAGCACTCACACTTATCTTGCGTATTTTAGAGTATCCACTTTCACTTGTCTATGAACTGTTATAGGCAACCCAGAAGTCCTTTACCGCGGACACGGCTATTCGAATAGATAATGTTAACCCTGCAGGGGTGTACTTCTTCACACACGCTCTCACCACTTACCGCCGTTTACACGACATGTACTCGGCAACCTTCAAGCGGAAGCCCAACGTGGGTGTCGGCCACGACCTACCTAAGCACTCAGGTCCCTAGTCCAGGTTTATCGCCTATTTGGGTTCCATCCGTGAGGAGATCCGGCCGAAGTTTCGCTCACAGCCCCAAACGATGTGAACAGGGTTCCGTGACACCAAACGGGCGCCCGGTTTACCCGGCCACGTGCCTACCGCATCACAGCCCACCCCTACGGTCAGCGCTGCGCACGGCCTCCAGCATACTACAAACACCAGAAACTACTTGCAACTCCTGGACAGAGGACAAGGGTGATTAAGAAGCCGAGAGGGTCCATTGGTTTCGGGCCCAATGCGTGGTAGTAGCTGAATCATGGATCACAAACACAGAACTCAGTTCCTGAGGACGGCTGCAATGAGACAACCCACCATGTACTCCTACATGGCCTCTCACCGCTACCTTTACCAAATCGTGTTCACACACTTAGCTCACACACAGTAGGACATGTTCACACGCACCTGATTCACCCCCGATGAATCAGACCTGACTCAACTCTAAGCAGTAGCAGGCATGACAAACAAGCATTAATGAGTAGGCACAACAGGGCTCAAACAACTCCTACTCATGCTAGTGGGTTTCATCTATTTACTGTGGAATGACAGGTCATGCAAAGGATAAAGGGGTTCAGCTACCGCAGCAAGTAACAGTTGAATCGTTGTTGTCCTAATGCAGTAAAAGAGAGCAGGAGCGAGAGAGTGGGATTGTATCGGAATGAACAAGGGGGTTTTGCTTGCCTGGCACTTCTGAAGATATTATAGCTCTTCATCGGTGTCATCGATCTCATCGTCGGTATCACGTCTATCGAGAGGGGACAAATACCGGCAATAGAGAAGAAATATAATCAATGCACTGCACAATATGATGCATGCTATGACATGGCAACATGCTGGTGTTTTGAGCTAATGCAGCTAGCAACAAAGTTAAATGAAGTTGGTTTGAATCCAAGATTCAAATTTCAACTCCATATATGATTATTTAAATGCCCTTTATTTGTTTTGTCCAAAACAGAGGATAAACATTGTTCAAACATGCATGAAAATGGTACAGATGGATTCCTTGAATTTTTCTGATAATTTTTCATATATAATTTATTTCATTTGGAGTTACGGTTGAATTTCTATGAATTTTAGAAGTTTTGGTTATATTCTGGAATTTCCTGAATTATTTTAAACCCAGAAAACGATTACTGCGTCAGCTCTAGGTCATGCTGATGTCAGCAGGTCAACTAGGCGGGTCCAGGTCAAACCTGACCAGTGGGGTCCACTGGTCAGTGACTGGGGCTGGTTAGTGTCAATGGCAGGTGGGGCCGGGTCAACAGACACGTCAGCAGGTCAATACTGACGTGTGGGGTCGGTCAACGTCCATGTCAGCGTGGTCAAAACTGACGGGTGGGGCCCATGTGGTTAGTTAAACTAAACAGAAAATAACCTAAGATTAATTAAGGCGTGGGGCCCAGTGCCAGTGACACGGTGCGGTGATTAGTGGCTAATTAAGCCAGCCACGTCAGCAAGTGACGCCGGCGACCACGGCGACGGCGAGACCTCACCGGAGTTGCTCGGGACGGCGCTACAGGGCACCGTTTTGCTCGGGGTTTGCGGCTACAGCGAGCTGGAAGACTCGCGCATCTAGTGGTGGTGGCGGCAGCAGCTGCGGTGGTCGGGATCGACGGCGGCGACCAAATCGGCGGTGGCCGGAGTTCGGGTGCAGGGGGTGCGAGGTTACGGAGCGCTAGGGGGCTGGCTGAGGGGCTATGCGGACTCCTGGGGCAGCTAGGAGCACGCTAGGCTCGTCGGACTGGCCGCAACAGCACGTCAGTGCCATGCCCGGCGTCCATGGCGGACGGCGGCGCTCGGTACGGTGGCTAGCACGGCTACTGCACGGGAAACCAACGGGGAGAGAGGGGAAACGTAGGAGAGCTCACGGAGGGGCTAGCGGAGCAGACGACGAAGTCGGGGAAGCTCTGGACGCGCCGAATCGGTGGAGTCGATCTCCGGGCACCGGAGGTGAAGACGACGATGCTCCGGTCGGCTGGGGCCTCTTCTGGTCGCGTGCGTCGAGTGTGTTGCTCCACGGGGTCGTGGCGGAGCTCGGGTACGCAGAGAGGGAGCGAGGGAGTGGCTGTGGCCGTGGTGGTTGCGAGCGGCGGCGGCGGCGGCTCTCGGTGGGGAGAACAGAGGAGGGGAACGAGGGAGAGGGAGAGAGCGAAGGGGTCCAGGGGGTCGGGGCGGCGCCGGGGAGAAGACGCGAGGCGTCGCGGTGGCCAGGCGACGCAGGCAGGCAGCCTTGTGGCGTGGCGCCCGCGCGCGCGCTGGCGTGCTCCTCTCTGCCTGCCTGGCGAGAGGAAGCAGGTGGCTGGCACGGGCCAACACAGTGCTGGGCCGGCCAGTGGGCTGCCAAGTGGGCTGGCCGCGCAGGTAAGTGGCCCTGGTGAGTAATGTTCTTTTTTAATTTTTCTGTTCTGTTTCCCTTTTTATTTCTTTTCTGTTTTTCTGACGTTTGTTTTGATTTAGTAATAATACTAAATCAATTTATTACCTTATGCCAATTTTTGTAGGAACTAATGGCATTATTCCAGAGCTCCCCAACAAGTGGCATAATTTTTGACATATATTAATATATATAATTAATATATTTCCAAAGCAAATATTTATGCATTAATTCCAAATGCCCAAAATAAAAACTTATGGGCTCCTAAATATATTGGTTTGATTTTTATCTCTGTCCAATATTTTCAGAGAGCAACATGAGCATTTTCTTGGACCCCTTTTTGGAGCAATTTTTATTTGGGTCATTTCCAAAAATGATTCTAAGGGTTTCACAAATCCCCATTTCAAATTTGAATGGAATTTAAACATGGTGCACACATGACTAGCTAGCCCTGAGCATACCAGAACTAGGGATGTGACAACTCACCCCCACTAAACAAGAATCTCGTCCCGAGATTCAAGCGTAGGGTAAGGTGAAGGGGGAACGCAAACTAGTATAATCTTCACGATCCAGGTTGCACTTCAAATGAACGTTGATTCAATCACCATCTTTGTCTCGTCGTGATGCTCTGAGAACTCCAGCCAACATGACAATGAGAGGAGAAGGGGACTCTAGAAGGACTGATCTTTTCGAAGATCGAACAACTCAGGATTAACTCACGGAATGAGACATAGAAACATCTCACGAGATGAGACACGAAACACACATCCATAGGAAGGGGGTGTAGCAGATGACGGAGGTTCACTAGGTAGACAACAATTTTCACGCTTAAGACGGTGGTGAACGGTTGTCAACGTAGCGAGGAGTTGAGTTGCCATGATACCATAACGGGGCACCTTAGGGAAGGTGACTCGTAGAGATATCCCCTTAAGTGGCAAAAAGAATTACCTTTGATTCAGAGATCATTGAAACTTTTTATACCAGCCTAAGGCAATTCTCGAGCGATCATTTGGAGGGGGTCGGTAGAATGGCATACTCGAACCAGAATGGATGATGTGGATTACCTTGTTGAAGACAATGTCATAGATGATTTTGCTTACCACCGGAAATGGAAGGGACCCATGGTAGAATGGCACATTGGCGGTGCAAGCTGGGAACAAAATGCAAATGCTGGGAATGATTCTGGTAACTGGGGAGAACCCAACAATAGAGAGTGAGTCCACTATTTGAAAAGTTTTAGCATAACCAAGGAGACTGAGGGCAATCCAGTTAATGCCGAGGATAACACCTAGCGCTTGTGCGTGCTCTCAAGAACTTGAGCATCTCCACAATCATCAAGGTTTTATCAACATCCGTGTCAAGGGTCCAGGCAACACAACATACCACCATGATGAATAGTGATGGACAATGCAGATGCAAAGGAAGACAACACCTTCTCAGATTTCACCTTAGCGAGGCTAAGGGGAACAAAATCTGGAAGATCGACTGAGAGACATTTAGCACTCCACTTCTAATGTTCTCCTTGATGTACTAGCGTATCCCATTCATAGATATGGCTTGGTATCTAGAACATCAAGTAAAGGTCGGACTTCGGGAGCACAAAAATCATAAGGCACACAAATAGGGAATAATTCCTACGAAGTCCTTATGGAGAGGTGGCCAACTTCTTTAATCAAGATATTACAATAACAGGTCTTCCGGCTGGGTGTGTTGGCCACGACATCCATTTTACCGAGTTACAGAGAGACCAATAATATAATTCTTGGGAAACGTTCCAACCATCATATCTGCCTGAGATTCAGATCTGGTTGGTGTCAGAATAATCCAGACTCATTGAGTCTAGAAGATAAATGAAAGTTTACAACACAAACCGACGAGATAACGTTGCGAGATTCTCGGGGGGTGAACTATGGTAGTAAGCTCCAAAACATGAGCTGGTTCTGCTACACACATGTGAACACGCTGCCTCAGACAAGCATGACCACCTGGTAGTCTTATAATAAAACACTACCAAGTTCAGGTGGGGGAACCATCAACAAGGATGTCGAAGTCCTTGCATAAGGCATGCTCTTAAGAAGGAACTTCTTCTCCTTGACAAATCAATCGGTGGCTTGGTGTGCTCGGGACACATATGGAATGAAGGTTGCAAGTCTCCAGACCACAGAATACTTCGCACGTATGCATGACTGACTTGGGATGATTCCAGAGGAAGCAACATTGACTTTCTCGAATCCACGGCGGCAACTTGCTCCAAGTGCACATGAATTAGAGGAAGTCACTTCTTACATCCGAGCATATGCTTCATGAGCTAGCATGAACAAATGCTTTAAAAGTTTCCAACACTAGCTTAATGTTCAACAAAATTATGGAGAAGACAAGGATGTTGTCGATGGGCTCAACAACAATTCATCAAGATTCCCATGAAGATGGAATTCCATAATTATGTGAACAAGTGATAGCATTGGTCAGACCTAAAAGATATAATGGTGTATGCTCGAGGAAAATCCACGAGTAAGACAACATTACGAACATCGTTGGTACTGATTTGATTTGAGAATAGCCCATACTCAAGTCAAAGTTTTGACAACTCAATAGATCCAACAACTGATCACGAGGACCAATCAATGGGGATATCATCTTTCTTCAACACATATACAGGATATCCCTTACCATGAGCTAAGTTAGACAAGCTTTTATCTTCCAACTCTCCAAGTTGTTGTTTAGCTTAACCAACTAGCTCAGGGGTATACAACACAGATTCTTGGAGAAGGGGTGGTTACAAGAAACCAACTTGATCATGAACTCAGCATAGCGGTCAGGTGACAACCTGGTAATACTTCCGAGAAGATATATGGAAAATCACGAACCACCGGTATGTTACTAAGCTCGAGAGCAATCTTGCTTTTCAGGGCAAGACGATATGATCAATAGAGCGAAAATTTGAAATAAACCTAACTCATCGATAGAGGAGTGCACCAGGGAAAATGGACTAGGTGGCACGATCAATCCTAGGATGATGATTCAATAACCAACACGCTAAGAATGAGAATATTGTCCATTTACTACCAAGCAACGAGGTTGCTGGAAGTATCGATTTCACACATCACAGTTCACTTGTCGGCATTCCGGTTACAATAATACGGGGCCGAGGAATGAAAAATGATAGAGAGAAGTATCACTATGTCAAGAATTCGTGAGAAATGGTGCAATTCTCATGACAGTCCTTACATAAAGAGGGCAATACTTCAAGGTAGAACAGAGCAAAGGCTAGATTAGCAATTTGATCTGCGGAGCGCAACTTCTTTGACCCAATCCTGGATATGGATGAGGTACTGGAGTTTGTTTCTCCTAGTCATTCCGGATAGAATGGCTTGACGGACCACAAGAGTAATAGGCATCGATAATCGAATGCTCGCATACTCTTGACTACCAACTGATAGACAAGGGTCAGAATACAACTAAAGGGGGACAACTCAAAGGAACATATGATTTTCTGAGTTGTGGATGCATAGATTAGTATGTCGAACCAAGTTCAACATTTTTCTTCCAGATAATCCATGTGGAAAGGTAGAACTGGCGGAGTCACAATATAAAATGAAGAACTCATCAAGAGCATTCTTATTGTGATCTTTTGGTTCAAAGAACTTCTGCCATAAGTGGTTCATAGTATTTGGAAGAAGGAAATACCACGGACCTCGAGGACTAATGCAAAGGTTACTAATTTCCTAAAGGAACTAGCAAACACTATCAACATGAGGTAAGTGGGGTGAATCTCGGGTTCAAAACCCAGAAGTAGATTACCTACTAACTAAATGGCATCACGGGATGCTTTCGAGAATAAAGGCCAGAATCCTCACAATGGGACACAAAACGTGGCTAGAGTACTAGATGATACTCTAGACACCTAGGGTCATAATAATAACTCCGACATATATGTTAAGGCAACAGAGTACCTCAACTCACCGATTAGTGTGGTTAATCTGGCCCAAAGGGACATCGGAACGGGAGGAAGGGAGTTTGCAAATGCATCAGACTATTTAGAGACCTGGGATGACTCGGAGAGCATAACAGCTGTAAATGCTCAAAAAGATTTGAGACATCCTGCAAAAATGGTGGCATAGCCACTCCGAAGCACAATATCAAGGTTTCGAGATCAACAGTTATGAACATACGGAAGTAGTAAAAATTGAACTGAGAATTGAAACTATCAATTCTATAAGTCTATGGATTAGTAACACGTCATCCTGATAGATAGATGAGAAGGCCTAGTTCTTAATCCCCGTAGAAGAGAAGAGGTTGACTCAGATCAGAAGGCCATGAGGTAAAGGAGTAAAAAGAGCCTTACGTTCCATCCCACAATCAATTCCCCTACATATAACTAAAGCATTTCTAGACTCAACTTCGACCAGTTTGGCTTGGTAATCCTACAGGCAGTCAAGCTCTAATACCAAAGCTGTCAGGACCCCGACTCAATGCCACATCGATCTAGCATGTAACACCTCATATCACTTTGCGGCCTCACGCACGGTATTCCCACGGGTGTCGCCTTACCTTTGCCCGGGACCGTTTGCGCCTTTTGGCACACGTATATGATAGTGTCGCTAGCATCCATATGATAAGGAGCCTGGGCTGACATGGCTAGTCGTAAACCCAAAGTGGCACAGACTTACAGGGACAGGCATCCATGACCCAGCATCGAACGTGTCGGCCATCAGCGAGTGAGTTCCGGGCTGTAGCACTGGGCTAGCAGGACTCCGGTGAACCGGGCTGTAGCGGGCTAACAGGACTCCGGTATTCATCGCGTGACATTTCTCCGAAGGGACAGACACAGGAACGAAGAAGGACACATGCCGGCCAGCCTAAGTGTTCCGGAGCAGTAGCAAGCTACCATGGCTCGGTGGAAACACTAGGAGACATTTCCCGGTAAGAGAGGCTACTAAGGAAAAACAACTAGATAGTCAGATCCCACACATACCAAGCATTTCAATAACATACACACAATATGCTCGATATGTGCAAATACAACATGGCATCACATCATGACTCTACGACTCAAGTATTTATTCATTAGGCTCCGAGGAGCGAGATATTACAAGCAGGGGTCTCATGACCCAACATTCAGAGCATACAAATCAAACACATGCGGAAGCTAACATGTCTGAGTACAGACATCTACAAATGAAAAAGGCTTAGAAGCCTGACTATCTACCAGATCCTGCCGAGGGCACAAGATCGTAGCTGAGGTAACAAGCTAAACGTCGAAGTCCACGTGGAACTACTAGCGAGACTGAAGTCTCTCTGCAAAAACATAAAATAGGCAAACGTGAGTACAAATGTACCCAGCAAGACTTACATCATAACTAACTACATATGCATCATTATCAACAAGGGGATGGTGGGGTTTAACTGCAGCAAGCCAGCTTTGACTCGGTGGCTATCCTGAACTACGACTGCAAGTAACTCTTTGAGGTGGCGCACACGAGTCCACATATTCACCATATCAATACACCACTATGGATCTGCTCCCGTCTCCCTACGAGAACGCCATCCAAAGCACTCACACTTATCTTGCGTATTTTAGAGTATCCACTTTCACTTGTCTATGAACTGTTATAGGCAACCCAGAAGTCCTTTACCGCGGACACGGCTATTCGAGAGGGTCCATTGGTTTCGGGCCCAATGCGTGGTAGTAGCTGAATCATGGATCACAAACACAGAACTCAGTTCCTGAGGACGGCTGCAATGAGACAACCCACCATGTACTCCTACATGGCCTCTCACCGCTACCTTTACCAAATCGTGTTCACACACTTAGCTCACACACAGTAGGACATGTTCACACGCACCTGATTCACCCCCGATGAATCAGACCTGACTCAACTCTAAGCAGTAGCAGGCATGACAAACAAGCATTAATGAGTAGGCACAACAGGGCTCAAACAACTCCTACTCATGCTAGTGGGTTTCATCTATTTACTGTGGAATGACAGGTCATGCAAAGGATAAAGGGGTTCAGCTACCGCAGCAAGTAACAGTTGAATCGTTGTTGTCCTAATGCAGTAAAAGAGAGCAGGAGCGAGAGAGTGGGATTGTATCGGAATGAACAAGGGGGTTTTGCTTGCCTGGCACTTCTGAAGATATTATAGCTCTTCATCGGTGTCATCGATCTCATCGTCGGTATCACGTCTATCGAGAGGGGACAAATACCGGCAATAGAGAAGAAATATAATCAATGCAGTGCACAATATGATGCATGCTATGACATGGCAACATGCTGGTGTTTTGAGCTAATGCAGCTAGCAACAAAGTTAAATGAAGTTGGTTTGAATCCAAGATTCAAATTTCAACTCCATATATGATTATTTAAATGCCCTTTATTTGTTTTGTCCAAAACAGAGGATAAACATTGTTCAAACATGCATGAAAATGGTACAGATGGATTCCTTGAATTTTTCTGATAATTTTTCATATATAATTTATTTCATTTGGAGTTACGGTTGAATTTCTATGAATTTTAGAAGTTTTGGTTATATTCTGGAATTTCCTGAATTATTTTAAACCCAGAAAATGATTACTGCGTCAGCTCTAGGTCATGCTGATGTCAGCAGGTCAACTAGGCGGGTCCAGGTCAAACCTGACCAGTGGGGTCCACTGGTCAGTGACTGGGGCTGGTTAGTGTCAATGGCATGTGGGGCCGGGTCAACAGACACGTCAGCAGGTCAATACTGACGTGTGGGGTCGGTCAACGTCCATGTCAGCGTGGTCAAAACTGACGGGTGGGGCCCATGTGGTTAGTTAAACTAAACAGAAAATAACCTAAGATTAATTAAGGCGTGGGGGCCCAGTGCCAGTGACACGGTGCGGTGATTAGTGGCTAATTAAGCCAGCCACGTCAGCAAGTGACGCCGGCGACCACGGCGATGGCGAGACCTCACCGGAGTTGCTCGGGACGGCGCTACAGGGCACCGTTTTGCTCGGGGTTTGCGGCTACAGCGAGCTGGAAGACTCGCGCATCTAGTGGTGGTGGCGGCAGCAGCTGCGGTGGTCGGGATCGACGGCGGCGACCAAATCGGCGGTGGCCGGAGTTCGGGTGCAGGAGGTGCGAGGTTACGGAGCGCTAGGGGGCTGGCTGAGGGGCTATGCGGACTCCTGGGGCAGCTAGGAGCATGCTAGGCTCGTCGGACTGGCCGCAACAGCACGTCAGTGCCATGCCCGGCGTCCATGGCGGACGGCGGCGCTCGGTACGGTGGCTAGCACGGCTACTGCACGGGAAACCAACGGGGAGAGAGGGGAAACGTAGGAGAGCTCACGGAGGGGCTAGCGGAGCAGACGACGAAGTCGGGGAAGCTCTGGACGTGCCGAATCGGTGGAGTCGATCTCCGGGCACCGGAGGTGAAGACGACGATGCTCCGGTCGGCTGGGGCCTCTTCTGGTCGCGTGCGTCGAGTGTGTTGCTCCACGGGGTCGTGGCGGAGCTCGGGTACGCAGAGAGGGAGCGAGGGAGTAGCTGTGGCCGCGGTGGTTGCGAGCGGCGGCGGCGGCGGCTCTCGGTGGGGAGAACAGAGGAGGGGAACGAGGGAGAGGGAGAGAGCGAAGGGGTCCAGGGGGTCGGGGCGGCGCCGGGGAGAAGACGCGAGGCGTCGCGGTGGCCAGGCGACACAGGCAGGCAGCCTGGTGGCGTGGCGCCCGCGCGCGCGCCGGCGTGCTCCTCTCTGCCTGCCTGGCGAGACGAAGCAGGTGGCTGGCACGGGCCAGCACAGTGCTGGGCCGGCCAGTGGGCTGCCAAGTGGGCTGGCCGCGCTGGTAAGTGGCCCTGGTGAGTAATGTTCTTTTTTAATTTTTCTGTTCTGTTTCCTTTTTTATTTCTTTTCTATTTTTCTGACGTTTGTTTTGATTTAGTAATAATGCTAAATCAATTTATTACCTTATGCCAATTTTTGTAGGAACTAATGGCATTATTCCAGAGCTCCCCAACAAGTGGCATAATTTTTGACATATATTAATATATATAATTAATATATTTCCAAAGCAAATATTTATGCATTAATTCCAAATGCCCAAAATAAAAACTTATGGGCTCCTAAAAATATTGGTTTGATTTTTATCTCTGTCCAATATTTTCAGAGAGCAACATGAGCATTTTCTTGGACCCCTTTTTGGAGCAATTTTTATTTGGGTCATTTCCAAAAATGATTCTGAGGGTTTCACAAATCCCCATTTCAAATTTGAATGGAATTTAAACATGATGCACACATGACTAGCTAGCCCTGAGCATACCAGAACTAGGGATGTGACACAAAGCCCCCGCATCCGCGACGGAAGATCGCGGATTTCGCTCGCAGCATCCGGCTGACGAGGTAAGTGATTCAACCCCTTTATGGGACACTTGTGGTAAACAGATTGATTCTAAGAGGGTTTCAATCTCTCTTTTCCCTTGGCAGGAATGGATGGAGAAGGCCGAGCAGCTCATCTGTCCGGCTCCCATGCCAGAAGACCCAGTGAACGCCCGTCTAGCAGGGCTGCTGGTTCCGGCACCGCACGTGGTGCTGGAGAAGAAGGCCAAGAAGGTGGCCACGGGGACTCGAAAGAGTTCTCGCAATCAAGCGTCCGACGACGAGGCGGACTCCTCCCCCGAAGACGAGGAGGAGGAAGAAGACTCTCTCCCAGAGGAGGGAGAGATGAAGAGGAAGGCTTCCCCAATAGGGGAGGCCAAAGGGTCCAAGAGGGGGAGAACTATCCCCCCGGACAGTTCCGCCAACACCATCGTTGGCGAGGAGGAGTGGCCTTCAAGGGCCAGGCCTCCAGCGAGATCGTAAGTATCCGGATCCCTGATATGCAAATTCTTTCGCATCACCTAGTGTCCTACTAATGCCGCATACTGTCCGTAGTCCGGCCGATGATGATCTCCCCGCTTCATCGAGCGGGTCGTTGGCCCCGTCGGATGTGGATTCACTTCCGACTGCCTCTACCCCCCGCGCCGACGAGGACGCCGAGGTGGGATCCCAGAGAGGGACCCATCAGGAGGAGGCTCCGGAGGCGCCGCCAGGCAGCCTCCCGGACTTTGCACCGGACTCTACATCGGAACCTGCAGCGGTTCCAGAGTCCGGCAGGCGGCCCCTTCGAAAGAAGGGCAAGACTGTGACACCGGCGGCCTCCGTCCAACCTGAGGCGCCGGACAACTTGCTGGAGGCGCTTAAAGGCGCTTCCATCAAGGAAGAACACCGCACTATCATGAGTGCGGTGATTCAGAAGGTTCAGCTCGCCAAGAGCGGGCTGACCGAAGCCTGCAGCAGCCTTCTAATAGGCTTTGAGGTAAGAAGTTATAATTACGTAATGTAATACTGCATAGACAGTAGCCCCTAATGCTCAGTTCGGTGTTCGGAAAGAAAAGCCGGACTGAGGATCTAAGAAGATATACGCAGGGTTTCTTAGAATATGTCAATATGGGTTTGCAGGCAGTGCTGCTGACCTCTGCCGCACTAACTGCGGAGGTCGGTGCGTTGAAGTAGGATCTCGAGCGATCCGAGCAAGAGCTCGGCCATGCCAAGAAGCAGCTCGAGGACAAAGAAGGTGAGTAACACCACTTTGAATAGTTACCTTACAAAAAAGGATTTTGGTTGTAATAAAATTAACAAGGATAATATGGGTATTGCAGGGGCCACGAATGAGGTGGCAGCCCTGAAGGAGGCTGTGTCCGCGGCCGAACGCAGTGCGGCCGCGGAACGGGCCAAGCGAGAAAAGCAGGAGACACAAGTGGCGGAAGTACGGCAAGAGCTCCAAGCTCTCATGGAGAAGCATGAGAGCTTGGAGCGTGAATCCAAGACTCGAGAGTCCGAGCTTGCCTCGGCTCTCGAAAGTGCCAAGTCCGCCAAGGCCGAGGCCCGTAAGGCCCTTCAGGAGGTTGAAGATGTAAAGAAGATAGCGGCCGGTAAGGCATTTTTCATGCAAAGCAAGCATGTTAATGTAAACTACCTGACACTTACCCGCATTCGGAGCTCTCCAGGGGCGTTTGCAGATCTGCCGCGTAGTGTGTCCGATGCCGCCGCATTCTATCGTGGCAAGGAGGGGAGCTCGACGGAGAAGGTCTTCTGGTCTCAGTACGTTGAGCCGGCCATCCGGTGCCCCCAAGCGACCAGCTAAAGCAGCTGGTCGAACTCCACAACGTAGCTGAGGAGGCCATGAAGGGCCTTATAGTCCGGCTGTGGCCTGGACAGGCCATGCCTGGGAGCTACTTCGGCCTCGTGCGGCGGCTGGTGGATGCGTGCCCCTGGGTGGAGGTCATCAAGTGCTCCGCCTGTATTGAAGGTGCTCGTCGGGCCCTTGCCCGCACAAAGGTGCACTGGGGCAGGCTGGATGCGGAGAAGCTTCTCACTGACCTGCCGCCACCGGGCAAGGAGTACCGTACGCCCGAGATGTGTTATAAAACTGTCCTGAAGGGAGCCCGCGATATTGCAGATGAATGCCCCAGAGATGTAATTTTTGAGTAAACTTGCTATGTATTATCCTGTGCGCTGAAAACTTTGTTCATATGCGCATTAAGCAACGCTTGTTTAATTTAAAATATTACCTTCTGTGCAGCCGTTTATAAAATTTGAGAGATGGCAAGTCGTTCGCTTCAGCCCCTGAGCCGCGAGTGCTAGGGTGTTCGGGATAAACTTGAGCACTCTTGTTCCCATTTTTGGGTCCATCGAGGGAGGCGCTCAACACAACGAACAAGGCAACCGGACTTATAATGCTTGAACACTCTCACTTAGCCATAGAATTCTATAATTTTAAATTTCGGCGAAGCCCCTGGTATTCGGAAGACCGAATCCGGGGCGCTATCCACGCCTTCGTCGGACATTTATCCGGAACTTCACTCGAAGCGGCGTGAGTCTTTAAGGACTCGAAAAGACCTCTCGAACAGCGACCAGTCTCTCGCCTTATCATGCCGGTCAGTTTTAGCTTTCTCCACGAAGGCGCTCGCCCGGCTCAACCGGGGCGCAATCGCAGTGGTTCTCCCAGTGCCACCTTAGCCGATGGAACGGAACGTAAGGCACCAAAACGTGGGAGCCGGGCAAACCCAACTATTGACCCAAGACATGATTCGGAGCCGATTCATATAATGCTATAAGTTCGGGGTGCCACACTTGTGAAAGTGTTCGGACTTATCACACCATAATGCGGGGAACATAAGCCCCTGGTGTATTCGGCCGTACCAAAATATACGGGTGCACGATGTCATTAATGAACATATATGTAAAGTAATGCAATAATAGGCAAAAAGTGTTGCATTAATTATTTAAAGGATCCTGCTATGAGTGCGGAATGATACAAATAGTGCGGTAAGCAAGGGATTTGGACTAATTAAACATGTCCCCCTCCAGGGATGAGCTGCGGACTTGGTTTATATAATCGAATTTAATGCTCGTAATTGAGACCACCTGAGTGTTCGTCGCAGCCTTCTTTCTTCCCTGGCTGTTGCATCGTGAGTTCGGCAAGTTCACCGCCGGACAGGGTCTCTGGTTAACGGAGTCCTGTGTATACAAAGAAGGAAAATAATAATAAAAAAGGGGGGCACACTTGCGAGCCCCTGGTGTGGTCGAGCCGCACTCTGGGTCCATTGTGATAGTGCCCCTTCCCCTACGCCCATGGTATCTCCAAAGCGTAATGATGTACACAGAGGGTTGTTCTTGCAATCATGCGAGGGCGGGGGTTAGGGCCGCATTGCTACGCGTGCTCTGATCGTGCCAGGTTGTCTTGGTTGGTATTGCTTCGGGCGCGTTTTGTTGTATCCGGCCGTTTAACGGCCGGACTCGAAAATTGCCTTAAAAGGCTGCTTTGTACTTATGCCGCGAGAGCCGCCGTATGTTCCTCCGTTCGGAGGGAGCGTTCCGTATTTCTGTTGACCGTGATGACTCCACGAGGGCCTGGCATCTTGAGCTTGAGGTATGCATAATGCGGCACTACGTTGAACTTTGCAAACGCGGTTCGTCCGAGCAGAGCGTGATAGCCGCTGCGGAATGGGACTATGTCGAAGATTAACTCTTCGCTCCGGAAATTATCCGGGGATCCGAAGACCACTTCCAGTGTGACTGAGCCCGTACAATTGGCTTCCACACCAGGTATGACACCTTTAAAGGTTGTCTTTGTAGGTTTGATCCTTGAGGGGTCTATGCCCATCTTGCGCACTGTATCCTGATAAAGCAGGTTCAGGCTACTACCGTCGTCCATCAGGACTCTTGTGAGGTGAAATCCATCAACGATTGGGTCTAAAACCAATGCGGCGAATCCGCCATGGCGTATGCTGGTCGGATGGTCTCTTCGATCGAAAGTGATCGGACAAGAGGACCATGGATTGAACTTCGGGGCGACTGGCTCCATCGCATAGACGTCCCTTAGTGCGCGCTTCCTCTCCCTCTTGGGTATATGGGTTGCGTAAATCATGTTCACCGTCCGCACTTGTGGGGGGAAACCCTTCTGTCCTCTATTGTTCGGCGGTCGGGTCTCCTCCTCGTCGTCGCTGTTTAGCCCCTTGTCATTGTTTTCGGCAATTAACTTGCCTGCCTGCTTGAACACCCAGCAATCTCTGTTGGTGTGATTGGCTGGCTTTTCGGGGGTGCCATGTATCTGGCATAAGCGGTCGAGTATTCAGTCCAAGTTGGACGGACCCAGAGTGGTTCTTTTGAATGGCTTCTTCCGCTGACCGGGTTTGGAGCCTCGGAATCCGGCATTGACTGTTGTATCCTCCTTCTCGTCGCCGTTAATGCGGCGTTTGTTTTTGTTTCGACGTGACCTGCCGTTGTGGTCCTTAGTATCCGGACTGCCAGAATTTTTGTTGAGGTTGTTGTTGCGAACTAGCCAGCTATCCTCCCCGCGCAAAAGCGGGTCATTAATGATGTGAGTGCTGCCATGGATTTCGGCTTTTCCTGTCCCAGGTGCCGGGCTAGCCACTCGTCGCGGATGTTATGTTTGAAGGCTGCGAGGGCCTCTGCATCCGAACAGTCGATGATTTGGTTTTTCTTTGTCAAGAACCATGTCCAGAATTGTCTGGCCGATTCCTCTGGCTGTTGAATTATGTGGCTTAGGTCATCGGCGTCTGGTGGCTGCACATACGTGCCCTGGAAGTTGTCGAGGAATGCGGCTTCCAGGCCTTCCCAACACCCAATTGACTCTGCGGGCAAGCTTTTAAGCCAATGCCGGGCTGGTCCTTTAAGCTTGAGTGGGAGGTACTTGATGGCGTGGAGATCGTCGCCGCGGGCCATATGGATGTGAAGGAGATAATCTTCGATCCAAACCGCGGGGTCTGTTGTGCCGTCGTAGGATTCGATATTTACGGGTTTAAACCCTTTAGGGATTTGGTGATCCATTACTTCGTCAGTGAAGCATAGCGGGTGTGCGGCGCCTCTGTATTGAGCAATATCATGACGCAGCTCGAGAGAGCGTTGTCTACTGTGTTCGGCCCGGCCGGGGTTATTGTATCCGGTGCGACGGTACTCGTCGTGGGTCGTGGGGCACCCACGTGATCCGTAGATGGATCTGGATTGCCTTGCTTTGTCCTCCAATACATCTCGCAAGTCCTGCGCATTCCCTCTTGGCTTCGTACTTTTAGAGCGATGCCGGGGTACGGTCTTGGTGGAGGGCCTGGATGCCTCTCTGTCGCGACCACGGGGTGGTCGGTTGGCCGTATCGTGCGCTGGTGATGAAGGTATGTATGCTTCCTCCTCTAATCGGGGGAGCAACTTGCGTCTGGGGTAGCTTTTGGAGGGGCGTTCGAGATTAAACTCTTCGGTCGCGAGGACCTCGGTCCATCGATCGGCCAGCAGGTCCTGATCAGCTTGAAGCTGCTGCTGCTTTTTCTTTAGGCTGTTTGCCGTGGCGATAAGCCTGCATTTAAAACGTTCTTGTTCGACGGGATCCTCAGGCACGACGAATTCGTCGTCGTTGAGGCTTGCCTCGTCTTCGGAGGGAGGTATATAGTTATAATCTTCGACCTCTTCATCTGCCGCCCTCTCGTGGGGGCTTGCTTCTGCGTCCTCCTGCGCTGAGTATTGCTGGAGGGGATTATCTTCGGCACTCTCTGGGGTATTATTATCTCCTGTGCCGGAATCTCCATTCTTGCTGTGGTGGGATTTAGAGCGGCGCCGCTCACGCCGGCGCTTGGGCTGTTTCTTTAAGGAATCTGCCTCCGCTACTTCTTCGCCGTCCCCGTCCTTTGGGGTGTCCACCATGTATATGTCGTATGACGAGGTGGTCTTCCAGTGCCCTGTAGGCGCTGGTTCCTGTTCGTCTCCGGCATCGTCGTCCATAGCGTCGATGTCTTCGGAGTCGTAGTCTAGCATGTCGGTAAGATCGTCGACAGTGGCTACAAAGTGGGTGGTGGGTGGGCTCTGAATTTCTTCGTCGTCCGTATCCCAACCATCCTAGCCATAGTCCAGCCAGGACTCTCCCAATAGCGAGAGATGCTTTAGCGAATTTAGGATGTCGCCAAAGTGCGAGTATTGGAAGATGTCCGCGGCGGTGAATTCCATAACCGGCGCCCAATCCGATTCGATTGGTAGGGGCGTGGGAGGTCCGGAGTCCGGCAAGGAGTCCGGCACCTCGGAATCACGAGTTTCGTGAGGGACAAGGTTAGTGTTCGGCTCCATCACCGTGGAAGTTGAAGCCCCCGAGGTGGTGTTCATCCACCAGTCCTCGATCTGGGCAATCGGCTCCGGACTAAGGGCCGAAGCGGATTCGTGTGCGGCCGCCAAGGCACTGTTCGGCGGCAGAGCTAGATCATGCCCATCGCAACAGTGCGGCGCGCTTGGCTTTGGCTCGAGCCCGTCGAAGATCAAGTCCCCGTGGACGTCGGCTGTGAAGTTTAGGCTTCCGAATCTGACCTGATGGCCAGGGGCGTAGCTTTCGATCTGCTCTAGATGGCCAAGTGAATTAGCCCACAGTGCGAAGCCGCCGAATACAAAGACCTGTCCGGGGAGAAGAGTCTCACCCTGGACAGCATTGTTGATTGAAGATGCCATCGAGCCTATCGGTGACGACACAGAGGAACTCTCAATGAAAGCACCAATGTCGATGTCAAAACCGGCGGATCTCGGGTAGGGGGTCCCGAACTGTGCGTCTAGGCGGATGGTAACAGGAGACAGGGGACACGATGTTTTACCCAGGTTCGGGCCCTCTTGATGGAGGTAAAACCCTACGTCCTGCTTTATTAATATTGATGATATGGGTAGTACAAGAGTGGATCTACCACGAGATCAAGGAGGCTAAACCCTAAAGCTAGCCTATGGTATGATTGTTGTAATGTATGTTGTGTCCTACGGACTAAAGCCCTCCGGTTTATATAGACACTGGAGGAGGCTAGGGTTACACAGAGTCGGTTACAATGGTAGGAGATCTACATATCCGTATTGCCAAGCTTGCCTTCCACGCCAAGGAAAGTCCCATCCGGACACGGGGCGGAGTCTTCGATCTTGTATCTTCATAGTCTTGGAGTCCGGCGGACAATGATAGTCCGGCTGTCCGGACACCCCCTAGTCCATGACTCCCTCATGTGGCCACAGTCATTTTGTGCGAGAGAGTGTGAAGAGAGCAACCCCAGCAAGCAACCGTGTAGACTGGCCCGTCCTGACTATGTATATAGTGAGCGGTTTCCTTTTCTCTCCATATGAACCTATCATATTGCGTACGTGCCACTGAAGAAAAAAATATATTTATAAATGACGTGGCACCTACTACTCGTTCTCCTATAACCTTGCGCTTGGCATCTCCAAAATATTAACCTTGCGATTGGCTCTTTGCCTCTTCGGGAAGTCGAGCAATAATGGTAGTGCAGTATATATCGTTCTGGCTATATGAGACCGAATGAATTGCTGCACGTCCACCACGTGGGCGAGGGTCGAGGGGCGAGGGAGAGTGATACTACATACGGAGCAAAATGAGTGAATGTACACTCTAAAATACGTCTATATACATCAGTGTTTGGAGTATGTACTACTAGTTCGTATTGAAATCTACTAAAGGACATATATATTCCAAACAATATGATATAATCTCTATAACCAAGGTAGTAGGGACGAGGAGTAAACGGAGGGAGTAGTAACGAGCCACCGCGCGCATGGGCGAGGGAGGAGCAAGCTTCACCTCATCCTGCGAGCCACCGCACCCGTGGGCGGGGGAGACGGCGTACTAAGCAAGATTCTCCTCGTTCTGCGAGTTGATGGGACACATCAAAAGTACTCCGGTGTATAGAGCCTTGCCTCTAAGGTAGGACCCACATGGTTTGCCACTTTTTTTAATTTAACATAACACGTCAAGTCGCAATTTGTTTGTTCACCCGTGGTAGATGATCCTCCCTCCACCAAGTGGATAACCAGTACACGTGCCAAATTACCACGTGGGCTGCCTTTTTCATACAGACATGAGCTCCATCGCGTACCCGCACGGGTGTGGTTGGGAAAGAGGCTGGAGTACGTGCACCGTGCATGCACCTCTTCTCTTCGTGCACGTCCCCCACCTGTGTGGGTGTGTGTGAGAGATACAAACCGCGTTCGTGAGTGTTTTTTGTTTTGTGGTGGGGTGGGGGTGGGGTGGGGGGTTGATTTCGTGAATTATTTGTGGGAATATGTGTCGATGACATCTCAAACAAAATTTTGCATGCAATGTGTGTGAAATGGAGGCCTATCCATATCATACATAGAGGGTAGGGCAATCCATGAGAAGAGAGGGAGGGGTCATAGCTATCGATAGAGTCGAAGCAAGTGGGTGGGTGCGAGATCGATGAAGAGTGCCATCGAAATTGTGTGTGTGTGCAAGTCAAAGATATAGGGCGACTGGCCTACCGGAACGTTAGAGGGCACATGTCAAGTTTGTGTGTGGCAGGGAGACATGACTAGAGCACTTGATGTATTGGTGTGTGTGGGGGGAGGGGGTGGGAGGAGGGGTAGGTAGAGGCCTAACTATAGAGGTAGAACGACTCGTATATGTGTTGAGAAGGAGAGACCCAGCTATGTCTTGAGGGAGATCGGTCGACATCCATACATAACTGAAGGACGGGAAATATGATGGGACAGAGAGAGAGAGAGGAGAGAGAGAGGGAGGGAGAGGGAGGGAGAGGGGTAGAGTGCTGGATGGGTGATGGAGTTGCTTCTCGGAGATGTTGGGAGAGGCCTACTAGACAAACTGAGGGTGGAACTGCAATGTTATCAATAAGAGTGGGGATGTGTTTCTGTGTGTGCCTGTGCGTGATAGATCTGTTGGGACGCATCCATGGATGATGAAGGGGAACCATGTGTTTGGTAAGCAAACCTAACTAGATCGGTAGATCAATTGTTGTTTGTCGGAGGAAGGGAGAGACACAACTAATGAGGTAGATCGATCGATGTGTGGGTAAAGACGAGTTATAAGGACCTAGCTGGCTATATGTATAGCGAGAGATCGGTCGGTGTACGTCCATTTGTTAGAGGCAAATAAGGCCCAGCAAGACAGATAGACAGAGAGAATGGAGCTAGGAGGTGGTGTGAGAGGCCCAACTACTAGCTAGATAGGGGGAGGAGTGTGCGGTTGTGAGATCGATGAAAAGAGGGGCGAGAGTTTACACGTGTGTCTGACCATATGAGAGACACGAGGCAAGGACACATAAAGGAGGAGATTGAAGCTGTGTGTATGCTGTAGGTAGGCATCGCTGGAGAGGTTTATCGATCGGTGTGTGTCGGAAAGGAGTTGTGGAGACTCTGGGAGAATGACCTAAAGAAAAAAATGAATGTGCCCGATGAATAGAATGCCGAGGGAGGGGGAGGGTGAGGAGGGCGTGTGCATGCATGAGAGAAAGTTAGTGGTAGCTACAAAGGTTAGAGGATTGTGTGGGTGTAAGAGACTAACAAAGATCATAATTTGATATGAAAGCGGATTCATATATTTGAATAGGAGATCATAGTGTTTTAAACATTGCATGCATGAATACAGCGGTGATACAAGTGCTGTGCACATGTTATACCATAATGTGATAATGCATGGCATTTGCAACTCACAGCTAAATGTCGAACAATCTAAACCATACTATACATCAAATACTCTCACATTTTATTTGAATTTGTGATAATGTGCGGTGTTTGCAGCTTACAACTAAATATCAAGCAATCTAAACAATACTATATATCGAACATTCTCACATTTTATTTGAATTTGTGGTAATGTGTGGTGTTTGCAACTCACATCTAAATACTTGTAGGCGTAGGGGGCGGGGCACCATACATAATTTGATAAACACATTATACATATGAGACATGGTTTAGATTATGAAGATCTAGCTAGAGCTAGAAATGTAATGTAGTTTGAAATCAAAATAAAGTGGATTCAAATAATCTAGTTCGAGTTCATATAGTACACATAGTTCATATGTAACTCGAGACTAATCATGTGGTGTGTTGTGAAGATAATACACAAATGATGGTTTAACTTGACAATAATGATGATTGTAGATCTTATTAAAACAGAGAAATGAATTCAAATGCTTTGACTTCACAACAATCATTACTGTAGATCTTATTCAAATTTAGTTCATATTGAAGCGGTAGTATATACATTTGGAATGCACTAAAACGTTCATTTGAGTAGTAGGTTGCATGCATTATACACGTAGCGAAATATTTTAATTGAACATAATATGAATTGAAAGTTTTGAATGACATTTATAGTGCGCATTGATTTGGTACAGTACACGTTAGGCTTGTCCGGAATTTTCAACCCGTGCCTTGTCAGCCCAAAATATTTAAGATATATCTTTGTCTTGTTGTGCTCCGACAACTCCCTCCATCTCAACCCATGCCTTGCTATTCCGAAACTACAACGCGCACGAAAACTCCCACCTCCTGTGAAATCCCGACACGTGAAATGCCCGTGGTACCCCTGAACCGAAAGGACCGCCTCAAATCGGTGGGGGGTATTTTCGTAACTTACCCCACATTTCGGATAAGCGCGTCTCTAAGCCATGGTTCCCACTGCCATCCCATCCGCCCACCCATTCGTACACCAAGGCCATGAAAACCCGCGACGAAACCCCACACCCTGCTCCGTCCGCCACCCAGCCGGAGCCTCTTCCCCGACGACATCGTCCACAGCAACACCTCGACATCCCTCATCCACCATACCGGATGAGGATCCGTCGTCGATCTCATCGTCCCGCCGGTTCAGCCACCCCGTCCTCCACCTCCAAGGAGATTCCCCGACGTTCCCCTCGTCTTTCGTGCCACCTCCATTCCCACACCGCCGTCTACACCTGCACCACCGGAAGAGCATCATCATCACCGTTTCCTCGGATGAAGCTGCGGCCTAATCGGCGCCACCAAAGAGGTTGTACACTAATCGCCACATTTTCTTCTTGATTCGATCTCACGGTGCTGCCGGCGCTCGGTCCCGAGCCGACACGGCCCGGGTCCATCCACGGCAGCGTCGCCGGCCACTTCCTCCACGGCGTCGCTCCCTCGGCGGCGACGTCCACATCAGTAGGAGCTGCTGCTGCTTTAGTTCTCGATCGTGCTGCTGCTCTACTCTTGCTATTGCTCTTGCTCGCGCTGCTGCTCTCTCTCTTGCTCTTGCTTGCGATGCTACCTTGATTTGGCTACACTGCAGTCAACTAAATCGACTTTTGGGTCAGTCGATTTTCAAGGGGTGGGCTCGCCGGGGTGAAGGAAGAACCAGCCGCAGCAGGGAGGGGGGCTCGCTGGAGAGGTACCCCACTATCTATCTTAGGGTTTAGGATGGGGGCGGTGGTCGCCGGCGGTGGCGGGGCATTGGTGGGGCGGTCGCGTGGGGGTCGCCGGAGAAAAAGCTCGGCACGGGGGGGCTAGAGGGATGGCTGGGGCGGTGGGGAGTGTTTTCTGGGCGGGCGGGGAGGTGCACCGCTGGCCGCGGGCGGCGGGGGGCTGCTGTTTGGCCGGTGGTGGCTGCCGGCTCAGGGGGGTGGAGGTTAAAGATGAACCGCGGGCCCTTGATTTCGTATCCAACGGCTGCAAAATTGACTCACCAGAGATAAAAAAGTCAGTCGACCGACGTGTAGCCTCACCTTGCTAGTGCATTCAGTTTCGACAGCAAAATTCAGCTTCAACAGCAAAATTCAGTTTCGACAGTTAGGTTCAGTTTCGACAGTTAAGTTCAGTTTCAACAGTTAAGTTCAGAGATGAGCGGCTGATGTATTTTACATCTAGCACTTTGTGGTTATGTATTTTACGTCATGTATTGGAGATGCTTAGAATTCCACTCAGGTTAACATTGTTCGTTGTCTCTCTTGTCCTGCTTCAGCCTCGGCGTCGTACAACTCACCGGAGCTGCTCCAATGACGAAACCCTCCATCACAGTGGAGCAGTACCTCGGGCTCCATCTCCAGATGCCTAAGATCTTCTTCCCCTCCTCCGACAGCAAAGTCAGCCGCTGCATCCCCACCAGCCTACCCAATCACGCTGAGATCGACATGGCTTTGCCAAAGAGGTTGTACACTTATTGCATCTCTTTTTTACTCTACATGTTATATATATTGCCCACTGAGCACATGGATTTGTTCCTTTAGTGTCTCCTTGAAAGAAAGAACGTAGGAATTTTAATTTTCACTTGTCCTCCTTTTCAAATTCCTATTCATGAAGCACAAGACTAAGAGATAGTAGCATAATAGCATTATAACCGTACATTTTCTTGTGGTTTGACTTAATCTCACCATGCTTCTTTGCATCCTGTGATCTTCCAATTGTTGTGAATCAAACACCCAGATTGGCAGAAATCCTGTGTTTTTAAATTCTCTGTTTTGCATGTGCATTCCTATCCTATTCATGTCTATTTCCTATCCCTGCATTGTTGGAATCCTCCAATTCAAATGAGCCCTTACAAAATTACTTCTCTTATAGATAGTTGTCAAAGAAAACCTTGTGTGGTTTGTCCCGCTCCTGTTGCGCCGTCGTCCACCCCAGCTCAGCTGCTCCAACGACAGAAGGGTCCAGCACAGCAGGGATCCGGCCTCTAGACTATCTTTCGCCGCCTCAGATCTTCTTCCCCGTCACTGGCAGCCATGAAAACTGCATTACCATCATCAACCGAGGAGATGACCTCGAGGACTACACGGGTCCGCAAGGGAGGTTGCACTCTTTCGTGTCTGCTTACGTTATGCATCGCTTAATATTACATGCTACTTTATCGTCCTGTTCACCAATTAGACTCTGAGTCAGCTCCAAACTAATGGTCAAACTTGAGTTTTTAAATGGTTGTGGGGTACATATTGGGGCCGCTATCAATAGTATCTATCTACTATCTGGTTAATCTCCGGTGTCTACTATGAGTTTCATGTTGGGTGGGAAACAAACAGTAAAGAAGCCATTATCTGTATTTTTAACTGAAGCCATTATCTGCCTGCTATTATTGGTTTTGGGTCTATCCACAGGTTGCTACCATCACTCTGGATTTCTGCATGCACTCCTTACATAATCTCACTATGTTTTATTCCTATGCATGACAGTTATTGTAAACAATGGAACTGAACATGTAGAGCAAAAGAGACGAGCCTTGCGTGGCAATATAATTTCGTGCAGACGTCGCTCCATGGTAGGCGCAAAGGCAGCCCCCCCTCCACGCATTTCGGATTGTAATCGAGAGGAAGATATCTGTTCTGAGGGGTATTCAGAAGGAGAAGATAACTCCTATTTACCCCCTGAGGTCTTCGCTCTAACTTGGCATGCTGATGTTGGTTATATCATGCATATGGTGTCTTGCATTGCTTACTTTATACATCAAATATGTCATCTGCTTAGTTTAGACATCCTTTGTGCAAATGCCATCTGTTTAGTTTATTCATCGTTTATGTGAATTATGCAACGCCATCTTGTTTAGCCAGGCATCATATATGTGAATTTTGCAATGCCATCCTGCTTAGCCAGTCATCTTATATGTAAATTATATCAGGCCATCCTTTTTTTCGTTACATATTACATTTGTCAACAATGTTAGTACATTAAACTGCTCTTCGTGTGTATCAGCCATTTGACACGGTGATGGCAAATTCTGGAGTGAAAACAAGGTCTTCTGAGCAGACTATGCTATCTGACGAAGCGCATGTCTCGCTGGTTACGGATAGCTCCTCGGGGGAGGATTCAGAGACAGATGACCAGTCCTATTCCCCCCGAGGTGTATGCTCTAACTTGGCAGGGTTATGTTGTTCATATCGTGTGTATGGTGTCTCGCATTGCTATGTCAGTTGATTAGTTTAGACATGCTTTGTGTGAATGCCACCTGTTCAGTGTCTAATTACCATATATGTGAATTATGCATTGCCATCTTGTTGCAAGACATTATATATGTGAATTATACAATGCTATCTTGTTGCAAAGGCATTATATATGTGAATTATGCAATGCCATGCTGTTTAGCCAATCATCATGTATGTGAATTATATCATGCTATCATTTTTTTGTATTACGTGTTCCATTTGTCGACAACGTTTGTATATTCAACTACTCTTCCTGTGCATCAGCCATTTGAAGCGGTGATGGAAGTATCTGGAGTGAAAACAAGGTATTCAGAGCAGACAATGCTACCTGCTGAAGAACACATCTTGCTGGTTACAGAGAGCTCCTCAGAGGAGGATTTAGAGACTGATGACCAATCCTATTTCCCCCCTGAGGTCTATGCTCAAACTTGGCAGGGTTATATTACCCATGTCATGCATGTTGTCTTGCATTGCTTAGTTTTTACATCATATATGGATTGCCATCTGCTTACTTGCTTACTATATAAATCATGTATTTGAATTATATCATGCCATCATGTTTACATAGTACATACACATCATCTATCTGAGTTATGGCATGGCAACCCATTTAATAAAGACATCATATAGTTATATCATCTCATCCTGTTTAGTGTTTACAGTCATCATATTTAGAATTATGGCATTCTATCCATGAATGTATGTGAATTATGGCATGCCAACCTATTTAATAAACACATTATATAGTTATATCATGTCATCCTGTTTACATAGTCTCATATTTTGAACTATGTCTTTCCATCTTTTTTAGTTAGCCATCATAATGTGAAATTGTGTCATACTATCCTGTTTAGTTAGCCATCATATATGTGAAATTGTGTCATGCTATCCTGTTTGGTTAGACAACATAAATATGAATTATTTCATGCCCTCTTTTATTCCCCACTATCCACTGCACCTGTCTATCATACAATCTATATACTTTCAATTACTTTTCTTGTTTATCAGCCATTTGAATTGGAGAGTGTGATGGCAGTATCTAAGGGAGTAAGAACACGGTCTTCAAAAAAGATAGTGCTACCAGTTGATGCAGATAGAACCACGGTTGTACTTGCCCAAGTACCAGATCCACCACACATAACCCAGACTCTCGCAGATTGTACCCCTACCCAGTTGGACAGAGAACCAGCTACACCCCTTCTAACCCCAACCCCGGCAGATAGTAACCCAGTTCCAGTTGACACAGCACCGTCTCCACCACAGAGCACCCAAACACGAGCGGTTAGTAAGGGAACTGCATGTTGGGGAACATAGTAATTTTGAAAAAATTCTTACGCACACGCAAGATCATGGTGATGCATAGCAACGAGATGGGAGAGTGATGTCCACGTACTCTCGTAGACTATAAGCGGAAGTGTTATGACAATGCGGTTGATGTAGTTGTACGTCTTCACGATCCGACCGATCCGAGTACCGAACGTATGGCACCTCTGAGTTCAGCACACGTTCAGCTCGATGACAATCCCTGGACTCCGATCCAGCAGGGTGTCAGGGATGAGTTCCGTCAGCACGACGGCATGGTGACGATGATGATGTTCTACCGACGCAGGGCTTCGCCTAAGCACCGCAACGATATGACCGAGGTGGAATATGGTGGAGGGGAGCACCGCACACGGCTAAGGAACGATCACGAAGATCAACTTGTGTGTCTATGGGGTGCCCCCTGCCCCCGTATATAAAGGAGTGGAGGAGGGGGAGGGCCGGCCCTCTCTATGGTGCGCCCTAGGGGAGTCCTACTCCCACCGGGAGTAGGATTCCCCCTTTCCTAGTAGAACTAGGAGCCCTTCCATGTAGTAGGAGTAGGAGAGAAGGAAAGGGAAGAGAGAAGGGAAGGAAGGAGGGGGTGCGGCCCCTTCCCCTAGTCCAATTCGGACTAGGCCTTGGGGGGGCGCGGCCTGCCCTAGGCAGCCCCTCTCTCTTTCCCGTATGGCCCAATAAGGCCCAATACTTCTCCCCAGCGAATTCCCGTAACTCTCTGGTACTCCGATAAATACCCGAATCACTCGGAACCTTTTCGAAGTCCGAATATAGTCGTCCAATATATTGATCTTTACATCTCGACCATTTTGAGACTCCTCGTCATGTCCCCGATCTCATCCGGGACTCCGAACTCCTTTGGTACATCAAAACTCATATACTCATAATAAAATTGTCATCGAAACCTTAAGCGTGCAGACCCTACGGGTTCGAGAACTATGTAGACATGACCGAGATATGTTTCCGGTCAATAACCAATAGCGGAACCTGGATGCTCATATTGGCTCCCACATATTCTACGAAGATCTTTATCGGTCAAACCGCATAACAACATACGTTGTTCCCTTTGTCATAGGTATGTTACTTGCCAGAGATTCGGTCGTCGGTATCTCAATACCTAGATCAATCTCGTTACTGGCAAGTCTCTTTACTCGTTCCGTAATGCATCATTCCATAACTAACTCATTAGTTACATTGCTTGCAAGGCTTATAGTGATGTGCATTACCGAGAGGGCCCAGAGATACCTCTCCGACAATCGGAGTGACAAATCCTAATCTCGAAATACGCCAACCCAACATGTACCTTCGGAGACACCTGTAGAGCTCCTTTATAATCACCCAGTTACGTTGTGACGTTTGGTAGCACACAAAGTGTTCCTCCGGTAAACGGGAGTTGCATAATCTCATAGTTATAGGAACATGTATAAGTAATGAAGAAAGTAATAGCAACATACTAAACGATCAAGTGCTAGGCTAACGGAATGGGTCAAGTCAATCACATCATTCTCCTAATGATGTGATCCCGTTAATCAAATGACAACTCATGTCTATGGCTAGGAAACTTAACCATCTTTGATTCAACGAGCTAGTCAAGTAGAGGCATACTAGTGACACTATGTTTGTCTATGTATTCACACATGTATTACGTTTCCGGTTAATACAATTCTAGCATGAATAATAAACATTTATCATGATATAAGGAAATAAATAATAACTTTATTATTGCCTCTAGGGCATATTTCCTTCAGTCTCCCACTTGCACTAGAGTCAATAATCTATTTCACATCGCCATGTGATTTAACACCAATATTCATATCTGTATATGATTAACACCCATAGTTCACATCGTCATGTGACCAACACCAAAAGGGTTTACTAGAGTCAATAATCTAGTTCACATCGCTATGTGATTAACACCCAAAGAGTATTAAGGTGTGATCATGTTTTGCTCGTGAGAGAAGCTTAGTCAACAGGTCTATCACATTCAGAGCCATACGTATTTTGCAAATATTCTATGTCTACAATGCTCTAGCTAGTTGCTCCCACTTTCAATATGTATCCAGATTGA
Source organism: Triticum timopheevii (assembly GCA_963921465.1). Lineage (NCBI taxonomy): Eukaryota > Viridiplantae > Streptophyta > Magnoliopsida > Poales > Poaceae > Triticum > Triticum timopheevii. Next base: position 113,588,050 of record OY997266.1, on the reverse strand, counting down.
GACTTAGAGTCATCTAGATCAGTGCCAAAACTTGTATCGACGTAACCTTTTACGACGAACATTTTGTCACCTCCATAATAGAGAAACATATCATTACTCCACTAAGGATAATTTTGACCAATGTCCACTGATCTACTCCTAGATCACTATTGTACTCCCTTGCCAAACCAGAGCAGAGTATACAATAGGTCTGGTCCATAGCATGGCATACTTTTATAAAACCTATGACTGAAGCATAGGGAATGACTTTCATTCTCTTTCTATTTTCTGTTGTGGTCGGGATTTGAGTCTTACTCAATTTCATACCTTTGCAACGCAGGCAAGAACTCTTTCTTTGACTGTTCCATTTTGAACTACTTCAAAATCTTGTCAAGGTATGTACTCATTGAAAATCTTATCAAGCGTCTTGATCTATCTCAATAGATCTTGATGCTCAATATGAAAATAGCTTTACTGAGGTCTTTCTTTTAAAGAACTCCTTTCAAACACTCCTTTATGCTTTGCAGAATAATTCTACATTATTTCCGATCAATAATATGTTATTCACATATACTTATCAGAAATGTTGTAGTGCTCCCACTCACTTTCTTGTAAATACAGGCTTCACCGTAAGTCTGTACAAAACTATATGCTTTGATCAACTTATCAAAGCATATATTCCAACTCCGTGAGGCTTGCACCAGTCCATAAATGGATCGCTGGAGCTTCCACACTTTGTTAGCACCTTTAGGATTGACAAAACCTTCTAGTTGCATCATATACAACTCTCCTTTAATAAATTCATTAAGGAATGCAGTTTTGACATCCTTTTGCCAGATTTCATAAAATGTGGCAATTGCTAACATGATTCGGACAGACTTAAGCATCGATATGAGTGAGAAAATCTCATTGTATTCAACACCTTAAACTTGTCGAAAAACCTTTCACAACAAGTCGAGCTTTGTAGATAGTAACACTATCATCGGGCAAGTCCACCAAAGTCCACACTTTGTTCTCATACATGGATCCTATCTCAGATTTCATGGCCTCCAGCCATTTCGCGGAATCTGGGCTCATCATCGCTTCCTCATAGTTCATAGGTTCATCATGGTCTAGTAACATGACTTCCAGAATAGGATTACTGTACCACTCTGGTGCGGATCTTACTCTGGTAGACCTACGAGGTTCAGTAGAAATTTGATCTGAAGTTTCATGATCAATATCATTAGCTTCCTCACTAATTGGTGTAGTTGTCACAGGAACCGGTTCTTGTGATGGACTACTTTCCAATAAGGGAGCAGGTACAGTTACCTCATCAAGTTCTACTTTCCTCCCACTCACTTCTTTCGAGAGAAACTCCTTCTCTAGAAAGGATCCGAATTTAGCAACGAAAATCTTGCCCTCAGATCTATGATAGAAGGTGTACCCAATAGTCTCTTTTGGGTATCCTATGAAGACACATTTCTCCGATTTGGGTTCGAGCTTATCTGGTTGAAGTTTCTTCACATAAGCATCGCAGCCCCAAACTTTAAGAAACGACAACTTTGGTTTCTTGCCAAACCACAGTTCATAAGGCGTCGTCTCAACGGATTTTGATGGTGCCCTATTTAACGTGAATGCAGCTGTCTCTAATGCATAACCCCAAAACGATAGTGGTAAATCGGTAAGATACATCATAGATCGCACCATATCCAATAAAGTGCAGTTACGATGTTCGGACACACCATTATGATGTGGTGTTCCATACGGCGTGAGCTGTGAAACTATTCCACATTGTTTAAAATGAAGGCCAAACTCGTAACTCAAATATTCTCCTCCACAATCAGATCGTAGAAACTTTATTTTCTAGTTACGATGATTCTCCACTTTACTCTGAAATTCTTTGAACCTTTCAACTATTTCAGACTTATGTTTTATCAAGTAGATATACCCATATCTTCCCAAATCATCTTGTGAAGGTCAGAAAATAACGATGCTTGCCACGAGCATCAACACTCATTGGATCGCATACATCGGTATGTATTATTTCCAATAAGTCAGTAGCTTGTTCCATTGTTCAGGAGAACGGAGTCTTAGTCATCTTTCCCATGAGGCATGGTTCGCAAGCATCAAGTGATTCATAATCAAGTGATTCCAAAATCCCATCAGCATGGAGTTTCTTCATGCGCTTTACACCAATATGACCTAAACGGCAGTGCCACAAATAAGTTGCACTATCATTATTAACTTTGCATCTTTTGGCTTCAATATTATGAATATGTGTATTACTACGATCGAGATCCAACAAACTATGTTCATTGGGTGTATGACCATCGAAGGTCTTATTCATGTAAACAGAACAACAATTATTCTCTGACTTTAAATGAATAACCTTATTGCAATAAACATGATCAAATCATATTCATGCTCAATGCAAATGCCAAATAACATTTATTTAGGTTTAACACTGATCCCGAAAGTATAGGGAGTGTGCGATGATGATCATATCAATCTTGGAACTACTTCCAACACTCATCGTCACTTCCCCTTCAACTAGTCTCTGTTTATTCTGTAACTCCTGTTTCGAGTTACTAATCTTAGCAACCGAACAAGTATCAAATACTCAGGGGCTACTATAAACACTAGTAAGGCACACATCAATAACCTGTATATCAAATATACCCTTGTTCACTTTGCCATCCTTCTTATCCACCAAATATTCAGGGCATTTCCGCTTCCAGTGACCATTTCCTTTGCAGTGTAAGCACTCAGTTTCAGGCTTTGATTCAGCTTTGGGCTTCTTCGTGGGAGTGACAACTTGCTTGTCATTCTACTTGAAGTTCCCCTTTCTTTCCCTTTGCCCTTTTCTTGAAACTAGTGGTCTTGTCAATCATCAACACTTGATGCTCTTTCTTGATTTCTACCTTCGTCGATTTTAACGTCACAAAGAGCTTGGGAATCGTTTTCGTCATCCCTTGCATACTATAGTTCATCACAAAGTTCTAGTAACTTGGTGATGGTGACTAGAGAACTCTGTCAATCACTATCTTATCTGGAAGATTAACTCCCACTTGATTCAAGCGATTGTAGTACCCAGACAATCTGAGCACATGCTCACTAGTTGAGCGATTCTCCTCCATCTTTTAGCTATAGAACTTGTTCGAGACTTCATATCTCTCAACTCGGGTATTTGCTGGAAATATTAACTTCAACTCCTGGAACATCTCATATGGTCCATGACGTTCAAAACATCTGTGAAGTCCCGATTCTAAGCCGTTTAAGCATGGTGCACTAAACTATCAAGTAGTCATCATTTTGAGCTAGCCAAACGTTCATAACGTCTGCATCTGCTCTTGCAATAGGTTTGTCACCTAGCGTTGCATCAAGGACATAATTCTTCTGTGCAGCAATGAGGATAAACCTCAGATCACGGATCCAATCCGCATCATTGCTACTAACATCTTTCAACACAATTTTCTCTAGGAACATATCAAAATAAACATATGAAAGCAACAACGCGAGCTATTGATCTACAACATAATTTGCAAAATACTACCAGGACTAAGTTCATGATAAATTTAAGTTCAATTAATCATATTACTTAAGAACTCCCACTTAGACAGACATCTCTCTAGTCATCTAAGTGATCACGTGATCCAAATCAACTAAACCATAACCGATCATCACGTGAGATGGAGTAGTTTTCAATGGTGAACATCATTATGTTGATCATATCTACTATATGATTCACGCTCGACCTTTCGGTCTCCGTGTTCAGAGGCCATATCTGCATATGCTAGGCTCGTCAAGTTTAACCTCAGTATTCCGCGTGTGCAATTGTTTTGCACCCGTTGTATTTGAACGTAGAGCCTATCACACCCGATCATCACGTGGTGTCTCAGAACGAAGAACTTTCGCAACGATGCATACTAAGGGAGAACACTTCTTGATAATTAGTGAGAGATTATCTTAAAATGCTACCGTCAATCAAAGCAAGATAAGATGCATAAAGGATAAACATCACATGCAATTAATATAAGTGATATGATATGGCTATCATCATCTTGTGCTTTTGATCTCCATCTCCGAAGCACCGTCGTGATCACCATCGTCACCGGCGCGACACCTTGATCTCCATCGTAGCATCGTTGTCGTTATGCCATCTATTGCTTCTACGACTATCTCTACCGCTTAGTGATAAAGTAAAGCAATTACAGGGCGTTTGCATTTGATACAATAAAGCGACAACCATATGGCTCCTGCCAGTTGCCGATAACTTTGGTTACAAAACATGATCATCTCATACAATAAAATATAGCATCACGTCTTGACCATATCACATCACAACATGCCCTGCAAAAACAAGTTAGACGTCCTCTACTTTGTTGTTGCAAATTTTACGTGGCTGCTACGGGCTGAGCAAGAACCGTTCTTACCTACGCATCAAAACCACAACGATAGTTCGTCAAGTTAGTGTTGTTTTAACCTTCGCAAGGACCGGGCGTAGCCACACTCGGTTCAACTAAAGTTGGAGAAACTGACACCCGCTAGTCACCTCTGTGCAAAGCACGGCGGTAAAACCAGTCTCGCGTAAGCGTACGCGTAATGTCGGTCCGGGCCGCTTCATCCAACAATTCCGCTGAACCAAAGTATGACATGCTGGTAAGCAGTATGACTTGTATCGCCCACAACTCACTTGTGTTCTACTCGTGCATATAACATCAACGCATAAAACCTAGCTCTGATACCACTGTTGGGGAATGTAGTAATTTCAAAAAAATTCCTACGCACACGCAAGATCATGGTGATCCATAGCAACGAGAGGGGGGAGTGATGTCCACGTACCCTTGTAGACCGTAAGCGGAAGCGTTATGACAACGCGGTTGATGTAGTTGTACGTCTTCACGATCCGACCGATCCAAGTACCGAACGTACGGCACCTCCGAGTTCAGCACACGTTCAGCTCGATTACAATCCCCGGACTCCGATCCAGCAGGGTGTCGGGGATGAGTTCCGTCAGCACGACGGCGTGGTGACGATGATGATGTTCTACCAACGCAGGGCTTCGCCTAAGCACCGCAACGATATGACCGAGGTGGAATATGGTGGAGGGGGGCACCGCACACGGCTAAGGAACGATCACGAAGATCAACTTGTGTGTCTATGGAGTGCCCCTGCCCCCGTATATAAAGGAGTGGAGAAGGGGGAGGGCCGGCCCTCTCTATGGCGCACCCTAGGGGAGTCCTACTCCCACCGGGAGTAGGATTCCCCCTTTCCTAGTAGAACTAGGAGCCCTTCCATGTAGTAGGAGTAGGAGAGAAGGAAAGGGAAGAGAGAAGGGAAGGAAGGAGGGGATGCGGCCCCTCCCCCTAGTCCAATTCGGACTAGGCCTTGGGGGGCGCGCAGCCTGCCCTAGGCAGCCCCTCTCTCTTTCCCGTATGGCCCAATAAAGCCCAATACTTCTCCCCGGCGAATTCCCGTAACTCTCCGGTACTCCGATAAATACCCGAATCACTCAGAACCTTTTCGAAGTCCGAATATAGTCGTCCAATATATCAATCTTTACGTCTCGACCATTTCGAGACTCCTCGTCATGTCCCCGATCTCATCCGGGACTCCGAACTCCTTCGGTACATCAAAACTCATACACTCATAATAAAACTGTCATCGAAACCTTAAGCGTGCAGACCCTACGGGTTCGACAACTATATAGACATGACCGAGACATGTTTCCAGTCAATAACCAATAGCGGAACCTGGATGCTCATATTGGCTCCCACATATTCTACGAACATCTTTATCGGTCAAACCACATAACAACATATGTTGTTCCCTTTGTCATCGGTATGTTACTTGCCCGAGATTCGATCGTCGGTATCTCAATACCTAGTTCAATCTCGTTACCGGCAAGTCTCTTTACTCGTTTTGTAATGCATCATTCCGTAATTAACTCATTAATTACATTGCTTGCAAGGCTTATAGTGATGTGCATTACCGAGAGGGTCCAGAGATACCTCTCCGACAATCGGAGTGACAAATCGTAATCTCGAAATACGCCAACCCAACATGTACCTTCGGAGACACCTGTAGAGCTCCTTTATAATCACCCAGTTATGTTGTGACATTTGGTAGCACACAAAGTGTTCCTCCGGTAAACGGGAGTTGCATAATCTCATAGTTACAGGAACATGTATAAGTAATGAAGAAAGCAATAGCAACATACTAAACGATCAAGTGCTAGGCTAACGGAATGGGTCAAGTCAATCACATCATTCTCCTAATGATGTGATCCCTTTAATCAAATGACAACTCATGTCTATGGCTAGGAAACTTAACCATCTTTGATTCAACGAGCTAGTCAAGTAGAGGCATACTAGTGACACTATGTTTGTCTATGTATTCACACATGTATTACGTTTCCGGTTAATACAATTCTAGCATGAATAATAAACATTTATCATGATATAAGGAAATAAATAATAACTTTATTATTGCCTCTAGGGCATATTTCCTTCACTGCAGTGCCCAAAGCACGAGGACCACCACTCTGAATCCCAACTCAACGCTTAAAGGAGAAGAAGATTTGTTCTCAGGTCAGGTTCTGTAGCTATGGTTCATACTCCTTTGCTCTCGCATTACTGTATTTACTCATACCAACTATTTTCAAAATTGAAGGATGGAATTGAAACTCCAATGGTGCAACAGGTATGTTTTAAACATGTTTCTTTAACTGGTTTGCTGGTGTAACCTGCTCTATGTTGATTTCAGTTTCAATTGAATAAACAGTTATGTTCTCATGTCATGCACATTACAAGTGTTGTTATTGCTCTATAGTTACCCACACTTATATTCTGTCTATTCTGCTTTGTCTTGAACAAGTATTATTTGAACTGTGTCTCTATCTTGATTTGGCAACAAAAACTAGAATGATATAGACCATAAAGTGACCATGGTACATAGATATATGTTTGTTTCATGCTGTTATCCTGTCCACTTTACTACTGAAATCATTTACCAAAATGAGTTTCATATACAACATGGTAAACGTGTGATGTGTCTTCTTGTTTCTCTTTTAGAATGCAGACAAAATATTGGAGAACAGTACCGCGTTATCCAATGGTAAAGGAAGTAATGCAGATAAGGTTCAAGATAGTGAGACATCCCTGTTGGTCTCCAAGAAAGCTGATAAAACTATCTCGACGACAGTGAGGGAACCCAAAAGTCCTGTCTTGATGTAGTGTTTGAGTTACTGGCCTCTACTGCTGGCACAAGCTCTTCAAACTCGCTGCCTGAATCAGTTCGTCTTCTTGAGTCTCAACTTCAAGTTGAAAGAAATCGATCAGATGTGCTATGACAGGAAGCTGAAGGACTGAGGAAGTCCCTGCAGAATTCAGATGCATATTTTCTGGTGCAACAGCAAGCGCTGGAGGATTTAAGCGCCAAACTAGAGAAAGTTAATAAGCTTGCTAAGCATCTTGCCAGCATTATGGGTACCTAGGATATTGTTTCTTGAGATCTTCTGAAGTGGTTTCAGTTCTGGATTTGTTTTGCTGCGGCGTTTATTTGCGCTGGTCGCCAACTTTGACAACCAGTGTATATGATATGCTGCTTTGTTCCCTATATTTGGACTGGTGGCGAACTTTGATGCCTAGTGGATGTAATATGTGTAACAACCGTGATAGCCTAGCATAAGTTGCTTGCATATTTATTTCCTTGTTGTCTTGTTTATTTGTTTGCTTGTAGTCAGTGCAGTTCTTTTTAAAACTAGGAGAACAATAACCTGTTGGGGAACGTAGTAATTTCAAAAAATTTCCTATGCACACGCAAGATCATGGTGATGGCATAGCAACAAGAGGGGAGAGTGTTGTCCACGTACCCTCGTAGACCGTAAGCGGAAGCGTTAGAACAACGCGGTTGATGTAGTCGTACGTCTTCACGGCCCGACCGATCAAGCACCGAAACTATGGCACCTCCGAGTTCTAGCACACGTTCAGCTCGATGATGTCCCTCGAACTCCGATCCAGCCGAGTGTCGAGGGAGAGTTCCGTCAGCACGACGGCGTGGTGACGATCTTGATGTACTACCGATGCAGGGCTTCGCCTAAGCACCGCTACGATATTATTGATGTGGATTATGGTGGAGGGGGGCACCGCACATGGCTAAGAGATCCAAGGGATCAATTGTTGTTGTGTCTAGAAGTGCCCCCCTGCCCCCATATATAAAGGAGCAAGGGGGGAGGGGGCGGCCGGCCTAGTAGGGGCGCGCCAAGGGGAGTCCTACTCCCACCGGGAGTAGGACTCCCTCCTTCCTTGTTGGAGTAGGAGAAGGGGGGAAAGAGGGGGAGAGGACGAAGGAAAAGGGGGCCGCACCCCTTGTCCAATTCGGACCAGAGGGGGGCTGCGCGCCTCCTTCCTTTCGTCCTCTCTCCTCTATTCCCGTATGGCCCAATAAGGCCCATATACTCCCCGGCGAATTCCCGTAACTCTCCGGTACTCCGAAAAATACCCGAATCACTCGGAACCTTTCCGAGCTCCGAATATAGTCGTCCAATATATCAATCTTTACGTCTCGACCATTTCGAGACTCCTCGTCATGTCTCCGATCTCATCCGGGACTCCGAACTCATTCGGTGCATCAAAACTCATAAACTCTTAATATAACTATCATCGAAACCTTAAGCGTGCGGACCCTACGGGTTCGAGAACAATGTAGACATGACCTAGAACTATTCTCGGTCAATAACCAATAGCGGAACCTGGATGCTCATATTGGCTCCCACATATTCTACAAAGATCTTTATCGGTCAAACCGCATAACAACATACGTTATTCCCTTTGTCATCGGTATGTTACTTGCCCGAGATTCGATCGTCGGTATCCAATACCTAGTTCAATCTCGTTACCGGCAAGTCTCTTTACTCATTACATAATGCATCATCCCACAACTAACTCATTAGTCACATTGCTTGCAAGGCTTATAGTGATGTGCATTACCGAGAGGGCCCAGAGATACCTCTCCGACAATCGGAGTGACAAAACCTAATCTCGAAATACGCCAAACCAACATGTACCTTTGGAGACACCTGTAGTACTCCTTTATAATCACCTAGTTACATTGTGACGTTTGGTAGCACCCAAAGTGTTCCTCCGGTAAACGGGAGTTGCATAATCTCATAGTTACAGGAACATGTATAAGTCATGAAGAAAGCAATAGCAACATACTAAACGATCAAGTGCTAGGCTAACGGAATGGGTCATGCCAATCACATCATTCTCCTAATGATGTGATCCCGTTAATCAAATGACAACTCTTTTCTCCATGGCTAGGAAACATAACCATCTTTGATAAACGAGCTAGTCAAGTAGAGGCATACTAGTGACACTATGTTTGTCTATGTATTCACACATGTATTATGTTTCCGGTAAATACAATTCTAGCATGAATAATAAACATTTATCATGATATAAGGAAATAAATAATAACTTTATTATTGCCTCTAGGGCATATTTCCTTCAGTCTCCCACTTGCACTAGAGTCAATAATCTAGTTCACATCGCCATGTGATTTAACACCAATATTCACATCTGTATGTGATTAATACCCATATTTCACATCATCATGTGATCAACACCCAAAGGGTTTACTAGAGTCAATAATCTAGTTCACATTGCTATGTGATTAACACCCAAAGAGTATTAAGGTATGATCATGTTTTGCTTGTGAGAGAAGTTTAGTCAATAGGTCTGTCATTTTCAGAGTCGTATGTATTTTGCAAATATTCTATGTCCACAATGCTCTGCACGGAGCTACTCTAGCTAATTGCTCCCACTTTCAATATGTATCCAGATTGAGACTTAGAGTCATCTGGATTGGTGTAAAAGGTTGCATCGTTGTAACTTTTTACGACGGGCTCTTTTATCACCACCATAATCGTGAAACATCTCCTTAGTTCTCACTAAGGATATTCTTGACCGCTGTCCAGTGATCTACTCTTAGATCAAAATTGTATTCCTTTGTCAAACTTAGAGCAAGGTATACAATAGGTGTGGTTCACAGCATAGCATACTTTATAGAACCTATGACTGAGGCATAGGGAATGACTTTTCATTCTCTTTCTATTTTCTGCCATGGTCGGGTCTTGAGTCTTACTCAACTTCACACATTTGCATCACAGGCAAGAACTCCTTCTTTGACTGTTCCATTTTGAACTATTCAAAAAATTTATCAAGGTATGTACTCATTGAAAAATCTTATCAAGCGTCTTGATCTATCTATATAGATCTTGATGCTCAATGTGTAAGCAGCTTCACCGAGGTCTTGCTTTGAAAAACTCTTTTTCAAGTATCCTTTCATGCTATCCAAAATTTCTATATCATTTCCAATCAACAATATGTCACCCACATATAATATTAGAAATGCTACAGAGCTTCCACTCACTTTCTTGTAAATAAAGGCTTCTCAAAAAGTCTGTATAAAACCATATGCTTTGATAAACTCATCAAAGCGTATATTCCAACTCCGAGAGGCTTGCACCAGTCCATAAATGGATTGCTGGAGCTTGCACACTTTGTTAGCATCTTTAGGATTGACAAAAACCTTCTGGTTGCATCATATACAACTCTTCTTTAATAAATCCATTAAGGAATGCAGTTTTGACATCCATTTACCAGATTTCATAAAATGTGGCAATTGCTAACATGATTCGGACAAACTTAAGCATCGATACGAGTGAGAAAATCTCATCGTATTCAACCCCTTGAACTTGTTGAAAACCTTTTGCAACGAGTCGAGCTTAGTGGATAGTAATACTACTATCAGTGTCTGTCTTCCTCTTGAAGATCCATTTATTTAACATGGCTTGCTGATCATCGAGCAAGTCAATCAAAGTCCATACTTTGTTCTCATACATGGATCCCATCTCAGATTTCATGGCTTCTAGCCATTTTGCGGAATCTGGGCTCATCATCGCTTCCTCATAGTTCGTAGGTTCGCCATGGTCAAGTAACATGACTTCCAGAATAGGATTATCGTACCACTCTGGTGCGGATCTTACTCTGGTAGACCTACGAGGTTCGGTAGTAACTTGATCTGAAGTTTCATGATCATTATCATTAGCTTCCTCACTAATTGGTGTATGAATCACTAGAACTGATTTCTGTGATAAACTACTTACCAATTCGGGAGAAGGTACAATTACCTTATCAAGCTCTACTTTCCTCTTACTCACTTCTTTCGAGAGAAATTCCTTCTCTAGAAAGGATCCATTTTAGCAACGAATATCTTGCCTTCGGATCTGTGATAGAAGGTGTACCCAACAGTTTCCTTTGGGTATTCTATGAAGACGCACTTCTCCAATTTGGGTTTGAGCTTATTAGGATGAAACTTTTTCACATAACTATTGTAGCCCCAAACTTTAAGAAACGACAACTTGGGTTTCTTGCTAAACCACAATTCATCTGGTGTCGTCTCAACGGATTTAGATGGTGCCCTTTTAACGTGAATGCAGTTGTCTCTAATGCATAACCCCAAAACGATAATGGTAAATCAATAAGAGACATCATAGATCGCACCATATCCAATAAAGTGCGGTTACGAAGTTTGGACACACCATAATTTTGTGGTGTTCCAGGTGGCGTGAGCTGTGAAACTATTCCACTTTGTTTTAATTGAAGACCAAACTCGTAACTCAAATATTCGTCTCCGCGATCAGATCGCAGAAACTTTATTTTCTTGTTACGATGATTTTTCCACTTCACTCTGAAATTCTTTGAACCTTTCAACTATTTCAGACTTATGTTTCATCAAGTAGATATACCCATATCTGCTCAAATCATCTTGTGAAGGTCAGAAAATAACGATACTTGCCACGAGCATCAACACTCATTGGATCGCATACATCAGTATGTATTATTTCCAATAAGTCAGTAGCTTGTTCCATTGTTCCGGAGAACGGAGTTTTAGTCATATTGCCCAAAAGGCACGGTTCACAAGCATCAAATGATTCATAACCAAGTGATTCCGAAAATCCATCTTTATGGAGTTTCTTCATGCGCTTTACACCGATATGACCCAAACGGCAGTGCCACAAATAAGTTGCACTATCATTATTAACTTTGCATCTTTTGGCATCAATATTATGAATATGTGTATTACTACGATCGAGATCCAATAAACTATTTTTATTGGGTGTATAACCATCGAAGGTCTTATTCATGTAAACAGAATAACAATTATTCTTTAACTTCAAATGAATAACCGTATTGCAATAAACATGATCTTATCATATTTATGCTCAACGCAAACACCAAATAACATTTATTTAGTTTTAACACTAATCTCAAAAATATAGGGAGTGTGTGATGATGATCATATCAATCTTGGAACCACTTCCAACACACATCGTCACTTCACCCTCAACTAGTTTCTGTTTATTCTGTAACACTTGTTTCGAGTTACTAATCTTTAGCAACCGAACAAGTATCAAATACTCAGGGGCTACTATAAACACTAGTAGGGCACATATCAATAACCTATATATCATATATACCCTTGTTCACTTTGCCATCCTTCTTATCCACCAAATATTCAGGGCATTTCCGCTTCCAGTGACCATTTCCTTTGCAGCGTAAGCACTCAGTTTCAGGCTTTGGTCCAGCTTTGGTCTTCTTCACGGGAGTGACAACTTGTTTGCCATTCTACTTGAAGTTTCCCTTTCTTTCCCTTTGCCCTTTTCTTGAAACTAGTGGTCTTGTCAATCATCAACACTTGATGCCTTTTCTTGATTTCTACCTTCGTCGATTTCAACATCACGAAGAGCTCGGGAATCGTTTTCATAATCCCTTGCATACTATAGTTCATCACGAAGTTCTAGTAACTTAGTGATGGTGACTAGAGAATTATGTCAATCACTATCTTATCTGGAAGATTAACTCCCACTTGATTCAAGCGATTGAAGTACCCAGACAATCTGAGCACATCCTCACTAGTTGAGCGATTCTCCTCCATCTTTTAGCTATAGAACTTGTTGGAGACTTCATATCTCTCAACTCGGGTATTTGCTTGAAATATTAACTTCAACTCCTGGAACATCTCATATGGTCCATGACGTTCAAAACGTCTTTGAAGTCCCAACTCTAAGCCGTTAAGCATGGTGCACTAAACTATCAAGTAGTCATCATTTTGAGCTAGCCAGACGTTCATAACTTCGGCATCTGCTCCTGCAATAGGTCTGTCACCTAGCGGTGCATTAAGGACATAATTCTTTTGTGCAGCAATGAGGATAAACCTCAGATCACGGATCGAATCCGCATCATTGCTACTAATATTTTTCAACACAATTTTCTCTAGGAACATATCAAAATAAATATATGAAAGCAACAACGCAAGCTATTGATCTACAACATAATTTGCAAAATACTACCTGGACTAAGTTCATGATAAATTTAAGTTCAATTAATCATATTACTTAAGAACTCCCACTTAGACAGACATCTCTCTAGTCATCTAAGTGATCATGTGATCCAAATCAACTAAACCATGTCCGATCATCACGTGAGATGGAGTAGTTTTCAATGGTGAACATCACTATGTTGATCATATGTACTATATGATTCACGCTCGACCTTTCAGTCTCCGTGTTCCGAGGCCATATCTGTATATGCTAGGCTCGTCAAGTTTAACCTGAGTATTCCACGTGTGCAACTGTTTTGCACCCGTTGTATTTGAACGTAGAGCCTATCACACCCGATCATCACGTGGTGTCTCAGCACGAAGAACTTTCGCAATGGTGCATACTCAGGGAGAACACTTCTTGATAATTAGTGAGAGATCATCTTAAAATGCTACCATCAAACAAAACAGAATAAGATGTATAATAGATAAACATCATATGCAATCAAAATATGTGACATGATATGGCCATGATCATCTTGCGTCTTTGATCTCTATCTCCAAAGTACTGTCATGATCTCTATCGTCACCGGCACGACACCATGATCTTCATCATCTTGATCTATATCAATGTGTCGTCACATGGTCGTCTCGCCAACTATTGATCTTGCAACTATTGCTATCGCATAGCGATAAAGTAAAGCAATTATTTGGCACTTGCATCTTTATGCAACAAAGAAACAACCATAGGACTTCTGCCAGTTGTCGATAACTTCAACAAAACATGATTATCTCATACAACAACTTATATCTCATCACGTCTTGACCATATCACATCACAACATGCCCTGCAAAAACAAGTTAGACGTCCTCTACTTTGTTGTTCAAATTGTACGTGGCTGCTACGGGCTTAGCAAGAACCGTTCTTACCTACGCATCAAAACCACAACGATAGTTCGTCAAGTTAGTGTTGTTTTAACCTTCGCAAGGACCGGGCGTAGCCACACTCGGTTCAACTAAAGTTGGAGAAACTGACACCCGCTAGCCACCTGTGTGTAAAGCACGTCGGTAGAACCAGTCTCGCATAAGCGTACGCGTAATGTCGGTCTGGGCCTCTTCATCCAACAATACCGCCGAACCAAAGTATGACATGCTGGTAAGCAGTATGACTTGTATCGCCCACAACTCACTTTCGTTCTACTCGTGCAAATAACATCAATGCATAAAACCTAGGCTCTGATACCACTGTTGGGAACGTAGTAATTTCAAAAAATTTCCTACGCACAGACAAGATCATGGTGATGGCATAGCAACGAGAGGGGAGAGTGTTGTCCACGTACCCTCGTAGACCGTAAGCGGAAGCGTTAGAACAACGCGGTTGATGTAGTCGTACGTCTTCATGGCCCGACCGATCAAGCACCGAAATTATGGCACCTCCGAGTTCTAGCACACGTTCAGCTCGATGACGTCCCTCGAACTCCGATCCAGCCGAGTGTCGAGGGAGAGTTCCGTCAGCACGACGGCGTGGTGACGATCTTGATGTACTACCGACGCAGGGCTTCGCCTAAGCACCGCTACGATATTATCGAGGTGGATTATGGTGGAGGGGGGCACCGCACACGGCTAAGAGATCCAAGGGATCAATTGTTGTTGCGTCTAGAGGTGCCCCCTGCCCCTGTATATAAAGGAGCAAGGGGGGAGGGGGCGGCCGGCCTAGTAGGGGTGCGCCAAGGGGAGTCCTACTCCCACCGGGAGTAGGACTCCCTCCTTCCTTGTTGGAGTAGGAGAAGGGGGGAAAGAGGGGGAGAGGAGGAAGGAAAAGGGGGCCGCACCCCTTGTCCAATTCGGACCAGAGGGGGGCTGCACGCCTCCTTCCTTTCGGCCTCTCTCCTCTATTCCCGTATGGCCCAATAAGGCCCATATACTCCCCGGCGAATTCCCGTAACTCTCCGGTACTCCAAAAAATACCCAAATCACTCGGAACCTTTCCGAGCTCCGAATATAGTCGTCCAATATATCGATCTTTACGTCTCGACCATTTCGAGACTCCTCGTCATGTCTCCGATCTCATCCGGGACTCCAAACTCCTTCGGTGCATCAAAAGTCATAAACTCATAATATAACTGTCATCGAAACCTTAAGCGTGTAGACCCTACGGGTTCGAGAACAATGTAGACATGACCTAGAACTATTCTCGGTCAATAACCAATAGCGGAACCTGGATGCTCATATTGGCTCCCACATATTCTACAAAGATCTTTATCGGTCAAACCGCATAACAACATACGTTATTCCCTTTGTCATCGGTATGTTACTTGCCCAAGATTCTATCGTCGGTATCCAATACCTAGTTCAATCTCGTTACCGGCAAGTCTCTTTACTCGTTACGTAATGCATCATCCTGCAACTAACTCATTAGTCACATTGCTTGCAAGGCTTATAGTGATGTGCATTACCGAGAGGGCCCAGAGATACCTCTCCGACAATCGGAGTGACAAAACCTAATCTCGAAATATGCCAACCCAACATGTACCTTTGGAGACACCTGTAGTACTCCTTTATAATCACCTAGTTACATTGTGACGTTTGGTAGCACCCAAAGTGTTCCTTAGGTAAACGGGAGTTGCATAATCTCATAGTTACAGGAACATGTATAAGTCATGAAGAAAGCAATAGCAACATACTAAACGATCAAGTGCTAGGCTAACAGAATGGGTCATGTCAATCACATCATTCTCCTAATGATGTGATCCCGTTAATCAAATGACAACTCTTTTGTCCATGGCTAGGAAACATAACCATCTTTGATAAACGAGCTAGTCAAGTAGAGGCATACTAGTGACACTATGTTTGTCTATGTATTCACACATGTATTATGTTTCCGGTTAATACAATTCTAGCATCAATAATAAACATTTATCATGATATAAGGAAATAAATAATAACTTTATTATTGCCTCTAGGGCATATTTCCTTCATAACCATGGGCTAATATTTACTGTAGTGACACTGGGCCTCCTACAGGCCGTACAAACAGTGGGCCTTCTACGGGTCATAGAAACAGTAAGCCTTCTACGGGCCGTAGAAACAATGGGCCTTCTATGGGCCGTAGAAATAATGGGTGTCGGTGTCAAAACCGGCGGATCTCGGGTAGGGGGTCCCGAACTGTGCGTCTAGGCGGATGGTAACAGGAGACAAGGGACACAATGCTTTTACCCAGGTTCGGGCCCTCTCAATGGAGGTAAAACCCTACGTCCTGCTTGATTAATATTGATGATATGGGTAGTACAAGAGTAGATCTACCACGAGATCAAGGAGGCTAAACCCTAGAAGCTAGCCTATGGTATGATTGTTGAGATGTATGTTGTCCTACGGACTAAAGCCCTCCGGTTTATATAGACACCGGAGAGGGCTAGGGTTACACAGAGTCGGTTACAATGGTAGGAGATCTACATATCCGTATTGCCAAGCGTGCCTTCCACGCCAAGGAAAGTACCATCCGGACACGAGCCGGAGTCTTCAATCTTGTATCTTCGTAGTCTTGGAGTCCGGCGGATATTGATAGTCCGGCTATCCGGACACCCCCTAGTCCAGGACTCCCTCAGTAGCCCCTGAACCAGTCTTCAATGACGATAAGTCCGGCGTGCACAATGTTCGGCATTGCAAGGCGGGTTCCTCCCTTGAATAATCCAGAGGAGATCATGAACACCAGGATAGTGTCCGACTCTACAAAATAAATTCCACATTCCACCGTAGAGAGAATAAAATACACACTTAACTCAATCTGCTCACGTATTATGCGGCGCGACATCACACCACAACCAAGCCTTTGTTTGAATCGTTTTTCACTATACCACCTCAGCACGTTTAGTGAAGCGGTTTCCTTGGCACGTCTTGTCGAAGCAGAGATCGTGTTCCCCTTATTCCGGGATTCTCATCAATACGTGCGTGGGTAACCCAACCGTTCCCGTCGCCACGCCTCCTCTATCGAAGGGGAATCCCAAACGGTCACGGAGACGGCCCTTGGTATTTCTTCCCCTTTATAAGAGGACCAAGGCCCGCCCTTGTTCTTCAACATCGCATCGAATCTTTTCCCCGCTCCCAGTTCCAACACCCAGAGCCTCAGATTCGAGCACTTCGGATCCTTAATCATGTCCGACTCCGACCTCCAGGGCCGGTGGATGCCCTCCTCCGTCACGGAGGAGGACATATTAAAGTTGCGCGAGGCCAAGTACCTGGCCTACGAGGTTTCGCACAGGTTGCCTGCCCAAGGGCAGGCTGTGCCATCCCCCGAGCCCGGTGAATACGTCGTTTTCGTATCCCACCTCCGCCAGGGTTTAGGCTTCCCGACGGATCCCTTCGTGCGAGGGCTCCTGTTCTACTATGGGCTGGACTTTCACAACTTGGCTCCGGAGTCTATCCTCCAGATCTCCGCATTCATTATCGTCTGCGAAGCCTTCCTCCGCGTCATCCCCCACTTCGGCCTATGGCTGAAGACCTTCAAGGTAGAGCCGAAGATGATCGGGGGGCGTCAAGCGGAGTGCGGCGGGGCGACCATAAGCAGGAAGGTCGATGCCCCATGGCTTGAGGGTTCCTTCCAAGAGGAACTCGGGCTGTGGCAGTAGGAGTGGTTCTATATCACCGCTCTAAGGGGCAGCAGGCAAAAGCCGCCGCCCTCATTCCGCCCGGGACCTCCACGCCAACTGATGTCGTGGGTCAACCAAGGGCTCAACTGGGGGCCGTCCGAAGACGTGCCCTCACTGCAGGGCCGGATCCGAGATCTCCAAGCGAGGGAGATCGACCTGATCAAGGCGATGCAGGTTATGCTAATTAGGCATCTCCTGCCCTGCAAACGCCGTCCTCTCCGTCTATGGGAGTTCAACCCGGAGGGACCTTGGATTCTCCAACACTTCATGGGTGCGACACCCGTGGAGATGTACAAGTTGTTCTTCGGACCGCAGGTGGTGTGTCCGGATTTAGCCGAGGACGCAGGCCTAAGCCGCGATTGCCCGGATACTCAGGTAAGTAGCTCAGAGTCCAGACATTCTGTTTATGTGCCTTTCTAGAGTTCGCCTCCTGACCCTTTGTTCTTTACAGGAATGGGTGGCGCGATCAAGGCTGATAAGGTGTCCGGCCCCCCTCCCAGAGACCGCACTGGAGCCCGTGCTGGTCAGAATGTTGGAGGTTGTGCCCACAGAAGGGGGCGACGGGGAAGATAGAGGAGCTAATATTTCGCCCAAAGGGGCGACTGAAAAGGGGGGAACCAAGAGCCCCTCCTTTCAGGGGGAGAATAGGACCGCCTCCGAAGATTCGGAGGCCAAAGCCCCTAAACGTGGGAAGAGATCTTTCCCGGGGGGGTCCGGCGCCCGGAAAGAATCCGGACGCACAATCATCACAAAAGGATCGGCCCTCCAGCGAGTCGTGAGTATGAAAGAGGGAGTTAATTAGTAAGAAAATACCTTTATTTGTGCTTCTGTAGGTAACCGAAATATTTATATTGTAGTTCGGATCTGCAGCCTTCTCAGATGAGTTCATCTTCGGGGGACCTTCTTCCGGAGATGATGGAGAGCGATACGCCTCCATCCGCAGCGCCGCCAAATGAGGCAGGCGAACCCGAAGTGTCATCACGGAGGGTATCCCCGAGTCCGGAGGGGCCGGAGAGTTCGGCACCTACTAGTGTCCGGCAGGGAGAACTGAAGAATCTGCTTGAGAGGGCGTCCATTTCAGAAGATCACCGTGCGTTAATGCGTATGGTGATTGGAAGGATTTCGTCCGCCGAGAGCGGATTGCGTAATGCCGCCTTGGGTTTGCTGGCGGGATTTGAGGTATGCAAAAATGACGCACCCCTTCGTTTTTTAACAGTTTTGCATATAAAAAATGCGCCATGTATAGATAGTAGCCCCTGAGACTCGGTAGGTTGTCGGAAACGACAGCGTACCGAGGATCGAAATCTAAAGTAATGAATTCCGTCGTTCCTATGTAGGTGGCGGATAGTCTGGGGGCTAACCGGACTAGTGGTTTTGCCGAAGTAATTCGGCAACTTGACGTGGCAGATGCTGACATCGCACTTGTCAACCGGCGACTTGACGAGTCGCAAGGTAAATAAATTCTCCGCAGTCGCTTTATTTGAGGGGGTCGAAGCCCTCCTCTGATAAATTGTATGCTGTTGTACAGACGGTGCTGCTGCTGTGGAGAGCCTTCGGGCTGAACTTGCTCGAGCTAAGGAGCAAGCCCGAAGGAGTGATGCGGCTGCCTCGAAGGCGGCCGAAGAGTTGAAAGCCGAAAAGGCTGCGCACTGCCAAAGCAGGGCGGAGGTGGCCGAATTGGCCATGAAGGTAAAGGATGCTGCTGGCCGCTATGAGGCTCTTGAAAAGGAGCGCCTATCGGAGCGGGAAGACCTGAAGAAGGCCACCGCCGAAGCCAAGGATGCCCGCTCTGCAATGCGGGCTATGAAGGAGGAACTGCGCCAGGCCGGAGAGATCGTGGCTGGCAAGCCTATTCTGCTGCGTCGCCGGTTTATGGATGCAAAGTATGCTCAATTTGAGCGGCTGTGGAGTCCGGAAGATCCGTATATGGATTTGGCTGCAAGCGCGGCTGATGCCGTTAAGCACTTCCGGAGCTAGGAGGATCACGAGACGAAAGAGTTATCTTGGTCTCAATTCCACAGTCCGGATCGCTCACTTCCGTTGACGGACCGGCTGGCCGAATGGGCTGAGTTAAATAGATTGTCCGGACTTGCCATGACTGACATCGTGGCTCATGTCTGGCCAGAGAGGTCCAAGGCGACGAGCTACTTCGGCTTACTGTAGCAATTCCTTGGAGCGGTGCCGCATATAAAGGACATGAAGCGGTTGGCCTGCATCGAGGGCGCGCGGATGGCTCTTGCCCGTGTGAAGGCGCATTGTCCAAAGATGGATGCCACCGCTGTTGCCGCCCAGGGTCCGGATGAAAGCCGGCTCCCTGCCGAGCACTACTTCAGAGAAGTCATGCGCGGCGCTCATATAATAGAGTCTCAGTGTTCGAAGAATATAACGTTCAAATGAACGCATTAACTTGTAAATCAATGATTATGTTATAACTGCTTTTTATACTTGTGCGTCCCAAGTAGTAAAACTTCTCCTGTGCGGCCGTTTACATATACCTTTGTATAACTTGAAAGATTGCAGTCTTCGGCTTCAGCCCCCACGCACAGGGTGTGGGGGTGTTCGCAAAATAGCGCGTTTTCACACTTAATCCGACGTCTCGGTCCTGTTTAAGGAGGTGTTAGCGTAGCGAACTAGGCAATCCGGACTATAATGCTTTATCACTTTCACTTAGCCAGTGGAGCTCGAGGGTGGGGCTACGATATAGCCCCTGGTGGCACCGCACATCTCCGGATTCGGGGTGCGTGTGTGCCTGACTGGGAAATGGTCCTTCGTCAAAGCGGGGAATTCTAAACATTCCGATAGTCGATCGAGTGGTTGACCAGACTCTCGCTGTATCATGACAGTCAGTTTTCGGCTTTCTCTACTGAGGTGCTCGCCCAGCCGAACTGGGGCACAATCGCAGTAGTTCTCCTGGTGCCGCGTTAGCCGATGATACGGAACGTAAGGAAGCAAAACACAGGAGCCGGGCAAACCCAACATTTGACCAAAGACATGATTCGGAGCTGATGCATATAATGCCAAACTCGAGATGCCGAACACTCCCTAAGGTGTTCGGTCTTTATAATAATGGGCAGAACAAGGCCCTAAGCCCCTAGTGTCCAGGTACGGGCATGGTCTTCTGACGCGGCCGATGCCAAGGCGTCAGGCTCCGCTTTGGCTATAGGAAGAAGCCAAGGGAGAGTAACAACAAGAGACAGTAAAAAAAGGTCTACACAGGGTCTTAATCTGAAAAGAATCCTTGCAACGGGTCCCTACTGCATGTCAGCGCCTGTGTCTCCGTTGCGCCGTTATCCTGGACGGGTACGCACGTTGTTCATCTGTAGAAAGAGAGGAACGTTTTAGTTTTAGAAACAATTCATGCAAAAGATATGTAAAACAAGAAATATAAAATATTGAAGCAAGGTTTATATGAAACCGCGATTGTTTGTGCGCGAAGCCCCCCTGTGAAGGGGTATGCGGCTAGGGAGCCCCTAGCCTGCTGAGGCCGGATTCGTCTATCCGAGTCCGGGGTCCTTAAGTGACCCTCGCACTGAAATGGTGCCATGTGGACCGGGCATCTTGAGTGTAAGAGACGCGTAATGCGGTATGGCGTTGAAGCGGACAAAAGCCTTTCGTCCCAAGAGTGCTTGATATTCACTTTCAAATGGGACGATATGAAAAATTAATTTTTCGCGTCGAAAAGTTCGGCAATCCGAACACGACTTCTAGTAATATAGAGCCTGTGCACTTGGCGTAAGGGCCTGGCGTCACTCCTTTGAAGGAAGTGCGGCTGTGTCGAATTTTGGCAGGGTCCATCCCCATCCTACGGATTGTGTTTGAATATAGCAGGTTTAAGTCACTGCCTCCGTCCATTAAGACGTTAGTAAATTGTAATCCGTCTATTATGGGTTTCAATATCAGGGGAGTCCGTCCCGCATTTCGAACTCTTCTAGAATAGTCCAGATGGTCGAAAGTGATTGGTTTTGGTATCCAATCTCTTTGGTCTGCTGGGTTGGACCGTGCGAAGCTCCTTTTAGAAAGTGCCGCACTGTTTTTCCGTGTTATCACATGAAGTGAGTTTACTTCTTTGACCCCTTGTGGGAAAGTCTTTTGTTTTCCGGTGCTCTGCTGGTGGGGTTTATCTTCTTCGCTTGATGCGTCGAGCCCCTTGTGTTCGGCATTTAGTCGGCCGGACTGTTTAAAAACCCAACAATCCCTATGGGTATGATTTGCAGGCCTTCCGGGGGTACTGTGGATTTGACATATCCGACCCAAAATTTTGTGTAAGTTGGACGATTCGTCGCTGTCATCCTTGAGAGGCTGTGTTTGGTTATTGGGCCGCGAGCTTTTGAATCCAGCGTTGACTGTCGTGCTCTTTGGGCGTTTCTCTTTATTCCGGCCTGCTCTTTTCTGCGTCGTGATTTTTCGTTTCCATCTCTTATTTCGGATGTACTTGGGTTGCTGGTGCTGCTTCTTGCTAGCCAGCTATCCTCTCCCGCACAGAAGCGGGTCATGAGGCTTGTTAGTGCGGACATTGTCCTCGGTTTCTCTTGACCGAGGTGCCTGGCGAGCCATTCGTCTCGGACATTGTGCCTGAAAGCTGCTAAGGCTTCGGCGTCCGGACAGTCGACTATTTGGTTCTTTTTAGTAAGAAACCTGTTCCAGAATTTCTGCGCTGACTCTCCGGGCTGTTGAGTTATATGACTTAAATCGTCTGCATCCAGAGGACGGACATAAGTCCCTTGAAAATTCTCTCTAAACGCATCCTCGAGCTCTTCCCAACTTCCAACAGTGTTTTCTGGGAGGCTTTTGAGCCAATGACGGGCTGGCCCTTTGAGCTTGAGGGGTAGATATTTTATGGCGTGGAGATCGTCTCCTCTGGCCATGTGTATATGCAGTATATAATCTTCTATCCAGACTCCAGGGTCAGTTGCTCCATCGTAGGCTTCTATGTTTATGGGTTTAAACCCTGCTGGGAATTCATGGTCCAGCACCTCATCGGTGAAACATAGTGGGTGTGCGGCGCCCCTGTACTTGTATGTGTCGCTATCATCGGACACTTGACGTGTTGCTTTGCTTCCTGGGGCCTTCTTTTTGAGTCCGTAGATGGACCTGGCTGGGCCTTTTGACGGTGGAGGCTCTATGGCCTCCTCGTCGAATTCTGGCAGCAGCTTACGCTTCGGGTAGCTTTTCGATTGGTGGCTATTGCCGCATTGATCTGCGGTTTTGAGCACTTTGCTCCATCTCATTCTGAGCGTGTCTTCCGCTGTTGTGAGCTTCCGCTTCTCCTTCTTCAGGCTTCTTGCTGTGGCGATGAGCCTGCGCTTAAAAAGCTCTTGTTTGATGGGGTCCTCGGGTACGACGAGTTCGTCGTCATTGAGGCTTGCTTCGTCTTCGGAGGGAGGCATATGGTTATGATCCTCAACCTCTTCGTCTGCCGCCCTCTCGTGAGGGCTTGCTTCCGCATCCTCCTGCGCTGAGTTTTGCTGTAGGGGATTGTCTTCGGCACTCTCTGGGGTATTGTTATCTCCTGTGCCGGAATCTCTATTCTTGTTGTGGCGGGATTTGTAGCGGCGCCGCTGACGCCGGTGCTTGGGCTGTTTCCTTAAGGGGTCTGCCTCCGCTGTTTCTTCGCCATCCCCTTCTTTTGGGGTATCCACCATGTATACGTCGTATGACGAGGTGGCCTTCCAGTGCCCTGTGGGTGCTGGTTCCTGTTCGTCTCCGGCATCGTCGTCCATAGCATCGATGTTGTCGGAGTCGAAGTCTAGCATGTCGGTTAAATCCTCGACAGTGGCTACAAAGTGGGTGGTGGGTGGGCTCTGAATTTCTTCGTCGTCCGTACTCCAACCATCCTGGCCATAGTCCGGCCAGGACTCTCCCGATAACGAGAGATGTTTTAATGAATTCAGGATATCGCCAAAAGGCGAGTGTTGGAATATGTTCGCGGCGGTGAATTCCATAACCGGCGCCCAATCCTGATCAATTGGTAGGGGCGCGGGAGGTTCGGAGTCCGGCAAGGAGTCCGGCGCCTCAGAATCACGAGTTTCACGGGGGACAAGATTGGTGTTCGGCTCCATCGCCGTGGATGTTGAAGCCCCCAGGGCGGCGTCTATCCGTCGGCCCTCGATCTGGGCGATCGGCTCCGGGCTAATGGCCGAAGCTGATCTGTGTGCGGCCACCAAGGCACTGTTCGGCGGCAGAGCTAGATCATGCCCATCGTCACAGTGCGGCACGCTCGGCTGTGGCTCGAGTCCGTCGAAGATCAAGTCTCCGTGGACATCGGCCGTGAAGTTTAAGCTTCCAAATCTGGCCTGACGGCCAGGGGCGTAGCTTTCGTTCTGCTCCAGATGGCCAAGAGAATTGGCCCGCAGTGCAAAGCCGCCGAATACGAAGATCTGTCCGGGGAGAAAAGTCTCACCCTGGACAGCGTTGTTGGTTGAAGATGCCATCAAGCCTATCGGTGACGACACAGAGGAACTCTCAATGAAAGCACCAATGTCGGTGTCAAAACCGGCGGATCTCGGGTAGGGGGTCCCGAACTGTGCGTCTAGGCGGATGGTAACAGGAGACAAGGGACACAATGCTTTTACCCAGGTTCGGGCCCTCTTGATGGAGGTAAAACCCTACGTCCTGCTTGATTAATATTGATGATATGGGTAATACAAGAGTAGATCTACCACGAGATCAAGGAGGCTAAACCCTAGAAGCTAGCCTATGGTATGATTGTTGAGATGTATGTTGTCCTACGGACTAAAGCCCACCGGTTTATATAGACACCGGAGAGGGCTAGGGTTACACAGAGTCGGTTACAATGGTAGGAGATCTACATATCCGTATTGCCAAGTGTGCCTTCCACGCCAAGGAAAGTACCATCCGAACACGAGCCGGAGTCTTCAATCTTGTATCTTCGTAGTCTTGGAGTCCGGCGGATATTGATAGTCCGGCTATCCAGACACCCCCTAGTCCAGGACTCCCTCAATGGGCCTTCTACGGGTCGTATCATCAATGGGCCTTATACGGGCCGTATGACCATAACGGGCCATCGTTAATAGGCCGTATTTGATGACGCTATGAAAACGGCACAACGTATTAACGGACCACAAACGGGCCGATGTAACCACGGGCTAAATTTGGCCCACAAGCAGAAAATGACAGTAACGGCTCGTAAGTAAACGAATGCTGGAAATGAGCCCAAGAATAAATGGGCTCTGAGAAGGCCGAAAGATAACATTTGCTGGAAACGGCCCAACTGAATAACCGGGCCCTTAATGGGTATAAAGTGATATACTGTTCATTACGGGCCAGTTTCACCACGGGCCATTAATGGCTATAAAGTGATACACTATTCATTGCGGGCCAGTTTCACCACGGGCTGTTAATAGGCCAAGAGTTACATAGGGCCTCATATGGGCCGAAAGACGTCATGGGCCATACATGGGCCAGAAGTGAAAACGGGCTGGAATAATATTGGATGGCCCAGATGACGCTACTGGGCCTAATTCGGATAGGGCATAACGGACCTTGGGTTAGCGGGCTGTAAGTGGGCTATATGCGAACAGGCCGTTAACAGGCTTTCCATGGGCCGGCCCGCCACCTTTTGACCAAGTCAAACGGGTCGGCCTTTTCACAGGAATGGGCCTCTGTTGGGCCGTGCCACGTGTCGACGTATCATAGGCGCCTTCTATCCAATGAGTGGATGACATCTGTCCCAACGGTGAGCCGACACGTGTTTCCTCCAGCCAATGATGATTTTACACGTTGAAAATCCCCATTGGTCGGGGCTGTTAACGGGTTATCGGATCCAAAACCCGACCAGATGGCTTAACGGCGTTCCGTTACGGTGGATGCCATGTGTCGGTCACCCTTGAGGAAAGCACTTCTGTGACGCGCGATTTATCATCATGAAAGTGGACACTTCCGCGATGATAATTTTGGTAATGTCATGGAACACTTCTACGACAGGACAGATATGACTATCTTGATTCTGTCATAAATTTGTCATGGATGTACATGCATGACAAAAAATGCGACCTACTGTGACAAACACGTATCATCACGGAAGTGTATTGTTTTGTAGTTTCATGACCCTAGCCTGAGTTGGGAACAGCGGGCAAGGTTGGGTGCGAGAGCAGGGGCTGGGCACTCTGACATCCACATACAGCCACCGCTTTCTGAACCTGGCCTCAGGAGGAGGAAGGCCGAAATCGATCCCCGAATCAGTCATCTCCGGCACGGCGAGGAAGCTCACACACCCCGAGCATTGAGTGGGGTCGCTCAGGCACAAAGAGAAGAAGTGGCGTAGGAGGGCAACGGAAGGAGGGATGCCCACCATTGCCTCACAAATAAAGGCGAAAACAGCCAGGAGGGTAATGGACTCAGGCCCCAAGTGCATCATGTGGATCTGATAATGGGAGAGCACCGCATTAAAGAAAGCGGAAAAGGGGGGAACCAGACCCACCCACAGGGCATAGGTGAAGAACCGAACCTCCGTGATGACCCTATCAAAGGAGGCATGGGACGCAGGCCAGACCGTGGTCCGGCCGCACTCATTGAAGATGGAGGCAAGAGCAGAGCGGACCTTGTTCAAGGCTTCGGGATTGAGTATGATTGACCGATCAACAGCGGGGGCCGCCACCGGAGATGAGCGGGGCGAAGGCACGGGCTTCTTTCCCCTTTCCTTCTTCTTTGGCGCCATGGCGATGAAAATAGGGGAGAGCTCGAGCTGGATTGGAGGCGGAGGTTGGAGCCCGAGGAGGAAGGAAGGGTAGGAAGCGTGCGAGCAGCGAAAGGGGAACAACCATGTGCAACCACGGGTCCGTCTAGCCGGGCGCGTAATGAGGCATCGTGGGGAAGCGGAGAAGTCCACGTCCACTCAATCGCCATGCGGCGCCCAAGGCCGCAGGCTATTGGGGCTCGCGGTACTTCGCACTTGCCCCTTCCCTTCTCTGCTAAGCCAAGTCCGAGCGCGCCTTGGGCCCGGGGGCTACTGTCGGTGTTCTGGGAACGGGGGTCCCCAGACTTGCCTGCCTGCGGCCTACGACGTGGCTCAAGCGGAGGCCCAGTGCAGCCTAGCTTCATCAGCTCAAGCTCAAGACCCTCGCGAGGGGCCAAGCCTCGCGGGGCGGACGAGAGGAAGCTTCCTCAGGAGCAGCCCCATCAGGCAGGCTCACGAGGAGGCGGAGAGATCAAGGCAGGGCACCTCGCGAGGAGCCCGTGACGCAAGCCATGACGATCGAGACCAGGCGGGCACCAGGCGGGCGCCGGCCTACGTAGTGTCGTTATTTCCCCTTTGGTGCAAAGGGGGCAAGCACAGGCCAAGGCATCAGGCAAAGGTTACCGTTTTGGTGCAACAAGACCAAGACCAGCAGAGCGGTAGGATGGAAGTCATCGTGGAGCCTAGGACGGCGTCACCGCTAGAGTCTTTGCCAGTCGAAGACCAACTTTAGTCAGGATAAGTGTACTAGATGTTCCCCTTCAAAATGGCCAATTGTTGGCGCCCTTCCCGCTCATTATTTGGGAAGAGGCCGAGGGCCTCCCTCTATAAATAGGACTAGCCACCACAGTAGAGAGGGATGGGAAAATCCAGATTGCGCATAGACTAGAGAGAGAGAGAGAGAGAGAGAGGCGACTGAACTCACCCAAGCAGTTAATCCCACCAGCTCAAGAACAGCCCCTCGCGAGGCTGTTCTCCCTTTGTATTGTTCATCGTCAGCCCCTGAGGCAATCCACCACACCACACACTGGAGTAGGGTATTACACCACAATGGTGGCCTGAACCAGTATAAACCTCGTGTCCCTTATGTGTTCTTCTTCCTAGCCTAGATCCTTCCGAAGCTTCGGGACGTGAGTTGGTAGGGGAAAGATCTTCGTGCGCACCCCAGAGTTCGAACCTCAAGGGTCTGCGGAACCCTAAATCCGACAGCAGCTGGCAACGAGGAGGACGATCCGGAGACCCAGGGAGGCAGAGCAGGCTGAGCGCGAGCGAAAGAGTTCGGATAAATTTCCAAAATTTGACCCGTGGATATATATAGCCTGGCCCTATCGGTGTGATCGAGTGGAACAACTCGGTGGCACCAAGATGCATAACTGCAAGCAGTTACAGCAACTCGGTGAGACCGAAAAGTTCAAATCGGTTGCACCGAGATTGAAGACCTAGATTGACTTAGTGACCTCGGTGTGACTGAAATGAAAGAATTGGTCAGACCAAGAAGCACAAAGAAGTTTTGGAGGTTTAAATGTATGACGAATCGGGGACTCCGAGTGCTCCTCACACAAAGTGGTTCGAATCTGACTTGATCAAATTTTGTGATGTAGCATGAATAGAGTTTGAGACAAGAAAAGCATAGATAGCTAGAGAAGGTTCTTAGGCATTCTTGTCCATCCACTTGGCAAAAGAAAAAGGAACCAAACAATCAAAACAACAAGTGGATGTCCTCGAATGAGTAAAATATGCAACCAACATGCTCACACAATAAAATGGCAAATGAAATATGTGGCAAAGCATGCACAACCAATTCTAGCATCTATCAAGCAATTTGCAATGACTAGGTCATCTATATATGAGTATATTGACTTAGGAGTCAAATGAGAACATTTGATCATAGGTCATACTCATCGTTTAAGCTCACGTGGGGTTACCACTTTTACATAATGCATTGATGTGTTCACACCATTAGAGTTGCTTTGACTCAATTCTTAGAGTAAAGCTCCCCCTAGATGTGAGATCCCCCCTTAAGAGGGATGAACTAACCTTGGGTTTTGTCGATGATGACTTCATGTAGATGTTGAAGATGTGGATGCTCAAAGTTGATGTAGATCATTTGGAGCAATCCTTTGGTGTGAGTTGCACTTTCAATACCAACACGGGTTAGTCCCACAAGGAACAAACAAGGATATGCATAGACATAGAGTGATGCACACACAAGATGATGTCTATGAAAGCATTAGGTTACCTTGTCCCTTGTCTTACCAACAAGAGGGTTTGTGACTCCTTGAACTAGTGCAAGATGTCGAATTTGATTGCACTTGTTATTGCCAAAATGATATGAGTGAAATATGTTGGCGGAGTCACCCTCAAGAACTCTCTAGTTCTTCTTCTTCGGGATCCACATCATCTTGATGGGAATCCTTGGAGTTGTAGTCGTACTTGATGAAGTAGAACTTGATGTAGTCTTGGGAACCCACTTGACCAAGGCCTTAGGAGCTTCTTCAAATGCATCAATCTCCTCTTGAAGCTTGTCCTTGCCTTTTTGCTTGTGGTCTTGTGGTGGAAGATCAACTTGGGCTTGTGTCCCTTTGAAGGAAGTAGGATCATACTTCTCTTGTTGAGGAACAAACTTCGTCTTGGGGTATTTATCTTCTTCCCACTCAACTCCATTGGCATTGAACTTTCGTTCAAAACCAACACCTTGGTTCTTCCGGTGCCTTCCTTGCTTACATACAATTTCCTCGAATTGCTTACTCCCGGCAAGGCTCTTGTAAACACCTTTCTCTATAATTCCCTTCAATAAGCTATTTTCTTGCTCAAGTGTAACTTGGCTAAGAGAATCATTAGCGGAATCAAGAGAACTGCTAGAAGCAACAACATTGGATTTAGCATGATTATTGTTACTACTAGAGGAAGAATCCTTCTTGTTCTTGTTACAAGACTTGACTTGACGCATGTAAGTAGATAAGAGTAAACGGTTGGCAATGTAAGAAGAACTTTTCTTACAAAGATCATCATTGATTGCCTTTACGAACTCATGCTCTTGCTCAAGGTTGAGCTTTTCAAAGCGTAACTTCTCATGAGTCCTTAAAAGTTCTCGATGATCTTCTAAGATAGTTTCATGAGCTAACTTAAGAGTGTTTAGTTCTTTAGTTAGAAGCTCAATCTTCTCCTTATCATTGTCATTCGTTTTATCTTGATTAGCATGATTAATTGACGTTTCATCATAGTATTCATCACTAGAGTTGTCAACAAGTAAATCATCATCACCTAACAAGTCATCTTCATCACTATTGAAATCAACATACTCGGGGGTGATACCTTTGGGCCTTTAGCCATGAAGCATCTTCCAAGTACTTCATTTGGTGAATCAAATATGTCGTAGGAGTTGGTTGACAAAAGTGCTAGACAGGAAACACCTTCATCGTGAGTATATTCGGAGTAGGAGTGATAGCTTCTCTCGGAGTGATTGTCGGAGTTGGAGCCGGATACCCATTTACCAACATGAGCTTGATGTCTTCGTTTTGTGTAGCTCCTTGATGACTTGTCCTTCCTTTCCGAATCCTTGCTTCTCCGGGATGTTCTTCGTTCATAACGATCATCTCTACTCCTCCTCTCTCTTGGTGGTGATTCTTCTCTTCTACTTCTCCTCTTAGGTGATTCTTATCTTCTTTTGTAGGGTGTCATACACTCATTAATTGGAATAGTGTCCAGGTCTTCCACAATTGTAGCAATTATGCTCTCGACTAGAAGATCTTTTGTCATTGTAGGACCTTGACTTGGAGCTTATCTCTTTGCTTCTACTCTTGTAAAACTTGTTGAGGTTCTTCACCATTAGGCTCAATTCTTCATTGAAGGTTTGTTTCTCATTTGATGATGTGGGGGCTTCACATGAGGCTTTGTAAGCACCACTTGACTTGTTGTGAAGTTCCTCCTTATCCTTGAGTGACATATCATGAGCAACAATTCTTCCAATGACTTCCGTTGGCTTGAGATCTTTGTAATTTGGCATCATTTGGATCAATGTGCACACGGTATCATATTTTCCGTCCAAAGCTCTTAGGATCTTCTTGATGATGAATTTGTCGGTCATCTCTTCACTCCCTAAGCCGTCAATCTCATTTGTGATAAGAGCAAGCCTAGAGTACATTTCAGCGACACCTTCACCATCCTTCATTTTGAACTTGTCAAGCTGACATTGAAGCACATCCAACTTGGATTCCTTCACGGAGTCGGTACCTTCCTGCATATCAATCAAAGTATCCCAAATTTCCTTTGCATTCTCAAGACGGCTGATTTTGTTGAATTCTTCGGGGCACAATCCGTTGAAGAGGATATCACAAGCTTCAGCATTGTATTGCGGCATCTTCAACTATTCCGCGCTAGCTTCACGGTTCGGTTCTCTCCCATCAAAGAATTCACCTTGCAAGCCAATACTCACAATAGCCCAAACGGCGGAGTTATGTCCAAGAATATGCATTTTCATCTTATGCTTCCAACTAGCAAAATTAGTACCATCAAAGCAAGGACCTCTATGATGATAGTTTCCCTCGCTAGACGCCATACTCTCCTAGGTTGTGAAACCAAGGCTATGACCACCAAAAGCTATGGAAATCAAAGCAAATGGAGACCAAGGCTCTGATACCACTTGTAGGATTGAAAGTATGTCTAGAGGGGGGTGATTAGACTACTTGACCAAATAAAAACTTATTCTTCTCCCAATTTTAGTCTTTGGACATTTTAGCTATCTTAGAACAAGTCAAGCAATCTTAACACAATTCAAGCAAGCATGCAAAGAGTATATGAGCAGCGGAAAGTAAAGCATGCAACTTGCAAGAATGTAAAGGGAAGGGTTTGGAGAATTCAAACGCAATTGGAGACACGGATGTTTTTGTCGTGGTTCCGATAGGTGGTGCTATCATACATCCACGTTGATGGAGACTTCAACCCACGAAGGGTGACGATTGCGCAGTCCACGGAGAGATCCACCCACGAAGGTTCCACGAAGAAGCAACCTTGTCTATCCCACCATGGTCGTCGCCCACGAAGGACTTACCTCACTAGCGGTAGATCTTCACAAAGTAGGCGATCTCCTTGCCCTTACAAACTCCTTGGTTCAACTCCACGATCTTGTCGGAGGCTCCCAAGTGACACCTAGCCAATCTAGGAGACACCACTCTCCAAGAAGTAACAAATGGTGTGTTGATGATGAACTCCTTGCTCTTGTGCTTCAAATGATAGTCTCCCCAACACTCAACTCTCTCTCTCTCTCACAGGATTTGGATTTGGTGGAAAGAAGATTTGAGTGGAAAGCAACTTGGGGAAGGCCAGAGATCAAGATTCATATGGTAGGAATGGAATATCTTGGCCTCAACACAAGTGTAGGTGGTTCTCTCTTAGAAAATGCAAGTTGGAAGTGTAGGTTCGTTCTGATGGCTCTCTCCACGAATGAAGAGGAGGTGGAGGGGTATTTATAGCCTCCACACAAAATCTAACCGTTACACACAACTTGTCAAACTCGATGGGACCGAATTGAGAAACTCGGTCGGACCAATTCAGCAAATCTAGTGACCGTTAGGATTTTCGGTGGGACTGACATGCAACTCGGTAGGACCGATATGGTTAGGGTTAGGGCATAACGTAATCTCGGTGAGACCGATTACTCAAACTCGGTGGGACCGATTTTGGTAATAAGGTAACCAGAGAGTTGGTCAGGTAAACTCGGTGGGACCGGTTCGCTCATTTCGGTGAGACTGAAATGTTACGAAAAGAAAACAGAGAGTTTACATTGCAATCTTGGTGGGACCGATCACTCATCTCGGTGGTGCCGAAACGTTATGAAGGGAAACAGAGAGATTACAATCCCATCTTGGTGAGACCGAGATCCCTATCGGTGAGACCAAATTTCCTAGGGTTTGTGGCAGTGGCTATGACATCTGAACTCGGTGGTGCCAGATAGAAATAATCGGTGGGGACGAGTTTGACTTTTGGTTTAGGTCATATGTGGATGTGAGAAAGTAGTTGAGGGCTTTGGAGCATATCACTAAGCATTTTGAGCAAGTAAGCCATTAAGCAACACCTCATCCCTCCTTGATAGTATTTGCTTTTCCTATAGACTCAATGTGATCTTGGATCACTAAAATATAAAATGTAGAGTCTTGAGCTTTGAGCTTGAGCCAATCCTTTTGTCCTTAGTATTTTGAGGGGTCCACTTTTCTCATCCATGCCATGCCAATCATTGAGCTTTCCTGAAATATTTAACTTGAAGTAGCATTAGCTCAATGAGCTATATGTTGTTAGGAATTATCAAAACCACCTAGGGATAGTTGCACTTTCAGCACTGCGGAAGTCGGGTATATCTTCCGCTTCCACTTGCGTTTAGGTTTGTTCTGACACTCTAGCTGGTCCTCACAACCAGGCTCAGAGGCTCTAACCACGGCATTCTCAGATGTACCATCCTCCTCCTCAGACTCCGGTAGGGGTGTTACAAGATCCGCACAAAAATTACTGAGCACCCTGACCCCCAAAGCATCAAACTCGGAATGGTCATGGGTTTAACCGCAGCTAAGTTACGGATCATCTCGAAAGCCTGCTCTGCCTCTAAATCCAAGATATCATTGACGAAATTTGAAATT
Source organism: Triticum timopheevii (assembly GCA_963921465.1). NCBI lineage: Eukaryota > Viridiplantae > Streptophyta > Magnoliopsida > Poales > Poaceae > Triticum > Triticum timopheevii. The sequence continues at coordinate 113,554,733 of OY997266.1, read as the reverse complement.
TCACTATCATTACTACCTAGTGAAACTCCTAACTGGTTTGCATTATTAATAATCTCATCACTAGAAAAATGCAAAATGGAATTAGAGGTATTAACCTACATTCCAGTAGTGACCTCAACGTCACGAAGCTTGGCCGCCCTCATGGCGCACCGCTGCTGTATGTCATCAACCTCCGGATGATCCTGGAGACAGCAGCTCAACCGTCGCCCCTTAGAGACCGGATCCGGAATCCCTCCAAATGCAACAACCTCCTCCTGAGTGGGCCTGCTCGGGGTGGGGCCTCCTGCCTCACCCCAAACACGCAGTCAGTCGGCGTCCATCGATGAAACACCGGGAACGCCTGAAAGAGATGGGGAAGAGAATGCATGGGCCACCTGCCTGTACTCCCCACCCACCCCAGTTGTCTGGCAAGGGGAGATCACCGGCGCCGCAGCAAGGGCAGCCACCCTAGGCGCCCCAGGGGAAGAGGGCGCCGAGGCCACCTGCCCCGATCTCCCTCCAGAAGGCGGAGCTGCTCCCTGCAGCTTCGAAACCGCGAGAGGAGAAGAGGGAGCCGAGGCCACCTGCCCCGGACCCCCTCCAGAAGGTAATACATCCACCACCGAAACCTCGTCCACCGCGAGAGGAGAAGAGGGCGCTGAGGCCACCTGCCCTGAGCCCCCCTCGGAAGGTGGAACCGCCACCTGCAGCTCCGGCACCGCGAGAGGAGAAGAGGGAATCGAGGCCACCTGCCTCTGACCCCCTCCCAAAGGTAAGACCGCCACCACCGAAACCTCGTCCTGAGGAGAGTCCACGAGCTGCGCAAGAGAGGGAGTGGCCACCTGCCTAGACCCCTCCTCCTCTCTCCTGACCGAGGTCGGCAAGGCCCCAAGGACGGGACTCACAGTATCCTCAAAATCCAAAGCAGGTAACGTGCTCTCAAAAACATCGTCAGACTCCATCCGATTACTCCAAAGTCTCGAAGGCGCAGAGGCAGGCTCGAAAGACCCAAATCTCAGAGAGGTCATAGGCACCGAGGAGGCTGATACCGTCCCATCCCCGGGCATCTGAGAAACTGGCCCCGGTCCCTTGGACAACTCTCGTCCAGCATCATCGACCGATGCCTCCTTAGCTCCCGAGCTGTCATCTCCCTCGTGCATGTCAACATCAGTCCCATTAACCGCCTCTGCAAACATATCCTCATCCTCAAACTCAATCACAGGGTTATAAATCTAGCCTCGATATGTCCACTTGACCACATAAGGCACGAACTCGATATCCAGAACACTGACCAGCAGTCGGGCAATCCCGTGAGCTCTAGTAAATGCCATATTCACTCTCTCGGTCTTCCCCACCATAATGCCCAAGCTGGCCACGACCCTAGCATCCTGCATCGGCTTTGAGGGAGCCCCGGAAAAACGCAGCCAAACCTGAGTAAGAGGCTTACCCTAAGGTTCGACCTTCTTCCACTCATGAAACTCGAGGATACCATCAGTACCCGGCACTTTGCACATCCCAAAACTCAGAAGGTCTCTACAAATCCTCAACTGAAGGGAACTCAACCCTAAATATATTTGCCTCGAGACTAACAAGCTCCCACTGGAAGTCACCAGGAGCTAACTCCTTCAGCCTCTGCACAATCTGAGTCTCAGAGACCTCTCCTCTGGTAACTTTGACAACCCCAGTGGTCAGACTCTAGGTCTCATCAGGGATCTCCCTCGCACAAGGAGACTCAAAGAAAGTGAGCTCAGCACAGTACACTCCATACATCATAAGAGACGGCAACTGATCTCGCAGAATCGGACAATCCCCCGTATCATGTGCCGGTTTGCCACAGGTGTAACATAGGTCAGCCACGCACTTAGCAATAAAATGACCTTTCTCTCCACACCGATAGCACAACATTTTCTCCTTCTTGCGTGCCCACTTGGACGCCCTGTCCGAGTCAGCCCTGTCTGTTGCCTCCACTGTCGCCGACACCGTGGTCTCACTCCCGGGTATCTCAGCATTAGCGAGCGCCATCACCACATCCATAGCCTGACCGGACATCACCGGCTCCTCGGCAACCCTAGTGGCGGGAGTCAGCTCGACGACCACAGGCAGAGGAGGTTGTCGTTGACAAAACCGGCCACCTCGACCACCTCGACCACCACGATGACTGCGGTAGCCTCCCCGCCGCCGATAAGCCGGGCCAGACGCCCCCAAAACAACCCTAGGACCGAGAAAAGGTCTCTCCGCAGTCCCATCACTCTGCCAGGCATATCCCCGGCCACCGCCAGTCGACGAAGATCCACGGTGCTTGCCATCCCCATAAGCATTGTATCCATCATCTCCCCATTAACCCCGTAGCGTTCCAGAAACACCTCCAGCACCCATGTTTTGAGGTGGCGGTGCCTGCGTCTGCATCGGCCCAAACCGATTCTGTGTCGGCCTCGCGACGTAGTGCGGCGGGGGGCGGCCGAGGTTGACCGGGTGTCACACCCTGGTTCCCCGGCGCAGGCGGCCTGGGTGCGACCGCACCACCCCGGCCCGCTGCGGCCACCCAAGCCAGACCCGGTGCTGGCGGGCAAGGACCACTGGCCGTCCTGCCTCGACCCGCGGCAGGCAGCCCCGCCGAGCCCAGCGACGGCGGCCGAACCCCTTGAAGGGCACCACCACCACGTCCTGCAGCCACACTCGCCGTCCCAAGGCCGGCCGCAGTACCCCAGCCAACCACAGCCACCGGCAGCGGCACACCGCAACCGGAACCAGAGACTAGTGGCGGCGCACCCCCGGCACGGCCAGCCCTGGTCTGCACAGTTGTCTTCTTTCCCAACTGCAGACCTGTAACGCCCCGGATTTGATGCGCCAGGTGTCTGCCAGTTATTCGCCGTCGTTGCCATGTCATTTGCTTGCGTGTTGCACTTTTCCATGTCATCATATGCATTTCATGTCATGTCGTCATGTGCATCTCATTGTGCATACGTGTTCGTCTCATGCATCCGAGCATTTTCCCCGTTGTCTGTTTTGCAATCCGGCACTCCTATGTCCTCCGGCGTCCCCTTTTGCCTCTTTTCGTGTGCGGGTGTTAAACGTTCTCGGAATAGACCGAGGTTTGCCAAGCGGCCTTGGTATAGCACCGGTAGTCCGCATGTCAAGTTTCGTGCCATTTGGAGGTCGTTTGATACTCCAACGGTTAACCGCGTAGCCCGAAACACCCTTTTCTCTTGCAGCCCAGCAACCCTCCAAAACAGCCCACTAACCCATCCTAACCCCCTCCATGCTCTCGGTCGTTCGACCATGATCGTGTGGGCAAAAACCGTGCCTCATTTGGAGCCTCCTAGCTCCCTCTACCTATAAATATGCCCTCCCCGTCCAAATTCGGGGATGAATCCCCCAAACCCTAGATCTTTTCCCCTCTCGCCCGCCGGACATGTCCGTCCCAGACCGGACGAAGCCCGCGCCGCCGCCCGCAGCCAATCTCCTCCCGCCACGTCGCACCCGCTGCCATCTCCACCGCGCGGGCCCGTGAGCCCAGATCCGGCCCACGGGGCCCGAACCGCTGCCCGCCGCCGCCCGTGCGGATCCCGCGCTCAGCCCCGGCGCCTCCGCGCCCGAGGCCTCCTCCGAGCGCCGCGCTGCCGTCCTCGCGGCCGGTCGCCGCCTCCCCACAGGTGACCAGCGCCTCGCCGCCGGCGACCTTCCAGGTCGCGCTGCCCCTCGCCACCTCTCTACCTCTATCTCTCCTCGCCTCGCCTTAGCTCGCTCTCTCCTGCAGGTGCGGCGCCCCGCCATCCTAGGTCGTCGAGCTCCGCCGCCGCCGGCAGGCCGGATCCGCCCGTCCCTGCCGCCCCTGCTTCGTCGCCGGCCTCCGTCACCATCGGGCGCCGCCACCCCGCTGCCTTCCCTCGATCCCCTCTGGATCGAGGAGGACGACGCCCCCAAACGCCTGCCTGGGCCTCGCGGCCCATCCCCGCGTGGGCTACCTCCTCCTCGGACCAGCCCATCTTCTCCCCGCCTGGGCCAAGGCCCACTCTGGTGAGCATCCCGCCAGTCCTATCCTCCGCCCGTGCGTCGAATAGTTATATAGCGCGCGTCTGTTTTTTTTTCAGAAAATGACCAAGTCCCTGACATTTTGATGCTATGTTTGACATGCCATAACTCCCTGTGTGCTGCTCCATTTTGTGCGTGTAATATGTCAAATTGTTCGTCTCAACGAATACTTCATTTTGTTCCATTGCATCATGTTCATTTGAGTTCATCTTGATGCCTGAATCATCGTTGCAAGAGTGCTATGTGATGTTAATCTGCTGAAACTATTATAACTTGCTCATTTGTCATTTTTGCCATGTTTGATGTGTGCATCCTATGAGGTTGATGTCTACATGTGTTTTGATCTATGATATGCCATCTTTCCAGAGGTGCAATCCATGTATTTTTGTGAGTCTTGTACTGAGTGCATCAAGCTTGTTAAGTAGGGTACTTGTTGTTGCTGTTACACTTGGCTCTCAACATCAGAACATGATCACAACATTCCAATTCATTCTCAGATGAATTAGGCCTGACACAATACTAAGCATAGCAAGCATGGCATGGATGAAGTCACAACATGGCTCAAGAAGCTCCTAATCATGCTAGGAAGGTTTAGTTATTTACTGTGACAATCAAAGGTCATGCAGAGGAATGGGTTCAACTACCGCAACAAGTAACAATTGAATCGTTGTTATCCTAATGCAATAAAAGAGACAGGAGCGAGAGAGTGGATTTGTAATGAGATGAACAAGGGTCGGTAGGAGAACATCTACGTGCCCGGGCACAACTATTGCTCCCTGTAGCGACGGCGGCGCTGAGCTCACGGCACAATGGAAAATGGTGCTAGCGGATGGAAATGAGGGTGGGGATAAAGGGGAAAACACATGGAATCTCACGAGGATTCTTCCGGCGTGGTTGGCGAGCTCGAGGATGGCTTGAAGGCGAGAACCAAAGATGGTAGCAGGCGTGCAGGAGGTTGAAGACAATGGCGATGGCGATGCTGTGAAGCGTCCGGGCTCACGTGGGTGGATGGAGAGGATGAAGACGATGTGGCGAAGCTTGTGGGCATGTCGAGGGGTCGAGGGGGGAGGCGTTGGCTACGCGTGCGTCAACGGCGAGCTAGCGTGACTCTCAGCCATGGCGAGGAGGAAGCGAGGGACAGGGTGAGGGGTGAATGGAGGGTTAGTGGGATCGAGATGGCTTCGTGAAGCCTATCCGCGACATCATGCTAGCGGGGAGAGGGCGGTCAGGCTGCTGTCTGGGGCGCTGGGCGTGCTCGCGCGTCGGGCACGCGCCTGGCGTCCTACTAGTGGGAGGTTGAAGACAGGGGAGGGTCGCGCCAGGTAAGTTTCTATTCCCTTTTTTATTTCTCTTTTGTTTTTTTTTCTTATTTCTTTGCTACTTTTTAAAATTCAAACAAATTCAAACCAGTGCCAAACTTCTCTGAAATATTTATGTTGTCATAATGGATCTAGCCAGATGCACATAAATTATTTCAAGGCATTTTGAATTTATATTCTAAACATTATGAATATAAATCCAAACTCAAATAGAATATTGATTTAAATTCAAAGCCAAATAATTCCTTAAAAATGTTCACTATTTTTGGTTTGGATCAAAACCCTTGCCGAAATTATCATACATCAATGAAGGAATTAACGGAATCATTGGATGCAATTTTTAGGGTTCTTTTCCCTTTATTAAAATTTTTTAGGCTTTCAAATATTCCTCAATTCAAATTTCTTGAATTTAACATGATGCATGATGCTTAGTGATGCAACTAATTACAAGCATTATTCTAGGGTTGTGACAGCTTGGCCAAATCGGAAGGGTGCAATGCGATCATGGTAGTCGTCGATCGATTAACCAAGTTCGCCCACTTCGTTCCGCTCCGCCACCCCTTCAACGCGGCAAGGTGCTGCGCATGTCCTGTGACAATGTTGTTAAGCTACATGGAGTCCCCACTCCATCATCCCATATCGCAATCGTGTGTTCACCAAAGCGCTAACCGTTCGTGGCCGCGGGCACCAAGCTGTTGTATTCGATGGCTTACCACTTCCCAGCGGACGACCAGAGTGAGTGGGTGAATTGGTGCATGGAAATGCACCTCCAATGCGTGTTCCATGACGCTCCTTGATGCCGATGCTAGTGGCCAGCGATGGCGAAGTTTTGGTACAATTCTTCCTTCCACTCGTGATTAATTGCACTCCCTTCAAAAGCTTTTTATGGTGTCGAGACAAACCTCGGGGCATGGCGCTCTGGGATGACAAGGTGGCTCTAGTCCTCAACACTGAGCACTAGGACTGGGGCACGGGCACTATACGGTCCTTCGGGAGCAACTCCTCCGTGCCCAGCGTTGTTTCAAAAAGAAAGTTGGTCCCCATCGGTCTGAGTGCAATTTCAAAGTGGGGCAACCCTGTGCTGCTGAACAAAAATGCTAAACGTACGGGCACCTACAGGCCCGTACGAGGACCTTCCAACAAACTAAACACTGCACCAACCATACACACAATCCTCTGTCGCCGTTGCCCATGCGCCAAGCTCGCGTTACGGGCCCTTCAAGATTAAAAGACAAGATTGGCTCCTCGCCTACAAATTGACCCTACCGCCGGACAGCCACATCCATTATGTCTTTCATGTTTTGCAGCTCAAGCTATTCACCCCCAACTACACTCTGGTCTTCGTCGAGCTGCCACAGCAAACGGAGCTAATGACAAGCGACAACGAGCAAGTAGAGCGCTGCATGGTGAAGCACAACGACAAGGCCCTCGTCAAGCTCCACGTACGCTGGTCATCTTCTCAACCATAACCACTACTTGGGAGGACTACGACATACTGCGGCGGCGCTTCCCTACCGCAACAATCTGGCAAGAAGGGGCATAGCGTCATGTGAAGCTCATTCTGAGTAAGAGCGGAGTGTCACACCCGCATCCTCTGATGATGTGGTGGACTATAGTTGACCAGGGGACCCAGTGTGCCAAGTTAGCATGGTCCCATGGGCCAAGCTTGCGTGTGTATTTAAGTGTGCTCCTGCATGAGGCTGGTCATAGTAGGAGGTAACTTAGACAGTTAGAGTAGTAACATGCATACTCTATATTACCACTCCCTTCGATCCATATTACTTGTCTTAGATTTATCTAGACCCGGGTCTAGACAAATTTATGAATCGGAGGGAGTACCTTCATAGTGGGTAGTAACATATGTGTAGTACCATGCGGGCCTTCATTTATTTAGATGCAGACTCACTTTTCTTTGGGGTGCGTTATGTTACCATAAACATCTATGTTCAATTCACATGTCCTTTACTATTTTCACATAAGCATTATGTTCCTAAGTTACTCCCACTATGACCGGCATGAGTGAGAGGCACCTCAACTGTCATGTACCTCACCTTCTTCATCTACAAGCAAATCTCACATGCTCCCCCTTTTCCCCTTCGTTCGATCCTTCCTCTATAGATTGGATCATTGCAAAATGGTGTCAACGTCGCATCTCCCGCGTTCCTCCCCCCGCGATGAAATAATCTTCCCGATAAATCTCTTATTCCTCCCGCCTCCCCTCGTCTCCTCCTCATGCAAACTCTGAAGTTCTCGGATTCCGGCCTGGTGATGGCGGTGACTTGCGACAACGATGATGACATCGAGGCATAGTTTTCTCTCTGTAGTGAGCCCCTACTTGTCCGCTTTATTCTGCGCCCATGACACGATTGTCTAGGTCTAGGGTTCATGCAATAGGAGGAGGCCAGCCATGAGCAAGTTTTTCTAGCCTTCCACGTGTAAGGACAAGGTTTGCCGGCTGGAAGACATGTGCTTGAGGTAGATAGTCAGCTGGATCTTGATCCATGTTGTTCTTGAGTAAGCTAATAGTTGGTTTTGGTCTCTTTCTTCTTTTTCGGCAAAGTGTACCAGACCTTGCGTGTCCGTTCGATTTTGGTATGTCATCTTGTATATAGGTTGATTTCTTTTCTTTTTGTTACATGTACAACCAAAAATGGCACAGATACGTCCCAGACCCTGCGTATCCGTTTCAAATACCATATTCGCTACGGAGACACTGGACCAATAATCCTAGATATCTATATATGTACCTAATAATAATAAAGTCATTAGTGCTTCTGGTGGTATGTCGCATAAATTATCCCCAAAGTTGCAAAATATTACCCACGGGTGCCAGCTATAAGTGACAAAAATACATTTCACACATGAGAATCCCCGCCTAGGCCGGCCCATGGAGTAGGGACCTCCTACACTGCGCTCTGAGCGCTGGGAGAAGACGCAGCGCGTCCGTTAGGACCGGCCCATGTGTGAGCGGCCTATTTTAAATTTCTTTTTTATTTTTATTTCCAATTTTCATCCTTTTCTCCTTTATTTAATAATTTGGTACTTCAAAAAAGTTTTAAAAATTAAAAAAAGAATTTGTAAATAAAATGTTCAATAAATCATAAAATGTTTGTGGATTCAAAAATGTTCGCAATTTTGAAAACAATTGTTTGGGAAATCAAATAATGTTCATGAATTTTTCTAAAAGTTCATATATTAAAAAATGTTAATGAAATTGAAAAAATGTTCGTCAAAATGTTATCGGTGATGCAGCAAAATGTTGTCAAGGCCTTTGGAGATTATTATTTTTTTTCCTCCTGCGCAACGCGCGGGCCCTTTTGCTAGTCATATTTGATATGGAGACATGTGGACCAGTAATCCTAGACGCACGAACCTACTATTGGGCTTTTACGGATTTTCCTCTAACAATCCCCACCCCTACACCCCAAATTTCGGCCAGGGTGGGGGCCATCCTCCCTCCTTCTCCAATCCCAACCGCACACGTTTGTTAGTCCGTTAATCCCGTAATAGATCCCTTCGTGCATTGCTCCACGCACACCTAAGGCACCCGTTTCAAGCCACAGCCTGAAACGCCCCTGTGCGGTGCCAACTAGTCAGACGCCGATTTGTCCTTTTCTTTCCATATATACCCATTTGGCTAGCTTGTTTGATCCATGGTGTCATATATGTTAGGAAGCGAAACTTCTATTTTCGTTTAATGCCAAAGCAGAGCTCCTGCTGTTCACGTCAAAAATAATGTTAGGAAGCGAAGGGACCAAGACGTTGATCAACAGAGCATCGTGTTATAATACACGGATACAAACAAAATAAATAAATGTGATAGCATTATAGCATGTTTTCTCAGAATGTGGAATATCAAAGTTTCAGCTTACAAGAGAATGCTCCATATTTCAGAGATTTGAGTATTATTACACAATTTAAGTGAAGAATTCTAAAAGTTAGCTAGCTCAACTATAAGTTTCTGGTCAAGTAGCACAGTCTTCTTGAACCCAAAGTATCTGTGGACATGGGAACAAATAAACAGTTGAAACAAAATGGGACAAAAGTATTTCCGGAAACAGGAATGTGACATCTCAAAGTTTCATATTACAACAGAATACTCCGTATTTCAAAAATTTGAGTACTATCACACAGTTTAAGAATTCTAAAAGTTGGGATTTGAGAAAATCCTGCTACTCCTATAAAAATAGTTGAGACCATGCAGCATGGCATGGGGCAGGTTAATGGGTGTTATTTTTCTTTCTCTCTCCCTTCCTTTCTATTTTGCAAGGAGGTAATAAATGTTTCTTAATACTTATTCCAAGGGACAAACTTCTATATCTAGTGAAAAGTATCATGATACAATTCAACATAACAAGGGGAATACTGGAACTTGGCAAAAGGTACCTACGACTACGATGGCCTTCAGCAACTTTTGCCATGTTACAACTTACAACCAGGAGCATTCTCAAATGTCTTAGTTCATCACTCTCCAAGGACAACATATAATCCAATGCTGCCATCTGGAAAACCCTTAGTCCCAAAGGCAGTAATGTCGCTTTTCTTACATGATCAACACCAATAACAGATAATATAAATAAAAGACCTGACAATCATACAGTACTGTGTTGAAGATGCTGAACTAACGACCTTGGGATAAGCTGAGATCAGTGCAACCATTCTTCTTTGTCCACCTTATATTTCACCATCAATGTCGAGTGCCTTCAATACCAATGCAATCTCCTCCGGTGTTAATGGACAGAGCCCGCCATTCATCTTCACACTGGAGTCGATCACTTTCTCTTTCCACCATGGCTAAGCGTATCTTCCAAGTTCAAGGCACAATTCATCTGTTAACTGAAGGTCTGAAACATCTTGAGAAAATTTGGATGCGATGCCATACCTCATCCTTGTGAACTCCTCAGCCTCCTCGTTGTTGCAAGCCTGCAACCATGCATAAACCCAGAGAAGGCAAGCATGTCCATCTCATACCCCAAAAGGAGACCACAAAGGGTCCATTCTAACGAAGAATTTGAACCACACACCTTCCCAGCTCTTCTAAGTCAGGGCTAAATCTCAATGTATCAAAATTGACACGGCAACTCAGTTTCTGAATCTACATGGGTAGGCCATTATTTGCACGCCCGGCATCTGTTTTATTCAGATGAAGGACCTTGTACTTCTTCATGTGGTTTTCGCAGAACTTACTACTTACAATCTTTATCTGGGTATGCATATGATCTAGATACATCACGAGAAATGGAGAGGTGCAAAGAAACATGATTATGGTAATAGGATATATCAGACCAACTGACGGGCGGCATGGAGCGAAGATATCCCCATTCAACTCTCCTTAATTTTCAGCCTTGGAGGCAGCTCTTTCAGCATCAGGACCTCATCTCCCAATGATGCTATGAAGTAGTCCACATCAAATATATCTCGGAACTCACTATAGGCAGAGCAACAGAAAAGGATAAGACAGAGGCTATCCTTAACTGAATTGTTAAGAATTGCAGTTACTACAGAAAGAAATGCTGACCTAGAATCAGCCCAAAATAAGTTTTGTCCAACTTCGGCATGATGAGTGTGACAGTCAAGTATCTCGCAGCCGTCGCCATATCACAGATCAGATTTAACAGTGGAACATTGATGGTTCAGCATTAGTATTTGAACAGCAGCGATGGCTCAGAAATATAGACAGCGCAGTAGATGCATTGTGATCGTCACAAGCTGTACTTACACAGCAGCGGCGCGCATCTGGTTGAGACCGCCATTGCATTGCAGGACACCAACAGATAGCCATTGTTCTTGTAGATTCCTGAAAATAAACCGATAAGAAAGATCAAATGGCGCTAGAGACAGCAACAGGTTAATACGGAATCCTTCGACCAAATCGACCCGACATGAACTGATCGATTCAAAAAATAGGTGCTAAACCAACCAAAAGCTCGCAGGGAAGGCGGTGAATGGAAAGGGAGGAAGCATTAATGGAAGCCCAAATATTCCTGAGCAAAGAAGGAAGGGAAGCCGCCTGATTCGCAGGTATTCCTAACCAAAGGAAGGGAAGAAGAGGGGATCAAAAGAAGCAGGAATTGACCGTCTATTCCCTCAAGTGAGCCTCCTCCCTCCCGAGTGAACGGCCAGAGTCCTTCCCGAGCGCGACAGGTAGGGTTCCTAGCCGCCGCCGTCGGTACTTTCTTCTCTAGCAGTGTGGCTCATTGCCTGGTAGATTAAGAACTGTAGTGCTGGTGTGGTGCTGGTTTCGGCCGGTCACCTCGCCAACCGTCTGATCGGGACACGGTGACAGAGCAGCCGTTCGATCGAACCCCATCGTTGTCCTCCTTTGTCAATCTCTCCTCGAAAAAAGCTGCTTCCACTCGGCCGTTCCTCGCGGCAGCACGCGGCGACGAAGGAAGAGAGGGGCGCTCGGCGAACTCCGGTGAGAGACCTCGCCGGCGAGAACCAGCAGCCGCCCTCGATGCAGCCCTCGCGTCCTGCTCTTTTAGTTCTTCAGAGTATGCTAGGGTCTTTGTTCTTTAAAAAAATATGGAAGTATACTAGTACTATATAGGAGTATTTTTTTATTTGTAGATGATGGAAATATATATACAAGGTTGATTAGGAACTTCCTTTGCAAGACCATATGCTAGTGTTTTCCTAGTATACATGTCTTTAATTAAAAGATGTTTATTTTTAAAATTTATTCTGAACTTGGACCCGTGTATCAGGCACTTGTTCTATGCAAAATATTGTTAAATATTTTCTTGTTTGAGGTTTCGAAGTTATGTTGATGCAGTGTATTGTTTGTGAACAAAACGTCAAGCATCTAAGTTTATTGTTTGTTTCTTTTCCTTTTAGCTATACTAATTTTTATGTAAAAATTGTTCTGTTGAACTTTGGATGTCAACTTCACATATGCTATTATTATTTTGCCAAAACAAAATGATGATTTATGCTTTATACAGGAACCACTTCAATCTACTATCAAGGATAGGCATATCAAGCAGCTTTGGACTAGCTGGTTTCCAATTCACTCGGACACAATATTTAACTAGGCATGTTGGTTTTCATTCAGCATCACTTACTTTGAAGCAATCAATTGAGAGCTGGTATGTTGAAGCTTGGACTCCTATTAAACAGGAGCCATTTTCGATCTACTATCAAGGATAGACATCTCGCTTACAAAATCTGAGCTGAGAGTATATAATACCTTGGTTTGGTAATATTTGATTTCAAGATCTTATTAATACTTATCCATTCTATAAATACTTCTATATATCTTTCTGCTTGTGTATCATGTCCTACTAGCATCGACGTTCAAAGTTCCGAACATTGGATCACAATTAACATACATTGTAGCTACAGGTTTCTGTATCTCCACGTCAAAAATTACTTATGTTCTGCTCATAGGTGCTTTAATTTACACTATCTTTGTTAGTCAACTTTTATCTAAGTAAGCTTAGGTTGGCTTACAGGCATGCATTGTTTAGGAAAACGCTAACTGGTAACGATCAGTCGACCGGGGAAACAATCTTCCAAAGCAATGGTACCCAATACTTCCATTCTCCGATTGTTCTCTCCTCACGTGGCAATCCGCCGCTGGACCTCGACATCGGCCTACAGAGTGGCTCATACTTCTTCCGCATCCCAGATCGGCAGCTTCCTTTCTAAAAAGGTCTATACGCCGCCGCCTTGGGCTTCAGACCTCTCCGTCATCCCATCCCACAACTACACCCTCGGCCAAGTAAGCTTTGCTATCTCTACTTGGACTGATTAGTATGTAGATTTAAAATAGCTTAAAGTGACAAAAGAATGTGGAATGGTTAAGTCTAATGTATTTCCTTTTTTGTAATCAAAACAGTTTCCAACTCCAATTCACAAATGGAACCTCCCCAATTTGCCAAAAGGCACAGAAGTATGGATCAAGGTGAAACACAAGATCCACTACTTTGTTCAATTTCCAAAATTTGAGATACTTCATGGTTAGCTCGTTAGTACTATTTGCATTTCGATCCTGATGTCAATATTTTTGGGAGACTGTAGCGGGATGATCTCACTGGCATGGAACTGAGCGGGAATAAAGTTCGGAAGCTCGAATTTCTGATGGCAGATGCCATCGCACAGGGTGCGGATTGTGTTATCACTATCGGTGGTATCCAGAGCAACCATTGCCGAGTGACTGCCATTGCTTCCAAGTACGTTAATCTTGATTGCTATCTGGTACTTGTTACCTCCAAGGTAAGTTGTGTTCTTGTGAGGTGAAATTGATAAAAACGCTTCTGTGGTGATGCATTTCCTCTTTACTTGGTTTTGGTGGGGTGTTTTCAGCTTCTTGTGAACGAAGATCCTGGTTTGGTTGGTAATCTCCTTGTCGAGAGATTATTGGGAGCGCACATTGACCTTGTCTCAAAAAGAGATTTTGTTAAAATTGGGGGTGTGGTATGCTCTCCTCTATGATGTGTTATGTTTTGGTGGTTTGTGATTTTAATAGTTGTGTTTGATAATGTTGCCAAATCCTTGTCCATACATGAGTCTTACTCATTATTCATGCTTAATAAGATACGCTTTTATTTGCTAAAAGATAACCACATTAAATAGCATGTCTTTTGTTATTGTTTCAGATCATAATACTTGGTACTATCATTTTTTTGCCCTTTGAATTTTTTGATGGTATATATTGTCTATTCTTTTGATACATGTGTAGTACAGCTTTTTGCGTTGGTTCCTTCATAGCCTCATTGATTAGTTTTTCCTATACCTAGAATTATTTGTTATGTTGTACCTCTTGTATTGCTCAAGAAGTTCTCCAATCACAATATGTATTTATTTGTTATAGGCTTTAACTGACTTGCTAAAAAAGAGGCTTTTGGAAAAAGGACGGAAGCCATATGTGATTTCTGGTGGTGGATCCAACTCATTGGGAGATTGGTACGATCTTATATGTGATGATAGCTGCTAAAACTAAAATTTTGTTCTCTTACGTTCCTTCTTATATCATAGTTTTAGGTTTCCTCTAGGATTGATATTCTTGGATTGATGGTTGCCTTATATTCCTGTATTAGAAAGTCTAAGATTATAGGAGTCATACGCTAGGAGTTATTATTGTGATAGGAAAGGTTAAGGGTCTAACATCCACTATATAAAGATACCATGTGTCTTACTTTTGAGAAATACAAGAACCATTTTATTATCTCCCAAATATTCTTTCACCTAGCCTATGTCTTATCTAATTCGCAGTAGATATGTCAGCTTGCTATATCTTTGCACAATAAATATTCTGTTGTGAGCCAAATTTCACAACATACCTCATTGAGAAAATAGTTATTATTGACCTTTTTGAGGTGGACTTGGCCTCTACTACTCATGTAAGCATAAGTGCCTGGATAGGATCCCATACCATGGCTAACCAGTGGCATAAATAGTGGCTTGTTGTGTTCAATATGCATACGAGGTTGTAGAAAATATTAGTGTTGTGAAGACACTAAAATTTTCATTATGCAAACTGAATGTAAGATTACGTACTGTAAAAGGAATAGCTAGAGTTCAAAAAGGCCTTGGACATTTTTTATTGACAATTTAGTTTATACCATTCAATCTTACACGTGTAACGTGTAGGTGCCTTGCTCTTACAGGGGATATATTGAAGCAGTAAGGGAGATTGAGCAGCAAATTCAGTTATCTGGTGATGTTCAGTTTGATGACATTGTTGTTGCATGCGGCAGGTATTTCGGTGCCCCCTGCCGTTTTTTACATTATATGAGTAATTTTGTTTACATGTTTTCTGTTGTTTCATGCGTACATCATGGAAGTTGTTATATTGTCACTTGATGATTTATCATGATTGAACTTTGTGCAGTGGTGGAACCGTTGCTGGTCTTGCTTTAGGATCACAATTGAGTAGCATAAAGGCAAAAGTATAAGCTTTCTTTAGCTATTTTCTTATCTTGCTGATGTCTCCATACTAATCATCCACTTGTACGATAGGTCCATGGATTCTCTGTTTGTTATAACCCTGGATACTTCTATGACAATGTTCAAGGTCTCATTGATGGACTTCAACCTCGTTTGAATTCCCATGATATAGTCAGGATTGAAGATGTGAGTATATGTTGTATAACCGTATTGTTTTTGAGGATATTGAGGAGTTCATTGCTAGTTCTCTCGTATGTGGCCCTCTTGATAGTATGGTTTTCCGTAAACTCAATGTGAATATTTATCCACTAAAATCCTAGAAGATTACTTCTCGCAAAAAAAAAAATCCTAGAAGATTACAAACTAAGAACCTTGGCTACAACCATCCTGAAGAATAAAATCCCTTTGCTATTTTTTGTGTAGCTAGTTTGTTCATTTCCCAGTATCGCTTCTGTGATGGAACACTTCTATAAAGAATGAATTCATCTATTTATGTTAGTCAAATTTGTGAATATTTTGCTTGATAGGCTAAGGGCTTAGGCTATGCCATGAGCACACCTGAAGAGCTTAAATTTGTGAAGGATATAGCTGCAGCAACAGGCATTGTGCTTGATCCAGTCTACAGGTGCAATATCTTTTTCTTTTATGTGTGACATGACATTTGATATCATGCATGCTGGTCCTTTCGTCTAAGAGAAAAGTATGCTTAATGGGGACATGCACGGTTTTGTTTTTTATAGCGGCAAGGCAGCGTGTGTTATGATGAAAGACATGTCCAACAATCCAACCAAGTGGGAAGGGCGGAAGGTCCTCTTTGTCCATACAGCGTGTGTTGCAGGACCTTGAAGAATTGATCCATACAAAGGGGAAATGGCGGACCCAGAAACTTGTCCAAGCCTAGGCGGCAGACTACAAATCTAAATGTTGAGGATGCTATTTTTATGTCAAAACCGCCCCAAAAATCACGCGAGTTATGGTGTTTGGCTGTCGTCACCATGCACTTTCATCATACGGGGTTATCATGATGAGAACAAGTATCAATTCAGTTTCTAGGAGTCGAGGAAGAAAGTATCAGTACAAGTGTATTTGTTCTGCCAACAGTTTGCTGCAAACGTTTTCTGTGTGCCCTGCCTGTCCTTGGGGATAGCTTGGCTTCTCACAAGGCGGTGATGACCTGCTGAGGCTCCAAATATCGTGTTTGTACCATAGTTTTAAATAGCCCGCTATAGCTCCGCTATAGCAATGCTATAGCGTTTAAAAAAGGTCCTGCGCTAAGGGTCATTTGTCCAAACACATGAGTAAACATTTTAAATAGCTCGCTATAGCACCGCTATAGCACGCTATAGCATTTAGAAGCGGTCCGCCGCTAAAAGCCTTAGCGCGCTATTTAAAACTTTGGTTTGTACTAGGTACATGTTTACCCATCCGACGACGATGCTCCAGACTTGACTTACTCCCTGTGACGAGAACGTACACGTAAGAAATATGGTGTAATTACCTTCACCATGATTGCACTGTATGCATCCCGCAAAAAAAAAATGATTGCACTGTATGCATGGCAACAAACCAAAGCTCAGACCCCTTCCACTCCAGACTAGCAACGGCAACAGAGAAACTCCTCTGTGCATCATGAATTGAAAAGGTACATGAATTTTGAAAAATAAAACACGTGAAATTGAAAAAAAATCATCGATTTTGAAAAAAAATCACGGATTTTGTTAAAAAAGTTTGTTGATTTGAAAAAGTAAATTGATTTTGAAAAATAAGTTCACGGATTTGGACCAAAAAGTTATCGGTTTTTATTTTTTTTACAGATTTTGGACAAAAAAGTCATAAATTGGCAAAAGGTTGTGGATTTGCATATATTCATGCTTTTGAAAAACGTTCGCGTATTTTGAAAAAATGTTTCATGAATTTGAAAAAAGTCCTGAATTTGAAGAAAGTATTCAAATTTGAAAAAACAAACATGCATACAAAATATAAAGAAAGGAAAAGGAAAAGGAAAGAAAATTAAGAAAAAGAAAAGGATATCAGAAAACAAAAAGGAAAACCAGATGAAAAACAGTCTAGAAAACCACCAAAAACTCCCCGGAAGCTTTCACAGGCTTCCGAAAAGCAGAAGCTTTCCGCTTGTGCTTGCGATCATTTAAAATGAACAAAGTGAAGGGTGTGCGGCTTTTACCAATTACACTTTAACTATCGCAGCGGGCTCTAAATAGGAGTTGTGGCGCACGTAATTGTTCGATCGATCGGATCGCTACCAGATTCGTTTGATTTGGGGAGCTCCCAGATCAAACGTCAGGGCTATATCGGGTCCAATTAATCACAAGTCAATTTGGATTTTTTGAAACAGCCAACCAATTTTGTGTAGCTTTTTGAAAAAAAATAAAACTGATAGTTTTTTTTTAATCCAACCAAAATTATGTTTGTTTTATGCTATGTGGTGCTTGTTCGGAACCTCTCCAGTCCTGAAACTCCGCTCCGCGCGAGGAGCTCCGTTTGAGCCACTCTCTGCAATTGTGTTGCCGCTTCCTCCACTTCGGAAGCTGCAGTTGTAGAGCGGAGAGGAACCGCGAACAGGGCCTTACTTGTGGTTCCGGAGAATGAAGACCGTCAACGGCTGGTTCCGAATCCGACTCTAGAACACGACGGGAGAAATTAAGGCCCCGCTTGGAATGTCTGTGAAATTTTACAAATGTAAGTGATTACACCTGTATATTACTGTACACCAGTAAAATACAACTGTATACATTTCCGCCTGTAATCCGTCGCCGGATTGTAACAACCAAGCGGCCCGATGTGTCTCACCACTGTATCATCCAACGATGATTGAAGAAATACAGCAATAATCCAAAGGATGGGGAGGGGGCAGAGGTGACTGAGAGCATGGCGCGGATCTAGCCGCTTGGAGCAGGAGGAGGGAGCGAGTGGCCGCCGCTCGCCGCCGTCAACGTCGCATATCGCGGTCGCCGGGGACCTCGCCGGCTTCGGAGCAGACGGCCTCTCTCGTCCCTGTAAGTAGCCAGCGCCTCGCCCCTGCCCCGTCGTGGACGCCGACGACGCCTCCCCGTCCCTCATTACGGCGGCCGGGCGGCGGAAGGCTCAACATAGTCTCGAGAGAGGAGGTGGGGAAATACGACGCCCAGAGATCTGTATCGCTTACGGGCCTGTTCCGGGTGTAAAAGCAAAAACAGGTGTAATTTTTACCAACCCAAAAACGACGTTCCAAGTACCTAGTCGAACCCCAGCTGTTTTCCTTTACGGAGGGGATGTTTTACAGGTGTAATGGGCTGAAAAACGACATTCCAAGCGGAGCCTAAGCGATTCCGTGTCCCACTCCTACCCGGAAACATAACGGGAAACGTCTGTCGATCCCCAAGCCTCGGTGTGTATATATACCACGGTCCGCGGCGCGAAGCCAAAGGCACACCTCGCTTCCCGATCAAGAAGATCGATCGAGGTCGCAGCAGCCGCCGTGGAACTCGCTCGACTTAATCACCAGAGCGCGCCTTGCCACCGGATCACCCGAGGCTGAGGCTCCCGGCGATGACGAGCAGCACCAACGCACACGGAGGCGAAGATGATCAGCCGCCGGCTGCTGCGGCGACCGAGGCCCCGCACAAGGGACCAGAAGCGTCGCCGGACAGTTGTGACTTCCCTGCGTGCTTGAGCAAGGAGGCAGCCATGGCCGTATGGAAGGAGAACCCACGCAGCCACAGCTTCCACGCATGGCTATGGGAGAGCTGGATCAAGGTCGGCGGGACGTGCCCCGCGTGCCGCCGCGAGCTGCCGACGCCGTGTGATGATCCGGAGCAAGATCTCTACGCGGTACATCCTCTCCTGCGGTCCAATTACGAGAAGCTTCGAAACACCCTGCAGTATATGGACGGAACCAGATATATGTACCAGGACGACGGCCAGGTCGTCAAGTACACTTCATGGCACAAGTCGTGAATTAGTACGCTTCATGGTAGTGGTTCCCCTTTCTTTTTCTGGACTAGGTATCTGCCCGTGCGTTGCAACGGGAATAAACGCTCCCATGGCAATAAAACATGATTATTTTGGACAAAACCACTATCATAGCTGCGTGAACGGGTCGGCAGAAAAGTATTAGTTCTCGGCCATATTCATTTACTTCCATATATGTTCATTGTCCCTTCTTTAAAATATCATATATATCTAAATATAATATTTTTGTGAATAAATAGTCGTGATATTATTTTAGTAATCTAAAACATCTTATATTTGTTTTTTTAACGAAAAACATCTCATATTTGTTGACAGAGGGAGTAGTAAATTATCGTATCAAAATGTCCCTGCATAGATGGCTATAACAAAATCCAGGATAAATATAATCACAACAACCACTTTTGTGCATAAATAATTCAGCTTTTCTACGATTAGATTACGTGATGCAAATCTAAATCTATATCTTTAACTTCTCTATTGAAGGTAGAAATAGTACACACCATCTCATTGTATAGTTCCGAAACCTTTTTCAATAAATGAGCAAAACTAAATCGCAATCACATTAAGTTAAAAATTAAAATAGGAAATGCTTTGGTACACCTTGGTACACCCCTAAAAAGTTGCACAGATCTCAATCCAGAGCAGTGGTAGTACAAATTGAAGAACTAATCTATTGAGCCAAAAAGGATAATATGGTCATCTCCCATGCAAGACGATGGTTGCCGCGAGCACATTGATCAGCTGAAGAGAGTCGCAGACGCCGGCCATGCAGCCGACAGTGGCAGCGACGGACTTACCGTTGTGTGGGACCTCGAGGTTGTCCTGCTCCCGTCGCCGCACCATGTCCCCGGCCTCTTCTGCGTTGTTCGCTGTGGTTGTCGCCGTCGATGAGGGCAGCGCCTTCAAAGCTCGCAGCTTTCCTCCCTTCACTTGCGGAGGGAAAGGACACACATGCATCTCGTTTAACATTCCCCGCTTTTGTCTGCCAACTGTGCTGCCTCCGCCTCTGCTGGCTAAAACAATTTTGACCCGACAAACCGCGGCGTGCACGTATCAGGATGGTTTGTCCACCCCACCGGTGATAGATTAGCAGAGGGCGCCCAAAATCCATATATCCGCATGCTGATTCCTGATGAACACGCATGCACACGTACACAAGATTGATGATCAGGGTTCGGTCGATCGCCAGTTGGGTAGAATTGTGTTATTTTCTGCTGTCATTTTTAGCAACCTGTAGGTTAAGACAGAAATTTGTCGATACATCATGACAAAACAAAGTTGCACAATTATTTGCTATTATCTCACACATTGTAGGGAGATATGGCAAACCAGTTAACTGATACATCAGGTATTCATGGGTAAAATAATAATTGACAAAGCAACCTACCTTTAAAGGAATCATTAAGGGTGGAGCGGCTAAATCCATTAACACCTGGGCGTGAAAATAATTGCCTTCTCATCCGGCGAGATCTGGAAGATTGCACCAACATAACAGCATCAGGGAGCTGCTATGACATGCTTCAGGTCATATTATTCTTCCAGCATATACCTGTACGTGGTGTGGATGTTCTTGCACCAGTACCTCGTGGTGCTGGCCATGCTAGTTGTCAGCGCGACGTCGCCCGGCTCAATCTGGTCAGAGGCGTGTTCGTCGTGGGCGATGCACACCACCGCGTCAGTCCGATGCACCTTCTTCTACTGCAACGGCTCGGCCTTCGGGGCGTCACTGGTCAGGTCTCAGCGTGCTCGAGTCCGCCACAAGCTGTCGGGCTCCCCGTGCGGTGATTGATGCTCGCCTGGTGCCAATTCTATCAGTCAATGGAGGAAGATCGCGGCGAACGGGCGGAATGGCAGATGGGCACCGAGGATATTGGAAGGCGCGGCGGACGGAGGTTGGGGCGAGATCGCACAACACGGCAGACGAGATGCATTGATCATGATGGATGGCGAGGTCCCGCGCAACACAACCGCCAGGTAACAATAGAGCACACGAGCGATTGTGCACAGGGCCATCCCGAAGCTTTTCAGGTCAGGTGACATGGAGCGATTGTGCGTCGGGTTTTATACAATTGGAAGCCCAATGGAAAGCATGACTGATTGGATGATTATCTGCCAGTACTAACAGAGATTTTTGGAGGTATAGATGGAAGGGATCGAGAGATATTAACGGAGGTATCCCACGAGAGTCGTGCATGCGTGGGTTTTCCCGTGATCTACCTTTGATTTGGAGGAAACTATGCTGCGGGAGGAAGACCTTCCGGTTTTAAAATTGGTGGGGGTGAAAAATCGGAAGAGGAGGGGGAAGGGAGCGTACGTCGGGGGTGACGAAGAGGTCGGACGAAACGTAAGACGGGAGACGGAACACTCCGTTTCTTTTAGGTAGTAGAGATATGTACTCTGTGATGTAATTGAGCGGTTGCACTTGCACCATCATTATTGCGATATATTTCTCTCTTTTTCTCGATATAAAGCATTGCGATATATATTCTGTACCGGCTATATATATACAGCATATGTATAAGTGTACTCTTCGATATTATTATGGTTTTCACTCTCCAATAATAAATCTTCACTGTTAATATATTTCTCTTTTTTTATATAAAGCATTGTGATATATATTCTGTACCGACTATATATATAGCATATGTATCAAGTATACTCTTCGATATTGTCATGGTTTTCACTCTCCAATAATAAATCTTGGTTGCTAGCCATACATACAATTGATTTTGTATGCATCCCATGACGCTCTAGATTTACTTATGTGCACGCTTTTACGGGGGGTCGTATTCAGTGAATCCATATGTGTTGGTGATGCATCCATCAATCCCATGGTAGTCATTTGTTCATTCAAAACTGTGTTTTCGCAACGCGTTGGAGTGTACCCGGCAAAAACATGTCCGCCTTCAGCATAGCTCAGCCACACGATTTCATGGACTAGTCTATCTGCATGAGGATGCCGAGAAAACCTCCTCATGCGATCTGATTTGATGCCTCTGTATGCGATGGCGGCTACCACCGCTAGCAAAGAATCCATGGCGGCCAACATAGTTAAGGATGATGAAGCTGCTTGGATGATAATCGAGGGAACATGCTTACCCTCCTCCATTTTATAATTATTATCTGATTTTATTTAGGGTCTAACCGGCTAATGAATTACAATAGGATAACTAAGTTTATTATGAAAAGTGACTTGATGGGGAGTTAGTAAACCCAGCCTCCACATTGCTCCCATGAAGCAACCCGGGCAGAATCCAATCACTGCTCACCCTGGTCACCCCTTCTTCCCCTCGCCTTGCCACCGCAAGAGTGCGTCGCTGGACAAAGCCAGCGCGCCGCCAGTACCGTCATGCTTGTGGTGCGGGATCATGGCGCAAAGGCATGGTCTCGTAGAGCTGGCTTGGTGTTGTTGTGTGTGGCAAAATAGAGACCTGCACTTGAATGATGAGTGCATTTTGCATCATATTCTTCTTATATTTTTGCATTGTAGACGTAGGATTTCAGTAGTTTATACATCACTAGCAAAGGGGCACGTGCGTTGCAACACGAGAGAAAAATTCATAATCTTCAATGGCCATGACCATATTTTTCTGCATCATCGATAAACTAAATCTCATTTTCAGGAAATCATGAACAATTTTTGAAAATCACGAACATTTTTTTAAACTTGTGAAAATATTTGAAATCGTGCACACTTTTCAAATTTGTAAACATTTTTATAGATTTTCGAACATTTTCTAAAATCCTGAATTTTTTGAATTCCTGAACATTTTATACTATCTGCAAACATTTTTTTCTAAAATTGTGAAGATTTTTAACACATTTTTCTTGAATAGGCAAATATTTCTCGAAATGGCGAACATTTTTTTGGAAATTGGTGGAACAATGTTATAAATTCATGAACATTTTTTTTTATTTAACAATGTTTTGAAATGCATGATCATTTTTTGAATCAATGAACATTTTATGAGTCAATAAACTATTTTGTAAGTCACGAACAGTTTTTGAATTTTTAGGATATTTTTCAATTCATGAACATTTTGAATTGGCGAAATTTTTTTCAATTTGATTAATATTTTTTAAAACACCAACTTTTTTAGAAAAATCATGAACATTTTTTAATTTCCAAAACATTTATTTTCAAAATTTTGAATTTTTTTTAATATGCGAACATTTTTTAAAAATCATGAACATTTTATGAATCCACAAACGTTTGTGAATTACTAAAAAATAATTTCAAAACATTTACCGAAGCTCAACCAACGCCTGCCAAGACGTGTCCGGCGACTGCGCCCCCCGACGGTTAACTAACCTGAGCTTCGTGCGACGTCTTCCTGCGCTCGATCCCTTGCGTACGTTTGCCATATAATGTGTTCTGTCAATTTGCAAACTGTTGTTATTTGTCATTGATCGCTCGACTTCGTTTGGTTCCTCCATTCTATCACTTACGTACGGTTCCATGTAGGCGTTCTAGCGAATGTGCGAAGTATTGTACTTTATCACTTCTGGGGATTGCTATTAGACTGCAACTACCGTTAATATATGCCGAAAAAGGGTTCCCCCGCTTTGTATACAAAGCAACCAACCAAACCATACAGGAATAGGTGTTGGGGCGGAAGCAACACAGACACGCCCAAAAAAAACGACAGAGAAAGAGCAAAAGAAACAAATGCCGACAACGGCGGGTCAACAAAAACGGAGAAGCCTCGCGATCGCTGCGCCCACCGGAATCTACCCCTAGGCTCCAAGACTCCGAAGCGCCGGCACCTATCAACACCTCCAAGAAGGATCGCGACGATGACGACGCTGCTGCTAAGGGTTTCCCCCGGTACACGACGAGGCGAGAGGCAGGGTAGCCCCCGACGCCCTCCTGG
Organism: Triticum timopheevii; assembly: GCA_963921465.1. Classification (NCBI taxonomy): domain Eukaryota; kingdom Viridiplantae; phylum Streptophyta; class Magnoliopsida; order Poales; family Poaceae; genus Triticum; species Triticum timopheevii. Next base: position 113,530,669 of record OY997266.1, on the reverse strand, counting down.
AAGGTCAGGTGGCACCCTCAAGCGCCACCGCGCCGGTGTCGGCCACGCCGACAGGGGTTTCCCCCGATCCCAACCCGCACCTCGGGCGCTCCGGATCCATCCACCAAACCAACCACCACCCTGCACCAACGCGGTCATGAGGCCACCACGCCGTCTCACCATAGCACCACGAAATGAGGGCCGTGCGGCGAAGGATCAGAGCCGGGACTAGGGCATCAGCACCGTCAGCACGCGGGAGGGCCCCACCTCCACCGTCAGCGACGGTAGCCGTCCGGACGCAATAGGAGCACACCAGGCCCGTGGGCCCACAGGCCCGGCCGAGCCCTCGTGGGCCGTAAAGCTCCCGCCTTCGCGCTGTTGCCGGCACGCCATCGGCGCCGATGCCCCATATCCGAGCCGCTCCTCCTCCTCACCACGCCGCAGACAACGAGGCCACGCCGAGGGCCGGCCCGCTAGGACCCAGATGGGGCCCACCGGGCCCAGATCTGGGCCGGGGGCGCGACGTCAGTCACCCAGCACCACCACGCCGCCCCACCGCCAAGGAGCAGCGCCGTCACCACGTCTGCCGCCGGCCACCCCGCCGGGTCACCGGACCACCGCCAAGCCGAGCGACACCGCTGCCGCCCCCTGCCCCAGGCCAGGAGGACGCGCGCGCGGGGGAGGGAGATCCTGCCGCCGCCGGCACCCCCCGGGCCGGAGCCGGGGGCGCCCGCCGACGCCGGCAGGGGAGAGGAAGAACGGAGCGAGGCCGAGAGCAGCGGCACGGGGGCCGCCCCGGCCGCCTCCCGGGGAGGCGGCGCGAGGGCGGAAGGAGGGGAGGGGGAGGAAGGGCGGGGGGAGGGAGGGCCAGATCCCTGCAAGGGCGGCCGGATCCCGCCGGTGACGGGCAGGGGGAGGCGGCAGCGGCTAGGGTTGCGGGGACGGGAGCGGGGAGCGGGGAGCGCTCAAGCTCGATTCCCTGAAAAAGGATCTACCGTTAATATATACTTAGATGCCACTTCATTCTGCCTGACTGATCTGTGTTGGACGGTGCATATATAAGTTTGTCACAGATGGTGATTACGGAAAGTAGAGAAGATCAAGAGTGATCAAGAACATGCTTGAGCTTTGATCACATTTTCGTATTTGAACTGGAGCTTGATTACACTTTGAGTAGGGAGATCCCGAGAAACAAGGCAACCACGATAAATGACAGTGTATGCGTGGTATACTTTACATGTAGAATTGTTATTTTTGACGAAGGGCAATATGTTTGAGATGATTTAGGTGATTTAGGATTTTTGAGATGGTTTAGGATTTATTTCAGATGATTTTGATGTTATTTGGTTCAAATATGTTTGAAATTGTGGAGCGGTTATTGTGCGGCTGTCCTACTTTACGTCATTTATTGAAGTACTAGTGCCCTAATTTACATCATCTGTCAGAGTTGGGGTTTTTTGCGATGTAAAAAACACTTTTGATGATGTAAGTTTTACTCATAGTACAATTTGATGATGTATTTTACATCATTAATCCGAGATGCTCTAAATATCAACAGCATATTTGTTACACCCTGCTTTCGTAAAAAAAAAGATCAAGAAAAAATCGAGACATCGAGAATCACGCAACCACAAAAAACAAGGAAACAAAATTATAATAAACAAAGCGCACGCACGACTCCTAAAAGTCATGCTATAAAGCTATCGACGATAGACAACAATGAAGAACATATAACAATATCCTACGCAACACATAGACTACGATTACAGGTTCTTCAAGAGAGAAGGTTTTACAAAGGGAACAACCCACCGGCGCCGTCATTGCCAAATCTGACAATTGAAGGAAGATCAAGGATTTTCACCATGAGAAAGCAAAGCCTTCTAAGCTAGAGGCAGCCGACGGTTGATCTGAAAACTTGGAGCCACTAGACCTCCAAAAGGGGGATATGGCCGCCGAGAACAGCCCCGTGTAGAAGCCTCACTCCCTAAAAAAAGATGGTCTCATAGCTGCAGGCGCAGTAAGGAGTGCCACTCCCCAAATGGGACAACTGAAAAGACGCCGGAACCAGAGGTACCCCGGGTTACCATAACTAGATCGCCAAAGTGGTGTACCCTGGACACCTCACTGCTGCCGCCGTAGTGCCTCGCTTCATCATGCTTCTCGTCGTCACCACCATCATATCACGTCGACGCTACAACCCTTGGAGATCCACAAAGCCGCCCATGGCCTTGCCGTTGCCGCAGGCCACACGGGCTTTGCCTTGCCTAGCGGCCTCACTTGGTAGCAGAGTGGGGAGCAAGATCGGGAGAGAGTAGAGAAAATTAGAGATGGGTCGCCAAAAGAATATGCAAGGCTGTTACACGATCATTTTTTCCCTCCAAAGAGACTCATGTGGTCGTAGAACAAAAGTCCATCTATATATGGATAACATAATTTTAACGGGGATTGTTGGCGGCTTCACTTCGAGAGCGGCGTTTTGGCTCCTAGGTGCATATGCACCCATTGTCGAAATACACATTTCAAAAAGTTGAAAAATTTGGAACAAAAATCCCACGTGTATATCCGGATATTTTATGTGCGTTCACAAGGTTTCGGTGAAAAATGACGTTTTTTGTGGCTTGTGTAAAAAAGATAAAGAAATGCCTCGTGAATAGTTAGAATGAAGCATAAAAAATTGTCTTTTTTACACAAGCCGCAAAAAACGTCGTTTTTCACTGAAACCTTGTGCATGCACATAAAATGTCTGGATACATGCGGAATTTTTGTTCCGAATTTTTTAACTTTTCAAAATGTGTATTTTGACAATGGGTGCATATGCACCTAGGAGCCACAGGCAATTACAGGCTTCACTTTGTACTTTTATCATGAGTTAATTACATCCATGATACATAAACTTGATTTTTTTGGCGGGGATACATAGACTTGCTAAGAAGTAACAAAATCATTCACAAAACTCCACAAAACTGATACACTAACTCTGGTTTAGATAGGCTTTTAAAAAATATCTGACAACAAATCCAGACAAAACAGTCTGAATCTACACATGAGACGACACAAAAAATACCCTTACGCTAATGAAATTTATCACATGAGGGTCCTAGCCTAAAATCCCCAATTCTACTTCTGTGTTGATAGTAGTGGAGGGCAGCTGTGCGGCTGAGCGCACACGCCCTTGTCAGCCCGTTGGTCGCCTGTCGCCATTGTAGGCGTCGTCGGCAAGGAATCATGCTGGGCAACACTGTGAGCATGGCAAACTTGTCGACCATGGTGTTGGTGTTGTACGTGCATGCCTTCGTATACTGCCTACGAAGTATGTTGGAATTAACCACGTTGTCGTGTCCGGAACGGATACGTTCAGTCATCCGAGTAGGTTTGGGTTAGCTAGCTTTGTACTAGTATAAATATAGCTGTACCCTATGCCTGTAATCAGATCAATCAAAGCAATAAAAAGCACAGGACCGACACGGCCCTGTTTGCCATCAACTCGCCGTGTACAAGCGTAGAATCGATCCAGCTGCTTAAGGCGTTAGCTTCAAGCATACGCGTGCGTCTCGCCGAATTGTCTCTTGTGTGCCTGGTTAGCTACGGCTGCTGCCTACGTACGCGTCTCCGCGGAAAGTACTCGTCGGAGTCAGTACGTTCGGGACCGAGGCCAACAATTGGTATCTAGAGCAAGGTTGATCTTCTAGTAACGGAAGGTCATGACGGGCAAGGAGATCGTGGAATCGTCCGGAGCGGCTAAAGTACTTGCCGTACCTGGTACGTCATACCCACGGTTTGATCGCGAGAACTTCGGGGTCTGGAAGGCCCTCATGGAGTGTGGTCTCCGCGCCAACGAGCTATGGGACGTGGTCGATCCAGGAGGCGACGCGTTCAAGAAGGAGGGAGCCGAGCACCGGAAGGATCGGCAGGCAGCGTCAGCGATTTACTCGGTGATGCCGATGGATGTCCTCCAACACCTGATCGCCAAAGAAACGGCGAAGGAGGCGTGGGATACCTTGAATCTCATGTTCGAGGGACACACCCGCGTCAAGCAAGCCAATCTCCAAACTCTCCCAAGGAACTATGAGACTTTGGTCATGGGTGACAATGAGTCCGTGGATGCGTTCGCTTCACGGGTGGCTACTCTCGTCAATCGGATCCGCGCGCTTGGTGAAAACCTTACGGAGACCTCGGTTGTCCGGCGGTTCTTGCGCGCAGCCCCTCCCCGGTACCTGCAAATTGTCACGGCGATCGAGCAGTGCGTCGATATAGGGACTCTCTCCATCGACGATCTCGTCGGACGCTACAAGGCTCACGACGAGCGTATGCGGTACAATCTCGGGGATGGGAGGAATGATGAGAATGTCATGCTCACACGGGCTCAGTGGCTGGCGCTGGACTCACGGAGAGGAGGCGAGGGCTCTAGCAGTAACACTCGCCAAGATCGTGCGCCAAAAGAACAAAGTAAGAAGAACGCCGGCGACGGCGCTCCGAAGAAGAAGAAGTTCGACAAGCGCAAGATCAAGTGTCACAACTGTGGCATCATGGGGCACTTCAAGTCGGAGTGCAAGAAACCACCGAAGGAGAAAGCTCTCATGGCCAAAGGAGGCGATGATGGAGACATGATGCTCATGGTCGAAGTATGCGAGCTAATGGATGAGGATAGTCCAGCTCCAAAGGTGCCGGCTACAGAGGTTGTCACGCTCATAGAGGAGGCAGTTTATCTTCACGATAAGAAGAGGATGAACACGTCGAGGCACGTGTGGTACCTCGACACGGGCGCTAGCAACCACATGACCGGCGACAAGGACCAGTTTTCTGAGCTCAGTGCTTCGGTGGGAGGCACGGTTCGATTCGGCGATGGACAGACCGTTGACATCGCAGGGCGAGGTACTGTCCTGTTTGAGTTGAAGAATGGCGGTCACAAGGTACTCACAGATGTGTACTATATTCCCAAGCTAAAGAGTAGCATCATAAGTCTTGGCCAGCTCGAGGAGCGTGGTTGCAAGATTGTGCTCGAAGATGGCTTTCTATGGGGGTATGATCGTCAGAGGATGTTGATTATGAAGGTGCAGAGGTCACCGAACAGGCTCTACATCCTCAACTTGGATCGTGTGGATCCGGTATGTCTCCTGTCGAGCATGGACGACTCGGCATGGAAGTGGCACGCGCGCTACGGTCATCTGAATTTCCAGGCTCTTCGGCAACTTGGACAAAAGGAGATGGTACGTGGTCTACCGTGCATCAATCATGTCGACCAAGTGTGCGACGGTTGTCTCATTGGGAAACAAAGGAGAGCCCCGTTCCCAAGAGAGGGAAACTTTAGAGCGAGTAAAGCTCTTGAGTTGGTCCACGGAGACTTGTGCGGACCGATTACACCGGCCACCCCTGCCGGAAACAGATACTTCTTGCTCGTGGTCGACGACTTTAGCAGATTCATGTGGATTGTGTTGTTGAAGACGAAGGACCAAGCTTTGCAAGCCTTCAGGATTATAAAGATGGCGGCTGAAGTAGAATCTGAAGCCAAGCTGAAGGCCCTCCGTACCGATCGGGGGGGTGAGTTCAAGTCTCGTGCATTCACGGAATTTTGCGAAGCTCAAGGGATCAAGAGGTATCTTACGGCGCCATATTCACCGCAGCAAAACGGTGTTGTGGAACGGAGGAATCAAACCGTGGTGGCGATGGCACGAAGCATGTTGAAAAGTAAAGGCATGCCGGGCAAGTTTTGGGGTGAGGCGGTCAATACGGCCGTTTACTTGCTGAACCGGGCTCCAACCAAGAGTGTGGTTGGGATGACGCCGTACGAAGCATGGTACGGACACAAGCCCACGGTTGATCATCTTCGCACTTTCGGGTGCGTAGCACATGTGAAGACAGTGACCGGGCATACTAGCAAATTGGCGGATCGGAGTACTCCAATGGTGTTGGTTGGCTATGAAAAAGGCACGAAGGCGTACCGTGCGTGCAACCCCTCAACCAATAAGGTGGTTGTGACGCGCGACGTGGTCTTTGAAGAAGCAAGGTCATGGAATTGGAACTCCACCGAGCCGGTATACCCGTCTTCCGATGATATTTTCAACGTTGTTTACGATGATTACGAGCATGCAGACATTGGTGATCAACCGGAGACGTCGGCCGCGACAAACGGCGCGGACGGCGCGACAGAAAATGGAGACGCGCCAGCTACTCCCGCTACGTCACACGCGCGCACGCGAGAAGGACCGGCTGCTGCGCCCGAAGACACGCCAGGTAGCGCGAGCGACGCTCAACCTGGTGGCTCACATCTGCGTGGAGGCGCTGGACGAAGCCCAGCAGGAGGCTGTCCACCTCAAGGCCCAGGTGGCTCATCAACCAGCCTGGGAAGCCCACGTGGTGTGGAAGCTAGCTCAAAAAGCCACACACGTGAGCACCAAGTTGGTTCTCCTGTACGTGCAGAAGGAACACCAGTTTCAACTGGTTCATCTGATGGACGTACAGCCAATCCAGGAGTGCTTCAACCGCCAGAAATCGGAAGTGAGGCAGCTTCAGATGATAGTTCTTCGTCTTCGACTGAACAGGAGACGAGGGAACGTCCGCCGACACCAGTACGTCTTCGATCGGTGGTGGATTTATATCCAAAGGAAGCGCTTCCAAAAGTAAATCCGGTGAAAATAAAAAGAAGAGGACGACAGTGTCTGCTTAGCGTCGAGGAACCGACGAAATTTGAAGACGCAAATACGGAGGAGTGTTGGCGTCGTGCTATGGATGAGGAGTTGGGATCGATCCAAGACAACAAAACATGGGAGCTCGTGGATCCACCCAACGACCATAAAATCATAGGGCTCAAGTGGGTGTACAAGGTTAAGAAAGATGCCGAAGGAAACTTGGTGAAGCATAAGGCAAGGCTCGTAGCCAAAGGATACGTGCAAGAGCAAGGTGTAGACTTCGAGGAAGTGCTCGCTCCTGTCACAAGGATGGAATCGGTGAGGCTAGTTATAGCTCTCGCGGCTCAAGAATCTTGAAGGCTACATCACATGGATGTAAAATCCGCTTTTTTGAATGGGGAGTTAAAAGAAGAAGTATATGTGAAGCAACCACCGGGTTACATAAAAAAGGGAGAGGAGCACAAAGTGTTGAAACTACACAAGGCATTGTACGGGCTATGCCAAGCTCCTCGGGCGTGGAACATCAAGCTTGATCGTACACTAGTTTCTCTTGGTTTTGAGAAAAGTCCACTGGAGCATGCTATGTACAAGCGAGGTAAAGGCAAGGATTGTCTCCTAGTGGGCATCTATGTTGACGATCTCTTGATAACTGGAGCAGATGAGGAGGAGATTGCTAGATTCAAGCTACAAATGAAGGAGCTTTTCAAGATGAGTGATCTAGGGCTCTTGACTTACTATCTCGGGATCGAGGTACATCAAAAGCCAGAGGGAATCACACTATGCCAGGAGGCATACGCAAAGAAGATTCTTGAAAGCTGTAGCATGGAGGACTGCAATCCAAGTCATGTTCCAATGGAGCCTCGACTTAAACTTAGCAAGAGGAGCCAAGCACCTGCGGTTGATGCAACGGACTATAGAAGTGTGGTCGGAAGCCTAAGGTATCTTGTGAATACACGACCAGACTTGGCCTATTCCGTTGGCGTAGTGAGTCGCTTCATGGAAGCACCCACGACAGAACATTGGGCAGCTGTGAAACAAATACTCAGGTACATCAAAGGGACAACTAACTTCGGTTGTGTCTATTTGAGAGAGAAGCGGAAGGAGATGGTGGAGCTACTTGGCTACAGTGATAGCGACTTGGCAGGAGATATTGACGACCGTAAAAGTACCTCGGGCGTGGCATATTTCTTGGGAAGAAACATAGTGAGTTGGCTATCACAAAAGCAGAAGGTGGTCGCATTATCATCCTGTGAAGCGGAGTATATTGCAGCTGCAACCGCGGCAGGTCAAGGTGTGTGGCTAGAAAGGCTACTCGGTGACCTCACTGACAAGGAACCGGAAGGAGTGGTGCTCTATGTTGACAACAAGTCCACGATTGCTCTATGTAAGAATCCAGTGCATCATGATAGAAGTAAGCACATTGATATAAGGTATCATTACATACGGGATTGCGTGGAAGAAGGAAAGATTGAAGTCAACTACATTTGCACCGACGACCAGCTTGCAGATATCCTGACCAAGTCTTTGGGACGACAGAAGTTCACGGAGATGCGGGGAAGGATCGGCGTCCAAGCTGTGAAGTGAGGACATCGTGTTTAGGGGGGTGACTGTTGGAATTAACCACGTTGTCGTGTCCGGAACGGATACGTTCAGTCATCCGAGTAGGTTTGGGTTAGCTAGCTTTGTACTAGTATAAATATAGCTGTACCCTATGCCTGTAATCAGATCAATCAAAGCAATAAAAAGCACAGGACCGACACGGCCCTGTTTGCCATCAACTCGCCGTGTACAAGCGTAGAATCGATCCAGCTGCTTAAGGCGTTAGCTTCAAGCATACGCGTGCGTCTCGCCGAATTGTCTCTTGTGTGCCTGGTTAGCTACGGCTGCTGCCTACGTACGCGTCTCCGCGGAAAGTACTCGTCGGAGTCAGTACGTTCGGGACCGAGGCCAATAAAGTAGTCCCTGGCGTGCACGAACACCTCGCCGATGCCAACCAATGCCTTGCCGCCCGTGTATGACACGGTGCGCGGCGTCCCGTCCTTGCCGACATCTGTGAGGTAGCCAGAGGAGCTCCACGCGTGGAGGGCGCAGCAGCAGAGACGGAGGAGACTAGCGACGATTGTGGTGTCCAAGCAGACCCTCTACTTGCGCCCCTCCACCATGTCGCCCAGGTAGCAACCGGAAGGCGTGCGCGTACCGGCCGCATGCCATGCACAGGTTCGAATGTGGGATGCCCGAGGCCTTCCACGGCTTGCATGAATACGGCCGATGCCCTGCTGCTGTGCGTGGGTTTCTTGGCCCTCTGCTGCGATCAACACAGTTGTATATTTGGGGATTTTAAGGCGAATACATCTATTGTACAAATCCATATATCTAAATAGTTCATCCCATTATCTATATTTTTTAGGGTTATATCTATTTATCTTAACACATGGACACATGCCATCTCATCAAAGGCCCACCAACATGCATGAGAAAAATAATCATGTCACGTCACCAAAGGTCCGCTCATATTATGGCACTTATATTCAAAATATTTTCTGACTACACAACAATAATAACGGAGAAATTCCGGACAGATGGAGTATATTACAATCAATTCACGCAGCAACTCGCGTGGTATTCTCTAGTTTCATTAGCATCAGATATATTTCTTTATAAAGAAACAATGACACATGTTGGCCTGTGGGTAAATACAGACTCTTATGCATGAATTCGTTATCCAAACCAGAGTTAGTGTATCACTTTCAGTACTCCCTCCGTTTCATAATGTAAGACGTTTTTTGACATTAATGTAGTGTCAAAAAACGTCTTACATTAGGGACGGAGGGAGTAGTTTTTAAGATTACTAGATCGTGAATGGCGCGCGTTGCCGCGCCCGTGTATTAGGAATTTTGGATGAAATGGGTTTGCAATGAATTGACATTGTTTAATAGGTAACAAAGAAATTATTTTGTTTACAGTGAAGATGACATGAAAGAAGACGAAGAAATCTGATGTATCCTTAATGAGCAAGGAAAATTAGATGGTTAAATACATTTTCAAATACATCACTCAAGGAATAAGAAAAGACCAGGTTTTGGTGAAATTGAAATGAAGTTTTTCTTTTGGGAGTGAACTATATATTTGATAAAAGTTGATGCAATTTATATATTTTGAAGTTTATGGCCTGTAAGTGCCCTTTGTAATGGATAACCAGAATTACATGATGCTTAAATAATGTATCACAGTTACATGATGAATGTAGATATTCAGAAGTCTTAGATTATTTTAATCAGATTTGAGGAATAGTCGTGAAATTACAGATACGCCAGAATTGGCAAACTCAAACACATGATGGCGTAACTGGGTGATAATTGTCGTACGCAGACGATATAATTATTAAGGAATACTAAAACATTCAAAAAGTATGTAGGCACACGAATCATCTTCATCTTGACGACTCTCCAGAATGGCTTGAAGCTTTTATTGGATGGAAGCATAGCAGGCCATGTCTTTACCTTCCCTGCAGGAGTAGTAGTTAGTTTGGTGCTTACATATTTTTTAGGAGTCAGAAGACCAGCCACGAGTTGCGTTGATGCCAAGCTTGCTACTACATTGGCCATCTTTTCTTTTGGAGACTTTGCTGGAAAAGGTCATCATATTTTACTAAAATGTTGCTGCAGTTATTCATCTCCAATGTTGTTATCTTTATAGGTAGAAAGTCAACATAGGCTTCGTTGTATTCTTTAGAGAAGCTATATATTTGGTATTGACATTAGTATTTTCTCTGAATCTGTTTTCAAAAGTTGTGGGCTTGTGGCTGCATGAAGTTTTCTTCGTAGAGCCACAACTTCTATGTAATTTGCATCATCAACCTGAACCCTGCATTTGATCTTGAGATATGTGATGGCAGTCTAGCATGCATTTTCCAATGCATAATATATGGTTATTCGCAATGTTCCTGTAGAACTTCTGCTTGTTTGTAAAAGCATTTCCTTCACTTGGTGGTACTTCTTCTCAATGCAACCAAGTATCTCAAGCGTCAATTCATGCATACATCCACTGGAGTATATAGATTATCCAAGTGTGTGTGTTATCTCTAATAGAAGGAAATGTCTAGAAACATATGCTTTTGCTGACACCTAATTATTGAATTGGAAGTTTTTACCATTATTCATTACCAGATATTTAAATTTGATAATTGAGTATAGTAAGGAGTACTTACACCAGGTACGTGTATAAGTTGGGTTGGAGGATCTTCATCTTGTTCACTGGGAGTTGGTTCCTTTCTCTTTCCTTGTAAAGATTCTGCAGGCATTCTCAAAGGAATTGGAAGTGGAACCATCCGTTTGTGCTCTGTAGTTAGTTCTGTATTGTCAGATTGATTTTCCTGCCTGAGAAAATGAGAACAAATTATTTAGTTGTAAAATACGCAGTTCAAAAAGGATGATAGTGTCGGTTATGTAGCTGCTAGCACCTCATTGTCGTTATTTAGTTCGTCATGAGATCCAAGTCCACCTTTGCAAACAGTCGTTGGAAGGGGATCGTTGGTAGGGTATTCCATCTGCAGGAAAGATGAATATTATTCTGTGCGAAATAAAAGAAAGAATGCAAGAGACAAGAATGGGGTTACAAAGGGAAGGTACCTTGGCGTACAAATTGGTGATTCTGTGATTCTCTGTTTCAGATGTTCCGTAACTACTTATAGTGGAATGGTATGTGAACACGCAAGTTAATGATTATTATACGCTTATTAAGGGGTGGCCAATAATAAAATGTTTATGGCCTTTCAGTTATCTTTCTTCATTACATATTTGTAACTGATGAGTAAAAACTCAAAGTCTTTATGTAATGACCACTTGTTTTCTGGAACCTAAAGGAAGCAGGAAGGTGTGCGTGTATAGGAGTGAAAATTTCAAATGCAGGACATGAGAGAAAGTTGCAGTATGATAGTGCTTACTTTCTCAAGGAAGCAAGAGCGTTGTCATTCCCATCTCGTTGCTGACCGCTTCATCTTCACAACAGTACTGCTCTTGGCTACATGGAGGAGTTTGAGGTCAGATCCTCTCATCTATATCCGGCCCATCTCCAGAAATTAATTATAGCTGAATTGAGTCGAATAATATTAGCACATCCTGTTACACATATAGATGAAGCATATCATGTACAGACTAATCAGATCATACTAAGAGATGAAGGTTAGTTTACATTGTTATATGGTGTGCAAATATTTTTGAATTCAAATGGGTAACATTGCAGCTTTTTACATATGTAAGTACTGAACATGATTTAACATATTTGAAAGATATCTTAATGGTATAAATTAAACTACTACGTATCAAGCACCAACCGAGCTTCTTATACAAAAATCAACTTTCAATTAACTGAAGCGCCAACTAATAATAAGCATGATGTCTATGTGTGAAGTAGCTTGCCAGATAATTTGAAGAAATCATTCCCATTAAACAGTTTATACAAGATGTGTATAGTTCACAAACTATAATACAAGAAACATTTCTGTGTCTAACATGTCTAAGTAGCAAAGAGAATTTGACAGCTGTCAAAGATCTCGAATTGGAAGTAATAAAATTACTATGTGGCAACCAGCAAGTGAGTTGTTTATACACCATTCATCTTCAAATTTTCTGAACCATAACCTAATAATAAGCATTCTATCTATGTGTAAAGCACTTGAGACTTGACCAGTAAAATCAAAAATAAAACATGGTAAGGTGTGGGGTAATTACCTGTCCAAAAGCCATTTGAAATTATGAATTGTTGAGGAAACAAAATCCACAGCACGGAGCTCCAGAATCTGACCAAATCAATAGACCAAACGTGGCATGAACATCACCTGCACATAAATTTTTTGGTATGAGAGGATATGAGGACTTTTTCTGTGATAGGACATGTGGACACCATAATTGTTTGATGGAATTTACAGGAAACATACCAGACCATTGCTGAAACAGATGTTCTTTCCGGAGTGTACAGGGTGTGCAAAGACTGTCATGGGGGAAGCATTATATAGTATCACTGGGCATAGGAAAGGATTGCGCCATGAATAGGCCATGATTGCGAGCTTGAAGAGACGGAAAAGCAGTTTCCAGCAGCTGAGGCGTCTTCCATTAAAGCCCTGCCCCAACCATTCTTGAGCCGCATCATGCGCCTCCGCTGATCCCCTCGCGCGTCAGACTGCATCGGCTCGACCCGGTCGATCCCAGCGCACGAATGGACTCGATCGCATCCCTCACCTCAGGTGGACCAATGCAAACCGGCCTGGATGGAACCGGCCGCAGCGGTCGCTCCTCTCTGCGATCGAATCCGGACTGGATGGACTCGTCTCCGTGGCTCGAATCCGTACTGGATGGATCGGCTCCTCTCTGCCTGCGCCTTAATCCGGACTCCGGAGTGGATGGATTCGATGCAGCCTCGATTGGGATTGCATTCGTTTTTCTAGGGGAAAGGAAACAGAATCGGGAGGGGATGGATTTCACACGGTCGCTCCTACGCCTCGCGAGCCCAACAGTGTACCTCCTTTAGCGCTCGAATGGGCTGGCGGCTCACGGACGGCCTAACACACCAGAGGCTTTCGTTTCGGCATCTGGAGCAGCAGCCCACAGGACAGCTGGGCCAGATTACACACAACTGTGAGACATGTCGCTTTTTATACCAGATCTGACGGCCAGGAACACCCGAATAGCCAAAACGGACGGCCAAGAACACAGATCGCTGTGAGGGCAAAGATTAGGTGCGGTTATACTGTCCTTAATGTATGATTTTATTACGTTCAAGCAAGTTTATGTCTCGTAGGTGTAATTAATATCATCCGGTCCCATCTTCATCAAGTAAGTTCTCATGGCCGACGCAGGTGAATGGGCTCCTAGCCCAGTGACCAGCGAGCTAGCCGACGCAGGTTCGAGCCTCAGCTCGGACGCTGCTGTCTGACATTTCTTCGGGAGCTCTTAGTCAACGCTGCAGGCGCCCGTTAACGAGCTGGCGCCTACAGCGTCGCTGGCATGGGCCGGCCCAACGCGCGCTTGCACTGGTTCGCTGTTGAAGTGAAAAATAACTAAAAACTGAGGATCGCTAGGATTCGAACTCAGGATCGCGTTGTCGCGAGTGCACCTCACTAACCACTTGTCCGAACAAACTTTGTTGTCTACTACAAGAAAACAGTCCTAGTTAACCGTTTCGCGCAATTAAACATCAATATATATTCAATACAAATTATCTCAAAAAATAAAACCTAAATTCGAAAAAAGCTCATCAAATTTAAGAAAAGTTCAAAAAAATGAAAAAGGTTCATTGATTTTCAAAAAAAATTCATTCAATTCGAAAATAGTTCATCGAATTCAAAAAAAAAGTTCATCAGATTCGAAAAAAGTTCATCATATTCGAAAAAAGTTCATCGAAATCGAAAAAAAGTTCATCGGTTTTGAAAAAAGCTCATCAAATTCAAAAAAAGTTCATCAAATTTGAAAAAAAGTTCATCAGATTTTGAAAAATAAATCATTCAATTTGGCCAAAAGAATAGAAAACTGAACAAAATAGTTCTAAATAAAAAGAAAATGGAAAAGGAGAAAAGGGGGAAGGACATAGAAGAAAAACGTGCAGAAGGGCGATTGCACGCAATATATGGCTGCAGTCTAGTGGTTAGTGTAGCCACCCCTCGAGCAGGAGGTAGCTAGTTCGATCCATCCTAGCGCACCTCTTTTTTTGTTTTAGAAAATAGGTAAGAGATAGCAAGATGGGCCGAGCCCAATTCAACGCGCCTGCAGGCGCCGGTTGGCGAACTGGCGATATGCCCATTTCTTCTCTTAATAAAATATCAGTATGGGCTTCTCCCCCTACTGGTCTAATTATTTTTTCTTCATCAAGTAAGTTCTATCATCCGAAAAAGAATATCTGTTGAGCACCATGCGGGGTGTAATCCGGGGTTTGGGAGAATGAACACGGTCAACCCTACGGAATTCGGCTGGTTCCGAGTCCGACTCTAGGACACGACGGTTTTAGTTAAGCGACTCTGTGTCCTACCCCTACTCATAGCCCGAGACATAACAGGAAACGTCTGTCGATCCCCAAGCCTCGGTGTATATATACACTACGGTCCGCCGCGCGAAGCCAAAGACACACCTGCTCGCCGATCAAGAAGATCGATCGAGGTCGCAGCAGCCCACCGGGAAACTCGATCACCAGCGGAACCGCATCACCCGAGGCTCCCGGCGATACGAGCAGCACCAACGCACACGGAGGTGGAGAAGATCACGCGCCGGCTGCTGCGTCGACCGAGGCCCCGCAGAAGGCACCGGAAGCGTCGCCGGACAGTTGTGACTTCCCTGCGTGCTTGAGCAGGGAAGCAGCCATGGCCGTATGGAAGGAGAACCCCCGCAGCCACAGCTTCCACGCATGGTTATGGGAGAGCTGGATCAAGGTCGGCGGGACATGCCCCGCGTGCCGCCGCGAGCTGCCGACGCCGTGTGATGATCCGGAGCAAGATCTCTACGCGGTACATCCTCTGATGCGGTCCAAATACGAGAAGCTTCGCTACACCTTGCAGTATAGGGATGGAAGCAAGGATATGTACCAGGAGGATGGCCAGGTCGTCAAGTACACTTCATGGTACAGGCCGTGAAGTACGCTTCATGGTGTTGGTTCCCCTTTCGTGATTATGTACTCTGTGATGTAATTCAGTAACTTGCACCATCATTGCGATATATTTCTTTTTTCTTTGGATAAAGCATTGTGATATATTTGTCTTCGATATTGTCACGCAAAACATGGTCTTCGACACACAATTTATTTTGTATGCCTGTCCATCATGCTCTAGGTTTATTTATGTGCACGCTTTTGCAAGGTGTAGTATCCAGCGAATCCGTACATGTCGGTGCATCTGTCAATTCCATCGTAGTCATTTGGTCGATCAAAATTGTGTTTCCGCAACGCGTTGGGGTGTATCTTGCAAAAACACTTCATGGTGCTGGTTCCCCTTCCGTGATATATGTACTTTGTGATCTAAACGCTCTTATATTAATTTACAGAGAGAGTATTTCTTTTTTCTTTGTGATAAAGTATACTCTTCGATATTGTTACCCGCAAAAAGAAAAAAGAAGATATTGTCACACAAAACATGGTTTTCACTCTAATAATAACTCTTCGACACACAATTTGCTTTGTATGCCTGTCCATCACGCTCTAGGTTTATTTATGTGCAGCAAGGCGTAGTATCCAGCGAATCCGTATATGCCGGTGGATCCAGTGGTGTAGCCAGCCCAATAAGCCAAGGTGGTCCATCAATAAAAATATTTACATAAGTTTATTTATTATTTTTAAAGAAATATATTTTTACTACACTATATACAAGCTATGGGGAAATTCTGAACCACCCTGGCTACCCCCTAGCTACGCCATCCGTCAATCCCGTCATAGTCATTTGGTTGATCAAAATTGTGTACCAGGAGGATGGCCAGGTCGCTAAGTACACTTCATGGTACAGGTCGTGAAGTAGGCTTCATGGTGGTGGTTCCCCTTTCTTTTTCTGGATATGTACTCTGCGATGTAATTCAGCGGCTGCACTTTCTTTCGATAAAGCATTGCGACATGTATATAGCATTGTATCAAGTATATACTCTTCGATGTGATGTCACGCAAACACATGGTTTTTCACTCTCCAATAATAAATCTTTGTCGTTAGCCATACACACAATTTATTTTGTATGCCTGTCCATGACGCTCTAGGTTTACTTATGCGCACACTTTTTTTTTTGAGGGTTACTCTGCCGCTTTATTTAACTAATCAAACATAGTCTGGGATCTCCGCAGAGACCACCGAAAGTACAAAATCCGGAGGAACCATAAGCCAAACCTTACAAAGTTCATCACCTACTCCTACCCTTGCTATCTTATGCGCGGCAGAGTTCGCAGATCGACCAACCCAGGAGACTTTTACTTCATCGAAGAACCGGAACATGTTCTTGATCTCTTGTGCTCTTGGCCCTGTGACAGCCAAGCTCTTCTCTGTTGCCTGAAGCAGCGCTGCCACTGTCTTGTTATCTGTCTCCAGATGCAGTTTCCGGACATTAATCTCGGCCGCTAATTCAACGGCCCTTCTACAAGCAAGCATCTCCACACTTTCTGGATCCGTATCATGTCGATAGAAGTGACATGCTGCTGCTCTGAAATCACCGGCATGGCCACGTAGAATAACTCCCACACCTCCCTTGTCACCATGCTTGGACACCGCACCATCCGCGTTTGCTTTGATCCAGCCTTCATCCGGTGGCGCCCACTTCATGACTTCTTTCATCACCGTCGTGGGTGCCTCCTTCCTATGAATGGCAAGCCATTCCTCCATATACGCACATAAAGAGGTCATGATTTCATGTGGAGGGGCAATTCTCTTTCCATCTCTGGCCTCATTCCTAGCCAGCCACAGCCCATAGCAGGACTGTACCATCGTTGCTCTCTCCTCGTCCGTTGCCTCCGCAAACCACCCGAGCAGCCATGTTGGCAGCTCGCTCGAGGAGTCGATGTGACCTGGTGGGGATGCCACCATAACTCCTTTCTCCGAGCGCAGCATCCTCCAGAACAACTCTGAGTGTGGGCATGTCCAGAATCGGTGGAGGAGAGTCTCCTCCCTTCCACAGGCCACACAAAACACTCCCGGCTTAATATGCCGCCGGTGTAGCTCCTTCCCAATAGCTAAGCCATTCCTCATAAGCCTCCACATATGAATTTTAGCTTTATTCGGTGCGTTGGAGTCCCACAGAGCAAGCCAGCCTTTGTGTCTGTTAACTGAGGAGGAAGGACCCGGCCGTCCGGCCTTCACTCCATTCAATGACATCCGCAAATGATAGGCCGACCTTACTGTGAACTGCCCATTCTTCGTAAAATTCCAAGCTAAGTAATCCTCCATGTTTGGCCCGCCAACAGCTATTTGCTTAATATCCTTCGCATCATCAGGCGTAAACATGTCATCCACCAGCTCCGAATTCCACCTCCTTCCGTCCTGCGTGAGCAGGTTCTGGACTTTGATAACTCCCGGAACAAAAACTTGGCCGAGCGGCTTCATACTTCCCTGTCTAGGTATCCAATTGTCATGGTGAACGTTGATCCTGGATCCATCTCCGATACGCCAAACTGTGCCTTCTCTCAACAAATCCCGCCCGTAGATAATACTACGAAACGTGTATGACGCACCTGAAGGACAGGTGGCATTCATAATAGATCCTTCCTTAAAATACCTGGCCTTTAAAACCCTAGCACACAGGGAGTCTGGGTTTTGCAACACTCTCCAAGCCTGTTTCGCGAGCAAAGCTTGATTGAAGGCAACTGGGTCTCGAAAACCAAGCCCTCCATCCCTCTTTGCCATGCACATTTTCTCCCATGCTAGCCAATGCACCTTCCTCTCACCATTTGCTTCACCCCACCAAAAGTTTGACGAAATTGAAGTCAGGTTCCCGCACATCTTTTTTGTGAGTTGAAAACAGCTCATGGTAAAGGTTGGTGTAGATTGCAACCCCGATTTGACTAACACTTCTCTGGCAGCCTTTGAGAGTCCTTGCCCTTTCCATCCTGAAACCTTGCCTTTCGCGCACTCTGTTACATATTTAAAAGTTCCTTCCTTGGATTTGCCCACCACTGTGGGCAGTCCCAAGTATCTTTCACTAAGTGCCTCTGTTTGGATCCCAATAGCTTGCATTAACGGCCCCTTCTCCTCGGGGAGACATCCCTTTCCGAAGAAAATTGATGATTTTTGAAGATTCTCTTTCTGTCCAGAGGCTACCTCGTACTTCGTCAAAATGACTTTAAGTGCTCCCAAGTTCTCCTGAGATCCTTCCAAGAACACAATGCTATCGTCAGCGAAAAGGAGGTGTGTAATATGGGGGCCAGTGCTCCCAAAAGACACTCCCTTGATTTCTTTGTTCTGTTGCGCCTTCTTGAGCAAAGCAGAGAATCCTTCGACACAGAATAGAAACAGATATGGCGACAACGGGTCACCTTGCCTTAGACCCCTCGAGGGCAAAAAACCTCTAGAACAGCCCCCATTCAATTTGACAACAAAACTCGCTGACGTAACACATTTCATCACCATAGAGATCCATCTTTGGCTGAAGCCAAACCGTGCTAGCATCTGTTGTAAGAAGATCAACTCTACACGGTCATACGCCTTCATCATATCCAACTTCACAGCACACAAGGGCGTCTTCCTTTTCCTCGTCCTGATCGCATGCACACTCTCATATGCTACTAACACGTTATCCGTTATCAGCCTCCCTGGCACGAAAGCACTTTGCTCTTCAGAGATCAACACTGGGAGGATAGATTTAAGCCTATTGGCGAGAACCTTAGCCGCAATTTTGTATAGCACATTACACAAGCTGATCGGTCTGAATTGAGAAAGTAACTCCGGTGAGTTTACTTTCGGGATCATCACAATTACCGTTGCGTTAAAGTTATCTAGAGCTGTCTCACCACTCAAGAAATCACGGACTGCCCGACAAACATCATCCTTGACCAAAGACCAGTGTCTTTGGTAAAACATTGCTGGTAGCCCGTCCGGCCCTGGCGCCTTGGTCGGTCCCATCTGGAAGAGCGCCCTCTCAATCTCTAAATCCGTTATATCTGCCGTTAGGCTATCATTCATCAACTCTGTCACCGCCGGCTCAATGTTCTCTAGGAGCAGATCGGCATCCATCAAACCTTCAGAGTGAAATAGTTGCTCATAGAACGTTGCCGCCATCTCTCTCATTCCCTCATCAGTTCTACATTTTGTCCCATCATCCCGAGTTAGGGCCTTTACTGTGTTTTTCCTCTTGCGATATGAACACCTGTTCTGGAAGTACTTTGTGTTTTGATCACCTGCAGCTAGCCAGTCCACCCGGGATCGCTGCTTGTATAGGATTTCTTCCTTCTCATAGATGTCCTTCAGTTAGCCTTCAATGTCACGGACCTCAAGTGAGCATCCGGTGACAAGAGCTCTCCTTCTTGCATCTTCAAGCAGAGCTTTAAGCTTGCTGATTAGTTTCCTAATGGACCCAAACACATTCCGGCCCCATAGTTGCATGTCCTTCGTGACGCTTTCCAACTTCGTCCACACTGCCGCAATTCCTCTATCTCCATTACTGGCCGCATGCCACGCCGCCGTGACCATATCTTCATACTCCAGGTGTTTCACCCACGCTTCCTCCCACATAAACTGTCGCGGTCCTCTTTTCGTGTTGCATGGAGCCGTCTCCAGTGCACTGATGACCAGCGCGACATGGTCAGATTCCTCTGTCACAATATGTTCGACTGTAGTATCCGGGAAGAGTTCCGCAAAACCGTCATTGCAAGTCGCCCTATCCAACCTAACCTGGATGTTGCTCGCCCCATCACGTTTGTTATCCCATGTATACGGATATCCCTTGTACCCAAGATCTACCAAACCACAGTCAGCCAGGCACACCCTGAAATCCTCCATTTGAGTGAAGCTGCGTGTGTTCCCTCCGAATTGTTCCGACTGAAACATGGCTTCATTAAAATCGCCCGCACAAAGCCATGGCAAATTGTCTTGGGCTCTCAAGAAACGAATTGCATCCCGTGATTTTTTCCTCAGCTCCGTTCGTGGCTCCCCGTAGAATCCAGTGAATCTACAGGTCTTGCCCTCAAACTGTATCTCTGCATCGATGAAATACTGACACCATGGTCTCACTATAACCTGTAAGTTATCTCTCCACCAAAGGGCCAGTCCTCCACTAAGTCCTTCACAGTCCACTGCCACACCATTCCGAAAACCTAGACGCCACATAAGTCTCTGCATAGCACCCGCCTTCTTCTTTGTGTCGCTTAAAAAGACCACCGCTGGGTTGTACGACCGTATCAGGTCCCTCAGTTCGCCAACTGTCGAGTCCAACCCCAGTCCTCGACAGTTCCAGGCCAGTATATTCATTGGGTACGGCGGCCCTGTGCCACAGGGTCCGCCGATGTATCTTTTTGTTCAGAAATGCGATCAAACACCGAGGAAGTTTTCTGCCTCGTATCGCGAATGAAAGCATCATTGTCAGCCATCCTATCATTCTCTCCCCTGGGCACCCACATCTGTTTAGGGCCCCTTTTCCTACTTTCAGTGCCAAATCCTCTTCTTGACTCATAATGGTCAGAGTAGTTATGCTCACGTCTTGGCTTCCTTCGGTACGTGCCTCTTCACCTGCCATGCATATCGGGTTCCCCAAGTGGGTAGCCCCAGCCTGCACCATCCGCTCCGCGCCCGTTTGCATGGCGCCCATTAACAAAACGCCCTTCATCATGGCGCCCGTGTGGCCCACTGACTGAAAATTTACCTTTGCGCTCTCTTTCTGCCTCGGCCGGGCCCCCTCCTTGGCGCTGCTGTTGTTGATCCATAAGCTTACTCCTCATATCCTGTTCCCGTCGCTGCTACAGTCTATCACGCAAGTCATTTTCTTTTGGTGCCACATTTCTTCCTCTCTCTTTGTTTGGACTATTAACCTCCTCCCTGTCCTCATGACCACCCTCGCCAGTGCGAGTGTCTTTGGACTGGAAGAAATCAGATTGCAGGTTCCTCTTAGTAGGCAGACCCCTCCCTCTTGGATGGTCCTGCCTTGCTCATGAAGCATCACCTGATTGAGAGAAACTCATACTGTTGGAACTACTTGTCGCCCCACTGAAAGTACCATCCTTAACTGGGTTATTTCTCCCCGGGGATGCTCTCAGCCATCCACCCCACTGAGAAGATGAGTCAACAGGTGGATCACACATGCCCCCTACATGCACCAACCTGCCACACTCAAAGCAGAAGTGTGGTACTTTTTCAAGAAAAAATCGAACCAGGTTTTCTCCTTATCATCCTTGCACTTCTTCAGATAGAACCCTCGGACTAAGGGCTCGTATATTGAAATTTTTGCTCTTACTCTCAGATTTGCTCCCCTAGCAAAGCCCTCTTTGTCAACGTCAACCTTAACAATTTCTCCTAACCAATTACCCAGGGCTTTACCAAAAGCCTCTGTTCTCTTATCGGGTGGTAAATCTGTCACCCTCACCCATATGTCTACCTTATCAAACACCATCTCAGACGGCCTTGTGCTACCCTCATAATCTTTCATGACCAGAACACTAAAATCGTACTGCAAGGGGCCATTGTTCAGAACATGTTTCCAGTCCCCCTCACTTCCAAAGTGCACCTCGAAAGTATTAGATCCCATCTCATTGAACTTCGCCTCTCGGTGCAATCCCCAAGCCCTAGGCATGGTTCGCTCGAGCACAGACATCTTCAGCGGGCGAGGGGAACAAACCTTCCCCGCCGCCGCCCACCGATTCCTCAATTTGGCCGCAGGATTTGGATCTTCAAACACGAAGCCCTCGACTTCCTTGTCCGTGAGAACCATGCCACCAAGTCTCGCAGAAAGGCTGGCGGCCGGATCCGGGGTTTTGCACTCAGCCGGAGATACAGGTGGCCCCCGACCTGCATATTCGTTCCCCTTCGTCGCCTGCGGCGTAGCCGCCGCTGCGGATGGGGTCGCCGTCGTTTTCCTCGGAGTAGCCTCCGCCTTAGACGCAGTTCCTCCCGCCATTAGCGCCGCTCCTTGGTGAGGATCACAGCCCTGCCGACCCGAGTCTTCCGGAGTGCCGTCGCCCCTTGGACCCCGCCGGAATCTTACCACCCCCGGCAAGCAAAACCCTAACCCTAGCACAAAGACCCAATCGCCTCGCGATCGCCCTTTCCCGCCTTAGCGTTTCGCTCCGTGGTGGACCCTCCCCTCCCTCTTATGCGCACACTTTTACAAGGTATCGTATCTAGTGAATCTGTATATGTCGGCACATCCGTTAATGCCGTCGTAGTCGTTTGTTTGATCAAAATTGTGTTTTTGCCACGTGTTGACATGTACTCCCTCCATTCCTTTATCTAAAGTGTATTTGTTTTTTAAGTCAAACGAGTTCATGTTTGACTGACTTTTTAAAAAAATATATCAACATCCACAATACAAAATTTATATCATTTGAATCATCATGGAAAGTAGTTTCATATTTTTTTTATTATGTATTGCAGATATTATTATTTTATTCTATAATCTTGGTCAAACATTTAAATGGTTGACTTTCATGGAAATCAATACACCTTATATTCTGAAATGGAGGGAATACTTTGCAAAAACACACTTGCCTTCAGCCTAGCTCAGCCACACGATTTCATGCACTTGTCTATGTACATGGCGATGCGGAGAACCTCGCACCATATGATATATGATTAGACAAATCACTAGGGCGGCTACCACTGCTAGCGAACAATACATGACGGCTTACATGGTTAGGAACGGTGAAGCTGCTTCGGTGATAATCGAAGGAACGTGGTTACCCTCCTCCATTTTATAATTATTGTCTGATTTTATTTAGGGTCTACCCGGCTAATGAATTACAATAGGATAACTAAGTTTATTATGAAAATAGGCTCAATGGGGGAGTTAGTAAACCCAGCCCCACATCACTCCTATGAAGCAACTTGGGCAGAATTCAATCACCGGTCACCCCCGCCACCCATTCTTCCCCTTGGCTCACCATCGCAAGAGTGCATCGTCGGGCAAAGCCTGCGCAGCTAGTGCCTTCATCCTTGCGGTGCGGGATCATGGCACGAAGGCATGATTTCACATGGCTGGCTTGGTGTTGTCGTGTGTGGTGGGATGAGGCCTACACTTGACGAGTGCATTTTGCACCATGTTTTTCTTATCATTTTGCATCATGTTCTTCTTATCATTTTGCATCACACACATATGCTTTTTTTCATATATTACGGCATTCATGTGCCCCTTATTGCCTAATTTCATCATGATCCCAAAGAAGTAGGAGATTTCGAGCATTGATTGGGAAACACGTATTGTTGTGTAAAATATGCTAATTGGATGGCATAAACCTCAATGGTGCATCGTTAGACAAAGTATGTGTGTTGCCAGCTACCGAATCATTTAGATTTTTAAAATCTCCGATTCACCACCTTATGGTCGATAACTTTGATTCTACAGATCTTTACGTTATGTGGAATGATTCATGCGGCAAAAATAAAGTGATGAGAGTTTAAAGGGGGGAGTAGAAAAACAAGAGTATTTGCACATATTGTTACCATTGATCTTTCAAAGTCACCAGCTAAAATGATGTGCCCGTTGCACCATTGTTGGTGTATCTAGAAGCAAACTTGGCACGCCATTTTGTGAGGGTGTGGGGATTGAGATTTGTTTGTACCAAAAAAAAACTATGATAAACAAAAGGCAAAAATAGCACAGAGCTAGTGGAGTTCCATGTGTCAAAACATTGGAAGAACTTTTGAAGCAAGTAGCGAAAAGAAATGGACAAACAAGGTCACCTTACCCCTCCCACGATGAATGTAAATAAACCTAATGAACGAATAAACCTAAAGGACATCCGTCACAACACTTGCAGACAATGCATGACATTTGTAGAAAAACAAAAAGATAATCATAAAGTGACTATCAAATTTGGTTTGCCGATGATCGCAGAAAACAGGCTCTTGAAGAAGTTTATTGCTTGGAATGTGGATTGCTTTGCCATGCATGGAAAACATATAAAAAAGGATGCTCAAAAGAGTATTGTGGTACTTAGTAATGTAGTACTTGTATAACACAGTGTAAAACCTTTCGAAACTCCTCTCGTGCTCCCGATCTCAAATGAGCTCGGGATGAAGGGTAAAACTCGAAGGAAAAAATGTTGAAAAAACTTTTTAAAAAATTGAAGTTTTTTATGACAAATGTTTTGATTGTTTAATTTTTTCTTCATGCAATGACATTCGTGGAAGTCATGGAAGAAGAAAACCATTACTCCAAAATGCTTCAAAAATACCCCCTCAGTCCATGTTTATTAGGTCTCCTCTTATCTCAGGCTAATATTTTTGTCATAGATTTGAACTACATATCACAAAAATTGTACCATTAAAAACCTCTTTCAAATACAAATTCAAAAGTATGGTTTTTGTATGTTGTAATTTATGATTTGTTATTAAAATAAATTGTGAAACTTGGCCTAATAAAACCAAGACAGAGGAAGTGGCATTTTAGGAGCATTGTTTTTCTTTACCGCGACTTCTACAAGTATTATTTCATGGTACTGCAAGCACACAAAAAAATTATCAGATCATCACCTATGTTTTAGGTCATGTTTAGGCTTAAACCACCACTTGCTTAAAAGGATAGCATAGTTAGGTGATCTTTTAACCCGTTGCAACGCACAAACGTATTACCTCCATCCTAAATTTGATAAAAATTGGGAGAGAGGTAATATTACATCCGTTGTAATTTGGGACGGAAGGAGTATTTAGGTTGCACCGTTTGAATGATGCCACGATGGATATTGTTTCTTCGATGGACACAATAATTTCTCTTTTTTTTGACATTTAAAACACTCTTAATTGCATGGTAATCAACATAGCTAACTCGAGCCACCTGGTTAGCTTCTCTAGGTGTATGCTCAAAAATGACATGAGGGAATTCACATGCACTATGATAACAATCATCAAATATTGCAGTTGCCACTCCATATGATCGCCCACCATTAATCATCGTATCAATCACCTCGACATTATCAGAGTTAATTTCCAAGCGATTACACCCCAACGTTGCAGCCAGATTAAGACCAAATCGTAGGGCTGTTGCTTCTGCCATGAGTGCATCTCCACACCATTCAAGTTTCCCATTTCCAGCACCAATAAATTTACCAGTAGAGTCCCTCAAAACAGTTCCATATGCCCCTTGAAGCAAACCGGGATCAAAAGATCCGTCAACATTTAACTTTACATGGCCTCTCTTTGGTTTCACCCATTCATGGCGTTTGATCTTTGCACCAGGGCTACTAGCAGTAGAGAAATTTGCAACCAAAGCTCTTATAGCCATAGCAATATGTTTCGGTTGTTGCGTCTCTTCCCGGTGCACCATATTTCTCCCTTCCCACCATAGGTACCAAGAACCAACAGCTATAACTTCAGTGAAGTTTCCCATACCAAGCACCTTAACTTCTTCGGCCGGCTACATAAGTAGAAACTCAAGAATTGCCTCACCCACCAGATCAACTTTTAATGCATTGTTAATGGCTTCCTCGACACCCAATAGTCTCCACACTTCTCTTGCTTTCTGACAAACAAACAACAAGTGTTTGGTGTCCTCAGCTCCAACATCGCATGTTGGACATTGTCCTGTGACCTTGATGTGCCTTGCTACCTCTTGAGCTTCCATTGGTTTTCCCTTGAAGAGGAAAGGGTGATGCAGCAAAGTAGCGTAAGTATTTCCCTCAGTTTTGAGAACCAAGGTATCAATCCAGTAGGAGACGACGCACAAGTCATCAAATACCTGCACAAACAATCAAGAACTTGCAACCAACGCGATAAAGGGGTTGTCAATCCCTTCACGGTCACTCGCAAAAGTGAGATCTGATAGAGATAGATAAACGGTAAAGTAAATATTTTTGGTATTTTTGGTTGTATAGATTGGAAAGTAAAGATTGCAAAATAATATATCAGAAACTAGCAAGATGTAAACGAGATTCAATAATATGGAAAAGAGACCCGGGGGCCATAGGTTTCACTAGTGGCTTCTCTCGAGATAGCATGTATTACGGTGGGTGAACAAATTACTGCCGAGCAATTAATAGAAAAGCGCATAATTATGATGACATCTAAGGCAATGATCATGAACATAGGCATCACGTTCGTGTCAAGTATACCGACTCCTGTCTGCATCTACTACTATTACTCCACACGTCGACCACTATCCAACATGCATCTAGAGTATTAAGTTCATAAAGAACGGAGTAACGTATTAAGCAAGATGACATGATGTAGAGGAATTAACTCAAGAAATATGATGAAAACCCCATCTTGTTATCCTCGATGGCAACAATACAATACGTGCCTTGCTGCCCCTACTGTCACTGGGAAAGGACACCGCAAGATTGAATCCAAAGCTAAACACTTCTCCCATGGCAAGAAAGATCAATCTAGTAGGACAAACTAAACAGATAATTCGAAGAGACTTGCAAAGATATCAAATCATGCATATAAGAATTCAGAGAATAACCAAATAATATTCATAGATAATCTTGATCATAAATCCACAATTCATCGGATCTCGGCAAACACACCGCAAAAGAGTACATCGAATAGATCTCCAAGAACATCGAGGAGAACTTTGTATTGAGAATCAAAGAGAGAGAAGAAGCCATCTAGCTAATAACTATGGACCCGAAGGTCTGTGGTAAACTACTCACGCTTCATCGGAGAGGTAATGATGTTGATGTAGAAGCCCTCCGTGATCGAATCCCCCTCCGGCAGATCGTCGGAAAAGGCCCCAAGATGGGATCTCACGGGTACAGAAGGTTGCGGCTGTAGAAAAGTGGTTCTGTGGCTCCCCTGATGTTTTTAGGGTATAAGAGTATATATAGGCGAAACAACTAGGTCGGTGGAGCTACGAGGGGCCCACGAGGGTGGGGGCGCGCCTACCCCCCCTAGGCGTGCCCTCCTGCCTTGTGGCCTCCTTGTTACGTCTCCGACTTCATCTCCAAGTCTTCTGGTTTTCCTTCGGTCCAAGAAAGATCATCGTGAAGGTTTCATTCCGTTTGGACTCCGTTTGGTATTCCTTTTCTACAAAACTCTAAAATAGGCAAAAAAACAGGAACTGGCACTAGGCTTTCGGTTAATAGGTTAGTCCCAAAAAAAATATAAAAGAGCATATTAAAGTCCATTAAACATCCAAAACAGATAATATAATAGCATGGAACAATAAAAAATTATAGATACGTTGGAGACGTATCATGCCTGTTTGCCAGATTGACCCGGCAAGGTAGAGAACCCAAAAGAGTTCGCCATACGAATATCTTAACCTTAGAAGGGCAACACAAACTCCATATCTTTTCTCCCGTACTGGCGCATTTCTAGATGTACCAATACACTCGTTGCTTGTTAGCTTATGCCTTTATTGGGCACACCATTCTGCAGAATATGCGGACCTCACAGAGAAGAGTCTGTTCTTACTTAGGTTCCATGCTATAAAATATGTCATCTCATGTGTCGGCAGTGGTATAGCCAATATGCGTGCCATGCCAATAGGCTAAATCATTTGTACAACTAGATGATGCCCCGCGCATTGCTGCGGGAATTTGTCGTGGATTTTCAAAGTAACATCGACATAGCAAAGATGGCAATTTGAATCAATAATATGATAGATTTCATATATATGTAATGGTTCAAGTTTACAGATGCTAATCGATGATATGATAGATTTCAATATTTCATATACATGTAATGTTTCAAATGATTATACGCCGGACTCCTCTCCCCCTCTCCCTCCCCATCTCTCACACTCAAGGATAGCATAGCATAATTAATCAATAGGTCAAGTGGATGATAGTAATCTAACAGCTAAGAAACAACGTAGTAGAGTAAAACTAGGAATGGACTAGGGAGAACCTAGTATAGAAAGGGGATTGAAACAGGTCACATGCAACATTGAAGGGCTATCAATGTGTCCCAACCTAGGATCTCGCATTATTATTGCAAGAGCAAACCATACAAAAAGATGGCATGCATATAATTCCAATTCAGCATACACAAAACGGTTTAGTTTTGCTACCAACTTTGAACAGCAAGTTGTTAATATATTGGATGGCTAAACAATCTTTCTTGATCAAAACAAAAATTAGAAATTAGAAATTGCGAGTAGAGCATATAATGGTCGATATAATTAATTAGGCTACGTGCTAAGGCATATATCTCTCATTGAAGGTTCACTTTATTTTACCCTAGTGGACTTCAGAAGTATCAAAAGATAAGGTGATCACAGTTGTCAGCCCATCAGCTACAACAAAATGACACATGAAGTTTAAGAGATCTATGTTAAAAAGTGATTTGAGACTTGCAAGAATCGGGAACTTATAAATACATGGGTAGCTGAATGTGTGCATAGGAGTTCAAATATTTACCATTCTGGTTGGTTTCGCTCTTAGTTGTAACAACCTGCAGAAGATACAAACATGAAGGTTAGTTTGTAATGTTGCAGCTCAAATTGACATATCTACAGATACCTACCAAGACAAAATACCTGCTCATCATATATATGATCCTAGTTTTTTGTGTAAGAAAGTATTAGAGGAGAAATAGCAACGTAGGATGTTGTCGAGTTCTCATGTAGGAGTAAATTTTCTAGGAATAAACACTGATAAAAGCATAAGGGTAGGCATGAGGTAAGCAAAAGGATAGTTAATCATGCCATGCTAACACGGTAGACAAATACGCGGCCTGGTAAATGGATCAAATGTAATGAAATAAAAATAACCAATATACATAATGGGTTATCTCCAAAATGAAACTCTATAATCAGCAGATAGAGCTGTTAACCTACAACCTGACAAAGACGTGAAGGTGCCCCCAGACAACGGGAGTCCGACCATCCTCTACCGCTGCGCCTTCCAAGTTCCAATTGAATTCAAATTACCAAACACACAGAAGAATATCAAGAGTAGTATTCGTACGTAAGCCCAGAGGTGATCACCTGATAAGATGATGTGCCACTCCTAATGGTGAAGTGTTTGGGAAACAGGATCAGTTATCTTTGCACCGCGAACCGGAGCAGTGTCACACAAAGGCTTCATATGTTGTGACTTGCAATCTTGGATTCTGGTGCGGAATGGAACAACGGCATGACCGGCGTCCCAATGGACAGAGAGCAGTCCGAGGCGAGATGTCGAAGAAGGTCCTGGGCAGAGAGGAATGACGGGCACAGGCAGTTTGGGATGCACCTTCAATGGAACCATTTTCCGACCCGCATCGCAACCAAAGTGACACCTCGAAGGTAGGCAGATCAACGACTGGTGGTCGTGTGGGAGGATTGCCCTACCTAGGCACCACCCGTGGCGGACCCTTGGCCGGAACAAAGCAAATACTCCCTTAGTCCGAAAATACTTATCATCAAAATGGGTAAAAAGAGATGTATCTAGAACGAAAATACATCTAGATACATCCCCTTTTATCAATTTTGATGACAAGTATTTCCGAACGAAGGGAGTACGACGGAAGGATCCAGGCATCACGGCCACTGTCTCGACAAAGTAGGGTACCACAATTGCGACGGAAATGTAGCCCGAGAGAAGGCCAAAGAGCCGCGAGGCAAGCTGGACCAACGATGGTGTGTGAGAAGCATCCTGACGAATAGATCGATTCCAGTCGCGGCACTACTATAGCGCAAGGGGAAAAGATGGTTCTTATTTTCCTCAGCGAGGAGGGCAGATGCGAAAGGTGCTCGGTCATTTCCTTTTTACTAGCGTATAAACGGAATGTCTTCCATCATGCATAATGCATAATAGTAAAGTCTCTGGTGATGTCTACTATGCAACATTATTCTTGTAGACACGTGTTGGGCCTCCAAGCGCAGAGTTTTGTAGGACAGTAGCAATTTTCCCTCAAGTGGATGACCTAAGGTTTACCAATCCATGAGAGGTGTAGGACGAAGATGATCTCTCTCAAACGACCCTGCAACCAAATACAAGAAATCTCTTGTGTCCCCAACACACCCAATACAATGGCAAATTATATAGGTGCACTACTCCGGCGAAGAGATGGTGATAAAAGTATAATATGGATGGTAGAAATATATTTTTATAATCTGAATAAATAAAAAACAGCAAGTTAGCGAATAGTAAACGGGCACAAAAACAGTGTTGCAATGCCTAAAAATGAGGCCTAGGGTCTGTACCTTCGCTAGTGAAACCTCTCAACAATGCTAACATAGTTGGATCATATGATTATCCCTCAAAGTGCAATAAAGAATCACTCCTGAGATCCTATTAGCGGAGAACAAAAGATAGGAATTGTTTGTAGGTCACGAAACCACCTCAAAGCTATTCTTTCCATTCGATCTATTCAAGAGTTCGTACTAAAATAACACAAAGCTATTTTCTTCGTTCGATATATCCTAGAGTTCGTACTAGAATAACACCAAAGCAAGTTCATAGTCATAATACTCAATCCACAAAAAGAACTATAAAAGAGACCCCAAAGTTTCTATCGAAGAAAAACATGCATCAACCCCTATGCATAGATTACCCCAATATCACCGCGGGAATCCGCGAGTTGAATGCCATAACACATATCAAGTGAATCAATAAGATACCTCATTGTCACCTCAAGTATTCATATTGCAAGACATATATCCCGTGTTATCATCTCTGAATATTCAATCCGACAAGACAAAACTTTGAAGGGTAAAGATTCAATTCATCATAACAAGAGTATAGAGGGGAGAAACATCATAGGATCCAACTATATTAACAAAGCCCATGATATAGATCACGAGAGAGAGAGAGAGAGAGATCAAACACATAGCTACTGGTACAAACCCTCAGCCCCGAGGGTGGACTACTCCCACCTCATCATGGTGGCCGTCGGGGTGATGAAGATGGCCACCGGAGATGATTCCCCCCTCCGGCAGGGTGACGGAACAGGGTCTAGATTGGATCTCATGGATACAGAGGCCTTGCGGAGGCGGAACTTCTGATCTAGGGCTACCCCGAAGGGTTTTGGAATATTTGTGAATTTATAGGGTAAAGAAGGGGTGCGAGAGGCACCGAGGTGGGCACAACCCACCAGGGTGCACCTGGGGGCCCAGGCGCGCCCTGGTGGGTTGTTCCCCCCTCGGGGCACCCCCCAGGTGCTTCTTTGGCCCACTGGTGCTCTTCTGATCCATAAAAAATCTCCAAAAAGTTATGCGGTGTTTGGACTCTATTTGATATTGATTTTCTGCGATGTAAAAAACAAGCAAAAAACAGCAACTGGCACTGGGCACTGGGTCAATAGGTTAGTCCCAAAAAATGATATAAAGTTGCTATAAATGATTCTAAAACATCCAAGAATGATAATATATTAGCATGAATACTTCATAAATTATAGATACGTTGGAGACATATCAGCATCCCGAAGCTTAATTCCTACTCGTCCTCGAGTAGGTAAATGTTAAAATAAATAATTTATGAAGTGTGAATGCTAGCAAAGTGCATAAGTTTGATCAATGATAATTTCAATCACTTTTTCTAGCATCATAACACCAATTCTTTCTTATAAAACTTCTCATGTTATAGTAGCAACCAATTCTCATGTTAAGGTTCAAACAATGAACTCTCTTGAAACTCAACAACCTATGTTCTCAGTCACCAAACAATTGCAATTTAACTTATTCAATAGAGTCTAAGTAAGAGCTCCACATACTCAACCATCATATAGTCTTCTATGATTGCTAACACTCACCGCATAAACATGAGCAAAACATTTCAACCGGACACATAGAAAGATAGGGGGCTTATAATTTTGCCTCCCAACATATTCACCTCAAGGGTGATGTCAACAATAATAACTCATGCTACCCATATTCAACTGGACATATGTGCCTATCACCACATGGTGCATGCCAAAGGAGAAAAATAAAAAGGAATAGAGAGAAAAACTTTTGACTCTTTGCATAAAAGTAAATACTGAAAAGTAAAAGATAGGCCCTTCGTAGAGGGTAGCAGAGGTTGCCATGCGCTTATTTGTTTGTATGCTCAACCCCTTAGTGCAAAAGAACGTCACATTATATTGCCCCTTATGATAGCAACCTTTATTATGCAGTCTGACGCTTTTATTCTTTGTCATCACAAGTATATACAACGCTCAGTTTTCTCTCACACTAAATGATCTAACACTTTTAGAAGCAATTTTTATTGCCTTATTGCACCAATGACAACTTACTTGAAGGATCTTGCTCAATCCTTAGGTAGGTATGGTGGACACTTGAAATAAGATTTGGGTTTAAGGGTTTTTGGATGCTGTCGGATATCGGGTTCCGGCAAAACCCTTAAGGTTCGAACATTGGGGTGCGCACGAAGATCTTCTCCCTACCAATCCACGCCCCAAAACTTCGCCGCGAATCTAAGCTAGCACGATGAACAACACAAGGGACAAGAGGTTTATACTGGTTCGGGCCACCGTTGTGGTGTAATACCCTAATCCAGTGTGTGGGGTGGTGGATTGCCTCTGGGGCTGATGAGGAACAGTACAAAGGAAGAACAACTTCACGAGGGGTGTTCTTGAGCTGGTGCGGTGTTCTACTAGGAAGGATTCGATTGGGGATCCCCTTCTACTGTGGTGGCTATCTCTATTTATAGAGGCCCTGGTCCTCTTCCCAAATATTGAGCAGGAAGGGAGCCAACAACGGCCATTCTGAAGGGGGGCAGCTAGTACAAGCTATCCTGACTAAAGTTGGTCTTCGTCTGCCAAAGGCGCTGGTGATGACGCTGTCTTGGGCTCCACGATGATCTTCGTTCTGCCGCTCTGCTGGCCTTGGTCTCGTTGCACTGATATGGAAACCTTTGCCCGATGCCTCAGTACTCCGCGCCTGCGCTTGCCCCCTTTGCACCAAAGAGGAAACTAGGACACTACGCAGGCTGGTGCCCGCCTGGTCTTGATTGTCATGGCCTGTGTCACGAGCACCCCGCGAGGTACTCCTTGCCTTGATCTTCCCGCCTTCTCGTGAGCCTGCCTGGTGAGGCCTCCCCTAAGGAAGCCTTGTGTCGTCCGCCCCGCGAGGCTTGGCCCGTCACGAGGGTCTTGAACTTGGGTTGATGAAGACGGGCCATACTGGGCCACTGCTCGAGCAATGCTGCAGGCCGCAGGCAGGCAAGTCTGGGGACCCCCATTCCCAGAACACCGACAGTAGCCCCCGGGCCCAAGGCGCGCTCGGGCTTGACTTAGCAGCGAAGCCAAAGGGCAAGTGCGGAGCACCGCGGGCCCCAACAGCCTGCGGCCTTGGTCGCTGCGTGGCGGTTGATTGGACGTATTTGACGAGTCCCTGTTGCATGCAAAAAGAGTCATGATTACCTGCGATCATGGTGGCCGACGGTTGGCCTCCTCTGAACTAGAAGTACGGAGAGGCGTGAGCCCCCGTTGTCCATCTCTTCTTGCTCTGCTCACTTCTTCTTCCCTGCTCCTCCTCCATCTTGCCGCCAATGGCACCAATCCGCCGGTTCTCAGCCGAGGGGAAAGGAAAGGCCCCCCGGGAGGGGCCTGACCCGCTCCCACTGAAGAAATGGCCGGTCCCTGGCCGCCGCGTTGAAGTTGCGAGGCCAGAGATGTCGAGGCCTTGGTACGAGCGACCGCCTCCTGGGTTCCCGCTCCCTCTGTATGCCCGGGCCGAGGGCCCTGGAGAAGGAGACGCCGAGCGACGCCGCTCGCGCTGTCGGCGAGGCCGACAAGCCATGGCGGTGCATGCCGTTGCTCCTAGACTCCATGCCGCGGACTCCTCTCGCGAGCTCGTGCTCCATGCCGCAATGCCCCTGAGCATCTGGATCCGCTTTCCTCCCTTCTTCGCCTTCGAGATGCCGTTGAGGGGGCCTCTCAAGCTTTGGTTGCAGCACGCCGACTGCGGTACCCCGGCGACCGGAGAAAAGTTGAAGTCGTCGCTCTGGGCAAGGTCTTCATGACCCGAGGCTGGGGCGAGATCGCCCGGGTCTGCCGAACAGGGGGTGCCCTCCTGATTCATTTCGAATACGATGGCGCCTCCTTGATGCTCTTCAAGGTCTTCGATGCAGAAGGCCGCCGGCTGGAGTGCTGCCCCAGAGGAGGCAGCCAGGACATCGATGTGGGAAGGGCTAGGCCTGCCATCCGCTTCCCCAACGACTCCTCTGGTAGCATTGGCGATGCTTGGGAGTCCAGCGACTCTCCCGAGCTCTTCGTGACTCCGGAGACGAGCGACGATAGCTACGTGCCCTCGAGCTCGCGTCGTTCCTGGAGCAAGGCGGCTGCATCAGGCCGCCGGCGCGACTGATCTGGATGGGGTTGGCGCCGGCCTCCCGTGGCCCACTGTTGATGATGGCGTCGGCCATGGGGGCACGTGTAGTTATGGCTCCTTAGGATTCGCATCTTTTATTCCCTGCGAGGAATTAAGAAAACACCCCGCGGGGGGCATGTAAAGGGTCCACAGTGTCTTTTGTTGATATTATCCTTATTATGAGGCGGCGAAAATGCATGTCCTGTTCCGGCTTGGCTCCCCCTTTCTAACCTCACAACGACTTGGTGCTCTATGCCGACAGGTCTCGGTCCCCAGGCAGGCTTCAGCCATCGCTGGTATGCCAGGTCGTGGTGTCGTGGTCAAGGCCAGGAGGTGAGTGGCCCGAGGTCCAGTAAGAGCCCCTGAGGCGCGATGCTCAGGAGGTCCCCCTTAGCATTCAAGCAGCCACCGAAAGGTGAGAAAGGAAGGCAACATTGCTGTTACAGAGCCGCATTGAGTGTAGGTTTTGTATCGCATCAGTTAGCTATTCCAGGGGAGAGACTTATCTCGAAAGCGTGGAGTTGTTTATTCGTGAGGCGCCGGACTTGTGCGTCTGCAACTGGGATGTAGCTGGGTTAGGCCTTCGCAAGCTTTTCCTCTCTTCCCCACACTCTCCTTCTTGATCTACGTCCTCAGGTCCCGGCCCTCGAGCAAGCTCAACCGCCACTGGTATGCCAGGTCGTGATGCCGTGGACAAGGCCAGGGGTGAGGGCTGGAGAGCCAGTAAGAGCTCCTGAGTCGCGATGCTCAGGACCCCCTTTTAACGCGCAAGCGGATGACGCAGGCAAGAGAGAAAGAGAGCTCATGATGCCTCCCGTTTTAGGCCTCGGGTAGTCCCTGTAAACCAACACGAGAAAAGCACGGGTTGCCATTACGATTGCCGGCCAGCAGTTGGTTGCTCTGGGAGTGTGGTGAGGGCACTAAGGGCCTGGTGAGGTGACGCTTGCGGGGCTGCCGTGGGCCAGAGCTCGACCACTCAGATTTGTTGACGTTGTAGGGACGAACCCATGCACAAGCGTCGTGCCAGCGCGAGCGGCTCCAAAGGTAGGTGTCAATCGAGCAGGCGATTATCACAGGCAGGTTAAGCATGAAAGGCAAATCAGATTAGACAGATGCAGGAAGGGTACACGCCACTGGGTCAGGCCCGAGTGGCTTGGGGATGATGCAGCCCGAGGGGCGCCCCCAGCAAGGTAAACTAAAGACATAAGCAAAAGGGATACATGCCGTAGGGACAAACCCACGCGACCTGGGAATCATGCAGCCCTGAGGGCGCTCCCAGCTGAAATGAACTCGAAAGATGTCACTTGGTATCGTTGTAGAGGGGGTGTTGAAGTATCTGAAGACGCATGGTGATGAGGCCGACACTCATGAGCCACCGGAGCCCTGAGCCTCGGGAGGCTCTGGGGGCCCAGGCGGTTCCTCGAGGACCATCTGCATCTCCGCTAGGATCGCGTGGTGCCTGGCCTCCTAAGCTGCCAGAATGCTCCGCAGAAGACGCTGGTGAGTGGCAGCCGCGTCCGGCAGACCGAAAGGCATGCGAACGTAGTTTTGCGGCGGACCCTCACAACGTCCCACGCGCAAAGGCCAAAAACGCTCCTGAGATGCGGCTCGGCTGAGCCCTGGGTAGTCGACGCAGACGTGCAGCCCGCCATCCACGCCAGGATGGGGAGCTATGCCGGGCAGGCGGCGATCGCCGCGTATGACTCTTGACTCCTGCAGCTCCTGAGTGGACTTGGTGATGAACTCCTGAGGGTTGGGCCTTCCTTGCCCCGTGCTTTCCTGAGGGAAACGTGTTGTGAAGCACGCCTCCAAGTGGTGCCCGAGCGCCTCCCCCGTGATCTTGGCAAAGTCTGAGGCCCTCCAAAAGAGAGCCCTCGAGCCCTACCCGAGGAGGGTGCTTGGTGCGCCTTCCTATGTGATGGAGGGAGGCGCCCCTTGCACGGGCGCAGATCCTGACGCGATGCCTCCGGAGATGCCAACCTCCTGAGGCCTTGAGTTGGGCGATGTCTTCTTCTTCTTGGGAACTACCTTAGGAGGGTTCTCGCCCTTGCGGTCCGGGTCCTCGATCGATGCAGCTTGAAAGGCGCGCTCGAGGGAGCACACCGCATCCTTCTCTTCACAGGGGACTGTGATGATTCCACCGCTTCCCGACATCTTGAGGACGTTGTAACCATGGTGAGTTACCGCCATGAACTTGGCCAGGGCTGGATACCCGAGGATGGCATTGTATGGCAGGCAAATGTGGGCAACGTCGAAGTCAATGAGCTCGGTGCGGTAGTTCTTGCGCTGTCCGAAGGTGACAGGGAGGCGGACTTGCCCTATCGGAGTAGTGGAGTCATCAGTAACTCCTGAGAAAGGCTTGGTTGGCTGAAGTTGATCATAAGGCACTTGAAGGTTGTTGAACATCTCGACGGATAGAATGTTGAGTCCTGCGCCGCCACCAATGAGGGTCCTGGTAACTTGCATGTGGCTGATGACTGGGGAACAGAGCATTGGGAGGATGTCAGCTGTAGCCGCACACTTGAGTTGAAAGTGATGGCGCACGTGGACTACCTGAGAGGGCGCGTGGCCTCGAGCTTGGGGAGGACTGCATTCACCTCGCGAGCAAACTGCTTGAAGATGCGCTGAGAGGCTAGGGCCTGAGCACCGCCCAGGATGCAAGCGATAGCACGTGGCTCCTGGAAGCCCCCGGCCTCCTCGTCCTGGTGGTGGTCGTCATTCCTTCTTGGCGGTGGTGGCAGAG
The DNA here is from genome assembly GCA_963921465.1 of Triticum timopheevii. Taxonomy (NCBI): domain Eukaryota; kingdom Viridiplantae; phylum Streptophyta; class Magnoliopsida; order Poales; family Poaceae; genus Triticum; species Triticum timopheevii. Next base: position 113,493,497 of record OY997266.1, on the reverse strand, counting down.
GAGGAAGGCCTGCATTGCCCTGCGGGCAATCCTCGCGAGGCTGATCTCTCCAAGCCCCCTCGCGAGGCTGGTCCTGCCAGCAATCCTCGCGAGGGCGGTCACGCTACTCCTGGCGAGGGCCTCGGTCGTCCCATCGTCCTCCACCTCTTCCTCCTCGGTCGTAGCCCCGGTCGTTGCGCTCGGGGCGTCGACCGATGCGTCCTTCTCGAACGGCTCTGAGCTCCTGGTATTCGTTGGTGTTGTGGGTGTAGAGGTTGTGGTAGGCGCAGGATCGGTTGCCCTTGGACGACTCTGGCTGGTCCCTGTGGTGCTTCGTGTCTGGTTCTGCTGCGAGCACTGCCGCTCCTTTGCACTTCACATCCTTGGCCTTGGCTTTCTTCTCATCTGGGTCAGCAGCTGGAAGCTCTAGGAGGGAGAGGCGCCCCTCCTCAGCTCGCGCGCACTTGGTCGCCAGGTTGAACAGCTCAAAGGATGTGCACAGATCCTCGTGTATGGCAAGCTCCTCCTTCATCTTGATGTCGCGAACGCCATCGGAGAACACTGAGATGATGGCCTCCTCAGTCACCTTGGGAATCTTGAGGAGAGCGCTGTTGAAATGCTGGATGTACTTCTGTTGGGTCCCTCCAGGCTGTTGCTTGATGCGGCGCAGGTCACCCACGACTGGAGGACGGTCGCGAGTGCCTTGGAAGTTGGTGATGAAACGGCTGCGCACCTCGTCCCAAGAGGAGATCGAGCCGGGTGACAGGTTCAGGAGCTAGGTGCGGGCACCATCCTTGAGTGCCATGGGAAACTAGTATGACCTTTTCGTCTCCATTGGCCGCCTCGATGCCCAGCTCGTAGAGCTGTAGGAACTCCGCGGGGTCAGCAGTGCCATCGTAGCGAGGAGGCAGATCTGGCTTGAACTTGCCTGGCCAGGCGACGCTGCGCAGCTCAGTGGTGAAGGCACGACAACCTGCCATGGCCACCGGAGCCTTTTGCTGACGCGGGGCTTGCTCTTGATGGTTCCTGCATGCTGCCGCCAGGGGCAGCACGGGGTCTTGGCGTGCTGGCGCAGGGATGCGGTCTTGACGTGCTGCAACAGGGAGCATGCGAACGCCTTCTTGAGGCTGAGGGATTTCTTGGCAGCTCCTTTCTTGTCGTGCGGGCACTGGACGCGGCGGGTCTCGTCCAAGGGCCGCGCGCATTGGGGCCAGAATGCCTTCTTGGGGAGGAGGTGGCGGAGGCACCCCCTGAGCCGCATCACCCATGCAAGACGGAGGGCGTGGCAGCGAGAGGGACGGTGCAGGAGAGCCCCCTGCGGTGCTGACGATCTCGGTGATGCGAGCAAGCCACTCCTCGTAGAGGTCGTTGACGGGGCGGTAGTGTAGGAGCTCATGTGCCAGAAGCAGTGCGGCCTGCGCGTCCGTGGGGGCGCGACGAGCGTGAGATGACGAACTAGCTGGAGTTAGCGATGGAGTGGCTGTGCGGCTTTCACGCCGCACCGAGGGATGCAGTGAAGATGCCTGCTGCTCGTTCCCTGCCGGGCCGATGGCGGCAGGCGACAGAGAACAACAAGGAGGCCCACCGACGGGAGCTGTCTGAGAGACGCGGGCGGCGAGAGCGGCCCGACGCTCGGCACGAGCTCGGCGAGCGTCTGCCATGGATGCGATGAAGCGATGGAACACAGAAAAGCGGAAAGAAGACTCTAGCGCACCCTACCTGGCACGCCAAATGTCAGATATCGGGTTCCGGCAAAACCCTTAAGGTTCAAACTCTGGGTTGCACACGAAGATCTTCTCCCTACCGATCCACGCCTAAAAACCTCGCCGCGAATCTAAGCTAGCACGATGAACAACACAAGGGACACGAGGTTTATACTGGTTCGGGCCACCGTTGTGGTGTAATACCCTAATCCAGTGTGTGGGGTGGTGGATTACCTCTGGGGCTGATGAGGAACAGTACAGAGGAAGAACAGCCTCGCGAGGGGTGTTCTTGAGCTGGTGCGGTGTTCTACTAGGAGGGATTCGATTGGGATCCCCTTCTACTTTGGTGGCTATCTCTATTTATAGAGGCCCTGGTCCTCTTCCCAACTATTGAGCGGGAAGGGAGCCAACAACGGCCATTTTGAAGGGGGACAGCTAGTACAAGCTATCCTGACTAAAGTTGGTCTTCATCTGCCAAAGGCGCTGGTGATGACACCATCTTGGGCTCCACGATGATCTTCGTCCTGCCGCTCTGCTGGCATTGGTCTCATTGCACCGATATGGAAACCTTTGCCTGATGTCTCGGTACTCTGCGCCTGCACTTGCTCCATTTGCACCAAAGAGGAAACGAGGACACTACGCAGGCTGGCGCCCGCCTGGCGCTCGCCTGGCGCTCACCTGGTCTTGATCGTCATGGCTTGCGTCGGGAGCACCTCACGAGGTACTCCTTGCCTTGATCTCTCCGCCTCCTCATGAGCCTGCCTGGTGAGGCCGCCTCTGAGGAAGCCTTGTGTCGTCCAATCCGCGAAGCTTGGCCCCTCGTGAGGGTCTTGAACTTGGGTTGATGAAGACGGGCCGTACTGGGCCACTGCTCGAGCCACGCTGCAGGCTGCAGGCAGGCAAGTCTGGGGACCCCCGTTCCCAGAACGCCGACAGATGCACAAGTAGTATCTCCACTTGGTGCGGAATTTTTGGCTAGCAAAGATGGGGTGCAAGCACCACATGTTGAAGGATCTATGACAATATAAATTCTATGTGAATATGAGCAAATATAAATCATTACGTTGTCTTCCTTGTCCAACGTCAACAATTTTGGCATATAATATTTTGATGGGGGCTCACAATCACAAAAGATTTCAAAGATAGTGTATTTGCATGTGAAAGTTCTCTTCATTATACTAATTATTCGTGAATTGCTTGTATGACCAATATTGTGATTGTCAAGCTTCAAAAGCTTTGACTTCCTAAACCCAATGTGATTTACTCATAGGATATAAGTGAAGCACAAGAGTAAATGACAGGATACTCCCAAAAGATATAAATGAAGATCATGAGCATAATATTTCTTTCTCTCAAATTAATTTAAGTGAAGCAAGAGAGAATTTCTTCAAAAATACTAAAGCGCACCTATTGGGGAACGCGGTAATTTCAAAAAAATTCCTACGATCACGCAAGATCTATCTAGGTGATGCATAGCAACATGAGGGGAGAGTGTTGTCTACGTACCCTTGTAGACCGAAAGCGGAAGCATTATGACAACGCGGTTGATGTAGTCGTACGTCTTCATGATCTGACCGATCCTAGCACCGAAGGAATGACACCTCTGCGATCTGCACACGTTCAGCTCGGTGACGTCCCACGAACTCTAGATCCAGCTGAGGTCGAGGGAGAGTTTCATCATTACAACGGCGTGGTGACGGTGATGATGAAGTTACCGGCGCAGGGCTTCGCCTAAGCCTACGACGATATGACCAAGGTGGAAATCTGTGGAGGGGGGCACCGCACACGGCTAAAAGATCAACTTGTGTGTCTATTGAAGGAAATATGCCCTAGAGGCAATAATAAAGTTATTATTTATTTCCTTATTTCATGATACATGTTTATTATTCATGCTAGAATTGTATTAGCCGGAAACATAATACATGTGTGAATACATAGACAAACATAGTGTCACTAGGATGCCTCTACTTGACTAGCTCGTGAATCAAAGATGGTTAAGTTTCCTAGCCATAGACATGAGTTGTCATTTGATTAACGGGATCACATCAGTAGGAGAATGATGTGATTGACATGACCCATTCCGTTAGCCTAGAACTTGATATTTTAGTATATTGCTATTGCTTTCTTCATGACTTATACATGTTCCTGTAACTATGAGATTATGCAACTCCCATTTACCGGAGGAACACTTTGGGTGCTACCAAACGTCACAACGTAACTGGGTGATTATAAAGGAGTACTACAGGTGTCTCCAAAGGTACATGTTGGGTTGGCGTATTTCGAGATTAGGTTTTGTCACTCCGATTGTCGGAGAGGTATCTCTGGGCCCTCTCGGTAATGCACATCACTATAAGCCATGCAATCAATGTAGCTAATGAGTTAGTTACGGAATGATGCATTACGTAACAAGTAAAGAGACTTGCCAGTAACGAGATTGAACTAGGTATTGGATACTGACGATTGAATCTCGGGCAAGTAACATACCAATGACAAAGGGAACAACGTATTTTGTTATGCGGTTTGACCGATAAAGATCTTCGTAGAATATGTAGGAGCCAATATGAGCATCTAGGTTCCGCTATTGGTTCTTGACCGAGAATAGTTCTAGGTCATGTCTACATAGTTCTCGAACCCGTAGGGTCCGCACGCTTAAGGTTTCGATGACAGTTTTATTATGAGTTTATGAGTTTTGATGTACCGAAGGAGTTCCGAGTCCCGGATGAGACCGGGGACATGACGAGGAGTCTCGAAATGGTCGAGACGTAAAGATCGATATATTGGACGACTATATTCGGAGTTGAAGGAAATATGCCCTAGAGGCAAGAATAAAGTTATTATTTATTTCCTCATATCATGATAAATGTTTATTATTCATGCTAGAATTGTATTAACCGGAAACATGATACATGTGTGAATACCTAGACAAACCTATAGTCACTAGTATGCCTCTACTTGACTAGCTCATTAATCAAAGATGGTTATGTTTCCTAACCATAGACATGTGTTGTCATTTGATTAGTGGGATCACATCATTAGAAGAATGATGTGATTGACATGACCCATTCCGTTAGCCTAGCACTTGATCGTTTAGTATACTGCTATTGCTTTGTTCATGACTTATACATGTTCCTGTAACTATGAGATTTATGCAACTCCTGTTTACCGGAGGAACACTTTGGGTACTACCAAACGTCACAACTTAACTGGGTGATTATAAAGGAGTACTACAGGTGTCTCCAAAGGTACATGTTGAGTTGGCGTATTTCGAGATTAGGTTTTGTCACTCCGATCGTCGGAGCGGTATCTCTGGGCCCTCTCGGTAATGCACATCATTATAAGCCATGCAAGCAATGTGACCAATGAGTTGGTTACGGGATGATGCATTACAGAACGAGTAAAGAGACTTGCCGGTAACGAGATTGAACTAGGTATTGGATACCGACGATCAAATCTCGGGCAAGTAACATACCGATGACAAAGGGAACAACGTATGTTGTTATGCGGTTTGACCGATAAAGATCTTCGTAGAATATGTAGGAACCAATATGGGCATCCAGGTCCCGCTATTGGTTATTGACCGAGAATAGTTCTAGGTCATGTCTACATAGTTCTCGAACCCATAGGGTCCACACGCTTAACGTTACGATGACAGTTTTATTATGAGTTTATAAGTTTTGATGTACCGAAGCTTGTTCGGAGTCCCGGATATGATCACGGACATGACGAGGAGTCTCAAAATGGTCGAGACATAAAGATCGATATATTGGACGACTATATTCGGACACCGGAATTGTTCCGGGTGATTTCGGAGAAAACCGGAGTGCCGGGGGGGGGTTACCTGGACCCCCCGGGAGAGTATTGGGCCTTATGGGCCTTAGGGGAAAGGAGAGAGGGGCGGCCAGCATGGGCCGCGCGCCCCCTCCCCCCTCTGGTCCGAATTGGACTAGGAGGGGGGCGGCGCCCCCCCTTTACTTCCCCCTCTCCCCCTTCCTTCCCCCTCCTAGTAGGAGTAGGAAAGGAGGAGTCCTACTCCTACTAGGAGGAGGATTCCTCCTCCTTGGCGCGCCCCAAGGGGCCGGCCGGCCTCCCCCCTTGCTCCTTTATATACGGGGGCAGGGGGGCACCCCATAGACACACAAGTTGATCTACGGATCGTTCCTTTGCCATGTGCGGTGCCCCCCTCCACCGTATTCCACCTCGGTCATATCATCACGGAGTTTAGGCGAAGCCCTGCGCCGGTAGAGCATCATCATCGTCACCACGCCATCGTGCTGACAGAACTCATCTCCGGAGCTTTGCTGGATCGGAGGCCGGAGATCGTCATCGAGCTGAACGTGTGCTGAACTCAGAGGCTCCGTATGTTCGGTGCATGGATCGGTCGGATCGTGAAGACGTACGACTACATCAACCGCGTTGTGCTAACGCTTCCGCTTACGGTCTACGAGGGTACGTGGACGAACACTCTCCCCTCTCGTTGCTATACCATCACCATGATCTTGCGTGTGTGTAGGAAAATTTTGAAATTACTACGTTCCCCAACAGTGGCATCCGAGCCAGGTTTTATGCGTTGATGTTATATGCACGAGTAGAACACAAGTGAGTTGTGGGCGATATAAGTCATACTGCTTACCAGCATGTCATACTTTGGTTCGGCGGTATTGTGAGATGAAGCGGCCCGGACCAACATTACGCGTACGCTTACGCGAGACTGGTTTCACCGTTACGAGCACTCGTGCTTAAAGGTGGCTGGCGGGTGTTTGTCTCTCTCACTTTAGCTGAATCGAGTGTGGCTACGCCTGGTCCTTGCGAAGGTTAAAACAGCACCAACTTGACGAACTATGGTTGTGGTTTTGATGCGTAGGTAAGAACGGTTCTTGCTAAAGCCCGTAGCAGCCACGTAAAATTTGCAACTACAAAGTAGAGGACGTCTAACTTGTTTTTGCAGGGCATGTTGTGATGTGATATGGTCAAGACGTGATGCTATATTTTATTGTATGAGATGATCATGTTTTGTAACCAAAGTTATTGGCAACTGGCAGGAGCCATATGGTTGTCGCTTTATTGTATGAAATGCAAACGCCCTTTAATTGCTTTACTTTATCACTAAGCGGTAGCGATAGTCGTAGAAGCAATAGATGGCGTAACGACAACGATGCTATGATGGAGATCAAGATGTCGCGCCGGTGACGATGTAGATCACGACGGTGCTTCAAAGATGGAGATCACAAGCATAAGATGATGATGGCCATATCATATCACTTATATTGATTGCATGTGATGTTCATCCTTTATGCATCTTATCTTGCCTTGATTGACGGTAGCATTTTATGATGATCTCTCACTAAATAATCAAGAAGTGTTCTCCCTGAGTATGCACCGTTGCGAAAGTTCTTCGTGCTGAGACACCACGTGATGATCGGGTGTGATAGGCTCTACGTTCAAATACAACGGGTGCAAAACAGTTGCACACGTGGAATACTCAGGTTATACTTGATGAGCCTAGCATATACAGATATGGCCTCAGAACACGGAGACCGAAAGGTCGAGCGTGAATCATATAGTAGATATGATCAACATAGTGATGTTCACCATTGAAACTACTCCATCTCACGTGATGATCAGACATGGTTTAGTTGATTTGGATCATGTGATCACTTAGATGACTAGAGAGATGTCTGTCTAAGTGGGAGTTCTTAAGTAATATGATTAATTGAACTTAAATTTATCATGAACTTAGTACCTGATAGTATTTTGCTTGTCTATGTTTGTTTGTAGATAGATGGCTCATGCTGTTGTTCCGTTGAATTCTAATGCGTTCCTTGAGAAAGCAAAGTTGAAAGATGATGGTAGCAATTACACGGACTGGGTCCGTAACCTGAGGATTATCCTCATTGCTGCACAGAAAAGTTACGTCCTGGAAGCACCGCTGGGTGCCAGGCCTGCTGCTGATGCAACTGACGACGTTAAGAACGTCTGGCAGAGCAAAGATAATGACTACTCGATAGTTCAGTGTGCCATGCTTTACGGCTTAGAACCGGGTCTTCAACGACGTTTTGAACGTCATGGAGCATATGAGATGTTCCAGGAGTTGAAGTTAATAGTTCAAGCAAATGCCCGGACTGAGAGATATGAAGTCTCCAATAAGTTCTATAGCTGCAAGATGGAGGAGAATAGTTATGTCAGTGAACACATACTCAAAATGTCTGGGTATAATAATCACTTGATTCAACTGGGAGTTAATCTTCCTGATGATAGTGTCATTGACAGAATTCTCCAATCACTGCCACCAAGCTACAAGAGCTTCGTGATGAACTATAATATGCAAGGGATGAACAAGACTATTCCCGAGCTCTTCGCAATGCTAAAAGCTGCGGAGGTAGAAATCAAGAAGGAGCATCAAGTGTTGATGGTTAACAAGACCACCAGTTTCAAGAAAAAGGGCAAAGGGAAGAAGAAGGGGAACTTCAAAAAGAACGGCAAGCAAGTTGCTGCTCAAGAGAAGAAACCCAAGTCTGGACCTAAGCCTGAAACTGAGTGCTTCTACTGCAAGCAGACTGGACACTGGAAGCGGAACTGCCCCAAGTATTTGGCGGATAAGAAGGATTGCAAAGTGAACAAAGGTATATGTGATATACATGTTATTGATGTGTACCTTACTAATGCTCGCAGTAGCACCTGGGTATTTGATACTGGTTTTGTTGCTAATATTTGCAACTCGAAACAGGGACTACGGATTAAGCGAATATTGGCTAAGGACGAGGTGACGATGCGCGTGGGAAATGGTTCCAAAGTCGATGTGATCACGGTCGGCACGCTACCTCTACATCTATCATCGGGATTAGTTTTAGACCTAAATAATTGTTATTTGGTGCTAGCGTTGAGCATGAACATTATATCTGGATCTTATTTGATGCGAGATGGTTATTCATTTAAATCAGAGAATAATGGTTGTTCTATTTATATGAGTAATATCTTTTATGGTCATGCACCCTTGAAGAGTGGTCTATTCTTATTGAATCTCGATAGTAGTGATACACATGTTCATAGTGTTGAAACCAAAAGATGCAGAGTTGATAACGATAGTGCAACTTATTTGTGGCACTGCCGTTTAGGTCATATCGGTGTAAAGCGCATGAAGAAACTCCATACTGATGGGCTTTTGGAATCACTTGATTATGAATCACTTGGTACTTGCGAACTGTGCCTCATGGGCAAGATGACTAAAACGCCGTTCTCCGGAACTATGGAGCGAGCAACTGATTTGTTGGAAATCATACATACTGATGTTTGTGGTCCAATGAATGTTGAGGCTCGTGGCGGGTATCGTTATTTTCTCACCTTCACAGATGATTTGAGCAGATATGGGTATATCTACTTAATGAAACACAAGTCTGAAACATTTGAAAAGTTCAAAGAATTTCAGAGTGAAGTGGAAAATCATCGTAACAAGAAAATAAAGTTTCTACGATCTGATCATGGAGGAGAATATTTGAGTTATGAGTTTGGTCTGCACTTGAAACAATGCGGAATAGTTTCGCAACTCACGCCACCCGGAACACCACAACGAAATGGTGTGTCCGAACGTCGTAATCGTACTTTACTAGATATGGTGCGATCTATGATGTCTCTTACTGATTTACTGCTATCATTTTGGGGTTATGCTCTAGAGACGGCCGCATTCACGTTAAATAGGGCACCATCAAAATCCGTTAAGACAACGCCTTATGAACTGTGGTTTGGCTAGAAACCAAAGTTGTCGTTTCTTAAAGTTTGGGGCTGCGATGCTTATGTGAAGAAACTTCAACCAGATAAGCTCGAACCCAAATTGGAGAAATGTGTCTTCATAGGATACCCAAAAGAGACTATTGGGTACACCTTCTATCACAGATCTGAGGGCAAGATTTTCGTTGCTAAAATCGGATCCTTTCTAGAGAAGGAATTTCTCTCGAAGGAAGTGAGTGGGAGGAAAATAGAACTTGATGAGATAACTGTATCTACTCCCTTATTGGAAAGTAGTTCATCACAAGAACCAGTTCCTGTGACAACTACACCAATCAATGAGGAAGCTAATGATATTGATCATGAAACTTCAGATCAAGTTTCTACTGAACCTCGTAGGTCTACCAGAGTAAGATCCGCACCAGAGTGGTACGGTAATCCAATTCTGGAAGTCATGTCACTTGACCATGATGAACCTACGAACTATGAGGAAGCGATGATGAGCCCAGATTCCGCAAAATGGCTAGAGGCCATGAAATCTGAGATGGGATCCATGTATGAAAACAAAGTATGGACTTTGGTTGACTTGCCCGATGATCGGCAAGCCATTGAGAATAAATGGATCTTTAAGAAGAAGACTGACGCTGATGGTAATATAACTGTCTATAAAGCTCGACTTGTTGCGAAAGGTTTTCAACAAGTTCAAGGAGTTGAGTACGATGAGACTTTCTCACCCGTAGCGATGCTTAAGTCTGTCCGAATCATGTTAGCTATTGCTGCATTTCATAATTATGAAATTTGGCAAATGGATGTCAAAACTGCATTCTTGAACGGATTTCTGGAAGAAGAGTTGTATATGATGCAACGAAAACGTTTTGTTGATCCAAAAGGTGCTAAGAAAGCGTGCAAGCTCCAGCGTTCCATTTATGGACTGGTGCAAGCATCTCGGAGTTGGAATAAACGCTTTGATAGTGTGATCAAAGCATATGGTTTTATACAGACTTTTGGAGAAGCCTGTATTTACAAGAAAGTGAGTGGGAGCTCTGTAGCATTTCTGATATTATATGTAGATGACATATTATTAATTGGAAGTGATATAGAATTTCTGGATAGCATAAAGGGATACTTGAATAAAAGTTTTTCAATGAAAGACCTCGGTGAAGCTGCTTACATATTGGGCATCAAGATCTATAGAGATAGATCAAGACGCTTAATTGGACTTTCACAAAGCACATACCTTGACAAAAATTTGAAAAAGTTCAAAATGGATCAAGCAAAGAAAGGATTCTTGCCTGTGCTACAAGGTGTGAAGTTGAGTCAAACTCAATGCCGACCACAGCAGAAGATAGAGAGAAAATGAAAGATGTTCCCTATGCTTCAGCCATAGGCTCTATCATGTATGCAATGCTATGTACCAGACCTGACGTATGCTTGGCAGGAAGGTACCAAAGTAATCCATGAGTGGATCACTGGACAGTGGTCAAGAACATCCTGAAATACCTGAAAAGGACTAAGGATATGTTTCTCGTATATGGAGGTGACAAAGAGCTAGTCCTAAATGGTTACGTCGATGCAAGCTTTGACACTGATCCGGACGATTCTAAATCGCAAACCGGATACGTATTTTTATTAAACGGTGGAGCTGTAAGTTGGTGCAGTTCTAAACAAAGCGTCGTGGCGGGATCTACATGTGAAGCGGAGTACATAGCTGCTTCTGAAGCAGCAAATGAAGGAGTCTGGATGAAGGAGTTCATTTCCGATCTAGGTGTCATACCTAGTGCATCGGGACCAATGAAGATCTTCTGTGACAATACTGGTGCAATTGCCTTGGCAAAGGAATCCAGATTTCACAAGAGGACCAAGCACATCAAGAGACACTTCAATTCCATTCGGGACCAAGTCCAAGTGGGAGACATAGAGATTTGCAAGATACATACGGATCTGAATGTTGCAGACCCGTTGACTAAGCCTCTCTCACGAGCAAAACATGATCAGCACCAAGACTCCATGGGTGTTAGAATCATTACTATGTAATCTAGATTATTGACTCTAGTGCAAGTGGGAGACTGAAGGAAATATGCCCTAGAGGCAATAATAAAGTTATTATTTATTTCCTCATATCATGATAAATGTTTATTATTCATGCTAGAATTGTATTAACCGGAAACATGATACATGTGTGAATACATAGACAAACCTATAGTCACTAGTATGCCTCTACTTGACTAGCTCATTAATCAAAGATGGTTATGTTTCCTAACCATAGACATGTGTTGTCATTTGATTAGTGGGATCACATCATTAGAAGAATGATGTGATTGACATGACCCATTCCGTTAGCCTAGCACTTGATCGTTTAGTATACTGCTATTGCTTTGTTTATGACTTATACATGTTCCTGTAACTATGAGATTTATGCAACTCCCGTTTACCGGAGGAACACTTTGGGTACTACCAAATGTCACAACGTAACTGGATGATTATAAAGGAGTACTACAGGTGTCTCCAAAGGTACATGTTGAGTTGGCGTATTTCGAGATTAGGTTTTGTCACTCCGATCGTCGGAGAGGTATCTCTGGGCCCTCTCGGTAATGCACATCATTATAAGCCTTGCAATCAATGTGACCAATGAGTTGGTTACGGGATGATGCATTACAGAACAAGTAAAGAGACTTGCCAGTAACGAGATTGAACTAGGTATTGGATACCGACGATCAAATCTCGGGCAAGTAACATACCGATGACAAAGGGAACAACGTATGTTGTTATGCGGTTTGACCGATAAAGATCTTCGTAGAATATGTAGGAACCAATATGGCCATCCAGGTCCCGCTATTGGTTATTGACCGAGAATAGTTCTAGGTCATGTCTACATAGTTCTCGAACCCGTAGGGTCCGCACGCTTAACGTTACGATGACAGTTTTATTATGAGTTTGTAAGTTTTGATGTACCGAAGCTTGTTCGGAGTCCCGGATATGATCACGGACATGATGAGGAGTCTCGAAATGGTCGAGACAAAAAGATCGATATATTGGACGACTATATTCGGACACCGGAATTGTTCCGGGTGATTTCGGAGAAAATCGGAGTGCCGGGGGGGTTACCGGAACCCACCGGGAGAGTATTGGGCCTTATGGGCCTTAGGGGAAAGGAGAGAGGGGCGGCCAGGATGGGCCATGCGCCCCCTCCTCCCTCTGGTCCGAATTGGACTAGGAGGGGGGCGGCGCCCCCCTTTCCTTCCCCCTCTCCCCCTTCCTTCCCCCTCCTAGTAGGAGTAGGAAAGGAGGAGTCCTACTCCTACTAGGAGGTGGATTCCTCCTCCTTGGCGCGCCCCAAGGGGCCGGCCGGCCTCCCCCCTTGCTCCTTTATATACGGGGGCAGGGGGGCACCCCATAGACACACAAGTTGATCTATGGATCGTTCCTTAGCCGTGTGCGGTGCCCCCTCCACCATATTCCACCTCGGTCATATCATCGCGGAGTTTAGGCGAAGCCCTGCGCCGTTAGAGCATCATCATCGTCACCACGCCGTCGTGCTGACGGAACTCATATCCGGAACTTTGCTGGATCGGAGCACGGAGATCGTCATCGAGCTGAACGTGTGCTGAACTCGGAGGCCCCGTACGTTCGGTGCTTGGATCGGTCGGATCGTGAAGACGTACGACTACATCAACCGCGTTGTGCTAATGCTTCCGCTTACAGTCTACGAGGGTACGTGGACGAACACTCTCCCCTCTCATTGCTATGCCATCACCATGATCTTGCGTGTGCGTAGGAATTTTTTTGAAATTACTACGTTCCCCAACAGGAGTTCGGAAAGGTTCCGAGTGATTCGGGTATTTTCGGGGGTACCGGGGAGTTACGGGAATACGAGGAAGAAGCAATGGGCCTCATGGGCCAAGTGGTGGAAGAGAGCAGGCAGGGCGCGCGGCCCCCCTAGCCCAAACCGAATTGGACTAGGGGGCCGGCCCCCCTTTCCTCCTTTTCCTCCCTCTCCTTCCTTCTCCTTCTCCTTCCCTTCCTTCCCCTCTCCTACTTGGGCTAGGAAAGAGGGGGGAATCCTACTTGGAGTAGGATTCTTCCCCTTGGGCGCGCCTCCTCCCCTTGGCCGGCCCCCTCCCCCTTGCTCCTTTATATACGGGGGCAGGGGGCACCCCATGACACACAAGTTGATCTACGGATCGTTCCTTAGCCGTGTGCGGTGCCCCCCTCCACCATATTCCACCTCGGTCATATCGTCGCGGAGTTTAGGCGAAGCCCTGCGCCGGTAGAACATCATCATCGTCACCACGCCGTCGTGCTGACGGAACTCATCCCTGACGCTTTGCTAGATCGGAGCCCGAGGATCGTCATCGAGCTGAACGTGTGCTGAACTCGGAGGTGCCGTACGTTCGGTACTTGGATCGGTCGGATCGTGAAGACATACGACTACATCAACCGCGTTGTCATAATGCTTCCGCTTATGGTCTACGAGGGTACGTGGACAACACTCTCCCCTCTTGTTGCTATGCCATCACCATGATCTTGCGTGTGCGTAGGAAATTTTTTGAAATTACTACGTTCCCCAACAGTGGCATCCGAGCCTAGGTTTTATGCGTTGATGTTATATGCACGAGTAGAACACAAGTGAGTTGTGGGCGATACAAGTCATACTGCTTACCAGCATGTCATACTTTGGTTCAGCGGTATTGTTGGATGAAGCGGCCCGGACCGACATTACGCGTACGCTTACGCGAGACTGGTTTTACTGCCGTGCTTTGCACACAGGTGACTATCGGGTGTCAGTTTCTCCAACTTTAGTTGAACCGAGTGTGGCTACGCCTGGTCCTTGCGAAGGTTAAAACATCACCAACTTGACAAACTATCGTTGTGGTTTTGATGCGTAGGTAAGAACGGTTCTTGCTAAGCCCGTAGCAGCCACGTAAAATTTGCAACAACAAAGTAGAGGACGTCTAACTTGTTTTTGCAGGGCATGTTGTGATGTGATATGGTCAAGACGTGATGAGATATAAGTTGTTGTATGAGATGATCATGTTTTGTTGAAGTTATCGGCAACTGGCAGAAGCCCTATGGTTGTCTCTTTGTTGCATAAAGATGCAAGTGCCAAATAATTGCTTTACTTTATCGCTATGCGATAGCAATAGTTGCAAGAGCAATAGTTGGTGAGACGACCATGAGACGACACATTGATATAGATCAAGATGATGAAGATCATGGTGTCATGCCGGTGACGATAGATATCATGACAGTACTTTGGAGATGGAGATCAAAGGCGCAAGATGATCATGGCCATATCATGTCACATATATTGATTTCATATGATGTTTATCGGTTATACATCTTATTCTGTTTTGTTTGACGGTAGCATTTTAAGATGATCTCTCACTAATAATCAAGAAGTGTTCTCCCTGAGTATGCACCGTTGCGAAAGTTCTTCGTGCTGAGACACCACTTGATGATCGGGTGTGATAGGCTCTACGTTCAAATACAACGGGTGCAAAACAGTTGCACACGCGGAATACTCAGGTCATACTTGACGAGCCTAGCATATACGAATATGGCCTCGGAACACGGAGACCGAAAGGTCGAACGTGAATCATATAGTAGATATGATCAACATAGTGATGTACACCATTGAAACTACTCCATCTCAAGTGATGATTGGACATGGTTTAGTTGATATGGATCATGTAATCACTTAGAGGATTAGAGGGATGTCTATCTAAGTGGGAGTTCTTAAGTAATATGATTAATTGAACTTTAATTTATCATGAACTTTGTCCTGGTAGTATTTTGCAAATTATGTTGTAGATCAATAGCTCACGTTGTTGCTTTCATATGTTTATTTTGATATGTTCCTAGAGAAAATTGTGTTGAAAAATGTTAGTAGCAATGATGCGGATTGGATCCGTGATCTGAGGTTTATCCTCATTGCTGCACAGAAGAATTATGTCCTTAATGCACCGCTAGGTGACAGACCTATTGCAGGAGCAGATGCAGACGTTATGAACGTTTGGCTAAGCTCAATATGATGACTACTTGATAGTTTAGTGCACCATGCTTAACGGCTTAGAATCGGGACTTCAAGGACGTTTTGAACGTCATGGACCATATGAGATGTTCCAGGAATTGAAGTTAATATTTCAAGCAAATACCCAAGTTGAGAGATATGAAGTCTCCAACAAGTTCTATAGCTAAAAGATGGAGGAGAATCGCTCAACTAGTGAGCATGTGCTTAGATTGTCTGGGTACTTCAATTGCTTGAATCAAGTGGGAGTTAATCTTCCAGATAAGATAGTAATTGACAGAATTCTCTGGTCACCACCACCAAGTTAGTAGAACTTTGTGATGAACTATAGTATGCAAGGGATGACAAAAACGATTCCCGAGCTCTTCGTGATGTTGAAATCGACGAAGGTAGAAATCAAGAAAGAGCATCAAGTGTTGATGGTTGACAAGACCACTAGTTTCAAGAAAAAGGGCAAAGGGAAAGAAAGGGAAATTTCAAGTAGAATGACAAACAAGTTGTCACTCCCGTGAAGAAGCCCAAAGCTGGACATAAGCCTGAAACTGAGTGCTTCTACTGCAAAGGAAATGGTCACTGGAAGTGGAACTACTCCAAATATTTGGTGGATAAGAAGGATGGCAAAGTGAACAAGGGTATATTTTGATGTACAGGTTATTGATGTGTACCTTACTAGTTTTTATAGTAGCCCCTGAGTATTTGATACTTGTTCGGTTGCTGAAAATTTAGTAACTCGAAACAGGAGTTACAGAATAAACAGATACTAGTTGAAGGGGAAGTGACGATGAGTGTTGGAAGTAGTTCCAAGATTGATATGATCATCATCACACACTCCCTATACTTTCGGGATTAGTGTTAAACCTAAATAAATGTTATTTGGCGTTTACGTTGAGCATGAATATGATTTGATCATGTTTATTGCAATACGGTTATTCATTTAAAGTTAAAGAATAATTGTTATTCTGTTTACATGAATAAGACCTTCGATGGTTATACACCCAATAAAAATAGTTTGTTGGATCTCGATCGTAGTGATACACATATTCATAATATTGATGCCAAAAGATGCAAAGTTAATAATGATAGTGCAACTTATTTGTGGCACTGCCGTTTGGGTCATATCGGTGTAAAGCGCATGAAGAAACTCCATAAAGATGGATTTATGGAATCACTTGGTTATGAATCATTTGATGCTTGCGAACCGTGCCTTTTGGGCAAGATGACTAAAACTCCGTTCTCCGAAACAATGGAACAAGCTACTGACTTATTGGAAATAATACATACCGATGTATGCGATCCAATGAGTGCTGATGCTCATAGCAAGTATCGTTATTTTCTGACTTTCACAAGATGATTTGAGCAGATATGGGTATATCTACTTGATGAAACATAAGTCTGAAATAGTTGAAAGGTTCAAAGAATTTCAGAGTGAAGTGGAAAAATCATCGTAACAAGAAAATAAAGTTTCTGCGATCTGATCGCAGAGACGAATATTTGAGTTACGAGTTTGGTCTTCAATTAAAACAATGTGGAATAGTTTCACAGCTCACGCCACCTGGAACACCACAACGTTATGGTGTGTCCGAACGTCGTAACCACACTTTATTGGATATGGTGCGATCTATGATGTCTCTTACTGATTTACCACTATCGTTTTGGGATTATGCATTAGAGACAGCTGCATTCACGTTTAATAGGGCACCATCTAAATCCGTTGAGACGACACCGTATGAGCTATGGTTTAGCAGTAAACCTGAGCTGTCGTTTCTTAAAGTTTGGAGTTGCGATGCTTATATGAAAAGGGTTTTCAACCTGATAAGCTCAAACCCAAATCGGAGAAGTGCGTCTTCATAGAATACCCAAGGAAACTGTTAGGTACTCCTTCTATCATAGATCCAAAGGCAAAACATTCGTTGCTAAGAATGGATCCTTTCTAGAGAAGGAGTTTCTCTCGAAAGAAGTGAGTGGGAGGAAAGTAAGAGCTTGATAAGGTAATTTGTACCTTCTCCCGAATTGGAAAGTAGTTCATCACAGAAATCAGTTCCAGTGATTCCTACACCAATTAGTGAGGAAGCTAATGATGATGATGATGAAACTTCAGATCAAGTTACTACAGAACCTCGTAGGTCTTCCAGAGTGCGGTCCGCACCAGAGTGGTACGGTAATCCTGTTCTGAAAGTCATGTTACTAGACCATGATAAACCTACGAACTATGAGGAAGCGATGATGAGCCCAGATTCCGCTAAATGGCTGGAGGCCATGAAATCTGAGATAGGACCCATGTATGAGAACAAAGTGTGGACTTTGGTGGACTTGCCCGATGATCGGCAAACCATAGAAAATAAATGGATCTTCAAGAGTGTCGGTGTACTAAAGTAGGGGTACCTTAGTATCCCGAACTTGTGCACGGGCAGTCGCAGTGTCCCGCGGAAAGGCTTGCCGGGTGCCCGCCAAGATCCTCCAGAGTTCCTATTGATGCCATTCAAGAACAAAGTGTTTTTACTAAGAATACAAGACCCCGGCGAGAGGAGCTCGCCGAGAAGGACAAGGCCTCGGCAAGAGGAGCTTGCCGGGAAGGCCAACCCAGGCACTTCAAGGAACTTGCCGCGACGCGCCGCGCGTCCCGGCAAGACCCGACGAGCGACAAGCTTTTGGGCGCGACAAGACAACGACCGCGGCAAGGCGCTTTCCACGGCGAAGCCACCACTCTGTGCCCACGCTCCAGCACACCCGTCGACGTGTCGCTCTGAGACCATTCCAGACGCACGTGGCGGGAAGCTGTGCAGCCAAGCGGTGCGAGGTAGCAAGTGGAGATGACGAGAAGGCCATCGTGGCAAGCGGTGGCGCCCCTAACGGTCACTTTTCTGCACTATTTAGGCGACGTGGACGGGCATTAAATGCTCTTGTCCCCTGCCGTCAGAGTTAGGTAGGGTGCACTGTAGATGGCAGTTGTACCAACCACCCTTTTTACATTTGTACCCTTGCCTGCGTTGCCACCTGTCGGTGACCCCTTTAGCCTATAAAGGGAGGCCCATGCGCAACGTAGGGGAGGTTCGACTCATTCGAAACTAGAACACTCTCACGCTCTCGAGCAAGAGCATAATACAACCACAAAGCAGCAGTAGGAGTATTATCTCTCCGGAGAGCTCCGAAGCTGGGTAAAAATCCCTTGCGTGCTTCTCCTCGATCCGCTCTTCGTGCGCCCTCCGTTCCCGGCCGGACCGAAAAGGGGCCCTGCCCCATAGGTGTTCGTTTCCCACGACATCTTTGGCACGCCAGGTAGGGGGCGTCGAGGTTGTGTGAACCCGATTCGGCGTTCACGCGAGCCAGTTCATCATCATCTTCATCGACATGCCACCGAAGAAGAAGGCTTCGGAGGTGGCTGCTCCGACCGCGTCGATCCCACCGCCACCGGAGCAAACGGGCGGTGGGGTAGACGCCGGCGGAGGAGCGGGCGCCGACGAGGGAGCTCATGTCGTTACCAGATCCAAGGACAAGGCCCCGCAAACTTCGGCATCCGTACACGCACCGCGCCCATCTCAGGAGGCGCGGGATCGACAGCGTCATGGTGCTCGCAGCACCGTACTAGCATTAGAACAAGGCCAAGTTGGTGGATCTCGGGGCGTTCAAGACCAGCATGCACGCCAGCTTGCTGGCACAAGTAAAGTACGGTCGCCTGGACGGGGTACTGCTCCTTCCAACCCAGTTGGAAGTCCGAGCATATCCCGCTCCTCGCGCCGTTCACCGCCGCCACCGAAGACTCCCGAAGAAGCGTTGGCCCGAGCCCAACTGCTCCTGGACTACCCTCCAACGGCGGACAAGATCGACGATTGGAGGGCCACTATACAGAGCCTCATCGGTTTCGCCAACGGCGACACTCCACGGCAGCCAGCTACATCGCAACCGCGGCAAGATTGTCGGACGCGAGCCGATGGCGACAAGACCGGTGGAGGTGCAACCACTGTGCACTCCCCGCCCCGAAGGCCAAGATCGCCGACTCGCCGGATCAACCACGACACCGACTCCACGGCGTCATCAGATCCGCGAGCTCGTCGCGATCAACTCCAAGTCCTTCAAGAACGACAGCAAGAGGATGCTCGTACTCGAATCGAGCGTCGAAGAGAAGCACGGCGTCAGTCAGATCAGCGCGCTGGGCCCACTGTCGACATGCATGCGCCAGGGGAACCAGGCGACTTGCCGTACGCGGTAGGTTGCCCTGCGTTCACTCGTGAGCTGCGGCAAGTCCAGTGGCCCAGCACCAAGAACTTCAAGCCAGATGTACCGGAGAAGTACGATGGCAGGTTGCATCCGTCGGAGTTCCTCAGCATCTACACCATTGCGGTGCAAGCTGCCGGGGGGCGCAACGAGAAGATCCTTGCCAACTACTTCCCACTGGTGCTCAAGCCTAACGTCAGATCCTGGCTCATGCACTTGCCGGACAACTCCATCTCCTCATGGGCGGATCTATGCCATCAGTTTGTCGGCGCCTTCACGGGCGGCCACAAGCCTCATGGCCAGGAGAGCGATCTACATCTGCTCGCCCAGAAGGAAGGAGAGCCTCTGCGCAAGTACATTCAAAGATTCAGCCAAGTGCAGCGCAACATCCCAGATGTCCACCCCGCTGCGGTCATCAGCGCGTTCCACCAGAACGTTCGTAACCGCAGGATGCGGGAGGAGATGGCGATGTGCAAGATAAGAGACGTCAGTGAGCTCTACGCCCTGGCCGACAAGTGTGCACGTGCTGAAGAAGGAAGAAAACTCCCCGGAGAGAACACAGGAGCAGGGGGGTCTGACAGTGAGGATGCTGCCCCGGCAAAGAAAACCCGGCGGCGGAACAACAAAAGAAGGAAAGGCAAAGATGTGGCAGCTGTCGAGCAGTCCGGCAACGGAGGTGGCTCCAAGGAAGCAGAACCTGTGGCGGCCGCCGACAAGCAGGGCGGCTCCGACAAGCAGTATTGCAAGATTCACCGTACCAAGGGCCATGATCTCCAAAGTTGCAAGAAGGTCGAGCAGCTTGTCGAGCTGCAGAAAGCTGAGTACGAGCGTCGCGACAAGGAGAAGGCCCAGGAAGGTACTGGTGGATCCGGCAAGAAGCGTCCCGGCCGGGGAGGACGCCGCGGCAAGGCCAAGCAGCGGCAAGGAGACAGGCCTCCCCGCGGCCGCGACAAAGATGAAGATGAAGATGAAGATGAGGACATGGATGATGACGAGGCCGACGAGCAGGAGTTTCAGAAAGCAACAGAGGTTCTGTGCGTTGACGGTGGTGCTTCTCTGCATACTTCGCACCGCCAACTCAAACAGTGGGTGCGAGAAGTTAATGCAACAGAACCATCAGTTGAGTCACGCAAGCCCCTGAAGTGGTCCAGCACGCCTATCATCTTTGACATTGAGGATCACCCTGACCGCATCACTGCGCTCGGGTGCTTGCCGATGCTGGTTTCACCAACTATCCGCAACCTCAAGGTCACAAAGATGCTAGTTGACGGCGGGGCCGGCTTGAATCTGATCTCCTCTGCGGTACTCCAGAAGCTCCAAATCCCCGACAGCGAGCTCGAAGAGACCGGCACTTTCCAGGGAATCAATCCGGGAAGGAGCAAGCCGAAGGGGAAGATCACGTTGCCAGTGACGTTTGGCAGCGAGCTTAACTTCAGAACAGAGAAAGTCACCTTTGATGTTGCTGATTTCCCATTGCCCTACAATGGGATACTCGGCCGTCCAGCGCTCGCCAAGTTCATGGCAGCATCCCACTATGCCTACAACGTGCTCAAGATCCCAGGTCCAATAAGTGTCATCTCTGTCCCTGGCGACAAGAAAGATGCCATTATCTGTACCGACAAGATCTACCGGGAAGCAGCAGCCGCAGCCGAACGCAAACCACCTGCCGCTGAAGCTCCCGGGGGGAAGAAGAAGACCAAGTCCGGCAAGAGCTCTGATGCCCACTCCAGCAAGCGCACCTCTTCGGAGTGCTGCGCTACCGTCGAGGACGCACCATCGAGCTCCACCGGCAAGTGTAAGAAGGCGAAGGCAGCTCCGCTAGAGACCAAGAAAGTGGCCGCCAAGGAGGACGGCACTGGTGGTACCTTCACCATCAGTGCCACGCTTGATCCTAAATAGGAAAGCGCGCTTGTTGCTTTCCTGCGGGCGAATGTCGATGTGTTTGCATGGCAACCATCTGACATCCCCGGTGTTCCCAGAAAGTGATTGAGCACCACCTTGCTGTCTGTCCTCACGTGCGGCCCGTCAAGCAGAAAGTTAGAAAACAAGCAGTGGAGCGCCAAGAATTCATTGTAGAAGAGATCAAGAATTTGGAAGCAGCAGGCCTGGTCAGAGGAGTGCTCCATCCAACGTGGCTGGCCAATCCTGTAGTCGTGCGCAAGGCGAACGGAAAATGGAGGCTTTGTATAGACTTCACTGATGTTAATAAAGCTTGTCCCAAGGATCCATTCCCCTTGCCGCGCATTGACCAAATTGTCGACTCCACGGCAGGATGTGATTTGCTTTCATTTCTTGATGCATATTCTGGATATCATCAGATCTTCATGGCAGAAGAGGATGAGGAGAAAACCGCATTCATTACTCCATGTGGCACGTACTGCTTTGTACGGATGCCTTTCGGACTAAGGAATGCTAGTTCAACATTTGCGAGGGTAGTTCATGAAGCTTTTGAGCCACAGTTGCACAGAAATGTAGAGGCTTACATGGATGACATAGTGGTCAAGAGCAAAGACAGAGCAACTCTGATTCAAGATTTGGACGAGACCTTTGCAAATCTGCGCAAGATCAATCTCAAACTCAACCCCGAGAAGTGCGTGTTTGGAGTCCCTTCCGGCAAGCTTCTCGGGTTCTTTGTGTCTCAGCGGGGGATTGAAGCTAATCCTGACAAGATCAAGGCCATTGAGCAGATCGAAGCACCGAAGCGCGTCAAGGATGTGCGAAGGCTTGCCGGCTGCATGGCTGCTCTCAGCAGGTTCATCTCTAAGTCTGCTGAGCGCACCCTGCCATTTTTCAAAATTTTGAAAAAGGCGGGTCCAATGAAATGGACTCCAGAAGCGGAGGCTGCGTTGCAGGACTTGAAGAGGTACCTGTCCTCCACTCCAATACTTGTCGCACCTAAGCCGCAAGAGAAGTTGTTGCTGTATCTAGCGGCAACCAATCAAGTGGTTAGTGCTGCGTTAGTAGCGGAAAGGGAAGCAGATGATGAGCCAGCGGCCACGGCAAGCGCGTCCAGCGACAAGCAGGGGGCTTCCCCGACAAGCTCTGGCCCCGACAAGGATGGATCTGTGCAGCCACAAGAAGAGAAGGAGAATAAAATGGTGCAGCGCCCAATTTACTTTGTCAATTCCCTTCTGCAGGGGCTAGATCAAGGTACTCTAGTGTGCAGAAGTTACTTTTCGGCCTTCTCATGGCCTCGAGAAAGCTGCGCCATTACTTTCAAGCGCATGAGATAACAGTTGTCACTCGCTTTCCGTTGAAGAGGATACTGCAGAATCCAGAAGCAACAGGTAGGATTGTCGAGTGGGCACTGGAATTGTCGAGCTTTGGCCTTAGGTTTGAGAGTACTTCAACTATCCAGAGCCGAGCATTGGCAGAATTCGTAGCAGAATGGACGCCAACACCTGATGAAGAAACTCCAGAAACGAGCATCCCCGTCAAAGAAGTAGGCAAAGAATGGATCATGTACTTTGATGGTGCTTTCTCGCTGCAAGGCGCCGGTGCGGGCGTGTTACTTGTCACACCCACGGGGGAGCACCTCAAGTACGTCGTCCAGATGCACTTTCCCAAGGAGCAAGCGACAAACAACAGTGCAGAATATGAAGGCTTGCTTGCCGGACTCAGAATCGCGGCAGACCTTGGGATCAAGAAGCTTATTGTTAGGGGTGACTCACAGCTTGTCGTCCGCCAAGTAAACAAAGATTATCAGAGTCCGTTGATGGAAGCTTACATTGATGAAGTGAGAAAGTTGGAAGAGCATTTTGACGGCCTGCAGATGGAACATGTTCCAAGAGCCCAGAACGATGTTGCCGATGGCCTGTCAAAATGCGCTGCATTAAAGTTACCTGTGGAACCAGGGATCTTTGTGCTCAGGTTGACTCAACCATCTGTGATACCATCAACTGGACAAAGCAAGAAGAGAAAGTTGATTTCCAGTGACTACTTTCCGGCTGAGCTCCCCGGAGCCGCCGTCAAGAAGGTCCCCAAGATCAACACCAAGAGTGCTGAGGAGCAGTCTGCTCCGACAAACCCTAAGGTTTGTTTCGTTGAAGCAGACACTCCCGACAAGTTTTGCTCCGGCAAGCTTGCCGGGGAACATCAAGCTCCGACTGAACCGCAGGTTCTTGCCGTAGAAGCAGATGTTCTCGCAGCAGCATTTGTGCCTTTAATCCTTGTTGTTGAGCCACAAGCTCCGGCATGGGCGCAGCAGATTGTCTGTTTTCTTCAAACAGGAGAACTTCCCGAAGAGCAAGAAGAAGCAGAGAGAGTAGCCCGGCAATCAAGTATGTACTAGTTTGTCGACGACATACTGTACAGAAGGAGATTCAACGGAGTGAAATTGAAGTGCATTCCCCGGGAAGATGGATAGGAGCTGTTGGCGGAGATACATGGAGGCATATGTGGTCATCACATTGGCGCAAGAGCACTCGCCGGCAAAGCTTTCCGGCAAGGTTTCTTTTGGCCAACAGCCCTCCAGGATGCAACTGCACAAGTAACCAAGTGTGAAGCGTGCCAGTTCCACTCCAAGCAGATACATCAACCAGCTCAAGCTCTCCAGACGATCCCTTTATCCTGGCCATTTTTGGTCTGGGGGCTCGACATCCTCGGCCCCTTTCCCCGAGCTGTCGGGGGCTTTGAGTACTTGTACATGGCAATCGACAAGTTCACAAAGTGGCCGGAAGTGGAAGCAGTGAGGAAGGTGACAGCACAGTCAGCAGTCAAGTTCCTCAGGTCCATTGTTTGCCGTTTCGGAGTCCATAACAGGATCATCACCGACAATGGCACACAATTCACGAGCCGCACCTTCATGCAGTACGTCCAAGATCTTGGCGCCAAGGTCTGCTTCGCTTTTGTTGCTCACCCGAGAAGCAACGGTCAAGCGGAGAGGGCAAACGCTGAAGTGATGCGCGGGCTCAAGACCAGGACTTTCGACAGGCTGCACAAGTGCGGAAGGAATTGGATCGAGGAGCTGCCGGTGGTTCTTTGGTCGATCAGAACGACGCCAAATCGAGCCACTGGCCAGACACCTTTTGCTCTAGTCTATGGAGCAGAGGCAGTTCTCCCCACGAAACTCGTATACGGATCGCCTCGAGTGCTCGCTTATGATGAGCTTGAGCAAGAGCAGCTGCGACAAAATGACGCGCTGCTCCTTGAGGAAGATCGTCTTCAGGCTGCTGTACGAGCTGCTCGATATCAGCAAGCTTTGCGCCGCTACCATAGCCGCAAAGTCAATGCCAGAAGTCTCGAGGAAGGTGACCTTGTTCTTCGGCGTGTTCAATCCGCCAAGAATTCCAACAAGTTGACGCCGAAGTGGGAAGGCCCTTATCGGGTGAAACGAGTCACTAGGCCTGGCGCTGTCCGCCTTGAGACCGAAGATGGCTTTCCGGTGAGCAACTCCTGGAACATTGAGCATCTTCATAAGTTTTATCCATAAGGCGCGGTTGCCGGAACCCGTTCCGGCAATCACCTTTTGTACAAGCCTTGCCGCTGTTGCATGTAACCCTTTGTACAAAGCAGGGCGCAGATCCCGTGCATAAATAAAGCTCATGTGCTTCGCACATCTTGTCAAATTTCATGCCTTTTTCTTTTTTGCATGTATTATCTGACATTTTGTGCAGAACTTGCCCCCGGTAAGCAATAACGAGCCTTGAGGGTCCATATCTTTATTTTCTCTTCTTTCTTTTCCTCAAAAAGAAGGTTCCTTCGCCCACAAGTTCACCGGGGGGAAGGAGAAGATAATGGTGTGGACCAGGTGTCGTTCAAGAAAGTTATCGCCTTGCCGGGACGAAAACGACAGAAAAGCTAAGTTGCCAAAGTTTGAGCACAATCAGTTTTAAAAAATTTTAAGTTATCTTCCTTGAACGACCGTGCTTTGTATGGAAAACCTATGCGCGGAGGAACCAACTCGTAGCTAGTTGCGCCCTTACTTTGTTTCGAGTCCTCTCAACAACTTAAGTGTGCTGCGACTAGTTGCGACAAGGTTTCTTGCCAGAAGCAGCACCGCCGGCAGGCTGCTGATGTTCCGCACTCAGCGCTCGCGGCAAGGGTGTCTGCGCCGGCAAGTTCCCTAAAAGCGTAGGGTAAAAACATACAAAGAAAGGAATCAAGTAAAGGAAATAACATAGCAGATACTGCCCAAGATAAAGTTATATTACAAAAATGACTTGCCGCGCTCTAATAGATTGTTCCTGTGACGTATCTGACAGCGGCAAGAAAAAGGAGAAAATGGGCGGCCTAATCTACGCGGCCACCATCAACCCTCCTGACTTCATTCACCTTGTCCACGATGGGTCCGACAAGGGATTTGAGCTCTACAAGATCAGCACCCGCCGGCAGCTTCTTGAGGACGTTGGTGAGGTTGAGGCCTGGATTGCAGAAGAGCACCTTCACCAACACCTTCTCCAGGACTCTGGCACAGATTGCGTGCGACTCGTCAGCCAGCTGCCTTGGGATCCTTTCTCGGAGTTTCTGGAGAGCCGTCGCCACGCCTTTGAAGAACAGAGTGAGCTTGGCGCTGGGCTGGAGGCTTTCGTCGGAGGAGTACCCGAAGCCCTCCAGTTCCAGCTGCGTCAGCTCCTCGTCAATAACTGCGGTGATGTTGACGAGGCCCTCCGTCCAAAGCTCCACGGTATCCCTGAAGGTGTTCTGGGTTTTGGCGGCCCTCGTCAGCAGCGCCTCATTGGCCTTGAGCTCCTGCTTCAAGTCCTCCTCCCGCTTCTTGGCGCCGTCCAGCGTCTCAGTCAACGTAGCCAGTTTCAGCTCGAGATCGGCATTGGCGTCCTTGGCGGCGTTCAGCTCCCTGCCCTTCTCAGAGAGACGACCCTGCAGCTCACCATGGGCAAGGGCATCCTTCTCACGCTCACGCTGAAGCACGGCAAGCTCTTCATTCTTTGCCTTGAGGGTGGCTTCTAGCTCTGTCACCTTCACCTCCAGCTCCTTCTTGGCAGCCTCGGCAGCTGCAGCAGCATCTTTCGCTTCCTTGAGGGCCCCGCCAAGTGTCTCCTCGCACGCGGCAAGCTCCTCCTCATAGCTGTCCAAGTTGACCTTCCGCTGCGTCAGCTCGCCTTCTCGCGTGGACATCTCCTCGGCGGCAAGCCGCTGCTGCTCTTCGGCTTCTGCCTTCTCGAGGAGGAAAGCCTTCCGCGCCTCGACAAGCTGCGCCCTTTCCTCTGCAATAGATTGGAGAGCCTCTTGGTTGCGGCTCTGGAGCTCCTCCGCATGCTTCTCAATGTCCACTCCCGCCTGCGCGACAAGCGCTTCCCGGGACTCCAGTTTTGCTTGTCGGGCGCGGTAGAGTGACACCATCTTTCGGAGCAGCTGCTCCTCCTCGGACTCGCCGCTGCTGCTGCTTGGCGCGTCAACCACTATCAGCCCAGCGGAGGCAAGCACTTCTCCGTCAAAAGCCTCTCCCTCGATCGGCGCCCTGGAGCTTGACGCCCAGGGGAGCTTGCTGAATACACCGTCGCCGGCCTTCAAGTAGGCGCCGGGCTGGGGCTCTTCGGAGCCTGGAGCTGCGTCAGCGGCAGAGGGATCGGCGGTCGGCGTAGCGCCTTGCGCTCCTGCGGCCCCCGGGTCGTCAGTACGATCGCCGGACCCCTCGCCAGCTCCTGCACCAGCAGCCTTGGCGGCCTCTTCGCCGGCGGGATCATCAGCGCCGGCCTCTTCTTCAGTAGCAGCGGCATCGTCAGTATTGACGCGCACGTTCTCCTCGCCGGTGGCTTCGGTCTCCATTGGCTCCACGGAGGGAGGATCTGAAGACAGGAAAGGGGAGAAAAAGTCAAGCAAATATCCAAAAAAAGAAGATTAGAAGATGAAGAACCAAGGGAAGTTTTCTGACAAGAAAGATTACCTGTGCTGGGCTCTGTAACCATGGGCTCCACCACCGGGGGATCACTGGTCCCGTCCCTTGCCGGAGAGCGCTCCCTTGCCGGTGAGTCATCCCTTGGCGGCGTAGTGGAAGCAGATAGCACCTCAGGGGCGACCTCTGCTTGTTCCTGGTGAACCTGTTCTACTCCTACACAAGCAAATCAACAATCAGGATATCAACAAGGAAATAACACCCATGCGCGCCTGACAGCGGGAAGTAAAATTATGAACTTACGCTGGGGGCTGCGCTGGGGGCTGCTTCGGGGAGAGGTTGCTGGATTCGACAAGGTGGTCTCGGACGCGTGAGGGATCCCCGCTATAGGGTTTGCAATATGTTCAGGATTTGCTTATGGTGGGTGGCGTGAGTGACAGAAGCACAGACCCGAGTAAGTAGGTTGTTTCCGTATGGGATAAAGGGGACTTGATACTTTAATGCTATGGTTGGGTTTTACCTTAATGATCTTTCGTAGTTGCGGATGCGTGCCAGAGTTCCAATCATAAGTGCATATGATCCAAGAAGAGAAAGTATGTTAGCTTATGCCTCTCCCTCAAATAGTATTGCAATAGTGATTACCGGTCTAGTAACGTAGTCAATTGCTTAGGGACAATTTCACAACTTCTACCACCACTTTTCCACACTCTCTATATTTACTTTATTGTTTCTTTATCTAAACAGCCCCTAATTTTTATTTACGTGCTCTTAATTATCTTGCAAACCTATCCTATCACACCTACAAAGTACTTCTAGTTTCATACTTGTTCTAGGTAAAGCGAACACTAAGCGTGCGTAGAGTCATATCAGTGGCAGATAGGACTTGAGAGAATATTTGTTCTACCTTTAGCTCCTCGTTGGGTTCGACACTCTTACTTATTGAAAGAGGCTACAATTGATCTTGTATACTTGCGGGTTATCAAGACCTTTTTCTGGCGCCGTTGCCGGGGAGTCATAGTGTGGGGTGAATATTCTCGTGTGTGCTTGTTTGCTTTATCACTAAGTAATTTTTATTTGCTGTTCTTAGTTGTTTTCTATCTTTAGTTATGGGTAGGAAATGCAAAATACCAAAAACAGTAGTTGTACCTACTGAACCAATGGTTGAAGAACCACTGAAAATCTATCACACTCCTGAAGCTTTTTACTTCGATCATCTTCGATCCCTTTGTGCTCGTGCTGAAAGCCCAACTAGCTTAGTTGAGGGAAAATCTTTAGATGAGCATGCTTGTTATGTGCGATACCGTATATCTGAAAAAGGGAAATTTTTACTGGATCAAATTCATCGTTTGCAATGCTATGCTTGGACTTTATGTGAAATATATGATGTTACTTGTTGTTCTAAAAACCATAAGAAACACCTTCCCCACCAATGTGAGTTTATTGATAATGGAATCGTATCTTCGTATGCTAAGGGTGTTTATAATTACTATGATGTTCAACAAATTGAAGAATTTGTTGCTTTTAAGGGTGCTTATGAAATTGCTTCTTTGATTGAAAAGTATGATGCTACTCTCTACAAATCTGAAAATTTTGCCATACTTGAATATTGTTATGATAATTATGCTTCTAATGCCTATGTTAAACTATATATTGAGAAATTCTCCGCTGTCCAAGAAGAGACTAATATTTTGCAGTAAGCTATGGAAGAAGAAATTGATGAAACTGTGAGCTCACCGGATGAAAAAGATGATGAGGAGAGCAAAGAACAAAAGGAGGAAGAGAGGATTAGCTACCCGTGCCCACCTTCTAATGAGAGTAACTCTTCAACTCATACATTGTTTAATTTACCTTCGTGCTTACCGAAAGATGATTGCTATGATGATTACTATGATGATTGCTATGATGATTGTTATGATCCTGTTGATTCTCTTGAAATATGCCCTTTTGATGATGCTTGCTATGCTTGTGGCCAAGATGCCAATATGAATGATTCTTATGGAGATGAACTTGCTATAGTTCCTTATGTTAAACATGAAATTGTTGCTATTGCACCCACGCATGATAGTCCTATTATCTTTTTGAATTCTCCCGACTACACTATGTCGGAGAAGTTTGTGCTTATTAAGGATTATATTGATGGGTTGCCTTTTACCATTGCACGTGATAATTTTGATGAATGTGATATGCATGTGCTTGCTGCTCCTACTTGCAATTATTGTGAGAGAGGAACTATATCTCCACCTCTCTGTGTTTCCCATACTATGAAATTGCAAGAAACTATTTATACTATGCGTTGGCCTTTACTTAGTGTGCATGAATTGTTCTTTTATGACATGCCGATGCATAGGAAGAGAGTTAGACTTTGTTGTTGCATGATATATGTTACTTTGTACTCACTACTAAATCACAAATCATTGTTAATTAAAATTGGCTTTAATATACCTTGGGATCCGGGTGGATTCATTACTTGAGCACTATATGCCTAGCTTAATGGCTTTAAAGAAAGCGCTGCCAGGGAGACAACCTGGAAGTTTTAGAGAGTCATTTATTTCTGTTTAGTGCTTTTATATAGTTTAAAAACAAAAATATAAAGAGGGGAACCTAAAACTTTTCAAAAAGGAAAGTGAAAGTGAGAAAGACAAGCATTGTTGAAGTGGGAGAGCTCCTTGAACTTTGTTCATGCTCACGAAAACTTTGTGAATCTTAATTACAGAAACTTTTCATCAAAAATAATTATCCCCTTGTACAATTCCATTGTATTATAAAAATAATGTGCCAAGGTTTGCCTTTAGGATTGTTTACGATGCTTGTTAGTATGTGCGGTGCAGGACAGAAAGTTTGGTTGTAGTGCGCGATTTTACATTTTTTTGCTGGAACATCAAATGGTTCTGATTCCTTTTGCACTGTCTTGCTGTACAAATTGTTTATTTGTCCTAATTTTGGTAGAATTTTTGGGGTACCAGAAGTATGGTGAATGTTCAGATTGCTACAGACCGTTCTGTTTTTGACAGATTCTATTTTTGATGCATAGTTTACTTGTTTTGATGAAACTATCAATTTATATCCGTGGATTAAGCCATGGAAAAGATATTACAGTAGACACAATGCAAAAACAAAATATGAATTGGTTTGCTACAGTACTTAGAGTAGTGATTTGCTTTATTATACTAACGGATCTTACCGAGTTTTCTGTTGAAGTTTTGTGTGGATGAAGTGTTTGATCGAGAAGGTCTCGATATGAGGAAAAGGAGGAGAGGCAAGACCTCAAGCTTGGGGATGCCCAAGGCACCCCAAGTAAATATTCAAGGAGACTCAAGCATCTAAGCTTGGGGATGCCCTGGAAGGCATCCCCTCTTTCGTCAACAAGTATCGGTATGTTTTCAGATTCGTTTCGTTCATGCGATATGTGCAATCTTGGAGCGTCTTTTGCATTTAGTTTTCACTTTTATTTTATGCACCATGCTGGTATGAGATAGTCCTTGGTAGATTTATAGAATGCTCATTGCACTTCACTTATATCTTTTGAGTATGGCTTTATAGAATGCTTCATGTGCTTCACTTATATCATTTGAAGTTTGGATTGCCTATTTCTCTTCACATAGAAAACCGGCATTTGTAGAATGCTCTTTTGCTTCACTTATATTTGTTACATCGTGGGCATATCTTTTGTAGAAAGAATTAAACTCCCTTGCTTCACTTATCTCAATTTAGAGAGATGACAGGAATTGGTCATTCACATAGTTAGTCATAAAATCCTACATAAAACTTGTAGATCGCTGAATATGATATGTTTGATTCCTTGCAATAGTTTTGCGATATAGAGATGATAATATCTGGGAGGTACTAGTAGATGGTTGTGTTCAGTAAGGATGTTGGTGTTAAGGTTTGTGATTCCCGAAGCATGCATGTATGGTCTACTAACTATGTAACCAAATTGGCACGCATTGTATTTTGATTGTTTATCTTTGCGTGAAGGTCGGGGGTGCGCGATGGTTAACTCCTACCAACCTCCCCCCCCCCCTAGGAGCATGCGTGTAGTACTTTGTTTCAAGGGCTAATAAATTTTTGCAATAAGTATGTGAGTTCTTTATGATAATGTTGAGTCCATGGATTATACGCACTCTCACCCTTCCATCATTGCTAGCCTCTTCGGTACCGTGCATTGCCCTTTCTCACTTCGAGAGTTGGTGCAAACTTTGCCGATGCATACAAACCCCGTGATATGATACGCTCTATCACACATAAACCTCCTTATATCTTCCTCAAAACAACCACCATACCTACCTTTCATGGCATTTCCATAGCCATTCCGAGATATATTGCCATGCAACTTCCATCATCATCATATACATGACTTGAGCATTTATTGTCGTATTGCTTTGCATGATCATAAGATAGCTAGCATGATGTTTTCATTGCTTGTCCATTTTTTGATGCCATTGGTACGCTAGATCAATTCACATCCCGGTACACCGCCGGAAGTATTCATATAGAGTCATATCTTTGTTCTTGTATCGAGTTGTAATATTGAGTTGTAAGTAAATAAAAGTGTGATGATCATCATTATAAGAGCATTGCCCCATGAAAAAAAAGAAAAAAAAAAGAGGCCAAAGAAGCCTAAATAAAAAAGGGGGCCAAAGAAGCCCACTCAAAAAAAAGGAAAAAAAGAAAAAGAAAAGGGGCAATGTTACTATCCTTTTACCACACTTGTGCTTCAGAGTAGCACCATGTTCTTCATATAGAGAGTCTCCTATATTGTCACTTTCATATACTAGTGGGAATTTTCATTATAGAACTTGGCTTGTATATTCCAACGATGGGCTTCCTCAAATTCCCTAGGTCTTCATGAGCAAGCAAGTTGGATGCACACCCACTTAGTTTTCAGTTTGAGCTTTCATACACTTATAGATCTAGTGCGTCCGCTGCATGGCAATCCCTACTCCTCGCATTAACATAAATTGATGGGCAACTCCATAGACAATTGATTAGCCGCGTCGATGTGAGACTTTCTCCATTTTTGTCTTCTCCACATAACCTCCACCATGATATTCTATTCCACCCATAGTGCTATATCCATGGCTCACGTTCATGTATTGCGTGAAGGTTGAAAAGGTTTGATAATACTAAAGTATGAAACAATTGATTGGCTGACACCGGGATAGGCATGAGGGGTGCCTTGTGTTAAGAAAAGGGAGCATACAAGACTATATGATTTTGTAGGGATAACGTTCTGAAGCATTGATATTTTGAAAGACATGATTGCTTGTTGGGATGCCCTGAGTATTATTGTTTTTATGTCAAATGATAAACTATTGCTTTGAATCACTTGTGTCTTAATATTCATGCCATGATTAGACATATGATCAAGATTATGCTAGGTAGCATTCCACATCAAAAATTATCTTTTTTACCATTTACCTACTCGAGGACGAGCAGGAATTAAGCTTGGGGATGCTGATATGTCTCCGTCGTATCTATAAATTTTGATTGTTCCATGCCAATATTATTCAACTTTCATCTACTTTTGGCAACTTTTTATACTATTTTTGGGAGTAACATATTGATCTAGTGCCCAGTGCCATTTCCTGTTTGTTGCATGTTTTATGTTTCACAGAAACTCCATATCAAACGGAGTCCAAATGGGATAAAAGCGTACGGAGAATTATTTTGGAATATTTGTGATTTTTGGGAGGAAGAATCAACGCGAGACGCTGCCCGAGGGGGCCACGAGATAGGGGCGTGCCCTAGGGAGGCAGGCACGCCTTGGACTCTCCTGGGCACCCCATAAGGCGGTTGACGCTCTTCTTTTGCCGCAAAATTTATGAGAAAAATCTGGGCGAAAGATTCAGCCCAATCGGTGTTACGGATCTCCGGATATAAAAGAAACGGTGAAGGGGCAGAATCTGGAAACGTAGAAACAGAGAGAGACAGAGAGATAGATCCAATCTCGGAGGTGCTCTCGCCCCTCCCATGCCATGGGAGCCAAGGACCAGAGGGGAAACCCTTCTCCCATCTAGGGAGAAGGTCAAGGAAGAAGAAGAAGAAGGGGGGCTCTCTCCCCCTTGCTTCCGGTGGCACCGGAACGCCGCCGGTGGCCATCATCATCACCACGATCTTCACCAACACCTCCATCATCTTCACCAACATCTCCATCACCTTCCCATTCTATCTACAGCGGTCCACTCTCCTGCAACCCGATGTACCCTCTACTTGAACATGGTGCTTTATGCTTCATATTATTATCCAATGATGTGTTGCCATCCTATGATGTCTGAGTAGATTTTCATATTATTATCCAGAAATTCTATATCATTTCCAATCAACAATATGTCATCCACATATATTATCAAAAATGCTACAGAGCTCCCACTCACTTTCTTGTAAATACAGGCTTCTTCAAAAGCCTGTATAAAACCATATGCTTTGATCACACTATCAAAACGTTTATTCCAACTCCGAGAGGCTTGCACCAGTCCATAAATGGATCGCTGGAGCTTGCACACTTTGTTAGCACCTTTTGGATCAACAAAACCTTCTGGTTGCATCACATACAACTCTTCTTCCAGAAAACCATTCAGTAATGCAGTTTTGACATCAATCTGCCAAATTTCATAATCATAAAATGCGGAAATTGCTAACATGATTCGAATAGACTTGAGCATCTCTACGGGTGAGAAAGTCTCATCGTAGTCAACTCCTTAAACTTGTCGAAAACCTTTCGCAACAAGTCGAGCTTTGTAGACAGTAACATTACCGTCTGCATCAGTTTTCTTCTTAGAGATCCATTTATTTTCTATGGCTTGCCGATCATCGGGCAATTCCATGATACGTCTCCGTCGTATCTATAATTTTTGATTGTTCCATGCCAATATTATTCAACTTTCATATACTTTTGGCAACTTTTTATACAATTTTTTGGACTAACATATTGATCCAGTGCCCAATGCTAGTTCCTGTTTGTTGCATGTTTTATGTTTCGCAGAAACCCCATATCAAACGGAGTCCAAACAGGATAAAAACGGAAGGAGAATTATTTTGGAATAGTTGTGATTTTTGGGAGGAATAATCAACACGAGACGGTGCTCGAGGGGGCCACGAGACAGCGGGCGCCCTAGACTCTTCTGGGCACCCCGTAAGGCGGTTGTAGCGACCCGACCTCAGATGGTCAAGTCTCTGTGCTCAGGTGTCATCCCTGGATCAGTAATGCTGACACCACACAGTACTTCGAAGGAATTATAACAGAGTAGCAATCACACACTTATTACAACGAATGTCTCAAATGAGAACTTATTACAATAATATGGCTTGAGGCCATCTAATGCGATAACAGCGGAAGGCTTGGAAGATAAAGTGAGTCCATCAACTCCAACGGCATAGCTGAGCTACACGGCAACGACCTACGAACCTTACTCCTCGTCTGAAAAGTCTGCAACATAATACGTTGCAACCCGAGAACGGGTCAGCACATGGAATATGCTGGCAATGTAACACAAAAGAGCAATAACAGAATAATGCTACCACTACATGCATATTTGGCTGGTGGAAAGCTCTATGGTTACAGTTTTTGCGAAAAGCCAATTTTTCCCTACTTCAAAGGAATCAATTTTAATTTAACTATCATGGTGGTTGAAACATCATTTGAGAAGGTAACCCCAACTCAATGATCCCAATTAAAATAGTTAACAACCCAATCAATATTAATTTAAGAGTGTTGAGATACATGCGAATACTCAAGTACTAGATACTCAGAATTGTCCATAACCGGGGACACGGCTAACCATGATTAGATTGTACACTCTGTAGAGGTTTGCGCACTTTTCCCCGCAAGACTCGATCGCCTCCATTGGTTTATCGCACTACATGGTGTTTGAGAGACGGATGACCGAGACACAGTCTTTCAGAAGCATTAACTCTCTACTCCGGGCAGACCATACCAAACCTACAAACCCACTACCTGCTGATCCACCTCTTCAAGAGCTTCACGCAACTTACTCAACTATGCTAGAGCCCATAATAGCTTGCGGCTGATAATGGAAGTTTCTAGCATGAATAGACTCAGTTCCCTTTGAGCCTGGGTGGCAGTCCATAGGAGAATCACATGGTAACCCCGGGATTTCCAAAAATAAAATAGGCAATCACTGGATACCCCAGGTGCCTCAATCCACCCAGATGTGTATTAAAGTTTCCACCTTAAGTAAACCATTAATTAACAATCTCACATCTGTCATGGATATCACTCAAACCCAATCCACGTCTACGAGCATAGCATGGCAATATAAGCATAACATAGAAGTAACTCCCAAGGGTTTGATAATAAAATAGGGCAATAGGTTCTACCTCAGCAACTACTTCCCAATACCCACATGTTAAAGGCATCCTAATCATGCAATGTTTGAGGATTGAAACTAATGCATAAAACAGGGTATGAAAAGAGTATGATCAATGTGTTACTTGCCTTGCTGACGATCCGGGAATCCTAGAGACTCGTAGTAACACGCTTCGCACTCTGGGAATTCTAGCGCAAGCAAACAATAACATACATAAACAACAATCAAGATGCACAAGTAGAACTCCAAATAAAAGTGTTTGACCGGAGAGTTCAACTTAAGAACTCCGGTTTGCAAAAAGAATCAAATCAAACGAAGCAACGAAACTCAAACGGCAGAAAAAACAACTTCGTTTTACTAATCTGGATCTAAGTCAAATTTTACAGAAGAAAAATCTTGTTTGAGTTGATTATTCGGAAAGAGGGTTTCGAGATGAAACTCCAGGCGCTTGAATCGCCTGATTCCAATAAACGAGCGAAAATATAAACATGTTTGAAAATCGGATCAGAAATCGCGATCAGAATAATCGCGGAATAAATCCGATAAAAAGAAAAACGACGAACGGCTAAACGAACGAACGTTCGTTAGCAGAAACTAAACGAAGAACACGTTCGTTAAAACGAACGAACGAGCGAACGCTCGCTAAGTAAATAAACCGAAGAAATAAAACTGATCTATATAAAAAACAAACTAGGGTTTTAAAAAAACCGAAGGGTTTATTTTAAAAAAAATGGCGGCGAGGGGGTACCTCCGGCGGGTTCGGCGAGGGCGGCGGGGCTCGGGGTGGCGGAGGGAGGCGGCGACGGCGCGAGGGCGACGGCGGATCGGGGCTCGGGGCGGCTCGGGCTCGGGGTGGGCTCCGACGGCAGTGGCGAGTGGCGGGTGGTGGCGGGGTGGTGGTGTAGCGGCGGGGCGGCGACATATATAGGGGGCGGGGCGGATTGGGGAAGGGGTCGCCCTGGTGGAGTCCGGCTCGGACTCCCTCGGCGTCCGTGCCGCGCACGGCGGCGCGCGCGGGGAGGGCGGCGGCGGTGGCGGTTGGGCCGGCCTGCTCGGCTGGGCCTTCGGCCCAGTCGGGCGCGAGGTTGTTTTTTTTTAAACATTACGCCGAGAGAAAAATTCCTAGAAAAATAAATAAAAATCTAAAAATTCCAAAACAAGTTTTCTCCGTCTAAATAAAATATTTAGAACAAGATGTACTTTTCTTGGCCCCTAAAATGCAATTTTAAATCATGCAACATTTTTCTAGGGCAAATAAAATCCCGAATAAACTCAAATAAAATCCAAAAATGATTTTAACATTTTCCTCTGATATTTCAATTATTTTGGAGAAGTCATATTATCTCCCCTCATTTATTATTTTAAAATGAAATATTTTCCGGAGAGAAAATAATTAAAATCAAATCCTCGTCTTCACTATTTGATAAAGATTCAAATATGAAAATTAGAAAATCCCCAACTCTCTCCGAAGGTCCTTGAGTTGCTTAGGATCTCGAGGATTGCAAACGAAAAGAAATAAAATATGATATGCATGGATGATCTATGTATAACATGCCAAATTGGAAATTTGGGATGTTACAAACCTACACCCCTTAAGATGAATCTCGCCCTCGAGATTCGGGTTGGCTAGAAAATAGGTGCGGATGGTCCTTGCGAATATCCTCTTCTCGCTCCCAGGTGGCTTCCTCCTCAGTATGATGACTCCACTGAACTTTGCAAAACTTGATCACCTTATTGCGAGTGACTCGGCTATCAAACTCAAGAATCTTTACTGGCTTCTCCTCATAGGTCAGATTATTATCCAGCTGAATCGCCTCCAAAGGTACTGTATCATTCAACGATATATCGGCCATCTCAGCATGGCACTTCTTCAGCTGTGATACGTGGAACACATCGTGAACTCCTGGCAATCCTTCTGGTAACTCCAGCTTGTAGGCAACTTCTCCCATCCGTTCCAAAATACGATACGGTCCTACAAATCTCGGGGCTAACTTTCCCTTAACTCCAAAACGTTTTACTCCCCTCAAGGGTGATACTCGTAGATAAGCTCTATCTCCAATTTCATAGGTTACTTCCTTGCGTTTTGAATCTGTGTAACTCTTCTGTCTGGACTGAGCAATCTTTAGTCTGTCTCTGATCAGTTTAACCTTCTCCTCTGATCCCTTGATCAAATCTGGTCCAAACAACTGACGATCTCCTACCTCGTCCCACATCAAGGGCGTTCTACATCTGCGTCCATACAGAGCTTCGAATGGTGCCATCTTCAAACTGGCCTGGTAACTGTTGTTATAAGAAAACTCTGCATACGGCAAATTGTCATCCCAACTAGATCCATAATCTAGCGCACAGGCTCTCAACATGTCCTCCAGAATCTGATTGACTCTCTTTGTCTGCCCATCTGTCTGCGGGTGAAAAGCTGTACTGAACTCCAATTGGGTTCCCAAAGTCTGGTGTAGCTAATGCCAAAACTTTGAAGTAAACTGGGTTCCTCTATCTGATATGATGCTCCTCGGAACTCCATGTAAACATACGATCCTGGTCATATATATTTTGGCCAACTTTGCACTTGTATACGTTGTTTTCACCGGGATGAAGTGAGCTACTTTAGTCAATCGATCCACAACAACCCATATAGAATCATATCCTGCCTTGGTTCTGGGTAATCCGGTAATAAAGTCCATACCAAGTTTGTCCCACTTCCATTCGGGTATTGGCATAGGCTGTAATAGTCCTGCTGGCTTCTGATGCTCGGCCTTCACTCTCTGACATACATCACATACGACTACATACTCGGCAATATCCTTCTTCATTCCAGTCCACCAGAAACGTTCCTTCAAGTTCAGATACATCTTGGTGTTTCCGGGGTGAATCGAGTATGGTGAGTCATGAGCCTCCTGAAGTATCAACTTCTTGATCTCCGAATTGTTGGGCACATAAATTCGGTCCTCAAACCACAAGGTATCATGCTCATCCTCGCGAAAACCTTTGGCTTTACCTTCGCCCATCCTCTCTCTTATCTCAGCAATCTCTTTGTCCTCCTTCTGAGCTTCTCGAATCTTGTCCAACAGCGTCGACTGAACTTCCATTGTTGCAAGAAAACCTCTTGGAACAATCTCCAATCGAAGTTCCATGATCTCCGCAGCTAACTCTTTCGGCATTCCCTTGCTCACAAGAACATTAGCATAACTCTTCCGGCTCAAAGCGTCTGCTACGACATTGGCCTTTCCTGGATGATAGTGTAGCTTCATATCGTAATCCTTTATAAGTTCCAACCATCTCCTCTGCCTGAGGTTCAACTCCTTCTGTGTGAAAATGTACTTCAAGCTCTTATGATCCGTGTACACATCACAACGGTTTCCAATAAGATAATGTCTCCAGGTCTTCAAAGCATGCACTACGGCTGCTAACTCCAAATCATGTGTGGCATAGTTCAACTCGTGTGGCTTCAGTTGTCGTGAGGCATACGAAACAACTTTTCCTTCCTGCATAAGCACACATCCAAGTCCCAAGCGAGAGGCGTCACAATACACTTGAAACTCCTTATGTATATCTGGCAAGGTTAGCACTGGGGCTGTAGTCAATCGCTCCTTCAACTATTGAAAACTTGTCTCGCACTCCTCCGTCCATTTGAACTTAGTATCCTTCTTTAACAATTCAGTCATTGGTTTAGCAATTTTGGAAAAGTTCTCAATGAATCTCCGATAATATCCTGCCAGTCCAAGAAAACTGCGGATCTCGCCAACTGAAGTGGGTGCCAACCATTCAGTGACCGACTGAACCTTACTGGGATCCACTGCTATACCCTCTCCGGATATAACATGCCCAAGAAATCCAACTTCTTTCAACCAAAACTCGCACTTGCTGAATTTGGCGTATAACTGGTGTTCCCTGAGTTTCTCGAGAACCAAACGCAAGTGTTCCGCGTGCTCCTCTTCGTTCTTCGAGTATATCATAATATCATCAATGAATACCACAACAAACTTGTCCAAATACTCCATGAACACCTTGTTCATCATACTCATGAAATAGGCAGGGGCGTTAGTCAGTCCAAATGACATGACCGTATACTCATATAATCCATACCGTGTGGTAAACGCTATCTTGGGTATATCCTGCTCTCGGATCTTCAACTGATGGTATCCCGATCGTAGATCAATCTTTGAAAACACCTTAGCTCCTTGTAACTGATCAAATAGATCATTAATCATCGGTAAGGGATACTTGTTCTTTATCGTTACTTCATTCAGAGCTCGGTAATCAACAACCATCCTTAGGGATTTATCCTTCTTTTCCACCAAAAGTACTAGGGCTCCCCAAGGTGACGAGCTTCTACGAATGTAACCTTTCTCCAACAACTCCTTAATCTGCTTCTTAATTTCCTCCAGATCATTCGCTGGCATCCGATAGGGTCTCTTGGATATCGGCCCTGTTCCTGGCAATAGCTCTATCAAAGACTCGATGTCCCTATCCGGTGGCATACCTGGTAACTCTTCGGGGAAAACATCCGGAAAATCCTTGACTACAGGTACTTCCTCCTGTACAACTCCCGTGAGGGCGTTTACTTGGCTCCTCCTAGGCACATGCCTAGATACATACTTAATCCTTGTTCCCTTCGGGGTGGTAAGATAAGTTGACTTACCAGCACAGTCAATACTTCCTCCATACTTTGACATCCAATCCATACCTAATATCACATCCAATCCTTGCGACTCCAAGATAATTAGGTCGGACGGAAACACATGTGTGCCAATGATTAGGGGTATCTGGGTGCACCATCTGCTAGCCATGTACTCTGATCCCGGCGAGCTCACTAAGCGGGGTGTCCTAAGGGTTTGGGTTGGTAACTTAAACTTTTCCACAAATCCCCTTGATATGTATGAATGCGATGCACCAGTATCGAAAAGAACAATAGCGGTAAATGACTGAACCAAAAACTTACCTATTACCGCGTCCGGCTGCTCTTCAACCTCCTCCATGTTAACGTGGTTCACTTGTCCTTTGTTGAATGGATTGGGCTTCTTCCCTGCGCTCCCGTTTCCATTCCCATTCTTCCCTTCAGAGCAGTCATTGGCATAGTGCCCTGTCTTCCCGCACTTGTAGCAAACAACTTGGCTTAAGTCCCTCTTTGCGGGTGTGGATGGGTTAGAGCGGTTCTGGTTATTGTTGGCTCCATTCCCATTCCCGTTCTTCGCACCATTATGGTTATGCGATCCTCCTCCAGCAGGGTTATGTCCTCCATGGTTATGAACAAGTCCTCCCGAGTTCAGGGTCAAGCGGGGCTTTTGGTAAGCTCCTGAATTGTATTTCCCTTGTCCATACTTCCTCTTACGATTATCAATCTGCTGCTGCTTCCCTTCAATCATTAGGGCCGTATCTACCAACTCCTGGTAGTTGTTGAAGGTTGCTACCATCAACTGCATGCTCATCTCATCATTCAGCCCTTCCATAAACTTTTCCTGCTTTGCGGCATCTGTGGCCACATCATCAGGGGCATAACGTGATAACTTGCTAAACTCATCCATGTACTGGCCAACAGTACGGTTTCCCTGGCGTAGATTGCGAAACTCACGCTTCTTCATCTGCATAGCTCCAGTCGAGACATGGGCAGTGCGAAAAGCCTGCTGAAACTGAGCCCATGTGACAGTGTCGATAGGATAGGTGGATGTGAAATTCTCCCACCATGCTGCTGCAGGTCCATCCAGTTGGTGTGTGGCAAAATGCACCTTCTCAGCATCTGTGCATCCTGCGGTGGTTAACTCCCTTCCAATACGACATAGCCAATCATCTGCAACTATTGGCTCGATGCTACTGGAGAACACCGGCGGCTGTAACCTTAAGAAACGGGCGAGGTTATCCACTGGCGGCGGGTTGTTGTTGTTAGCATTGTTGTTATTGGCATTGCCCTGGTTCTGAACTAGCAATTGCATCAAGGCATTCTGCTGCTGGATCAACTGGGTGATCTCCGGTGGGAAAACAAACTCGGGGTCTCTCCTCAGAGGCATCTGATGGGTTTAGATGGAAGAGATTAGAATAGAAGAAGATCTAGGGGAGAAACACTACCCATATGTATATGAGGCAAACACAAGCATTCATTCAATCAATCAAACAAGGGCATACAAAACGGTCTAGGACTATCGCAAAAGTGCTCACTACTACTGGTTACATGGGGGAAAATACTATTATCATATGGTGGTCATCTAGAAATTTTGATCGGTGGAAGACTCCATGATGTCTGCTCCAGCTTCATCTTCGTAGTCATCATCACTTGAATCTGAATCGGTGTCGTCTATGATGATGTAGTTGTCCGGATGAATGGGGTCTTCTCTCGGAACTGGTCCTCCCATGAAAATTCCGATCTTCTCAACTAGGTCGTCATTCTTCTCCAATAAGGTCTTGATTTCCTCCTCATATCCATCACGCGTGGACTTAAGTTCTTCCTCCAGCTCGACGATCCTGGTCTTCGCCTTCTTCAACTCGATCATGTCGGCGCACATCTGGTTCTCCTGACGTCGAATGTGCTGGTTTTGCTCCTGGATAAAGGCTGCGACAGATCTATCCTTCCTGGTGCTGATCATCTCCCATTGTTCATCTCGGTTTGATAGGTGGTATCCTCAAGTTCCTTGTTGTAGATTTCTCCAATACGTCCCATGGTAATATGAGCTGCCATACTCTTGCCAAGGCTCGAAGTGGGTGCTTCGAAAGAAAACTCTATGGGTTTAGAATTTGGCGAGAACGTTCTTCCTGGAACTCGTACTTGAATCATCCAGCGCTCTTCTTCCGGTAGAGTGGCGTTGTTCGTCCCAGTGAAGCTTGGTATTCCAATATTCAAGTACCTAGTGACTTCCTTCAAGTGACGTCCAAAAGGTGTGTCTTCATCCGGTTGGGCAAACTTGGTCTTCATCTACTTCATCCTACAGAGTGGAAAGGAAGAGGAGTCAGAAATGAGAAGAGAAGTGTGACCTATGGTTTATCTTAGTGGTCGTGTCCTACACTCAGCGTGTGCTCTGATACCATCTTGTAGCGACCCGACCTCAGATGGTCAAGTCTCTGTGCTCAGGTGTCATCCCTGGATCAGTAATGCT
This sequence comes from Triticum timopheevii, assembly GCA_963921465.1. NCBI lineage: Eukaryota > Viridiplantae > Streptophyta > Magnoliopsida > Poales > Poaceae > Triticum > Triticum timopheevii. The sequence goes on along the minus strand of OY997266.1, from coordinate 113,450,652 downwards.
GACACCACACAGTACTTCGAAGGAATTATAACAGAGTAGCAATCACACACTTATTACATCGAATGTCTCAAAATAGAACTTATTACAATAATATGGCTTAAGGCCATCTAATGCGATAACAGCGGAAGGCTTGGAAGATAAAGTGAGTCCATCAACTCCAACGGCATAGCTGAGCTGCACGGCAACGACCTACGAACCTTACTCCTCGTCTGAAAAGTCTGCAACATAATACGTTGCAGCCCGAGAATGGGTCAGCACATGGAATATGCTGGCAATGTAACACAAAAGAGCAATAACAGAATAATGCTACCACTACATGCATATTTGGCTGGTGGAAAGCTCTATGGTTACAGTTTTTGCGAAAAGCCAATTTTTCCCTACTTCACAGGAATCAATTTTAATTTAACTATCATGGTGGTTGAAACATCATTTGAGAAGGTAACCCCAACTCAATGATCCCAATTAAAATAGTTAACAACCCAATCAATATTAATTTAAGAGTGTTGAGATACATGCGAATACTCAAGTACTAGATACTCAGAATTGTCCATAACAGGGGACACGGCTAACCATGATTAGATTGTACACTCTGTAGAGGTTTGCGCACTTTTCCCCGCAAGACTCGATTGCCTCCGTTGGTTTCTCGCACTACATGGTGTTTGAGAGACGGATGACCGAGACACAGTCTTTCAGAAGCATTAACTCTCTACTCCGGGCAGACCATACCAAACCTACAAACCCACTACCTGCTGATCCACCTCTTCAAGAGCTTCACGCAACTTACTCAACTATGCTAGAGCCCATAATAGCTTGCGGCTGCACACGAAAGTTTCTAGCATGAATAGACTCAGTTCCCTTTGAGCCTAGGTGGCGGTCCATAGGAGAATCACACGGTAACCCCGGGATTTCCAAAAATAAAATAGGCAATCACTGGATACCCCAGGTGCCTCAATCCACCCAGATGTGTATTAAAGTTACCACCTTAAGTAAACCATTAATTAACAATCTCACATCTGTCATGGATATCACTCAAACCCAATCCACGTCTACGAGCATAGCATGGCAATATAAGCATAACATATAACTCCCAAGGGTTTGATAATAAAACAGGGCAATAGGTTCTACCTCAGCAACTACTTCCCAATACCCACATGTTAAAGGCATCCTAATCATGCAATGTTTGAGGATTGAAACTAATGCATAAAACTGGGTATGAAAAGAGTATGATCAATGTGTTACTTGCCTTGCTGACGATCCGGGAATCCTAGAGACTCGTAGTAACACGCTTCGCACTCCGGGAATTCTAGCGCAAGAAAACAATAACATACATAAGCAACAATCAAGATGCACAAGTAGAACTCCAAATAAAAGAGTTTGACCGAAGAGCTCAACTTAAGAACTCCGGTTTGCAAAAAGAATCAAATCAAACGGAGCAACGAAACTCAAACGGTAGAAAAAACAACTTCGTTTTACTAATCTGGATCTAAGTCAAATTTTACAGAAGAAAAATCTTGTTTGAGTTGATTATTCGGAAAGAGGGTTTCGAGATGAAACTCCAGGCGCTTGAATCGCCTGATTCCGATAAACGAGCGAAAAGATAAACAGGTTTGAAAATCGGATCAGAAATCGCGATCAGAATGATCGCGGAATAAATCCGATAAAAAGAAAAATGATGAACGGCTAAACGAATGAACGTTCGTTAGCAGAAACTAAACGAAGAACACGTTCGTTAAAACGAACGAACGAGCGAACGCTCGCTAAGTAAATAAACCGAAGAAATAAAACCGATCTATATAAAAAAACGAACTAGGGTTATAAAAAAAACCGAAGGGTTTATTTTTTTAAAAAACGGCGGCGAGGCGGTACCTCCGGCGAGGCTCGTCCGGCGGGGCGGGCGGCTCCGGTGGGTTCGATGAGGGCGGCGGGGCTCGGGGTGGCTGCGGGGTGGTGGCGGGAGGCAGCGGCGGCGCGAGGGCGACGGCGGCGGCTCGGGCGGCGGCGGATCGGGGCTCGGGGCGGCTCGGGCTCGGGGTGGGCTCCGACGACGGCGGCGAGTGGCGGGTGGTGGCGGGGTGGTGGTGTAGCGGCGGGGCGGCGGCATATATAGGGGGCGGGGCGGCTTGGGGAAGGGGGCGCCCGGGTGGAGTCCGACTCGGACTCCCTCGGCGTCCGTGCCGCGCACGGCGGCGCGCGCGGGGAGGGCGGCGGCGGTGGCGTTTGGGCCGGCCTGCTCGGCTGGGCCTTTGGCCCAGTCGGGCGCGAGGTTGTTTTTTTTTAACATTACGCCGAGAGAAAAATTTCTAGAAAAATAAATAAAAATCTAAAAATTCCGAAACAAGTTTTCTCCGTCTAAATAAAATATTTAGAACAAGATGAACTTTTCTTGGCCCCTAAAATGCAATTTTAAATCATGCAACATTTTTCTAGGGCAAATAAAATCCCGAATAAACTCAAATAAAATCCAAAAATGATTTTAACATTTTTCCTCCGATATTTCAATTATTTTGGAGAAGTCATATTATCTCCCCTCATTTATTATTTTAAAATGAAATATTTTCCGGAGAGAAAATAATTAAAATCAAATCCTCGTCTTCACTATTTGATAAAGATTCAAATATGAAAATTAGAAAATCCCCAACTCTCTCCGAAGGTCCTTGAGTTGCTTAGGATCTCGAGGATTGCAAACGAAAAGAAATAAAATATGATATGCATGGATGATCTATGTATAACATGCCAAATTGGAAATTTGGGATGTTACAACGGTTGACGCTCTTCTTTTGCCGCAAGAAAGCTAATTTTATGAGAAAAATCTGGGTGAAAGATTCACCCTAATCGGAGTTACGGATCTCCGGATATAAAAGAAAAGGTGAAGGGGCAGAATCTGGAAACGCAGAAACAGAGAGAGACAGAAAGATAGATCCAATCTTGGAGGGGCTCTCGCCCGTCCCACGCCATGGGAGCCAAGGACCAGAGGGGAAACCCCTCTCCCATCTAGGGAGATGGTCAAGGAAGAAGAAGAAGGGGGGCTCTCTCCGCCTTGCTTCCGGTGGCCCGGAACACCGCCGGTGCCCATCATCATCACCGCGATCTTCACCAACACCTCCATCATCTTCACCAACATCTCCATCACCTTCCCCCTTCTATATACAGCGGTCCACTCTCCCGCAACCCGTTGTACCCTCTACTTGAACATGGTGCTTTATGCTTCATATTATTATCCAATATTGTGTTGCCATCCTATGATGTCTCAGTAGATTTTTGTTGTCCTACCGGTGATTGATGAATTGCTATGATTGGTTTGAGTTGCATGTTTTATTATTGGTGCTCTCCGTGTCGCGCAAGTGTGAGGGATCCCCACTGTAGGGTTTGCAATATGTTCATGATTTTCTTATGGTGGGTGGCGTGAGTGACAGAAGCACAGACCCGAGTAAGTAGGTTGTTTGTGTATGGGATAAAGGGGACTTGATACTTTAATGCTATGGTTGGGGGATAAAGGGGACTTGATACTTTAATGCTATGGTTGGGTTTTACCTTAATGATCTTTAGTAATTGCGGATGCTTGCTAGAGTTCCAATCATAAATGCATATGATCCAAGAAGAGAAAGTATGTTAGCTTATGCCTCTCCCTCAAATAGAATTGCAATAGTGATTACCGGTCTAGAAACGTAGTCAATTGCTTAGGGAAAGTTTCACAACTCCTACCACCAATTTTCCACACTCGCTATATTTACTTTATTGCTTCTTTATCTAAACAACCCCTAATTTTTATTTACGTGCTCTTAATTATCTTGCAAACCTATCCTATCACACCTACAAAGTACTTCTAGTTTCATACTTGTTCTAGGTAAAGCAAACACTAAGCGTGCGTAGAATCGTATCAGTGGCAGATAGGACTTGAGAGAATATTTGTTCTACCTTTAGCTCCTCGTTGGGTTCGACGCTCTTACTTATTGAAAGAGGCTACAATTGATCCTGTATACTTGCGGGTTATCAAGACCTTTTTCTAGCGCCGTTGCCGGGGAGTCATAGTGTGGGGTGAATATTCTCGTATGTGCTTGTTTGCTTTATCACTAAGTAATTATTATTTGCTATTCTTAGTTATTTTCTATCTTTAGTTATGGTTAGGAAACGCAAAATACCAAAAACAGTAGTTGTACCTACTGAACCAATGGTTGAAGAACCACTGAAAATCTATCACACTCCTGAAGCTTTTTACTTGGATCATCTTCAATCCCTTTGTGCTCGTGCTGAAAGCCCAACTAGCTTAGTTGAGGGAAAATCTTTAGATGAGCATGCTTGTTATGTGCAATACCATATATCTGAGAAAGGGAAATTTTTACTGGATCAAATTCATCATTTGCAATGCAATGCTTGGACTTCATGTGAAATATATGATGTTACTTGTTGTTCTAAAAACCCTAAGAAACACCTTCCCTACCAATGTGAGTTTATTGATAATGGAATCGTATCTTCGTATGCTAAGGGTGTTTATAATTACTATGATGTTCAACAAATTGAAGAATTTGTTGCTTTTAAGGGTGCTTATGAAATTGCTTCTTTGATTGAAAAGTATGATGCTACTCTCTACAAATCTGAAAATTTTGCCATACTTGAATATTGTTATGATAATTATGCTTCTAATGCCTATGTTAAACTATATATTGAGAAATTCTCCGCTGTCGAAGAAGAGAATAATATTTTGCAGTAAGCTATGGAAGAAGAAATTGATGAAACTGTGAGCTCACCGGATGAAAAAGATGATGAGGAGAGCAAAGAACAAAAGGAGGAAGAGCGGATTAGCTACCCGTGCCCACCTTCTAATGAGAGTAACTCTTCAACTCATACATTGTTTAAGTTACCTTCGTGCTTACCGAAAGATGATTGCTATGATGATTACTATGATGATTGCTATGATGATTGTTATGATCCCGTTTATTCTCTTGAAATATCCCCTTTTGATGATGCTTGCTATGCTTGTGGCCAAGATGCCAATATGAATGATGCTTATGGAGATGAACTTGCTATAGTTCCTTATGTTAAACATGAAATTGTTGCTATTGCACCCACGCATGATAGTCCTATTATCTTTTTGAATTCTCCCGACTACACTATGTCGGAGAAGTTTGTGCTTATTAAGGATTATATTGATGGGTTGCCTTTTACCATTGCACATGATAATTTTGATGAATGTGATATGCATGTGCTTGCTGCTCCTACTTGCAATTATTGTGAGAGAGGAACTATATCTCCACCTCTCTGTGTTTCCCATAATATGAAATTGCAAGAAACTGTTTATACTATGCGTTGGCCTTTACTTAGTGTGCATGAATTGTTCTTTTATGACATGCCGATGCATAGGAAGAGAGTTAGACTTCATTGTTGCATGATATATGTTACTTTGTACTCACTACTAAATCACAAATCATTGTTAATTAAAATTGGCTTTGATATACCTTGGGATCCGGGTGGATTCATTACTTGAGCACTATATGCCTAGCTTAATGGCTTTAAAGAAAGCACTGCCAGGGAGACAACCCGGAAGTTTTAGAGAGTCATTTATTTCTGTTGAGTGATTTTATATAGTTTAAAAACAAAAAAAATAAAGAGGGGAACCTAAAACTTTTCAGTGGGAGAGCTCCTTGAACTTTGTTCATGCTCACGGAAACTTTGTGAATCTTAATTACAGAAACTTTTCATCAAAAATAATTATCCCCTTGTACAATTCCATTGCATTATAAAAACAATGTGCCAAGGTTTGCCTTTAGGATTGTTTACGATGCTTGTTAGTATGTGCGGTGCAGGAAAGAAACTTTGGTTGTAGTGCACGATTTTACATTTTTTTGCTGGAACGTCAAATGGTTCTGATTCCTTTTGCACTGTCTTACTGTACAAATTGTTTATTTGTACTAATTTTGGTAGAATTTTTGGGGTACCAGAAGTATGATGAATGTTCAGATTGCTACAGACCATTCTGTTTTTGACAGATTCTGTTTTTGATGCATAGTTTACTTGTTTTGATGAAACTATCAATTTACATCCGTGGATTAAGCCATGGAAAAGTTATATTACAGTAGACACAATGCAAAAACAAAATATGAATTGGTTTGCTACAGTACTTAGAGTAGTGATTTGCTCTATTATACTAACGGATCTTACCGAGTTTTCTGTTGAAGTTTTGTGTGGATGAAGTGTTTGATCGAGAAGGTCTCGATATGAGGAAAAGGAGGAGAGGCAAGACCTCAAGCTTGGGGATGCCCAAGGCACCCCAAGTAAATATTCAAGGAGACTCAAGCATCTAAGCTTGGGGATGCCCCGGAAGGCATCCCCTCTTTCGTCAACAAGTATCGGTATGTTTTCAGATTCGTTTCATTCATGCGATATGTGCAATCTTGGAGCGTCTTTTGCATTTAGTTTTCACTTTTATTTTATGCACCATGCTGGTATGAGATAGTCTTTGGTTGATTTATATAATGCTCATTGCACTTCACTTATATCTTTTGAGTATGGCTTTATAGAATGCTTCATGTGCTTCACTTATATCATTTGAAGTTTGGATTGCCTATTTCTCTTCACATAGAAAACCGCCATTTGTAGAATGCTCTTTTGCTTCACTTATATTTGTTACAGCGTGGGCATATGTTTTGTAGAAAGAATTAAACTCTCTTGCTTCACTTATATCAATTTAGAGAGATGACAGGAATTGGTCATTCACAGGGTTAGTCATAAAATCCTACATAAAACTTGTAGATCGATGAATATGATATGTTTGATTCCCTGCAATAGTTTTGCGATATAGAGATGATAATATGTGGGAGGTACTAGTAGATGGTTGTGTTCAGTAAGGATGTTGGTGTTAAGGTTTGTGATTCCCAAAGCATGCACGTATGGTCTACTAACTATGTAACCAAATTGGCACGCATTGTATTTTGATTGTTTATCTTTGCGTGAAGGTCAGGGTGCGCTATGGTTAACTCCTACCAACCTCCCCCCTAGGAGCATGCATGTAGTATTTTGTTTCAAGGGCTAATAAATTTTTGCAATAAGTATGTGAGTTCTTTATGATAATGTTGAGTCCATGGATTATATGCACTCTCACCCTTCCATCATTTCTAGCCTCTTCGGTACCGTGCATTGCCCTTTCTCACCTCGAGAGTTGGTGCAAACTTTGCCGGTGCATACAAACCCCGTGATACGATACGCTCTATCACACATAAACCTCCTTATATCTTCCTCAAAACAACCACCATACCTACCTATGATGGCATTTCCATAGCCATTCTGAGATATATTGCCATGCAACTTCAATCATCATCATATACATGACTTGAGCATTTATTGCCATATTGCTTTGCATGATCATAAGATAGCTAGCATGATGTTTTCATGGCTTGTCCATTTTTTGATGCCATTGCTATACTAGATCATTGCACATCCCGTTACACCGCCGGAAGCATTCATATAGAGTCATATCTTTGTTCTAGTATCGAGTTGTAATATTGAGTTGTAATATTGAGTTGTAAGTAAACAAAAGTGTGATGATCATCATTATAAGAGCATTGCCCCATGAAAAAAATGAAAAAAAGAGAGGCCAAAGAAGCCTAAATAAAAAAGGGGGCCAAAGAAGCCCACCCAAAAAAAAAGAAAAAAAAGAAAAAGAAAAGGGGCAATGTTACTATCCTTTTACCACACTTGTGCTTCAGAGTAGCACCATGTTCTTCATATAGAGAGTCTCCTATATTGTCACTTTCATATACTAGTGGGAATTTTCATTATAGAACTTGGCTTGTATATTCCAACGATGGGCTTCCTCAAATGCCCTAAGTCTTCATGAGCAAGCAATTTGGATGCACACCCACTTAGTTTTCAGTTTGAGCTTTCATACACTTATAGATCTAGTGCATCCGTTGCATGGCAATCCCTACTCCTCGCATTGACATAAATTGATGGGCATATCCATAGCCAATTGATTAGCCGCATCGATGTGAGACTTTCTCCCGTTTTGTCTTCTCCACATAACCTCCACCATGATATTCTATTCCACCCATAGTGCTATATCCATGGCTCACGTTCATGTATTGCGTGAAGGTTGAAAAGGTTTGAGAATACTAAAGTATGAAACAATTGCTTGGCTGACACCGGGATAGGCATGAGGGGTACCTTGTGTTAAGAAAAGGGAGCATACAAGACTATATGATTTTGTAGGGATAACGTTCTGAAGCATTGATATTTTGAAAGACATGATTGTTTGTTGGGATGCCCTGAGTATTATTGTTTTTATGTCAAATGATAGAGTATTGCTTTGAATCACTCGTGTCTTAATATTCATGCCATGATTAGACATATGATCAAGATTATGCTAGGTAGCATTCCACATCAAAAATTATCTTTTTTATCATTTACCTACTCGAGGACGAGCAGGAATTAAGCTTGGGGATGTTGATACGTCTCCGTCGTATCTATAATTTTTTATTGTTCCATGCCAATATTATTCAACTTTCATATACTTTTGGCAACTTTTTATACTATTTTTGGGACTAACATATTGATCCATGCGCAGTGCCAGTTCCTGTTTGTTGCATGTTTTATGTTCCGCAGAAACTCAATATCAAACGGAGTCCAAACGGGATAAAACGGATGGACAATTATTTTGTAATATTTGTGATTTTTGGGAGGAAGAATCAACGCGAGACGGTGCCCGAGGGGGCCACGAGACAGGGGTGCGCCCTAGGGAGGAAGGCATGCCGTAGACTCTCCTGGGCACCCCATAAGGCGGTTGATGCTCTTCTTTTGCTGCAAGAAAGAAAATTTTATGAGAAAAATCTGGGTGAAAGATTTAGCCCAATCGGAGTTACGGATCTCCAGATATAAAAGAAACGGTGAAGGGGCAGAATCTGGAAACACAGAAACAAAGAGAGACAGAGAGATAGATCCAATCTCGGAGGTGCTCTCGCCCCTCCCACGCCATGGGAGCCAAGGACCAGAGGGGAAACCCTTCTCCCATCTAGGGAGAAGGTCAAGGAAGAAGAAGAAGAAGAAGGGGGGCTCTCTCCCCCTTGCCTCCGGTGGCGCCGGAACACCGCCGGTGGCCATCATCATCACCACGATCTTCACCAACACCTCCATCATCTTCACCAACATCTCCATCACCTTCCCCCTTCTATCTACAGCGGTCCACTCCCCCGCAACCCGTTGTACCCTCTACTTGAACATGGTGCTTTATGCTTCATATTATTATCCAATGATGTGTTGCCATCCTACGATGTCTGAGTAGATTTTCGTTGTCCTACCGGTGATTGGTGAATTGCTATGATTGGTTTGAGTTGCATGTTTTATTATTGGTGCTGTCCTATGGTGCTCTCCGTGTCGCTCAATCGTGAGGGGTCCCCGTTGTAGGGTTTGCAATATGTTCATGATTTGCTTATGGTGGGTGGCGTGAGTGACAAAAGCACAGACCCGAGTAAGTAGGTTGTTTGCGTATGGGATAAAGGGGACTTGATTCTTTAATGCTATGGTTGGGTTTTACCTTAATGATCTTTAGTAGTTGCGGGTGCTTGCTAGAGTTCCAATCATAAGTGCATATGATCCAAGAAGATAAAGTATGCTAGCTTATGCCTCTCCCTCAAATAGAATTGCAATAGTGATTACTGGTCTAGTAACGTAGTCAATTGCTTAGGGACAATTTCACAACTCCTACCACCACTTTTCCACACTCGCTATATTTACTTTATTGCTTCTTTATCTAAAGAGCTCCTAATTTTTATTTACGTGCTCTTTATTATCTTGCAAACCTATCCTATCACACCTACAAAGTACTTCTAGTTTCATACTTGTTCTAGTTAAAGCGAACACTATGCGTGAATAGAGTCGTATCAGTGGCAGATAGGACTTGAGAGAATATTTGTTCTACCTTTAGCACCTCATTGGGTTCGACACTCTTACTTATCGAAAGAGGCTACAATTGATCCCGTATACTTGCGGGTTATCAGTCCACCAAAGTCCACACTTTGTTCTCATACATGGATCCCATCTCAGATTTCATGGCCTCAAGCCATCTTGCAGAATCTGGGCTCATCATGGCTTCCTTATAGTTTGTAGGTTCATCATGGTCTAGTAACATGACTTCCAGAAAAGGATTACCGTACCACTCTGGTGCAGATCTTACTCTGGAAGACCTACGAGGTTCGGTAGTAACTTGATCTAAAGATTCATGATCATCATCATTAACTTCCTCACTAATTAGTGTAGGAATCACTGGAACTGATTTCTGTCATGAACTACTTTCCAATAAGGGAGAAGGTACAGTTACCTCATCAAGTTCTACTTTCCTCCCACTCACTTCTTTCGAGAGAAACTCCTTCTCTAGAAAGGATCCATTCTTAGCAACAAAGATTTTGACTTCGGATCTGTGATAGAAGGTGTACCCAACAGTTTCCTTTGGGTATCCTATGAAGACACACTTCTCCGATTTGGGTTTGAGCTTATCAGGTTGAAGCTTTTTCACATAAGCTTCGCAGCCCCAAACTTTAAGAAACGAAAACTTTGGTTTCTTGCCAAACCACAGTTCATAAGGCGTCGTCTCAACGGATTTTGATGGTGCCCTATTTAAAGTGAATGCAACCGTCTCCAAAGCATAACCCGAAAACGATAGCGGTAAATCGGTAAGAGACATCATAGATCACACCATGCCCAATAAAGTATGGTTACGACGTTCGGACACACAATTTCGCTATGGTGTTCCAGGTGACGTTAATTGTGAAACTATCCCATGTTGTTTCAAATGAAGACCAAACTCGTAACTCAAATATTCTCCTCCACGATCAGATCATAGAAACTTTATTTTCTTGTTACGATGATTTTCCACTTCACTCTGAAATTCTTTGAACTTTTCAAATGTTTCAGACTTATGCTTCATTAAGTAGATATAACCATATATGCTCAAATCATTTGTGAAGGTAAGAAAATAACGATACCCACCACGAGCCTCAATACTCATTGGACCGCATACATCGGTATGTACTATTTCCAACAAGTCAGTAGCTCGTTCCATTGTTCCGGAGAACGGAGTTTTAGTCATCTTACCCATAAGGCACGGTTTGCAAGCACCAAGTGATTCATAATCAAGTGATTTCAAAAGTCCATCAGCATGGAGTTTCTTCATGCGCTTTACACCGATATGACCCAAACGGCAGTGCCACAAATAAGTTGCACTATCATTATTGAACTTATATCTTTTGGCTTCAATACTATGAATATGTGTATCACTACTATCGAGATTCAATAAAAATAGACCACTCATCAAGGGTGCATGACCATAAAAGATATTACTCATATAAATAGAACAACCATTATTCTCTGATTTAAATGAATAATCGTCTTGCATCAAACAAGATCCAGATATAATGTTTATGCTCAACGCTGGCACTAAATAACAATTATTTAGTTTCTAAAACTAAACCCGAAGGTAGATGTAGAGGTAGTGTGCCGATCGCGATCACATCAAATTCGGAACCGTTTCCCACGTGCATCGTCACCTCGTCCTTAGCCAATCTTCACTTAATTCGTAGCCCCTGTTTCGAGTGCAAATATGAGCAATAGAACCAGTATCAAATACCCAGGCGCTACTGCGAGCATTACTTAAGTACACATCAATAACATGTATATCAAATATACCTTTCGCTTTGCCATCCTTCTTATCCGCCAAATACTTGGGGCAGTTCCGCTTCCAGTGACCAGTCCCTTTGCAGTAGAAGCACTCAGTTTCAGGCTTAGGTCCAGACTTGGGTTTCTTCTCTTGAGCAGCAACCTTTTTGGCATTCTTATTGAAGTTCCCCTTCTTCGCTTTGCCCTTTTTCTTGAAACTAGTGGTCTTGTTGACCATCAACACTTGATGCTCCTTTTTGATTTCTACCTCCGCAGCCTTTAGCATTGCGAAGAGCTTGGCAATAGTCTTGTTCATCCCTTGCATATTATAGTTCATCACGAAGCCTTTATAGCTTGGTGGCAGTGATTGAAGAACTCTGTCAATGACACTATCATCAGGAAGATTAACTCCCAGTTGAGTCAAGTGGTTATGGTACCCAGACATTCTATGTATATGTTCACTGAAAGAACAATTCTCCTCCATCTTGCAGTTGTAGAACTTGTTCGAGACTTCATATCTCTCAACTCGGGCATTTGCTTGAAATATTAACTTCAACTCTTCGAACATCTCATATGCTCCATGATGTTCAAAACTTCTTTGAAGTCCCAATTATAAGTTGTAAAGCATGGCATGCTGAACTATCGAGTAGTCATTAACACGCGTCTGCCAGCCATTCACAATGTCTGCAGTTGCGGGCGGGGGTGGTACACCTAACGGTGCTTCCAGAACATAATTCTTCTGTGCAGCAATGAGGATAATCCTCAAGTTACGGACCCAGTCCGTGTAGTTGCTGCCATCATCTTTCAACTTAGCTTTCTCTAGGAACGCATTAAAATTCAAAGGAACGGTAGCACGGGCCATTGATCTACAATAACATAGACATGCAAAATACTATCAGGTACTAAGTTCATGATAAATTAAAGTTCAATTAATCATATTACTTAAGAACCCCCACTTAGATAGACATCCCTCTAATCATCTAAGTGATCACGTGATCCAAATCAACTAAACCATGTCCGACCATCACGTGAGATGGATTAGTTTTCAATGGTGAACATCACTATGTTGATCATATCTACTATATGATTCACGTTCGACCTTTCGGTCTCAGTGTTCCGAGGCCATATCTGCATATGCTAGGATCATCAAGTTTAACCCGAGTATTCTGCGTGTGCAAAACTGGCTTGCACCTGTTGTATGTGAACGTAGAGCTTATCACACCCGATCATCACGTGGTATCTCAGCACGACGAACTGTAGCAACGGTGCATTTTCAGGGAGAACACTTGTACCTTGAAATTTAGTAAGGGATCATCTTATAATGCTACCGTCATACTAAGCAAAATAAGATGCATAAAAGATAAACATCACATGCAATCAAAATATGTGACATGATATGGCCATCATCATCTTGTGCTCATGATCTCCATCACCAAAGCATCGTAATGATCTCTGAGGGAGTCCTGGACTAGGGGGTGTCCGGATAGCCGAACTATCATCATCGGCCGGACTCCAAGACTATGAAGATACAAGATTGAAGACTTCGTCCCATGTCTGGATGGGACTTTCCTTGGCGTGGAAGGCAAGCTTGGCAATACAGATATGTAGATCTCCTACCATTGTAACCGACTCTGTGTAACCCTAGCCCTCTCCGGTGTCTATATAAACCGGAGGGTTTTAGTCCATAGGACGAACAACAATCATACCATAGGCTAGCTTCTAGGGTTTAGCCTCCTTGATCTCGTGGTAGATCCACTCTTGTACTACCCATATCATCAATATCAATCAAGTAGGAGTGGGGTTTTACCTCCATCGAGAGGGCCCGAACCTGGGTAAAAACATCATGTCCCTTGTCTCTTGTTACCATCCGCCTAGACGCACAGTTCGGGACCCCCTACTCGAGATCCGCCGGTTTCGACACCGACATTGGTGCTTTCATTGAGAGTTCCTCTGTGTCGTCACCGATATGCTTGATGGCTCCTTCGATCATCAACAACGATGCAGTCCAGGGTGAGACTTTTCTCCTCGGACAGATCTTCGTATTCGGCGGCTTTGCACTGCGGGCCAATTCGCTTGGCCATCTGGAGCAAATCGAAAGCTACGCCCCTGGCCATCAGGTCAGGTTTGGAAGTCTAAACTTCACGGCTGACATCCGCGGAGACTTGATCTTCGACGGATTCGAGCCACAGCCGAGCACGCCGCACTGTCACGATGAGCACGATTTAGCTCTGCTGCCGGATAGTGTCCTGGAGGCCGCACACGAGTCCGCTCCGATCCTTAATTCGGAGCCGGCTGCCCAGATCGGGGATGGGTGGCTAGACACCGCCTCGGGGGCTGCTACACCTACGGCAATGGAGCCGAACACTGACTTTGTCCCTTGTGAAGCTCGTGACTCCGAGGTGCCGGACTCCTCTCTGGACTCCGAACCTCCCGCGCCCCCTCCATCCGATTGGGCGCCGATCATGGAGTTCACCGCTGTGGACATCTTTCAACACTCACCTTTTGGCGACATCCTGAATTCGCTAAGGTATCTCTCATAATCAGGAGAGCCCTGGCCGGACTGCGGCCAGGACAGATGGGATGCGGACGACGAAGAAATTCAAAGCCCACCCACCACCCACTTTGTAGCCACTGTCGACAATCTAACCGACATGCTAAACTATGACTCCGAAGACATCGACGGTATGGACGACGATGCCGGAGACGAACAAGAACCAGCGCCTACAAGCCACTGGAAGACCACCTCGTCATACGACATATATATGGTGGACATCCCAAAGGATGGGAATGGCGAGGAAGCAGCGGAGGAAGACTCCTCCAAGAAACAGCCCAAGCGCCGGCGTCAGCGGCGCCACTCTAAATCCCGCCACAGCAAGAATGGAGATTCCGGCACCGGAGACAATAACACCCCAGAGAGTGCCGAAGACAACCCCCTCCAGCAAGATTCAGCACAGGAGGACGGAGAAGCCAGCCCTCATGAGAGAGCGGCAGACGAAGAGGTAGAGGATGATAATTACATACCTCCCTCCAGAGACGAGGCAAGCCTTGACGACGACGAATTCGTCGTGCTTGAGGATCCCGTCGAACAAGAGCGTTTTAAACGCAGGCTTATGGCCACGGCAAACAGCCTAAAGAAAAAGCAGCAACAGCTTAGAGTTGATCAAGACCTGCTAGCCGACAAATGGACTGAAGTCCTCGCGGCCGAAGAGTATGAACTCGAACGCCCCTCCAAAAGATATATTGGAGGATAAGGCAAGACAATCAAGATCGATCTACAGATCACGTGGGCGCCCCACGATGCGCGACGACTACCGTCGCGCCGGATACAGTAACTCCGGCCGGGCCGAACACAGTAGACAAAGCTCGCTTGAGCTACGTCGTGATATAGACCAATATAGAGGCGCCGCACACCCACTATGCTTCACAGATGAAGTAATGGATCATCAAATCCCTGAAGGGTTTAAACCCGTGAACATTGAATCCTACGATGGCACAACAGACCCCGCGGTTTGGATCGAAGACTATCTCCTTCATATCCACATGGCCTGCAGTGACGATCTTCACGCCATCAAATATCTCCCACTCAAGCTTAAAGGACCAGCTCGGCATTGGCTTAACAGCCTGCCAGCAGAATCAATTGGGTGTTGGGAGGACCTGGAAGCCGCATTCCTTGACAACTTCCAAGGCACATATGCGCGACCACCAGCAATGGCAGGTCGCGTCGTAACAAAAACAAACGCCGCGTTAACGGCGATAACACTGAGGATACGGCAGTCAACGCCGAATTCAGAGGCTCTAAACCCGGTCAGCTGAAAAAGCCATTCAAAAGAACTACTCCGGGTCCGTCCAATTTGGACCGAATACTCGACCGCTCTTGCCAGATACATGGCACCCCCGAAAATCCAGCTAATCACACCAACAGGGATTGTTGGGTATTCAAGCAGGAAGGCAAGTTAATTGCCGAAAACAACGACAAGGGGCTGCATAGCGATGACGAGGAAGAGACCCGGCCGCCGAACAATAGAGGACAGAAGGGTTTCCCCCCACAAGTGCGGACGGTAAACATGATATACGCAACCCACATACCCAAGAGGGAGCGGAAGCGTGCACTCAGGGACGTATATGCGATGGAGCCAGTTGCCCCGAAGTTTAACCCATGGTCCTCCTGCCCGATCACTTTTGATCGAAGGGACCACCCCACCAGTATCCGCCATGGTGGATTCGCCGCATTGGTTTTAGACCCAATCGTCGATGGATTTCACCTCACCAGAGTCCTGATGGACGGCGGCAGTAGCCTAAAGCTGCTTTATCAGGATACAGTGCGCAAGATGGGCATAGACCCCTCAAGGATTAAACCCACAAAGATGACCTTCAAAGGCATCATACCAGGTGTAGAGGCCAATTGTACAGGCTCAGTCACACTAGAAGTGGTCTTCGGATCACCGGATAACTTCCGAAGCGAGGAGTTAATCTTCGACATAGTCCCGTTCCGCAGCGGCTATCACGCTCTGCTCGGACGGACCGCGTTTGCAAAGTTCAACGCGGTGCCGCATTACGCATACCTCAAGCTCAAGATGCCAGGCCCTCGAGGAGTCATCACGGTTAACGAAAACACTGAACGCTCCCTCCGAACGGAGGAGCACACAGCGGCTCTCACGGCAGAAGTACAGAGCAGCCTCTTAAGGCAATTTTCGAGTCCGGCCGTTAAGCGACCGGACACGGCCAAACGCGCCCGGAGTAACCTACAACAAGACCACCTGGCACGTTCCGAGCACGCGTAGCAATGCGGCCCCAACCCCTGCCCTTGCAAAATTGTAAAACTGGTCCTTCGCATACATCACTACGCTCTAGAGATACCATGGGCACAGGGGGAGGGGCATGACCACCACAGGCCTAGGATGGGGCTTAACCGCACCAGGGGCTCCCAAGTGTGTCACTCTTCTTATTTTTTCTTACCCACAAGACTATGTTCACCAGAGGCCCTGTCCGGCAGCAGACCTTCCGAACTCATGATGCAACAGCCAGGGAAGGAGAAAGGCTACGACGAATATCCAGGTGGTCTCCATTACGAGCATTAAATCTGTTTTCATACACCATTCCACAGCCTACCCCTGGAGGGGGACATGCTTAAATAGTCCTACCCCTTGCTTACCGCACTATTTGTATCGTTTTGCATTCATGGCAGTATTCCTTGAATAAACAATGTATCGCTTTTTGCTTACAACTGCATTTCTTTCTTATATATATGTTCATTTATGACATATTGCATCCGTACACTTTGGTACGGCTAAATACACCAGGGGCTTAAGTTCCCCACATTATGGTGTGATAAGTCCGAACACTTTCACAAGTGCGGCACCCCAAACTTATAGCATTATATGCACCGGCTCCGAATCATGTCTTGGGTCAATAGTTGGGTTTTCCCGGCTCCCATGTTTTGGTACCTTACGTTCCGTTGTATCGGCTAAGGTAGCACTGGGAGAACCACTGCGATTGCGCCCCGGTTGAGCTGGACGAGCGCCTCAGTGGAGAAAGCTAAAACTGACCGTCATGATAAGGCGAGAGCTGGTTGCTGTTCGAGAGGTTTCTTCGAGTCCCTAAAGACTTATGCCGCTTAGAGCAAGGAACCGGCTTTGTCCGGCCCAGGCATGGATAGCGCCCCGAACTCGGTCTTCCGAACACTAGGGGCTTCGCCGAAATTTAAAATTATAGAATTCTATGGCTAAGTGAGAGTGTTCAAGCATTATAAGTCCGGTTGCCTCGTTCATTGTGTTGAACGCCTCCCTAGATGGACCCAAAAATGGGAACAAGAGCGTTCAAGTTTATCCCGAACACCCCAGCACTTGTGGCATGGGGGCTGAAGCCGACTACTTGCCATCTCTCTGATTTGATAAACGGCCGCACCGAAGGTAATATTTTAAATTAACAAGCGTTGCTTAGCGCATATGAACAAAGTCTTCAGCGCACAGGATAACAAAATGCGAGTCTACTCAAATATTACATCTTTGGAGCACTCACCCGCAATCATGCGGGCACCCTTCAGGACACTCTTATAATACATTTCGGGCGTACGATACACCTTGCCCGCCGGCGGCGCGTCCGTCAGAAGCTTCTCAGCATCCATCCTGCCCCAGTGCACCTTTGCACGGGCAAGGGCCCGACGGGCACCTTCAATGCAGGCGGAGTGCTTGACGACTTCAACCCAGGGACACGCGTCCACCAACCGCCGCACCAGGCCGAAGTAGCTCCCAGGCATGGCCTCCTTGGTCCACAGCCGAACTATGAGGCCCTTCATGGCCTGTTCGGCCACCTTGTGGAGCTCGACCAGCTGCTTCAGCTGGTCGCTAAGGGGCACCGGATGTCCGGCCTCAGCATACTGAGACCAGAAGACCTTCTCCGTCGAGCTCCCCTCCTTGGCCCGATAGAATGCGGCAGCATCGGACACGCTGCAGGGCAGATCTGCGAATGCTCCTGGAGAGCTCCGAATGCGGGTAAGTAATAGGTAATTCACATTTACATGCTTACTTTGCATGAAAAATGCCTTACCCGCCGCTATCTTCTTTAACGCCTCGACTTCCTGGAGGGCCTTGTGGGCTTCGGCCTTAGCGGCTTTGGCACTTTCAAGAGCCGATGCAAGCTCGGACTCTCGAGTCTTTGAGTCGCGCTCCAAACTCTCATGTTTTTCCACGAGAACCTGGAGCTCTAGTTGTACCTCCGCCACCCACGCCTCCTGCTTCTCTCGCTCGGCTCGCTCTGCGGCCGCATTGCGTTCGGCCGCGGACACCGCCTCCTTCAGGGTCGCCACCTCGTTCGTGGCCCCTGGAGTACCACATTATCCTTGTTATTTCTCTTGCAACCAAAATCCTTTTCTGTAAGGTACAAATTTAATACAGTGTTACTCACCTTCCTTGTCCTCGAGCTGCTTCTTGGCACGGCCGAGCTCGCTCTCGGACCGCTCGAGGCTCTGCTTCAAAGCATCGACCTCCGCAGTCAGTGCGACAGAGGTCAGCAGCGCAGCCTGCAATCCCATATTGACATACTTTTTAGAACTCCTGCGTATATCTTTTTAGACCCTCAGTCCGGCTTTTCTTTCCGAACACCGAACCGAGCATCAGGGGCTACTGTCTATGCGGTATTATATTACATATCTTAAAATTCTTACCTCAAAGCCTATTAGAAGGCTGCTGCAGGCTTCGGTCAGCCCGCTCTTGGAGAGCTGAACCTTCTGAATCACCACACTCATAACAGTGTGGTGTTCTTCTTCGATGGAAGCGCCGTTGAGCGCCTCCAGCAAGTTATACGGCGCCTCCGGTTGGATAGAGGCCGCCGGTGTCACAGTCTTGCCCTTCTTACGAAGGGGCCGCTCACCGGACTCTGGAACCACTGCAGGTTCCGGTGCGGAGTCTGGTGCAGAGTCCGGGAGGTTGCCTTGCGGCACCTCCGGGGCCTCCTCCTCCTGGCGGGTCCCTTCCTGGGACCCCACCTCGATGTCGTCGGCATCACGAGGGGTGGAGGTGGTCGGAAGAGAATCCATATCCGACGTGCCCAAGGACCCGCTCGACGAAGCTCGAAGATCGTCCTTGGCCGGACTGCAGGTTGTATGCGGCATTAGAAAGACACCGTGTGGCGAAAAGAAAAATTATAAATCATCCAGGAGTCCGAATACTTACGATCTTGCCAGCGGCTTGGCCCTTGAGAGCCACTCCTCGTCGCCATCGCCGACGTTGGCAGAGCAGTCCGGGGGAAGGGTCCTTCCCTTCTTGGACCCTTCGGCCTCCCCCGTTGGGGAGGCCTTCCTCTTCTTCTCTCCCCCGGCTGGGGGAGAGGCCTCTTTCTTCTCCTCCTCGTCTTCAGGGGAGGAGTCCGCCTTGGAGTCAACGGACGATGAGTCCGATATCACCTGACGCCGGGAGCTCCTTCGAGTTCCCGTGGCCTTCTTCTTGGCCTTCTTCTCCGGCACCATGTAAAGTGCCGGGACCAGCAGCCCTATCAAACGGGCGTCCGCTGGGTCTTTGGGGAGGGGGGGCAGACAGTTAACCTGTCCGGACGTCTTCTGCCAGTCCTGTTAAAGGCCTTGGGAGTTTAGATCCCACATAGAGTCAAACTATAAAAAAATGAGTGTCCCGTAAAGGATAACATAGCTTACCTCGCCGGCCGGGCGCTGCGTGCTGAACCCGCGATCTTCGGTAGCGGATGCGGGAGCTTCGGCGCCCTTGAACAGCACCCTCCAGGCAGCTTCGTACGTAGTGTCGAAGAGCCTGCTCAAGGTCCGGTGCTGTGCCGGATCAAACTCCCACAAATTGAAGTCCCGTTGCTGGCAGGGGAGAATCCGGCGGACGAGCATGACCTGGATAATGTTAACAAGCTTAAGCTTCTTGTTCACCAGGGTCTGGAGACAGGACTGGAGTCCGGTCAGCTCCTCCAAACTACCCCAAGGTAAGCCCTTCTCTTTCGAGGAGGTGAGCTGCATGGGGATGCCAGATCTGAACTCGGGGGCCGCTGCCCATTTAGGGTCACGCGGCTCGGTGATGTAGAACCACCCCGATTGCCACCCATTGACAGATTCCACGAAGGCACCCTCGAGCCAAGTGACGTTGGGCATTTTGCCCACCATGGCGCCTCCGCACTCCGCTTGGCTGCCCTTCACAACCTTCGGCTTGACATTGAAGGTCTTTAGCCACAAGCCGAAGTGGTGCTGGATGCAGAGGAAGGCCTCGCACATGACGGTAAACGCCGAGATATTGAGGATGAAATTTGGAGCCAGATCGTGGAAGTCCAGGCCGTAGTAGTACATGAGCCCCCGGACGAAGGAGTGAAGTGGAAAGCCCAGTCCGCGAAGGAAGTGGGGAAGGAATACGACCCTCTCATGGGGCCTGGGGGTGGGGATGAGCTGCCCCTCGTCGGGCAGCCGGTGCATGATGTCGCTGGATAGCTATCCGGCGCCGCGCAGCTTCTCGATGTGCCCCTTCGTAACGGAGGAGGCCATCCACTTGCCTCCCGCTCCGGACATGGCTGGAGAAGGTCGAGGTGAGATGTGCGGACTTGGGCGCTGGAGCTCGAGTGCGCGGAGATGGATAAGCAAAGGAGGAAGAAGGCGTAGGTAAAGGAGGTGGATCCTTATCCCCTTATATATGGGCGGATGAAACTATGCGTCCCTACTGGCCTGGTAAAACTCGCTTATCTCCCAAGCGCCGCAATCAATGGCGTGGTTGGGTTACCCACGTCCGTATTGATGGGAATCCCGGAATAAGGGGAACACGATCTCTGCTTCGACAAGACGTGCCAAGGAAACTGCTTCGCTAAACGCGCTGAGGTGGTATAATAAAAACGATTCAAGTAAAGGCTTGGTAGTGGTGTGACGTCACGCCACAAAATACGTCAGCAGATTGAACTTGTGTGAATATTATTCTCTCTACGGTGGTATGTGGAATTTATTTTACAGAGCCGGACACTATCCTGGTGTTCACAATCTTCTATGAATTATTCGGAGGAGGAACCCGCCTTGCAATGCCGAAGACAATATGCGCGTCGGACTCGTCGTCATTGAAGCCTGGTTCAGGGGCTACTGAGGGAGTCCTAGACTAGGGGGTGTCCGGATAGCCGAACTATCATCATCGGCCGGACTCCAAGACTATGAAGATACAAGATTGAAGACTTCGTCCCGTGTCCGGATGGGACTTTCCTTGGCGTGGAAGGCAAGCTTGGCAATACGGATATGTAGATCTCCTACCATTGTAACCGACTCTATGTAACCCTAGCCCTCTCCGGTGTCTATATAAACCGGAGGGTTTTAGTCCATAGGACGAACAACAATCATACCATAGGCTAGCTTCTAGGGTTTAGCCTCCTTGATCTCGTGGTAGATCCACTCTTGTACTACCCATATCATCAATATCAATCAAGCAGGAGTAGGGTTTTACCTCCATC
This sequence comes from Triticum timopheevii, assembly GCA_963921465.1. NCBI lineage: Eukaryota > Viridiplantae > Streptophyta > Magnoliopsida > Poales > Poaceae > Triticum > Triticum timopheevii. Next base: position 113,429,085 of record OY997266.1, on the reverse strand, counting down.
GAGAGGGCCCGAACCTGGGTAAAAACATCGTGTCCCTTGTCTCCTGTTACCATCCGCCTAGACGCACAGTTCGGGACCCCCTACCCGAGATCCTCCGGTTTTGACACCGACAATCTCCATCATCACCGGCGCGACACCTTGATCTCCATCGTAGCATCGTTGTCGTCTGGCCAACTATTGTTACTACGACTATCGCTACCGCTTAGTGATAAAGTAAAACAATTACATGGCGATTGCATTGCATACAATAAAGCGACAACCATATGGCTCCTGCCAGTTGCCGATAACTTTGTTACAAAATATGATCATCTCATACAAAAATTTATATCACATCATGCCTTGACCATATCACATCACAGCAAGCCCTGCAAAAACAAGTTAGACGTCCTCTACTTTGTTGTTGCATGTTTTACGTGGCTGCTATGGGCTTCTAGCAAGAACTCTTACCTACGCATCAAAACCACAACGATTTTCCGTCAAGTGTGTTGTTTTAACCTTCAACAAGGACCGGGCGTAGCCACACTCGATTGAACTAAAGTTGGAGAAATAGACACTCACTAGCCACCTGTGTGCGAAGCACGTCGGTAGAACCAGTCTTGCGTAAGCGTACGCGTAATGTCGGTATGAGACGCTTCATCCAACAATACCGCCGAATCAAAGTATGACATGCTAGTAGCAGTATGACTATTATCGCCCACAACTCTTTGTGTTCTACTCGTGCATATAACATCTACGCATAGACCTGGCTCGGATGCCACTGTTGGGGAACGCAGTAATTTCAAAAAAATTCCTACGATCACGCAAGATCTATCTAGGTGATGCATAGCAACGAGAGGGGAGAGTGTTGTCTACGTACCCTCGTAGACCAAAAGTGGAAGCGTTATGACAACGCGGTTGATGTTGTCGTACGTCTTCATGATCCGACCGGTCCTAGCACCAAAGGTACGGCATCTCCACGATCTGCACACGTTCAGCTTGATGACGTCCCACGAACTCTAGATCCATCTAAGGTCGAGGGAGAGTTTCATTAGCATGACGGCGTGGGGACGGTGATCATGAATTTACCGGCACAGGGCTTCGCCTAAGCACTATGACGATATGACCGAGGTGGAAATCTGTGGAGGGGGGCACCACACACGGCTAAAAGATCAACTTGATCAATTTGTGTGTCTATGGGGTGCCCCCCTCCCCCGTATATAAAGGAATGGATGAGGGGAGGTCCGGCCCTCTATGGCGCGCCCAAGGGGGGGAGTCCTACTCCTAGTAGGAGTAGGTTTCCCCCCTTCCCTAGTTGGAGTAGGAGAAGAAGGAAGAGGGAGAGGGAGAGAAGGAAAGGGGGCCCAGCCCCTTCCCAATTTGGATTAGGCTTGGGGGGGCCCACCTTTGTCCGCCTCCTCTTCTCTTCCACCATGGCCCATTAAGGCCCATTAACTCCCCGGGGGGTTCCGGTAACCTCCCGGTACTCCGGAAAAATGCCCGAACCACCCGGAACCTTTCCGATGTCCAAACATAGCCTTCCAATATATCAATCTTTATGTCTCGACCATTTCGAGACTCCTCGTCATGTGCGTGATTGCATCCGGGACTCTGAACAACCTTCGGTACATCATATCACATAAACTCATAATACCAACAGTCATCGAGCATTAAGCGTGCGAACCCTACGGGTTCGAGAACTATGTAGACATGACCGAGACACGTCTCTAGTCAATAACCAATAGTGGAACCTGGATGCTCATATTGGTTCCTACATATTCTACAAAGATCTTTATCGGTCAAACCGCATAACAACATAAGTTGTTCCCTTTGTCATCGGTATGTTACCTGCCCGAGATTCGATCGTCGGTATCATCATACCTAGTTCAATATCATTACCGGCAAGTCTCCTTACTCGTTCCATAATACTTCATCCCTGCAACTAACTCATTAGTTACAATGCTTGCAAGGTTTATAGTGATGAGTATTACCGAGAGGGCCCAGAGATACCTCTCCGAAACCCAGAGTGACAAATCCTAATCTCGACCTATGCCAACCCAACAAACACCTTCGGAGACACCTGTAGAGCACCTTTATAATCACCGATTTACGTTGTGACGTTTGGTAGCACACAATGTGTTCCTCCGGTATTCGGGAGTTGCATAATCTCATAGTTTGAGGAACTTGTATAAGTTATGAAGAAAGCAGTAACAAAGAAACTGTTACAATCATAATGCTACGCTATCGGATGGGTCATGTCCATCACATCATTATCCTAATGATGCGATCCCGTTCATCAAATGACAACACATGTCTATGGTTAGGAAACATAACCATCTTTGATTAACGAGCTAGTCAAGTAGAGGCATACTAGGAACTATATGTTTTGTCTATGTATTCACACATGTACTAAGTTTCCGGTTAATACAATTATAGCATGAATAATAAACATTTATCATGAATTAACGAAATAAATAATAACTTTATTATTGCCTCTAGGGCATATTTCCTTCAACACCATGCTCAAAAAGATATAAGTGAAGTACTAGAGCAATTCCATATAAAAGAGCTTTGTTGACGGGATGTGAATGCCGTTTACCTAGCCTCCTATTTGAGGACTCTATTTTATTTAAAAACTTTCAGGTATAATTATTTTATTAAAACAGCAAGCAAAACAAAACAAAATGACATTTCAAGCATAGCACAACTCATGTGAAGAAGCAAAAACTTAGGCTCAACCGATACTAACCGATAATTGTTGAAGAAGAAAGGTGGGATGCCTACCGGGGCATCCCCAAGCTTAGATGCTTGAGACTTATTGAAATATTAGCTTGGGATGCCTTGAGAATCCCCAAGATTGAGATTTTGTGTCTCCTTAATTCCTCTTCTATCACGGTTTCCCTAAATCTCAAAAAATTCATCCACACAAAACTCAACAAGAACTCGTGAGATAAGTTAGTATAAATCAGTGCAAAACCTTATCATTCTCTACTGTAGAAAAACACTAAAATTATTATTCAACATTGCATACTTAATTTCTCTTCATATTTAATACTCCTATCCTCAAATAGAATCATTAAACAAGCAAACATATGCAAACATAACAGCAATCTGCCAAAACAGTACCATCTGTAAAGAATGCAAGATTCATCATACTTCCCCAACTCCAAAAATTATGAGAAAAATACTACACTGTAGAAAGTATCAGAGCTTATTTAGAAAAAAAATCAATAATTTATCATATTCTGGCTTTTCTAGGGAATTTTTGCAACATCGATAAACTTTCTGTTTTCAAACAGCAACATGTAGACTTGTAAAATAAGCATAGTAAAGGCTATCAATGCCACTTTTATTGAAATAAAATATGCAAAACATTATTATAAATAACAGCAAGCAGATCCTAGCAAAATAAGTTGACGCTCCAAGCAAAACACATATCATGTGATGAATGAAAACATAGCTCCAAGTGAGGTTATCGATAATGTTGGAGACGAAAGAGGGAATGCCATCCGGGGCATCCCCAAGCTTAGTTGCTTGTATATTCCTTGAATATTACCTTGGGGGTGCCTTGGGCATCCCCAATCTTAGGGTATTGTCACTCCTTATTCTCCTCATATCGACATTTCATCCAAAACTTGAAAACTTCAATCACACAAAACTTAACGGAACCTTGTGAGATAGGTTAGTATGATAAAGAGCAAACCATTTCACTTTTGGTACTGCCAAAGACAAGATTCATAATTATTTCCACACAATTCATACTGTAGAATATCATTTCCACAATATATATTGAGCAATATAAGCCATAGAAACAAGGAAACAAGCAAACTATGCATTGAAAACAGAATCTGTCAAAAACAGAACAGTCTGTAGTAATCTGTACTCAAACCATACTTCTGCTACTCCAAAAATTATTAAAAAAATTGGAGCACGTGAGAAATTTGTATATTAATATTATTCAAAAAGAATCAACTCAAAATAACTCATCTGTTAAAAATGAGAGCTATTTTCGTGAGCACAAGAATTTCTGTTTTTCAGCAAGATCAAATCAACTATCACCCAACATGATCCCAAAGGCTTTACTTGGCACTTTATTGTAACAAAAGCAATAAAACATGATTACTACAGTAGAATAATCATGTGAACACACAAAAACAGTAGGTAAAAGTGTTGGGTTGCCTCCCAACAAGCGCTTTTCTTTAATGCCTTTTAGCTAGGCATGATGATTTCAATGATGCTCGCATAAAAGATATGAATTGAAACATAACAAGAGCATCATGAAGCATATTACTAGCATATTTAGGTCTAATCCACTTCATTTGCATAGGGATTTTGTGAGCAAACAACTTATGGGAACAGGAATCAACTAGCATAGGAAGGCAAAACAAGTGCAACTTCAAAACAATCAACACATAGAGAAGAAAATTGATATTATTGAGATATGTGAGAGCACAAGTTCCTCTCTCATAATAATTTTTAGAGGCGTCATGAATGGATTCAATAATATAACTATCACATACAACAGTCTTTTCATGATGCACAAGCATAGAAGATTTATTACTCTTTATGGCATACATGTCATCATAATAATCATCATAGATAGCAACTTTATTGTCATAGTCAATTGAAACCTCTTCCAAAGTGGATGCATCACTAAATAAAGTCATGACCTCTCCAAATCCACTTTCATCAATATTGTAATAAGATTAAACACCCTCCAAAATAGTGGGATCACTACTACCTAGAGTTGACACTCTTCCAAACCCACTTTCATCATCATAATAATCATAAATAGGAGGCATGCTATCATCATAATAAATTTTCTTATCGAAAGTAGAAGGAATCAAAGGATCGTATTCATTATGCAAAGCATCCCCAAGCTTGGGACAAGAATTATTTTCAGCAAATAAATCTTCAAAGGTTTCATACTCATCAAACATAGCATCCCCAAGCTTGTGGTTTTACTTATCATCATAATCATTCTTATCAATAGCATGAATGGAAACAATGGTATAGCAAACATTATTATCATATTCTTCAAAGCAAGTTCCAAAAAGATCTTCAAGGTCATAAGAGACATCATTGTCTTCCCAATCATAATCATCACAACAAGAAGTAGGCATCACAAAATCATACTCAATATCATCATCCTCCATCAACATATTTGATTGACTTTCATGAGGCACAATGGTGATAGGAGCAATATTACTTGGGAGAGTTACCTTTTTACCTCTACTTTTTATTCTTTTATTTTTCTTCTTCGCCACATCATGTGTGGGTTTAATTAATTTTTTCAAGCTTCTTGTTGAAGAGATTGATTGGATAGGAAGCTCCTCCTCGTTACCTATTTCATCATGAGATACAATAGGAGGGAAAGTGGAAATCTTTGCCCTTTCATTAGTATTCCTTTTATATTCTATTTGTTTTCCCATCTTTCTATAGTTGGCAATATAAGCATTCTCATTGCAATTTACCATGCAAAACATATAGATATTCTTTAGCTTAGTTTCAATGTCGCCCGTGAGAATGAATACTTCAAACCAACTATTTTTATATGTCAATTCTTCACTCCCCAAAAATACGCAAAGCTCATTATAAATTTCAAGGGTGATCAAGTTATTGCAATATTTGGACACGATTCGATCATGAAAAAGCATGCATTGGAAATTAAGACGACCAACCATATTGCAAAGTTCACAAGTAATAGGACAAAGAGAACATAATTTTGTAGCAAATTCATCTATCACTTTGAGTAAAGAATTGGTTCTATCATGTTTATGCTTCTTGCAAAATCTATCTTCCCTATAAGGCACGTCTTCACAAACTTTATGCAAAGAACTGGTTCTATTAAGTGCACAATTCTGTCCTAAAAGGAGATTCCGATTTGAGATTTTTTTTGGACTAAGCTTGATGGATTTTTGGAGGCGGTTCAGGAGGCTTGGGTCTGCGATGACTCTATCACGGATCCTTTCAAACAAGTGGATGCGCTACTTAGGAACAAGGTTGTGTTTTAGCAAGCTTGGGGTCAGCGAAAAGTTGGTAACATCAAATTGCAAATCGCCGTGGCCAACTACGTGATACTTCGCCTCGACAGAGTCCAAGAGTTCAAAGATCTATCTCCCGAGGAACTGTGGCTTAGACGTATGCTTAAGTTGGCAGTCCTGGGATTGGCGTCTCTGGAAAGAATGATCGCGCGTCAGAGATCCAGGATTAGATGGTTGAAAGAGGGAGATGCCAATACAAAACTTTTCCAGATTGTGGCCAATGGGCGACGTGCTAAAAACTTTATCCTTAAGGTCAAGCATGGAGAGGAGATTGCCACAGAGCAGGAGCGCAAGGGACAGATCTTTACGGAAGCTTATGAGGATCTGCTAGGAGCATATAGTGCTAGAGACGACAGCATAGACCTAGACTTCCTGAACATTGAGGGATGCGATCTGCAAGAGCTAGAGGACATTTTCATGGAAGAGGAAGTGTGGAATACCATCAGAGAATTGCCATCGGATCGAGCAGCAGGCCCGGACGGTTTTATTGGCGCTTTCTATTAGCGGGCCTGGCACATCATCAAGCAGGATGTTATGGCAGTTTTGATGAAGCTGTATGTTGGCGACGGCCATGGATTTGGCAAGTTGAACAGGGCACACATCGTGCTCATTCCGAAGAAACCGGACACGGAGGAAGTTGGAGACTTCCGCCCCATTAGCCTGACGCATAGTGCGGCTAAGCTGTTTGCAAAGATGCTCGCTCTCAGGGCTAGAAAGAGGATGAAGGAGGTGGTGGCAGCAAACCAATCGGCCTTCATACAAGGGCGGAACTTGCACGACAATTTTTTGCTGGTGAGGCAAGTGGCGAGGAAGATCCAAGAAAGAAAAGAACCAGGGGTGTTCCTCAAGCTCAACATCTCGAGAGCTTTCGACTCCTTATCTTGGCCTTTCCTCTTCGAGGTCCTGAGACAAAAAGGGTTCGGCGCCAAGTGGATTGGGTGGACCTCGATCCTCCTTAGAATGACATCTATGAAGGTGGTGGTCAATGGTGTACCTGGTAAAAGTGTGATGCATGCTTGCGGGCTCAGGTAGGGAGACCTGGTCTCACCCCTGCTGTTTGTGATTGCCATGGACGTTCTTACACAAATCTTCAGGAAGGGTGCAGAAGAGGGAGTGCTAAGCTCATTTCGGGGAATCACAGCAATGCAAAGAGTCTCCATATATGCGGATGATGTTGCTCTCTTCATTAGACCCACTGAAGAGGATCTGAACTTTGTCAGGAGCGCGTTACAGGCGTTTGGAAGAGCCTCAGGACTGTCCGTGAATTATAGCAAGTCGTCGGCCATCCTTATCCGTGGCTCTGAGCAGGACCACTCCCGTGTTGAGGCGTTTACTTTACGTTCAGCTAGCACTAAAAAGGCTACTCCTAGTAGAAGTGGTAGAATTAAACAAAGTATTTCTGCTGGAACAGCTATGTATGTTTTCGATTTTCTATTCACTCATGACCGGGCCTAACCTGGTCGACCCGATCAAACTATTTCACTTACACTACTAGGAAAATGCATATAGATAGAAGTTTACTAGTAGCGTTTGTTTGCAACCCAACGCTACTAGTAGTTAGTAGTAGCGCTGGCTACAAACAGCGCTATTGGTATCAGTTAGCAGCAGCGCTTATTACCTAGGCCCACGCTACTACTAGGTGTAACACACCACACCCCCTGGTCAAAAAATAGCAGCAACGCCTGTCCTCCAACCTGCGCTACTGCTAGTTTAGGATCTATAGCGCATGTTTGTCTAAGCGCGCTACTGCTAATTTTTCTATGTATAACATTTTACCAGTAGCGTGTGTTTCTGGCCAGCACTATAAGTAGTGCAACCCTAGCCGTAGCTATTTTGCAAGCTGCCATAGCAGTAGCGCGTATAGGTGACCCGCGCTACTGCTATGCCCGCCAGCCACCTACCACCTTTTCCATTCTTCCTCCCCTCTCTTCTTCCCCCTTCCTTTCTCCCCCTTTCCCTGCACCTTGCTTGTTCCTTTCAATGCTCCCCCACCACCACCCCTCCATTAGATCCCTCCCTCCCTCTCTTCTTTGCCCCTCCACCACCCCTCCATTAGAGCCCCCCTCCCTCCCCCTCTTCTTTGCCCCTCCACCATCCCTCCATTAGAGCCCCCTCCCTCCCCCTCTTATTTACCCTCCACCATCCCCCTTTTCTTTGTGCCCTCCACCATGACCCCCTCCATTAATGCCCTCCCTCCCCCTCTTCTTTTCCCTCCTCCCACTTCCATTAATGCCTTCCCTCTTCTCTCCCTCTCCTCTCCCACTATCTCCCTAGCTAGCTAGCTCTCTCTCTCCCTAGCTAGCTAGCTAGCTAGTTAGAGCTATATATATCTAGAGCTACTAGGTAATTAAGAAGAAAGGTGCTCGATATCCCTCCCGACACATAGGTGAGCAAAAAAAGGTGTTTGTGTGGATAAGACTGAAACTATATATATATGGGCGATATGATAATATATATATACCGAATCGTGTGTGGCATAATTTGAGTTACCTGCATTGTGTATTTGATGAAATAATGTGGGTGACATGAGTTGCCTATGTTTTGCCGAATTGTCGATTCAATTCCGTTTCGGTGAATTTCAGGCATGCAAACTCAATATGTCCTATGTTTAGGGAAGGTCATGCCGAATTTTTGTATGAATTTGATCCATGCATGCATATATACGTGGTTATAATATTTGCTCTGCCCGTAGGTGATCATGAAGGTCAATGGAAGGATGGTGGAAAGATACTGGCAATTCGCTGTGGATGACATGTATGAAAAAAGACTAAGGGATGTTTTACGTCCGTGTCAAAAATGCAAAGGAAGAGTCAGGCTCGACCCCTTTAAGGGTGGTAAATTCAAGGCGCACCTGCTCATGCATGGTTTCATGCATGGCCATACTCGGTGGAGTAAGTGAAGATGATGATGATGATGATGATGATGATGATGATGATGATGAGGAGGAGGAGGAGGAGGAGGAGGAGGAGGAGGAGGAGGAGGAGGACACCGACGGGGCAGGAAATAACGACATGGGGCCACCAGACGAAGAGATGACCGATTATGTGCCCGAAGAGGAAGACGGCCTCGGAAATGTCGATGGGCCAAACAAGCGCTACTGCTAAAAAATAGTTGTAGCGTCGTAGCAGTAGCGCGCCTGCCCGCGCTACTAATAGCAAGAAAACCAGCGCTACTAGCTAGTAAGGGTTTTCCTAGTAGTGTTATGATCTGTCCTGGTTGACCCAATCATGATATTGAAGGATGGGACCTTTATTTTATCGAAAAACTCTGGATCCCGAGAAGTTTTGAAGATGGTGCTCATGTTATGTTACTTCGAATGGAATCCTCACTTGACTAAGCATAAGCGAAAACGTTGCTGCAATGTAACATTGGTGAATTCCCATGTAAGTATCTCGGGCTGCAGCTTGCGATTCGGCAACTAACACGTGGGGAATGGCAGCCGATTTTGGACAAGGCCAAGAAGCTAGTGCCGGCCTGGCAGAGGGGGCTAATTCAAAGGTCGGGCCAGCTCGTCCTGGTGAAATCGGTCATGGCAGCTAGGCCGGTGCACCATCTCATGGTCATGGATGCTCTGAAGTGGGTTTTTGAAGAGCTGGATAAATGGATGCGAGCATTCTTTTGGACAGCGGAGGAGAAAGTTAATGGAGGAAACTGCCTAGTCGCTTGGGATACAATCTTTAGACCTGTGTGCTTTGGAGGGCTCGGCGTCAAGAACCTGGAGTTGCAAGCATTGGCACTCCGAGTTAGGTGGGAATGGCTCCGGAGAACATACCCTGACAGGCCATGGCAGAGTATACATATGGTTGTAGACAGAGAAGCACGACAAGTATTTGACAGTCTGGTTAGCACCGCGGTGGGAAACGGAGCCAAAACTCTATTTTGGAGAGATAGATGGTTGCATGGCTTGGCCATTGTAGATAGAGTAAAATGCATCACTGGTCATTATACTTATGTCGAAGGCTCACTTTGGTCTCTGTACTTAGAAATACGGTCAATACGGTTACTAAATACGCTATAAGGTGATTATATGGTCACTGACTAACCGTATAAGTTCGTATTTTGCATACTTTGACCGGTCAAACTGCCTATGTGGAAAATAAGCAGGCTAGTCTTCTCTGTACCTTTATGTAGGTCCCACGTGTTAGAGAGTTAAAGGAAGAACTGAATAGGAAACTCGTCGCCAGCGCCCAAGCAAGCTAGCCAACTGAACCAGTTGAACATTACTGCTGAATAACTAGAGCGCGACGTTATTATTACAACACGCACCACGCATGCACACACTCGCACACAACACGCATATGCACACTCGCTAGCAGCCTAGCACGCATCATGCATGCATATGACATATCGGAGGCCGCCGGGTCGTGCTCCGGCAGCCGCGCCGCCATGGTTCGTGCACACGACGAGGAGAGCAACTGATGTGGGTGTTGCCGCTGTCGTCCATGTGGACATCTCACATAGACAGGGAGTTGGTATACGTTGCACCAGCTACTCTTGCAGCTCATGTGCATCCACTGGCATCCATCAGTATAGCTACGTGGCGAGCGCTCACTCGGATGGCCAGCAGCAAGACGTACACACCTCGGCACCATCCACTCATGCTAGCCATGCTAGGCGGCAGCTGCTTGCTGTGCGTACGTACCGAGCTATGTTTGAGCTTATGCTTGTGTGTGTGTACGTGCATGTTGTGAATGGTGAGAATGTGGTGAGAAGTTGCACGAGCGCACCAAGTGGCGACAGGCTGGCCTGAAGATGCATGGTCGTGATGATGACGAGTAATGTAAGACATGGCGCGAGGGCTCTGATCTCAGGGACGGCGGACGAAACGGGTGCGTGCTAGCGTGTAGTGTGAGTGTGGGTAGTGCGCGCTGCACGCTTACATAAAAGAACATCTTTTTTTGCCACAAATAAAAGAACGCGCTACGCACACGGGCACTGAAATGTTTTGGTTGAGATGGCTTGTGCACGCCGATTGCCTCTCTGAGATCTAAAAAGTTCGATCCACACCATTGCACTCTATTTTTTATATTTTCTCAACTCACTAACAGGTGGGACCCACATAAAGGGTATAGAGATTGCTGGCTGACTAGGCTGTTTATTTGCCTCATAGGCAGTTGACCAGTCAAAGTATGCAAAATACGAACCTATACGGTGAGTCAGTGACCGTATAATCACCTTATGTTGTATTTAGTGACCGTATTGACCGTATTCCTAAGTACAGTGACCAAAGTGAACTTTTGGCACAAGTACAGTGACCAATGATGCATTTTACTCTTGTAGATATTGCACCACAGATCCCTGATATGGTGGACACATAGACACAAAACCGGCGCACGGTTCAGCAAGCCTTGGAGGATAACATCTGGGTCCAGGATGTGGCGGGAGAACTCAGCTTCACAGGACATATCCAACTCCTAATCCTGTGCCATGCCATCGCTACGACACATCGAGATGATAGCTCCCTTGATACATTTGCGTGTCCGGCGGATGCTTCGGGACAATACATGGCCCGATCAGTTTACAACATGCTCTGCCAAGGGCTGGAGAGAGTTCCTTACGCCTCATGTATCTGGAGGAGTTGGGCACCGTTGAAATGCAAAATCCACGTTTGGCTCACTGTCCAGCATCGGATCTAGACCTCCGATCGACGAGCGCGACATGGACTACAAGATCACCTCTCGGCCCGTTTCACATGCCTGCAAGAGGAGGACAATGCGGAACACATACACTTACAATGTTCATGCGCTAGACAGGTGTGGCACAAGTGCATCGTCGGGCTGAACTTGGAGGAGACTCACCCGCTTGGGCAGGATAGCCTGTTGGATTGGTGGCTACAAGCTATAAGAAACTTCACGTGGGCTGCAAGAAGAGGATTCGACACGTTCGTAATCGTAGTGACTTGGTCTCTATGGAAACAGAGAAACGCGAGAGTGTTCAATCGGATAAATCAACAAAAAACCGTGGATGAGCTACACCACCACATCATGAATGAGATCAAAGCTGGAAGGAGGCCGGATTATGTGTAGGAGTGTTAGACCGATTTGTGAGAGAGTAGGCTTTGGATTAGGTGTGGGTGTAGGTGTCTTGGTTCACTTGTGTTGATGTTCGCATCACTCGCAAGTTCTTGTAATTACAACTTCTGCCTTCTATAAAAATATGGTACACCATTGGCATACTCTCGAAAAAAACAAACTTTATGCACTCCACAAAAATTGTCATGCTTATAAGAAACATTTTTGTCATGACTTGTGCAATCATCATTAGCATTTCGGATATTCAAAGAATTCATACTGGCAACATTGCAATCATGTTCATCATTCAAATAATTTGTGCCAAACATTTTATTGACTTCTTCTAACAATTGAGCACAATTTTCCGAACCATCATTTTCAAGAAATACATTATAAAGATGATCAATAATATGATGCAACCTTAATTCCATTTTTTGTAGTTTTCTTTTATAAACCAAACTAGTGATAAAACAAGAAACTAAAATATTCGATTGCAAGATCTAAAGATATACCTTCATGCACTCACCTCCCCGGCAACAGCACCAAAAAAAGCTTGATGTCTACTATGCAACTTTATTCTCGTAGACACGTGTTGGGCCTCCAAGCGCAGAGTTTTGTAGGACAGTAGCAATTTTCCCTCAAGTGGATGACCTAAGGTTTATCAATCCGTGAGAGGTGTATGATGAAGATGGTCTCTCTCAAATGACCCTGCAACCAAATACAAGAAATCTCTTGTGTACCCAACACACCAAATACAATGGCAAATTGTATAGGTGCACTAGTTCGGCGAAGAGATGGTGATAAAAGTGTAATATGGATGGCATAAATATATTTTTATAATTTGAATAAATAAAAACAGCAAGGTAGCAAATAGTAAACGGGCACAAAAACGATGTTGCAATGCTTAAAAATGAGGCTTATGGTCCGTACCTTCGCTAGTGCAACCTCTCAACAATGCTAACATAGTTGGGTCATATGATTATCCCTCAAAGTGCAATAAAGAATCACTCCTGAGTTCCTATTAGCGGAGAACAAAAGTTAGGAATTGTTTGTAGGTCACGAAACCACCTCAAAGCTATTCTTTCTGTTCCATCTATTCAAGAGTTTGTACTAAAATAACACAAAGCTATTTTTTCTGTTCGATCTATCCTAGAGTTCGTACTAGAATAACACCTAAGAAAATTCATATTCATAATACTCAATCCACACAAAGAACTACAAAGAGACCCCAAAGTTTCCGTCGGAGAAAAACATGCATCAACCCCTATGCATAGATTACCCCAATATCACCGCGGGAATCCGCGAGTTGAATGCCATAACACATATCAAGTGAATCAATAAGATACCTCACTATCACCTCAAGTATTCATATTGCAAGACATATATCATGTGTTCTCATCTCTGAATATTCAATCCGACAAGACAAAACTTTGAAGGGTAAAGATCCAGTTCATCATAACAAGAGTATAGAGGGGAGAAACATCATATGATCCAACTATATAAACAAAGCCCATGATATAGATCACGAGAGAGAGAGAGAGATAGATATATATAGAGAGAGAGATCAAACACATAGCTACTGGTAAAAACCCTCAGCCCCGAGGGTGCACTACTCCCTCCTCATCGTGGTGATCACCAGGATGATGAATATGGCCACCGGAGATGATTCCCCCCTCCGACAGGGTGCTAGAACGGGGTCTAGATTGGATCTCGTGGATACAAAGGCCTTGCGGCGGCGGAACTTCTGATCTAGGGCTACCCAGAAGGGTTTTGGAATATTTGTGAACTTATAGGGTGAAGAAGGGGTGCGGGAGGCCACCGAGGTGGGCACAACCCAATTGGGCGCGCCTGGGGGCCCAGGCACGCCCTGGTGGGTTATGCCCCCCTCGGGGCACCCCCAGGTGCTTCTTTGGCCCACTGGTGCTCTTCTGGTCCATACAAAATCTCCAAAAGTTACACGGTCTTTGGACTCCATTTGATATTGATTTCCTGTGATGTAAAAAACAAGCAAAAAACAGCAACTGGCACTGGGTCAATAGGTTAGTCCCAAAAATGATATAAAGTTGCTATAAAATGATTGTAAAACATCCAAGAATGATAATATCATTGTTTAAGAAATCTTCCGATTCAGCGATTAATCTTCCGATTTATCGCTAATCGGGGGGCTACCGTTAAGATTATACCTTATCTTCATTGTTTATCTTTTGGACTGATTTATCACTCTGACAAGCGATTTATTGGGAATCTACCGATAAATCGTACCTATTCATAGCACTATGTTTGCATAACTATGTTTATTTATGTTTTTGCGGACCTTGTTATGCAATATGTGCTGCTGTCCTATTTTTTTAGTCATTTTGCGAGAATTCAAAGGCTAGGAATCAAGGTAACACTTCTGCCAAATAATATTTTGGTGTTGAATATAGCGTATTTTAGTGTTGGGAACCTGAGATTTGCAAAAAATATTCAATTAATAGTCGACTGATAAAATCAATTAATCGGCAAATTTCTGATTAATCTCTAATTCCTAGCCGAGGGAGATGATAACGATAAGCGATATCCTCAACATTGGATAATATATTAGCATGAATACTTCATAAATTATAGATACGTTGGAGACGTATCATCTAGTCGATTGTGTACGCTAGTAACACAATCCACTATCGTTGCATGCACATGAAAAAAGTTACTGAAGGAAATATGCCCTAGAGGCAATAATAAAGTTATTATTTATTTCCTTATTTCATGATAAATGTTTATTATTCATGCTAGAATTGTATTAACCGGAAACATAATACATGTGTGAATACATAGACAAACATAGTGTCACTAGTATGCCTCTACTTGACTAGCTCGTTTATCAAAGATGGTTATGTTTCCTAGCCATGGACAAAAGAGTTGTTATTTGATTAACGGGATCACATCATTAGGAGAATGATGTGATTGACATGACCCATTCCGTTAGCCTAGCACTTGATCGTTTAGTATATTGCTATTGCTTTCTTCATGACTTATACATGTTCCTGTAACTATGAGATTATGCAACTCCCGTTTACCGGAGGAACACTTTGGGTGCTACCAAACGTCACAACGTAACTGAGTGATTATAAAGGAGTACTACAGGTGTCTCCAAAGGTACATGTTGGGTTGGCGTATTTCGAGATTAGGTTTTGTCACTCCGATTGTCGGAGAGGTATCTATGGGCCCTCTCGGTAATGCACATCACTATAAGCCTTGCAAGCAATGTGACTAATGAGTTAGTTGTGGGATGATGCATTACGTAACGAGTAAAGAGACTTGCCGGTAACGAGATTGAACTAGGTATTGAGATACCGACGATCGAATCTCGGGCAAGTAACATACCGATGACAAAGGGAACAACGTATGTTGTTATGCGGTTTGACCGATAAAGATCTTCGTAGAATATGTAGGAGCCAATATGAGCATCCAGGTTCCGCTATTGGTTATTGACCGAGAATAGTTCTAGGTCATGTCTACATAGTTCTCGAACCCGTACGGTCCGCATGCTTAAGGTTTCGATGACAGTTATATTATGAGTTTATGAGTTTTGATGTACCGAAGGAGTTCGGAGTCCCGGATGATATCGAGGACATGACGAGGAGTCTCAAAATGGTCGAGACGTAAAGATCGATATATTGGACGACTATATTCGGAGTTCGGAAAGGTTCCGAGTGATTCGGGTATTTTTCGGAGTACCGGAGAGTTACGGGAATTCGCCGGGGAGTATATGGGCCTTATTGGGCTTTAGGGGAAAGATAGAGGAGAGGTTGGGCGCCCCCCCCCCCCCCAAGGCCTAGTCCGAATTGGACTAGGGGGGGCTGCGCCCCCTCCTTCATTCTCTATTCTTCCCCCTTTCCTTGACTCCTACTCCTACTACTTGGAAGGGGGGGAATCCTACTCCCGGTGGGAGTAGGACTCCTCCTTGGTGCGCCTCCTCCTAGGCCGGCCACCCCCTCCCTTGCTCCTTTATATACGGGGGCAGGGGGCACCCCAGGACACACAAGTTGATCTACGGATCATTCCTTAGCCGTGTGCGGTGCCCCCCTCCACCATATTCCACCTCGGTCATATCATCGCGGAGTTTAGGCGAAGCCCTGTGCCGGTAGAACATCATCATTGTCACCACGCCGTTGTGCTGACGGAACTCATCCCCGAAGCTTTGCTGGATCGGAGCCAGGGGATCGTCATCGAGCTGAACGTGTGCTGAACTCGGACGTGCCGTACGTTCGGTGCTTGGATCGGTCGGATCGTGAAGACGTACGACTACATCAACCGCGTTGTGCTAACGCTTCTGCTTACGGTCTACGAGAGTACGTGGACAATACTCTCCCCTCTCGTTGCTATGTCATCACCATGATCTTGCGTGTGCGTAGGAATTTTTTTGAAATTACTACGTTCCCCAACAGTGGCATCCGAGCCTAGGTTTATGCGTAGATGTCATATGCACGAGTGGAACACAAGTGAGTTGTGGGCGATACAAGTCATACTGCTTACCAGCATGTCATACTTTGGCTCAGCGGTATTGTGAGATGAAGCGGCCTGGACCGACATTACACGTACGCTTACGCGAGACTGGTTTCACCGTTACGAGCACTCGTGCTTAAAGGTGACTGGCGGGTGTCTGTCTCTCTCACTTTAGCTGAATCGAGTGTGGCTACGCCCGGTCCTTGCGAAGGTTAAAACAGCACTAACTTGACGAACTATCGTTGTGGTTTTGATGCGTAGGTAAGAACGGTTCTTGCTCAGCCCGTAGCAACCACGTAAAATTTGCAACAACAAAGTAGAGGACGTCTAACTTGTTTTTGCAGGGCATGTTGTGATGTGATATGGTCAAGATGTGATGCTATATTTTATTGTATGAGATGATCATGTTTTGTAACCGAAGTTATCGGCAACTGGCAGGAGCCATATGGTTGTCGCTTTATTGTATGAAATGCAAACGCCCTGTAATTGCTTTACTTTATCACTAAGCGGTAGCAATAGTCGTAGAAGCAATAGATGGCGTAACGACAACGATGCTACGATGGAGATCAAGGTGTCGCGCGGTGACGATGGTGATCACGACGGTGCTTTGAAGATGGAGATCACAAGCACAAGATGATGATGGCCATAGCATATCACTTATATTGATTGCATGTGATGTTTATCCTTTATGCATCTTATCTTGCTTTGATTGATGGTAGCATTTTAAGATGATCTCTCACTAATTATCAAGAAGTGTTCTCCCTGAGTATGCACCATTGCGAAAGTTCTTCGTGCTGAGACACCACGTGATGATCGGGTGTGATAGGCTCTACGTTCAAATACAACGGGTGCAAAACAGTTGCACACGCGGAATACTCAGGTTAAACTTGACGAGCCTAGCATATACAGATATGGCCTCGGAACACGGAGACCGAAAGGTCGAGCGTGAATCATATAGTAGATATGATCAACATATTGATGTTCACCATTGAAACTACTCCATCTCACGTGATGATCGGACATGGTTTAGTTGATTTGGATCACGTGATCACTTAGATGACTAGAGAGATGTCTGTCTAAGTGGGAGTTCTTAAGTAATATGATTAATTGAACTTAAATTTATCATGAACTTAGTCCTGGTAGTATTTTGCAAATTATGTTGTAGATCAGTAGCTCGCGTTGTTACTTTCATATGTTTATTTTGATATGTTCCTAGAGAAAATTGTGTTGAAAAATGTTAGTAGCAATGATGCGGATTGGATTCGTGATCTGAGGTTTATCCTCATTGCTGCATAGAAGAATTATGTCCTTGATGCACCGCTAGGTGACAAACCTATTGCAGGAGCAGATGCAGACGTTATGAACGTTTGGCTAGCTCAATATGATGACTACTTGATAGTTTAGTGCACCATGCTTAACGGCTTAGAATCGGGACTTCAAAGACATTTTGAATGTCATGGACCATATGAGATGTTCCAGGAGTTGAAGTTAATATTTCAAGCAAATACCCGAGTTGAGAGATATGAAGTCTTCAACAAGTTCTGCAGCTAAAAGATGGAGGAGAATCGCTCAAATAGTGAGCATGTGCTCAGATTGTCTGGGTACTTCAATCGCTTGAATCAAGTGGGAGTTAATCTTCCAGATAAGATAGTGATTGACAGAATTCTCTAGCCACCATCACTAAAGTTACTAGAACTTCTTGATGAACTATAATATGCAAGGGATGACGAAAATGATTCCCGATCTCTTCGTGATGTTGAAATCGACGAAGGTAGAAATCAAGAAAGAGCATCAAGTGTTGATGATTGACAAGACCACTAGTTTCAAGAAAAGGGCAAAGGGCAAGAAAGGGAAACTTCAAGTAGAATGGCAAACAAGTTGTCACTCCCATGAAGAAGACCAAAGCTGGACCAAAGCCCGAAACTGAGTGTTTACACTGCAAAGGAAATGGTCACTGGAAACGGAAATACCCTGAATAATTGGTGGATAAGAAGGATGGCAGAGTGAACAAGGGTATATTTGATATACAGGTTATTGATGTGTACCTTGCTAGTGTTTATAGTAGCCCCTGAGTATTTGATACTTGTTCGGTTGCTAAAAATTAGTGACTCGAAACAGGAGTTACAGAATAAACACAGACTAGTTGAGGGTGAAGTGGCGATGTGTATTGGAAGTGGTTCCAAGATTGATATGATCATCATCGCACACTCCCTATACTTTCGGGATTAGTGTTAAACCTAAATAAATGTTATTTGGCGTTTGCGTTGAGCATGAATATGATTTGATCATGTTTATTGCGATACGGTTATTCATTTAAAGTCAAAGAATAATTGTTGTTCTGTTTACATGAATAAAACCTTCGATGGTCATACACCCAATGAAAATAGTTTGTTGGATCTCGATTGTAGTAATACACATATTCATAATATTGATGCCAAAGGATGCGAAGCTAATAATGATAGTGCAACTTATTTGTAGCACTGCCGTTTGGGTCATATCGGTGTAAAGCGCATGAAGAAACTCCATGAAGATGGATTTTCAGAATCACTTAGTTATGAATCATTTGATGCTTGCGAACCGTGCCTTTTTGGCAAGATGACTAAAACTCCGTTCTCCGGAACAATGGAACAAGCTACTGACTTATTGGAAATAATACATACCGATGTATGCGATCCAATGAGTGTTGATGCTCGTGGCAAGTATCGTTATTTTCTGACCTTCACAAGATGATTTGAGCAGATATGGGTATATCTACTTGATGAAACATAAGTCTGAAATAGTTGAAAGGTTCAAAGAATTTCAGAGTGAAGTGGAAAAATCATCGTAACAAGAAAATAAAGTTTCTGCGATCTGATCGCGGAGACGAATATTTGAGTTACGAGTTTCATCTTCAATTAAAACAATGTGGAATAGTTTCACAAACTCACGCCACCTGGAACACCACAATGTAATGGTGTGTCCGAACGTCGTAATCATACTTTACTAGATATGGTGCGATCTATGATATCTCTTATCAGTTTACCACTATCGTTTTGGGGTTATGCATTAGAGACAGTTGCATTCACGTTTAATAGGGCACCATCTAAATCCGTTGAGACGGCACCGTATGAACTATGGTTTAGCAGTAAACCTAAGCTGTCGTTTCTTAAAGTTTGGAGTTGCGATGCTTATATGAAAAAAGTTTTTCAACTTGATAAGCTCGAACCCAAATCGGAGAAGTGCGTCTTCATAGAATACCCAAAGGAAACTGTTGGGTACACCTTCTATCACAGATCCGAGGGCAAAACATTCCTTGCTAAGAATGGATCCTTTCTAGAGAAGGAGTTTCTCTCGAAAGAAGTGAGTGGGAGGAAAGTAGAGCTTGATAAGGTAATTTGTACCTTCTCCCGAATTGGAAAGTAGTTCATCACAGAAATCAGTTCCAGTGATTCCTACACCAATTAGTGAGGAAGCTAATGATGATGATCATGAAACTTCAGATCAAGTTACTACAAAACCTCGTAGGTCTTCCAAAGTACAGTCCGCACCAGAGTGGTACGGTAATCCTATTCTGGAAGTCATGTTACTAGACCATGATGAACCTATGAACTATGAGGAAGCGATGATGAGCCCAGATTCCGCAAAATGGCTTGTGGCCATAAAATGTGAGATATGATCCATGTATGAGAACAAATTATGGACTTTGATTGACTTGCTCGATGATCAGCAAGCCATGTTAAATAAATGGATCTTCAAGAGGAAGACGGACACTGATAGTAGTGTTACTATCTACTAAGCTCGACTTGTTGCGAAAGGTTTTCAACAAGTTCAAGGTGTTGAATACGATGAGAGTTTATCACTCATATCGATGCTTAAATCTGTCTGAATCATGTTAGCAATTGCCACATTTTATGAAATCTGGCAAATGGATGTCAAAACTGCATTCCTTAATGGATTTATTAAAGAAGAGTTGTATATGATGCAACCAGAAGGTTTTTGTCAATCCTAAAGATGCTAACAAAGTGTGCAAGCTCCAGCAATCCATCAATGGACTGGTGCAAGCATCTCGGAGTTGGAATATACACTTTGATGAGTTGATCAAAGCATATGGTTTTATACAGACTTTTGGAAAGGCCTGTATTTACAAGAAAGTGAGTGGGAGCACTACAGCCTTTCTGATAAGTATATGTGAATAACATATTATTAATTGGAAATGATGTAGAATTTTCTGGAAAGCATAAAGGAGTGTTTGAAAAGGATTTTTTCAAAGAAAGACCTCGGTGAAGCTGCTTACACATTGAGCATCAAGATCTATATAGATAGATCAAGACGCTTGATAAGATTTTTCAATGAGTACATACCTTGATAAATTTTTGAATAGTTCAAAATGGAACAGTCAAAGAAGGAGTTCTTGCATGTGATGCAAAGGTGTGAAGTTGAGTAAGACTCAAGACCCGACCATGGCAGAAAATAGAAAGAGAATGAAAAGTCATTCCCTATGCCTCAGTCATAGGTTCTATAAAGTATGTTATGTTGTGAACCAGACCTATTGTATACCTTGCTCTGAGTTTGACAAAGGAATACAATTTTGATCTAAGAGTAGATCACTGGACAGCGGTCAAGAATATCCTTAGTGAGGACTAAGGAGATGTTTCTCGATTATGGAGGTGATAAAAGAGCCCGTCGTAAAAAGTTACAATGATGCAAGCTTTTACACCAATCCGGGTGACTCTCAATCTGGATACATATTGAAAGTGGGAGCAATTAGCTAGAGTAGCTCCGTGCAGAGCATTGTGGACATAGAATATTTGCAAAATACATATGGCTTTGAATATGACAGACCCATTGACTAAGCTTCTCACACGAGCAAAACATGATCACACCTTAGTACACTTTGGGGTGTTAATCACATAGCGATGTGAACTAGATTATTGACTCTAGTAAACCCTTTGAGTGTTGGTCACATGACGATGTGAACTATGGGTGTTAATCATATACATATATGAATATTGGTGTTAAATCACATGGCGATGTGAACTAGATTATTGACTCTAGAGCAAGTGGGAGACTGAAGGAAATATGCCCTGGAGGCAATAATAAAGTTATTATTTATTTCCTTATTTCATGATAAATGTTTATTATTCATGCTAGAATTGTATTAACCGGAAACATAATACATGTGTGAATACATAGACAAACATAGTGTCACTAGTATGCCTCTACTTGACTAGCTCGTTTATCAAAGATGGTTATGTTTCCTAGCCATGGACAAAAGAGTTGTCATTTGATTAACGGGATCACATCATTAGGAGAATGATGTGATTGACATGACCCAGTCCGTTAGCCTAGCACTTGATCGTTTAGTATATTGCTATTGCTTTCTTCATGACTTATACATGTTCCTGTAACTATGAGATTATGCAACTCCCGTTTACCGGAGGAACACTTTGGGTGCTACCAAATGTCACAACGTAACTGGGTGATTATAAAGGAGTACTACAGGTGTCTCCAAAGGTACATGTTGGGTTGGCGTATTTCGAGATTAGGTTTTGTCACTCCGATTGTCGGAGAGGTATCTCTGGGCCCTCTCGGTAATGCACATCACTATAAGCCTTGCAAGCAATGTGACTAATGAGTTAGTTGTGGGATGATGCATTACGTAACGAGTAAAGAGACTTGCCGGTAACGAGATTGAACTAGGTATTGGATACCGACGATCGAATCTCGGGCAAGTAACATACCGATGACAAAGGGAACAACGTATGTTGTTATGCGGTTTGACCGATAAAGATCTTCGTAGAATATGTAGGAGCCAATATGAGCATCCAGGTTCCGCTATTGGTTATTGACCGAGAATAGTTCTAGGTCATGTCTACATAGTTCTCGAACCCGTAGGGTCCGCACGCTTAAGGTTTCGATGACAGTTATATTATGAGTTTATGAGTTTTGATGTACCGAAGGAGTTCAGAGTCCCGGATGATATCGGAGACATGACGAGGAGTCTCGAAATGGTCGATACGTAAAGATCGATATATTGGACGACTATATTCGGAGTTCTGAAAGGTTCCGAGTGATTCGGGTATTTTTCGGAGTACCAGAGAGTTACGGGAATTCGTTGGGGAGTATATGGGCCTTATTGGGCTTTAGGGGAAAGAGAGAGGAGAGGTTGGGCGCCCCCCCCAAGGCCTAGTCCGAATTGGACTAGAGGGAGGGGCTGCGCCCCCTCCTTCCTTCTCTATTCTTCCCCCTTTCCTTGACTCCTACTCCTACTACTTGGAAGGGGGGGAATCCTACTCCCGGTGGGAGTAGGACTCCTCCTTGGTGCGCCTCCAACTAGGCCGGCCACCCCCTCCCTTGCTCCTTTATATACGGGGGCAGGGGGCACCCCAGGACACACAAGTTGATCTACGGATCATTCCTTAGCCGTGTGCGGTGCCTCCCTCCACCATATTCCACCTCGGTCATATCGTCGCGGAGTTTAGGCGAAGCCCTGCGCCGGTAGAACATCATCATCGTCACCACGCCGTCGTGCTGACGGAACTCATCCCCGAAGCTTTGCTAGATCGGAGCCAGGGGATCATCATCGAGCTGAACGTGTGCTGAACTCGGAGGTGCCGTACGTTCGGTGCTTGGATCGGTCGGATCGTGAAGACGTACGACTACATCAACTGCGTTGTGCTAACGCTTCCGCTTACGGTCTACGAGGGTACGTGGACAATACTCTCCCCTCTCGTTGCTATGTCATCACCATGATCTTGCGTGTGCGTAGGATTTTTTTTGAAATTACTACGTTCCCCAACAGTTACTGCTGTGGTTGGGAGTGCTGAGGGGGAGCACTGCATGTTAATATCTCTATTCACTTTTATAAGACCTTGAAGACATTTCAGACAATGTGCAAAACAGCCTATTTTAAATTGTCTCAAACGACTTATAAAAGTGAATGGAGGGAGTATCAAAGTAGTTGGATAATTTTAGGTATATAGGATAGAAAAAATAAAATTGATTGATGATGTGGCATGATGATGAGGTGGATAGGCTCTGCATGTCAAGATAAATATGGTAGTGGGGGTGAACTTCTTAAGTATATATGATTAGTTCTTCATCCCATTGGCCAAAATGTTTGCATGATAATTTCTCTTTCCCTGCAAAGCACGTGCATATGTGCGGCCAAATTCACTGTTTTGACCCTTTTCCGCATGTTTAGTTGCATCTGACCCCTATCCGCTAAAATTTTCGGATCTGACCCTTTTCCTACCACCACCCGAGCTGGCGGTAGGCTAGAACGTGCTACCGCCACAGGGGATGGCGGTAGGGACCGGGTCAACATCGACGGCGCCGTCTGCTTGCTAACGTGGATAAGTGGCTACCGCCACAGATCGTGGCGGTAGGGCTATGCATCCTACCACCAGAGACAGTGGCGGTAGGGTGCTGAATGCACAAAACCAACGGCTGGGGGTTTGGTGGGCCCCACAAGCCACCAATTCGCCCCCAAATCCTTTCTTCCCTGAGCTGAGCCCTCTCCCCCCTCTCTCCCCCATCCTAGGGCTCCATCAAATTCATCTCCATTGCTTGAGTTTTCTCCGATGGATTGAGGCAATTTTCATCACTCAAGGTACCTCACCCACTCTCTTCTTTTTCGTTGGTTGGAATCAACTTATTTGATGGCATTGATTCCTTTTATGCAAACCCTAGTTGTGCTCCTTTTGTGTCAAATCAATGGATTTGATGGATGGTAGATCTAGGTCTAGGGTTGTATATGTGTGATTGACCATGTGTAGTGTGCTAAATTTGTTGTTTGTAGCTACATCTATGGTTATTGTTTTGGTTATTTCTAGGGTTAGGGTTAGTGTTAAGCAAAGTCAATATTTAGTTGTTAGGGTTAAGCCATGATATTTTGTTCTTTAATTGTTATTTGTTTTGTTGCTTAAATGTATTGCATAGAACTTTTATCGATCCATGGGATGCACAATGTATATTGTCCCATATTATGTTGCCGCCTATCGTTGACATTTTCTAAAATTTATTTAGATGGGTAGTCTCGTGAATCTCCATTATTTGGATAAGGAGACATTTATGAATGGTAATGGCTATCAAGGGGAAGAACACATGGTATTTGAGTATAGCCCAACCTATGAGGATGTAGTTGTGAAAGTTAGAAGTGTGTTACATTGGATGGACCCAAGTGATGAGGTTAAACTTATTGGAAGGTATGATGTTGGAGTGGGGGTGAAGTCTCGGTTGAAGAGTATGCCCATCACCTCAGAATTGCATTGGAAGGTGTACAAGGGTAAAGTATAGCAAACACAAGACAACTCACTTGAATTATTTGCCACCAAGGTTGATGCTCCTCTGCTACAATTGACTTGAACCGGCATGCCTCCTCCCCAATACATGATGCTAGGGTTGAGGTGTATGTCCCCAATTCTTATAGCCAACCACCAAGTAGTCAATCAAATGAACCGGAGATGAATGATAGAGCCACAATAATTGAAGACCCGAAGATTCATGCTATGGCTCATGTTGATGATGATGATGCTTATGCGGAAGAAGAAGAGATTCATTACAATCCAATAGGTAACTTGGATGTCATTGTCCATTAACAAGACATGGATCGTAACCTCCCTTATAACTGTATGTGTGGTTATGGCTTGGATGATGAGGGTCCTGAGGAAGATTTGGACGAAGATGGATTCACGGTGCAAGAAAATCAATTCTTCAAGGAGGTGCACGGCAAGGAAAGAGGACTCCCATTGTTTCGTGATCTTAGCCTTGCCGACAATGCCATTGTTGATGGTGGCATGAGACTGGGGTTGGTTGAACCAACACCGTGCCCGAGAGTCGGCGATCCAAGGCCGAAGGATTAGGACGAGAATGCTCATTTGAAAAAAGGCATCAAGTTTGGGTGTTTCCAAGAGTTTAAGATGTGGTTGAGTGACTATGCCATTCAGAACCATAGGCCATTTGTTGTTGGTCATTCGAACCAAGAGGTGCGGTACACCGTGAGGTGTGACAAAGAAGGTTGTAAATGGAAGGTTCGTGGAAGAAAAATTCATGAAACGGGGCATCCATCATTTGTGACATGTTCATCTCTTCCGGGGCTTCATCGTCCTGCAAGTCCACCTCCTCTTCCTCCTCAGATTCACCGGAGTCACTACCACCACCGGCGTGGCTAGAAGAAGCACGAGTGTGGCTAGTATTAGCACCGACGTGGCTAGAAGAAGCAGCGGCTCCACTAGACTGCACCATTGATGTGCTCGGAGCATGCACATCTACGTCACCCGGGCTTGCGCATCCAAGAATCGTGACTAGCTTCCGGCAACGTTTCATGAAATGCTGCAGCAACAACAACAACAAAGAGACAAATATTTTAAATGCAACAGAGTAAGGACTTGTGAAGTAACAAGACTTGTGAAGTAAAACATTTTAATGCAACAGAGTAAGGACCTCGAGTGCTTACTTTCACCGTTTCCCTCAAGGTAGCATCCGACTCCGGAGTCCCGGGGTTATGGATTAGTGCATTCGAGCCTTCGATGATACTTCTATTGAGCTCAAAAGTCTGAAAATTCAACGTAAGCTCAAAAGTTTGCACAATCAAGATAATATGAATCCACTCTCCAAATAGGTTCACAAGACTTACCACTCTATCAGTCAAGGGCGCATACTCTCTGTGAGAACCTTGTGTACTTCTCACTATGGCGTCATACTCATCGTCTTATTCATTGTTTGCATCATGATCTGCGAGATCTACGTCGGTCCACCTTGGCCTCAGACGCACCCGAAATCGCCTCCCATTGTCATACCACTTTAGATGAGTTTCTTTGTAATTCCTCATGTCCGCCAAAGTCATATCCGTCCCTCTAGAACCGAGCCTCTGCTCCCACATCTTGACATACCTAGCATGGTGTTGTCCCCACTCAAGCACATTCTGATTATTCTTTCAGTTCTGACTGCAAAGAATGACAACAACAAAGCATAAGAAACAATTTGAAACATTGTATTGTTGGTTAACATAGCCTCGGTTAGGTAACTCACTTGTGAAGCTCAAGTCCACCCGAGCTTGCTGGCTCCGGTGGGGTCTGTTGCCTCATACCAAATTGCATGGCCACTCGATGTGGTAGATGCCACTCAACAACATAAATGCATATGAGAGGGCCCCTGATCCACCAAAGATGGGAGTCCCTAGTGCACATCTAGTTTAGTGTGAAACCCCTATTCGCCTCATAAGGCCTCCAGTTAACCTGTTAAAGAGCTATTAGTTCGACTAATGCATTTGATGGAAGCTTAGAGAAAATATTGAATCGGTATACCTGACGATATGTGAGGCTGTCCATCTCGTTGATGAAATTCTTGTACAAGGACTTGTTCTTGCTTCCAAAAATTCTAACCCGGTCCCAAGAGAATGCCACAGTGGGGAGTCAAAAAACATCATCTTCTTCATTAAGGCCTACCCACACGTGCGGTGAAGGATGCTTTTCAGGACGCCCAACCGGCAAACGCTCCCACAACCAGACCGAGAGGCCCCAAATACATCCACCCATGCATGGCTTCGAGGTGGTTTTCCTACATGTGACGTCGAGCTGCAACCCAAAAATGAAACTGGTTAAATGTACTAACATAAGAGTTGGAGGAGTGCTCTTTGTAGGAATTCATGAACATACTACCATGCTTAATGGATATTTGCATAACTTGTTACCTGACGGTATAAGTAGGCGAGCCCAACAGACCCCCAGCTGTACTTCTCATCCCAATCGGCCAAGAAGTCAAGAAACATCCAAGGAGCAACGTCTCCAGAGCAGTCTCCAAAGACCACCTGTGATAGGAGGTGCCACACGTACGCTCGAGCATACTGCTCCACGGTCTCCTCATTAGCTTCTGCAGGGCATCCTAACCTATGATGCTGGAGCCAAGGGAATGGGACACCGTTTGTCCTGTTGACAGTCCTTCCCTGGGCACTAAGAGAGGCCAAGCAGTCACCGATGAGAGCGGTAACCCTCGCACGCCAGTTCTTGCTGTCCACTCGTCCGGTGAGAGCCTTGCCGTTAATGGGAAGCCCGGTGATCATGGCAAAGTCCTCCAACGTCACCGTCAGCTCGCCACAAGGGAGATGGAAGCTGCGTGTCTCCGGCCGCCAACGATCGACGAGGGCGATGAGAGCTGAATGGCACATCGACGGCGGCACGCGCTTGAACTGAAGAACAAACGATAGCAGCCCGACACGCTCAAAGTACGGCTCCTAGCGCACGTCATATTGCATTTGGTTTTCCGTCGTGTGGCTCCTAAAGCGCACGACAGCAAGTTTCTGTAACAATTGAGAAAATATGTCAGAAGCTTCCTTCACTCAAAAATAGCATTGAAATGACAAAAATAATTGTTTGTCAAAATTGTTACCTCTCCACGCTCGATAGCACGGGCACGATGATCCTTGTCAAAAGCAAGGTCAAGCCCCGTATACAAACGCCCATTGTCCTCATCCTCGGCTATATATATATATATATATATATATATGTGTGTGTGTGTGTGTGTGTGTGTGTGTGTGTGTTCACTTATTAGACAACATCGTCTATACATATGAATTAAAAAAACTAAAACCATACATCTTCAATTATAATCTGCAAACTATGAAAATACCATACAATTAATATGCATTCTCCATCACAACACAAAGCATCTATATGAAAATACACACATTTTCACACTATGCATTAACCACCTACCAATTTTGCAAAACATTCATCCTCACAATTCTGCAATACATTAACCATCTATGAATTTTGCAATGCCTTCATCCTCACAATCTTGCATTCACCATACAGGATTTCTTATACAATTCATATATACATAACAAAAAAATGGACCAACATATATGCATTCACCAACATATCCTCACATACCTTGCAATGGTTTCACCCACACATCCTTACATTAGCCTACTATACTAAATCATATACTACTAAACAACTAAAACATCATTAAAAAAAATCAACATCAAAACCTAGGTTACACCTAGTGCCAAAAATAGCTTCAAAAATAAAAAAGCATTGCGAAAACTGATTGGAGGGAATGGAGGAGCTTACCGGCCTCTTCGATTTGCCCCAAAGATTCACGAAAATGGTGGAGGGAAGAGGGAGATCGAGGGAGGGGATCTGGAGGAGGAGAGAGGCGACGCTCGCCTCTGTTCGAGTCGGGGGGAGGAGGAAGAACGGGCTGGTGGGTGGGGTAGGGCCCGCCCGCAGCCACCAAGCACAGAATTGCATGTTCAGCACCTACCGCCACCCGCTCAG
This sequence comes from Triticum timopheevii, assembly GCA_963921465.1. Taxonomy (NCBI): domain Eukaryota; kingdom Viridiplantae; phylum Streptophyta; class Magnoliopsida; order Poales; family Poaceae; genus Triticum; species Triticum timopheevii. Next base: position 113,400,309 of record OY997266.1, on the reverse strand, counting down.
GCGATAGGGAGCGATGTCCTACCGCCACGGTCTATGGAGGTAGCCACTTATCCACGTCAGCGCGGCAAACAGCGCCGTCGACATTGACCCGGTCCCTACCGCCAGCACCTGTGGCGGTAGGGTGTTTCAGCCTACCGCCGTCTCGGGTGGCGGTAGGAAAATGGTCAGATCCGAATTTTTTTCCAAAGAGGGGTCAGATGCGACTAAACGTGGGTAGAAGGGTCAAAACAGTGAATTTGGCCCACATGTGCTAGTAAAATGAAACAATGAAATACGTGAACCGGGCCTACTAGTGGGAAGCCCTGAACCGGTATCCTAGGGTTTCGAGTGGCGAGGCGGCGCACGAGGCGATCTCAGAGACGCAAGCTAGGGTTTTGAAGATCGCCAGCTTTCTGCTCTCCGATCACCGATACACTACAGTTTGATCGCTCGGGGTGATCACGGGGGGACCTTTGCGTCCTTTCCTACCCTTGGGGTCGCTGGGTGGAGGGGTTCGGGGGAAGGCTGGGCGAACTGATGGCGGAGTCGAGCGCCACGGGAGGAAGGAGAGGAAAGATGAGGGAGACTGAGATGGTCGAGCAGATGATGGATCATTTGGACCTAACGGAGAAGGAGAAAACGAAGCTTGTGATTGATGAGGAGGAAGAAGAGAGGATCGAAGAACCCTATGCACTAATCGGAAAGGTTCTGTTTCGGAAGGCGTTTCATGTCAACACCATTGAGGAGGCCCTGCACCCGGCGTGGGGCAACCCGAGGGGCCTAAGCTTCCGGCCAAAAGGAGAGAATGTGTTTCTAGATAGTTTCGCTATCAAGCGGGACTGTGATCGGATCTTTGAAGGAGGTCCATGGATGGTGGGGAAGCACTGTGTGGTTCTAGAGAGGTTTAACATTAGATCGCGTCCCTCAAAGCTTAAGTTCGATAAGATCAAGATTTGGGCGCGGGTGATCAACCGCCTGTTTAATCTGTTATGCCCGCCGTGGCCAAAGCGTATTGCAGGCATGGTGGGAGAGGTGGTAGCACTTGATGCGGATGAGAAGGGATTTGCCTCTGGGGATTGCCTCAGGTTTAGGGCTTGGATCAAAGTAGATGAACCTCTGATGCGCTGGGTGCAACTCGAGAAGGCTAGAACAAAGGAAACGGATTTTTTTGAGATCCAATATGAGAACTTGCCCTATTTCTGCTTCTCATGTGGGTTGTTGGGACATGCTGAACTAATGTGCCCAACACCTGCTGGGAGGGATGAGAATGGAAGACCGCCATACAGGGAGGCACTCAGGTTCGTGGCTAGCAAGAATAAGAGTTGGGGCATAACACCAACCTACAAGCAAGAGGCCACCGGAGATATGGGTGGACAGAAGGAGACATGAGAAGGAGAGGAAGATGTTGAGTCGGGACTGGAGGTGAACTCGCCGGAGAAGCCAACCACTGGCAGAGTTAAGCATACGGTTTACCAGTTCAATGCAAGGGGGAGAGGTGCAAACGGCAGAGGAGGCAGGACGAGCCGAGGGGCATCCGTCTATCGCAGGGTCGACATGAATAACTCAGCTGGAAGAGGCGAGGGAAACAGGCCTATGCTACTACAAGATACAGAAACCGTGATGAGGAAGAGACAGAATGAGGAGGAAGAATCGTCCGGGTCACGGGAGGAGAGTAGGGATTCGAAGAAGAAGAAAGCACAGGAAGAAGAAGCAACGTTCCACGCGGAGGCTGGGATCCAGCCCCGCGGGCAGCAATGAATTGCATATCTTGGAACTGTCGTGGGCTTGGGAACCCAGAGACAGTTCGAGAACTTCACGATTTGGTGAAGAGAGAAGCTCCCTCCCTAGTCTTTGTATCGGAGACAAAGATTGAGGGAAGAAGGGTTAGTGATCTCACTGCCCGGCTTGGTTTTGAGGGTTGCTATCCTGTCAATAGTGATGGCCTCAGTGGAGGACTAGCATTTTTTGGGTCAAATAAAGTAGATGTTACTCTTAATAATTTTTCAGATCAGCATATTGATGTTTCGGTTACGAATTTAGTTGGTGACAATAAGAAGTGGCGGTTTACAGGTTTCTATGCAAAAGCTAGACGAAGTGAACATGCAGAAAGTTGGAACTTGTTGCGATGGTTGAAGGCTCAAAGTGATGCCCCATGGCTTTGTGGGGGTGATTTTAATGAAATCTTGGATAATGCAGAATACTTTGGAGCTCATGATCGCCCTGAGTGGCAGATGGAGGGTTTTCGGCAATGTATGGATGACTATGAGTTAAATGATCTAGGTTTCCAGGGGGTTCCTTTTACATGGGATAATATGCAACATGATGATTGTAATGTGAAGGTTCGCCTTGACAGATTCCTAGTGAACTCGGCTATGATGTCAATGTACCCTGCTACGGTCGTACGACACTACCCGACTCCAAAGTCAGATCATTGTATATTGGTGGTGAAGATGCAGGGAGTGCCATCGGCGGAAGGGACAAACCAGCGCAGGTTTGTGTACGAGGAGGCCTGGCAACGGGAGGAATCGTATGATGCCGCTGTTCTACATGGCTGGCGCAAGGGTGCAGGACTGCAAGGTTTGCAGGGCATAGAACAAGCCCTGTCGGACATGCAAGTACATATGATGGATTGGAAAACAAAAAAGTTTGGAGATGTAAAGAGGAAAATCAAGAAGGTTCTGAGAGAATATGAAAAGGAGAGGTCAAACTCTCTGTTTCGTGGACCAACCAAGAAGGAGAAGGATCTAGGTCGCCAGCTATCGGAGCTCCTTCATAAGGAAGAAATATTGGCGAGATAGAGATCTCGGGCTGACTGGCTCAAGGCAGGTGATCGTAACACCGGTTTCTTTCAAGCACGGGCAACAGCACGTAAGATCATAAATCGGATCCGCAGCCTCCAGAATGCGGACGGCGAGCTTTGTGAGACGAAGGAGGAGATCCATGCCGAGGTGCAGCAGTTTTACACTAGCTTGTACACTACGCAAGATTACACGGATGTGGAGGCAGTGCTTCACCATGTTCCACATAAAATAACAGAACCGATAAATGAATGACTGACGAGGCCGTTCAGAGAGGAAGAAGTGAAGGCAGCTCTCTTTGCTATGGGGACGACAAAGGCGCCCGGATGTGATGATTTGCATGTTGGGTTCTACCAGCGCCATTGGGAGTTGGTCGATCCGGACATTACAGCGGCGGTGCTCGGTTTTTTGAACGGGGGACCAATGCCAGCAACGGTGAACAGCACGGTGATCATGCTTATTCCAAAGGTAAAAAAGCCGCAAAATATTACACAATATAGGCCGATCTCATTGTGCAATGTTATCTACAAAATCTGCTCTAAAGTTCTCACTAACCAGTTGAGGGATATTCTTGATGAGATTATTGCAGAGGAACAAAGCGCTTTTGTCCCGGGATGGTTGATTACCGACAACGTCCTAGTGGCGTATGAATGTATACATTCGATGAGAAGAAAAAGAGGCAAGCAAGGTTGGTGTGCAGTTAAGATTGATATGATCAAAGCGTATGATCGAGTTGAATGGGAGTACTTGGAAGGGATAATGCGACAACTTGGCTTTCATGATCGTTGGATCTCCCTTGTCATGTCATGTGTGACAACAGTAAGCTTCCAGGTGAAGGTCAATGGGGAGCTGTTGCCGGTGTTTTCACCGTCGAGAGGTTTTCGACAGGGGGACCCAATCTCACCGTATCTCTTTCTGTTGTGTGGAGAGGGTCTCTCGTGTATGCTGCAAAGCTATGATGGTGGTTGGATAGATAGGGGGATCCGAGTTAGCAATTCTGCTCCGTGGATATCCCATCTTTTATTTGCTGATGACTGCTTAATTTTATGAAGGCTGATTCTAGGAGCGCCATAAGACTGAATGAGATATTGTACCAGTACAGCATCGGCTCCGGACAGTGTGCAAACAAGCAAAAAAGTTCGATCTTTTTTAGCCCTAATAGTGGTGCCTCTATTAAGATGGGAGTCAAAGCGGCATTGCAAATACAGAGAGAAGCAATGTTAGAGAAGTACCTAGGCCTCCCGACAGCTGCGGGTAGAATAACAGAGCAAAGTTTTGATCACATTAATGAAAGAGCAGGGTCAAGGATGCAGGGATGGTGTGAAAGAAAGATGGCATGTGCAGCTAGAGAAGTTCTTTTGAAGTCAGTGGTTCAAGCTTTACCGGCCTACTCTATGAGTTGTTTCAAACTCACAAAAGGTTTATGCAAGAAAGTGACGACAAACATGTCAAAATTTTGGTGGGCTGGATCACTGGACAGAAAAGGAATGCATTGCCAATCTTGGGATAAGATGTGCATTGCGAAGTCACAAGGCGGTTTGGGGTTCCGAGACTTGGAAATTTTTAATGATGCGTTGTTAGGCAAGCAAGCTTGGAGGCTACTTGAGAATCCAAATAGTCTTTGTGCAAGAGCGCTTAAAGCACGGTACTTCCCTAATGAGGGTTTTTTGACGGCGGGCTGCCCTGCAAGTGCTTCTAAGACTTGGAAAGCAATAATCCAAGGAAGAGATATGTAAGACATGACTCATACGGCGAGTTGGCAATGGAGAGACAACAGAGGTATGGCACGATCAGTGGATAGAAGGCACCAGATCAATGAAACCGATGGGATCTCTCAAGCCAAACTCAGTCCAGTTTGTTTCAGATTTGCTTGACCCAGGTACGAACCAGTGGGATACGGATCTTGTGCGTACCATATTTCCCCCCGACGCCGAAGCTATTTTAGCCATGGCAAGACCGCGTGTGGGAGGCGCGGACGTATGGGCATGGGCAAGAGAGAAATCTGGCCTCTTCACGGTCAGGTCTGCATATAGACATGCAATGCAAACGAAGTTACAGACACAGTTGAATGTTGGCTCATCTACGGGTGACTCAAGCATCTGGAAGGCGTTGTGGAAGATTAACGTGCTTCCAAAGATACGTGTGTTTTGGTAGCGTGTGCTAAAAAACTTCTTCCCTCTTATGGCGAGCTTCAAAGAAGGCATATTAAGCAACTACCAAATTGTCCGATGTGTGGCAATGACAATGAGAACCTGTTTCACTCGCTGATGGAATGTGAGCATGCCATGCGGTTTTGGGAGGCAGCACATTGTATCTTTGGTATTGATATACCACATCTACACCCACTGTCATGGTCTCGAGATCTCCTAGATCAGCGACTATATAAGAAGGAGGAGGCGGCTATTATGATTTCTGTGATGTGGGCAGTATGGCATTCAAGGAACAATTACACGCATGGTGATTTGGTTTATCAACCTCTGAAATCTATGGTGATTATTGAGGAGATTGTTCGGGCACTTGAGATCCCGGAGAGGAAGAAGACTCCAACCACTACCAGACCGAGGTGGATACCACCGGAGGAGGGGTGGATTAAGATCAATACGGATGGAGCAACGGATATGGGTCTTGTGAGGGGAGGAGCGGGCTATATTGCTCGAGATCATCATAGTGCTTTCATTAGAGCTGGAGGCTCAAGGTATGATGGGGTTACGGACCCGTTGTCCATTGAGCTGCTTGCATGCAGGGACGCGGTCATCATGGCACAAGATATGGTTTCCAGCATGTATTGATGGAGACGGACTGTCAATAGATTCAACGGCTCTGGGATGCACCTCAGAGATCGACATGTTATCATCTCATTGTGGAGATAAAGGAGATGTCTACTTGGTTTCAGGGATTCAGGCTACGGTTCTCGGGTCGTGAGACTAATATGGCGGCTCACCGTGTAGCTAGGCATTCGTTAAATTTGAGTGTTTTTATGCATGTGTATGATACAATCCCTGGGTGGCTGACTGATTGTTTGCACTCAGACATGCTAGTGCCTAATGAATAAGAGCCGGAGGGCGTTTTAGCTTAAAAAAATATGTGAACCGGGCCCACGCACGACAGGTGGACGACTCGACCGTACATTCGTCACCAGGCTGGCCACAACCGTGGATGGTGCTGCAGCTCCCCGTACGGCTCGATCTGAGCCGTCGCTGCAACGCGACCAGAAGAAGAGAAACGCGGTGATGCCTCGACCCGGCGAATCTCCAACTCATCTCTCCCTTCGTCTCGTCTCTCGTCATCACAACAAGGGGAAGGAAAAACATCAAGCCACCGATCTCTCTCCCCAGTTTCCAGCTCGATTCCCCATTCCTTCCCACCAAATCCCCCATCCCCTCCACCGCGTCTCCCCCCTCCCCCCCAATAATCCTCGGTGGGCAAAAGCGGCACCGCGACCGAGCCCGCCATCAATCCACCCCCACCCACCCGCCCGCGCCCCCGAGCCCAACCGACGCGGCGGCCCAGATCCAGATCCGGCGTCGGCGGCGGCCATGAACCCGTCGCGGTCCGCCCCGGCGTCGTTCCGGGACCGCACCAACGAGTTCCGCTCCGCCGTCGAGAGCGCGCGCCGCCACGTCGCCCCGTCCCCGGCCGCCGCGTCGGCCAGCGGCAGCGCCGGGCCCCTCGACGACTCGCGCTCCGCCGCGTCGGCGCACTCCGAGTTCAACCGCCGCGCCTCCAAGATCGGGCTCGGGATCCACCAGACCTCCCAGAAGCTCGCCCGCCTCGCCAAATGTATAACTAACCAACCCCTCCCCTGTTACATCTCCGTTTACCATAGTACCCTCGTGCTTGTGTCGCCGCCGATTAGTTAAGCTGATAGTTGCCCCCTCCGCGCTGGTGGGTTGGGATCTCGGAACACCCTAGCTGTAAGGCTGTACGGCTCATGCTTGATTAGTTAGCAGCCTGAGGAGATGCCAACGTGCATGGATGGCTATGTATATATATTGTGCGAAGCATGCTTGTTTCTTACCCAGTGCTCGTATGACATTTGGATTAGATGGAGCATCAAATCCATGCTTGTTTCAGTGTTTGTGTACTTACTGGAGATTGCGCTGTCGTAGTTTGCTTTGTTGGTATCAGGATGGCTGTTCTGCACTTGTTGCGATGATATCAGTGATGGCATCTGCCTCATTTTGTGCCTGTTTATGAATTACTACATCTGATAAATTCTAGTACTTGCTAGTAAGATGCTTCTTTTGTCCATTACCATGTTTGAAGCTAGACGAGCATAGCAGTCCAGTCTCAATGCGATTATATGCATCAGCGATGTGCATGTGTATTGAATGTAAACTGGTACCTTGGTCTCTCAGTAATATATGAAATGTCTGCATATCTGCTCAAGTGCTGTGCAGCGAGGGCTCACTGATTGTTCCTTTTTTTATAATCATTTGTACTAGTATGTATTCCCTCTGTAAACTAATATAAGAGCGTTTAGATCACTAAAATAGTGATCTAAACGCTCTTATATTAGTTTACGGAGGGAGTATCCCTGTACTACTAATTCTGTTGCCACTTCTAGAGTGCTTGTCTCTGCTTTAGATGTCATTGGTTGGTTAATACCCTCCTCAGAAGATTTTACTGCACATTCTGCATTGCATTGCATTGGTAACACTGCATGAAGGTAGAAAATGTAGATAGATGTATGCCTACCTCTGCCAAATGTGGATTGAACATAGTTTCTACTTATTTACACCTTCTTTGTATTCATAAGCACTAGATGAAGCTTACCTTTTTTTTATTGGTTTGACCTCCCACCGAAGTAATATCTTAATAGCAGTGTGATGGCTTAGCTGCTTCCTCGAACTTTGATGCAAAGTTATTGGTTGTAAATTTACAACTGCGATCAGTTCAATTGAAAATTTCTAAATGACCTCTTGATACTATTGACTGAGAAAGTAACATTCATAGTTATGTACTGCTTTTTTATTTCACCCGTCACCAAGTTAACCATATTGAACTATGAAGTGTTGATCTCCTAAGGTGCTAACTTGAGATCTAGTTACACAAGTGCCAATTATGTCAACACTTGCTCTGTGTGTATTTACAGTATAAAGTATGGATTGATGCTGATTTTATAACATGATTGTTTATAGTGGCAAAGAAGACATCTGTTTTTGATGACCCTACCTTAGAGATACAAGAGTTGACTGCAGTTGTTAAGAAGGACATTGGTGCTTTGAATAATGCTGTTATGGACTTACAAGTTCTGTGCAATTCACAAAATGAGAGCGGCAATCTTTCCAAGGATACAACAAACCATTCCACTACCGTTGTGGACAACCTGAAAAATCGACTGATGAGTGCAACGAAAGAATTCAAAGAAGTCCTTACCATGCGGACAGAGGTCAGATAAAAATAGTAAATGCTTTCCTGATTCAAATATATTGTCACCATGTTTTCTATTTCTTTGGATAGTGTCTTCATTATAAATGGTGCACTAAGTGTGTTTCTATCTGAATGTGCAGAATTTGAAGGTTCATGAAAACAGAAGGCAAATGTTCTCCTCCTCAGCTGCAAAAGATGCATCAAATCCATTCATTCGTCAGCGGCCCCTTGTTCCCAGAGAGGCATCCGACGCTGCACCCCCAGCACCATGGGCCAGTGACTCTGCAACTACGCCGTTGTTTCAGAGGTACCATTGCAAGTATTCAGTTGGTGCAGTGTGTACTTCCATTGTGAGCAGTCATGCACAACCACCTTAGCTTAGGCCTGCACATGCTATGCTAGTCAGAGATTGCACCGCCAAATGCTTGGCTTCTTATTGTCAGGTGTCTGTTTTTGCAGAACATGACAAATAAATGCTATTGACATAGTTTTGCAAAACAATTCCCTGCCCCTAATAGAGCGAGTAGTATTTTGAAATTGTACCATTATTAATACTTATGAGTATTATGGGGTTGAGACCCTAAACCCTGATGCCCGTGTGCCATAATGGAACCTTGAGTGAATGGTGTCTAAGGAGAAGGAAGGTAGGAAAAGGATGTTGTCATGTAAGGGTAGCATGGTAAAACAGTTCTTATTCCATTTCTATATTAGAAATGCAATACTCCAAGGCTCATATAACCGTTTGCTAAACAATGGAATACTAAACTAACAAATATATACATGCAGATCAACGAATTAATGTAATCGAATTGGACTACTCTTGCGTTACTGTTGCTTAACCATATAAAGCTTCATGAGTTTGGTTTTGAATCTTCTGCTTCTGTTCACCAGGAAGAAGACTAATGGAGATCATGGAGCATCGTCGTCGTTGTCTCCTGCTTTCATGCAGCAGCAGCAATTGGCAGTACAGCAGGATAGTTACATGCAGAGCAGAGCTGAGGCTCTTCAAAATGTGGAATCAACCATCCATGAGCTGAGCAACATCTTTACCCAGCTGGCAACCATGGTGTCTCAGCAGGGAGAGCTAGCAATCAGGTGAACTTTACGCAAACTAAGTTTGTTGTATATATTTTCAGGAGTAGGCAATCCTAGACTTTTGAGTCATATTCATGTTTCATTTTGAATAATTATTTACAGCTTCAAGCTGTCGGACTTGATCACACCCTAGAGAATCCAATTATAAGGCATTTCCTGAAAATAGTGATAAATCATAGTTGTTTTGCATGATGGTCTCACTTGAGTTATCTTTAAATCAGAAGGATACATGGTACTCCCTCCGATCCATATTAGTTGTTGCTGAAATGGATGTATCTAGATGTGTTAACAGTGTTAGATACATTCGTTTGAGCAACAATTAATATGGATTGGAGGGAGCATGTGATGTTTGTGTAGGCACTTCTCCTGATCTTCTTAATTGACTACTTTAGTCTGCCCCCTACCGCAACACAAGATTCTGGTCCCTGATATTTTGGTCAAGTATTATTAAGCTTGCTAGGCATAAATATTCTTTATTATTCACGATAAAATTATTCCAGATGGATTATCTCAAGTAGACTATGTTTTCTGTGCCAATACTCCCTTCATTCGATAATGTAGTGCATATAGATTTTCTGAAAAGTCAAACCTCATAAACGTTGACCAAGTTTTGGAGAAAACATTTACATCTAGAATACCAAACATATATCATTAGATTCATCATAAGATGTAGTTTAATATTTTATATATTTGGTATTGTACATATAAATGGTTTTCTCTATAAACTTGGGCAAAGTTTGCAAAGTTTAACTTATCAAAAAATCTATATGCGCTACATTATGGAACGGAGGGAGTACTTTGTTCATGGTAAAATTATCTCAGATGGAGGAGACTAGGTTTTGTGCGCCAAACTTAGTTGATGTTTTTCTTTTCTTTTATTCCATTGGGTTAAGAGTCTTCCCTTAAATGTGTACTCATGTGCTATGTATGGCAGAATCGATGAGAACATGGAGGAGACGGTAGCCAATGTGGAGGGAGCGCAGGGCCAACTCCTGAAGTACCTCAACAGCATCTCGTCAAACAGGTGGCTGATGATGAAGATATTCTTCGTGCTGATGGTGTTCCTCATGATTTTCATATTCTTCGTGGCATGATCCCCACCCCTTGTAACGCATGTTGTGCGCGAGTATATTCTTTAATTTTTACCGAACTACATACACCATGTACACAATTTTCACTGGGATGATGATGATGATAAGCGGCAGGCAGCCTAGTAGCCTCTGTGGTCATGTAAATTGGGAGGAGCATCCAGGATGGATCTGTTACTACCGAACTGGGGGCGGTGATATTATATTTTAATTACAAGTATGTTTTATAATACCGTCTCATGGTGCGCGGTGATGTAGGTTAAACTTGTGTAATCTTGGCTGAAAATGTTTGTCGCTGGTAATAAATCCCCCTGTCGCCCTTGCGCGCTCTCTGTATCTCTAATTCGGGCTCTCCATGTGTTGCCAAATCTGCCCCCTTGAGTCGTCCTTTTGGCTCAGAAACTTTTTCTGTTTTTGGTTCAAACGATGTACCACTATGGTATAGGCAGCGCCGGTTCTGCCTGTCGCGTCCTGTTTCTGAACCCCCTTTCCAATTTCCAGTACGCCCGGTGGCAGTCGAAGAGAACGGTGGCGGCAGAATTCCCAACCGGTTTCAGCGTGCCCTGTGCATCGGCGGAGTACACGTGCAGATGTCGCAGACCGTAACAAAAACTCGAGGACGGACGTAGGCAGGCATCCTACGACACGGCTCCGGGTCGCGCTTGCGCGTGGCCGCACGGATAGACCTCAGCTCGCTCGCTGCGGAAAGATAAGCTGGGTGGGCAGGCAGGCAGGCCACAACCCCCCTGCAGGAGCGCAGCGCAGACCAGAAACGGCTACCCGTCCGTCCGTCTCATCCCATCCCTCGCCTCGCTCTATAAACCAGCAACAGAGCACACGCCGTTTTACCTCTCTCGACACACCACCGCAACCCAACCCAACCCCACCCCACCCTCCCGTCCCGTCTCAAAACCCTAATCCCAACGCCGCCGCGGCGCCGCCGATCAAGCCGACGACAGGCAGGCAGCCCCCCTATCCGGCCGCTCCGTACGCACGCACACCCCGGCCCGTCGCGCGCAGATCGGCGGCCGCCTCCCGGGACCGTGGGCCGCCGCGGGGCTAGATTTAGATTCCGATTTCGGGGCCCCCAGCCGCCGGGATTTCCTCGCGTCCCCGGGCAAGGTAGGAGAGAGTATGGTGGGCGGAGGCAGGAGGGGAGGCGCGGCGGACGAGGCCAAGCTCAACACCGGCAACGTGTTCGCGGCGCTCGAGACCCTCAAGAAGAAGAAGAAGGGCGACAAGGCCAAGGGGGGCTCATCCAAGGGAGGGAAGCAGGGGGACGAGCCCACGCCGCAGCAGCAGAAGGAGCTCTTCTGGGCGCCCGCCCCGCTCAACACCAAGTCGTGGGCCGACGTCGAGGACGACGACGACGACGACTACTTCGCCACCACCGCGCCACCGGCGCCCATCTGGGGGAACGACCACGCCGCCGCCAAAACGGCCAAGGAGGAGGAGGAGGACGAGGTCGATGCTGTCCACGCCGCCCTGCCGGAGGTCTATTCCCTCTCCCTGTTACGCACGCCCCTGTTTATTTGTTTGCGCTGTTCATGATCTGTTTATTTTGCTTGAGACGAAACGTGTGCTGTTGTGCAACGCCCGTATGATTACTGATTAGTTTGCATATGGTGGTAGTGTTGATATGCAGATGTTGGATTGAGTGGGGCAGGGGGGCATCTGTAGAGTATGAGTCTACTGATGCCTGCTGGGTTAATTGTGAAGGCTAGCCACCATTGATGCACAATGTGTGCCCAGTGGACGATTGGGCTTTGAATTATGTATGTAGTTATTATTTGAAGCAGTGAATCCGAATTGGAAGCGGCTTAGCTGTATTCCGTATGGTGTCCGTATTGTTGTGTACTTGTTTGGTTGAGTGAGGCAGGGGACAAGACTGCGAGGTTATTGATAACGGTATCTCGATCATTGTGTACCGTATGTTCAGTGACTCTGGGATTATTGATAGTGGTATCCCCAACGCTGTGTGACGTATGTTCAGTGACTGTGGGATTATTGATAACGGTATCCCCATCATTGTGTAACGTATGTTCAGTGACTGGGGGATTATTGATAACAGTATCCACATCGCCATGTGACGTATGTTCAGCGGGCAAGGAGTTTCAAGTTAGGTCTTGTTATGGAAGTGGTGTGTCGCGACAAGAATTCGTACACTGTCGGTGTGGTGGGAGAGTTGTCGGAGTGAGGTCAGGGGGCATCCTGTCGGCTGTGGTGTACTAATTCCTGCCAGATTAATTTTGTGAACGGTATCCCCTGTTATTTCGGAACGGATGTTCAGTACGACAAATGGGTTATAAGTGAGTGCATTTACTTCCGCCTTTTGGTGCATTTGCGGCCTGTGAATTTCTATTTGCGTTGATGTGATATTCCTTATTTGTCGGTGTATTATTTTTTAATTTATTATTGCACATGTCAAGTGCAGGCATGGTATGCATTAACGTTGTAGCATTTCCTGTACTTACCACTCATTGATGTACTAGTGTTTTATCCATGTTGCACACTAGGTATAACAACTTTGTGACTAGTGTGTAGAGGCACATAATGCACACAAAAAATGCAATGAAAGACTACCTATTTGATGCTATCAGTATCTTTCTCACCTATTCTTTATTGACGATGTCACACCGTTCTTTTGGTAGTTTTTATGGAAAGTTGTTGAGAGTTCTTAACATAGGTTTTTTTGGAGCAATTGAAGTCAGGGAGAGGTTATGGCCCCTGTAATTCCTTTTGAATTCAAGCACCCCAGACACAATGAAAACATATATTTAAAATTGATTGATAGTAATTTTGTCAAGTTTCTGTTCAGCTTGTCTAGGCAAGTCATAAGGAACTGCCTCTACTTGCTAGATTTCTACCAGAATTTATCTTGTTTGAACTTTGTTGGCCAGAGGTTCGCCTGATGTTGAACATGGCAATAGTTGTACACCTGGTTAAAGTATTCTTAGATGCATTGCTTCTACATACTGCAGGAAATTGAAAGTGAGGATGAGGAGCATGATGATGAGGCTGAGGATGGTGCTGAGGATGAACCGGAGCATGAAGTGGAAGTTGCTGATCCTGATGTGAAGAAAGTTGCAGCAGCACCTAAAGAGACAGAAAGGCAGCTGTCCAAAAAGGAGTTGAAAAAGAAGGAACTGGCTGAACTTGATGCTGTGTTAGCTGAGTTGGGAATTTCTGAAAACACAAGCGATGCTGCGCAAGATGGAAACAACAATGGTAATGCTCCACTTTAAGTGATTCCCCCCTTTTTATATTTCCCTTATGTAGCGCTGTGGAGGACTAATAAAGCTGAGTACCTATATGTGGCTTCATTGCTTTTATAAACTTTGTTTCTTACATGATAAACATTGTTGCAGCTGAGAAGAAAGGTGCGATCCAAGCTGGTGATGGAGAGAGAAAGGAAGACGCACCTGCCCCTTCAGAGAGCAAGAATGCCAAGAAGAAGAAGAACAAGAAGGACAAGAGCGCAAAGGAAGCAAAGGAAGCTGAAGTGTCGGAGGAGGCTGCCAGTGCAGAACCCGAGGAAGACACGGCTGTGGATGTCAAGGAGCGCCTAAAGAAGATGGCGTCGATGAAGAAGAAGAAGTCGGGCAAGGAGACGGACACAGCTGCAAAGATCGCCGCGGCAGAGGCGGCAGCCAGGACTGCCAGGCTCGCGGCGGCAAAGAAGAAGGAGAAGAGCCATTACAACCAGCAACCCGTGCGGTAAAAACGGGACGGGCCACCCAAGTTTTGAGATGCTCTGAGTTTCGATAATGAATGATCCCCTTGTTCGTTTTGGACCCGTCGCAATAAACTTTTTCCCCGTCCCGTCCTCCCCAGAGTTGTGTATTTATGGTGACCATGGAGCGCCTTTCTGATATTCGGTTTCGGAATTCTGGAAGGCCTTCGTGGTCACCAGAACGGTCGTTGTAATTGTGTTTTGAATTGTGTTGATCCGGTTGAACTTATGATAGACAACAACATGGCCAACAGGGCCTCTTGGGTACTTTCTCGCTCTCTCTCTCTCTGTGTGGATGATGCATCATGGTTGTCTTTAGGTTTCCGATGCTTCTTTGGTAGTAGGAGTATCTTTGTTATTTTTGCCCTCTGAAAAACATTCATTCCATATGCTGCTGGTAGGCCATTTTGTACGAGAAAGAGAAGCGAAGGAATAAGCTCGTCCTGTCTTTCGCTTTCAACACAAAGGAGACAAGAAGAGGCGGAGGGAGGACAAATCATCTGCGGCAAATCCAAAAAGAAGCGAGCACGGCAAGTAGGCAACGACCCCAGCGAGAGGCAAGCATCTCTCCCCCGCCCATCTCTCTCTCGGCTCGCCCACTGCCGGTGACTACTACTCCACCCACCCATCCCATCTCTCTTTCTCCCGCCGCACGCAAATGGTCACCTAGGCGGCCAGCCCGGCGCAATGTCGCACTGCCTCCGCGTCTCGCCCTCCCTCGCGCCGCCGCCCCTCCTCCTCTGCCGGCCCCGCCGCGCGCGCTGCCGCCGCCACGCCCCGAGGCGCGTCCTAACCCTCGCGCGCCTCGACCCGCCCCCGCTGCTCCGCCTCAGGGTCTCCGACTCGAGCGACTGCCTCCCCAGCCACGGCCACGACCACCACCGCCCGCCGCCGCTGCGGGCCCTGATCGGCTCCCTCGCCTCCGTATGGCGGGAGGGCCTCTTCCTCGTGCGCTGCTCCGCCTTCGCCGCCGTGCTCTCCGTCGCCGCCGCGCTCTCCTGGTACGCGCAGCACCGCGCGCGGGCCTTCGTCGAGGCGCGCCTCCTCCCGGCCGCATGCGCCGCGCTCGGGGACTACCTCCAGCGGGAGGTCCGCGTCGGCGGCGCGCGCAGCGTCTCGCCGCTCGGGATCACGCTCCACACCTGCTCCGTCGGCCCGCGCGCCGACGAGTTCTCCTGCGCCGAGGTGCCCGTCATGAAGATCAGGGTCAGGCCCTTCGCCAGCCTCAGGCGGGGGCGGGTCGTCGTCGACGCCCTGCTCTCCGACCCCACCGCGCTCGTCGCGCAGAGGAAGGATTTCTCATGGCTGGGCATCCCCGCGCCGTCCGAGGAGGGGAAGCCCAAGAGGAATTCGGCGGAGGAGGGCATTGACTACCGTACCAAGACCAGGAGGCTCGCCAGGGAGAAGGCTGGGGGGCAGTGGGATGAGGAGAGGGACAGAGCTGCTAGGGAATCTGCTCAAAGGGGATACACAGTTCCCAGTGGTCAGTCCACTTCACGTTCGGCTGACGAGATGCTGGAGGATGATGGACCTGTCGGAAATGGGAAATCCAGTAGCCCGCCCCTCTGTGCTGATGAGATGCACAGGAACGATCGACACATGGATCCAGGCATTATTGACTCTAGCTCAAAGCACTCGGATTTGGAAAAATCGTTTGGTGTGAAATCGCGTATCCCGGGTATCAACTTCTGGTCTAGGATGATCCCGAACCCTACCAAGCGAAGGTACAGGAGAAAAGGTCACAGCAAGGTGGTATCGGGCATCGACAATTCCTCTCAGGAAAGGATCCTCCGGCGTAGTGCACAGGCTGCTGTGGCATATTTTGAAAACATGGATAGTGGTAATCCTGATAACTCATCCCCTGGTTCTGGGAATAATTCATCTAACGGAGGAGGTCATGCAAATGCTGGTTCTGGCAAAGCCACTTCAAATGATGCACCAATTGTCAGCTCTGATACGGCACCAGAGAATTCTGGTGAATTGCCACCAAATAGTAGTTGTTGTCTGGACTGTCTAGGTGAAGGCAAATCTGCAAGTGCAATGCCAATCATCGATGCAAATGATGTGTCTGCGGAGCATTCTCATAATCAACAACCTAGCCAGCATAGTTTGCATCACTCCGATAACAAAATGTTGGTATGCAACCATTTGGAAGATGTGCAGCATGGCAAGGGCAACTTGTACCAAGGCCACATGTTGGAGGAATTTGAGAGTCTTTCTGAAGATAATATTGGTCAGTCATTTTGGCCTTTGCAGGCAAAGGGCTCCCGTGTTAATTTTAATGCACCATATGCTTCTCTGGGTGTTGAAATTCAAAAGTTGAAGTCGCGATTTGCTATTGGTCTTGAAGACGCCCCTGCTGGACTCGTAGAAGGGGTTGACCAGATAAATCCTGGCGGGGCTCAGCATATGCTTCCTATCACACTGGATTCTGTTTATTTCAGTGGAGGGAACTTGATGCTTCTAGGATACGGTGATCAGGAACCAAGGTTTGACCTCATCATTTGCCATTTCTATTGCAAATATATGCTCCTCTGTCCTTTCTTGTGCATTTTCAAAATGTATTAGTGTATCACTGTTGGAACTTATATTGGGGTATTTTTGTGATCATCTGTCTCTTCCCATGAATTTACTGCATTCCCCAACAATTAAATTTCTGTGAACAATAAATATTCTCATAACCGGTGTTCGGATTTATATTGTTAATTCTTATTATCAGGAGTTATATTGTCAAGTAAGTTACTGTAATGAGGGTACAGTATATTTCAACTTATCGTACTTGTATTATTCAGTGCATTATTATAGGCTCTTCCAAAAGGGGGTTGGGGTGCAACTGCGGCATTATAAATGAACATCAACTAAGTTTGTAGTCGTTGCCTTACTGTCATGGGCTTACTATTGTAGGGAAATGAAACAGGCTAATGGACACGTCAAGTTCAAAAACTCCTATAATCGTGTACATGTGCATGTCACTGGGAACTGCATGGAGTGGAGACAAGATCAAACTTCTCAAGGAGGGGGTTATCTTTCTACAGATGTCTTTGTTGACATAGCGGAGCAAACATGGCATGCTAATCTGAATGTAGTCAATGCTTTTGCCCCGGTAATGCACCTACTTTTATTATGTATACAAGATGCTACAGTTCTTAGTTCTTGTATTGAAGGACAATTTTCATGTGCAGCTGTTTGAGCGTATCCTAGAAATACCAGTTGTCTGGCACAAAGGAAGAGCAACTGGTGAGGTGCTTTTCTAAACTTAATCTCTTGCATGTTCAATTTCACTATTAATATCAGCCACTTGTGCATAAAATTTAGACAATACCTGGACATGACTTCCACATGCACTTAACGAATAACTGAACTTGCCACAAGGTTCATGCTACATTGCTACATCTAGAGTTCTAGACATACGTGCCTCACGAGAACTGCTTTTTTTCATGCTTGGAGATACTAAATGCGTACAGCAATATTTCTCTTTTTCCTTCTCCAGGTGCATATCTGTATGTCCAAAGGTGATAGTTTTCCGAGCATTCATGGCCAGCTTGATGTGAAAGGCCTAGGTTTTCAGATATTAGATGCTCCCTCATCATTTTCGGTAATACTTATACCTTACCTCATTTGTTTTTCCAACTCTGCATGTTTGTAATAAGTTGGGTCTTGCGAGGAATCAGTTTTCATAGGCACAAGACAGATTAACATGGCCTTAATGTCTTCTTGTTGATTTGCCATTAACCTGAGCTACCAATATTCTCGTAGGTCATTGACCCCTTACTTTACCAATAACTAGAGTGTTGTGTTGCGGGTGAAAAATGAGTGCCTAGTTACTTCTTTAAAAGTAAACACAATTGGTCGCTGGTGAATATTGTTGAAATGACTAGAATCAGGGGTATAGTTAGAAATTCATGAGGGTTTCCAGGAATAATAGATGAATCATCAGGTGGGCCAGTTTCATTATTGTTGTTTTTCCTGGAAATAACTTCTGTACTATGTGGGTTTGCCTAGAATTTTCTAAAACATGAAAATTTTATCTACTGCCCAAAATTTGGATTTTGATGTGCAACAATTGGCCATACTTCATTATAAGCAACATTTATACTTATGGTTTCGAGTATTGACAAATGATATCCATGAGGTTGAGCTTCGTGCCCTAGCCAACAAAATCAAAAGTCCGAACTCATGGAAAGGGCTAGGCAGTCCACATATACCATGTTAAGCTTCATGCACTAGCCAACGCAACCAAAAGTCCGAACTGATGGAAAGCCAGAAAGGGCTAGGCATACACTTCAACACATGTATGCTGGACGCACAAGTTTCTGGCATAATGTATTAGCTAAGGGAGAAAGGGACTGAAGAATGAGGTGTTGGAGAAGCGATATTGTCATACTAGCGGCTGCTATATAGCGTGTTCTCAGGGCGCCTCAGGGTGGGTGCTGTTGATCTGCAGTGTAGTAAGAAACAGATCAGTCATTAGCATTTCAAATTAAGCATCTATTTCAGACGCTGACATTTGGCTCTGATGTGAAAACTAGGCCACATGTGCTCAGATGTCCTCCGAATTTCCGTACTTTGATATGCAAACAGTAACTACTTTCCAAATATTACTGCTGCAAACATTCCAAGTGATTATAGTTTTTAATGGAAGCCTGAACATATTCAGGAAATAGTGGCAACTCTGTCATTCCGTGGTCAAAGAGTATTTCTGCATAATGCAAGTGGTTGGTTTGGTGATGTTCCGGTTGAAACTTCCGGCGATTTTGGTTTAAATCCTGAGGATGGAGAGTTCCATCTAATGTGCCAGGTATCTTTAAGTTGATAATTACATTGTATATACATGTAGTCCCCTAAACAGCAACTCATACATTTACTTGATATCTTTATTTTTCAGGTTCCATCTGTTGAAGTTAACGCGCTTATGAAGTCGGTGAAAATGAAGCCTCTGATGTTTCCGGTTCGACATACTTTACTTGACTTATTTGGAAATACTAGATTCCTGCATGCAGCGAAAAACAATAGACTCTATTTTGTACTGCCGATTCAATGTGATGATCCATCTGAACTCATATCTGGAGTTAGCTATACTGAAACCACATATATGGCACAACACAAAAAATAAGTTTGACTTGAATATAAAATGCACTGCACAACCCGACTTATTTATGTAGTTGTATGATAGATGGTTTATTCCACTCATTTGAATTGGCCGACAATGACACTTGTGATTTATCTTAAAATACCAGTTATCATGGTTCTTAGCATTAAAAATCAACTTCTTGATGAAGCAAAATGACCACTCGTATGGATAGTGATAATCCCGTTTTTCTGACCAGCTTACTATGACCATTTCCTCAATCAACTTTTTTTTTTCTGTAGCTATTTTCTGCAGTACATATAAAATATTAAAATATGATCAACACATCGCAGTTCAGCAACTACAAACTGTGCCTGAAATACCATTTAAGCAGTTCTGTCTCATTTGTTTCTTAACAATAACTTAGGATGATCTCTATCAATGATGTATGTGTTTAAAAAAAAATCTTTTGGCTAAATTTTCATGTTCATCCACTTAACTGCTGGTACACTTCTTATCTTATTTAGGTGGCTGGTGCTGTTACTGCTGTATTTAATTGTCAAGGACCTCTTGATGCTCCTGTTTTTGTTGGAAGTGGGATTGTCTCAAGGAAGTCCCTTTCAGTATCTGGTATGCCTCCATCTGCAGCTTCTGAAGCTGTGATTCAAAACAAGGAGGCTGGTGCAGTTGCTGCGTTTGATCATATTCCCTTCTCTCATGTATCAGCGAATTTCACTTTCAACCTTGACAACTGTGTGAGTAGAAATAGAGCCACTATTTTTTTTCCATTACTGAAGTTTGTGAAATTTGAACAACTAATTTCTCTTTGTTATGACTGGCTGCAGGTTGCAGACTTATATGGTATTAGAGCATGCCTTTTGGATGGTGGAGAAATTCGAGGGGCTGGTAATGCATGGATTTGCCCAGAGGTATTGTGATTATTGATTATTTGATTACACTTCCAGCCAGTCATGTTTTCATGTTTGCGCTAATTTTCAGCAGACTTTTTTCTACATCTATAGTCATTCAAGCATTTGTTCTCCCTGTATCATTATCAACAATAAGATGGAAGATCTCAGATCACAATGATATTCGAAAACGTAGAGTAGCCATCAGGACTTTGTAAATTGAAAATACATATAGAAACGAACTATGCAAATGCATTCATGAAGAACCTTCCAAACTCTTAGGTCCATTTTTCACAACTTCGGCCTCGCTAAGCCATTTGTTTGCTTTTTTCTCTGGGCTTACAGTGAATGTCTACTATTGAGCCCCTGGAGCATTGGAAATAGCAACTACCCCCTCCATCCCAACATAAGTGTTCTTTGTACTAAATCAGCGGCACTTATTTTGGGACGGAGGGTGTATAACTTATCAGTCTGTACTCTACAGAAATAAATGGAATACTAGCAGCGTATTCCTAAGAGCTTACACACAGATTTGCCATACCAGCTGTACAAATCCAATAGATACTCTGCTGTTCTTATGATGCAAAATAAATTTACCACATTATGCAAGTATAATACATATTTAGATCTCTGCAGGGGGAAGGTGATGATTCTGCTATGGATATTAATTTATCTGGGAGCATTTTACTTGATAAGGTTTTGCATCGGTACATACCTGGAGGCATTCAGCTGATCCCGCTGAAAATTGGCGAGCTCAACGGAGAGACTAGACTTTCTGGCCCGCTTATTAGACCGTGAGTATCTTACATCTATCATCTGGAGTCCTAGTGGCCAAGTAGGCTATGTATTTTCTGGTATTCTAACGACAACAAAAACTTATGACAGGAAATTTGATATCAAATGGGCTGCACCAAATGCAGAAGATTCCTTTTCTGATGCACGGGGCAATATTGTTATTGCACATGATTATATCATGGTTAACTCATCATCAGTTTCCTTTGACTTAAATACTCGTATTCAAACATCATATATTGATGACTACTCGCTGTACAAGGAGATGTATCAAATGAAAAAGATTATGCCACTAGTTGTGGAGAGTGTTGATTTGGATTTACGTATGCGAGGCTTCGAATTTGCTCATATAGCTTCTTCAATACCTTTTGATACACCAAGGCCATTACATTTGAAAGCATCTGGAAGGGTCAAATTTCAAGGAAAAGTGGTGAAACCTAGCCAGGTAGTTGATGACAAGATATATGGTGCTTTACAAAGTATCATGGACCAAAGTAAGCTTGAGAGTGATGTGTCAAGGCTTGTTGGGGAGATTTCTCTGTCAGGAATAAAACTTAACCAACTGATGCTGGCACCTCAGTCTACTGGTTTTCTTTCCTTGTCACGAGATTCTGTGATGGTAAGTTGCTGTTTTGTTGTTTCGTCCTCTGAATTTGACTTGCATTGCTTGTATGTGATTTTATAGCCTAATTCAATTTGTTTGTACATGCCTTGGTTGTGTGCACTAAGTGCTATAATTTGGATCGTCAATAGTAGCATGCACAGACAGATCTCTAACAGTCTGTAAAGTGGAATTTTGGATTTAAACACTTCCCATCTTTTACTTCTTCAAATTACTAAAATGTGTACCCATTACCTTGCAATACAAAACGAGAACCAAATAAAAATAGAAAGAATGGGTGTATTTAATACATTCACTATTTTTTCCAAGGCTCGAGGGCCATTCGTCCACTTAAAGGTACACTTTACTATCCAAATTGATTCACTTCTGTTACCATCTTATGCTGCTTAACAGATTGCATTGCAATACTAGCATACTCTGACAAATTATAGCAATTTTTCACCCACATAAACTATTCTGGCAGCAACTATTTTACTTATGCGAGCAACGGGCATAAGTTCAGTAACTTTAACTCTTTAAGAGGCTTTAATTCTAACTCCACGGTTCGACACGATATAAAGATTTTCTCCTTGGATATATATGATGTGATGATTTTCTATGTCAAGCGTACCTTCCAAATAATTGAAGAGAGTGCTGTATGCATTTGGTATTTATGTTGATTTTTATTATTTTTTATCTGCATAGACTACATGTTGTTCTCTTTCCCTTCCATCTTCCTCTTACTATCCCTATTCTCCTGCAACATAGTTAAATGCTACCGGCAGGCCTGATGAAAAGATTTCCATAGAAGTGAACGGGCCATTGTTTTTTGGTACAAATGACGCCATTCAAGATGAAAGGCTTCTATCAATTTTCCTCCAAAAGGGGCAGCTGAAGTCTAATATATGTTATCATCCTGAAAGTTTGACTAATTTGGAGGTACTCTACTACTGTTAGTGTTGTGTTAGTGTGTGTATTTTCCTTGCAAGCAATCTTTCTTGAACATTATAAGACTTGTAGAGTCTGTTTCGATATTGTTGATACTTGTCTTCTGGTCGTAAAGGTTCGGAATTTGCCACTTGACGAGCTGGAGCTTGCTTCATTACGTGGATTTGTTCAGAAGGTAATATTGTCCTAGATGAGAGTATGGCATACTCCGTGTTTTTTTGGTTAGGTAATCTGTTTTCAGGTTCTGTGTCGTTGGTAGCTCTGTTTGATTGATTCTATGTCTCATACACGTGAGTTGTAATTAGTCATGATGCTTGCATACCGTCAGATAGTAAAGCACTTCTGCAATTTAAATTTCCCAGGAGAGATGTTAGTTCAATTAACTACATGATCAGTCTAATAAAATGTTATATTGTGCTGATGTTAAGTTAATGGAGTTTTTGGATTGAAAATGTGCATCAGTCATTTTCTGTGCTGCACCTTCTGGTTTTCTGCTATTTAATGCTATGCTATTTGTCCATAGCTTATGTATTCTCTTCTATATAAATTTTCTGTAATTGATGTAGACTTTTTTGAACTACAACGTGGTCTTCTGCTCCTTAAGTAACAACTAAGTAGTCATACTTTTTTCCTGTTTTTTTCTTGCATTTCGTAAGAAGTTGTATATGTCGAATGTGGAGGCTCCAATTCTGCTCAAAAAATAAATAAATGTGGAGGCTCCATTCTCCAGTATTTGTTGTAAATCAATTGTGATCAATTGCTAAATGGAGAATCCACCAATGATGTCTAATGTAACAGATCTTTTGTTGTTACAGGCAGAAGTTCAGCTTAATTTCCAGAAAAGAAGAGGTCATGGTTTGTTATCAGTGGTCCGTCCGAAATTTAGTGGTGTGTTTGGTGAAGCACTTGATATAGCTGCTCGATGGAGTGGTGATGTTGTGAGTTTTTTTCTCCCACATATATTTTCTTGTTTTGTGTGGTTGAAGCCATATCTCGTGTGTTGCCTTTAGCAGGTGTTTGGTATTACTTGTAATCAAGAATTTTGCCACCTCTTTGGTAGTTGTTTAGTAGAATTTTTGGAGTAAGGAAACTTCAAACACTGTTATAACTCAGTTTCATGGTTCCTAGCATCCCCCATGTTAGCCTTTCCCAGATGACAAACATAAAACAATTGATGTATAGCATGCTTTTGTTGTTTTTCTTGACGCTCCGTATGTAGTCCATAGTGAAGTCCCTAAAAGGTCTTATGTTTAGGAACAGAGGGAGTACATTGCAGTGAGGTTCTTATCTTATTTTTAATAGCTAGTTGTGAGTCCTCGGCTCCTCGCTGTGTTGACTTACTAGCTATTCTTTGTCTTTTCAATACCCAGATTACAATGGAAAAGTCAGTCCTAGAGCAACCTAATAGCAAGTATGAGCTTCAAGGGGAGTATGTGTTTCCAGGAACACGTGATAGATTTCCTATGGAAAGTCATGGTAATGGGTTCATACAGAAAGCAATGGGAGGGCATCTTGGTAGCATTATGTCTTCAATGGGCAGGTGGAGGATGAGACTAGAAGTTCCCGATGCTGAAGTAGCTGAAATACTTCCCCTGGCAAGACTTCTTTCACGAAGTACAGATCCAGTTATTCGTTCTAGATCGAAGGTGTGCAGCTTGTTCTGTATTTGTGATTCTATCTTTCTTTTCCTTTGTTGGATATAATATTCGTTGGTGTTTATGGTCTGCTAGATGGTAGCAGCCATTTGATCCTATATTTGTTTGCAGGAACTTTTCATGCAATGCTTGCATTCTGTTGGGTTCAATGCTGAAAGCCTACGTGACCAGATAAAGGTACTACAGATAGTGAGTTCAGGAATATTGTATCACAGGCATAGAGTTATGGTTTCCCTTATTAGCGGGTTCCCTTGTTATTATGACATGCTACTTATATTAACTTCATCCCATTGCTTGCAACAGGCAGTCGAAATGTATCACGACTGGTTGGATGATGATACAATTGAAGATATAACTCTTCCGGCCTTAGCTGAACTGAGAGGTTACTGGCGTGGTTCTCTTGATGCCAGTGGAGGAGGGAATGGAGATACTATGGTGAGCATGTTCAAATATTAACTCTATCAGACTTTTGTCCCGGTAATTATTGATGAACTCCTAATAGTGGTCTTTACAGTAACATTTCTAGCATTTTGGTCGAGCTTCACTGAACCCCCGCCCCCCCCCCCCCCCCCCCCCCATACACACACACACATCCCATTTGCACCATGTTTATTTCCTTGAACCTTGTTTCGTATTTGTGTTAGCGGTTTATTTCCACTACATCTTTTGGTATGTAGGAAGAAATATTTACGGAAGCTTGACTTTGTAAACGACACTATCAGCAAGACAATCTTCTCTGAATTATATGTAAACATGATTCCTAATGGCTTTATGTATACAGGCTGATTTTGATTTCAATGGTGAAGATTGGGAGTGGGGCACATACAAGACACAGCGTGTTCTGGCATCTGGTTCTTATAGCAATAATGATGGCCTGCGTCTTGATAAGTTATTTATTCAGAAGGATAACGCCACCCTTCATGCTGACGGATCGATTCTTGGCCCGCTAACAAATCTTCACTTTGCTGTGCTTAATTTCCCAGTTGGTCTTATACCAGCTCTAGTTCAGGCTCTAGAATCATCAACTACAGATTCAATTCACTTTCTGAGGCAATGGGTGACACCAATAAAAGGTATTTTACACATGGAGGGAGATTTGAGAGGCACTCTCGCAAAACCAGAATGTGATGTTCAAATTAGACTTCTTGATGGCACCATCGGAGGCATTGATCTGGGAAGAGCTGAAGTATTGGCTTCTGTAACCCCAACAAGCCGTTTTGTTTTTGATGCAAATTTCGAACCAACTATACAAAGTGGACATGTAAACATTCAAGGTAGTATTCCTGTGACTTACGTTGACAGCAGCTCCACGGAGGAAAATTTGGAAGCTGGAGAGGGTAAACAGGGTATTATAAGAATCCCTGTTTGGGCGAAAGACAGAGGATCATCTAATGATATCAGTGAAGCAAGAATCGTGAGGGACAAGCCAGAGGATGGTTGGGAATTTCAGTTAGCTGAAAGTCTAAAAGGTTTAAGTTGGAATTTGCTAGAACCAGGTGAAGTGAGGGTAAATGCAGACATAAAGGATGGTGGCATGATGTTGATAACTGCACTTAGTCCTTATGCAAACTGGCTTCAAGGCTATGCTGATGTGCTCCTTCAGGTGGCCCATCCTTTTTTAATTCCCATAACTCCACTAAGGACAACGTAACATATTGCTCTTTTTCATAGATTAATTGGTATTGATGAAAATATCTGTTGATTTAAACTATGAAGCATAAATGTTGTGTTTTATTGGTAGTTCTTTGTTCCACCTGTGCAATCCACAGTTTTTTATTTTATTTTGGATCTAACGTGAAGCAGTTGATTAACATTTTCCTCCTGTTTTGTTTGCCATTTGGATGGAAGGTTAAAGGCACTGTTGATCAGCCTGTTGTTGATGGATCTGCATCATTTCACCGAGCAACTGTGACTTCTCCTTTCCTTCGGACGCCGCTTACAAATTTCGCTGGTAACGTTAATGTTATATCCAATAGACTATTCATCAATTCCATGGAAAGCAGGGTTGGGAGGAAAGGAAAATTGTCGATGAAAGGGACTCTACCTCTGCAAAATAGTGAGCCATCAGCCAGTGATAAGATTGAGTTGAAATGTGAAGTTCTGGATATACGAGCAAAAAATGTTTTAAGGTAATTATTTCTACTGTATCCTTTTGGATTCCTGTACTATATGTTGAAGCTTAATTTCTGACTAGTGGCTTCTGAGTGATGTAAAGCACCCCATGATCTGGTTGATTGTCTTCTAAAGCTGGTTTTTGGAAACAGTTAACAGTACTGTGCCAAAACCTGAAAAGCATCTCACAAATTCATATTGAACATGCAATATGTAGGATCCCAAATTATGTCTTCTTATCATTTGCTAAATTGTTTTTGTTTTGACTTGTACAGTGGCCAAGTAGACAGCCAGCTGCAGGTTACAGGCTCAATATTGCGGCCAGATGTCTCTGGGATGATCCGGTTAAGCCATGGTGAAGCATATTTGCCTCATGATAAAGGCAATGGTGCTGTGGCGACTAGGTTGGCTTCAAACAAGTCCAGCTATCTTCTTGCCGGTTTTGGTCAAACAACTACTTCACAGGATGTCTCACGTTTCCTGGGTGCATTGTCAACTCCGCCAGACAGTACGTATTCCATTAATTTGACATTGACTAATATTTCACAGCAAAGTGTTTTTGACCGATATATATAGCTTAACTAGTTAACTGGTTACATGTGACAATTCGTTACGTTTGATGTGAATATCTAAAAGAAGCGTATGCTTCTCCCTCTCTCTGTCCTGCTATTTTTCTAATTTTCTTTATGGGCTTACTGGAGTTTTCAATTTTTTGCATCGTTGGTCAACAAACAGAAACAGAAAGGACTCTTGAGAATGGAAGTTTTAAGCCAAACATTGATGCCCGACTCAATGACTTGAAGCTCACGCTGGGACCAGAATTAAGAATTGTTTATCCTTTAATTCTGAACTTTGCTGTCAGTGGTGACCTTGAGCTTAATGGCATGGTACATCCAAAGTACATAAGACCGAAGGGTATATTAACATTTGAAAATGGTGAGGTCAACTTGGTAGCTACTCAGGTAAGCTTTATAGCGTGACCCTTGTTTGGCACAGGTTCTTTTCTCTTTTCCAGTTTGAAAATGGTTTATGATGGGTTGTTTGACATTTCTGTACCTGATTGCAGGTTAGACTTAAAAGTGACCATTTAAATGTAGCAAAGTTTGAGCCTGATCTTGGTTTAGATCCTGTTCTGGATCTCGTCCTTGTTGGATCTGAATGGCAATTCAAAATCATGAGTCGAGCCAGCATGTGGCAAGATAATCTGGTTGTAACCTCGACTCGCTCCGTGGATCAGGATGTTCTGTCACCTAGTGAGGTAAGATACATCTACTCCCTCCGTTCCAAAATAGATGACCCAACTTTGTACTAAAGTTAGTACAAATTGAGTCATCTATTTTGGAACGGAGGGAGTACAAATGAGTTACAGCTAGGGATGCAAGCGGGCATCCCGCATAAGCCTGCAAAAGCAGCAAATTAGTTCAAACTGAACTAAATCTGAATGGAAGGATTATAACTGACTTGATCTACTTTGACTACAAAGCGGGGCGGATCGGGCACCGCACGGCACCCCCTAGTTACAGCTTAACTTTGCTGTAGTCCTGATAATCTCATGATTTAGTTTCTTGTCTTAAAAAATTGAACAGTTTTTGTGATGAGCTAAATCTGCCTTTGCCTGTTGAACCTTTTGCTGTTTGCTTGCCAGTTCTCTACTCAAAAGTGGAATAAGGAGATTAAAACATTGACTTAACTGAGCCTGAGTTATTTTATTTGTCTGATTATGTGTAACTCTTACAACTCTGGTTTCTTGCTGTGTTATAGGCGGCAAAGGTTTTTGAGTCGCAGCTTGCAGAATCGCTATTGGAAGGTGACGGACAGCTTGCATTCAAGAAACTTGCAACTGCAACACTAGAAACCTTGATGCCAAGAATCGAAGGCAAGGGTGAGTTTGGACAAGCACGGTGGCGGATGGTTTATGCTCCGCAGATTCCGAGTTTGTTGTCCGTAGATCCAACGGTTGATCCACTCAAATCACTGGCAAACAATATCTCTTTTGCTACGGAGGTCGAAGTGCAGCTTGGAAAACGCGTTCAGGTATGATTCTTTTATGTCTTCCTGAAAGCTTAATAAACAATTTGAGCTGAACTGCGCACAGTGTGATGCACGAATAGAAATTGATTTGAATTACCACCGTCGTTATGCAGGCGTCTGTTGTGAGGCAAATGAAAGATTCAGAAATGGCGATGCAGTGGTCGCTGATATACCAGCTAACCAGTAGACTCCGCGTCATCTTCCAATCCACACCGTCAAATCGGCTTCTCTTTGAGTACTCGGCAACGTCGCAGGATTGATCAATTTTCTGTCATTGCACAGAGGGCTTCTATTTTAGCCAAAAGGTTCCGTTGTCCCGATCAATTATTTCTGTAGATAAAGCAAGTATTAGCAAGCTACAGTTGCTGCGTTTTTGCTCTTTGTTGGTAGCTACTCCCTCCGTCCCATAATGTATGACGTTTCTTACATTATGAGACGGAGGGAGTATATTCTTTCTCTCGGAAACAAAGTTTTTGAGGTTGTACATACGTAGCAAGTTGAGCTCTCTCTTAGCGTCAGAGATGTAAATTAACAACAGTATAAAGGGCAGAGTTATGGTTGCGTGGAATTCTCGTATGTGGCTAACAAATGCACTCCCTCTGTAACGTTTATGTTAGTTTACAGAGGGAGTTGCACTCTAGCAATGTTGCCTATCACAGGTTAAAGGAAATCGGTTGACAATTTGCCAGGTCTAACTCATCACTATTAGCAGATCGCTTGTTTTCATTGATCATTTGCATATTTGAAGTTCCAAGCTCCATTCGTACGATTTAATCTATACAGAACTTGTGCCAAACAAGGGTCATGGTATAGTCCTAAAACGCTCGGAATTGCCATGTGTATGTGCCAACTCCCTTAAATATATCAAAAACGTTCGGAGTTGCAATGTGTTCGTGCCACATATGTGGCACTTGGCACTTATCAGGGTGGCACTTGGCACTTATCAGGGTCCTAAAAGAAAAGGAATAATTAGTTTTATGTCCTTAGTTGTGTCCCACTCGACAGTTTTACCTCTAATTTCTAGAAAAAACTCAGTTCTACCCAAGCCACTTCGCTCCCCTTATTCTTTTGCCATTTGACTGTCCGGCTGTCCCAGTCAAAACTTCATAGCAAAGTCGTACTAACTTAGAAAAATTCAAATAAGATATCAAACTGTTGGAAAGTGACCATCTAAGTTTGAGCTCTTAGGGCATGTACAATGGAGGCATTAGCAAGGTGCTGCCTCCGTACATCCACATAGGCTAGGATAGCTAGGGCTATTGCTCATACTAATTATCACCCAACCCCACATGCTGCCTCAAAGGTTGCTGCATGCGTCAGACTTTGCTATGTTCTTTCCAGCTCGCTTCACTCTTTCCACTTTTCCTTTCTCTCTCCTTACTTTTTCTACACAGTTTTCATTGAAGCACCAACCTCCTCTGCAGGCAGCACCTGTCACCTTGAGGCTATCAGCTTGTTGCCAAGATGGCATCCGAACCTAGCTGGCATACGGGGCAGCACCTTTGAGGCTAACCGTTGGCCATGCCCTTATGATCTTAGCATGAACAGTAAATAAAAAACAATTATAAAATAATAATTGTGGCAAACATGAGGCCCAACTCCAAGCAAGGAGGCCTTCAAATAGTATGTGGGGATTTTCACATTACTGGAACCTCCTATTGGGCATCTTAGGCGCCTGTTGAGCTTCTTGGTGCACACACACATAATCAACTGGGCCGGCCTATGTAGAAGGCGAGCAATCGATCACATTTCACCAGTCAACCATTGACTTTTGGAAATAATGCAAACATGTAAAACACGAAGAAAAATCGTGAATTAAAAATGTTCACGGATTTAGAAAAAAAAGTTGAGAAAAAGAGTTCATCGATTTTGAAAAAAACAGTTCATCAAATTTGAGAAAAGTCTTCAAATTTTTTAAAAAATCATGGATTTTTTAAAAATAGCTCATGAATTTTAAAAATTAACAATTTTTAAAAAATCAGGAAATTTGAAAACAGTTCAGTGGATTTTGGAAAAAAGTTCATGGATTTGAGAATGGTCATTGATTTTGATAAAAAAAGTTCACGCATTTTTAAAAAAGTAAGGAACAATAAAAAAGCAAAAGAAAGAAGAAAATAGTAAAAAGGATGTAACTGATCACAACAGAGTGGGTGTTTGGTTGACTACTTAGCTAAACAAGAGGCGGAGGTCGTGGGTTCGAATCATACCCACTGCCCTTTTTGGGATTAAAAATAGAAAAAGAAAAAAGAAGTAGATGGTCGGCCCGGAGCGGAGGGTGTGTGTGATAACCCATAAGTATAAGTATAGGGGGCCGCAACAGTTTTCAAGGATAGATTATTCAACCCAAATTTATAGATTCGACACAAGGGGGAGCCAAAGAATATTTGCAAATATTAGCAGTTGAGTTGTCAATTCAATCACACCTGGAGATTAAATATCTGTAGCAATATGATCAATAGCATAGTAATATGGTAGTATTGATAATAGTGATGATAGTAACAGTAACGGTAACAGTGATATCAATGATTTTGTAGCAAGCGTAATAGTAGCAATAACAGTAGTAACTTAGCAAAAACAATATGAGGAAAATTCGTAGGCATTGGATCGATGAATTCATTGGATGATATTCATCATATGATAATTATAACCTAGGGCGATACAACAAACTCCAGTTCATAATTATAATGTAGGCATGTATTTCGTGAATATTCATACGTGCTTATGAAAAGAACTTGCATGACATCTTTTGTCCTACCCTCCCATGGCAGCGCGGTCCATAAGGAAACTAAGGGATATTAATGCCTACTTTTAATAGAGAACCGGAACAAAGCATTAACACATAGTGAATACACGAACTCCTCAAACTACGATCATCATCGGAAAGTATCCCAATTACTATCACCCTGGGGGTTACAGATCATAACACATAGCAAGTGCATATGACTAGCAAGATCGGATCTAGAACATAGATATAATGATGAAAATATAAACGGTTCAGATCTGAAATCATGGCACTCGGGCCCTAGTGACAAGCATTAAGCATGGCATAATCATAGCAATATCAATCTCAGAACATAGTGGATACTAGGGATCAAGCCCTAACAAAACTAACTCGATTACATGATGAATCTCATCCAACTCCTCACCGACCAGCAAGCCTATGAAGGAATTACTCACTCCTGGTGGGGAGCATCATGGAATTGGTGATGTAGGAGGGTTGGTGGTGACGAAGATCGAAGACCCTCCCTCTTCGGAGCCCCGAACGGACTCCAGATTTAGCCTCCCGATGAAGAACATGAGGTGGCGGCGGCTCCATCTCGTGCAACGAGATAATTCTTCCCCTCTGTTTTTCTCTCCAAATATACATATTTATGGAGTCGGGATTAGGGTCTACGGGGCCACCAGGTGGGCAAAACCCACCTGGGCACGCCTGGAGGGGGGGGGGGGGGGGCGCCCTGGTGGGCTGTGCAACACAATGAGCCAACGAGTATGAAATATGGGAGAGGAAGTTAGGAAGAGGTAGGTACGATGAGGCAAAGGCGATGAGACGATCCCTGGATCCCGTTTCCATTAGCGTCGCCGGGTCGCCGACGCGACGGTTTCGCGATCGAGAACAGGGCCTGATCGAGATTCGAGAGTTCGAGACAAACCCGATTCCCGATCGTAGCCTGTAGCGTAGCACAACGATCTCGTTTTTCTTTACAGGCGATCTGTTTTTCCATCTTACTCACGATCTGTAGCCTGTAGCGCAGCATAGCGTAGCACTCGATGGTCTCAAGACATAGGCCCAGCTCCAACGCCTCGCGGCCCAGTGCGGCTTTGATTTGGAATTTTCTTTTAAGAACTACTAGGCCTACATATAAAATTTGCCCCCCCCCCCCAAATTATGGGCCCTGTGCGGGCCGCACATTTGGCACAATAGTGGGCCCGGCCCTGGTTGTGCTCAACCAAGGGCCCCCCTCCAGTGATTCTTGGCTCCAATATTTTTCTTTCATTGTAAAACAATTCTCCAAACAGTTTCGTTCCATTATGAGAACTTTTATTTCTGCACAAAAAACAACACCATGGTAGTTCTACTGAAAACAACATCAGTCCGCGTTAGTTTCATTCAAATCATGCAAGTTAGAGTCCAAAACAAGAGCAAAAGCATTACGAAAAGTAGATACGACGGAGACGTATCAACTCCCCCAAGCTTAAACCTTTGCTTGTCCTCAAGCAATTCAGTTGACAAACTGAAAGCGAAAAAGAAAAACTTTTATGAAGTCTTTTGTTCTTGTTTACATAAATAAGTTTAAGCAACACCCAGGTTTTCAGCAAAGATTATGACTAACCATGTCAACAATAACTCTTAAAAATTATATTAACTCATATCAATAGCATAAGCAACTAGCGAGCAATAATAAGATATCTCAAATGACAACACTTTGTCAAAACAACCATGCTATAATACGACAACAGTGGTATCTCGCTAGCCCTTTCCGAGACTACAAAAAATAAATGCAGAGCACCTCCAAAGTTCAAGCAATGACTAAACATTGTAATTCATGGTAGAAAAGATCCAGTCATGATGCATCCAACATTAGCTATACACAGTGCATGGGGATGACAATAGTGCTCTCAGATCTGGCGCTCATTTGAGAAGGTGACGACTCAACATAAAATCAAATAGCTAGTCCCTTCATAGAGGGAAGCATGGATTTGCAGCGGTGCGAGAGCTCAAAGTTTTTAAAACAGAGATAAATGAAATTTTGGGAAATGCACCCTTCCTATTTACGTCATGACCAAAAGTTATCAATATTTTCCATGCTAAACACATTAGTGGCGGTTCTGAAAGGACATGCGGCGCCCCCATGTGTGATTTTGGTAATTGATGACATTCTCTATGGACTAATGGTTGCATTGAGTTATATTTGAAGGATTTGTCCATAGGCATTTCTTGAAGTACATCTGCTGGTTTCAAGGAGTTTATGAGTTGACCAAGGTGCTATTAAGGAATTATCCAAAGATTGCTCATGTGAGTATTGAGTTATTGCAAGCATGTCTTGAAGAAGAAGATTGTGTGATCATTCATGTTTACCTTCAAGACATCATCCAAATGAAGAGAGTTGGAAAGAGTCAAGGTTGATCAAGACTAAGTACAGAGAGTGATTCAAGTTGATCATAACACAAAGCGTAGAAGATACACCGAGTGGGATCAAGTGATCTCACGGTTTGGTAAGCATTTTCCATTGTGCTTTGTGTACTAACCCATGGTCTTTGTGAGAGTTCTATGTGGGGTTAGGTTTGCTTCCATGGGCTTGCGTCAAGAGGAAGATCACATACAACCCATGGAGGATGACAACAAATCAAGGTTGTGTTGTGCAAGTTCAAGTGGAGCATCACGAAGAAATCATGCTTGTAGCTTGCCGTCCATTATGGTATCAATGGACTTGCTAAGATGTGCCAAAGAGTGGCTCACCCATAGTGGAGTATTGGGGAGCAATCAACTAGTCTTCATCGAGCGAACGCAATCAAGAAAGGTGGTCCAACTTGAGGGAGTCAAGATCGTCATCATCTAGCTCAAGTGGACTTCGTGCAAGGCAAAGGTTTTCCCTTGATAGGTTTTATATTTTACCATTCTCATGGTGATAGTTTGGAGATCGGGTTATAGGATCGATAGCTGTACTATCAAGGGGGGCTCTCAAGTGAGTAGCTTGATCGTATCGTTTGTCGAGAGCTCAAACCATTGCATCCTTGCATCATATTTCATGATTCTTATTTGTTTTTTCTTTTGAGGTTTTATAGCTTGTGGTTATCTTCGTGGCAAGCTCTAGTACTTCGAAAACGGATTTCATATGCCTCTTCTATTGCGTTTTCGGTGTTGGAGGTTTTACCGGTCTTATTCGAGGAAGGGTTCTCACCATTTTCTCTTGAGCCTTTTCTAATTTACTTCTTATTGTTATTTCTATCAAGATTGTGTTAGCCCACTAGCTTTCCAATAAACTTGGTTTCATCGAATTCGGAGTCCGTTTGCAGAAGTTGTGGCAGTTTTGGTGTTCTGAAAAGGCTGCAGTGGTACTACCGCGGACAGGAGTGGATGTAATTTTTTACTACCGCTCCAGAGCGGCACTACCGTGGCTACTACAGCGGTAGTACTGCTCCGGACCAAAAACTCATCACAAGTCCAGCGGTGGTTGGCATGGATGTATTTTTTTAGTACCGCTCACAGGCAGTAGTACCGCTACCCCTAGCGGTAGTACCGTGAGGTCAAGCGGAAGTACCGCTCTATGCGGGCTGTGAGCATAACGGTTGGATTTTTTCCCACGTATAAAAGGGGGTCTTCTTCCCCAATGAACCTTATCTCTTGAGCTCGTGTTCTTCCCCCATTGTTGACCTTCTTCGAGCTTGCTAACTCTCAATCCCTCCAATGATTCTTGCAAGTTCTTAAGGGAAAAGAGGGAGGAGATCTAGATCCACGTTTCCACCAATCACTTTCTCCTCTAAGTGAGGGTAAACCCCTTGGATCTAGATCTTGGAGTTCTTTGTGTTCTTCTTTCGTTCTTCCTCTCATTTTCCTCCCTAGCATTAGTTGCTTTGGTGGGATTTGGGAGAGAAGGACTTGGGCACTCCGTATGCCCTTGACATTGCATTTGGTGCATCGGTTTGAGTTCTCCACGGTGATACATGGAAGTGAAGTTTGAGAAGCTTATTACTCTTGGGTGTTTGGGCACTCTAGACGGTTGGTGTTGTTTAGAGCTTAATCATTGTGGTGTAAAGCTCCGGGCAAGCGTCGGGGTCTCCAATTAGGTTGTCGAGATAGCCCCTAGCAATTTGACGGGTACCGGTTGTTGGAAATATGCCCTAGAGGCAATAATAAAAGTATTATTATATTTCCTTGTTCATGATAATTGTCTTTTATTCATGCTATAACTGTATTATCCGGAAATCGTAATACACGTGTGAATACATAGACCACAATATGTCCCTAGTGAGCCTCTAGTTGACTAGCTCGTTGATCAACAGATAGTCATAGTTTCCTGGCTATGGACATTGGATGTCGTTGATAACGGGATCACATCATTAGGAGAATGATGTGATGGACAAGACCCAATCCTAAGCATAGCACAAGATCGTGTAGTTCGTTTGCTAGAGCTTTTCCAATGTCAAGTATCTCTTCCTTAGACCATGAGATCGTGTAACTCACGGATACCGTAGGAGTGCTTTGGGTGTATCAAATGTCACAACGTAACTGGGTGACTATAAAGGTGCACTACAGGTATCTCCGAAAGTGTCTGTTGGGTTGACACGGATCGAGACTGGGATTTGTCACTCCGTATGACGGAGAGGTATCTCTGGGCCCACTCGGTAATTCATCATCATATTGAGCTCAAAGTGACCAAGTGGTTGGTCACGGGATCATGCATTACGGTACGAGTAAAGTGACTTGTCGGTAACGAGACTGAACAAGGTATTGGGATACCGATGATTGAGTCTCGGGCAAGTAACGTACCGATTGACAAAGGGAATTGTATACGGGGTTGTTTAATCCTCGACATCGTGGTTCATCCGATGAAATCATCGAGGAGCATGTGGGAGCCAACATGGGTATCCAGATCCCACTGTTGGTTATTGCCCGAGAGTCGTCTCGGTCATGTCTACGTGTCTCCCGAACCCGTAGGGTCTACACACTTAAGGTTCGGTGACGCTAGGGTTGTATGAATATGAGTATGCAGCATACTGAATGTTGTTCGGAGTCCCGGATGAGATCCCGGACGTCACGTGGAGTTTCGGAATGGTCCGGAGGTAAAGAATTATATATAGGAAGTGGTATTTCGGCCATCGGGAAAGTTTCGGGGTCACCCGGTAATGTACCGGGACCACCGGAAGGGTCCCGGGGGTCCACTGGGTGGGGCCACCCATCCCGTAGGGCCCCATGGGCTGAAGTGGGAGGGGAGCCAGCCCATATTGGGCTGGTGCGCCCCCTAGGCCCACCCCCTGTGCCTAGGGTTGAAACCCTAGGGTGGGGGGGGGGGGCGCACCACATGCCTTGGGGGGCACTCCTCCCCCCCTGGCCGCCGCCCCCTTGGGAGATTGAATCTCCCAGGGCCGGCGCCCCCCTGGGGCCTATATAAAGGAGGGCAGGGGGGAGGGCAGCCGCACCCTGTGCATTAGCGCCTCCCTCCCCCTGCTACACCTCGTCCTCCTCCCGCAGCAGCTTGGCGAAGCCCTGCCGGAGTTCTGCTGCATCCACCACCACGCCGTCGTGCTGCTGGATCATCATCAACCTCTCCTTCCCCCTTGCTGGATCAAGAAGGAGGAGACATCTCCCGTCCCGTACGTGTGTTGAACGCGGAGGTGCTGTCCGTTCAGCACTTGGTCATCGGTGATCTGAATCACGGCGAGTACGACTCCATCATCACCATCCCCTTGAACGCTTCCGCACTCGATCTACAAGTGGTATGTAGATGCAAACTCACTCCCTTGACTCGTTGCTTAGATGAACTCATAGATGGATCTTGGTGAAACCGTAGGAAATTTTTTAATTTTCTGCAACGTTCCCCAACAGTGGCATCATGAGCTAGGTCTATGCGTAGTTCTCTATTGCACGAGTAGAACACAATTTTGTTGTGGGCGTGGATCTTGTCAACTTGCTTGCCACTACTAGTCTTTTCTTGCTTCAGCGGTATTGTGGGATGAAGCGGCCCGGACCAACCTTACACGTACGCTTACGTGAGACCGGTTCCACCGACAGACATGCACTAGTTGCATAAGGTGGCTGGCGGGTGTCTGTCTCTCCCACTTTAGTTGGAGCGGATTCGATGAAAAGGGTCCTTATGAAGGGTAAATAGAAGTTGACAAAATCACGTTGTGGTTATTCGTAGGTAAGAAAACGTTCTTGCTAGAACCCAATTGCAGCCACGTAAAAGATGCAACAACAATTAGAGGACGTTTAACTTGTTTTTGCAGCAATTGTCATGTGATGTGATATGGCCAAAAGTTGTGATGAATGATGAATGATATATTGTGATGTATGAGATCATGTTCTTGTAATAGGATTCACGACTTGCATGTCGATGAGTTTGACAACCGGTAGGAGCCATAGGAGTTGTCTTTATTTTTTGTATGACCTGCGTGTCATTAAAGAACGCCATGTAAATTACTTTACTTTATTGCTAAACGCGTTAGCCATAGAAGTAGAAGTAGTCGTTGGCGTGACAACTTCATGAAGACACGATGATGGAGATCATGATGATGGAGATCATGGTGTCATGCCGGTGACAAGATGATCATGGAGCCCCGAAGATGGAGATCAATGGAGCTATATGATATTGGCCATATCATGTCACTACTATATAATTGCATGTGATGTTTATTATGTTTTATGCATCTTGTTTACTTAGAACGACGGTAGTAAATAAGATGATCCCTTAAAACAATTTCAAGAAGTGTTCTCCCCTAACTGTGCACCGTTGCTAAAGTTCGTCGTTTTGAAGCACCACGTGATGATCGGGTGTGATAGATCCTTATGTTCACATACAACGGGTGTAAGACAGTTTTACACATGCAAAACACTTAGGGTTAACATGACGAGCCTAGCATGTACAAACATGGCCTCGGAACACAGAGACCGAAAGGTCGAACACGAGTCGTATGGAAGATACGATCAACATGAAGATGTTCACCGACGATGACTAGTCCGTCTCACGTGATGATCGGACACGGCCTAGTCGACTCGGATCGTGTAACACTTAGATGACTAGAGGGATGTCTGATCTGAGTGGGAGTTCATTGTGATAATTTGATTAGATGAACTTAATTATCATGAACTTAGTTTAAAATCTTTGCAAATATGTCTTGTAGATCAAATGGCCAACGCTCATGTCAACATGAACTTCAACGCGTTCCTAGAGAAAACCAAGCTGAAAGATGATGGCAGCAACTATACGGACTGGGTCCGGAACCTGAGGATCATCCTCATAGCTGCCAGGAAACAATATGTCCTAGAAGGACCGCTAGGTGATGCTCCCGTCCCAGAGAACCAAGACGTTATGAATGCTTGGCAGTCTCGTGCTGATGATTACTCCCTCGTTCAGTGCGGCATGCTTTACAGCTTAGAACCGGGGCTCCAAAAGCGTTTTGAGCATCACGGAGCATATGAGATGTTCGAAGAGCTGAAACTAGTTTTCCAAGCTCATGCCCGGGTCGAGAGATATGATGTCTCCGACAAGTTCTATAGCTGTAAGATGGAGGAAAACAGTTCTGTCAGTGAGCACATACTCAAAATGTCTAGGTTGCACAACCGCCCGACTCAGCTGAACATTAACCTCCCTGATGAGGCGGTCATTGACAGAATCCTTCAGTCGCTCCCACCAAGCTACAAGAGCTTTGTGATGAACTACAATATGCAGGGGATGGTAAAGACCATTCCTGAAGTATTTTCAATGCTGAAGACAGCAGAGGTTGAGATCAAGAAAGAACATCAAGTGTTGATGGTCAATAAGACCACTAAGTTCAAGAAGGGCAAGGGCAAGAAGAACTTCAAGAAGGACGACAAGGATGTTGCCGCGCCCGGTAAGCCAGTTACCGGGAAGAAGTCAAAGAATGGACCCAAGCCTGAGACTGAGTGCTTTTATTGCAAGGGGAAGGGTCACTGGAAGCGGAACTGCCCCAAGTACTTAGCGGATAAGGAGGCCGGCAACACCAAAGGTATATTTGATATACATGTAATTGATGTGTACCTTACTAGTACTCGTAGTAACTCCTGGGTATTTGATACCGGTGCCGTTGCTCATATTTGTAACTCACAGCAGGAGCTGCGGAATAAACGGAGACTGGCGAAGGACGAGGTGACGATGCACGTCGGGAATGGTTCCAGAGTCGATGTGATCGCCGTCGGCACGCTGCCTCTACATTTACCTACGGGATTAGTTTTGAACCTTAATAACTGTTATTTAGTGCCAAGTTTGAGCATGAACATTGTATCAGGATCTCGTTTAATACGAGATGGCTACTCATTTAAATCCGAGAATAATGGTTGTTCTATTTATATGAGAGATATGTTTTATGGTCATGCTCCGATGGTCAATGATTTATTCTTAATGAATCTCGAGCGTAATGTTACACATATTCATAGTGTGAATACCAAAAGATGTAAAGTTGATAATGATAGTCCCACATACTTGTGGCACTGCCGCCTTGGTCACATTGGTGTCAAGCGCATGAAGAAGCTCCATGCTGATGGACTTTTAGAGTCTCTCGATTATGAATCATTTGACACATGCGAACCATGCCTCATGGGCAAAATGACCAAGACTCCGTTCTCCGGAACAATGGAGCGAGCAACCAACTTGTTGGAAATCATACATACCGATGTGTGCGGTCCAATGAGTGTTGAGGCTCGCGGAGGATATCGTTATGTTCTCACTCTCACTGATGACTTGAGTAGATATGGGTATGTCTACTTGATGAAACACAAGTCTGAGACCTTTGAAAAGTTCAAGGAATTTCAGAATGAGGTAGAGAATCAACGTGACCGAAAGATAAAGTTCCTACGATCAGGTCGTGGAGGAGAATATTTAATTCACGAATTTGGTACACACTTAAGGAAATGTGGAATCGTTTCACAACTCACGCCGCCTGGAACACCTCAGCGTAACGGTGTGTCCGAACGTCGTAATCGCACTCTATTGGATATGGTGCGGTCTATGATGTCTCTTACCGATTTACCGCTATCATTTTGGGGATACGCTCTAGAGACAGCTACATTCACTTTAAATAGGGCACCGTCTAAATCCGTTGAGACGACACCGTATGAATTATGGTTTGGGAAGAAACCTAAGCTGTCGTTTCTAAAACTTTGGGGATGCGATGCTTATGTCAAGAAACTTCAACCTGAAAAGCTCGAACCCAAGTCGGAAAAATGCGTCTTCATAGGATACCCTAAGGAAACCATTGGGTATACCTTCTACTTAAGATCCGAGGGCAAGATCTTTGTTGCCAAGAACGGATGCTTTCTGGAAAAAGAGTTTCTCTCGAAAGAAGTAAGTGGGAGGAAAGTAGAACTCGATGAAGTACTACCTCTCGAATGGGAAAGTGGTGCAGCACAGGAAAATGTTCCTGTGATGCCTACACCAACTGAAGAGGAAAATAATGATGATGATCAAGGTACTTCGGATCAAGTTGCTACTGAACTTCGTAGGTCCACAAGGACACGTTCCGCACCAGAGTGGTACGGCAACCCTGTCCTGGAAATCATGTTGTTAGACAACGGTGAACCTTCGAACTATGAAGAAGCGATGGCGGGCCCAGATTCCAACAAATGGCTTGAAGCCATGAAATCCGAGATAGAATCCATGTATGAAAACAAAGTATGGACTTTGACAGACTTGCCCGATGATCGGCGAGCGATAGAAAACAAATGGATCTTTAAGAAGAAGACGGACGCAGATGGTAATGTTACCATCTATAAAGCTCGACTTGTCGCTAAGGGTTATCGACAAGTTCAAGGGATTGACTACGACGAGACATTCTCTCCCGTAGCAAAGCTGAAGTCCGTCCGAATCATGTTAGCAATTGCCGCATACTATGATTATGAGATATGGCAGATGGACGTCAAAACGGCATTCCTTAACGGACATCTTAAGGAAGAGTTGTATATGATGCAGCCGGAAGGTTTTGTCGATCCTAAGAACGCTAACAAAGTATGCAAGCTCCAGCGATCCATTTATGGGCTGGTGCAAGCATCTCGGAGTTGGAACATTCGCATTGATGAGATGATCAAAGCGTTTGGGTTCATGCAGACTTATGGAGAAGCCTGCGTTTATAAGAAAGTGAGTGGGATCTCTGTAGCATTTCTCATATTATATGTAGATGACATACTCTTGATGGGAAATGATATAGAACTTCTGGACAACATTAAGGCCTACTTGAATAAGTGTTTTTCAATGAAGGACCTTGGAGAAGCTGCTTATATATTAGGCATCAAGATCTATAGAGATAGATCGAGACGCCTCATAGGTCTTTCACAAAGCACATACCTTGATAAGATTTTGAAGAAGTTCAAAATGTATCAGTCCAAGAAGGGGTTCTTGCCTGTGTTGCAAGGTGTGAGATTGAGCTCGGCTCAGTCCCCGACCACGACAAAAGATAAAGAAGAGATGAGTGTCATCCCCT
Organism: Triticum timopheevii; assembly: GCA_963921465.1. Taxonomy (NCBI): domain Eukaryota; kingdom Viridiplantae; phylum Streptophyta; class Magnoliopsida; order Poales; family Poaceae; genus Triticum; species Triticum timopheevii. The sequence goes on along the minus strand of OY997266.1, from coordinate 113,358,976 downwards.
ATGCTTCAGCCATAGGATCTATTATGTATGCCATGCTGTGTACCAGACCTGATGTAAACCTTGCCGTAAGTTTGGTAGGAAGGTACCAAAGTAATCCCGGCAAGGAACATTGGACAGCGGTCAAGAATATCCTGAAGTACCTGAAAAGGACAAAGGACATGTTTCTCGTTTATGGAGGTGACGAAGAGCTCGTCGTAAAGGGTTACGTCGACGCTAGCTTCGACACAGATCTGGATGACTCTAAGTCACAAACCGGATACGTGTATATGTTGAATGGTGGAGCAGTAAGCTGGTGCAGCTGCAAGCAGAGCGTCGTGGCGGGATCTACATGTGAAGCGGAGTACATGGCAGCCTCGGAGGCAGCGCATGAAGCAATTTGGGTGAAGGAGTTCATCATCGACCTAGGAGTCATACCCAATGCGTCGGGGTCGATCAAACTCTTCTGTGACAACACTGGAGCTATTGCCCTTCCCAAGGAGCCCAGGTTTCACAAGAAGACCAGGCACATCAAGCGTCGCTTCAACTCCATCCGTGAAAATGTTCAAGATGGAGACATAGAAATTTGCAAAGTACATACGGATCTGAATGTCGCAGATCCTTTGACTAAACCTCTCTCGCGAGCAAAACATGATCAACACCAGAACTCTATGGGTGTTCGATTCATCACAATGTAACTAGATTATTGACTCTAGTGCAAGTGGGAGACTGTTGGAAATATGCCCTAGAGGCAATAATAAAAGTATTATTATATTTCCTTGTTCATGATAATTGTCTTTTATTCATGCTATAACTGTATTATCCGGAAATCGTAATACACGTGTGAATACAAAGACCACAATATGTCCCTAGTGAGCCTCTAGTTGACTAGCTCGTTGATCAACAGATAGTCATGGTTTCCTGGCTATGGACATTGGATGTCGTTGATAACGGGATCACATCATTAGGAGAATGATGTGATGGACAAGACCCAATCCTAAGCACAGCACAAGATCGTGTAGTTCGTTTGCTAGAGCTTTTCCAATGTCAAGTATCTCTTCCTTAGACCATGAGATCGTGTAACTCCCGGATACCGTAGGAGTGCTTTGGGTGTATCAAACGTCACAACGTAACTGGGTGACTATAAAGGTGCACTACAGGTATCTCCGAAAGTGTCTGTTGGGTTGACACGGATCGAGACTGGGATTTGTCACTCCGTATGACGGAGAGGTATCTCTGGGCCCACTTAGTAATGCATCATCATATTGAGCTCAAAGTGACCAAGTGGTTGGTCATGGGATCATGCATTACGGTACGAGTAAAGTGACTTGCCGGTAACGAGACTGAACAAGGTATTGGGATACCGACGATCGAGTCTCGGGCAAGTAACGTACCGATTGACAAAGGGAATTGTATACGGGGTTGTTTAATCCTCGACATCGTGGTTCATCCGATGAAATCATCGAGGAGCATGTGGGAGCCAACATGGGTATCCAGATCCCACTGTTGGTTATTGCCCGAGAGTCGTCTCGGTCATGTCTACGTGTCTCCCAAACCCGTAGGGTCTACACACTTAAGGTTCGGTGATGCTAGGGTTGTATGAATATGAGTATGCAGCATACCGAATGTTGTTCGGAGTCCTGGATGAGATCCCAGACGTCACGAGGAGTTTCGGAATGGTCCGGAGGTAAAGAATTATATATAGGAAGTGGTATTTCGGCCATCGGGAAAGTTTCGGGGTCACCCGGTAATGTACCGGGACCACCGGAAGGGTCCCGGGGGTCCACCAGGTGGGGCCACCCATCCCGGAGGGCCCCATGGGCTGAAGTGGGAGGGGAGCCAGCCCATAGTGGGATGGTGCGCCCCCTAGGCCCACCCCCTACGCCTAGGGTTGAAACCCTAGGGTGGGTGGGGGGGGGGGGGGGGGGGCGCACCACATGCCTTGGGGGGCACTCCTCCCCCCTGGCCTCCGCCCCCTTGGGAGATTGAATCTCCCAGGGCCGGCGCCCCCCCTGGGGCCTATATAAAGGAGGGCAGGGGGGAGGGCAGCCGCACCCTGTGCATTGGCGCCTCCCTCCCCCTGCTACACCTCGTCCTCCTCCCGCAGCAGCTTGGCGAAGCCCTGCCGGAGTTCTGCTGCATCCACCACCACGCCGTTGTGCTGCTGGATCATCATCAACCTCTCCTTCCCCCTTGCTGGATCAAGAAGGAGGAGACGTCTCCCGTCCCGTACGTGTGTTGAACGCGGAGGTGCTGCCCGTTCAGCACTTGGTCATCGGTGATCTAAGTCACGGCGAGTACGACTCCATCATCACCATCCCCTTGAACGCTTCCGCACTCGATCTACAAGTGGTATGTAGATGCAAACTCACTCCCTTGACTCGTTGCTTAGATGAACTCATAGATGGATCTTGGTTAAACCGTAGGAAAATTTTTAATTTTCTGCAACGTTCCCCAACACCGGTGACCGCCCCCAAGGGTTGCCAAAGTGTACGGGTTCGGTGACCGTCCTCAAGGGTTGCCATTTGTATGGGTTCGGTGACCACCCTCAAGGGTCCCTTAGTGGAATCACGGCATCTTGCATTGTGCGAGGGCGTGAGGAGATTATGGTGGCCCTAGTGGCTTCTTGGGGAGCATTGTGCCTCCACGCCGCTCCAAACGGAGATTAGCATCCGCAAGGGTGTGAACTTCAGGATACATCGTCGTCTTTGCATGCCTCGGTTATTTCTTACCTAAGCCCTTTACTTATGCACTTTACTTTGTGATGGCCATATTGTTTCTTGTCATATATCTTGCTATCACTTAGTTTTTTATCTTGCTTAGCATAAGTTTTTGGTGCACATAGGTGAGCCTAGTTGTTGTAGGTTTGGTGCTTGACAAATTAACCGCTAGGTTTATTCCGCATTTGTTCAAGCCTAAACCATAATTATTTTAATACGCCTATTCACCCCCCTCTAGGCGACATCCACGATCTTTCAGGTTCCCAAGCGATAAAAGTAAAGGTTTACTCCCCCTCCACCCCAAACACACTCCACAGCTAGCCGAAATCCATGGGTACCGTCCATACCAACATCAGTCCTGGGGGAGTTTTGTTTAATTATTTGCAATTTTTTATTTCGGGACTGGGAATCCCTATTATCACCCCTCTTGTGCAAGGACGAGTGAATAAACACTCATCATGAGAATAACCCGCTTAGCATGGAAGACACTGACTACCCACTGTCACTCTATGAACAATCCAGGCACACAAAAACATATGTTTATTTGAAGTTTTTTTAGAGGTGGCACATGCAAATTTACTTAGAACAGCAGGGTAATACCGCATATAGGTAGATATGGTGGACTCATCTGAAATAACATGGGTTTTAGGATTTTGATGCACAAGCAGTATTACCGCTTAGTACATGCGAAGGCTAGCAAATAGGTTGAGAAGCGGCCAGCTAGAGAGTGAAAATGGTCATGAACATCTGTTATGCATAATTAACATTGAATACTATCATGAGTAGGATATGAACACCATGAGCATAAATATCGTAGAGGCTATGTTGGTTTTGATTCAACTACATGCATGAACATGTGCCAAGTCAAGCCACTTGAAGCATTCAGAGGAGGATACCATATCATCATACTACATCAGAATCATTTTAATGCATGTTGACATCCAAGATAAATCATTATCCACTCCTAGCTACTAAGCATGGCATGAGAAACTATAATCTCTAATTGTCATTGCAAATATGTTTAATCATAATATGTTGAATCATGGATATTAGGTTAAACATATTTACAAAAACAGAACAAGTTGAGTTCATACCCGTTTCTCTCTGCCACCGCCGGTTCATCACATATCATCATTATTGCCTTTCACTTGCATGACCGAATGATATGAAAATAATAATAGTGCAAGAATGCCGTGGACTAAGCTGGAATCTGCAAACATTTTATTCAAAAAGGAGAAGACAAGGTAATATGCGCTTCGTTAGATCAATAGCAATGCATATGAGAGCCACTCGACATTTTCATCGTGGTCTTCTCCTTGGTATGACTCAATAAAAAGATTTTTTTTCCAGAGAAACGCACTAAAATATTTTTGGAGTTATTAGTTTTTATTAAAGAAAGCAAATTAAAGAGAAAAAAAAACAAAAACAAGAAAAACTATTTACACGGGAGAGCTCCCAACAAGCATAAGAAGAATAAGGAAATCTTTTTGGGTTTTCTTTTTAATGCTACAACTAACTAAACTAGAAAGAAAAACCGAAAAGAAGCAAGAAACATTTTTTTGGGTTTTCTCAAAGTTTTTGAACACACAAGAAGAAAGCGAGAGAATAGATCTAGCATGGATAATACAATGAAAAAATGTGAATACCGACAACTGGAATGAAATGTTTGGACATGAATGTAATGTCGGTGGAAATATGTACTCCCCCAAGCTTAGGATTTTGGCCTAGCTTGGTAATCACCATCCGCGACCTACATAATAGTCAGAGTGATAGCTCATGGAGGCTCTTGGTGCAGCCTCCTCAGCCCGATGAGTAGCCTCGACCTCCGCGTTGTGCGCGGGCCTCGCTCTCAAAAACATAGTATCTTCCTTTGCTATGATAATCAAAGAGAGCAGGCGCAGAAACAACAACATGCACAATGGTCTTTTTATACCTCAAGGTATAAGTATAATCTATGATTTTGCCCATAAGGAACTTATGACGTTTCATGGCATCAAAGTCTAAGTACTGAGTAGGTAGGATGGGGTCATAAGGCAGAGGTGTAACACCAACCTCTTTAGCTAAACGAGAAGCATAAACCCCACCATAAAAATATTCACTACCAGCGTTGTGTTGCAGTCTGTGTGCAATAATCGCTCCAAGGTTATAATGTTTAATACCAGTAAGAGCAATGTGTATGAGGCTCAAGTTAGGAGCACACAGTGTGTTGCAATCTTGCTTGCCTACGTTGCATTTGCCATTAAACAGTGCAAAGTATTGAATTGATGGGAAATGAATACTTTTTATTCTACATTGTGTCACTCCTCTGTCTTCATCGTAGCAAAGATTAATCAAGAATGACTCATACTCAGATCTTGGTGGCTCGTCCAGCGAACCCCCAAATGGAATTTTACACACACCACAAAACACCTCTTGGGGCATATGGTAAATGGACGGTCATAAAGTTTAAACGAAACCCTAGACTCACGAGGATGAAATTTGAATTTTTTAGTAAGCGTTTCTGTGAGGCTGAGATGCTGGATGCACTTATCTTCAATGTAGGTACCGAGATCAGTGTTGTGAACATATTGCTCAAATTCTTCTTTAATACCTGCACTCACCATGAAATCGTCGCACGCCCATAAGCATGATTTGATAGCGGCTTCCCGTATTGAATTTGCATTTGGTTCAACATAAGACCGACGTATGGAGCCACTACTAGATTATGCCTCCGTAGACCTCTTCCTCGAAGAACTCCTAAATAATTGCATTTTTATTTGCGAATAATTTCTGAAAAATTTTGGGACACAAATTTTTTGTCAACAAAACATAAGATTGAAAGAAACTTCTCATAAGGGTGCATAGAGGCTATATTAAGCATTCAAACTACTTAGAACTCTAAGAATAGCAAGATCATCTACAGCAGCACCAAGAGTAGCTAGTTATTCAAAATATAATCCACTAAAGCAAAAACTAATTGGAGCAATGGAGGAGTCACATACCAAGTAGCAATCCCCCAAAACAGTTTCGAAAACGGATCTTCGAGCGAAGAGATTGAAATCCACGGGTTTGAGAGAAAGGACATGAGAGAGAGAGAGAGAGCTATGTTGATTTTTTCCTGGAGGTAGGAGATGACATGGGCTAAAGAAGTAAGTGAGGGGACCCATGTGGGAACCACAACCCACCAGGGCGCGCCTGGGGTTGCTGGTGCGCCCTGGTGTCTTGTGGTCACCAGGTGCACCCCCTATGATGTTATTTGTACCAAAAATTTAGAAATATTCAGAAAAAACCGTATTAGATTTTTAGGGCATTTCTGAGAACTTTTATTTTGGGTCATTTTTTTATTGCACGGAAAGTTCAGAAAACAGATAAAACATAGCATTTTATTTTATTTAACTAGGAAAAATAGGAAACAAATGTTGGGAGCAGAAGGTTGTGCTTACTAAATTCATCAACTTCATACCTCTAAAAAATGGTCCATTAACAAGGTTGATCAAGTCTTATTAACAACCACTTCCGATTAGCATGAAACTGAAGAACTTCCATAAAACAATCTCACCGGGAATATGCATGTCCCTAACAATGAGTATTTCATATTTCTTTTTGGCAGTAGGTAGAGGTAGTTGAAAACTTCCAATAGTGAGTGTCGAAGATTTGTCAATAACATTAATACCATTCACTTGGAATTGTTTCTTCAAAAACTGCATCGTATGCTCATTGGCATTGATATAAAAAGTGATCTTGCTTTTATTGCAATCAGTAACAGCCTCTGTAGTATTCAAGAAGGGTCTACCAAGGATAATCTACATGTTATCTTCCTCGATCGGGCATCTCAAGTATAACAAATTCAGTTAAGATAGTAACATTTGCAACAACAACAACAACAACAACAACAACAACAACAACAACAACAACAACAACAACAACAACAACAACAACAACAACAACAACAACAACAACAATGGGCACATCCTCACAACTACCGATAGGTATGGCAGTTGATTTGTCAGCCATTTGCAAACATATTTCAGTAGGTGTGAGTTTATTCAAATCAAGTATTTTATATAAGGAGAAAGGCATAACACTAACACCAGCTCCTAAATCACAAAAGGCAGTCTTAACATAATTTCTTTTGATGGAGCAAGGTATAGTTAGTATTCCTGTATCTCCAAGTTTTTTAGGTACTCCATCCTTAAAAGAATAGTTAGCAAGCATGGTGGAGATTTCATCTTTCGGTATTTTTCTCTTATTAGTGATGATTTCTTTCATATATTTTGCATAAGGGGCCATCTTTAAAATATCAGTCAAGCGAGTGCGCAAAAAGACTGGCCTAAGCATTTTAACAAAGCGTTCAAATTCTTCATCATCCTCTTTCTTAGTTAGTTTAGGTGGAAAGGGCACGTGTTTTTGAACCCATGGTTCTCTTTCTCTTCCATGTTTTCTAGCAACAAAGTCTCTTTTATCAATATATTTTATTTTTAGGTTGTGGGTTATCAAGATCAACAGCTGGTTCTCTCTCAACATCATTATCTGGTTTTTTATCATTGCCTAGTTGAGTATCCTCATGAACATCATCATTATATTTTTCATTATCACTAGGTGAATGTTCATTACCAGATTGAGTTTCAACAGCAGAAATAGAAACATCATTATTAACTTCAGGAGATTTTCCTATTTCAGGTTCACTAGGGGTATGCAAAGTCCTATCTTTTTATTTTTTCTTTTTCCTTTCAGAAGGACTAGGTGCATCAGTGTTAATTCTTTGAGAGTCTTGTTCAATTCTTTTAGGGTGTCCCTTAGGATAAAGTGGTTCCTGAGTCATTCTACCTCCTCTAGTTACTACTCTAATAGCATGATCATTCATATCATTATTCATTTCATCAAGCAATTCTCTTTGAGATTTAGCAACTTGTTCTAGCTGGGTTTGGACCATAGAAGCATGTTTTCCTACACCTCTTACATCATTAGTGATTCTAAACAACAAGTCACTCAAGCAAGCAAGAATATTAGAATTGTATTTCAATTGTTTCATAACATTTTCATTGAAGTGATCTTCTTTTCTAATGTAGTTGTCAAACTCATAAATGCATTGACTAGGATGTTTATTGTAAGGGATGTCACTTTCATCAAATTTCATTAAAGAATTTACCTCTACCACCCTTGGTGGTGGTGTATCAAGAATCAAGTCCATGTATTTCTTTAGTAGGAGGTAAATTTTTAACATCCTCTGCTTTAATACTTTTTTCCTTCATACTTTTCTTTGCCTCTTGCATATCTTCAGGACTGAGATATAAGATACCCCTCTTCTTCGGAGTGGGCTCATGCGGTGATTCAGGAAGAGTCCAATCATCATAATTTTTCAATATGTTGTTCAATAATTCCTCAGCTTGTTCAATAGTTCATTCCCTGAAAACACAACCAGCACAATGATACGTCTCCGTCGTATCTACTTTTCCAAACACTTTTGCCCTTGTTTTGGACTCTAACTTGTATGATTTGAATGGAACTAACCCGGACTGATGCCGTTTTCAGCAGAATTGCCATGGTGTTGTTTTATGTGCAAAAAACAAAAGTTCTCGGAATGACCTGAAACTCCACAGAATATCTTGGAATAAATAATAAAAAAATCCTCGCCAAAGATGAAGACCAGGGGGCCCACACCCTGTCCACGAGGGTGGGGGGCGCACCCCTCCCCCCTGGCGCGCCCCCTACCTTGTGGGCCCCCTGGTGGCCCTCCGACGCCAACTCCAACTCCATATATTGGCTTTCGGGGAGAAAAAAATCAGAGAGAAAGTTTCATCGCGTTTTACGATACGGAGCCGCCGCCAAGCCCTAATCTCTCTCGAGAGGGATGATCTGGAGTCCGTTCGGGGCTCCGGAGAGGGGGATTCGTCGCCGTCGTCATCATCAACCATCCTCCATCACCAATTTCATGATGCTCACCGCCGTGCGTAAGTAATTGCATCGTAGGCTTGCTGGACGGTGATGGGTTGGATGAGATTTATCATGTAATCGAGTTAGTTTTGTTAGGGTTTGATCCCCAGTATCCACTATGTTCTGAGATTGATGTTGCTATGACTTTGCTATGCTTAATGCTTGTCACTAGGGCCCGAGTGCCATGATTTTAGATCTGAACCTATTATGTTTTCATGAATATATGTGTGTTCTAGATCCTATCTTGCAAGTCTATAGTCACCTACTATGTGTTATGATCCGGCAACCCCGAAGTGACAACAATCGGGACCACTCCCGGTGATGACCATAGTTTGAGGAGTTCATGTATTCACTATGTGCTAATGCTTTGTTCCGGTTCTCTATTAAAAGGAGGCCTTAATATCCCTTAGTTTCCATTAGGACCCCGCTGCCACGGGAGGGTAGGACACAAGATGTCCTGCAAGTTCTTTTCCATAAGCACGTATGACTATATACGGAATACATGCCTACATTACATTGATGAACTGGAGCTAGATCTGTGTCACCCTATGTTATGACTGTTACATGATGAACCGCATCCGGCATAATTATCCATCGCTAATCCGGTGCCTACGAGTTTTCCATATACTGGTTCTCGCTTATTTACTTTTCCGTTGCTACTGTTACAATCACTACAAAATACCAAAAACATTACTTTTGCTGTCTTTACCTTTGTTACCGTTACCACCGCTATCATATTACTTTGCTACTAAACACTTTACTGCAGATACTAAGTTTCCAGGTGTGGTTGAATTGACAACTCAGCTGCTAATACTTGAGAATATTCTTTGGCTCCCCTTGTGTCGAATCAATAAATTTGGGTTGAATACTCTACCCTCGAAAATGTTGCGATCCCCTATACTTGTGGGTTATCAAGACCTTTTTCTGGCGCCGTTGCCTGGGAGCATAGCTCTATTCTTTGAGTCACTTGAGATTTATATCTGCTGGACACTATGAAGAACTTGAAAGATGATCGAACTACTATTTTGCCCTCAACTACGAGGGGAGGTAAGGGATTGCCATCTAGCCTTGCACTGATTCTCCTTCTGTTATGAGTAAGTTTGCGACACCTAAACCTACTACTGCTATTGATTCTGATATGTCGCATGTTATTGATGATGCCACTTCTGCTATGCATGATACTTATGATGAAACTACTTCTATGCTTGGTACTACAGTGCCACTTGGTGAATTTCTTGATGAGCAAATTGCTAGGTCTAGAGAAAGAGAAATTATTGAACCTGAACACGATGATGTTAGTGATGATGAACCTATGCCTGCTATTCCCAAGGGTTATCTTTTTAGTGCTGAATCTTTTGAAGCTGTTCTTGCTTGCCAGGATAGTCTTGAATGTAAGAGGTTGCTAATTAAGTGGAGTAAAGAATCTTTTAGAGGTAGGATGAGACCCGACCCTGCTTTTGCTACTTCACCTATCTGTGTTCCTGATCATGATTATTATGATATTTCTGTTGATCCAGATATAATTACTTTGGTTGAATCTGATACTTTTTATGGCTATGAATCTGAAACTGTTGTGGCACATCTTCGTAAGTTAGATGATATAGCTGCCTTGTTTACTAATAACCTGAGATCGCGCCACCTTTATTTACTTAAAATATTTCCATTCTCATTAAAGGGTGATGCTAAGAAATGGTTTAATTCTCTTGATCTTGGTTGTGTGCAAAGTCCCCAGGATATGATTTATTACTTCTCTGCTAAATATTTCCCTGCTCATAAGAAACAAGCTGCTTTGAGGGAAATATACAATTTTGTGCAAATTGAAGAAGAGAGTCTCCCACAAGATTGGGGGAGGCTTCTCAAGTTACTTAATGCTTTGCCTGATCATCCTCTTAAGAAACCTGAAATATTTGATATCTTTTATAATGGACTAACTGATGCTTCCAGAGATTACCTGGATAGTTGTGCTGGTTCTCTTTTCAGGGAAAGAACATCGGATGACGCTGAACTTCTATTGAATAATATGTTGGCTAATGAAAATAATTGGGCACCTCCTGAGCCAACTCCTGAGCCAGCTCCTGAGCCAATTACTGAGCCTATTCCTAAACCAACTCCGAAGAAGAGAGGTGTTCTATTTCTCAGTCCCGAAGATATGCAAGAGGCAAAGAAATCTATGAAAGAAAAAGGTATTAAAGCTGAAGATGTTAAGAATTTACCTCCTATTGAAGAAATACATGGTCTTAATTTACCGCCTGTTGAAGAAGTGTATGATCTCAATTACTTATTTATTGAAGAACCTCCCGATATCCCGACACAGGTAGTAAAGGTAAATTCTCTCTATAGATATGATAAAGCTGAAGTCCCTCCTACTAAAATTGCTAGTTAGTGCTTGGATGAGTTTGATAACTTTATGTTTAAGCAAGATGACTTTAATGCTTATTTTGGTAGACAATTAAAATAGAATACCTTTATGATTAAACACTTGAGTGATTATATGGCTGATGTTAGAGGTGAACTTAAACTTGTTAGCAAACATGCTTCTATGGTTACCACTCAAGTAGAACAAGTACTTAAAGCTCAGAAAGAGGTGCTTGATGAAATGAATAGTAAGAAAATTGATTATGCTGTTAGAGTGGCTACTAGAACTGGTAGAATGACTCAGGAACCTTTGTATCCTGAAGGTCACCCTAAGAGAATCGAGCAAGATTCTCAGAGAAATAATATTGATATGCCTAGTTCTTCTAAGAGGAAGAAAAAGAAAAATGATAGGACTGTGCAAACTCCTAGTGAACCTATGGCTGAACCACCTGATAATCCAAATGATATCTCTATGTCTGATGCTGAAACACAATCAGGTGATGAACATGAACCTAGTGATAATGTTAATGATAATGTTCATGTTGATGCTCAACCTAGTAATGATAATGATGTAGAAGTTGAACCTGATGTTGATCTTGATAACCCACAATCAAAGGATCAACGTTATGATAAAAGAGACTTCGTTGCTAGGAAACATGGTAAAGAAAGGGAACCATGGGTTCAGAAACCCATGCCTTTTCCTCCGAAACCATCCAAGAAAAAGGATGATGAGGATTTTGAGCACTTTGCTGAAATGATTAGACCCATCTTTTTGCGTATGCGATTAACTGATGTGCTCAAAACAAATCCTTATGCTAAGTATATGAAGGATATTATTACTAATAAAAGAAAGATACCTGAAGCTGAAATTTCCACCATGCTTGCTAATTACACTTTTAAGGGTGGAATACCAAACAAACTTGGAGATCTCGGAGTGCCTACTATACCATGCTCCATTAAAAGAAGTTATGTTAAAACTGCTTTATGCGATCTTGGAGCCGGTGTTAGTGTTATGCCTCTCTCTTTATATCGTAGACTTGATTTGAATAAGTTGACACCTATTGAAATATCTTTGCAAATGGCTGATAAATTAACTGCTATACCTGTCGGTATTTGTGAGGATGTGCCTGTTGTGGTTGCAAACGTTACTATTTTAACGGACTTTGTTATTCTTGATATTCCCGAGGATGATAGTATGTCTATTATTCTTGGAAGACCTTTCCTTAATACTGCAGGGGCTGTTATTGATTGCAACAAAGGCAATGTCACTTTTCATGTTAATGGCAATGAGCACACGGTACATTTTCCGAGGAAACAACCTCAAGTTTATAGTATCAACTCTATTGCAAAAACCCCATCGATTATATTTGGAGGTTTTGAATTTCCTCTCCCTACTGTCAAGAAAAAGTATGATATTCTTATTGTTGGGGATTTTCATATCCCCGTTGAGGTAACTTAGTGTGATTCGAAATTTCTCCGGTTCCGTGATTATTCGGAATGAGTTTGTTAACAAGACTTGATCAACCTTGTTAGTGGGTTCATTTTGATGATCACGAGATGGATGAAACTAGAAGCACAACCTTCTGTACCCTCTTTATATTTTCTGTTATTTAGTAGAAATAAAGTAAAATAGTATTTTTCTGTCTGTTTCCTGACTTATCCGTGCAATATAAAAATATCCCGAAAATAAAAGTCCTCAGAATGCCATGCCAATCCAATATGATTTTTTCAGGAATATTTGAGAATTTACTGTGCAAAAATTACCACGGGGGGAGCTGCCACCTGGCCACGAGGGTGGAGGGCGCGCCCCCTGCCTCGTGGGCCCACGGTGGCCCTCCTCCACTTATCCCTGCACCCATCTTCTTCCTCTGCCTCACACAAACACGAAAAGCCAACTCAAGAACGAGTTCCAGCCCCCGTTGCTGTGATTTCCTGAAAGTGCATTATATCGACTAGAGGGGGGGTGAATAGGCGATTTTTATGAATTCTTCACTGAGGAATTTGCTGGTGAGGAAATTCCTTAGCGAAGAACTACTTGCAGCAGAATATGTACTCAGAAGCAAACATAACAGGATACAAACATAGTCATCATGATGAAATGAAGACTAACACAGAGTACGGAAAGCGTAAACACAGGATAGCAAGATGAAGACAAACAGACTGAAGAAATTGAACTGAGGAATTTGTGAAAGTCTTCAGTCAAAGTCTTCAAGCACAGATATGAACAACATTCAACACAGTAATGAGGAAATGGAAGAGTTGAGGAAATAGAACCAGTTAGTTGGTGAAGACAATGATTTGGTAAACCAGTTCCAACTGCTGTCTCAGTTGTACGTCTGGTTGGAGCGGCTGAGTATTTAAACTCGAGGACACACAGTCCCGGACACCCACTCTTTGAGCCGCAACTCAGGACACCCAGTCCTCACCGTATTCTCCTTGAACTAAGACCACGCAGGCCTCGTCCAATCACTCGTGGTAAGTCTTCAGGTGACTTCCAAACCTTCACAGACTTGGTCACTCGGCAATCCACAATTCCTCTTGGATGCTCTAGACCTTGACGCCTAACCGTCTGGAAGAAGCACAATCTTCAAAGGTAACAAGCATCGGATCCACGCAGGATCAATTTCTTCAGTGATGCTCAATCACTTTGGGTTTGTGGGGGTTTGGTTTTGGGATTTTCCTCACTTGATGATTTTCGCTCAAAGTCCTCGGAGGATGGGTTGCTCTCAGATGACAAGTGTCAAGTTCTCTCGGAGCAGCCAACCAGCTAGTGGTTGTAGGGGGCGGCTATTTATAGCCTAGGGAGCAGCCCGACATGATAAGACATAAATGCCCTTCAATGATATGACCGTTAGGTGGATAAGATATTTTGGGACAGCCGGCGCGCAGCACAGCAACGGTCGGAAATTTGACTCTCAAATTCCTCAGGGCTATCATGTTCCTCACTGTGTAGGCAATTCGCACTGGCGAATTCCTAACTCCTCAGTCAGAGCAAAGTCCTCAGTGAACAGAAGAACTGCGTCTCTGTCACTGACGAATTTGACTGAACTGTATGAGATTTCCAATGGCTTCACTCAAAGGGATTGGTAGGTGTAGGATTTTGAGTTGAGCATCACATGGAAATTTTTCCTTAGTATTTCCTCGACCCCCTTTAACAGTACGGTGTTTCCTATGACTGAAGAAAGAGAAAATGAAACTACTAAAACAAAAGTCTTCACGCTTCATATTCCTCGAATGAATATCAAGTCTTCAAGGTCACACCAATTTCTTCACTTTCAAAGTCTTCAGAAAGTCTTCAGAATATCAAAGTCTTCAGTTGAAGAACTTCATTTTTAGGGGTCAACTTTCTCTGTAAATATCAAACTCCTCATAGTCTTATAGACCTGTGTACACTCACAAACGCATCAGTTACTTAACCTATAAGTCTTCAATACACCAAAATCACTAAGGGGCACTAGATGCACTTACAATCTCCCCCTTTTTGGTGATTGATGACAACATAGGTTAAGTTTTCAACGGGGATAAACATATGAAGTGTAAATACTGATATTGAGGAATTTGATTGCAAGATATAGAAGAACTCCCCCTGAATATGTGCATAGTGAGGAATTTGCTTTTGAGGCAATGCACATTTGAAGAATCGAATCATGGAGATCTCCCCCTATATCTTGTAAGTCATACACGCATTTGATATATAATATGAAGAATTTGAAATGCATGATGAAATATGGTGCCTGATGAGATTCAGCATGCGTGCAATAATATTAACGAGGAATAAGCATGCGGAATATCACATCAAAAGTTTCAGAGCTTAGTGCATCAAAAGCATCAGAGCACGACCAAAAGTATCAAGGCACCATCGGATTTAACATTACAACTCGATCCAATAAAAGTTTCGGAAGAACGAGAGTTGTAACTTAATAAAAACGCCCATAATATAAACCCGCTTGAAGACTAACTCAGATTTCTCCCCCTTTGTCATCAAATGACCAAAAGGATTGAAACTAAGGACTAACGCCCCTGAAGATTTTCAAGTCTATGGAGGAGCGCCAGCGTTGTCGGGGTTGGTTGTTGAAGTAGGGCCTGCCGCAGTGTCGTCCAAATCTTCATGTTCATTAGTTTCACGCGATGAAGAATAAGAACTGGCCACCAGATCAGGAACTTTGACTCGCTTGAATTTCTTCGGAGGTGGTGCAGACCAGTCAAATGCTTCCTGGAGACCCATAGTCTTCATTTCTTCCGCAGAATATACATGCGTGAGAACAGCCCAGGTGCGGTTGAGGGTTTCATGAAGGTAATACTGATTTTTCTTCACTACATTATGTGTTGAGGTCATGTTGTGAAGAATTGCAGCAAACTGACGCTTCACCCATTTCTATTGCGTTCAACCTTCTGATGAAGACTGAGGAGTAACTCACGGTCAATCATCACCCTGGGTGCAGTTGCTTGAGGCTTTTGCTTAGCTGAGGTATTTGCGGCAGTGTCATGTGTTGCAGAATCGTCATTGGTGGAGTAAGATGTAGCTAGACGGATTGACCATCCAATGGACGAGTGCCTTCATCAATCACAGCAGCTGCCTTGCCCTTATCATCAGATGATGAAACTGGTCGCTTGAGGACTTCAATGGGCGGCAAGTAGCTACCATGGTTTAGAGTGTCAACCTTGTAATTCAGTGAAGATCTTGCCCTTATGAATCTCATAATCCAAGGCGCATAGGGCTTCAGCTCAAAAGGTGACATTGCAACATTAGCCAGAGTCCTCATGAAGAAATCATGGAAGTTGACGGGAACGCCATGAATGATGTTGAAAAGCATGTTCTTCATGATGCCAATGACATCTTCATCATTTGAGTCGTGGCCTTTGATAGGACTCATTGTCTTCGTTAGGATTCGATAGACAGTCCGAGGCACATACAACAGTTCCTTGACGAGGAATTTGGTTCGAGCGGCCTGCCCTGGCTTCAAAGGCTTCATGAGTACTTGCATATAATGATCAGTCAGCTCGCGGTTATTGTAGATGCAACATGCGCTTTCATGGGGAGGATCAAGAGGAAGGACACGAAGCAATTCAGTTGCTGGTGCCTTGTAGTGAGTGTTTTCTGTCATCCAATCCAGCACCCATGAATTGACATCTTCAGCATCTCCGGTGATATGCAAAGTGGCATAGAACTGAAGAATGAGTTCTTCATTCCAATCACAGATATCAGTGCAGAAGTTCAGTAGCCCTGCATCGTGAATAACTCTGAGGACTGGCTCGAAGCACGGCAGAGATTCCATATCCACATGAGGAATATGCTCATGATCGAAGATTTTGTCCTTGTCAAAGAGCACTGAGGAATAGAAGTTGGCTTGAGTAGCAGTCCAGAAGCGTCTTTTCCTTATGCGAGCAGAGTCATATGGATTGTAATCAGTGAAGAACACATGCTCAGAAAAGAAGTCTTCAGCCTTGAATTTTTGCTTGCTTGAGAACGGATTCTTCGGTTTGGGCAGAGGAATGTCAGTGATTTGCAGCACAACCTCAGGAATCGCGATCTCAGGTGCTTCAGGCTGAGGAATTTCTGGTTCCTCTTCTTGTGCAGTTTGGGGATCAGTAGCAGGTTCTTCAGCACTAGCGGCTGGAATTTCTTCATGAACAGACGATGTGGGATGAGTTTCTTCAGAGCCCATTTGAACAGTTGTAGCCGGGGACTGAGGAATTTGTTGAATCGGAGTGAAGAGAGGAGTATTGGGATGCTGACTTTCCCAAAAGTCATCGTTCATCACTGGTGTAGTGCATCCAATATCCACGTCTTCATCTTCTTTTTCAATTTCCTCAACACCAGCCTCTTCAGCTGTGAACTGAGGCATGGGTGAGGAAACGACTGGCGGTGAAGGGAATGCTTCCACTTCAATTTCTTCATCAAACTGTTCTGAGGTAGCAACAGAGTGATTTTCTTCATCAGATCCGCTTGGGATCTTGTAGTCTTCTCCATAAGGAACAATTTCCTTAGACGACATCGAGGAAATGGGAACGGCATCAATAGGATTTTCAAGCGAACTGGTCATCGGCTTCATTTTCTTCGCAGCCGAAGAATTTGACACAACTGATGCCTTCCTCTTCTTCACTGCAGCTCGCTCTGCAGCCTTTGTCTTCTTCACTTCATAAGCAGAAGGAAGAATTGGAGTTGGTGTTTGCGCAGGAGGAGCTGAGGACTGTGGTTCAGTTTCTTCAGGCGCAACTGGTGCAGTTGCCCTGATCTCTTCATTTTCTTTAGGTGCACCACTAGTGGATGCCCTGGGGATTTCTTCAGCGGCTGGAATGGAGTCATCAGCCCTGGAACTTATATTCTCATCAGCAGGCTGAAAGTCATCAGCAGTGCTGGCATGTTCTTCAGCAGGCTGAGCAGAGTCTGCAGCCTGAGGATTTTCTTGTTGCGATGGGGCTGCAACAGTTGTCATTTTCTTCGTCAAATTGACGAATCTCACCTTGGCTCCTTGCCAATCAGCATTGTAAGCATCGAAATCCTTGCTGAGGGCTTGGATTTCAGATTGAGCTTTGAGAAGTTCTTCAGGAGTCAGGTTGACGATGTTCTTCTTCAGAAGCTTCTCCTTTCTGGCTTGTGCTCTCTTTATCTCACGAGCCTTTTCAAATTTCCATTTCTCTTCAGCGATGAAATGGTTCAGCATATGACTTTGACCAGGAGTTAGAGGCAGATCAGGCATGGGAGTGTTTGGATCCTGATGCCATAAGTCGATGAAGTCAAGGATCTTCTTCAGAATCCAAAAGCAGAGGCACAGTTGTTCCTTTGGCTCTAGCGGCCTTTGTTAGTCTGTCTCTGATGATTTCTGCAAGTTCTTCATCAGAGGCTTCGTCATCAGAGGGCACGTTGAAGGCAACCTGTTTCTTTCTTGGACTTGGCCGAGGACCGCGTCCAGCTGTTGCTTTTGTCTTCAGCAGAGTGGGGCCTGATGAGGACATTGGTGCAGCTGAGGAACTTGCTGAGACACCAGAAGCAATCGAGAAACCCTGAGTCCTCTGACAAGTAGCCAGATGCACTGGAGTTGAGGATTTTGAGGGAGCAGGAGCAGTCTGAGGAATTTGCTGTGAGGGCGCGGCTGAGGAACTGGGCCGTGAGGGCGCTGATGGTGAAGCACTTGGCTTGCGAGAAGGCTTCTTCGGCATTGATTTCCTCGGCTTGACCGAGGTCTCAGCGGCAACAGCAGCAGCAGAATCCTCATTGAATTTCCTCACTGCCTCCTTGGCCTGTCTTGCCAATTTGGCTTGGCGCCTGGACCATTCTTCAGGAAAGTCTTCACCACGCTTGATGCTGGTGGGATCAGCGACTTGGCCAGGTGCCAATGGAGCTCTTGGGCATGGAGGGTTTAAGGCAAATTTCTTCATGTACTTGGGAGTAACATAGCGATATTCCCTCCATTCTCGTGCCCATCTTCGTTCTATCCTCTGGATGCGCACTTTGCGCTGATTTTTGTTCTCCTTGCCAAACTTGGCTTCATCAGGTGTGCAATAGTCTTTGTATATTTCATCAGGGATCTCGAAGGCAGTCATGACCTCTGGTTTCTTTCCTCCCTTCCGTAGTCTCTTGCCTTCTGCCATTTTCTTCAGATGAGGAATTTGAACAATAGAACACTCTGAAGAAGTATGCAGTTTTTCTTTGAGAAACGCTGCAAATGAGTTAAGTTGATGAGAACCTAGTGATTCAGCAGCGGACATGAGTACCTGTGAACAGAGTGTAGGTGCGAGGAATTTGGAGAGGTCATATGCGTTCTCAGAAGATTTTTCGAAAAAGACAAGTTTTGAGGAATTTGACCAGTTGAGCCTTGAGGAATTTCACTAAGCGTTTTGTCTTAGGTTCCAGAGTTGTACATATTGAAAATCCGCAAAATTGAGGAATCTTGAAGAAATGAGTGCTTAGAGAGATAAATCAAGAGCATATAGTGTGTGAGGTGTTCATGTGTGAAGATTTGAAGAATAAAACACCTTTGAAGATTTTCAGAAAGATTTGAGAATCAAAGCGAGTAATAAAAGTGACTTTTAATTACCCGAACTGAAGAACACGACGAACAGAGATGAACTGTGGTGAAGTTCGTCACGTTAGATCTCCCACGCCCTAACTTGGCAGAGGGAGACAGCTACGGCGGCGGCGGAGTGAAGATTTCCGCAGCAGGCGCGAGTACGACGGCGACGAGGTCGAGGCAGTGAAGCTCTTCCTCACCGATGGCGATGGAGTAGCGGCGGCGCTAGGGTTTGAGGAGAGCTCGAGCGAGAGACAGCGACCGAGTGGAGTAAATGAAGTAAGGAAGGGAGAGGAGTATTTATAGCCACGGTAAAAACTGTTCGCCCGAAGATTTTGGGACGAACATGCCCTTGCCCTTTCTTCTTCACGCGACATGTGTCACCCACGTACTGTGCAGATGAGATCGTGTAAGATCGTGGGTGAATAAACTAATGTATCGTGGGATGCGGAACGGTTTGAGCAGTAAAACCGAAAATCTGGATAAGATTTGTTTTAAAATTTTGTTCGCAATTTCTTCAGCTGACAAGGACACAGTGAAGACTTTGAACGAGTTTCAATCAGAACGCACATGAATAATTTGTGAATAGATTGGGTTGAGTATAGCATAGAGGGGGAAGGGTCCGATCACATTCACTTAGCAGAAATCGCAACTTGAAGAAATAGCAATAAGTGAATGCTGTAGAGGACATAAACTCACATATATATATAGCCAATGAAGAAAAACGATGGGAACAGTGAAGATTTTGCAAAGTTGAAGAATTTGTAAAACTAGAGAATTTCAAAAATAAGGAAAAACTCAAATTTGAAGATTTTCAACTTTTGTGGTGGCGTATCCCACCGTATAAGAATGATGATTTCAGACACCGCATACAATTGTCGTAGGGTTCTGAGAATCAAATTCTTCATTAATTTCTTCACACTTAGAGTGTTATTCTTAATTGATTGAAGAAAAACGTTTCTTCATGCGTTGCACATCTAAGTCATCAATTCTGCATAAGGGTTAGGATGTGTGTCCTTTTCAAAGAACATTCGAAGATTCTAAGATATTTAGCTCACACCGCAACTTACTAAATCTCTTCTCATCCAAGGGCTTAGTGAAGATATCAGCTAGCTGTTCTTCAGTCTTCACATGCTCGATGGAGATATCGCCCTTCAACACATGATCACGAAGAAAATGATGACGAATCTGGATGTGCTTAGTCTTCGAGTGCTGAACTGGGTTGTGAGCAATCTTGATGGCACTCTCATTGTCACAGAGGAGAGGCACATTCTTCACGTTGACGCCATAGTCCTTGAGGGTTTGCTTCATCCAAAGTAGTTGAGCACAGCATGAGCCAGCAGCAATGTATTCAGCTTCAGCAGTAGACAGTGATACGCAGTTCTGTTTCTTCGAGGACCAACAGACCAAAGATCGTCCGAGGAAGCGACAAGTGCCAGATGTTGACTTGCGGTCCACACGATCACCAGCATAGTCAGAGTCATAATATCCAATGAGATCAAAAGCAGAGCCCTTGGGGTACCATAATCCTAGTGTTGGTGTGTGAGCTAGATATCGAAGAATATGCTTCACAGCCTTATGGTGTGATTCCTTCGGTGCAGCTTGAAATCGGGCACACATGCAAACACTAAGCATTATATCTGGCCTAGATGCACATAAGTACAATAAAGAACCAATCATGGAGCGGTATACCTTGTGATCGAAGTCACTACCATTTTCATCAGTGCATAGATGGCCATTTGTGGGCATAGGAATTTTGACGCCTTTGCAATCTTGCATGCCGAATTTCCTCAGTACATCTTTGAGGTATTTCTCCTGAGATATGAATATGCCATTGCGCTGCTGACGAATTTGAAGACCTAAGAAGAATTTCAACTCTCCCATCATAGACATTTGATATTCTTCACTCATCATATAGGCAAATTCATCACTATAACGTTGGTTAGTACAGCCAAAGATAATATCATCAACTATATTTGGCACACAAACAGTTCACCATCATATGATTTAGTAAAAAGAGTAGGGTCGAGTGAACCGGGTGTGAAGCCATTCTTCATGAAGAATTCCTTCAATGTATCATACCACGCCCGAGGGGCTTGCTTGAGGCCATAGAGGGCCTTATTGAGTCTGAAGACTTTGTCAGGATTCTTGGGATCTTCAAAACCTGGGGGTTGAGCAACATATACTTCTTCCTCAAGCTTACCATTAAGGAATGCACTTTTCACATCCATTTGATATAAGATGATATCATGATGGTTAGCATAGGCAAGTAAAATGCGAATAGCCTCAAGTCTAGCAACAGGTGCAAAAGTTTCATCGAAATAAATTCCTTCAACCTGTGTGTAGCCTTGAGCTACTAGTCGTGCCTTATTCCTCACCACAAGGCCATTTTCATCTTGCTTGTTGCGGTAGATCCACTTTGTGCCAATGATATTATGCTTGCGAGGATCTGGGCGATTGACCAATTCCCAGACATTGTTCAGCTCGAACTGATGTAATTCTTCTTGCATAGCCTGAATCCACTCCGGCTCCAGAAATGCTTCATCTACCTTAGTGGGCTCTGAGATAGAGACAAAAGCATAGTGCCCACAAAAGTTAGATAAGTGTGAGGCTTTTGAGCGTGTGAGAGGACATGGTGCGCTAATGTCACCGATGATCTTCTCCGCTTGCACTTCTTTTGCAACGCGTGGATGAGTTGGCTGTCGCTGAGGATTTTGATCAGCATTTTCTTCAGCACCATTTTCCTCATCATGTTCTTCAGGTGCATCAGCTCGACGTTCTTCATGAACAGGAATGAATTCTTCAGCAGATTCTTCAGTAGGAATGACATCCTCAGTTGCCTTGAGCTTGATAGCATCCTCAGGTGCTGGTTCATCTAACACAGAAGGTAGGTGCTCTCTTTGCGAGCCATTAGTCTCATCGAACCGCACATCTACAGTGTCAACAATCTTGTGAAGAACAATGTTGAAGACTCTGTAGGTGTGCGAGTCCTTTCCGTAACCAAGCATAAAACCTTCATGTGCTTTCGGTGCAAATTTAGAGTTGTGGTGAGGATCTCTAATCCAACATTTAGCACCGAAGACTTTGAAATAACTCACATTGGGTTTCTTGTCAGTGAGGAGTTCATAGGCAGTCTTCTTGAAGAATTTGTGAAGATATACTCTGTTGATGATGTGGCAGGCAGTATCAATTGCATCAATCCAAAAATGCTGAGGCGTTTTGT
Organism: Triticum timopheevii; assembly: GCA_963921465.1. Classification (NCBI taxonomy): domain Eukaryota; kingdom Viridiplantae; phylum Streptophyta; class Magnoliopsida; order Poales; family Poaceae; genus Triticum; species Triticum timopheevii. Next base: position 113,336,777 of record OY997266.1, on the reverse strand, counting down.
ATTCATCAAGCATAGTGCGAGCCATCTCAACAAGAGTTCTGTTCTTGCGCTCCACGACGCCATTCTGCTGACGAGTATAGGGAGAAGATAACTCATGAGTAATACCAAGTTCATCAAGATAGGCATCAAGACCAGAATTCTTGAACTCAGTTCCATTGTCACTTCTGATATGCTTGATCTTCACACCAAAGTTGGTTGAAGCCCTCGAGGAAAATCGTTTGAAGACTTCCTGCACTTCATGTTTGTAAGTAACAATGTGTACCCATGTATATCGAGAATAATCATCAACAATGACAAAACCATATAAAGATGCATCATTAGTGACTGCTGAATAATGATTAGGTCCGAAGAGGTCCATGTGAAGCAATTCGAATGGACGGGTAGTGGTCATGATAGTCTTCGCTGGATGCTTGGCCTTGGTCATTTTTCCGGCTTCACATGCTCCGCATAAGTGATCCTTGAGGAATTTGACATTCTCAATGCCAATGACACGCTTCTTCTTTGCAAGCGTGTTCAAATTCCTCATGCCTGCATGACCAAGTCGTCGATGCCATAGCTATCCTTCTGAAGCTTTTGCAAGTAGACACACGGCTGGTTGTGGTCCTGTAGAGAAATCAACATTATACAGATCTCCTCTCCTAAAGCCTTCGAAGACTTTGGAACTGTCAGCTTGCATAATCACAACACAGCGATATTTGCCGAAGACAACAACCATATCAAGATCACAAAGCATTGAGACTGACATGAGATTGTATCCTAAGGACTCAACAAGCATGACTTTGTCCATGTGCTTATCCTTAGAGATAGCAACCTTACCAAGACCCAATACCTGACTTTTGCCTTTGTCAGCAAAGATGATATGCTTCAGAGGTGACGGTGATAAGGGAGCATCCATCAATAGATTCTTGTCACCAGTCATGTGATTTGTACATCCACTATCGAGGACCCATTCAGTGGTTTTGGGTTGATCATCCTGCAGATGAATTAGTGTAGCTTACAATCTCATATGCTTCATCAGTGAAGAATATGATATCAAGTTCATCAGATGAATTTCATCAAGCAGTAAACAGATACAGCATTATGAGGACGTGTGAAATGAAGGTTCATTTCATCATGATTCGCCTGCGTCCTTTCAGGCATTTTTGTCAGGTCCCCAGCAAATTCTTCAGACGTTAAGGCACGTCTGGAGACCTGACCCTGCAGAAGAGATTAGTTCCTTTTCTTCACCACCCACATCTGGAGGGGTGGAAAAGAGTTCATCATTCTGCGAGCACCATGTGAGAAGGGTGGCAAAGATGCCAAACCATTTCGCTTAGCATAGGAGGGGTTAGGGTAAGCATATGAATAAGCAGAGTAATTCTTCGAGGACTTATGAACATAATGGTTTGAAGAATAATGCACATATTCATAGCCCTTAGCTCTACCCTGCGAGACAGAGTTGTTAGCACGATGATAATCATATGAGGACTTTGATCCAGTTGAGGAATTTGATCCATGTGAAGAATTTGATCTGGGGTTCCTGTTCTTCATAGGTGGTGTCATGAGGACATTCACCTGAAGACTTTCAACACAGCTTTTGGGAACCCATATTTTCTTCATGGGGGAACCGTTCCTGCAGTTAGTGCCAACATATCTAGCAAATACTTCACCATTCTGTTTTTTGAACAGTTTATAGTTGGAGTCAATTGACTCATCAGAAGAATGAGAAGATTCACATGTAAAGCCAGATAAATTAGATGGATCTACTAGAGGTCCCTTTGCAGCAACCCATGATGTTTTGGGGTACTGCTCAGGCTTCCAATATGTTCCATTGGCATTGAGTTTCCTCTCAAAGGCAATACCCTCTTTCCTAGGGTTTCTGTTGAGGATCTGCTTTTTGAGCACATCACAAAGTGTCTGATGCCCTTTGAGGCTTTTGTACATGCCTGTCATGTACAATTCCTTCAGCCCTGCATTGTCAGTGATACTAGCAATGTCCTCAGACGAGGAATTAGTGATAGCAGAGGCAGATGAAGAATTAGAAACATTTGAAGCATTTGAACATTCAGGTGAAGAATTAGCAGATTCACGTTCAATGCACTTTAAGCATGGAGGAACAAATTCTTCCTGAGAAGCGCTGATTTGTTGAGCTAGTAATGAATCGTGCTCCTTCTGAAGATCTTCATAACACACTCTTAGCTTTTCAAGATCTTCCTTTCTTTGAAGAGCTTCAAGAGAAAGCTTCTCATGATCTTGCTTTTCTTGAAGAAATTCATAAGAAAGTTTCTCATGATCAGACAAGAGAGAGTTATGATGACCTTGAAGGTTATCATACCTAGACTGAAGTCTCTGAAGATTTTCAGTCAAAGCTTTAGTGCGATCCATTTCTTCACCCAACATATCATCACTTTTATCTAGCATGTTTTGAACCTTTTCAAGAGCCCGTTGTTGTTTCACAGCAATTTTAGCAAGTTTAGAGTAGCTGGGCTTCAGATCCTCATCAGATTCATTTTCACTAGAGTCAGAGGAGTTGTATTTGAGTACCTTAGCTCCTTTTGCCATGAAGCAATAGGTGGGAGCGTAGCCATCATTATCTTCATCAGGCTTGTCGGTGGAGTCAGTTTCTTTAGTGTTGAAGATGGACTTGCTGACGAAAGCAGTAGCAACGGCCAGACTCGCCACACCAGACTCAGATTCTTCAGACTCCTCCTCTTCATCATTTTCCTCAGATTCAGCTTCAGAGTCCCTTTCCTTGCCAATGAATGCCCGAGCCTTCTTGGAGCTACCCTTCTTGTGAGATGAAGACTTTGAGGGTTTTGATGACGAAGATTTTGACGATTTCTTCTTCTTCTTGGCATCATCAGAACTGTAATCCTTGTATTTCTTCTTCTTCATTTCCTTTTCCCACTGAGGACAATCTTGAATATAGTGACCAGGCTTCTTGCATTTGTGGCAAAGTCTTCTCTTATAGTCACTGGATGAGGAATCATTTCCTCTTGAGGATTTTCCAAAGTGACCACGTCTTGTGAATTTCTGGAATTTCTTCACAAGCAGTGCTAGATCCTGGCTCAGTTCTTCAGGATCACCAAGGCTACTACCAGAATCCTCACATTCAGAGTCAGACACAACCTTAGCCTTCAGGGCACGTGGTTTGCCATAGTTTGAGCCATATAGATCTCTCTTTTCAGCAAGCTGGAACTCGTGAGTGTTTAGCCTTTCGAGGATATCAGCAGGATCAAGCGACTTGTAGTCAGCACGTTCTTGTATCATCAGTCCCAGAGTATCAAATGAGGAATCAAGTGATCTCAGCAGTTTCTTCACAACTTCATGGTCAGTGATGTCAGTGGCACCGAGGGCTTGGAGCTCATTTGAGATGTCAGTGAGGCGATCAAAGGTTTGTTGGACATTCTCATTGTCGAGTCTTTTGAAGCGGTTGAAGAGATTTCGAAGAACATCGACTCGAGAGTCACGCTGAGTTGAAACTCCTTCATTTACTTTGGACAGCCTATCCCAGATAAGCTTAGCAGTTTCCAAAGCACTCACTCTTCCATACCGTCCTTTGCTCAGATGACCACATATGATATTCTTCGCTTGAGAGTCGAGTTGTTTGAATCTCTTCACATCGGTAGCGTTCAGTGTGGGAGTGACAGAGGGGACACCATTTTCCACAACATACCAGAGATCGTTATCAATTGCCTCAAGATGCATTCGCATCTTGTTCTTCCAGTAGGGGTAGTCCGCTCCATCAAAGGTAGGACACCCAGCCGAGACCTTGATCATACCTGCGGTCGACATAACTAAAACTCCAGGCGGTTAAACCAAAATCAAAAAGAACAAGGGAGTACCTTGCTCTGATACCAATTGAAAGTGCGTTATATCGACTAGAGGGGGGGTGAATAGGCGATTTTTATGAATTCTTCACTGAGGAACTTGCTGGTGAGGAAATTCCTTAGTGAAGAACTACTTGCAGCGGAATATGTACTCAGAAGCAAACATAACAGGATACAAACATAGTCATCATGATGAAATGAAGACTAACACAGAGTACGGAAAGCGTAAACACAGGATAGCAAGATGAAGACAAACAGACTGAAGAAATTGAACTGAGGAATTTGTGAAAGTCTTCAGTCAAAGTCTTCAAGCACAGATATGAACAACATTCAACACAGTAATGAGGAAATGGAAGAGTTGAGGAAATAGAACCAGTCAGTTGGTGAAGACAATGATTTGGTAAACCAGTTCCAACTGCTGTCTCAGTTGTACGTCTGGTTGGAGCGGCTGAGTATTTAAACTCGAGGACACACAGTCCCGGACACCTAGTCTCTGAGCCGCAACTCAGGACACCCAGTCCTCACCGTATTCTCCTTGAACTAAGACCACGCAGGCCTCGTCCAATCTCTCGCGGTAAGTCTTCAGGTGACTTCCAAACCTTCACAGACTTGGTCACTCGGCAATCCACAATTCCTCTTGGATGCTCTAGACCTTGACGCCTAACCGTCTGGAAGAAGCACAGTCTTCAAAGGTAACAAGCATCGGATCCACGCAGGATCAATTTCTTTAGTGATGCTCAATCACTTTGGGTTTGTGGGGGTTTGGTTTTGGGATTTTCCTCACTTGATGATTTTCGCTCAAAGTCCTCGGAGGATGGGTTGCTCTCAGATGACAAGTGTCAAGTTCTCTCGGAGCAGCCAACCAGCTAGTGGTTGTAGGGGGTGGCTATTTATAGCCTAGGGAGCAGCCCGCCATGATAAGACATAAATGCCCTTCAATGATATGACCGTTAGGTGGATAAGATATTTTGGGACAGCCGGCGCGCAGCACAGCAACGGTCGGAAATTTGACTCTCAAATTCCTCAGGGCTATCATGTTCCTCACTGTGTAGGCAATTCGCACTAGCGAATTCCTAACTCCTCAGTCAGAGCAAAGTCCTCAGTGAACAGAAGAACTGCGTCTCTGTCACTGACGAATTTGACTGAACTGTATGAGATTTCCAATGGCTTCACTCGAAGGGATTGGTAGGTGTAGGATTTTGAGTTGAGCATCACATGGAAATTTTTCCTTAGTATTTCCTCGACCCCCTTTAACAGTACGGTGTTTCCTATGACTCAAGAAAGAGAAAATGAAACTACTAAAACAAAAGTCTTCACGCTTCATATTCCTCGAATGAATATCAAGTCTTCAAGGTCACACCAATTTCTTCACTTTCAAAGTCTTCAGAAAGTCTTCAGAATATCAAAGTCTTCAGTTGAAGAACTTCATTTTTAGGGGTCGACTTTCTCTGTAAATATCAAACTCCTCATAGTCTTATAGACCTGTGTACACTCACAAACGCATCAGTTACTTAACCTATAAGTCTTCAATACACCAAAATCACTAAGGGGCACTGGATGCACTTACATTTCCGATCTCCTTGCTCAAAGCACCTTTTGCAAAACTGCTTGGGGAGATTGTTCCTTGGTATGTGACTCCTCCATTGATCCAATTAGTTTTTGTTCTAGTGCTTTATTCATTGCAAATTTGTGCTTCATAGGTGACCATGTTCTTGATCTTGCATGTCAAATTTATATGGTTCCAAGTAGTTCTAATGCTTTATATAGGCCCTAGGCACTTGTGGGAGTTGTTGCTATCAATTTTATTGAAGTTGGTTCACTTTTATTTGAAGTTACTAAAAATTTCAGATTGTTTCAGAAATAATGAAGAGACTTTTGAGGGGCTCGTCGAGCCGACGCTCTAAGGAAAAACAAAAGGAAGAAGAGGAGAAGCCCAAATTTAATTTACCTCGCACCGCGGAGGTCCGGTCGTGTGAATGGCCTTCCAATGACTTCTTGTGGAGAGCTGGGATTCATGAAGATTTCTATTTATTGATTGAGAATGCTGGCCTCACCAATTTCCTCCACGACCAACGTCATCAGTATCTCTTACTCACAAATACTTTTGTGCAAAACTTCTACTTTTTCCCTAAGAAATCACCTCCAACAGTAGAGTTTCATTTATATGACGTTGTTAAAGAAATGACATTAGAAGAATTCTGCGAGGTTTGCAGAATACCCTTTGAGGGCACCTTAGATGAACCCCACCGTAACGAATTAGAAGCTTTTGTCAACACTATCACGGTGGGAGAAACCATGAAGGTGTAAGTGCATCTAGTGCCCCTTAGTGATTTTGGTGTATTGAAGACTTATAGGTTAAGGGACTAATGCGTTCGTGAGTGTACACAGGTCTATAAGTCTATGAGGAGTTTGATATTTACAGAGAAAGTTGACCCCTAAAAATGAAGTTCTTCGACTGAAGACTTTGATATTCTGAAGACTTTCTGAAGACTTTGAAAGTGAAGAAATTGGCGTGACCTTGAAGACTTGATATTCATTTGAGGAACATGAAGCGTGAAGACTTTTGTTTTCGTAGTTTCATTTTCTCTTTCTTGAGTCATAGGAAACACCGTACTGTTAAAGGGGGTCGAGGAAATACTAAGGAAAAATTTCCATGTGATGCTCAACTCAAAATCCTACACCTACCAATCCCTTCGAGTGAAGCCATTGGAAATCTCATACAGTTCAGTCAATTTCTTCAGTGACAGAGACACAGTTCTTCTGGTCACTGAGGACCTTGCTCTGACTGAGGAGTTAGGGATTCGCCAGTGCGAATTGCCTACACAGTGAGGAACATGATAGCCTTGAGGAATTTGAGAGTCAAACTTCCGACCGTTGCTGTGCTGCGCGCCAACTGTCCCAAAATATCCTATCCACCTAACGGTCATATCATTGAAGGGCATTTATGTCTTATCATGTCGGACTGCTCCCTAGGCTATAAATAGCTGCCCCCTACAACCACTAGCTGGTTGGCTGCTCCGAGAGAACTTGACACTTGTCATTTGAGAGCAACCCATCCTCCGAGGACTTTGAGAGAAAATCATCAAGTGAGGAAAATCCCAAAACCAAACCCCCACAAACCCAAAGTGATTGAGCATCACTGAAGAAATTGATCCTGCGTGGATCCGACGCTTGTTACCTTTGAAGACTGTTGTCGGTGTCAAAACCGGCGGATCTCGGGTAGGGGGTCCCGAACTGTGCGTCTAGGCGGATGGTAACAGGAGACGAGGGACACGATGTTTTACCCAGGTTCGGGCCCTCTCGATGGAGGTAAAACCCTACGTCCTGCTTGATTAATATTGATGATATGGGTAGTACAAGAGTGGATCTACCACGAGATCAAGGAGGCTAAACCCTAGAAGCTAGCCTATGGTATGATTGTTGTAATGTATGTTGTGTCCTACGGACTAAAGCCTTCCGGTTTATATAGACACCGGAGGAGGCTAGGGTTACACAGAGTCGGTTACAATGGTAGGAGATCTACATATCCGTATCGCCAAGCTTGCCTTCCACGCCAAGGAAAGTCCCATCCGGACACGGGACGGAGTCTTCTATCTTGTATCTTCGTAGTCTTGGAGTCCGGCGGATAATGATAGTCCGGCTGTCCGGACACCCCCTAGTCCAGGACTCCCTCAGTAGCCCCTGAACCAGGCTTCAATGACGATAAGTCCGGCGCGCATAATGTTCGGCATTGCAAGGCGGGTTCCTCCCTTGAATAATCCAGAGAAGAATGAACACCAGGATAGTGTCCGGCTCTGCAAAATAAATTCCACATTCCACCGTAGAGAGAATAAAATGTACACCAGTCCAATCTGCTGACGTATTATGCGGCGTGACATTCCACCGTAGAGAGAATGTGGGTCCAACCAAGCCTTTGTTTGAATCATTTTTACTATACCACCTTAGCACGTTTAGCGAAGCGGTTTCCTTGGCACGTCTTGTCGAAGCAGAGATCGTGTTCCCCTTATTCCGGGATTCTCATCAATCCGGACGTGGGTAACCCAACCGCGCCATTGATGGTGGCGCTTGGGAGATAAGCGAGTTTTATCAGGCCAGCGGGACGCATAGTTTTCGTCCGCCTATATATAAGGGATAAGGATTTACCTTCTCACCTACGCCTTCTTCCTCCTTTGCTTATCCATCTCCGCGTACTCAAGCTCCAACGCCCAAGCTCGCGCATCTCGCCTCGACCTTCTCCGAATATGTCCGGAGCGGGAGGCAAGTGGTTGGCCTCCACCGTTAAGGAGGAGCACATCACCAAGCTGCGCAGCGCCGGATATCTCTCCGGCGATATCGCGCATTGGCTGCCTGACGAGGGGTAGCTCATCCCTACCCCTGGGCCTCACGAGAGGGTCGTCTTCCTTCCCCACTTCCTCCGCGGACTGGGCTTTCCGCTCCATCCATTCGTCCGGGGGCTCATGTTCTATTACGGCCTGGATTTCCACGATCTGGCGCCGAACTTCATCCTCAACATCTCGGTGTTTATCGTCGTGTGTGAGGCCTTCCTCTGCATCCGGCCCCACTTCGGCCTGTGGCTCAAGACCTTCAACGTCAAGCCGAAGGTTGTGAAGGGCACGCAAGCGGAATGCGGAGGCGCCATGTTGGGTAAGTTGCCCAACATTCTCTGGCTCGAAGGGGCCTTCGTAGACTCCGTCAAGGGGTGGCAATCAGGGTGGTTGTACATCACCGAGCCGCGCAAGCCCACATGGGCGGCGGCCCCCGAGTTTAGATCTGGCGTCCCCACGCAGCTCACCTCTTGGAAAGAGAAGGGCTTGCTGTGGGGCGATCCGAAGGAGGTGACGGGACTCCGAGCCTGCATCCAGAAGCTGGTGAGCAATAAGCTCAGGCTCGTCGACGTGGTCCAAGTCATGCTCATCCACCGGATTCTCCCATGCCAAGAACGGGCATTCAATCTGTGGGAGTTCAATCCGGAATAGCACCAGGCGCTGAGCGGGCTCTTCTATACGACATACGAAGGCGCCTGGAGGGTGCTGTTTAAGGGCGCCGAAGCCCCCGCATCCACGATGGAAGATCGCGGATTCAGCTCGCAGCATCCAACTGACGAGGTAAGTGATCCAACCCCATTACGGGACACTTTGTAGTAATCAAATTGATTATAAGAGGGTTTCATTCTTTCCTTTCCTTTGACAGGAATGGATGGAGAAGGCCAAGCAGCTTATCAGCCCGGCTCCCATGCCAGAAGACCCAGTGGACGCCCGTTTAGCAGGGCTGCTGGTTCCAGCACCGCATGTGGTGCCGGAGAAGAAGGCCAAGAAGGTGGCCACGGGGACTCGAAAGAGTTCCCGCAATCAGGCGTCTGACGACGAGGCGTACTCCTCCCCCGAAGACGAGGAGGAGGAGGGGTACTCTCTCCCGGAGGAGGGAGAGAAGAAGAAGAGGAAGGCTTCCCCAATAGGGGATGCCGAAGGGTCCAAGAGGGGGAGGACTATCCCCCCGGACAGTTTCGCCAACACCACCGTTGGCGAGGATGAGTGGCCTCCGAGGGCCAGGCGTCCGACAAGATCGTAAGTATCCGGATCCTTTATATGCAATTTCTTTCGTGTCGCGTAGTGTCCTTCTAATGCCGCGTTCTGTCCATAGCCCGGCCGATGATGATCTCCCCGCTTCATCAAGCGGGTCCTTGGCCCCGTCGGATGTGGATTCACTTCCGACCGCCTCTACCCCACGCGCCGACGAGGACGCCGAGGTGGGATCCCAAAGAGGGACCCATCAGGAGGAGGCTCCGGAGGCGCCGTCGGGCAGCCCCCCGGACTTTGCGCCGGACTCTACATCGGAACCCGCAGTGGTTCCAGAGTCCGGCAAGCGGCCCCTTCGAAAGAAGGGCAAGACCGTGACACCGGCAGCCTCTGTCTAACCGGAGGCGCCGGATAACTTGTTGGAGGCGCTTAAAGGCGCTTCCATCGAGGAAGAACACCGCACTATCATGAGTGCGGTGGTTCAAAAGGTTCAGCTCACCAAAAGCGGGTTGACCGAAGCCTGCAGCAGCCTTCTAACAGGCTTTGAGGTAAGAAGTTAAAATTATGTAATGTAATACCGCATAGACAGTAGCCCCTGATGCTCAGTTTGGTGTTCGGAAAGAAAAAGCCGGACTGAGGATCTAACAAGATATACGCAGGGTCGCTTAAAATATGTCAATATGGGTTTGCAGGCTGCGCTGCTGACCTCTGCCGCACTAACAGCGGAGGTCGATGTGCTAAAGCAGGATCTCGAGCGGTTCGAGCGAGAGCTCGGCCATGCGAAGAAGCAGCTCGAGGACAAAGAAGGTGAGTAACACCACTTTGAATAGTTACCTTACAAAAAAGGATTTTGGTTGCAATAAAATTCAAGGATAATATGGGTATTGCAGGGGCCACGAACGAGGTGGCAGCCCTGAAGGAGGCTGTGTCCGCGGCCGAGCGCAGTGCGGCCGCAGAACGGGCAGAGCGAGAAAAGCAGGAGGCACGGGTGGTGGAAGTTCGACAAGAGCTCCAGGCTCTCATGGAAGAGTATGAGAGTTTGGAGCGTGACACCAAGACTCGAGAGTTCGAGCTTGCCTCGGCTCTCGAAAGTGCCAAGTCCGCCAAGGCCGAGGCCCATAAGGCCCTTCAGGAGGTTGAAGATGTAAAGAAAATAGCGGCGGGTAAGGCATTTTTCATGCAAAGCAAGCATGTTAATGTAAAATACCTGACACTTACCCGCATTCGGAGCTCTCAAGGGGCGTTTGCAGATCTGCCGCGTAGTGCGTCCGATGCCGCCGCATTCTATCATGGCGAGGAGGGGAGCTCGATGGAAAAAGTCTTCTGGTCTCAGTATGCTGAGGCCGGACACCCGGTGCCCCCAAGCGACCATCTGAAGCAGCTGGTCGAACTCCACAAGGTAGCTAAAGAGGCCATGAAGGGCCTTATAGTCCGGCTGTGGCCTGGACAGGCCATGCCTGGGAGCTACTTTGGCCTCGTGCAGCGGCTGGTGGATGCATGCCCCTGGGTGGATGTCATCAAGCGCTCCGCCTGTATTGAAGGCGCTCGCCGGGCCCTCGCCCGCACAAAGGTGCATTGGGGCAGGTTGGATGCGGAGAAGCTTCTCACGGACCCACCGCCACCGGGCAAGGAGTATCGCACGCCCGAAATGTATTATAAAACTGTCCTGAAGGGAGCCCGCGATATTGCGGATGAGTGTCCCAGAAATGTAATCTTTGAGTGAATTTGCTTATGTATTATCCTGTGCGCTGAAACTTTGTTCATGTGCGCTTTGAGCAACGCTTTTTTAATTTAAAATATTACCTTCTGTGCGGCCGTTTATAAAATCTGAGAGATGGCAAGTCGTTGGCTTCAGCCCCCAAGCCACGAGTGCTGGGGTGTTCGGGATAAACTTGAGCACTCTTGTTCCCATTGTTGGGTCCATCGAGGGAGGCGCTCAACACAACGAACAAGGCAACCGGACTTATAATGCTTGAACACTCTCACTTAGCCATAGAATTCTATAATTTTAAATTTCGGCGAAGCCCCTGGTATTCGGAAGACCGAATCCAGGGCGCTATCTACGCCTTCGTCGGACATTGTCCGGAACTTCGCTCGAAGCGGCGTGAGTCTTTAAGGACCCGAAAAAACCTCTCGAACAGCGACCAGTCTCTCGCCTTATCATGCCAGTCAGTTTTAGCTTTCTCCACTGAGGCGCTCGCCCGGCTCAACCGGGGCGGAATCACAGTGGTTCTCCCAGTGCCACCTTAGCCGACAGAACGGAACGTAAGGCACCAAAACGTGGGAGCCGGGCAAACCCAACTATTGACCCAAGACATGATTCGGAGCCGATTCATATAATGCTATAAGTTCGGGGTGCCGCACTTATGAAAGTGTTCGGACTTATGACACCATAGAGTGGGGAACATAAGCCCCTGGCGTATTAGGCCGTACCAAAATATACGGGCGCAAGATGTCATATAATGAGCATATATATATAAAAAGTAATGCAATTGCAATCAAAAAGGTGCTGCATTTACGAAGGAAAGTCTGCTAGGAGAGCGGACTGATACAAATAGTGCGGTAAGCAAGGGATTTGGACTAAGTAAACATGTCCCCCTCCAGGGGTGAGCTGCAGACTTGGTGTATATAATCGAATTTAATGCTCGTAATTGAGACCACCTGAGTGTTCGTCGCAGCCTTCTTTAGTCCCTGACTGTTGCATCATGAGTTCGGCAGGTTCGCCGCCGGACAGGGCTTCTGGTTAACGGGGTCCTGTGTACATAAAAGAAGGAAAATAAAAAATAAAATAAGGGGGGCACACTTGCGAGCCCCCGGTGTGGTCGAACTGCACTCTGGGTCCGTTGCGATCGTGCCCCCTTCCCTGTGCCCATGGTATCTCCAAAGCGTAATGATGTACGCGGAGTGTTATTATTGCGATCATGCGCGGGCGGGGGTTGGGGCCGCATTGCTACGCATGCTCTGATCGCGCCAGGTGGTCTTGGTTGGTATTGCTTCGGGCGTGTTTTGCTGTATCCGGCTGTTTAACGGCCGGACTAGAGAATTGCCTTAAGAGGCTACTCTGTACTTCTGCCGCGAGAGCCGCTGTATGTTCCTCCGTTCAGAGGGAGCGTTCCGTATTCCCATTGACCATGATGACTCCACGAGGGCTTGGCATCTTGAGCTTTAGGTATGCATAATGCGGCACCGCGTTGAATTTTGCAAACGCGGTTCGTCCGAGCAGAGCGTGATAGCCGCTGCGAAACGGGACTATGTCGAAGATTAACTCTTCGCTCCGGAAATTATCCGGGGATCCGAAGACCACTTCCAGTGTGACTGAGCCTGTACAGTTGGCTTCCACTCCTGGTATGACACCTTTAAAGGTTGTCTTTGTAGGTTTAATCCTTGAGGGGTCTATGCCCATTTTGCACACTGTATCCTGATAAAGCAGGTTCAGGCTACTGCCGCCGTCCATCAGGACTCTCGTGAGATGAAATCCATCGACGATTGGGTCTAAAACCAATGCGGCGAATCCGCCATGGCGTATGCTGGTCGGATGGTCTCTTCAATCGAAAGTGATCGGACAAGAGGACCATGGATTGAACTTCGGGGCGACTGGCTCCATCGCATAGACGTCCCTTAGTGCGCGTTTCCTCTCCCTCTTGGGTATATGGGTCGCGTATATCATATTCACCGTCCGCACTTGTGGGGGAAAACCCTTCTGTCCTCTATTGTTCGGCTGTCGGGTCTCTTCCTCGTCGTCGCTGTTTAGCCCCTTGTCATTGTTTTCGGCAATTAACTTGCCGGCCTGCTTGAACACCCAGCAATCTCTATTAGTGTGGTTAGCTGGCTTTTCAGAGGTGCCATGTATCTGGCATAAGCGGTCGAGTATTCGGTCCAGATTGGACGGACCCGGAGTGGTTCTTTTGAATGGCTTCTTCCGCTGACCAGGTTTAGAGCCTCGGAATCCGGCGTTGACTGCCGTATCCTCCTTATCATCGCCGTTAATGCGGCGTTTGTTTTTGTTTCGACGTGACCTGCCGTTGTTGTCCTTAGTATCCGGACTGCCAGAATTTTTACGGAGATTGTTGCTGCGAGCTAGCCAGCTGTCCTCTCCCGCACAAAAGCGGGTCATTAACGATGTGAGGGCTGCCATGGATTTCGGCTTTTCCTGTCCCAGGTGCCGGGCTAGCCATTCGTCCCGGATGTTATGCTTGAAGGCTGCAAGGGCCTCTGCATCCGGACAGTCGACGATTTGATTTTTCTTCGTCAAGAACCGTGTCCAGAATTGTCTGGCCGATTCGTCTGGCTGCTGAATGATGTGGCTTAGGTCGTCGGCATCTGGTGGTCGCACATACGTGCCTTGGAAGTTATCAAGGAATGCGGCCTCCAGGTCTTCCCAACACCCAATTGACTCTGCAGGCAAGCTGTTAAGCCAATGCCGAGCTGGTCCTTTAAGCTTGAGTGGGAGATACTTGATGGCGTGGAGATCGTCGCCGCGGGCCACATGGATGTGGAGAAGATAATCTTCTATCCAAACCGCGGGGTCTGTTGTGCCATCGTAGGATTCAATGTTTACGGGTTTAAACCCTTCAGGGATTTGATGATCCATTACTTCGTCAGTGAAGCATAGCGGGTGTGCGGCGCCTCTGTATTGAGCAATATCACGATGCAGCTCGAGAGAGCGCTGTCTGCTGTGCTCGGCCCGGCCGGGGTTATTGTATCCGGCGCGACGGTATTCGTCGTGGGTCGTGGGGCGCCCACGTGATCCGTAGATGGATCTGGATTGTCTTGCTTTGTCCTCCAATATATCTCGCAAGTCCAGCGCGTTCCCTCTTGGCTTCGTACTTTTGGAGCGATGTCGGGGTACGGTCTTGGCTGGGGGCCTGGATGCCTCTCTGTCATGACCACGGGGTGGTCGGTCAGCCATATCGTGCGCTGGAGATGGAGGGATGTATGCTTCCTCCTCTAATCGGGGGAGCAGCTTGCGTCTTGGGTAGCTTTTGGAGGGGCATTCGAGTTTATACTCTTCGGCCGCGAGGACCTCGGTCCATCGATCGGCTAGCAGGTCCTGATCAGCTTGAAGCTGCTGCTGCTTTTTCTTTAGGCTGTTTGCCGTGGCGATAAGCCTGCGTTTAAAATGCTCTTGTTCGACGGGATCCTCAGGTATGACGAATTCGTCATCGTTGAGGCTTGCTTCGTCTTCGGAGGGAGGCATATAGTTATGATCCTCAACCTCTTCGTCTGCCGCCCTCTCGTGAGGGCTTGCTTCTGCATCCTCCTGCGCTGAGTCTTGCTGGAGGGGATTGTCTTCAGCACTCTCTGGGGTATTATTATCTCCTGTGCCGGAATCTCCATTCTTGCTGTGGCGGGATTTAGAGCGGCGCCGCTGATGCCGGCGTTTGGGCTGCTTCTTTAAAGAGTCCGCCTCCGCTGCTTCTTCGCCGTCCCTGTCTTTTGGGGTGTCCACCATATATATGTTGTATGACGAGGTGGTCTTCCAGTGTCCTGTAGGCGCTGGTTCCTGTTCGTCTCTGGCATCGTCGTCCATAGCGTCGATGTCTTCGGAGTCGTAGTCTAGCATGTCGGTTAGATCGTCGACAGTGGCTACAAAGTGGGTTGTGGGTGGGCTCTGAATTTCTTCGTCGTCCGTACCCCAACCATCCTGGCCATAGTCCGGCCAGGGCTCTCCTGATAATGAGAGGTGTTTTAGTGAATTCAGGATGTCGCCAAAAGGCGAGTATTGGAAGATGTCCGCAGCGGTGAATTCCATAACCGGCGCCCAATCCGATTTGGTTGGTAGGGGCGTGGGAGGTTCGGAGTCCGGCAAGGAGTCCGGCACCTCGGAATCACGAGTTTTGCGAGGGACCAGATCTGTGTTCGGCTCCATCGCCGTGGAAGTTGAAGCCCCCGAGGCGGTGTCTATCCACCGATCCTCTATCCGGGCAATCGGCTCCGGACTAATGGCCGGAACGGATTCGTGTGTGGCCACCAAGGCACTGTTCGGCGGCAGAGCTAGATCATGCCCATCGCAACAGTGCGGCGCGGTTGGCTGTGGCTCGAGTCCGTCGAAGATCAAGTCTCCGCGGACATTGGCCGTGAAGTTTAGGCTTCCGAATCTGACCTGACGGCCAGGGGCGTAGCTTTCGATCTGCTCCAGATGGCCAAGCGAATTAGCCCGCAGTGCGAAGCCGCCGAATACGAAGATCTGTCCGGGGAGAAAATTCTTACCCTGGACAACGTTGTTGGTTGAAGATGCCATCAAGCCTATCGGTGACGACACAGAGGAACTCTCAATGAAAGCACCAATGTCGGTGTCAAAACCGGCGGATCTCGGGTAGGGGGTCCCGAACTGTGCGTCTAGGCGGATGGTAACAGGAGACGAGGGACACGATGTTTTACCCAGGTTCGCGCCCTCTCGATGGAGGTAAAACCCTACGTCCTGCTTTATTAATATTGATGATATGGGTAGTACAAGAGTGGATCTACCACGAGATCAAGGAGGCTAAACCCTAGAAGCTAGCCTATGGTATGATTGTTGTAATATATGTTGTGTCCTACGGACTAAAGCCCTCCGGTTTATATAGACACCCGAGGAGGCTAGGGTTACACAGAGTTGGTTACAATGGTAGGAGATCTACATATCCGTATCGCCAAGCTTGCCTTCCACGCCAAGGAAAGTCCCATCCGGACACGGGACGGAGTCTTCAATCTTGTATCTTCGTAGTCTTGGAGTCCGGCGGACAATGATAGTCCGGCTGTCCGGACACCCCCTAGTCCAGGACTCCCTCAACTGTGCTTCTTCCAGACGGTTAGGCGTCATGGTCTAGAGCATCCAAGAGGAATTGTGGATCGCCGAGTGACCAAGTCTGTGAAGGTTTGGAAGTCACCTGAAGACTTACCACGAGTGATTGGACGAGGTCTGTGTGGCCTTAGTTGAAGGAGAATACGGTGAGTACTGGGTGTCCTGAGCTGCGTGCTCAGTGACTGGGTGTCCGGGACTGCGTGTCCTCGAGTTTAAATACTCAGCCGCTCCAACCAGACGTACAACTGAGACAGCAGTTGGAACTGGTTTACCAAATCATTGTCTTCACCAACTAACTGGTTCTATTTCCTCAACCCTTTCATTTCCTCATTATTGTGTTGAGTGTTTGTTCATATCTGTGCTTGAAGACTTTTACTAAAGACTTTCTCAAATTCCTCAGTTCATTTTCTTCAGTCTATTTGTCGTCATCTTGTGTTATCCTGTGATTACGCTTTCTGTACTCTGTGCTAGTCTTCATTTCATCATGATGACCATGCTTGTATTCTGTTATGCTTACTTCTGAGTACTTATTCCGCTGCAAGTAGTTCTTTGGTAAGGAATTTCCTCACTAGCAAATTCCTCAGTGAAGAATTCATAAAAATCGCCTATTCACCCCCCCTCTAGTCGATATAACGCACTTTCAATTGGTATCAGAGCAAGGTACTCCCTTGTTTTGTGTGATTTTGGTTTAACCGCCTGGAGTTTTAGTTATGTCGACCGCAGGTATGAAGAAAGTGACATGCCCTATCTTTGACGGTCATGACTATCCCAAGTGGAAGGCCATGATGAGGAAGCGCCTCATGGCAATGAACAGCGAGCTGTGGACCATCACTAAGATTGGTGTTACTGATCTATGCAAGATGGCGGACGCTGATGATATTCGCAAGTACACTCGACTTGACATCATGGCGAAGGATATCATCTGTTCTTGCCTATCCAGAGATCAATTCGGGCGCATTATGCATCTTGGCAATTCGAAGCTTATATGGGACCGAATCTCTGATGTCTATGAAGGTCATCGAACCCGTCATGATCCCTGGTTTGAGGACCTCAAGGAATCTCTCAAAACGATGACTTTCGAGCCAGAATCATCATCTTCTGCATCATGTCTCATGGCAAACGGTGCTGAGGTAACCGAATGCTCCTCATCCGAGTTTTATGACGATGAATCTGATAATGATGAATCTGATGATGATATTGAATCTTGTTACACCAAACTAGTTTGCATTGCCACTAAACAACAAATGGCTTTGGAACAAGTTCAAAACATGCTAAACAAAAGTGATGATATGTTGTGTAAAGAAATGGATCAGTCAAAAGCATTGGGTGAATGTCTTCAGAGAATTTACTCCAAGTTTGACGCCCTTCAAGATCAACATAATACCCTCTTGACTGATCACGAGAAGCTTTCTTCTGAATCTCTTCAAAGAAAGGTAGATCTTGAAAAGCTAAGAGTGTGTTATGAAGATCTTCAGAAGGAGCGCGATTCATTACTAGCTCAACAAATCAGCGGTTCTCAGGAAGAATTTGTTCCTCCATGCTTAAAGTGCATTGAACGTGAATCTGCTAATTCTTCACCTGAATGTTCAAATGCTTCAACTGTTACAAATTCCTCATTTGCCTCTGCTATCACTAATTCCTCATCTAAGGACATTGCTAGTATCACTGACAATGCAGGGCTGAAGGAATTGTACATGACAGGCATGTACAAAAGCCTCAAAGAGCATCAGACTCTTTGTGATGTGCTTAAAAAGCAGATCCTAAACATAAACCCTAGGAAAGAGGGTATTGCCTTTGAGAGGAAACTCAATGCTGATGGAACATATTGGAAGCCTGAGCAGTACCCCAAAACCTCATGGGTTGCTGCAAAGGGACCTCCAGTTGATCCATCTAACTTATCTGGCTTTACATGTGAATCTCCTCATTCTTCTGATGAGTCATTTGACTCCAACTATAAACTGTTCAAAAATCAGAATGGTGAAGTATTTGCTAGATATGTTGGCACTAACTGCAGGAACGGTTCCCCTATGAAGAAAATCTGGGTTCCCAAAAGTTATGTTGAAATTCTTCAGGTGAATGTCCTCATGACACCACCTGTGAAGAACAGGAACCCCAGATCGAATTCTTCATATGGACCAAATTCTTCATATGGATCCAAGTCCTCATACGGACCAAATTCCTCACGTGGATCAAATTCCTCAAAAGGATCAAAGTCCTCATATGATTATCATCGTGCTAACAACTCTGTCTCGCAGGGTAGAGCTAAGGGCTATGAATATGTGCATTATTCTTCAAACCATTATGTTCATAAGTCCTCGAAGAATTTCTTTGCTTATTCATATGCTTACCCTAACCCCTCTTATGTGAAACGAAATGGTTTGGCATCTTTTCCACCATTCTCATATGGTGCTCGCAGAGTGATGGACTCTTTGCCACCCCTTCAGATGTGGGTGGTAAAGAAAAAGAACTAATGTCTTCTGCAGGGTCAGGTCTCCAGACGTGCTTTAACGTCTGAAGAATTTGCTGGGGACCTGACGAAATTGCCTGAAAGGACGCAGACAAATCATGATGAAATGAACTTTCATTTCACACGTCCTCATACTGCTATATCTGTTTACGGCTTGATGAAATTCATCTGATGAACTTGATATCATATTCTTCACTGATGAAGCATATGAGATTGTAAGCTACACTAATTCATCTGCAGGATGATCAACCCAAAACTACTGAATGGGTCCTCGATAGTGGATGTACGAATCACATGACTGGTGACAAGAATCTATTGATGGATACTCCCTTATCACCGTCACATCTGAAGCATATCATCTTTGCGGACAAAGGCAAAAGTCAGGTATTGGGTCTTGGTAAGGTTGCAATCTCTAAGGATAAACACATGGACAAAGTGATGCTTGTTGAGTCCTTAGGATACAATCTCATGTCAGTTTCAATGCTTTGTGATCTTGATATGGTTGTTGTCTTTGGCAAGTATCGCTGTGTTGTGATTATGGAAGCTGACAATTCCAAAGTCTTCGAAGGCTTTAGGAGAGGAGATTTGTATATTGTTGATTTCTCTACAGGACCACAACCAGCCGTGTGTCTACTTGCAAAAGCTTCAGAAGGCTGGCTATGGCATCGACGACTTGGTCACGCAGGCATGAGGAATTTGCACATGCTTGCGAAGAAGAAGCATGTCATTGGCATTGAGAACGTCAAATTCCTCAAGGATCACTTATGCGGAGTCTGTGAAGCTAGAAAAAATGACGAAGGCCAAGCATCCAGCGAAGACTATCATGACCACTACACGTCCATTCGAATTGCTTCACATGGACCTCTTCGGACCTAATCATTACTCAGCAGTCACTAATGATGCATATCTATATGGTTTTGTCATTGTTGATGATTACTCTCAATACACATGGGTACACATTGTTACTTACAAACATGAAGTGCAGGAAGTCTTCAAACGATTTTCCTCGAGGGCTTCAACCATCTTTGGTGTGAAGATCAAGCACATCAGAAGTGACAATGGAAATGAGTTCAAGAATTCTGGTCTTGATGCCTATCTTGATGAACTTGGTATTACTCATGAGTTATCTGCTCCCTATACTCCTCAGCAAAATGGCGTCGTGGAGCGCAAGAACAGAACTCTTGTTGAGATGGCTTGCACTATGCTTGATGAATACAAAACGCCTCAGCATTTCTGGATTGATGCAATTGATACTGCGTGCCACATCATCAACAGAGTATATCTTCACAAATTCTTCAAGAAGACGGCCTATGAACTCCTCACTGACAAGAAACCCAATGTGAGTTATTTCAAAGTCTTCGGTGCAAAATGTTGGATTAGAGATCCTCACCACAACTCTAAATTTGCACCGAAAGCACATGAAGGTTTTATGCTTGGTTACGGAAAGGACTAGCACACCTACAGAGTCTTGAACATTGTTCTTCACAAGATTGTTGACACTGTAGATGTGCGGTTCGATGAAACTAATGGCTCGCAAAGAGAGCACCTACCTTTTGTGTTAGATGAACCAGCACCTGAGGATGCTATCAAGTTCAAGGCAACTGAGGATGTCATTCCTACTGAAGAATCTGCTGAAGAATTCATTCCAGTTCATGAAGAACGTCGAGCTGATGCACCTGAAGAAAATGCTGAGGAAAATGGTGCTGAAGAAAATGCTGATCAAAATCCTCAGCGACAACCAGCTCATCCTCGTGTTGCAAAAGAAGTGCAAGTGGAGAAGATCATCGATGACATTAGTGCACCAGGTCCTCTCACACGCTCAAAAGCTTCACATTTATCTAACTTTTGTGGGCACTATGCTTTTGTCTCTATCACAGAGCCCACTAAGGTAGATGAAGCATTTCTGGAGCCGGAGTGGATTCAGGCTATGCAAGAAGAATTACATCAGTTCGAGCTTAACAATGTCTGGGAACTGGTCAATCGCCCAGATCCTCGCAAGCATAATATCATTGGCACAAAGTGGATCTACCGCAACAAGCAAGATGAAAATGGCCTTGTGGTGAGGAATAAGGCACGACTAGTAGCTCAAGGCTACACACAGGTTGAAGGAATTGATTTCGATGAAACTTTTGCACCTGTTGCTAGACTTGATGCTATTCGCATATTACTTGCTTACGCTAACCATCATGATATCATCTTATATCAAATGGATGTGAAAAGTGCATTCCTCAATGGTAAGCTTGAGGAAGAAGTATATGTTGCTCAACCCCCAGGTTTTGAAGATCCAAAGAATCCTGACAAAGTCTTCAGACTCAATAAGGCTCTCTATGGCCTCAAGCAAGCCCCTCGGGCATGGTATGATACGTTGAAGGAATTCTTCGTGAAGAATGGCTTCACACCCGGTTCACTCGACCCTACTCTCTTTACTAAATCTTATGATGGTGAACTGTTTGTGTGCCAAATATATGTTGATGATATTATCTTTGGCTGTACTAACCAACGTTATAGTGATGAATTTGCCTATATGATGAGTGAAGAATATCAAATGTCTATGATGGGAGAGTTGAAATTCTTCTTAGGTCTTCAAATTCGTCAGCAGCGCAATGGCATATTCATATCTCAGGAGAAATACCTCAAAGATGTACTGAGGAAATTCGGCATGCAAGATTGCAAAGGCGTCAAAATTCCTATGCCCACAAATGGCCATCTATGCACTGATGAAAATGGTATTGACTTTGATCACAAAGTATACCGCTCCATGATTGGTTCTTTATTGTACATATGTGCATCTAGGCCAGATATAATGCTTAGTGTTTGCATGTGTGCCCGATTTCAAGCTGCACCGAAGGAATCACACCATAAGGTTGTGAAGCATATTCTTCGATATCTAGCTCACACACCAACACTAGGATTATGGTACCTCAAGGGCTCTGCTTTTGATCTCATTGGATATTGTGACTCTGACTATGCTGGTGATCGTGTGGACCGCAAGTCAACATCTGGCACTTGTCATTTCCTCGGACGATCTTTGGTCTGTTGGTCCTCGAAGAAACAGAACTGCGTATCACTGTCTACTGCTGAAGCTGAATACATTGCTGCTGGCTCTTGCTGTGCTCAACTGCTTTGGATGAAGCAAACCCTCAAGGACTATGGCGTCAACGTGAAGAATGTGCCTCTCCTCTCGACAATGAGAGTGCCATCAAGATTGCTCACAACCCAGTTCAGCACTCGAAGACAAAGCACATTCATATTCGTCATCATTTTCTTCGTGATCATGTGTTGAAGGGCGACATCTCCATCGAGCACGTGAAGACTGAAGAACAGCTAGCTGATATCTTCACTAAGCCCTTGGATGAGAAGAAATTTAGCAAGTTGCGGTGTGAGCCTAATATCTTAGATTCTTCGAATGTTCTTTGAAAAGGACACACATCCTAACACTTATGCAAATTGATGACTTAGATGTGCAACACATGAAGAAACATTTTTCTTCAATCAATGAAGAATAACACTCTAAGTGTGAAGAAATTAATGAAGAATTTGATTCTCAGAACCCTACGACAATTGTACGCGGTGTCTGAAATCATCATTCTTATACGGTGGGTCACGCCACCACAAACAGTTGAAAATCTTCAATTTGAGTTTTTCCTCATTTTTGAAAGTCTTCAGTTTTTCAAATTCTTCAACTTTGCAAAATCTTCACTATTTCCGTCTCTTCATTGGCTATATATATATGAGTTTATGTCCTCTACAGCATTCACTTATGGTTATTTCTTCAAGTTGCTATTTCTGCTAAGTGAATGTGATCGGACCCTTCCCCCTCTATGCTATACTCAACCCAATCTATTCAAAAATTCTTCATGTGCGTTCTATTTGAAACTCGTTCAAAGTCTTCACTGTGTCCTTGTCAGCTGAAGAAATTGCGAACGAAACTTTAAAACAAATCTTATCCTGATTTTCGGTTTTGCCGCTCAAATCGTTCCGCATCCCACGATGCATTATTATATTCACCCACGATCTTACACAATCTCATCTGCACAGTACGTGGTTGACACATGTCGCGTGAAGGAGAAAGGGCAGGGGCATGTTCGTCCGAAAATCTTCGGGCGAACAGTTTTTCACCGTGGCTATAAATACCCCTCTCCCCTTCCTCACTTCATTTACTCCGCTCGGCCGCTGTCTCTCGCTCGAGCTCCTCAAACCCTAGCGCCGCCGCTACTCCATCGTCACCGGTGAGGAAGAGCTTAGCTGCCTCGACCTCGTCGCTGTCGTACTCGCGCCGGTTGCGGAAATCTTCACTCCACCGCTGCCGTAGCTGTTTCCCTCTGCCAAGTTAGGGCGTGGGAGATCTAACCTGACGAACTTCACGTCTGTTCATCTCAGTTCATCGTGTTCTTCACTTCGGGTAATTAAAAGTTACTTTTATTACTCGCTTTGATTCTCAAACTTTCCTGAAAATCCTCAAAGGTGTTTATTCTTCAAATCTTCACACATATGAACACCTCACACATTGTATGTTCTTGATCCATTTCTCTAAGCAATCATTTTCTTCAAGATTCCTCAATTGTGTGGATCTTTGATCTGTACAACTCTGGAACCTAAGACAAAGAACGCTTAGTGAAATTCCTCAAGGCTCATCTGGTCAAATTCCTCAAAACTTGTCTTTTCAAAAAACCTTCTGAGAACGCATATGACCTCTCCAAATTCCTCGCACCTACACTCTGTTCACAGGTACTCATGTCCGCTGCTTAATCACTAGGTTCTCATCAACTTAACTCATTTGCAGCGTTCCTCGAAGAAAAACTGCATACTTCTTCAGAGTGTTCAGTTGTTCAAATTCCTCATCTGAAGAATATGGCTGAAGGTAAGAGACCGCAGAAAGGAGGAAAGAAGCCTGAGGTCATGACTGCTTTCGAGATCCCTGATGACATATACAAGGATTATTGCACACCTGATGAAGCCAAATTTGGCAAAGAGAACAAAAATCAGCGCAAGGTGCGCATTCAAAGGATTGAACGGAGATGGGCAAGAGAATGGAGGGAGTACAGATATGTTACTCCAAAGTACATGAAGAAATTCGCCCTCAATCCTCCATGCCCAAGAGCTCCATTGGCACCTGGCCAAGTAGCTGATCCCACCAACATCAAAAGTGGTGAGGACTTTCCTGAAGAATGGGCTAGGCGCCAAGCTAAATTGGCAAGACAAGCCAAGGAGGCAGTGAGGAAATTCAACGAGGATTCTGCCACTGCTGCTGCTACTGAGGCCTCGGTCAAGCCAAGGAAATCTATGCCAAAGAAGCCTGCTCGCAAGCCAAGTGCTTCACCAACAGCGCCCTCACGGCCAAGTTCCTCAGCTATGCCCTCACGGCAAATTCCTCAGTCTGCTACTGCTCCCTCAAAGTCCTCAGCTCCTGTGCATCTGGCTACATGTCAAAGGACTACGGGTTTCTCAATTGCTTCTGGAGTCTCAGCAAGTTCCTCAGCTGCACCAATGTCCTCATCAGGCCCCACACTGTTGAAGACTAAAGCAACAGCTGGACGCGGTCCTCGGCCAAGTCCAAGGAAGAAACAGGTCGCATTCCAAGTGCCCTCTGATGATGAAGCTTCTGATGATGAACTTGCAGAAATCATCAGAGACAGACAAGTGAAGGCCGCTAGAGCCAAAGGCACATCTGTGCCACTGCTTTTGTATCCGAGGAAAATCCTCGACTACATTGACCTCTGGCACAAGGATCCAAACACCCCAATGCCTGATTTTCATCTGACTCCTGGTCAAAGTCACATGCTGACCCATTTCATCACTCAAGAGAAATGGAAATTTGAAAAGGCAAGTGAGATCAAGAAGGCCCAATACAGAAAGGAGAAGCTCCTGAAGAAAAATGTTGTCAGAATGACACCTGAGGAACTTCTCAAGGCTCAATCTGAAATTCAAGCCCTCAGCAAAGACTTCGATGCATACTATGCTGATTGGCAAGGAGCCAAAGTGAGATTCGTCAACCTGACGAAGAAAATGACAACTGTTGCAGCCCCATCGCAACAAGAAAATCTTCAGGCTGCAGACTCTGCTCAGCCTGCTGAAGAACATGCCAGCACCGCTGATGACTTTCAGCCTGCTGAAGAAAATACAAGTTCCAGGGCTGATGACTCCATTCCAGCCGCTGAAGAAATTGCCAGGGCATCCACTAGTGGTGCGCCTGAAGAAACTGAAGAGATCAGGGCAACTGCATCAGTTGCGCCTGAAGAAAATCAACCAGATTCCTGACCTCCTCCCGCACCTACTCCAACTCCAATTCTTCCTTCTGCCTATGAGGTGAAGAAGACCAAGGCTGCAGAGTGAGTTGCAGTGAAGAAAAGGAAGGCATCAACCGCGTCAAATTCTTCGGCTGCGAAGAAAATGAAGCCAATGATCAGCTCAATTGAAAATCCGATTGATGCTGTTCCAATTTCCTCAATGTCATCAAAGGAAATTGTTCCTTTTGGAGAAGACTATAAGATCCCAAGCAGATCTGATGAAGAACATTATTCTGCTGCTTTGTCAGAGCAGTTTGATGAAGAAATTGAAGTGGACACAATCCCTTCACCGCCAGTCATTTCCTCACCTATGCCTCAGTTCACAGCTGAAGAGGCTGGTGTTGAGGAAATTGAAGATGAAGATGTGGATATTGGATGCACCACACCTGTGATGAACGATGACTTCTGGGAAATTCAGCATCCCAATACTCCTCTCTTCACTCCTATTCAACAGATTCCTCAGTCCCCGGCAACAACAGTTCAAATGGGCTCTGAAGAAACTCATCCCACTCCCTCTGTTCATGAAGAAATTCCAGCCACTAGTGCTGAAGAACCTGCTGCTGCTGATCTTAAGGTTGCACAAGAAAAGGAACCAGAAATTCCTCAGCCTGAAGAACCTGAGCTCGCGATTCCTGAGGTGGTACTGCAACTCACTGACACCCCTCTGCCAAAGCCGAAGAATCCGTTCTCAAGCAAACAGAAATTCCAGGCTGAAGACTTCTTTTCCCAGCATGTATTCTTCACTGACTACAACCCCTATGACTCTGCTCGCATAAGGAAGAGGCGTTTCTGGACTGCTAGTCAAGCCAACTTCTATTCCTCAGTGCTATTTGACAAGGACAAAATCTTCGATCATGAACATATTCCTCACGTGGATATGGAATCTCTGCCATGCTTCGAGCCAGTCCTCAGTGTCCTTCACGATACAGGATTACTCAATTTTTGCATTGACATCTGTGATTGGAATGAAGAATTCTTTCTTCAGTTCTACGCTACACTGCATATCACTGGAAATGCTGAAGATGTCAACTCATGGGTGTTGGATTGGATGACCGAAAACACTCACTACAAGGCACCGGCAACTGAATTGCTTCGTGTCCTTCCTCTTGATCCTCCCCATGACAGTGCACGTTGCATCTACAATGACCTGAACTAACAAATCACTATATCCAAGTGCTCATGAAGCCTTTGAAGCCTGGGCAGGCCCCACGAACCAAATTCCTCGTCAAGGAATTGCTCTATGTGCCTCGGACTGTCGATCGCATTCTGACGAAGACAATGAGTCCTATCAAAGGCCATGACTCAAATGATGAAGAAGTCGTTGGCATCATGAAGAATATGCTTTTCAACATCATTCATGGCGTTCCCGTCAACTTCCATGATTTCTTCATGAGGACTCTGGCAAATGTTGCTATGTCACCATTCGAGCTGAAGCCCTATGCTCCTTGGATTATGAGATTCATCAGGGCAAGGTCTTCACTGAATTATAAAGCTGATACTCTGAACCACGGTAGCTACTTGCCTCCCATTGAAGTCCTCAAACGGCCAGTTTCATCATCTGATGATAAGGCAAGGCAGCTGCTGTGATCGATGAAGGCATTCGTCCATTGGATGGTCAATTTCGCCTGGCTACATCTTACTCTACCAATGACGACTCTGCCACACATGACATTGCCGCAAATACCTCAGCCAAGCAAAATCCTCAAGCCACAGCACCCAGGGTGATGACTGACCGTGAGTTACTCCTCAGTCTTCATCAGAAGGTTGATCACAATCACAAATGGGTAAAGCGTCAGTTTGGTGCAATTCTTCACAACATGACCTCAACACACAATGCAGTGAAGAAAAACCATTACTACCTTCATGAAACCCTCAACCGAACCTGGGCTGTCCTCACTCATGTCTATAGCGCTGAAGAACTGAAGACCTTGGGTCTCAAGGAAGAATTTGACTGGTCTGCACCTCCTCCGAAGAAATTCAAGAGGGTCAAAGTTCCTGATCTGGTGGTCAGCTCTTATTCTTCATCGCGTGACACTGATGAGTATGAAGATTTGGACGACACTGCGGCAGGCCCTGCTACAACAAACAACCCCGACAACGCTGGCGCTCCTCCATCAACTTGAAATTCTTCAGGGGCGTTAATCCTCAGTTTCACTCCTTTTGGTCATTTGATGACAAAGGGGGAGAAATCTGAGTTAGCCTTCAAGCGGGTCTAAATTAAGGGCGTTTTTTAAGTTACAACTCTCGTTGTTCTGAAACTTTTATTGGATCGAGTTGTAATCTTAAACCCGATGGTGCTCTGATACTTTTGGATGGTGCTCTGATACTTTTGTTGCACTATGCTCTGATACTTTTGATGCTTTCGACATGCTTATTCCTCATTAATATTATTGCACGCATGCTGAATTTCATCAGGCACCATATTTCATCATGCATTTCAAATTCTTCATACTATATATCAAATGCGTGTATGAATTACAAGATATAGGGGGAGTTCTCCATGATTCAACTCTTCAAATGTGCATTGCCTCAAACGCAAATTCCTCACTATGCACATCTTCAGGGGGAGTTCTTCTATATCTTGCAATCAAATTCCTCAATATCAGTATTTACACTTCATATGTTTATCCCCGTTGAAAACTTAACCTATGTTGTCATCAATCACCAAAAAGGGGGAGATTGTAAGTGCATCTAGTGCCCCTTAGTGATTTTGGTGTATTGAAGACTTATAGGTTAAGGGACTAATGCGTTCGTGAGTGTACACAGGTCTATAAGTCTATGAGGAGTTTGATATTTACAGAGAAAGTCGACCCCTAAAAATGAAGTTCTTCGACTGAAGACTTTGATATTCTGAAGACTTTCTGAAGACTTTGAAAGTGAAGAAATTGGCGTGACCTTGAAGACTTGATATTCATTTGAGGAACATGAAGCGTGAAGACTTTTGTTTTCGTAGTTTCATTTTCTCTTTCTTGAGTCATAGGAAACACCGTACTGTTAAAGGGGGTCGAGGAAATACTAAGGAAAAATTTCCATGTGATGCTCAACTCAAAATCCTACACCTACCAATCCCTTCGAGTGAATCCATTGGAAATCTCATACAGTTCAGTCAATTTCTTCAGTGACAGAGATGCAGTTCTTCTGGTCACTGAGGACCTTGCTCTGACTGAGGAGTTAGGGATTCACCAGTGCGAATTGCCTACACAGTGAGGAACATGATAGCCCTGAGGAATTTTAGAGTCAAACTTCCGACCTTTGCTGTGCTGCGCGCCAGCTGTCCCAAAATATCCTATCCACCTAACGGTCATATCATTGAAGGGCATTTATGCCTTATCATGTCGGGCTGCTCCCTAGGCTATAAATAGCCGCCCCCCTACAACCACTAGCTGGTTGGCTGCTCCAAGAGAACTTGACACTTGTCATTTGAGAGCAACCCATCCTCCGAGGACTTTGAGCGAAAATCATCAAGTGAGGAAAATCCCAAAACCAAACCCCCACAAACCCAAAGTGATTGAGCATCCCTGAAGAAATTGATCCTGCGTGGATCCGACGCTTGTTACCTTTGAAGACTGTGCTTCTTCCAGACGGTTAGGCGTCATGGTCTAGAGCATCCAAGAGGAATTGTGGATCGCCGAGTGACCAAGTCTGTGAAGGTTTGGAAGTCACCTGAAGACTTACCACGAGTGATTGGACGAGGTCTGCGTGGCCTTAGTTCAAGGAGAATACGGTGAGGACTGGGTGTCCTGAGCTGCGTGCTTAGTGACTGGGTGTCCAGGACTGCGTGTCCTCGAGTTTAAATACTCAGCCGCTCCAACCAGACGTACAACTGAGACAGCAGTTGGAACCGGTTTACCAAATCATTGTCTTCACCAACTAACTGGTTCTATTTCCTCAACCCTTTCATTTCCTCATTATTGTGTTGAGTGTTTGTTCATATCTGTGCTTGAAGACTTTGACTAAAGACTTTCTCAAATTCCTCAGTTCAATTTCTTCAGTCTGTTTGTCTTCATCTTGTGTTATCCTATGATTACGCTTTCTGTACTCTGTGCTAGTCTTCATTTCATCATGATGACCATGCTTGTATTCTGTTATGCTTACTTCTAAGTACTTATTCCGCTGCAAGTAGTTCTTCGCTAAGGAATTTCCTCACTAGAAAATTCCTCAGTGAAGAATTCATAAAAATCGCCTATTCACCCCCTCTAGTCGATATAACGCACTTTCAAAAGGTTTCTGATGCAAGGATCACTAGCATACATTATCCTGTTTTATGCTACTTTGCCATATTTTCTAGTCGTTGCTTGATTGGATGCGGAAACTGTGGAAACCTTAGTATTCCTGATATTATTATTTTGCTCCATGGTTTATACCACGATAACTCTGTCAGTATGGGGGGATTGTTGCTAGACGGTTAAGTCTGAACCGTACTAAGGGCCCCATTTTTGGAGGCATTTATGCTTCGCGCCTAGCTGAACATTTTGAAATACCTATTAGGCATGTGGAGAAAGAAGAAACAGCGCTGCCCCGTGCTTATTTAGATTACAAGAGTATGATAGCGCATGATTTTCTTGTTAAGAGTCGCGATGGGGAGCTCAAATACAAATTATACTTTGATAAACATCACCCTGAGACTATTATCTTGCCTGCTCCTTTGTTTAACTTGTTTGCAGAACCTCACATCGTTTCATGGTCGGCTGTTCAAGCCTATCGGAACCCTGCACCAGCCCCAGAGCCGGAGCCACAAGATGAGCCTCCACGACTGTCTGTTTATTCTTGGGATCCTGAGGCGGTTGCCAGCCAGTGGCAATCAGAGTCCTCTTCATCACATTATGATCCCAACTATTCTGCGTCACACTACGACCCTAGCTTCACCTACGGATATCCGCCAGGCCATCCCTGGCAATAGACCAACTTAGGCCAAAAGCCTAAGCTTGGGGGAGTACGTATTTCCCACCGACATTACATTCATGTTCACACACACTCATTGCTAGATGTCGGTGCTCATACTTTTTCACTGTAATATCCATACTAGTTTAAATTTCTTGTTCCTGCTTTCTTCTTGTGTGTTTGTTAAAATTTAAGAAAAATCAAAAAAATTAGTTAGTTTACTTTTCATGCTTGTAGTGGAAATTAAAAAGAAAACCCAAAAATATTTCCCGTTCTTCTTCTTACTTGTTGGGAGCTTTCCCGTGTAAATAGTTTTTATTTTTCTTTTCCTTTCTTTGGGGGTCGAGAAGACCATATTGAAAATGCTTAGTGGCTCTCATATGCATTATTGTTTATTTAACTTAGAGCCCATATTACTTGTCTTCTTTCTTGAGTTGAATGCTTGCAGATTCCAGCTTAGTCCAATGCATGTGCACTCTTATTATTATACACACCCTTCGATCGTGCAAGTGAAAGACAATAATGATGATATATGATGGACTTATTGAGAAGAGAAAAGCTGGTATGAACTCGACCTCTCTTGTTTTTGTAAATATGATGATTCATCGTTCCTGATTCAGCTATTATGAAGTAAACATATTTGCAATGACATTTAGAGATTATAGTTGCTTGTGCCATGCTTGATTAGCTATGAGTTATAATGGTTTACCTTGCATGCCAACATGCTATTAGAATGATTATGATGTGGTATGATGAG
Source organism: Triticum timopheevii (assembly GCA_963921465.1). Lineage (NCBI taxonomy): Eukaryota > Viridiplantae > Streptophyta > Magnoliopsida > Poales > Poaceae > Triticum > Triticum timopheevii. The sequence continues at coordinate 113,306,276 of OY997266.1, read as the reverse complement.
GTGGTATCCTCCTTTAAATGCATTGAGTGACTCGACTTGGCACATGTTCACGCATGTAGTTGAATCCAATCAACATAGCCTTCATGATATTTATGTTCATGGTGGATTATATCCTACTCATGCTTGTACTCGGTGTGAATTAATTTTAATGCATGTTTACGACTGTTGTCGCTCTCTCAGTTGGCCGCTTCCCAGTCTTTTGCTAGCCTTCACTTGTACTAAGCGGAATACTGCTTGTGCATCCAAACTCCTTAAACCCCAAAGTTATTCCATATGAGTCCACTATACCTACCTATATGCGGTATTTACCTGCCGTTCCAAGTAAATTTGTATGTGCCAAACTCTAAACCTTCAAATAAACATTCTGTTTTGCATGCTCGAATAGCTCATATGTCAACTAGAGCTGCCCTTATCTTCCGTGTTAGGCGGGTTATTCTTAAGAGGAGTGGACTCTACTCCTCATGCACGAGAAAATGGCTGGTATCTAGGATGCCCAGTCGCATGCTTCATGCAAACTAAATCAAAATAACTGCAAACAAAACTCCCCTTGGGACCCATTGAATTTTGGAGGCACTCGTTGTTTCGAGCAAGCCATGGATTGATGCTTGTGGAGGAAGCGGAGTATAAACTTTACCATTCTGTTTGGGAACCGCCTATAATCTGTTTAGCATGGAAGATATCATCGTCTTTTAGTTGTTATGTTGACAATGAAAGTATGCCGCTCAAAATATAATTTATCTCTATTTCAAAACCGAACTCTGGCACCTCTACAAACCCTTGCTTCCCTCTGCGAAGGGCCTATCTATTTAATTTTATGTTGAGTCATCACCCTTCTTATTAAAAAGCACCCGCTGGAGAGCACACTGTCGTTTGCATTCATTATTATTGGTTTATATTGGGTATGACTTGACTGGATTTCTTTTACCATGAATTACAATGTTTAGTCAGTACTTGATCTTTAAAGGTGCTCTGCATATATGTTTTGCGATCTCGGAAAGGGCTAGCGAGATACCACTTTGTTATATCATGTTATGATTATTTTGAGAAAGTGTTATCACCCGAGTTTTATTATTATGGCTCGCTAGCTGATTATGCTATTGATATGAGTAATTGTGAGACCTACGTGTCATTGTGAGTATGGTTAGTTCGTAATAATTGCTGAGACTTGAATGCTGGCTTTTCATGTTTACAACAACAAGAGCAAATAGAGTTTGTAAAAGTTTTTCTTTTTCTCTTTCAGTTTGTCAACTGAATTGCTTGAGGACAAGCAGGGGTTTAAGCTTGGGGGAGTTGATACGTCTCCGTCGTATCTACTTTTCCAAACACTTTTGCCCTTGTTTTGGACTCTAACTTGTATGATTTGAATGGAACTAACCCGGACTGACGCTGTTTTCAGCAGAATTGCCATGGTGTTGTTTTATGTGCAGAAAACAAAAGTTCTCGGAATGACCTGAAACTCCACGGAATATCTTTGTCACGCCCAAGATGCGACCCTATCCAAAAGGAACTCGAAGGTCCCACCAAGGATAGACCTGCATATTGGAACGCTTTTGCAAGGTGGATATCATTACATCAACATTACATAATAGATGGGGATACATACAAGAGGCATACAATGCCACACGAATACAACATCACATCATACATAAGATCCACATCCGAACTACGGATGAAACACAAACAGAAACTCAAACGACATCCACCCTGCTAGCCCAGGCTGCCGACCTGGAACCTATCCCCTGATCGAAGAAGAAACAGAAGAAGAACTCCAAGATAAGCAAACATCGCTCTCGCGTCATGATCATCGCATAAACCTGTACTTGCAACTGTTGTTGTAGTAATCTGTGAGCCACGAGGACTCAGCAATCCCATTACCATGGGTATCAAGACTAGCAAAGCTTAATGGGAAAGGAAGGGGTAAAGTGGTGAGGTTGCAGCGGCGACTAAGCAAGATATGGTGGCTAACATACGCAAACGAGAGCGAGAAGAGAAGCAAAGGAACGGTCGTCAACTAGTAATGATCAAGAGGTGATCCTGAACTCCTACTTACGTCAAACATAACCCAAAACCGTGTTCACTTCCCGGACTCCGCCGAAAAGAGACCATCACGGCTACACACACGGTTGATGCGTTTTAATTCGGATCTGGTGTCAAGTTATCTACAACCGGACATTAACAAATTCCCATCTGCCACATAACCGCGGGCACGGCTCTCGAAAGTTTATAACCCTGCAGGGGTGTCCCAACTTAGCCCATGATAAGCTCTCGCGATCAACAAAGGATATACCTTCTCCCAGGAAGACCCGATCAGTCTCAGAATCCCAGTTTACAAGACATTTCGACAATGGTAAAACAAGACCAGCAAGACCGCCCGATGTGCCGACATCCCGATAGGAGCTGCACATATCTTGTTCTTAGGGCAACACCGGATGAACACTACGTACAACTAAAACCAGACCTCAAGTTTCCCCGAGGTGGCGCTGCAAGTGGCTCTAGTTCGGACCAACACTTAGACAAGCATTGGCCCGGGGGGGGGGGGGGCTGAAATAAAGATGACCCTTGGGTTAATTACTCCCAAGGGAAAGGTAGGTGGTGGTGAGGCAAATGGTAAAACCAAGGTTGGGCCTTGCTGGAGGAGTTTTATTCAAAGCGAACTGTCGAGGGGGTCCCATAAATCACCCGACCGCGTAAGGAACGCAAAATCCGGGAACATAATACCGGTATGACGAAAACTAGGGCGGCAAGAGTGGAACAAAACACCAGGCATAAGGCCGAGCCTTCCACCCTTTACCAAATATATAGATGCATTAATAATATAAGAGATATTGTGATATCCCAACCAAAATCCTGTCCACCATGGAGAAATCTTCAACTTCACCTGCAACTAGCAACGCTATATGAGGGGCTGAGCAAAGCGGTAACATAGCCAAGCAACGGTTTGCTAGGAAGGGTGTCAAAGGTTAGAGGTTCATGGCAATTTGGGAGGCTTGAAGAGCAAATGATAGGTAACGCAGCATAGCGATAGAACGAAGCAACTAGCATAGCAATGATAGTAGTGAGATCCAGGGTAGCGGTCATCTTGCCTGAAATCCCGCAAGGAAGAAGAACGAGTCCATGAAGGAGATCAAGCCACGAAGACGAACCACACGTAGACGAACGAATCCTCACGATCGCAACGAAACGGGAGCTATCGAGAAGAAGCACACAACAAGGTAAACACACCACACATGAACAAGACATGATGCTCAACAAGCATGATGCATGACAAGACTACACGAAGCTACTCATGGCAAGAGACGATGCAAACAAGAGCAACACATCAAAGCAAGTTTAAATGAGGCCGGGAACAACATATAACAATTCCGATAAGTCCTCATATGCAAATTTCGAAATGGGTCCAGATCTGAACAAACATTAAGTTGAAGTTGTTAAACAGCAAGTTAAAGAGCACCAAGAGGATCTACACGAAATTCTAGTCAAGTTACATATAAAGTTCATTTAATTCGGAGCTACGGCCTAGAAGATATGAGCAAAACAAGTCAAACATGGCATTGATGCAAAATGCATCCAAACATCAAGCAAACACCTCAAAACAAGGATGCAACATGATAATATGAAACTACATGCAAAATCAGGCAAGTTTCATATAGAGCACACTCAAAACGGAGCAACGGTTCAACACATACACTCTATACAAGTCATAGCAACAATCTGTCCAAAACAGCAACTAGGCATCTTGCAAGCATCAAAACAATATGCTACAGCACCCCAACATAATAACAAAAGGCATGGGCATGAAGTACAGGTAAGGCATGACAAGACATGAACACTGAGCTATCTCCAGAAACAACTAGAACATGCTCAAACACACATGGTAAGATTGCAAATAATAACAGTTTCAGACTTAGCAGGAAATAACATCAGGTTGCAATGTTTAGAGCTATCAAACAACATGTTACAGGAACTTATCATGACAAACAAAGGCATGGCATGAATCTACTAATTGCATAGAACAAAAGTCCCTTACTGACCATGAGCCAAAAAGGATCAAAAGATAAGATGGCACCCATGTAAACATGGCAAGTTATATTACAGATTCATACATGGCAGGAACAACAATAAGTAGGCATGTTCGTGAGCTTGAAACACTCACCACAGAGCAATACATGGCATGGCTAGGCAACCAACAGTAATAAGGCATGTTTATGAAGCTAAGCATGGCAAGAACAAGTTCATAGGATGCATGAATCACTAGAAAAGCACATGGCCAAAACTGAACTTCATGTTAACAGGTTGACAACAACATTATTTAGCAACTTTGGAGCAAGATTACAACAAGCTACAGTGGTCTATAAATGCAACCAGGGGCATGAATGGATAGAGCAAGACATTTATATCAAATCATCCTTAGTGAACATCTCCCGAATAATGCACGAAATGACTTGTAGCAGCAGGTTTGCATAGCAACAAAATATAACAGAATCTGTCAGGAAAACAACAACATCAAGTACCCTACTTAGCAAGCTCGATGCACTCAGCACACAACTCACAAAAATACATGGATGGCACCTCTGGAAATATGGCATGGCATAGATCAAAACACATGTAGACGTCAACCTCATAGGATACACACATCAAACATGGCAAAAATGACAAATGAGCAAGTTATAACAGTTTCAGCAGATTAACATCAACATGCACTCTTCCAACAGCATTTCGGGCATCAAGACGAGCTCAAATGAAAATGATGCAATGAGATGAAATGAAGTACTCGTCAAGACGAACAATTTGACATATTACACGCACAAAATGGAGCAGTATGCACAGAGTAATGATGCGATGAATATGGCATAGTAATGTCAAAAATATACGGGACTTGGAGGAATTTTGGAGGTCAACCTCGTTCTGCACGGATATCGAGGCTCGCCGGAGAAGCTCGCCGGAGAGGAGGGAAATGGGGCGGCGAGGCGCGGGGCAGCTGGATCCGGTGGATCCGGCCGGTCGGCGTCGGGTCCGGCCAACGGCGGCGGCGGTGCGGCGCTCCGGCGCGAGGCCGGCGGCCGAAGCGCGGGCGGCGGGGCGCGAAGCTGGGGCGCTCGGGGCGGCGGTGCGCGAGCCGGCCGGGAGGCGCGGGCCGGCTCGGCGATGGCGGCGCAGACGCTGGAGGCGGGCGGCAGCGAGCTCGGGCCCGGGCGGGCCGGCCTCGGGCCCGCGGGCCACGGCGGGCGCGGAGGAGAGAGAGGGAGGCGCGCGGGACAGGTGGCGGAGTGCGGTTGGCTGCGACGGCGGTGGTGATGACGTGTCGCACTCTGATTGGCTGAAGGGACATGTCCGACGGACATGTCCGGCATGGATGGACATGTCCGGCGGCGCGAGGAGGAAGAAGACTAGGGTTGCACCGCGAATTTTGGGGGAGGAAGACATATTTATAGGTAGAGGGAGCTAGGAGAGCCCAAATGTGGAGCGGTTTTCGGCCACGCGATCGTGATCGAACGACCGAGAGCATGGAGGGGAGTTTGCTGGGTTTTGCGCCACTTTGGAAGGGGTGTTGGGCTGCAAGACAAAAGAGGCTTTAACGGTTACCCGGTTAACCGTTGGAGTATCAAACAACCTCCAAATGGCAGGAAACTTGACAGGCGGTCTACCGGTGCTATACCAAGGCCGCTTGGCAAACCTCGGGTCATTCTGAGAAAGTTTAACACCCGCACACGAAAAGAGACAAGAGGGGGACGCTGGAGGACATAGGAGTGCCGGATTGCAAAACGGACAACGGGGAAAATGCTCGGATGCATGAGACGAACACGTATGCAAAATGAAATGCACATGCTGACATGATAAAGTGCAACACGCAAGCAAATTACATGGAAATGATGGCGAATAACTGGAAGACACCTGGCATATCGAATCTGGGGCGTTACAATCTTGGAATAAATAATAAAAAATCCTCGCCAAAGATGAAGACCCAGGGGCCCACACCCTGTCCACGAGGGTGGGGGGCGCGCCCCTCCCCCTGGGCGCGCCCCCCTACCTCGTGGGCCCCCTGGTGGCCCTCCGACGCCAACTCCAACTCCATATATTGGCTTTCGGGGAGAAAAAAATCAGAGAGAAAGTTTCATCGCGTTTTACGATACGGAGCCGCCGCCAAGTCCTAATCTCTCTCAGGAGGGCTGATCTGGAGTCCGTTCGGGGCTCCGAGAGGGGGATTCGTCGCCGTCGTCATCATCAACCATCCTCCATCACCAATTTCATGATGCTCACCGCCGTGCGTGAGTAATTGCATCGTAGGCTTGCTGGACGGTGATGGGTTGGATGAGATTTATCATGTAATCAAGTTAGTTTTGTTAGGGTTTGATCCCTAGTATCCACTATGTTCTGAGATTGATGTTGCTATGACTTTGCTATGCTTAATGCTTGTCACTAGGGCTCGAGTGCCATGATTTCAGATCTGAACCTATTATGTTTTCATGAATATATGTGTGTTCTAGATCCTATCTTGCAAGTCTATAGTCACCTACTATGTGTTATGATCCGGCAACCCCGAAGTGACAATAATCGGGACCACTCCCGGTGATGACCATAGTTTGAGGAGTTCATGTATTCACTATGTGCTAATGCTTTGTTCCGGTTCTCTATTAAAAGGAGGCCTTAATATCCCTTAGTTTCCATTAGGACCCCGCTGCCACGGGAGGGTAGGACAAAAGATGTCATGCAAGTTCTTTTCCATAAGCACGTATGACTATATATGGAATACATGCCTACATTACATTGATGAACTGGAGCTAGTTCTGTGTCACCCTATGTTATGACTGTTACATGATGAACCACATCCGGCATAATTATCCATCGCTAATCCGGTGCCTACGAGTTTTCCATATACTGGTTCTTGCTTATTTACTTTTCCGTTGCTACTGTTACAATCACTACAAAATACCAAAAACATTACTTTTGCTATCTTTACCTTTGTTACCGTTACCACCACTATCATATTACTTTGCTACTAAACACTTTGCTGCAGATACTAAGTTTCTAGGTGTGGTTGAATTGACAACTCAGCTGCTAATACTTGAGAATATTCTTTGGCTCCCCTTGTGTCGAATCAATAAATTTGGGTTGAATACTCTACCCTCGAAAACTGTTGCGATCCCGTATACTTGTGGGTTATCACACAACTATCTAGGAAGTCCCTAGAAGCATAAGTTAGTCCATTATAGAAGATATCAATTAATTCATTTTTCTTAAGAGGATGATCAGGCAATGCATTAAGAAATTGGAGAAGCCTTCTCCGAGCTTGTGGGAGTCTGTCTTCTTCAATTTGCACAAAGTTAAATATATCCTGTAAGGCAGCTTGTTTCTTATGAGCAGGAAAATATTTTTCATAGAAGTAATAAATCATATCCTAGGTACCACGCACACAACCAGGAGCAAGATTATTGTACCATAATTTAGCATCACCCTTTAATGAGAATGGAAATAATTTGAGAATATAGTACTCCCTCCGTCCCAAAATAAGTGACTCAGCTTTGTACTAACTTTGTACTAAAGTTAGTAGAAAGTTGAGTCACTTATTTTGGGAAAGAGGGAGTAGTAGCAAATCTTCTCATCATGAGCAAAAAGGGTGGCTATATCATTTAATTTAGTAAGGTGTGCCACAACAATTTCAGTTTCATAGCCATGGAAAGGATCAAATTCAACCAAAGTAATTAACTCTGGGTCAACGGAGAATTCATAGTCCTTATCAGTAACAAAGATAGGTGAAGTAGCAAACTTAGGATCATATTTCATTCTAGCATTCAAAGATTTCTCTTTTAGTTTGCATAGTAATTTCTTAAGATCATATCTATCATTGCAGGCAAGAAAATCTCTAGCTACCTCCTCATCCATAACATAACCTTCAGGTATCTTAGGTAAGTCATATCTAGGGGAGATAGGTCTAATAGGTGTTTCAAGATTTCCAGTTTCAAGTACTTCACCAATTTCAATAATTTCATCAGTTTCAACATTCTCAATATCTTTAGCTCTAGCAAGTTGTTCATCAAGAAATTCACCTAGTGGCATATTATCATCAAGCAAGGTACTAACATAATCATGAGTATCATTCATAGTAGAAGTAGCATCATCAATAACTTGCGACATATCAGGATTAATAGCATGTGATGGTGTTGCAAGTCTACTAAAAATAGAAGGTGAATCAAGTGCAGAGCTAGATGGCAGTTCCTTACCTGCCCTCGTCTTAGAGGGAAAAATCTTAGTCTTAGTATCCCTCAGATTCTTCATAGTGATAAATAGATAATAATTCCAAGTGACTCAAGAAATATAGCTACGCTCCCCAGCAATGGCGCCAGAAAAAGGTCTTAATAACCACAAGTATAGGGGATCACAATAGTTTTCGAGGGTAGAGTATTCAACACAAATTTATAGATTCGACACAAGGGGAGCCAAAGAATATTTGCAAGTATTAGCAGTTGAGTTGTAAATTCAACCACACTCAAGATTAAATATCTGCAACAATATGATCAGTAGCACAGTAATATGATAGTGTTGATAATAGTGATGATAGTAACAATAACGGTAATAGTGATAGCAATGATTCTGTAGCAAGTGTAACAGTAGCAACAATAGTAGTAACTTAGCAAAAACAATATGAGGAAAATTCATAGGCATTGGATCACTGAATTCGTTGGATGGTATTCATCATATAACCATTATAACCTAGGGCGATACGACACTAGCTCCAGTTCATAAATATAATGTAGGCATGTATTCCGTAAATAGTCATACGTGCTTATAGAAAGAACTTCCATGACATCTTTTGTCCTACCCTCCCATGGCAGTGGGGTCCATAAGGAAACTAAGGGATATTAAGGCCTCCTTTTAATAGACAACCGGAACAAAGCATTAACACATAGTGAATACATGAACTCCTCAAACTACGGTCATCACCGGAAAGTATCCCAATTACTGTCACCATAGGGTTTACGGATCGTAACACATACCAGGTGCATATGACTAGCAAGATTAGATCTAGAACATAGATATAATGGTGAAAACATAAACGATTCAGATCTGAAATTCTGCACGCGGGCCCTATAATGACAAGCATTAAGCATGGCATAGTCATAGCAACATCAATCTCAAAACATTGTGGATACTAGGGATCAAGACCAAACAAAACTAACTCGATTACATGATGAATATCATCCAACTCCTCACCAATCAGTGAGCCTACGAACGAATTACTCACTCCCGAAGGGGAGCATCATGGAATTGGTGATGAAGGAGGGTTGGTGATGACAAAGATCGAAGATTTCCCTCTTCAGAGCCCCAAATGGACTCCAGATCAGGCCTCCCAATGAAGAACAGGAGGTGGCGGCGGCTCCGTCTTGTGAAACATGATAATTCTTCCTCTCTATTTTTTTCTCCAAATATACGTATTTATGGCGTCGGGATCAGGGTTTGCGGGGCCACCAGGTGGGCACAACCCACCTAGGCACGCCTAGAGGGGGTGGTGCACTCTGGTGGGTTGTGCTCAACCAGACCCCCCCCCTTCCGATGGTTCTTGGCTCCAGTATTTTTATTTTATTGTAAAACAATTCTCAAAAAAGTTTCATTCCATTCCGAGAACTTTTTTTCTGCACAAAAAACAACACCATGTTAGTTCTGCTGAAAACAGCGTCAGTCCGGGTTAGTTTCATTCAAATCATGCAAATTAGAGTCTAAAGCAAGAGCAAAAGCATTGGGAAAAGTAGATATGACGGAGATGCATCAGTGTGCGCCATGTTGTGAAATACGCTTTAATGATTGCTTAACATGTCGTATAGGAAATGCCCTCATTAATGGACTACAACTCACCTCCAAGCCCAACTAGAGGCCTTCAAAGGACACAAAATGACCTAGCTCTCTACCCACCCACCTCCTCTTTTTAAGGGTAGCCATGATCATTTTATGGGTACACCTAGACTATATAAGCTCCCCATATAGACATGTAACTCTTGCCGAATATCAAGTGGTGGAATGTGTGAATTGGGGACCTCCCTTTGGAACAATCATTGAGATTGATATGGATTCAATTGGTAGTTAATTTGTTAGGGTGAAGCTTGGGGTGAGATATCTGAAGAAGATTCATGGTTCTACCGAAATAACTACAAGAGAGCTTTGGGTTTTTAGAATGAACTTTGAGGTTGAGATAGTGGTGGAGCAGGGTTGGTTTTCTAGGCCTGGAAAGAGAGGTGGAGATGATACTTTACTGCATAATCCAAGAGAAGATGATACCAGTGAGGGAAGGTTTACTATGAAAAATTAAGGGCCAGAAGCTAGGAAGGAGATCATCAAATTGGGAAGTCTTTCACTATCTTGTGAGGCTTTGAATGTTGACAAAAATAATGTAGAAGCATGAAAAGTGGCTAGTGACACATACCCCTCAACTGATGGTTTAGTGGATGATTTAACTGCTAGAAAGAAAGAGATGGCGGAAGAGAATGCTAGACAATCTGTTAAAATTTCTATGGATGAACAAATAATGAGAGACAATGTAGTTGAAGGTGGAACTTCAGAAGCAGAACAAGTGCTTGCAAAAATTGCTACAACGGTTCTTAGACAAGAATGAAACTAATAAAAATAAAGGTGATGTGCCTCCTAGGGAAGGAGAGGATGAGTTAGAAAATTGTATGGAGGAAAATATTGGTGATAAAAGATATAACTATTTGGAACCTTGTAGGACCTTGAAGTATGTCTATAGGGGGGTGATTAGACTACTTGACCAATAAAAACTTAACCTTTTCCCAATTTTAGAGTTTGGCAGATTTTAGCTACTTTAGGACAAGTCAAGCAATCATCACACAATTCAAGCAAGCATGCAAAGAGTATATAGGCAGCGGAAATTAAAGCATGCAACTTGCAAGAAAGTAAAGGGAAGGGTTTGGAGGATTCAAACGCAATTGGAGACACGGATGTTTTTGGCGTGGTTCCGATAGGTGGTGCTATCGTACATCCATGTTGATGGAGACTTCAACCCACGAAGGGTAACGACTGCACGAGTCCATGGAGGGCTCCACCCACGAAGGGTCCACGAAGAAGCAACCTTGTCTATCCCACCATGGTCGTCGCCCACGAAGGACTTGCCTCACTAGCGGTAGATCTTCACGAAGTAGGCGATCTCCTTGCCCTTACAAACTCCTTGGTTCAACTCCACAATCTTGTCGGAGGCTCCCAAGTGACACCTAGCCAATATAGGAGACACCACTCTCCAAGAAGTAACAAATGGTGCGTTGATGATGAACTCCTTGCTCTTGTGCTTCAAATGGCAGTCTCCCCAACACTCAACTCTCTCTCAATGGGTTTGGATCTGGTGGAAAGAAGATTTGAGTGGAAAGCAACTTGGGGAAGGCTAGAGATCAAGATTCATATGGTAGGAATGGAATATCTTGGCCTCAACACATGAGTAGGTGGTTCTCTCTCAGAAATGGTAAGTTGGAAGTGTAGGTTCGTTCTGATGGCTCTCTCCACGAATGAAGAGGAGGTGGAGGGGTATATATAGCCTCCACACAAAATCTAACCATTACACACAATTTACCAAACTCGGTGGGACCGAATTGTTAAACTCGGTCGAACCGATTTAGTAAACCTAGTGACCGTTAGTGAATTTTGATGGGACCGGCATGCATCTCGGTGAGACCGATTTGGTTAGGGTTAGGGCATAACGTAATCTCGGTAAGACCGATTACACAAACTCGGTGAGACCGATTTGGTAATAAGCTTTCCAGAGAGTTGGTCAGGTAAACTCGGTGGGACCAATTTGCTCTTTTCGGTGAGACCGAAATGTTACAAAAGGGAAACAGAGAGTTTACATTGCAATCTCGGTGGGACCGATCGCTCACTTCGGATAGACCGAAACGTTACGAAGGGAAACAGAGAGATTGCAACCCCATCTCGGTGAGACTGAGATCCCTATCAGTAAGACCGATTTGCTTAGGGTTTGTGGCAGTGGCTATGACTTTTGGAATCGGTGGCGCCGGATAGGAAGTTTCGGTGTGACCGATTTTGGCTTTGGGTTTAGGTCATTTGTGGATGTGGGAAAGTAGTTGAGGGTTTTGGAGCATATCACTAAGCACATGAAGCAAGAGGCTCATTAAGCAACACCTCATCCCTCCTTGATAATATTGGCTTTTCCTATAGACTCAATGTGATCTTGGATCACTAAAATGTAAAATGAAGAGTCTTGAGCTTTTGAGCTTGAGCCAATCCTTTGTCCTTAGTATTTTGAGGGATCCACTTTCATCATCCATGCCATGCCATTCATTGAGCTTTCCTGAAATAGTATTAGCTCAATGAGCTATATGTTGTTATTAATTACCAAAACCACCTAGGGATAGTTGCACTTTCAATCTCCCCCTTTTTGGTAATTGATGACAACATATAGATCAAAGCTTCGACAAATGATAATAAGATTTAATAACATCGTCGCTTTGAGAAGTATGTGATAAGTAAGAGCTCCCCCTAAATATGTGCATGGTTTAAAATTTGCTTTGGACTGCAAATGCACAATGAATTAGGCTCATGGGTTACTCTTCCATGTCACATACATCTTGGTGGAGCGCTCAAAATAATAAACAATGAATACATGCACTCATCACCAAGCATAGTGAATGATCACATAAGATAGATAGGATAATATCAAGCATGCATAAGTGTAGCTTATGATCAAACACATGATCATCAATGTCTCACAGGCATAGTATCTCAACCAAAAGCAAACAAAGTTTGAAAAACCACCAAATAAAGCAAGAGAGAATAAAAGCAACACTCTCTCTTGAAGCCTATGATCTATACATTTTTCTCCCCCTTTGGCAACAAGTTACCAAAAAGTTCATAGAAAATGCATAGTGCTAGATCGACTCTCAGGCTTGATCTTCTGGTGGTGGTGTCCTGATGGCTCCTTGGACGAAGGCTTCAGTTGAAGTAGAGGGTGCTGGAGTGGATGCTGGAGCTGGTTGCACTAGAACTGTTGGGGCAGTAGCTGGTGCTGAAGTTGTTGCTCTAGTGTCTGTCACTGGCACTGCAACTGATCTCTGAGCTCTGGGCACTCTGGCAAACACATTTGTGGTTGTCTTGCCCTTCCTCTCCTGCATGCCATCCTGCAGCTGCTCTACAACTGACTGAATCTCAGTTACCTTGACATCTAGATCATAGAATTTTTGTTCCATGATTCTCTCCAGGCTCTCCTGGTTTTGAGTTAGGGTGGCCAACCCCCTCTCAATCCTCAGAGTTGATGCTATCAAGTAACCAAGCTGCTCTTGTTTGGTCTTCAAGAAATACTCAGATGCCTCCTCTTGAGTTGGCATCTTGGCAGCCTTCTCCTGTTTTGCCTTCTCCTTCTTCTCTTGAGCTTGGACTGATTGTTGATCATCTTCATTCATGACAACCTCGTTGTCCTCAAAGTCTGGATAAATTGGAAAATGTTCCTTATCCAACTGATATTTCCCTATGCCCATCTTGGAGTTGATCAATTCTTGAATCTGAGGTGCATATCCACAGCTCCTCTTCTAATCTGCTGCAGTCCTCTTGATTGTTTCAATGATCAGGCTCATGACTTTGAATTTTTGTGGCACATCAAACACATGCAGCATGTTGATGGCATGCCCTCTGATCATGTTATGGTCACCTGACTTGGGCAACAAAGTATGCCTCAGAATCCAATTTATGGTTGCCAATCCTGACAGCAGATAGTGAATTGATCCAAACTTGTGAGTTTCAACTGCCTTGTCAGGAATTTCCTTGTACATGTGAGCCATTGAGTTATGACCCAACTTCTTCTTTGCATATATGTCCAAGTCATCCTCTTCTTCCTTGGGGTCATTTATCAGACTTGCCCATTCTTCAACAGTAGATTGGTACCTTGTACCTTCAGACATCCACACAATTCTACCATCTGGATAAAAGTGTGCTGTGGAGTAGAACTGCATGATAAGCTCATCATTCCAGTTGGTGAATGAGGGAGTCCTGGACTAGGGGGTGTCCGGATAGCCGAACTATCATCATCGGCCGGACTCCAAGACTATGAAGATACAAGATTGAAGACTTCGTCCCGTGTCCGGATGGGACTTTCCTTGGCGTGGAAGGCAAGCTTGGCAATACGGATATGTAGATCTCCTACCATTGTAACCGACTCTGTGTAACCCTAGCCCTCTCTGGTGTCTATATAAACCGGAGGGTTTTAGTCCGTAGGACACAACAAACAAACAACAATCATACCATAGGCTAGCTTCTAGGGTTTAGCCTCCTTGATCTCGTGGTAGATCCACTCTTGTACTACCCATATCATCAATATCAATCAAGCAGGAGTAGGGTTTTACCTCCATCAAGAGGGCCCGAACCTAGTTAAAAACATTGTGTCCCTTGTCTCCTATTACCATCAACCTAGACGCACAGTTCGGGACCCCCTACCCGAGATCCGCCGGTTTTGACACCGACATTGGTGCTTTTTCATTGAGAGTTCCTCTATGTCGTCACCGATAGGCTTGATGGCTCCTTCGATCATCAACAACAACGCGGTCCAGGGTGAGACTTTCCTCCCCGGACAGATCTTCGTATTCGGCGGCTTTGCACTACGGGCCAATTCGCTTGGCCATCTGGAGCAGATTGAAAGCTACGCCCCTGGCCATCAGGTCAGATTTGGAAGTCTGAGCTTCACGGCTGACATCCGCGGAGACTTGATCTTTGATGGATTCGAGCCACAGCCGAGCGCGCCGCACTATCACGAAGGGCATGACTTAGCTCTACTGCCGGACAGTGCCCTGGAGGACGCACACGAGTCCGCTCCGATCCTCAATTCGGAGCCGGCTGCGTAGATCGAGGACGGGTGGCTAGACACCGCCTCGGGGGCTGCTACATCTACGGCGATGGAGCCAAATACCGACCTTGTCCCTTGTGAGGCTCGTGACTCCGAGGTGCCGGACTCCTCGCCGGACTCCGAACCTCCCGCGCCCCCTCCAAACGAATCCGATTGGGCGCCGATCATGGAGTTCACCGCTGCGGACATCTTTCAACACTCACCTTTTGGTGACATCCTGAATTCGGTAAAGTATCTCTCGCTATCAGGAGAGCCTTGGCCGGACTGCGGTCAGGACGGTTGGGATGCGGACGACGAAGAAATTCAAACCCCACCCACCACCCACTTAGTAGCCACTGTCGACGATCTAACCGGCATGCTATACTTCGACTCCGAAGACATCGACGGTATGGACGACGACGCCGGAGACGACCAAGAACCAGCGCCTACTGGGCACTGGAAAGCCACCTCGTCATATGACATATACATGGTGGATACCCCAAAGGATGGGAACGGCGGAGGAAGACCTCTCCAAGAAACAGCCCAAGCGCCGGCTTCAGCGGCGCCACTCTAAATCCCGCCACAGCAAGAGTAGAGATTCCGGCACCGGAGATAATAACACCCCAGAGAGTGCCGAAGACAACCCCCTATAGCAAGATTCAGCACAGGAGGACGGAGAAGCCAGCCCTCATGAGAGAGTGGCAGACGATGAGGTAGAGGATGATAATTACATGCCTCCCTCCGGAGACGAGGCAAGCCTCGACGACGACGAATTCGTCGTGCCCGAGGATCCCGTCGAACAAGAGTGTTTTAAACGCAGGCTTATGGCCACGGCGAACAGCCTCAAGAAAAAGCAGCAACAACTTAAAGCTGATCAAGATCTACTAGCCGACAGATGGACTGAAGTCCTTGCGGCCGAAGAGCATGAACTTGAACGCCCCTCCAAAAGCTACCCCAAACGCAAGTTGCTCCCCCGATTAGAGAAGGAGGCATATAAACCTGCATCACCAGCGCACGATACGGCTGACCGACCACCTCGTGGACGCGACAAAGAGGCCTCTAGGCCCTCCACCAGAACCGTACCCCGGCACCGCTCGAAAAGTACGAAGCCACGGGGGAATGCGCCGGACTTGCGAGACATATTGGAGGATAAGTCAAGACAATCAAGATCGGTCTACGGATCGCGTGGGCGCCCCATGATGCGCGACAACGACCGTCGCGCCGGATACAGCAACTCCGGCCGGGCTGAACACAGTAGACAAAGCTCGCTTGAGCTACGTCATGATATAGCCCAATATAGAGGCGCCGCACACCCACTATGCTTCACAGATGAAGTAATGGATCATCAAATCCCCGAAGGATTTAAACCCGTGAATATTGAATCCTACGATGGCACAATAGACCCCGCGGTTTGGATCAAAGACTATCTCCTTCATATCCACATGGCCCGCGGCGATGATCTTCACGCCATCAAATACCTCCCACTCAAGCTTAAAGGACCAGCTCGGCATTGGCTTAACAGCTTGCCAGCAGAATCAATTGGGTGTTGGGAGGACCTGGAAGCCGCATTCCTTGACAACTTCCAGGGCACATATGTGTGACCACCAGACGCCGATGACCTAAGCCACATAATTCAGCAGCCAGACGAATCGGCCAGACAATTCTGGACACGGTTCTTAACAAAGAAAAATCAAATCGTCGACTGTCCGGATGTAGAGGCCCTCTCAGCCTTCAAACATAACATCTGCGACGAGTGGCTTGCCCGGCACCTAGGACAGGAAAAGCCGAAATCCATGGCAGCCCTCACATCACTCATGACCCGCTTCTGCGCGGGAGAGGACAGCTGGCTAGCCCGCAGTAACAACCTCAGCAAAAATTCTGGCAGTCCGGATAACAAGGACCGCAATGGCAGGTCGCGTCGCAACAAAAACAAATGCCGCGTTAACGGCGATAACACTGAGGATACGGCAGTCAACGCCGGATTCAGAGGCTCCAAACCCGGTCAGCGGAAAAAGCCATTCGAAAGAACTACTCCGGGTCCGTCCAATTTGGACCGAATACTCGACCGCTCGTGCCAGATACACGGCACCCCCGAAAAGCCAGCTAATCACACCAACAGGGATTGTTGGGTATTCAAGCAGGCAGGCAAGTTAATTGCCGAAAACTATGACAAGGGGCTGCATAGCGATGACGAGGAAGAGACCCGACCGCCGAACAATAGAGGACAGAAAGGTTTCCCCCCACAAGTGCGGACGGTAAACATGATATACGCAACCCACATACCCAACAGGGAGCGGAAGCGTGCACTCAGGGACGTATATGCGATGGAGCCAGTCGCCCCGAAGTTC
This sequence comes from Triticum timopheevii, assembly GCA_963921465.1. Lineage (NCBI taxonomy): Eukaryota > Viridiplantae > Streptophyta > Magnoliopsida > Poales > Poaceae > Triticum > Triticum timopheevii. The sequence goes on along the minus strand of OY997266.1, from coordinate 113,289,104 downwards.
AACCCATGGTCCTCCTGCCCGATCACTTTTGATCGAAGGGACCACCCCACCAGTATCCGCCATGGCGGATTCGCCGCATTGGTTTTAGACCCAATCGTCGATGGATTTCACCTCACAAAGTCCTGATGGACGGCGGCAGCAGCCTGAACCTTCTTTATCAGGATATAGTGCGCAAGATGGGCATAGACCCCTCAAGGATTAAACCCACAAAGACGATCTTCAAAGGCGTCATACCAGGTGTAGGGGCCAATTGTACAGGCTCAGTCACACTGGAAGTGGTCTTAGGATCCCCGGATAACTTCCGAAGCAAGGAGTTAATCTTCTACATAGTCCCGTTCCGCAGCGGCTATCATGCTCTGCTCGGACGGACCGCGTTTGCAAAGTTCAACGCGGTGCCGCATTACGCATACCTCAAGCTCAAGATGCCAGGCCCTTGAGGAGTCATCACGGCCAACGGAAACACTGAACGCTCCCTCCGAACGGAGGAACACACAGCGGCTCTCGCAGTAGAAGTACAGAGCAGCCTCTTAAGGCAATTTTCGAGTTCGACCGTTAAACGACCTGACACGGCCAAACGCGCCTGGAGTAACCTACAACAAGACCACCTGGCATGTTCCGAGCACGCGTAGCAATGCGGCCCCAACCCCAGCCCTTGCAAAATTGCAAGACTGGTCCTTCGCGTACATCACTATGCTCTGGAGATACCATGGGCATAGGGGGAGGGGCACAACCACGACAGGACCAGACCAGGGGCTCCCAAGTGTGTCATTCTTTTTTCTTTCCTACAGGACTCCGTTCACCAAAGGCCCTGTCCGGCAGTAGACCTGCCGAACTCACGATGCAACAGCCAGGGAAGGAGAAAGGCTACGACGAATACTCAGGTGGTCTCCATTATGAGCATTATACCTGTTTTATACACCATTCCGCAGCCTACCCGTGGAGGGGGACATGCTAATAGTTTCACCCCTTGCTTATCGCACTATTTGTATCATTCTGCATTCAAGGTAGCACTTTTTGAATAAACAATACATCGCTTTTTTCTTATAATTGCATTTCCTTCTTATACATATGTTCATTTATGACATGCTGCATCCGTACACTTTGGTATGGCTAAATACACTAGGGGTTTAAGTTCCCCACATTATTGTGTGATAAGTCCGAACACTTTCACAAGTGCAGCACCCCGAACTTATAGCATTATATGCATCGGCTCCGAATCATGTCTTGGGTCAATAGTTGGGTTTGCCCGGCTCCCATGTTTTGGTACCTTACGTTCCGTTGTATCGGCTAAGGTAGCACTGGGAGAACCACTGCTATTGCGCCCCAGTTGAGCTGGGCAAGCGCCTCAGTGGAGAAAGCTAAAACTGACCGTCATGATAAGGCGAGAGCTGGTCGCTGTTCGAGAGGTTTTTTTGAGTCCCTAAAGACTTATGCCGCTTAGAGCGAGGAACCGGCTTTGTCCGTCCCAGGCATGGATAGCGCCCCGAACTCGGTCTTCCGAACACTAGGGGCTTCGCCAAAATTTAAAATTATAGAATTCTATGGCTAAGTGAGAGTGTTCAAGCATTATAAGTCCGGTTGCCTCGTTCGTTGTGTTGAGCGCCTCCCTAGATGGACCCAAAAATGGGAACAAGAGCGCTCAAGTTTATCCCGAACACCCCAGCACTCGTGGCATGGGGGCTGAAGCCGACGACTTGCCATCTCTCAGATTTCATAAACGGCCGCACATAAGGTAATATTTTAAATCAACAAGCGTTGCTTAGCGCATATGAACAAAGTTTTCAGCGCACAGGATAAAAAAATGCGAGTCTACTCAAATATTACATCTTTGGAGCACTCACCCGCAATCATGCGGGCACCCTTCAGGACACTCTTATAATATATTTCGGGCGTGCGATACTCCTTGCCCGTCGGTGGCGCGTCTGTCACAAGCTTCTCAGCGTCCATCCTGCCCCAGTGCACCTTTGCACGGGCAAGGGCCTGACGGGCACCTTCAATGCTGGAGGAGTGCTTGACGACTTCAACCCAGGGACACGCATCCACCAGCCGCCGCACCAGGCCGAAGTAGCTCCCAGGCATGGCCTCCTTGGGCCACAGCCAAACTATGAGGCCCTTCATGGCCCGTTCAGCCACCTTGTGGAGCTCGACCAGCTGCTTCAGCTGGTCGCTAAGGGGCACCGGATGTCCGGCCTCAGCATCCTAAGACCAGAAGACCTTCTCCGCCGAGCTCCCCTCCTCGGCCCGGTAGAATGCGGCAGCATCGGACACGCTGCGGGGCAGATCTGCGAACGCTCCTGGAGAGCTCCGAATTTGGGTAAGTAATAGGTAATTCACATTCACATGCTTGCTTTGCATGAAAAATGCCTTACCCGCCACTATCTTCTTCAACGCCTCGATTTCCTGGAGGGCCTTGTGGGCTTCAGCCTTAGCGGCTTTGGCACTCTCAAGAGCCGATGCAAGCTTGGACTCTCGAGTCTTTGAGTCGCGCTCCAAACTCTCATGTTTTTCCATGAGAGCCTGGAGCTCTTGCTGCACCTCCGCCACCCGCGCCTCCTGCTTCTCTCGCTCGGCTCGTTCCGCGGCCGCATTGCGTTCAGCCGCGGACACCGCCTCCTTCAGGGCCGCCAGCTCGTTCGTGGCCCCTGTAGTTGAAGGAAATGTGCCCTAGAGGCAATAATAAAGTTATTATTTATTTCCTCATATCATGATAAATGTTTATTATTCATGCTAGAATTGTATTAACCAGAAACATGATACATGTGTGAATACATAGACAAACATAGTGTCACTAGTATGCCTCTACTTGAACTAGCTCATTGATCAAAGATGGTTATGTTTCCTAACCATAGGCATGTGTTGTCATTTGATTAATGGGATCACATCATTAGGAGAATGATGTGATTGACTTGACCCATTCTGTTAGCTTAGCACTTGATCGTTTAGTATTTTGCTATTGCTTTCTTCATGACTTATACAAAGTTCCTGCAACTATGAGATTATGCAACTCCCGTTTACCGGAGGAACACTTTGTGTGCTACCAAACGTCACAACGTAACTGGGTGATTATAAAGGTGCTCTACAGGTGTCTCCAAAGGTACATGTTGAGTTGGCATAATTCGAGATTAGGTTTTGTCACTCCGATTGTCGGAGAGGTATATCTGGGCCCTCTCGGTAATACTCATCACCTAAGCCTTGCAAACATTGTAACTAATGAGTTAGTTATGAAATGATGTATTACAGAACGAGTAAAGAGACTTGCCGGTAACGAGATTGAACTAGGTATTGGATACCGACGATCGAATCTCGGGCAAGTAACATACCGATGACAAAGGGAACAACGTATGTTGTTATGCGGTTTGACCGATAAAGATCTTCGTAGAATATGTGGGAACCAACATGAACATCCAGGTTCCGCTATTGGTTATTGACCGAGAATAGTTCTAGGTCATGTCTACATAGTTCTCGAACCCGTAGGGTCCGCACGCTTAACGTTACGATGACAGTTTTATTATGAGTTTATAAGTTTTGATGTACCGAAGGTTGTTCGGAGTCACGGATGTGAGACATGACGAGGAGTCTTGAAATGGTCGAGACATAAATATTTGGACACCGGAAGTGTTCCGAGTGTTTTTGGAGAAAAACCGGAGTACCGGAGGGTTACCGGAACCCCCGGGAAGTAATGGGCCTTGATGGGCCCTAGTGGAGAGAGAGAGGGGCCGACCAGAGCAAGAGGCGCGCCCCCTCCCCTTGAGGCCGAATAGGACAAGGAAGGGGGGCGGCGCCCCCCTTGCCTTCCCCCTCTCCCACTCCTTCCTTCCCCTCCTTCTTGGAATAGGAAAGGGAGGGGGCAAACCTACTTGGAGTAGGTTTCCCCCTCCTAGGGCGCCCCTCCTCCTCTCCCACTTTATATACGGGGGAGGGGGGCACCCCATAGACACACAAGTTGATCTACGGATCGTTCCTTAGCCGTGTGCAATGCCCCCTCCACCATATTCCACCTCGGTCATATCGTCGCGGAGTTTAGGCGAAGTCCTGCGCTGGTAGAACATCATCATCGTCTCCATGCCGTCGTGCTGACGGAACTCATCCCCGACACTTCGCTGGATTGGAGCCCGGGGGATGTCATCGAGCTGGACGTGTGCTGAACACGGAGATGCCGTACGTTCGGTGCTTGGATCGGTCGATTCGTGAAGATGTACGACTACATCAACCGCGTTGTCATAACGCTTCCGCTTAACGGTCTACGAGGGTACGTAGACAACACTCTCCCCTCTCGTTGCTATGCCATCGCCATGATCTTGCGTGTGCGTAGGAAATTTTTGAAATTACTACGTTCCCCAACAGTGGCATCCGAGCCTAGGTTTTATGCGTTGATGTTATATGCACGAGTAGAACACAAGTGAGTTGTGGGCGATATAAGTCATACTGCTTACCAGCATGTCATACTTTGGTTCGGCGGTATTGTTGGATGAAGCGGCCCGGACCGACATTACGCGTACGCTTACGCGAGACTGGTTTTATCGCCGTGCTTTGCACACAGGTGACTAGCGGGTGTCAGTTTCTCCAACTTTAGTTGAACCGAGTGTGGCTACGCCCGGTCCTTGCGAAGGTTAAAACAGCACCAACTTGACAAACTATCATTGTGGTTTTGATGCGTAGGTAAGAACGGTTCTTGCTCAGCCCATAGCAGCCACGTAAAACTTGCAACAACAAAGTAGAGGACGTCTAACTTGTTTTTGTAGGGCATGTTGTGATGTGATATGGCCAAGACATGATGCTATATTTTATTATATGAGATGATCATGTTTTGTAACCGAAGTTATTGGCAACTGGCAGGAGCCATATGGTTGTCGCTTTATTGTATGAAATGCAAACGCCCTGTAATTGCTTTACTTTATCACTAAGCGGTAGCGATAGTCATATAAGCAATAGATGGCATAAACGACAACGATGCTACGATGGAGATCAAGGTGTCACGCCGATGACGATGGTGATCACGACGGCGGTTCAGAGATGGAGATCACAAGCACAAGATGATGATGGCCATATCATATCACTTATATTGATTGCATGTGATGTTTATCCTTTATGCATCTTATCTTGCTTTGATTGATGGTAGCATTTTAAGATGATCTCTCACTAAAAATTATCAAGAAGTGTTCTCCCTGAGTATGCACCGTTGCCAAAGTTCGTCGTGCCCAGACACCACGTGATGATCGGGTGTGATAAGCTCTACGTCCATCTACAACGGGTGCAAGCCAGGTTTTGCACACGCAGAATACTCAGGTTAAACTTGACGAGCCTAGCATATGCAGATATGGCCTCGGAACACGGAGACCGAAAGGTTGAGCATGAATCATATAGTAGATTTGATCAACATAAATATGTTCACCATTGAAAACTACTCCATCTCACGTGATGATCGGTTATGGTTTAGTTGATTTGGATCACGTGATCACTTAGATGACTAGAGAGATGTCTGTCTAAGTGGGAGTTCTTGAGTAATATGATTAATTGAACTTAAATTTATCATGAACTTACTACCTGATAGTATTTTTGCTTGTCTATGTTTATTGTAGATAGATGGCTCGTGCTGTTGTTCCGTTGAATTTTAATGCGTTCCTTGAGAAAGCAAAGTTGAAAGATGATGGTAGCAATTACACGGACTGGGTCCATAACTTGAGGATTATCCTCATTGCTGCACAGAAGAATTACGTCCTGGAAGCACCGCTGGGTGCCAGGCCTACTGCAGGTGCAACACCAGATGTTGTGAACGTCTGGCAGAGCAAAGCTGATGACTACTCTATAGTTCAGTGTGCCATGCTTTACGGCTTAGAACCGGGTCTTCAATGACATTTTGAACGTCATGGAGCATATGAGATGTTCCAGGAGTTGAAGTTAATATTTCAAGCAAATGCCCGGATTGAGAGATATGAAGTCTCCAATAAGTTCTACAGCTGCAAGATGGAGGAGAATAGTTCTGTCAGTGAGCATATACTCAAAATGTCTGGGTATAATAATCACTTGATTCAACTGGGAGTTAATCTTCCGGATGATAGCATCATTGACAGAATTCTCCAATCACTGCCACCAAGCTACAAGAGCTTTGTGATGAACTATAATATGCAAGGGATGAACAAGACAATTCCCGAGCTCTTAGCAATGCTAAAGGCTGCGGAGGTAGAAATCAAGAAGGAGCATCAAGTGTTGATGGTCAACAAGACCACTAGTTTCAAGAAAAAGGGCAAAGGGAAGAAGAAGGGGAACTTCAAGAAGAACAACAAGCAAGTTGCTACTCAAGAGAAGAAACCCAAGTCTGGACCTAAGCCTGAAACTGAGTGCTTCTACTGCAAGCAGACTGGACACTGGAAGCGGAACTGCCCCAAGTATTTGGCGGATAAGAAGGATGGCAAAGTGAACAAAGGTATATGTGATATACATGTTATTGATGTGTACCTAACTAGAGCTCGTAGTAGCACCTGGGTATTTGATACTGGTTTTGTTGCTAATATTTGCAACTCGAAACAGGGACTACGGAATAAGCGAGCACTGGCCAAGGACGAGGTGACGATGCGCGTGGGAAACGGTTCCAAAGTCGATGTGATCGCGGTCGGCACGCTACCTCTACATCTACCTTCGGGATTAGTTTTAGACCTGAATAATTGTTATTTGGTGCTAGCGTTGAGCATGAACATTATATCTGGATCTTGTTTGATGCGAGACGGTTATTCATTTAAATCAGAGAATAATGGTTGTTCTATTTATATGAGTAATTTCTTTTATGGTCATGCACCCTTGAAGAGTGGTCTATTTTTATTGAATCTCGATAGTAGTGATACACATATTCATAATGTTGAAGCCAAAAGATGCAGAGTTGATAATGATAGTGCAACTTATTTGTGGCACTGCCGTTTAGGTCATATCGGTGTAAAGCGCATGAAGAAACTCCATACTGATGGACTTTTGGAATCACTTGATTATGAATCACTTGGTACTTGCGAACCGTGCCTCATGGGCAAGATGACTAAAACACCGTTCTCCGGTACTATGGAGAGAGCAACAGATTTGTTGGAAATCATACATACAGATGTATGTGGTCCGATGAATGTTGAAGCTCATGGCGGATATCGTTATTTTCTCACCTTCACAGATGATTTGAGCAGATATGGGTATATCTACTTGATGAAACACAAGTCTGAAACATTTGAAAAGTTCAAAGAATTTCAGAGTGAAGTGGAAAATCATCGTAACAAGAAAATAAAGTTTCTACGATCTGATCGTGGAGGAGAATATTTGAGTTACGAGTTTGGTTTACATTTGAAACAATGCGGAATAGTTTCGCAACTCACGCCACCTGGAACACCACAAAGAAATGGTGTGTCCGAACGTCGTAATCGTACTTTACTAGATATGGTGCGATCTATGATGTCTCTTACTAATTTACCACTATCGTTTTGGGGTTATGCTTTAGAGACGGCTGCATTCACATTAAATAGGGCACCATCTAAATCCGTTGAGACGACACCTTATGAACTGTGGTTTGGCAAGAAACCAAAGTTGTCGTTTCTTAAAGTTTGGGGTTGCGATGCTTATGTGAAGAAACTTCAACCAGATAAGCTCGAACCCAAATCGGAGAAATGTGTCTTCATAGGATACCCAAAAGAGACTGTTGGGTACACCTTCTATCACAGATCCGAAGGCAAGACATTCGTTGCTAAGAATGGATCCTTTCTAGAGAAGGAGTTTCTCTCGAAAGAAGTGAGTGGGAGGAAAGTAGAACTTGATGAGGTAACTGTACCTGCTCCCTTATTGGAAAGTAGTTCATCACAGAAATCAGTTCCTGTGACAAATACACCAATTAGTGAGGAAGCTAATGATATTGATCATGAAACTTCAGATCAAGTGTCTACTGAACCTCGTAGGTCTACCAGAGTAAGATCCGCACCAGTGTGGTACGGTAATCCTGTTCTGGAAGTCATGTTACTTGACCATGATGAACCTACGAACTATGAGGAAGCGATGATGAGCCCAGATTCCGCAAAATGGCTAGAGGCCATGAAATCTGAGATGGGATCCATGTATGAGAACAAAGTATGGACTTTGGTTGACTTGCCCGATGATCAGCAAGCCATTGAGAATAAATGGATTTTTAAGAAGAAGTCTGATGCTGATGGTAATGTAACTATCTATAAAGCTCGACTTGTTGCAAAAGGTTTTCGACACGTTCAAGGGGTTGACTACGATGAGACTTTCTCACCCGTAGCGATGCTTAAGTCTGTCCGAATCCGCATTTTATGATTATGAAATATGCCCTAGAGGCAATAATAAAGTTATTATTTATTTCCTTATATCATGATAAATGTTTATTATTCATGCTAGAATTGTATTAACCGGAAACATGATACATGTGTGAATACATAGACAAACATAGTGTCACTAGTATGCCTCTACTTGAACTAGCTCATTGATCAAAGATGGTTATGTTTCCTAACCATAGGCATGTGTTGTCATTTGATTAATGGGATCACATCATTAGGAGAATGATGTGATTGACTTGACCCATTCTGTTAGCTTAGCACTTGATCGTTTAGCATGTTGCTATTGCTTTCTTCATGACTTATACAAAGTTCCTGCAACTATGAGATTATGCAACTCCCGTTTACCAGAGGAACACTTTGTGTGCTACCAAACGTCACAACGTAACTGGGTGATTATAAAGGTGCTCTACAGGTGTCTCCAAAGGTACATGTTGAGTTGGCATAATTCGAGATTAGGTTTTGTCACTCCGATTGTCGGAGAGGTATCTCTGGGCCCTCTCGGTAATACTCACCACCTAAGCCTTGCAAGCATTGTAACTAATGAGTTAGTTATGAAATGATGTATTATGGAACGAGTAAAGAGACTTGCCGGTAATGAGATTGAACTAGGTATTGGATACCGACGATCGAATCTCGGTCAAGTAACATAGCGATGACAAAGGGAACAACGTATGTTGTTATGCGGTTTGACTGATAAAGATCTTCGTAGAATATGTGGGAACCAATATGAACATCCAGTTTCCGCTATTGGTTATTGACCAAGAATAGTTCTAGGTCATGTCTACATAGTTCTCGAACCCGTAGGGTCCGCACGCTTAACGTTACGATGATAGTTTTATTATGAGTTTATAAGTTTTGATGTACCGAAGGTTGTTCGAAGTCCTGGATGTGATCACGGACATGACGAGGAGTCTCGAAATGGTCGAGACATAAATATTGATATATTGGATGACTATATTCGGACACCGGAAGTGTTCCGGGTGTTTTTGGAGAAAAATCGGAGTACCGGAGGGTTACCGGAACCCCCCCGGGAAGTAATGGGCCTTGATGGGCCCTAGTGGAGAGAGAGAGAGGGGCCGGCCAGGGCAAGAGGCACGCCCCCTCCCCTTGAGTCTGAATAGGACAAGGAAGGGGGGGGGGCGGCGCCCCCCTTGCCTTCCCCCTCTCCCACTCCTTCCTTCCCCTCCTTCTTGGAATAGGAAAGGGAGGGGGCAAACCTACTTGGAGTAGGTTTCCCCCTCCTAGGGCGCGCCTCCCCCTTGGTCGGCCCCCTCCTCCTCTCCCCCTTTATATACGGGGGAGGGGGGCACCCCATAGACACACAAGTTGATCTACGGATCGTTCCTTAGCCGTGTGCGGTGCCCCCCTCCACCATATTCCACCTCGGTCATATCATCGCGGAGTTTAGGCAAAGTCCTGCGCCGGTAGAACATCATCATCGTCACCACGCCGTCGTGCTGACGGAACTCATCCCTGACGCTTCGCTGGATTGGAGCCCGGGGGACGTCATCGAGCTGGACGTGTGCTGAACACGGAGGTGCCGTACGTTCGGTGCTTGGATCGGTCGATTCGTGAAGACGTACGACTACATCAACCGCATTGTCATAATGCTTCCGCCTAACGGTCTACGAGGGTATGTAGACAACACTCTCCCCTCTCGTTGCTATGCCATCACCATGATCTTGCGTGTGCGTAGGAATTTTTTTGAAATTACTACGTTCCCCAACAGTAGTACCCATGTTATCTTTGTTATTTTCTCTTGCAACCAAATCCTTTTCTGTAAGGTACAACTTTAATAAGGTGTTACTCACCTTCCTTGTCCTCGAGCTGCTTCTTGGCACGGCCGAGCTCGCTCTCGGACCGCTCGAGGCTTTGCTTCAAAGCATTGACCTCCGCAGTCAGTGCGGCAGAGGTCAGCAGCGCAGCCTGCAATCCCATATTGACATATTTTTTTAGACTCCTGCGTATATCTTTTTAGATCCTCTGTCCGGCTTTTCTTTCCGAACACCGAACCGAGCATCAGGGGCTACTGTCTATGCGATATTATATTACACATCTTAAAATTCTTACCTCAAAGCCTTTAGAAGGCTGCTGCAGGCTTCGGTCAGCCCGCTCTTGGCGAGCTGAACCTTCTGAATCACCGCACTCATGACAGTGCGGTGTTCTTCTTCGATGGAAGCGCGGTTGAGCGCCTCCAGCAAGTTATCCGGCGCCTCCGGTTGGACGGAGGCCGCCGGCGTCACAGTCTTGCCCTTCTTACAAAGGGGCCGCTCGCCGGACTCCAGAACCACTGCAGGTTCCGGTGCGGAGTCCGGGGCAAAGTCCGAGAGTTTGCCCTACGGCTCCTCCGGGGCCTCCTCCTCCTGGAGGGTCCCTTCTTGGGATCCCACCTCGACGTCGTCTGCGTCACGAGGGGTGGAGGCGGTCGAAAGAGAATCCATATCCGACGTGCCCAAGGACCCGCTCGACGAAGCGGGAAGATCGTCCTTGGCCGGACTAGAGGTTGTATGCGGCATTAGAGAGACACCGCATGGCAAAAATAAAAATTATAAATCATCCAGGAGTCCGGATACTTACGATCTTGCCAGGGGCTTGGCCCTTGAGGGCCACTCCTCGTCGCCGTCGCCGGTGCTGGCAGAGCAGTCCGGGGGAAGGGTCCTTCCCTTCTTGGACCCTTCGGCCTCCCTCATTGGGGAGGCCTTCCTCTTCTTCTCCCCCCCCTCTGGGGGAGAGGCCTCTTTCTTCTCCTCCTCGTCCTCGTGGGAGGAGTCCGCCTCGGAGTCATCGCACGATGAGTTCGATACCACCTGACGCCGGGAACTCCTTCGGGTTCCCGTGGCCTTCTTCTTGGCCTTCTTCTCCGGCACCACGTGAAGTGCCGGGACCAGCAGCCCCATCAAACGGGTGTCTGTTGGGTCTTCTGGAAGGGGGAGCCGGACAGTTAACCTGTCCGGACGTCTTCTACCAGTCCTGTTAAAGGTATTGGGAGTTTAGATCCCGCATAGAGTCAAACTATGAAAAGCAAGTGTCCCATAAAGGATAACATAGCTTACCTCGCCAGCCGGACGCTGCATGCTGAATCCGCGATCTTCGGTAGCGGATGCGAGAGCTTCGGCGCCCTTGAACAGCACCCTCTAGGCAGCTTCGTACGTATTGTCGAAGAGCCCGCTCAAAGTCTGGTGCTGTGCCAGATCAAACTCCCACAAATTGAAGTCCCGTTGCTGGCAGGGGAGAATCCGGCGGATGAGCATGACCTGGATCACGTTGACAAGCTTGAGCTTCTTGTTCACCAGTGTCTGGAGACAGGACTGGAGTCCGGTCAGCTCTTCTGAACTACCCCATAGCAAGCCATTCTCTTTCACGGAGGTGAGCTGCACGGGGATGCCAGATCTGAATTCGGGGGCCGCTGCCCATTTAGGGTCACGTGGCTCGGTGATGTAGAACCACCCCGATTGCCACCCTTTAACGGATTCCACGAAGGCACCCTCGAGCCAAGTGACGTTGGGCATTTTGCCCACCATGGCGCCTCCGCACTCCGCTTGGCTGCCCTTCACAACCTTCGGCTCGACATTGAAGGTCTTTAGCCACAAGAAGAAGTAGGGCTGGATGCAGAGGAAGGCCTCACACATGACGATAAACGCCGAGATATTGAGGATGAAATTCGGGGCCAGATCGTGGAAATCCAGGCCGTAGTAGAACATGAGCCCCCGGACAAAGGGGTGGAGTGGGAAGCCCAGTCCGCGGAGGAAGTGGGGAAGGAATACGACCCTCTCATGGGGCCTGGGGGTGGGGATGAGCTGCCCCTCGTCGGGGAGCCGGTGCGCGATGTCGCTGGACAGATATCCGGCGCTGCGCAGCTTCTCAATGTGCCCCTCCGTAACGGAGGAGGCCATCCACTTGCCTCCTGCTCCGGACATGGCTGGAGAAGGTCGTGGTGAGATGTGCGGACTTGGGCGCTGGAGCTCGAGTGCGCGGAGATGGATAAGCAAAGGAGTAAGAAGGCGTAGGTAAAAGAGGTGAATCCTTATCCCCTTATATATGGGCGGACGAAAACTATGCGTCCCCATCGGCCTGGTAAAACTCGCTTATCTCCCAAGCACCACAATCAATGGCGCGGTTGGGTTACCCACGTCTGTATTGATGGGAATCCCAGAATAAGGGGAACACGATCTCTGCTTCGATAAGACGTGCCAAGGAAACCGCTTCGCTAAACACGCTGAGGTGGTATAATAAAAACGATTCGAGTAAAGGCTTGGTAGTGGTGTGACGTCACGCCACAAAATACGTCGGCAGATTGAACTTGTGTAAATATTATTCTCTCTATGGTGGTATGTGGAATTTATTTTACAGAGCTGGACACTATCCTGGTGTTCACAATCTTCTATGAATTATTCGGAGGAGGAACCCGCCATGCAATGCCGAAGACAATATGTGTGCCGGACGCGTCGTCATTGAAGCCTAGTTCAGGGGCTACTGAGGGAGTCCTGGACTAGGGGGTGTCCGGATAGCCGAACTATCATCATCGGCCCGACTCCAAGACTATGAAGATACAAGATTGAAGACTTCGTCCCGTGTCCGGATGGGACTTTCCTTGGCGTGGAAGGCAAGCTTGGCAATACGGATATGTAGATCTCCTACCATTGTAACCGACTCTGTGTAACCCTAGCCCTCTCCGGTGTCTATATAAACCGGAGGGTTTTAGTCCGTAGGACACAACAAACAAACAACAATCATACCATAGGCTAGCTTCTAGGGTTTAGCCTCCTTGATCTCGTGGTAGATCCACTCTTGTACTACCCATATCATCAATATCAATCAAGCAGGAGTAGGGTTTTACCTCCATCGAGAGGGCCCGAACCTGGGTAAAAACATCGTGTCCCTTGTCTCCTGTTACCATCCGCCTAGACGCACAGTTCGGGACCCCCTACCCGAGATCCACCGGTTTTGACACCGACAATGAACTTCTGTCCAACAAAATCTGCCACTCCACAAGAAATAAAGCTCTCCTCTACTCCAGGGTAGTGCTGCTCATTCTCCCTGATGAATTTCCAGTCAACCCACCTCATATCACAGACAATGGGCTTCTTGTCCAACAGAATGGTCTCATAAAAGTCCTGCTGTTCCTTTGTGTGGAACCTGTACTCAACAGCAGTCCTTCTTCTTGAAGCATATGGATCTTCCATCCTCCATAGCCTCAGCCCTGAATCCTTCCTGATCCTCATGTCCTCAGCCACAGGATGGGCATCGTTGTGGTCTGGTATCTTGGGCTTGAGCTTTCTGAGGACCTGACCTTCTTCATCTTCATCTTCTGCAACATTGGGCACTGGGGCCTTGTTCTTCTCAGCAGCTGGAATACTCCTAGTATTCCTCTTTGGAGCTTTCTTGGCCTTGGAGGCAGCTTTGGGTGCATCTTTGGGCTTGGATGTTGCAGCACCTGACCTGATTGCATCTCCCATAAGCTTAGCTGCCTTAGGAGCTGGTGCAGCATCCTCTTCCTCTTCATCAGAATCCCTTCTCATTGAGGGCTTTCCAAGGACCTTGGCAGTTGTGGTTCTAGCTCTCTTCTTTTTCTTGTCCTGATCACCATCATCCTCTGATTCAATTGTGAACTTCATGGTTGCACCAGTGGGGACTTTCTGAGGTTTTGATGGTGCTTCTTTCCTTGCAGGTGCCTCTTTGGGTTGAGCTTGGGCTGGCACTTGAGTGGACTTCCTGGCCTTTGGCATAGGAGTTCTTTTGGCAGGAACTTTCCTCTTCAGACCTGGCTTTGTGCTTTGTGTAGAGCCATACTCTTCCTTGAGCACCACCTTCTTGGAAGTGGCCTCATCCTCCTCAGCTTTGTAATCCTCATCCTCTGAGTCTGAGGTTCTCTTCCTCCTTTGCCTAGTTGTAGCCTTAGGCAAGTTGCTTGGAGTACTTCTGCTCCCATCATCTGAAGTTAAGGGACTAGTGCCCTCACTCAAGTCCATCTGCTCTTCAGATCTGTTCTGGCTGTCACTTTGATCAGACATACTGCAAAAGCTGACTGCTGACCCTGTGCAGAGTTATAGATGAGATAGAAAAGATGAGCATCACAAAATGCAGAGATTTTTGCAAAAGAATGATTCAAAAGTTCAGTTTTAGTTTTCCACAGAAAGCATTTCGGATCAACCGATTTTCAAACTCGGTGATATCGAAGCAGTTTTGGAACCTAAACTGATGATCTCGGTTGTACCGAGTTTCAGTTCGGTGGCATCGAGACTGCTAGGGTTTCACAGAATCCTCAAATCGGTCGCACCAATTAGTAATTCTCGGTCAGACCGAGAGTCACTAGTGCAATGGCATAAGCCAAATTGGTGAGACCGAGTTTTTCAACTCGGTGGGTCCGAGATGGTTTCGGCGGAAACCTAAACCTAAAAATTTGAATCGCATCTAATCTATAGACTATTTTGACTGGATAGAAGAATCTCAATCGTGGCAAGAATCAATATGAAAACAATGTGCTAGGAATCAGACGTGGATAGCACAAAGATCAAGTCCATACCCTAACTTGGCGGTGGACTTGCTACGGCGGCAACGGCGAGGATGAATTCCGTTGACGGCGGCAAAGACCAGCGACAGGAGGCTGCTGGCGGCGAGGAGATGATTCGGAGACCACAATGGTAGAGCGAGCTGTTGCGCGGGCGAAGGGTTTTAGAGAAATTTCCAAACTTTTGCCCGTGGCTATATATAGCCTGACCCTGTCGGTGTGACCGAGTGGAACAACTCGGTGGCACCGAGATGCATAACTGTGTCCAGTTATAGCAAATCGGTGAGACCGAAAAGTTCAAATCGGTTGCACCGAGATTGAAAACTCAGATCAACTTGGTGATCTCGGTAGGACCAAAATGGAAGAGTCGGTCAGACCGAGAATCACAAAGAGGTTTTGGAAGTTTAAGTCTATGACAAATCGGGGACTCCAAGTGCTCCTCACTCTTCAGTGGTTCGAATCTGACTTGATCAAATTTTGTGATGTAGCATGAATAGAGTTTGAGATGAGAAAAGCATAGATAGCTAAAGAAGGTTCTTAGGCATTCTTGTCCATCCACTTGGCAAAAAGAAAAGAAACCAAACAATCAAAACAACAAGTGGATGTCCTTGAATGAGTAAAATATGCACCAACATGCTCACACAATAAGATGGCAAATGAAATATGTGGCAACGCATGCACAACCAATTCTAGCATCTATCAAACAATTGGCGATGACTAGGTCATCTATATATGAGTATATTGACTTAGGAGTCAAATGAGAACATTTGATCATAGGTCATGCTCATCGTTTAAGCTCAAGTGGGGTTACCACTTTTACATAATGCATTAATGTGTTCACACCATTAGAGTTGCTTTGACTCAATTCTTAGAGTTAAGCTCCCCCTAGATGTGAGATCCCCCCTTAGAGGGATGAACTAACCTTGGGTTTTGTCGATGATGACTTCATGTAGGTGTTGAAGATGTAGATGCTCAATGTTGATGTAGATCATTTGGAGCAATCCTTTGGAGTGTGTTGCACTTTCAACTTACCTACATGGGTTAGTCCCACAAGGAACAAACAAGAATATCCATATACATAGAGTGATGCACACACAAGATGATGTCCATGAATTCATTAGGTTACCTTGTCCCTTGTCTTACCAACATGAGGGTTTGTGACTCCTTGAACTAGTGCAATATGTGGAAGTTGATTGCACTTGTTCTTGCCAAAATGATATGAGTGAAGAATGTTGGCGGAGTCACCCTCAAGAACTCTCTAGTTCTTCTTCTTCGGGATCCACATCATCTTGATGGGAATCCTTGGAGTTGTAGTTGTACTAGATGAAGTAGAACTTGGCATAGTCTTGGGGACCCACTTGAACGAGGCTTTAGGTGCTTCTTCAAATGCATCAATCTCTTCTTGAAGCTTGTCCTTGCCTTTGTTCTTGTGGTCTTGTGGTGGAAGATCATCTTGAGCTTGTGTTCCCTTGAAGGAAGTAGGATCATACTTCTCTTGTTGAGGAACAAACTTCGTCTTGGGGTATTGATCTTCTTCCCACTCAACTCCATTGGCATTGAACTTTCGTTCAAAACCAACACTTGATTCTTCCGGTGCCTTCCTTGCTTGCGTACAATTTCCTCGAATTGCTTACTCCCGGCAAGGCTCTTGTAAACACCTTTCTCTATAATTCCCTCCAATAAGCTATTTTCTTGCTCAAGTATAACTTGGCTAAGAGAATCATTAGTGGAATCAAGAGAACTACTAGAAGCAACAATATTGGATTTGACATTATTATTGTTACTACTAGAGGAAGTATCTTTCTTGTACTTGTTACTAGACTTGACTTGAGGCATGTAAGTAGATAAGAGTAAATGCTTGGCAATGTAAGAAGAACTTTTCTTGCGGAGATCATCATTGATTGCTTTTAAGAACCCATGCTCTTGCTCAAGATTGAGCTTTTCAAAGCGTAACTTCTCATGAGCCCTTAAAAGTTCTCGATGATCTTCGTAGATAGTTTCATGAGCTAACTTAAGAGAGTTTAATTCTTTAGTTAGAAGCTCAATCTTCTCCTTATCATTGTCATTTGTTTTATCTTGTTTAGCATGATTAATTGACGTTTCATCATAGTATTCATCACTAGAGTTGTCAACAAGTAAATCATCATCCACAAGCAAGTCATCTTCATCACTATTGAAATCAACATACTCGGGGTGTGTTACCTTTGGACCTTTGGCCATGAAGCATCTTCCAACACCTTCATTTGGTGAATCAAATATGTCGTAGGAGTTGGTTGACACAAGTGCTAGACCGGCAACACCTTCATCTTGAGTATATTCGGAGTTTGAGTGATAGCTTCTCTCGGAGTGATTGTCGGAGTCGGAGTCGGATACCCATTCACCAACATGAGCTTGATGTCTTCGTTTTGTGTAGCTCCTTGATGACTTGTCCTTCGTTTCCGAATCCTTGATTCTCCGTGAGTTTCTTCGTTCATAACGATCATCTCTACTCCTCCTCTCTCTTGGTGGTGATTCTTCTCTTTTGCTCCTTCTTCTGGGAGAATCTTCTCTTCTTTTGTAGGGTGTTGTACACTCATTGGAGTAGTGTCCGGGTCTCCCACAATTGTAGCAATTGCGCTCTCGACTAGAAGATCTCTTGTCATTGTAAGACCTTGATTTGGAGCTTCTTTCTTTGCTTTTACTCTTGTAGAATTTTTTGAAGTTCTTCACCATTAAGCTCAATTCTTCATTGAAGGTTGGTTTCTCACTTGATGATGTGGGGGATTCACTTGAGGCTTTGTAGGCACCACTTGACTTGTTGTGAAGTTCCTCCTTATCCTTGAGTGACATCTCATGAGCAACAATCCTTCCAATGACTTCCGTTGGCTTGAGATCTTTGTAGTTTGGCATCATTTGAATCAATGTGCACACGGTATCATACTTTCCATCCAATGCTCTTAGAATCTTCTTCATGATGAATTTGTCGGTCATCTCTTCACTCCCTAAGCCGGTAATCTCATTTGTGATAAGAGCAAGCCTAGAGTACATTTCAGCGACACCTTCACCATCCTTCATTTTGAACTTGTCAAGCTGACTTTGGAGCACATCCAACTTGGATCCTTGACGGACTCGGTACCTTCATGCATATCAATCAAAGTATCCCAAATTTCCTTTGCATTCTCAAGACGGCTGATTTTGTTGAATTCTTCGGGGCACAATATGTTGAAGATGATATCACAAGCTTGAGTGTTGTATTGCAGCATCTTCAATTCTTCCGCATTAGCTTCACGGTTCGGTTCTCTCCCATTGAAAAATTCACCTTGCAAGCCAATACAAATAATTGCCCAAACGGCGGGGTTATGTCCAAGAATATGCATTTTCATCTTATGCTTCCAACTAGCAAAATCAGTACCATCAAAGTAAGGACCTCTACGGTGATAATTTCACTCGCTAGACGCCATACTCTCCTAGGTTGTGAAACCAAGGCTATGACCACCAAAAGCTATGAAAATCAAAGCAAATGGAGACCAAAGCTCTGATACCACTTGTAGGACCTTGAAGTATGTCTAGAGGGGGGGGGGGGTGATTAGACTACTTGACCAATAAAAACTTAACCTTCTCCCAATTTTAGAGTTTGGCAGATTTTAGCTACTTTAGGACAAGTCAAGCAATCATCACACAATTTAAGCAAGCATGCAAAGAGTATATAGGCAGCGGAAATTAAAGCATGCAACTTGCAAGAAAGTAAAGGGAAGGGTTTGGAGGATTCAAACGCAATTGGAGACATGGATGTTTTTGGCGTGGTTCCGATAGGTGGTGCTATCGTACATCCACGTTGATGGAGACTTCAACCCACGAAGGGTAACGGCTGCGTGAGTCCACGGAGGGCTCCACCCACGAAGGGTCCACGAAGAAGCAACCTTGTCTATCCCACCATGGCCGTCGCCCACGAAGGACTTGCCTCACTAGCGGTAGATCTTCATGAAGTAGGCAATCTCCTTGCCCTTACAAACTCCTTGGTTCAACTCCACAATCTTTTGGAGGCTCCCAAGTGACACCTAGCCAATCTAGGAGACACCACTCTCCAAGAAGTAACAAATGGTGCGTTGATGATGAACTCCTTGCTCTTGTGCTTCAAATGATAGTCTCCCCAACACTCAACTCTCTCTCAATGGGTTTGGATCTGGTGGAAAGAAGATTTGAGTGGAAAGCAACTTGGGGAAGGCTAGAGATCAAGATTCATATGGTAGGAATGGAATATCTTGGCCTCAACACATGAGTAGGTGGTTCTCTCTCAGAAATGGTAAGTTGGAAGTGTAGGTTCGTTCTGATGGCTCTCTCCACAAATGAAGAGGAGGTGGAGGGGTATATATAGCCTCCACACAAAATCTAACCGTTACACACAATTTACCAAACTCGATGGGACCGAATTGTTAAACTCGGTCAAACCGATTTAGTAAACCTAGTGACCGTTAGTGAATTTCGGTGGGACCGACATGCATCTCGGTGAGACCGATTCGGTTAGGGTTAGGGCATAACGTAATCTCGGTAAGACCGATTACACAAACTCGGTGAGACCGATTTGGTAATAAGCTTTCCAGAGAGTTGGTCAGGTAAACTCGGTGGGACCGATTTGCTATTTTTGGTGAGACCGAAATGTTACAAAAGGGAAACAGAGAGTTTACATTGCAATCTCGGTGGGACCGATCGCTCACTTCGGTTAGACCGAAACGTTACGAAGGGAAACAGAGAGATTGCAACCCCATCTCGGTGAGACCGAGATCCCTATCGGTAAGACCGATTTGCCTAGGGTTTGTGGCAGTGGCTATGACTTTTGGAATCGGTGGCGCCGGATAGGAAGTTTCGGTGTGACCGACTTTGGCTTTGGGTTTAGGTCATTTGTGGATGTGGAAAGTAGTTGAGGGTTTTGGAGCATATCACTAAGCACATGAAGCAAAAGGCTCATTAAGCAACACCTCATCCCTCCTTGATAGTATTGGCTTTTCCTATAGACTCAATGTGATATTGGATCACTAAAATGTAAAATGAAGAGTCTTGAGCTTTTGAGCTTGAGCCAATCCTTTGTCCTTAGTATTTTGAGGGATCCACTTTCATCATCCATGCCATGCCATTCATTGAGCTTTCATGAAATAATAGTCTTGGAATAGTATTAGCTCAATGAGCTATATGTTGTTATTAATTACCAAAACCACCAAGGGATAGTTGCACTTTCAAACCTGTTGATTACAATGCTAGTCTGACTAACATTGTATCTTCATAGGAGTCTTTTGGAACTATAATAAAGAAAATTATAGGCATTACTGACTTCCGTGGTCAAGTGGAGGAGGCTGGTGAGGATGGTCCCTAGGCTCATAGCCATGGAAGATGTTAGAGTGGAGGACATGGCTAAAAAGAGGGAAACATCAAAAGATAATTATGATAATGAATCCGTTCCTGATCTTTTAGAATTAATAACCTCTCTCTTTTGACTCTATCTTCTTGCATTGGATGTACTATGGATTTGATTGGACATAACATATAGATTATGAGAAAAATAGAGATGGCTATATTAGATATTCTTTCTAGTCATCATATCACTACTAGAGATGCTGACTTGAATGAGTTGTGTTCTAACAGAGATAACCCTGACATTGACTTGGAGAACACAATACTAAAGAGAATCGGAACAAGTTTTTTCCTCTAAGAAAAATAGGGACCTTTTTGCCTACAATTGTTAGGCTGAAAGAAGGCATACCGCTAAATAGGTATGCTATCAAGAATTAAAAAACATAAAAAAATTCCTACTGAAAGGTTTATTCTGGAATGCTGGAGAGATTGGTTGGGAGATTAGAAAAAGATTTATAAGAGAGTGCAGTGGATTACTCTTTAGACTTTCTAAGAATTCAGGATACCATGAAGGACCACTTATCTAATAAGGAACTGCACTCCTTTTGTGGAGGAAAAAACTTAAAATGGCATTGGCCTTCTAGAGGGAAGTCTGGAGGTATTCTGGTGGCAGCTAATAAAGATTCTTTGGAGGTATTGGATTCTGAACACGTGGATTATTTTGTTAGTGTTAGTGTATGAAAAAATAGACCTAGCATAGAATTTAATTACTGTTTATGGGGTGCACAACCTAAGAAAAAAGGGGGTTTGAGCTGAACTTTCTAAGATTTATCAGAGACACACTTTACCATGTGATAGGTAGTGATTTCAATATTATTAGGAATAGTTTTGGAAAAATAAACTTAACACACCTGGTCATTAGAGCTTTGTTTTTTATAATATTATTGAACATGTTGAGCTTAGAGAATTACCATTAGGTGATAGAAATTACGCTTGGGGTAATATAACTGATCCTACATTTGAAAAACTGGACATAATTTTGACTTGTCCTGATTGAGAAGATAAATACCCACTGCCAATGGTGGCATCATTGGAAAGAGAGGTTTCTGACCATACACCTTTAATACTAACACTACAAAAAAATACACTTCCGTGATGATACGTCTTTGTAACAGTAGGTCATGTTTTCTGTCATGCATGTACATCCATGACGATTTTATGACAGAATCAAGATAGTCATACTTGTGCTATCGTAGAAGTGTTCCATGACATTACCAAAATTATCATCATGGAAGTGTCCACTTTCATGACGATAAATCGCGCATCATAGAAGTGCTTTCGTCAAGGGTGACCGACACGTGGCATCCACCGTAACGGAACGCCGTTAAGCTATCGGGTCTGGTTTTGGATCCGACAACCCATTAACAACCCCGACCAATGGGGATTTTCCACGTGTAAAATCATCATTGGCTGGAGGAAACACGTGTCGGCTCACCGTTGGGACAGATGTCATCCACTCATTGGACCGAAGGCGCCTATGATACATCGACACGTGGCACGGCCCAACAGAGGCCCATCCTGTGAAAAGGCCGCCCCGTTTGACTTGGTCAAAAGGTGGCGGGCTGGCCCACGGAAAGCCTGTTAACGGCCTATTCACATATAGCCCATTTACAGCCCGCTAACCCATGGCCCGTTATGACCTATCCGCATTAGGCCCAGTAGCATCATCTGGGCCGTTCAATATGATTCCAGCCTGTTTTAACTTCCGGCCCATGTATGGCCCATGACGTCTTTCGGCCCATATGAGGCCCTTTGTAACTCTTGGCCCATTAACGGCCCGTGGTGAAACTGGCCCGTAATGAACAGTGTATCACTTTATACCCATTAACGACCCATTATTCCATTGGGCCATTTCCAACCCATGTTATCTTTCGGCCTTCTCAGGGCCCATTTATTCTTGGGCTCATTTCCAGCATTCGGTTACTTATGGCCCGTTACTGTCATTTTCTGCTGGTGGGCCAAATTCAGCCCGTGGTTACAATCGGCCCGTTTGTAGCCCATTAATACGTTGGGCCATTTTCATGTCAAAAAAACCCGTTGGGCTGTTTTCATAGAGTTATCAAATACAGCCTATTAACGGCCCGTTATGGTCCACGAATAGTACGACCCATGATTGGCAAAATGATTATACGCCCCGTAGAAGGCCCATGGATCCTACGGCCCATAGAAGGCCCATGGATCATACGGCCCGTAGAAGGCCCACGGATCGTACGGCCCATAGAAGGCCCATGGATCCTACGGTCTGTAGAAGGCCCATGGATCCTAAGGCCCGTATAGAAGACCAATGGATCCTACGGCCCGTAGAAGGTCCATGGATCATACGGCCCGTAGGAGGCCCCAGTCCGTGTGTTGCCATGATTATTGTGGCCTAGTTACCAAAAATAGGTTATTGTGGCCACTAGAAAAACACGGAAAAAGAACTGAAGTGACTATAAGCAAACAACTAAACAAGACAATAAGGAAATAAATAAGCAAGCAACTAATGCTAGCCTATTACCGCTATTACACATATTACATCCACTGGGCATCAAAGTTCGCCACCAATGCAAATATAGGGAACAAAGCAGGATATTACATACACTGGACATCAAAATTGGCGACCAGTGCAAATAAACGCGGCAGCAAAACAAGAGCATAACTGAAACAACTTCAGAAGAGATCAAGAAACGTTATCCTGGGTATCCACCATGCTGGCAATAAGCTTAGCAAGCTTATTAGCTTTGTCCTGTTTGGCGCTAAAATCCTCGAATGCTTGCTGTTGCACCAGAAACTATGCATCTGAATGCTCCACGAACTTTCGCAGTCCTTCCGCCTCTTGTCGCAGCACAACTGATCGATGTCTTTCAGCTTGTAGTTGAGACTCAAGAAACCGAACTGATTCATATTGAATAGCTTGTGCAAGCGGTAGTGGCCAGTAACTCAAACACTAAACCAAGATAGGACTATAGGGTTGTCTCACTATCTTCAAGATAGTCTTCCTTAGCTGTTTTTTATCAGCTTTGTTGGAAACCAACAAGGATGTCTCATTATACAGAACCTTATCTACATTACTTCCTTTACCATTGCTTAATAAGGCACTCTTCCCCAATATTCTATCAACATTCTAAAAGAAGAAACAAGTAGACACATAACAGGTTTAGCATGTACTAGTACATGAAACTCATTTCGGTGAAACAGTTCATTAGTAAGGTGGACAGAATTAAACTACCAAGTCTTCTATTGCCAAGTACTAGTACACAATAAAAGCATCAAACAAACATATATCTATGTCCTATGGTCACTGCATTGTCTTGCCAAATCAAAATAGAGACACAGTTCAAATCATATCAGTTCAAGACAAAGCGGCAGTGAAAGAATACAAAGCGTGGGAAACTACATGGCACAACAAGATTTTAGATGGGTACCATGGGTATACATGTACAACAACACTATTGTCTCTATTGTGATGCTAGTAATGTGCATGATATGAGAAGTCAACTGTATACACAATTGAAATTGAAATCAACAGAGCTATTGATAAGAGCAAACCTGTTAAATAAACATGCATGAACATACCTGCTGTGCCATTGGAGTTTCGATTGGATCCTTCAATTTAAAAATAAGTTTGTATGAGTAAATACAGTGATACAAGAGCAAAGTAGTATGCATGATAGCAATCATAGTTAAAAAAGGCGCGCCTAGGCGAGCGCTTAAGCGTGCCTAGGCTCTAGGTGTTGGCAAAACGCATTGCGCATAACTACGCTTAATCTGTGCATAACTGCACATAAGCATTCACTTTGGCCAGTAAAGCGCAAGGCGGTGGCAAAACACACAATTAACGCCTAGCGCTTTTTGAACTATGATAGAAATGGAATATTAAATTAGAACAATTGTTCTTTAGGTTTAGGCACTTGTTCTACATGAACAGAGTACAGTAAGACGCAAGAATATAGTTCTTAAAAATAGTAAATGAGCTCATAGACCTTACCACATTCTTTGTTCGGGACCAGTACAGAACAAGGCGTTCCCAGTCATCGTCCAGTAAATGTGTCTCAGGAGAAAATAAGGGAATTTGATGAGTTTCTTTGTTGGTGAAGTACGTTTTCTTCAGGTAATTCTGATACTGCCACCAAGCATTCTTGAAGATAGCAGAGGTATTAGCACATGTTACCTCATCCTGAGTTTCCAAATCAGTCCTGCTCTATAGAGAAAAATGGGAAAAATTGCTGTATTATCTATACCTACTATTAAAGGGAATAGGTATTCTTGGTTTGGTTTAGTCCTTTTTATTTTCTGGGCCAGGTACTTGTACGTTGATGGGTCTTTGATGGGTCTTTTATGGGCTTTCATAGAGACCGCATGGTGTGGAGGGGGTCTGGACGCTGGCGAGTCCTTGGCGGAGCTTAGCCTCCTATTATGAAGGACACAAACAAATCAAAGAGAAGAGAGGAGAGAGAGCACATCTGAAGATATAGAAAAAAGGTCCGAGGTCAACATATAGAACAAAAAATCAGAGTTAGTACATCCACGGGCGGAGACGGCCAAGCATGAGCATACGGCCATGGCTGCCATTGCTTGGTGCTGGAGCGGCGGCAAACCCGAGCGATCGGAGCCCGCTCGTCTGTAGAGGTCACCATGGCTGCTGTCGTGGGACTCCCGGTGACGCGCGAGTGGCCACTGGCGGTGTTGGAGCAGGAGCGGGGGATCCATCACGCGGGTGTGTAGCCCGCCATGGCCACTGGTGGTGGTGGAGCACGGGGCCGGGGGATCCTGGCGGCGTGGTGAGCCGAGCGGCCGGAGCCCGCTCGCCTACAGCAACGGCGGCCTCGAGCAGGCCGGCCCGCCATGGCTGTGCAACGAGGGATCCACCGACATGCAAGGGTGTGGGATGCACGGAGGGGAGGATCCGGCGGTGGTTGCTGCATCGGGGCTACGCCAAGCTGTGCATGGGCGCGCTGGACAGAGAAGACGAGGAGGAGGAGCAACGCTTGGTGGTGTGAGGTAGCAGGAGGAAGATGGAGGCGGAGGAATGGAGATGTTGTGTGGATAAGGGACATGCTGTGCGGCTCGGTGGGGATTTACTGCCTATTGGTTTTTATTTAAATCAATCATTGTTGCTGGAAGCTGCTGGATGCACCGAATTACGTTAGATTTATGTGCGATTGTTCTTGGCGTTCTAACGAATAGTTATCTGCTAGGTGTCACCTCCTCACATTGGTCCATTGTGATTATTTGACTGTACCACCTTACATTCTGATAGTAACAGTTTCAACTTAGTAGGCCATGTGCTAATATTCATGTGACTGTGATCTCGAAAATAAAAGTTCATAGAAAAGGAACAAAAACCTTCACTAAACATAGAGTTGTCTTGTACCGTGCTACCGATTGCGAAAACAATTATCCTAAATGAGCACCTGCCAGAAAAGCTTACGTTTTTATGGTGATGACGGGGAGTGTGTGCGGTTCGGTCTTCGGGTCAAGTTCAAATAGTGCAAAAGAAAAGAAACAGAATATATTCTTGCAAACCAAGCAACCAACATATTTAAAAAAAATTAAAATAGTAAAAGCATGTTTGCTTTTGAATATTGACAAAAATGGTATATAGATAACCTCACTTCAATGCACCAGTACCCTTCCATCCAAACTAAATTCATTTGCATTGAAAATCTTTTGAAATTATAAGAAAATACTTTTGAATTAGTTATTAAACTCTCAAATTACAACAATTTCACTGTCTGTAAATCCCACTAAAAACACTCACACCATTCCTCTTCCACCCGATGATAGTGTTAAGATGAAGGAGGAGCCACCAAAGGATATCCCAACGACTTTCCCAACTTTATACTAACAATCCTTTTTTATTGCGGACACCGAGCTTGTGTGTGTTTTTTAAGATAAAAAAGTGTTTCAAATTCTTCTTGCTTTAAAAAACTTCATGTTTTAAATATATTCATGTTTTTTTAAATGCACAACACTCCCAGAAAAATGTTCCAATTCTTTTTAACAAAATCATTTAAAGTTGATCAAAAAAATTAAAATCATATTTTAAAAACATGTGTTCCATAAAATGTTCATCTTCAAAAGATGTTTCAATTCAAAAAACAATTAAAGTTTCACAAATAATAATTAGTTTGAAACAAATAAATATTTGTGTTTTCCGAAAAGTAAGAGATAAAACCGATTACTAGATTATTTCATGCACCACTGCTCTTCAATCAGGTGAAAGATGTTAGGGTGGATTATTTACGTCCCCGCGTCATACTCCGATAATATTATCTCTCCGATAATATTATAAACTTGTAACTGATTTTTATTAGAAATGGATATAAGAAATGGCACTTACTGTCACACGCAGCATGTTTTACGATATTTTTAGCCCGTTGCAACGCACGGGCATTTGTACTAGTAACCATCATGGAGGTAGGATGTATGGGAAAAGCAAAGTAATTGCCATGAATAACATTACTTACACATAACTCCTGGAAAAACACCTGCAACTTGCATTTTCCTTCATCTTCAGTATAATATTTCCAATATGGGAAGATACGCACATAGGATTTAACAACATCAAATGTGATAGATGCTAAACTACGACTAGCTGGTTGTGCTTCCTCCACAGGAATAGGCGTACTAACTGGTGGAGTTGGGGTTCGCCATGGTAGTACTAGTCCTTTGGGCACTGGAGCTGCCTTACTAACTGCTCTTGTTTGGGAGCTCTGTGGTGGAGATGGTGTTGTGTCAACAGGAACTGGGTTACTATCTTTTGGGGTTGGGGTTAGATTGGGTGAAGCTGGTTCTCTGTCCATCACAGCTACAATCTGCGAGAGTTTGGGTTATGTGTGGTAGGGCTGGTTCTCGTGCATGTACAACTGGGGTGTTATCTCCACCAAGAGGTAGCACTGTTTTATTTGAATACCGTGTTTTTACTCTGCTAGATACTGGCATCACCCGCTCCAATTCAAATGGCTGATAAACAAGAAACATAGTTGAATGTACAGACATTGTATGAGAAACAGATGCAATAGATAGTGTGGAAAAAGAGGGCATGAAATAGTTGACATGTATATTGTTTAATTAAAACGGATAGCATGGCATAATTTCACATATATGATGTCTATCTAAACTGGATAGCATAGCATAACATAATTCAAAGATATGATGAATAACTAAACAGGATCACATGACATAATTCACCTACATGTTATCCAAGTAATCAGGATCGCATGATTTAATTCACATATGTGATTTATATGCTAAACAGAGGGCATTTGATATGATGTCTGAACTAAGAACATGGTGTTAAATATTGTGTATATGATGTCTAAACTATGCAATGCAAGACACAATATGCATGTTATGAGCAGTATAACCGTGCCAAGTTAGAGCATACACCTCGGTGGGGGAATAGGACTGGTCATCTGTCTCTAAATCCATCTCTGAGGAGCTATCGGGACCCAACAAGAGATCTGCTTCGACGGGTAGCACTGTCTGCTCTGAAGGCCTTGTTTTCACTCCAGATTTTTCCATCTCCCACCCAAATGGCTGATTCATAGGAAGAGTAATTTAATGTACAAACATTGTCGACAAATGGAAATGTAATTAAGCAAAGGATGGGCAAGATATCATTCAAATATATGATGCCTGGTTAAACAGAATGGCATTGCACATTTCATATATATTATGGCTGGCTAAAAGACATGAGATTGCAATATTCCCATATCACTACAAAAAAAATACACTTCCGTGATGATACGTATTTGTCACAGTAGGTCATGTTTTCTGTCATGCATGTACATCCATGACAATTTTATGACAGAATCAAGATAGTCATACCTGTGTTGTCGTAGAAGTGTTCCATGACATTACCAAAATTACCATCAGGGAAGTGTCCACTTCCATGACGATAAATCGCGTGTCACAAAAGTGCTTTCGTCAAGGGTGACCGACACATGGCATCCACCATAACAAAACGCCGTTAAGCTATCGTGTCCAGTTTTGGATCCAATAACCCGTTAACAGCCCCAACCAATGGGGATTTCCACGTGTAAAATCATTATTGGCCGGAGGAAACACGTGTCGGCTCACCGTTGGGACAGATGTCATCCACTCATTAGACAGAAGGCGCCTATGATACGTCGACACATGGCACGGCCCAACAGAGGCCCATTCTTGTGAAAAGGCCGGCCTGTTTGACTTGGTCAAAAGGTGGCGGGCCAGCCCATGGAAAGCCTGTTAACGGCCCGTTCGCATATAGCCCATTTATAGCCCGATAACCCAAGGCCCGTTACGCCCTATCCAAATTAGGCCCAGTAGCGTCATCTGGGCCATCCAATATGATTCCAGCCCATTTTCACTTCTGGCCCATCTATGGCCCATGACGTCTTTCGGCCCATATGAGTCCATTTGTAACTCTTGGCCCATTAACGGCCCGTGGTGAAACTGGCCCGTAATGAATAGTATATCACTTTATACCCATTAACGGCCTGTGGTGAAACTGGCCCGTAATGAACAGTGTATCACTATATACCCATTAATGGCCCGTTATTCCATTGGGCCATTTCCAGCCCGTGTTATCTTTAGGCCTTCTCAGAGCCCATTTATTATTGGGCTCATTTCCAGCATTCATTTACTTACGACCCGTTACTGTCATTTTCTGCTTGTGGGCTAAATTCAGCCCGAGGTTACAGTCGACCCGTTTGTGGCCCGTTAATACGTTGGGCCGTTTTCATAGCGTCATCAAATACGGCCGATTAACGACGGCCTGTTATGGTCGGCCCATGAACAGACGATTCCAACTCTAGCCCGTTTACGGCCATAATGCGGTCTGTTATTGGCCCATGTTTGGCCAACCGATCATACGGCGGTAGAAGGCCCATTGATGATACGGCCCGTAGAAGGCCCATTGTGTCTATGACCTGTATAAGGCCCATTGTTTCTATGACCCATAGAAGGCCCATTGTTTCTTTGGCCCGTAGGAGGGAAATGGTAACTACAGTAAATATGTAGCCCATGGTTATTGTGGCCTAGTTTTAAGAAATAGGTTATTGCGGCCACTAGCAAACCACAGAAAAAGAACGACACTAACTACAAGCAAAGAAATAAAGAAGACAATAAGGAAATAAATAAGCAAGCAACTTACGATAGGCTATCACGGCTATTACACATATTACATCCACTGGGCATCAAAGTTCACCACCAGTGCAAATATAGGGAACACAGCAGCATATAAACGCCGCAGCAAAACAAGTCCAGAATTGAAACCACTTCAGAAGAGCTCAAGAAACAATATCATGGGTACCCATAATGCTGGAAAGATGCTTAGCAAGCTTATTAACTTTCTCTTGTTTGGCGCTTAAGTCCTCCAGCACTTGTTGTTGCACCAGAAAGTATGCATCTGAATTCTGCAGGGACTTCCTTAGTCCTTCGGCTTCCTGTTGCATAACATCTGATCGATGTCTTTCAACTTGAAGTTGAGACTCAAGAAGCCGAACTGATTCAGGCAACGAGTTTGAAGAGCTGGTGCCAGCAGTAGTAGCCAGTAACTCGAACACTACATCAAGATAGGACTTTGGGGTTGTCTCAGTGTCTTCAACATAGTTTTTATCAGCTTTCTTGGAGACCAACAGGGATGTCTCACTATCTTGAACCTTATCTGCATTACTTCCTTTACCATTGCATAATGGGGTACTCTTCTCCAATATTTTATCCGCGTTCTAAAAGAGAAACAAACAAACACATCACAGGTTTACAACGTAGTATATGAAACTCATTTTGGTAAACCAGTTCAGTAGTAAGGTGGACATGATAACAGCATGAAACAAACATATATCTATGTAGTATGGTCACTGTATGGTCTATATCATTCTAGTTTATGTTTCCAAATCAAGAAAGATACAGTTTGAATCATACCTATTTAAGACAAAGCAGCATAGACAAAATATAAGTGTGGGAAACTACACAGCAATAACAACACTTGTAATGTGCATGGCATGAGAACATAACTGTTTATTCAATTGAAACTGAAATCAACATAGAGCAAGTACAATAGCAAACATGTTAAAGAAATAGGTTTAAAACATACCTGTTGCGCCATTGGAGTTTCAATTGCATCCTTCAAATTTGAAATTAGTTGGTATGAGTAAATACAGTGATGGAAGAGCAAAGTAGTATGAACCATAGCTACGGAACCTGACCTGAGAACAATTCTTCTTCTGCTTTAAGCGTTGACTTGGGGTTCGGAGTGGTGGTCCTCATGCTCTGGGCACTGCAGTTGCCTTACTAACTGCTCGTGTTTGGGTGCTCTGTGGTGGAGACGGTGTTGTGTCAATGGGAACTGGGTTACTATCTGCTGGGTTGGGATTAGAAGGGGTGTAGCTGGTTCTCTATCCAATTGGGTAGGGGTACAATCTGCATGAGTCTAGGTTATGTGTGGTGGGGCTGGTTCTTGGGCAAGTACAACCGTGGTTCTATCCACATCGACAGGTAGCACGATCTTTTCTGAAGACCATGTTTTTACTCCCACAGATACTGCCATCACCCCCTCCAATTGAAATGGCTGATAAACAAGAAAAGTAATTGAATGTACAAACATTGTAAGATAGACAGGTGCAATGGATAGTAGGGAAGAAAACAGGGCATGAAATAATTCACATTTATGTTGTCTAACCAAACAGAATAGCAGGACATAATTTCACATATATGATGGCTAATTAAACAGGATAGCATGACACAATTTCACATGTATGATGGCTAACTAAACAGGATAAAATGGCATACTTCAAAATATGATGACTATGTAAATAGGATGACATGATATAACTATACGATGTGTCTATTAAAGTGGTTGGCATGCCATAAATCACAAACATGCCGTCGATGGAAACATGATGGCATGATATAATTCACGGATAGAATGACATAATTTAAAATATGATGACTATGTAAACAGGATGAGATGATATAACTATATTATGTCTTTAGAAAATGGGTTGGCATGCCATAATTCAGATACATGTTGTCTATGTAAACATCATGGCATGACATAATTCAAATATATGATTTGTATACTAAGGAAGTGAGCAGAGGGCAATCGCTTATATGATGTGTCAACTAAGGAGATGGCATTCAATATTGTGTATGTGATGTAAAAACTAAGCATAGCAATACAATGTATGCATGATATGAGTAATATAACCCTACCAAGTTTGAGCATACACCTCAAAGGGATAATAGGACTGGTCATCTGCCTCTGAATCCTCCTCTGAAGAGCAATCTGTAACCAACAAGATATTTGCTTCAAGAAGTAGCATTGTCTGCTCTGAAGACCTTGTTTTCACTCCAGATTTCTCCATCACCAATTCAAATGGTTGATGCACAGGAAGAGCAGTTGAATATACAAACATTGTTGACAAAAGCAATGAGAAATACCAAAAAAAGGACGGCATGATATAATTCACATATATGACGCTTGCCTAAACAGCATGGCATTGCATAATTCACATATATAATGCCTTGCAACAAGATAACATTGCATAATTCACATATATAATGTCTTGCAACAAGATGTCATTGCACAATTCACATATTTGGTAGTTAGACACTAAATAGGTGGCATTCACACAAAGCATGTCTAAACTAAGCAAATGACAGAGCAATGCAAGATACCATACACATGATATGAGCAACATAACCCTGCCAAGTTAGAGCATGCACCTCGGGGGGGGGGGGGGATATGACTGGTTATCTGTCTCTGAATCCTCCTCTGAGGAGCTATCGGTAACCAGCAAGACATGCGCTTCATCAGATAGCATTGTCTGCTCTGAAGACCTTGTTTCCACTCTAGATTTTTCCATGACCGTGTCGAATGGCTGATGCACAGGAAGAGTAATTGAATGTACTAAAACTGTTGACAAATTTAACACGTAATAAAAAAATGATGGCATGATATAATTCACATATAAGATGACTGGCTAACCAGGGTGGCATTGCAAAATTCACATATATGGTGCCTGGCTAAACAAGATGGCATTGCATGATTCACATATACGATAAAGAAACTAAATAGATGGCATTGATACAAAGCATGTCTAACTAAGCAGATGACATCTTTAATGTATACAGTAAGCAATGCAAGGCACCATATGCATGATATTACCAACATCAGCGCCAAGTTAGAGCGAAGACCTCATGGGGTAAATAGGAGTGGTCTTCTCCTTCTGAATTCCCCTCAGAACAGTTATCTTCCTCTTGATTACGATCCGAAATGGGTGGAGGGGGGCTGACTTTGCGCCCACCATGGAGCAGCGTCTGCATGAAATTTTATTTGCCACGCAAGGCTCGTCTCTTTTGCTCTATATGATCAGTTCCATTGTGTACAATAACTGGCATGCATAGGAATAAAACATAGTGAGATTATGTAAGGAGTGCATGCACAAATCCAGAGTGATGGTAGCAAACTGTGGATAGACCCAAAACCAATGATAGGAGGCAAATAATAGCTTTAGTTAAAAAATACAAATAATGGCTCCTTTAATGTTTGTTTGCACCCAACATGAAACTCATAGTAGACACCCGAGATAAACCAGATAGTAGACATATAGTACTGATTGTTGCCCCAATATGGACCCCACAACCATTTAAAAACTCAAGTTTCAGCATTAGTTTGGACCTGACTCGGAGTCTAATAGGTGAACACGACGATAATGTAGCATGTCATCATATTAAGCGATGCATAACGTAAGCAGACACGGAAGAGTGCGACCTCTCTTGCGGACCGGTGTAGTCCTCAAGGTCATTTGCTCAGTTGATGATGGTAATGCAGTTGTCGTGGCTGCCGGCGTCGGGGAAGAAGATCTGAGGCGGCGAAAGACAGTCTGGAGAGCGGATCCCTGTTGTGGTGAACCCTTCTGTCGTTGGAGCAGTTGAGCTGGGGTGGAACATAGCGCCGCATGAGCAGGACAAACCACACAAGGTTTTATTTGACACATATTGTTTGAATTTGAGGATTCTAACAATGCAGGGATAGGAAATAGACAGGAATAGGATAGGAATGCACGTGCAAAACAGAGAATTTAAAAACACAGGATTTGTGCCAATCTGGGTGTTTGATTCAAAAGAATTGGAAGATCACAGGATGCAAGAAAGCATGGTGAGATTAAGTCAAACCACAAGAAAATGTACGGTTATAATGCTATTATGCTACTATCTCTTAGTCTTATGCTTGATGAATAGGAATATGAAAAGGAGGACAAGTGGAAATTAGAATTCCTAGGGTTTTTCTTTCAAGGAGACACTAAAGGAACAAATCCTACAGTTTTCCTTTGCTCCATTCCTTTGCACCAAATTCTTGAAAAGTAGTACCATAGGAAACTTTCCAATTCCTATGTTTTCATTCACTTTTCCTTTCAAGCACTGGTGATTCTAGTAGGCAGGCTTGAGCAAGGAAAATCCTACACTAAAAAAATGTTTTTGTGCCACTTCTATAATTTGGACCCAGGCCACTGCCCTACTAGCTCAATTCCCAGGCCCATCGACAAATGCACATCTCAAACGCGCAGAGATAAATAATGATGGCGTTCAAGAGAGTCCATCACGGATAGCTAAGTTGCCTGGTACCTCACTGCTTGTCATATAGTAGGATATAATAATCGTATTTCACGTTACTACGTGTGCTCAGTGGACAATATATATAACATGTAGAGTAAAAAAGAGATGCAACAAGTGTACAACCTCTTTGGCAAAGCCATGTCGATCTCAGCGTGATTGGGTTGGCTGGTGAGGATGCTCCGGCTGACTTGGCTGTCGGAGGAGGGGAAGAAGATCTTAGGTGTCTGGAGATGGAGCCCGAGGTACTGCTCCACTGTGATGGAGGGTTTCATCGTTGGAGCAGCTCCGGTGAGTTGTACGACGCCGAGGCTGAAGCAGGACAAGAGAGACAACGTTAACCTGAGTGGAATTCTAATAGCACCTCCAATAGATGACGTAAAATACATAACCACAAAGTGCTAGATGTAAAATACATCAGTCGCTCATCTATGAACTTAACTGTCAAAATTGAATTTAACTGTCGAAACTGAACTTAACTGTCGAAACTGAATTTTGCTGTCGAAACTGAATTTTATTGTCGAAACTGAATGCACTAGCAAGGTGAGGCTACACGTCAGTTGAGGGAGTCCTGGACTAGGGGGTGTCCGGATAGCCGGACTATCATCATCGGCCAGACTCCAAGACTATGAAGATACAAGATTGAAGACTTCGTCTCGTGTCCGGATGGGACTTTCCTTAGCGTGGAAGGCAAGCTTGGCGATACGGATATGTAGATCTCCTACCATTGTAATCGACTCTGTGTAACCCTAGCCCTCTCCGGTGTCTATATAAACCGAAGGGTTTTAGTCCGTAGGGACGAACAACCATTACAACAATCATACCATAGGCTAGCTTCTAGGGTTTAGCCTCCTTGATCTCGTGGTAGATCCACTCTTGTACTACCCATATCATCAATATCAATCAAGTAGGAGTAGGGTTTTACCTCCATCGAGAGGGCCCGAACCTGGGTAAAAACATCGTGTCCCTTGTCTCCTGTTACCATCCGCCTAGACGCACAGTTCGGGACCCCCTACCCGAGATCCGCCGGTTTTGACACCGATGTTGGTGCTTTCATTGAGAGTTACTCTGTGTCGTCACCGATAGGCTTGATGGCTCCTTCAATAATCCACAACAACGCAGTCCAGGGTGAGACTTTTCTCCCCGGACAGATCTTCGTGTTCGGCGGTTTGCACTGCGGGCCAATTCGCTTGGCCATCTGGAGCAGATCGAAAGCTACGCCCCTGGCCATCAGGTCAGATTTGGAAGCTTAAACTTCATGGCTGACATCCGCGGAGACTTGATCTTCGGTGGATTCGAGCGACAGTCGAGCGCGCCGCACTGTCACGATGGGCATGATTTAGCTCTACCGCCGGACAGTGCCCTGGAGGCCGCACATGAGTCCACTCCGACCCCTAGTCCGGAGCCGACCGCGCAGATCGAGGACAGGTGGCTGGACACCGCCTCGGGAGCTGCAATCTCTATGGCGATGGAGCCGAACACTGACCTTGTCCCTCGTAAAGCTCGTGACTCTGAGGTGCCGGACTCCTCGCCGGACTCTGAACCTCCTGCGCCCCTACCAATCGAATCCGATTGGGCGCCGATCATGGAGTTCGCCGCCGCGGACATCTTTCAGCACTCACCCTTTGGCGATATCCTGAATTCGCTAAAGCATCTCTCTTTATCAGGAGAGCCCTGGCCGGACTGCGGTCAGGATGGTTGGGATGCAGACGACGAAGAAATTCAAAGCCCACCCACCACCCACTTTGTAGCCACTGTCGACGATCTAACCGACATGCTAGACTACGACTCCGAAGACATCGACGGTATGGACGACGATGCCGGAGACGACCAAGAACCAGCGCCTATGGGGCACTGGAAGACCACCTCGTCATATGACATATACATGGTGGACATCCCAAAGGATGGGAACGGCGAAGAAGCAGCGAAGGCAGATTCCTCTAAGAAACAGCCCAAGCGCCGACGTCAGCGGCGCCGCTCTAAATCCCGCTGAGGGAGTCCTGGACTAGGGGGTGTCCGGATAGCCGGACTCCAAGACTATGAAGATACAAGATTGAAGACTTCGTCCCGTGTCCGGATGGGACTTTCCTTGGTGTGGAAGGCACGCTTGGCGATACGGATATGTAGATCTCCTACCATTGTAACCGACTCTGTGTAACCCTAGCCCTCTCCGGTGTCTATATAAACCGGAGGGTTTTAGTCCATAGGACGAACAACCATTACAACAATCATACCATAGGCTAGCTTCTAGGGTTTAGCCTCCTTGATCTCGTGGTAGATCCACTCTTGTACTACCCATATCATCAATATCAATCAAGCAGGAGTAGGGTTTTACCTCCATCGAGAGGGCCCGAACCTGGGTAAAAACATCGTGTCCCTTGTCTCCTGTTACCATCTGCCTAGACGCACAGTTCGGGACCCCCTACCCGAGATCCGCCGGTTTTGACACCAACATTGGTGCTTCCATTGAGAGTTCCTCTGTGTCGTCACCGATAGGCTTGATGGCTTCTTCAATCAACAACAACGCCGTCCAGGGTGAGAGTTTCCTCCCCGGACAGATCTTCGTGTTCGGCGGCTTTGCACTGCAGGCCAATTCACTTGGCCATCTGGAGCAGATCGAAAGCTACGCCCCTGGCCATCAGGTCAGGTTTGGAAGCCTAAACTTCATGGCCGACATCCGTGGAGACTTGATCTTCGACGGATTCGAGCCACAGCTGAGCGTGCCGTGCTGTCACGATGGGCATGATTTAGCTCTGCCGCCGGACAGTGCCCTGGAGGCCGCACACGAGTCCGCTCTAACCCATAGTTCGGAGCAGACCGCGCAGATCGAGGACAGGTGGCTGGACACCGCCTCGGGGGCTGCGACTTCAACGATGATAGAGCCGAATACTGACCTTGTCCCTTATAAAGCTCATGACTCTGAGGCGCCGGACTCCTTGCCGGACTCCGAACCTCCTGCGCCCCTGCCAATCGAATCCTATTGGGCGCCGATCATGGAGTTCACTGCCGTGGACATCTTTCAGCACTCACCCTTTGGTGACATCCTAAATTCGCTAAAGCATCTTTCGTTATCAGGAGAGCCCTGGCCGAACTGCGGTCAGGATGGTTGGGATGCGGACGACGAAGAGATTCAAAGCCCACCCACCACCCACTTTGTAGCCACTGTCGACGATCTAACCGACATGCTAGACTACGACTCCAAAGACATCGACGGTATGGACGACGATGCCGGAGACGATCAAGAACCAGCGCCTACAGGACACTGGAAGACCACCTCGTCATATGACATATACATGGTGGACACCCCAAAGGATGGGGACGGCGAAGAAGCAGTGGAGGCAGATTCTTCTAAGAAACAGCCCAAGCGCCGACGTCAGTGGCGCCGCTCTAAATCCCGCCACAATAAGAATGGACATTTCGGCACCGGAGATAATAACACCCCAGAGAGTGCCGAAGACAACCCCCTCCAGCAAGATTCATCATAGGAGGACGGGGATGCCAGCCCTCAAGAGAGAGCGGCAGACGAGGAGGATGGCAACTACATGCCTCCCTCCGGAGACGAGGCAAGCCTCAATGACGACGAATTCGTCGTGCCAGAGGATCCCGTCGAACAAGAGCATTTTAAATGCAGGCTTATCGCCACGGCAAATAGCCTAAAGAAAAAGCAGCAACAGCTTCAAGCTGATCAAGACCTACTGGCCGACAGATGGACCGAGGTCCTCGCGGCCGAAGAGTATGAACTCGAACGCCCCTCCAAGAGCTACCCAAAATGCAAGTTGCTCCCCCGACTAGAGGAGGAAGCATACATACCTTCATCACCAGCGCACAATACGGCAGACCGACCACCCCGTGGTCGCGACAGAGAGGCATCTAGGCCCTCCATCAAGACCGTACACCGGCACCGCTCGAAAAGTACGAAGCCACGAGGGAATGCGCCAGACTTGCGGGATATATTGGAGGACAAGGCAAGACAATCCAGATCTATCTACGGATCACGCGGGCGCCCCACGACCCACGACGACTACCGTCGCGCCGGATACAACAACTCCGGCCGGGCCAAACACAGCAGACAACGCTCTCTTGAGCTACATCGTGATATTGCTCAATACAGAGGCGCCGCACACCCACTATGCTTCACTAACGAAGTAATGGATCATCAAATCCCTGAAGCATTTAAACCCGTGAACATTGAATCCTACGATGGCACAACAGACCCCGCGGTTTGGATCGAAGATTATCTCCTTCATATCCATATGGCCCGCGGCGACGATCTCCATGCCATCAAGTATCTCCCACTCAAGCTTAAAGGACCAGCTCGGCATTGGCTTAACAGCTTGCCCGCAGAGTCAATTGGGTGTTGGGAGGACCTCGAAGCCGCATTCCTCGACAACTTCCAGGGCACATATGTGCGACCACCAGACGCGATGACCTAAGCCACATAATTCAGCACCCAGACGAATCGGCCAGACAGTTCTGGACACGGTTCTTAACAAAGAAAAATCAAATCATCGACTGTCCGGACGCAGAGGCCCTCGCAGCCTTCAAACATAACATCCGCGACGAATGGCTGGCCCGGCACCTAGGACAGGAAAAGCCGAAATCCATGGCAGCCCTCACATCACTCATGACCCGCTTCTGTGCGGGAGAGGACAGCTGGCTAGCTCGCAGCAACAACCTCAGCAAAAATGCTGGCAGTCCGGATACTAAGGACCACAACGGCAGGTCGAGTCGAAACAAAAACAAACGCCGCGTTAACAGCGATACCAATGAGGATACGGTGGTCAACGCCGGATTCAGAGGCTCTAAACCCGGTCAGCGGAAGAAGCCATTCAAAAGAACTACTCCGGGTCCGTCC
The DNA here is from genome assembly GCA_963921465.1 of Triticum timopheevii. Lineage (NCBI taxonomy): Eukaryota > Viridiplantae > Streptophyta > Magnoliopsida > Poales > Poaceae > Triticum > Triticum timopheevii. The sequence continues at coordinate 113,250,457 of OY997266.1, read as the reverse complement.
AATTTGGACCGAATACTCGACCGCTCTTTCCAGATACATGGCACCCCCGAAAAGCCAGCTAATCACACCAACAGAGATTGTTGGGTAATCAAGCAGGCAGGCAAGTTAATTGCCAAAAACAATGACAAGGGGCTGCACAGCGACGACGAGGAGGAGACCCGGCCGCCGAACAGTAGAGGACAGAAGGGTTTCCCCCCACAAGTGCGGACGGTAAACATGATATACGCAACCCATATACCCAAGAGGGAGCGGAAGCGTGCACTTAGGGACGTATATTCGATGGAGCCAGTCGCCCCAAAGTTCAATCCATGGTCCTCTTGCCCGATCACTTTCTATCGAAGGGACCACCCTACCAGTATCCGTCATGGTGGATTCGCCGCATTGGTCTTAGACCCAATCGTTGATGGATTTCACCTCACAAGAGTCCTGATGGACGGCGGCAGTAGCCTGAACCTGCTTTATCAGGATACAGTGCGCAAGATGGGCATAGACCCCTCAAGGATTAAACCTACAAAGACGACCTTTATAGGCGTCATACCAGGTGTTGAGGCCAATTGTACAGGCTCAGTCACATTGGAAGTGGTCTTCGGATCCCCGGATAATTTCCGAAGCGAGGAGTTAATCTTTGACATAGTCCCGTTCCGCAGTGGCTATCACGCCCTGCTCGGACGAACCGCGTTTGCAAAGTTCAACGCGGTGCCGCATTATGCATACCTTAAGCTCAAGATGCCAGGCCCTCGCGGAGTAATCACGGTCAACAGAAATACTGAACGCTCCCTCCGAATGGAGGAACACACAGCGGCTCTCGCGACAGAAGTACAAAGCAGCCTTTTAAGGCAATTTTTGAGTCCGACCGTTAAACGACCGGACATAGCCAAACGCGCCCGGAGTAACATCAATCAAGACCACCTGGCACGTTCCGAGCACGCGTAGCAATGCGGCCCCAACCCCAGCACTTGCATGATTGCAAGACCAGCTCTTCGCGTACATCATTACGCTCTGAAGATACCTTGGGCATAGGGGGAGGGGCACGACCACTACAGGCCTAGAGTGCGGCTTAACTACACCATGGGCTCCCAAGTGTGCCACTCTTTTTTCTTCCTTTTTTTATTTTTTCACAGGACTCCGTTCACCAGAGGCCCTGTCCGGCAGAACTCACGATGCAACAGCCAGGGAGGGACATAGGCTACGACGAACACTCAGGTGGTCTCCATTACGAGCATTAAAATTGTTAAATACACCATTCCGCAGCCTACCCCTGGAGGGAGACACTTCTAATAGTCCAGCCCTTGCTTACCGCACTATTTGTATCGTTCTGCACTCATGGCAGAATCTCTTGAATAAACAATGCATCACTTTTTGTTTATAATTGCATTACCTTTTTTACATATATGTTTATTCTTGACATCTTGCACCCGTACAATTTTGGTACGGCCGAATACACCAGGGGCTTATGTTTCCCGCATTATGGTGTGATAAGTCCGAACACTTTCACAAGTGCAGCACCCCGAACTTATAGCATTATATGCATCGGCTCTGAATCATGTCTTGGGTCAATAGTTGGGTTTGCCCGGCTCCCATGTTTTGGTACCTTACGTTCCGTTCTATCGGCTAAGGTAGCACTGGGAGAACCACTGCGATTGCGCCCCGGTTGAGCTGGGCGAGCGCCTCAGTGGAGAAAGCTAAAACTGACTGTCATGATAAGGCGAGAGACTGGTTGCTGTTCGAGAGGTCTTTTCGAGTCCCTAAAGACTTATGCCGCTTCGAGCGAGGAACCGGCTGTGTCCGGCCCAGGCTTGGATAGCGCCCCGAACTCGGTCTTCCGAATACTAGGGGCTTCGCCAAAATTTAAAATTATAGAATTCTATGGCTAAGTGAGAGTGTTCAAGCATTATAAGTCCGGTTGCCTTGTTCGTTGTGTTGAGCGCCTCCCTAGATGGACCCAAAAATGGGAACAAGAGTGCTCAAGTTTATCCCGAACACCCCAGCACTCGTGGCATGGGGGCTGAAGCCGACGACTTGCCATCTCTCAGATTTTATAAACGGCCGCACAGAAGGTAATATTTTAAATCAATAAGCGTTGCTTAGCGCATATGAACAAAGTTTTCAGCGCACAGGATAACACATTGTGAGTTTACTCAATAATTACATCTCTGGGGCACTCATCCGCAATCTTGCGGGCACCCTTCAAGACAGTCTTATAGTACATCTCGGGCGTACGATACTCCTTGCCCGCTGGCGGCGCATCAGTGATAAGCCTCTCCGCATCCAGCCTACCCCAGTGCACCTTTGCGCGGGCAAGGGCCCGACGGGCACCTTCAATACAGGCGGAGCGCTTGATGACCTCCACCCAGGGGCACGCATCCACCAGCCGCCGCACGAGGCCGAAGTAGCTCCCAGGCATGGCCTCCTTGGCCTCCCTTCATGGCCTGCTCGGCTACCTTGTGGAGTTCGACCAGCTGCTTCAGCTGGTCGCTAGGGGGCACCGGATGTCTGGCCTCAGCGTACTGAGACCAGAAGACCTTCTCCGTTGAGCTCCCCTCCTCGCCATGGTAGAATGCGGCGGCATCAGACACGCTGCGAGGCAGATCTGCAAACGCCCCTGGAGAGCTCCGAATTCGGGTAAGTAACAGGTAATTTACATTAACATGCTTGCTTTGCATGGAAAATGCCTTACCCGCCACTATTTTCTTCACATCCTCAACCTCCTGGAGGGCCTTACGGGCCTCGGCCTTAGCGGCTTTGGCACTTTCAAGAGCCGAGGTAAGATCGGACTCTCGAGTCTTCGAGTCGCGCTCCAAACTCTCATGCTTTTCCATGAGAGCCTGGAGCTCTTGCCGCACCTCTGCCACCCGCGCCTCCTGCTTCTCTCGCTCCGCTCGTTCCGTGGCCGCATTGCATTCGGCCGCGAAAACGGCCTCCTTCAGGGTCGCCACCTCGTTCGTGGCCCCTACAATACCCATGTTATCCTCGCTATTTCTATTGCAACCAGAATCCTTTTCTGTAAGGTACAAATTTTAAAGTGGTGTTACTCTACTTCTTTGTCCTCGAGCTGCTTCTTGGCAAGGCCGAGCTCTTGCTCGGACCGCTCGAGGTCCTGCTACAAAGCACCGACCTCCGCAGTCAGTGCGGCAGAGGTCAGCAGCGTAGCCTGCAAACCCATATTGACATAATTTTTAGCACTCCTGCGTATATCTTTTTTAGATCCTCAATCCAGTTTTTCTTTCCGAACACCAAACCGAGCATCAGGGGCTACTGTCTATGCGGTATTACATTACATATTTTAAACTTCTTACCTCAAAGCCTGTTAGAAGGCTACTGCAGGCTTCGGTCAGCCCGCTCTTGGCGAGCTGAACCTTCTGAATCACCTCACTCATAATAGTGCGGTGTTCTTCCTTGATGGAAGCGCCGTTGAGCGCCTCCAACAAGTTGTCCGGCGCCTCCGGTTGGACGGAGGCTGCCGGTGTCACGGTCTTGCCCTTCTTGCGAAGGGGCCGCCTGCCGGACTCCCGAACCACTGCGGGTTCCGGCATAGAGTCCGGCGCAAAGTATGGGAGGTTGCCTTGCGGCACCTCCGGAGCCTCCTCCTGATGGGTCCCCTCCTGGGATCCCACCTCGGTGTCGTCAGCACCGCGAGGGGTGGAGGCGGTCGGAATGGAATCCACGTCCGACGGAGCCAAGGACCCGCTCGATGAAGCAGGAAGATCATCATCGGCCGGACTACAGGCAGTATGCGGCATTAGAAGGACACTAAGTGACACAAAAGATAAATTATGAATCATTCAGGAATCCAGATACTTACGATCTTGCCGGAGGCCTGGCCCTTGAGGGCCACTCTTCGTTGCCAACATTGGCGTTGGCGGAGCTGTCCGGGGGATGGGTCCTTCCCCTCTTGGACCCTTCGGCCTCCCCCGTTGGGGAAGCCTTCCTCTTCCTCTCTCCCTCCTCTGGGAGAGAGTCCTCTTTCTCCTCTTTGTCTTCGGGGGAGGAGTCTGCCTCGGAGCCATCGGACGATGAGTCTGATATCACCTGGCGCAGGGAACTTCTTCGAGTTCCCGTGGCCTTCTTCTTGGCCTTCTTCTCCGGCACCACATAAAGTGCCGAGACCAGCAGCCCCGTTAAACGGGCGTCCGCTGGGTCTTCGGGAAGGGGAGCCGGATAGTCTACCTGTCTGGATGTCCTCTGCCAGTCTTATCAAAGGCATTGGGAGTTTTAGATCCCATAGAATTAAACTATGAAAGAAAACAACTGTCCCATAGAGGATAACAAAGCTTACCTCGCCGGCCGGGCGCTTGGTGCTGAATCCGCGATTTTCAGTCGCGGACGCGGGGGCTTCTCTGCCCTTGAACAGCACCCTCCAGGCAGCTTCGTACGTCGTGTCAAAGAGCCCGCTCAGGGTCCGGTGCTGTGCCGGATCGAACTCCCACAAATTGAAGGCCCGTTGTTGGTAAGGGAGAATCCGGCGGACGAGCATGACCTGGATCACATTGACAAGCCTAAGCTTCTTGTTCACCAGGGTCTGGAGACAGGATTGGAGTCCTGTCAGCTCCTCCGAACTACCCCATAGCAAGCCCTTCTCTTTCCAGGAGGTGAGCTGCATAGGGATACCAGATCTGAACTCGGGGGCCGCTACCCATTTAGGGTCACGCGGCTTGGTGATATAGAACCACCCCGATTGCCATCCCTGATGGACTCCACGAAGGCCCCCTCGAGCCAGGTGACGTTGGGCATTTTGCCCACCATGGCGCCTCCGCACTCCGCTTGAGCGCCCTTCACCACCTTCGGCTTGACATTGAAGGTCTTGAGCCACAAGCCGAAGTGAGGCTGGATTCAGAGGAAGGCCTCGCACACGACGATAAACGCCGAGATGTTGAGGTTGAATTTTGGCGCCAGATCGTGGAAGTCCAGGCCGTAGTAGTACATGAGCCCCCGGACAAAGGGATGAAGTGGGAAGCCCAGTCCGCGGAGGAAGTGGGGAAGGAATACAACCCTCTCATGGGGCCTGGGGGTGGGGATGAGCTGCCCCTCGTCGGGCAGCCGGTGCGCGATGTCGCCAGAAAGGTATCCGGCGCTGCGCAGCTTTGCGATGTGCTCCTTCGTAACGGAGGAGGCCAACCATTTGCCTCCCGCTCCAGACATGGTCGGAGAAGGTCGAGACGAGATGCGCGGACTTGGGCGCTGGAGCTCGAGTGTGCGGAGATGGATAAGCAGAGGAGGAAGAAGGCGTAGGTAAAAAGGTGGATCCTTATCCCCTTATATATGGGCGGACGAAGACTATGCGTCCCCACCGGCCTGGTAAAACTCGCTTATCTCCCAAGCACCACCATCATGGCGCGGTTGGGTTACCCACGTCCGTATTGATGAGAATCCCGGAATAAGGGGAACACGATCTCTGCTTCGACAAGACTTGCCAAGGAAACCGCTTCGCTAAACGCGCTGAGGTGGTATAACAAAAACGATTCAAGTAAAGGCTTGGTGGTGGCGTGACGTCATGCCCCAAAGTACGTCAGTAGATTGAGCTTGTGTACATATTATTCTCTCTACGGTGGAATGTGGAATTTATTTTGCAGAGCCGGACACTATCCTGGTGTTCACAATCTTCTATGAATTATTCGGAGGAGGAACCCGCCTTGCAATGCCGAACAATATGCGCACCGGACTCATCGTCATTGAAGCCTGGTTCAGGGGCTACTGAGAGAGTCCTGGACTAGGGGGTGTCCGGATAGCCGGACTATCATCATCGGCCGGACTCCAAGACTATGAAGATACAAGATTGAAGACTTCGTCCCATGTCCGGATGGGACTTTCCTTGGCGTGGAAGGCAAGCTTGGCGATACGGATATGTAGATCTCCTACCATTGTAACCGACTCTGTGTAACCCTAGCCCTCTCCGGTGTCTATGTAAACCGGAGGGTTTTAGTCCGTAGGACGAACAACCATTACAACAATCATACCATAGGCTAGCTTCTAGGGTTTAGCCTCCTTGATCTCGTGGTAGATCCACTCTTGTACTAACCATATCATCAATATCAATCAAGCAGGAGGAGGGTTTTACCTTTATTGAGAGGGCCCGAACCTGGGTAAAAACATCGTGTCCCTTGTCTCCTGTTACCATCCGCCTAGACGCACAGTTCGGGACCCCCTACCCGAGATCCGCCGGTTTTGACACCGACACCCGCCACAGCAAGAATGGAGATTCCGGCAACGGAGACAATAACACCCTAGAGAGTGCCGAAGACAACCCCCTCCATCAAGATTCAGCACAGGAGGACGGAGAAGCCAGCCCTCAAGAGAGAGCGGCCGACGAAGAGGTCGAGGATGATAATTACATGCCTCCCTCTGGAGACGAGGCAAGCCTCAACGACGACGAATTTGTCGTGCCCGAGGATCCCGTCGAACAAGAGCGTTTTAAACGTAGGCTTATGGCCATGGCAAACAGCCTAAAGAAAAACTAGCAACAACTCCGAGCTGATCAAGACCTGCTGGCCGACAGATGGACCGAAGTCCTCGCGGCCGAAGAGTATGAACTCGAACGCCCCTCCAAAAGCTACCCAAAACGCAAGTTGCTCCCCCAATTGGAGGAGGAGGAGTATAAACCCTCATCACCAGCGCACAATACGGCAGATCGACCACCTCGTGGCCGCGACAGAGAGGCCTCTAGGCCCTCCATTAGGACCGTACCCCGGCAACGCTCGAAAAGTACGAAGCCATGGGGGAATGCGCCGGACCTGCAGGACATATTGGAGGATAAGGCAAGACAATCAAGATCGATCTACGGATCACGTGGGCGCCCCACGATGCACGACGATTACCGTCGCGGCGGATACAGCAACTCCGGTCGGGCCGAACATAGTAGACAAAGCTCGCTGGAGCTACGTCGTGATATTGCCCAATATAGAGGCGCCGCACACCCACTATGCTTCACAGATGAAGTAATGGATCATCAAATACCTGAAGGGTTTAAACCCGTGAATATTGCATCCTACGATGGCACAACAGACCCCGCGGTTTGGATCGTAGATTATCTCCTCCATATCCATATGGCCCGCGGTGATGATCTCCACGCCATCAAATATCTCCCACTCAAGCTTAAAGGACCAGCTCGGCATTGGCTCAACAGCTTGCCAGCAGAGTCAATTGGGTGTTGGGAGGACCTGGAAGCCGCATTCCTTGACAACTTCCAGGGCACATATGTGCGACCACCAGACGCCGATGACCTAAGCCACATAATTCAGCAGCCAGACGAATCGACCAGACAATTCTGGACATGGTTCCTAACAAAGAAAAATCAAATCATCGACTGTCCGGATGCAGAGGCCCTTGCAGCCTTCAAACACAACATCCGCAATGAGTGGCTGGCCCGGCACCTAGGACAGGAAAAGCCGAAATTCATGGCAGCCCTCACATCACTCATGAACCGCTTCTGTGCGGGGGAGGACAGCTGGCTAGCCCGCAGTAACAACCTCAGCAAAAATTCTGGCAGTCCGGACAACAAGGATCGCAATGGCAGGTCGCGTCGTAACAAAAACAAATGCCGCGTTAACGGCGATAACACTGAGGATACGGCAGTCAACACCGGATTCAGAGGCTCTAAACCCGGTCAGCGGAAAAAGCCATTTAAAAGAACTACTCCGGGTCCGTCCAATTTGGACTAAATACCCGACCGCTCCAACCAGATACATGGCACCCCCGAAAAGCCAGCTAATCACACCAACAGGGATTGTTGGGTGTTCAAGCAGGCAGGCAAGTTAATTGCCGAAAACAATGACAAGGGGCTGCATAGCGATGACGAGGAAGAGACCCGGCCGCCGAACAGTAGAGGACAAAAGGGTTTTCCCCCACAAGTGTAGACAGTAAACATGATATACGTAACCCACATACCCGAGGGAGCGGAAGCGTGCACTTAGGGAAGTATATGCGACGGAGCCAGTCGCCCCGAAGTTCAATCCATGGTCCTCTTGCCCGATCACTTTCGACCGAAAGGACCACCCCACCAGTATCCTCCATGGAGGATTCGCCGCATTGGTTTTAGACCCAATCGTCGATGGATTTCACCTCACTAGAGTCCTGATGGACGGCGGCAGCAGCCTGAACCTGCTTTATCAGGATACAGTGCGCAAGATGGGCATAGACCCCTCAAGGATTAAACCTACGAAGACAACCTTCAAAGGCGTCATACCAGGTGTTGAGGCCAATTGTACAGGCTCAGTCACACTGGAAGTGGTCTTCGGATCCCCGGATAATTTCCGAAGCGAGGAGTTAATCTTCGACATAGTCCCGTTCCGCAGTGGCTATCACGCTCTGCTCAGATGAACCGCGTTTGCAAAGTTCAACGCGGTGCCGCATTAAGCATACCTTAAGCTCAAGATGCCAGGCCCTCGTGGAGTCGTCACGGTCAACGGAAGCACTGAACGATCCCTCCGAATGGAGGAACACACAGCGGCTCTCGTGGCAGAAGTACAGAGCAGCCTCTTAAGGTAATTTTCGAGTCCGACCGTTAAACGACCGAACATGGCCTAACGCGCCCGGAGTAACATACATCAAGACCACCTGGCCCGTTCCGAGCACGCGTAGCAATGCGGCCCCAACCCCAGCCCCTGCATGATTGCAAGACTAGCCCCTCGCGTACATCATTACGCTCTGGAGATAACATGGGCATAGGGGGAGGGGCACGACCACGACAGGCCCAGAGTGCGGCTTAACCACACCAGGGGCTCCCAAGTGTGTCACTCTTTTTCTTTTTTTTTTCTTTTTCTTACCCATAGGACTCCGTTCGCCAGAGGCCCTGTGCGGCAGCAGACCTGCCGAACTAACGATGCAACAGCCAGGGAAGGAGAAAGGCTACGACGAACACTCAGGTGGTGTCCATTACGAGCATTAAATCTGTTTAATACACCATCCCGCAGCCTACCCCTAGAGGGGGACATGTTTAATAGTCCAACCCCTTGCTTACCGTACTATTTGTATCGCTCTGCATTCATAGCAGTATTTCTGAATAAACAATGCATTGCTTTTTGCTTATAATCGCATTCCTTTCTTACATATATGTTCATTTATGACATTTTGCATCCGTACACTTTGGTACGACCAAATACACCAAGGGCTTATGTTCCCCGCATAATGGTGTGGTAAGTCCGAACACTTCCACAAGTGTGGCACCCCGAACTTATAGCACTATATGCATCGGCTCCAAATCATGTCTTGGGTCAATAGTTTGGTTTGCCCGGCTCCCATGTTTTGGTACCTTACGTTCCGTTCTGTCGGCTAAGGTAGCACTGGGAGAACCACTGCGATTGCGCCCCGGTTGAGCTGGGCGAGCGCCTCAGTGGAGAAAGCTAAAACTGACCGTCATGATAAGGCGAGAGTTGGTCGCTGTTCGAGAGGTCTTTTCGAGTCCCTAAACACTTATGTCGCTTAGAGCGAGGAACCGGCTTTATCCGGCCCAGGCGTGGATAGCGCCCCGAACTCGGTCTTCCGAACACTAGGGGCTTCGCCGAAATTTAAAATTATAGAATTCTATGGCTAAGTGAGAGTGTTCAAGCATTATAAGTCCGGTTGCCTTGTTCGTCGTGTTGAGCGCCTCCCTAGATGGACCCAAAAATGGGAACAAGAGCGCTCAAGTTTATCCCGAACACCCCAGCACTCGTGGCATGGGGGCTGAAGCCGACGACTTGCCATCTCTCGGATTTGATAAACGGCCGCACAGAAGGTAATATTTTAAATTAATAAGTGTTGCTTAGCGCATATGAACAAAGTTTTCAGCGCACATGATAACACATTGCGAGTCTACTCAAATATTACATCTTTGGGGCACTCATCCGCAATCTTGCGGGCACCCTTCAGGACGCTCTTATAATACATTTGGGGCGTGCGATACTCCTTGCCCACTGGCGGCGCGTCCGTCAGAAGCTTCTCAGCATCCAGCCTGCCCCAGTGCACTTTTGCGCGGGCAAGGGCCCGACGGGCACCTTCAATGCAGGCGGAGCGCTTGATGACTTCCACCCAGGGACACGCATCCACCAGCCGCCGCACCAGACCGAAGTAGCTCCCAGGCATGGCCTCTTCGGGCCACAGCCGAACTATGAGGCCCTTCATGGCCTGCTCGGCTACATTGTGGAGCTCGACCAGCTGCTTTAGCTGGTCGCTAAGGGGCACCAGATGTCCGACCTCAGCATACTGAGACCAAAAGAACTTCTCCGTTGAGCTCCCCTCCTCGGCCCGGTAGAATGCGGCAGCATCGAACACGCTGCGAGGCAGATCTGCAAACGCTCCTGGAGAGCTCCGAATTCAAGTAAGTAACAGGTAATTCACATTCACATGCTTGCTTTGCATGAAAAATGCCTTACCCGCCGCTATTTTCTTCACCGCCTCAATCTCCTGGAGGGCCTTATGGGCTTCGGCCTTCACGGCTTTGGCACTCTCAAGAGCCGAGGCAAGCTCGGACTCTCGAGTCTTCGAGTCGCGCTCCAGACTCTCATGCTTTTCCACGAGAGCCTGGAGCTCTTGCTGCACCTCCGCCACCCGCGCCTCTTGCTTCTCTCGCTCCGCTCGTTCCGCGGCCGCATTGCGCTCGGCCGCGGACACGGCCTCCTTCAGGGTCGCCACCTGGTTCGTGGCCCCTGCAGTGCCCACGTTATCCTCGTTATTTCTCTTGCAACCAAAATCCTTTTCTGTAAGGTACAAATTTAATACGGTGTTACTCACCTTTTTTGTCCTCGAGCTGCTTCTTGGCAAGGCCGAGCTCTTTCTCGGACCGCTCGAGGTTCTGCTTCAAAGCATCGACCTCCGTAGTCAGTGTGGCAGAGGTCAGCAGCACAACCTGCAATCCCATATTGACATAATTTTTAGAACTCATGCGTGTATCTTTTTTAGATCCTCAGTCCGGCTTTTCTTTCCGAACACCAAACCGAGCATCAGGGGCTACTGTCTATGCGGTATTACATTACATATTTTAAAATTTCTTACCTCAAAGCCTGCTAGAAGGCTGCTACAGGCTTCGGTCAGCCCGCTCTTGGCAAGCTGAACCTTCTGAATCACCGCACTCATGATAGTGCAGTGTTCTTCCTTGATGGAAGCGCTGTTTAGCGCCTCTAACAAGTTGTCGGCGCCTCTGGTTGGACGGAGGCTGCCGGTGTCACGGTCTTTCCCTTCTTACGAAGGGGCCGCCTGCCGGACTCCGGAACCACCGCAGGTTCCAGTGCGGAGTCCGGTGCGAAGTCCGGGAGGTTGCCTTGTGGCACCTCCGGAGCCTCCCCCTCCTGGCGGGTCCCCTCCTAGGATCCTACCTCGGCGTCCTCAGCGTCATGAGGGGTGGAGGCGGTCGGAATGGAATCTACATCCGATGGAGCCAAGGACCCGCTCAATGAAGCGGGAAGATCATCCTCGGCCGGAGTACAGGTTGTATGCGGCATTAGAAGGACACTACGTTGCACAAGGAGAAATTATAAATCATTCAGGAATTCGGATACTTACGATCTTGCCAGGGGCTTGGCCCTTGAGGGCCACTCCTCGTCGCCGTCGTCGGTGTTGGCGGAGCAGTCCGGAGGAAGGGTCCTTCCCTTCTTGGACCCTTCGGCCTCCCTCGTTGGGGAAGCCTTCCTCTTCCTCTCTCCCCCCTCTTGGGGAGAGTCCTCTTTCTCCTCCTTGTCTTCGGGGGAGGAGTCCGCCTCGGAGCCATCGGACGATGAGTCCGATACCACCTGGCGCCGGGAACTCCTTCGGAGTCCCGTGGCCTTCTTCTTGGCCTTCTTCTCTAGCACCACGTAAAGGGCCGGAACCAGCAGCCCCGTCAAACGGGTGTCCGCTGGGTCTTCGGGAAGGGGAGCCGGACAGTCAACCTGTCCGGACGTCCTCTGCCAGTCCTGTTAAAGGCATTGGGAGTTTCAGATCCCACATAGAGTCAAACTATGAAAGAAATAAAGTGTCCCATAAAGGATGACAAAGCTTACCGCGCCAGCCGGGCGCTGCGTGCTGAATCCGCGGTCTTCAGTTGCGGATATGGGGGCTTCTCCCCCTTTGAACAACACCCTCCAGGCAGCTTCGTACATTGTGTCGAAGAGCCCGCTAAGGGTCCGGTGCTGTGCCGGATCAAACTCCCACAAATTGAAGGCCCGTTGTTGGCAGGGGAGAATCCGGCGGACGAGCATGACCTGGATCACGTTGACAAGGTTAAGCTTCTTGTTCACCAGGGTCTGGAGATAGGACTGGAGTCCGGTCAGCTCCTCCGAACTACCCCATAGCAAGCCCTTCTCTTTCCAGGAGGTGAGTTGCATAGGGGTACCAGATCTGAACTCGGGGACCACTGCCCATTTAGGTTCACGCGGCTCGGTGATGTAGAACCACCCCGATTGCCACCCTTTGACGGACTCCACGAAGGCCCCCTCGAGCCAGGTGACGTTGGGCATTTTGCCCACCATGGCGCCTCCGCACTCCGCTTGGACGCCCTTCACCACCTTCGGCTTGACATTAAAGGTTTTTAGCCACAAGCCGAAGTGGGGCTGGATGCAGAGGAAGGCCTCGCACACGACGATGAACGCCAAGATGTTGAGGATGAAGTTTGGCGCCAGATCGTGGAAGTCCAGGCCGTAGTAGTACATGAGCCCCCGGATGAAGGGATGAAGTGGGAAGCCTAGTCCGCGGAGGAAGTGGGGAAGGAATACGACCCTCTCATGAGGCCTGGGGGTGGGGATGAGCTGCCCCTCGTCGGGCAGCCGGTGCGCGATGTCGCTGGATAGGTATCCGGCGCCGCGCAGCTTCTCGATGTGCCCCTCCGTAACGGAGGAGGCCATCCACTTGCCTCCCACTCCGGACATGGCTGGAGAAGGTTGAGACGAGATGTGCGGGCTTGGGCGCTGGAGCTCGAGTGCGCGGAGATGGATAAGCAAAGGAGGAAGAAGGCGTAGGTAAAAAAGGTGGATCCTTATCCCCTTATATATGGGCGGACGAAGACTATGCGTCCCCACCGGCCTGGTAAAACTCGCTTATCTCCCAAGCGCCACAATCAATGGCGCGGTTGGGTTACCCACGTCCGTGTTGATGGGAATCCTGGAATAAGGGGAACACGATCTCTGCTTCGACAAGACGTGCCAAGGAAACCGCTTCGCTAAACGCGCTGAGGTGGTATAAACGATTCAAGTAAAGGCTTGGTAGTGGCGTGATGTCATGCCACGAAATACGTCAGCAGATTGAACTTGTGTGCATATTATTCTCTCTACGGTGGTATGTGGAATTTATTTTGCAGAGCCGGACACTATCCTGGTGTTCACAATCTTCTGCGAATTATTCGGAGGAGGAACCCGCCTTGCAATGCGGAACAATATGCGCACCGGACTCATTGTCATTGAAGCCTGGTTCAGGGGCTACTGAGGGAGTCCTGGACTAGGGGTGTCCGGATAGCCGGACTATCATCATCGGCCGGACTCCAAGACTATGAAGATACAAGATTGAAGACTTCGTCCCGTGTCCGGATGGGACTTTCCTTGGCGTGGAAGGCAAGCTTGGCGATACGGATATGTAGATCTCCTACCATTGTAACCCACTCTCTGTAACCCTACCCTTTCCGGTGTCTATATAAACCGGAGGGTTTTAGTCCGTAGGGACGAACAACCATTACAACAATCATACCATAGGCTAGCTTCTAGGGTTTAGCCTCCTTGATCTCGTGGTAGATCCACTCTTGTACTACCCATATCATCAATATCAATCAAGCAGGAGTAGGGTTTTACCTCCATCGAGAGGGCCCGAACCTGGGTAAAAACATCGTGTCCCTTGTCTTTTGTTACCGTCCGCCTAGACGCACAGTTCGGGACCCCCTACCCGAGATCCGTCGGTTTTGACACCGACATCAGTCGACTGACTTTTTCATCTCTGGTTAGTCGATTTTGCAGCCGTTGGATATGAAATCAAGGGCCTGTAGTTCATCTTCAACCTCCTCCCCCTCAGTCGTCAGCCACCACCGGCCAAACAGCAGCCCCCCGCCGCCCTGACCGGCGGTGCGCCGCCCCATCCGCCCCGAAAACACTCCCCACCACCGGTCCACCGCTGCCCCGGCCATCCCTCTAGCCCCCCCCCCCCCGTGCCGAGCTTTTTCTCCGGCGATCCCCATGCCACCGCCCCACCACCGCCCCTACCCTAAACCCTAAGATAGATAGTGGGGTACCTCTCCGGCGAGCACCCCTCCCCGTTGTGGCTGGTTCTTCCTTCACTCCAGCGAGGCCCCCACCCCCTGAAAATCGACTGACCCAAAAGTGGATTCAGTCGACTGAAGTGTAGCTAAATCAGAGCAGCATCGCAAGCAAGAGCAAGAGTGAGAGCAGCAGCGTGAGCAAGAGCAATAGCAAGAGTAGAATAGGCAGGGGACCGAGAGCAAGAGCAGAGCAGCAGCGCGAGCGAGAGCTAAAGTAGCAGCAGCTCCTACTGATGTGGACATTGCCGCCGAGGGAGCGACGCCGTGGAGGAAGTGGCCGGCGACACCGTCGTGGATGGAGCCGCGCCGTGTCGTCTTGGGACTGAGCACCGGCAGCACCGTGAGATCGAATCAAGAAGAAAATGCGGCGATTAGTGTACAATCTCTTTGGTGGCGCCGATTAGGCCACAGCTTCATCCAAGGAAACGGTGATGATGATGATCTTCCGGTGGTGCAGGTGAAGACGGCGGTGTGGGAATGGAGGTGGCGCGAAAGACAAGGGGAACGTCGGGGCAGCTCCTTGGAGGTGGAGGACGGGGTGGCTGAACCGGCGGGTTGACGAGATCGACAACGGATCCTCATCCGGTATGGTGGATGAGGGACGTCGAGGTGTTGCTGTGGACGGCGTCATCGGGGAAGAGGCTCTAACTAGGTGGCGGACGGAGGAGGGTGTGGGGCTTCGTCGCGGGTTTTCGCGGCCTAGGTGTACGAATGGGTGGGCGGATGGGATAGGAGTGGGGAACCATGGCTTAGGGACGAGCGTGTCTGAAATGTGGGGTAAGTTACGAAAGTACCCCACCCATTTGAGGTGGTTCTTTCGGTTCAGGGGTACCACGGGCATTTCACGTGTCGGGATTTCACAGGAGGTGGGAGTTTTCGCGCGCGTTGTAATTTTGGAATAGCAAGGTGCGGGTTGAGATGGAGGGAGTTGTCGGAGCACAACGAGACAAAGATATATCTTAAATATTTCGGGGTAACAAGGCACGGGTTGAAGAGGCGGGAGTTTCACAGCACGATAGGCAGAGACGCTAGCTTGAAATTTTGGCATAACAAGGCGCGGCTTGAAATTTCGGGAGAACAAGCTTAACGTGTACCCAAAAAAGACAATTTGCACCTCAACACGCACAACACACACACAAACACCATTTAGACTAGAGTAAGGTACACGTGCATTGCATGCATGAGATTTGGCAACCAAATTATGAATAAATACCACATTATAGCATGTAAGCTTTGAGTCATATATGCATGATGTAGATGTTCATTTAATTCTTATAGTTCATTTCATTCAAAATCATCTAGTTTTTATAAGAAAGCTAATCTATTTTAAGATTCATGGAATTGTGCGTTGTAAGACATAAAGTAAAAACAAATAATGGCAAATCATGTAGAAAAACAATTGGGCAATTCTGATACGGAAGATTCTAGAACAAAGAAGAAGTGCTTGTGTTTTGAGGTTTGTGCATTATGCTTAAGTTCAACCATGGAGTCTTCTAGATTATACATGTGGCGAAATCTGGTGAAATCTAGATGATATCCAACGGCCAGTAGTGCTCAAATCTGCCATCTCTGCACCATCGGATTCGCCTCATCCAACGACCATCTTTCAAAGTTAAAGTTACTCGCACACAGTATAAAAAATATAAAATAATATATATAGGGGTATAGATATAGATATGTGATGCGAAAACCACCCAACATCTCCAATTAGAATAGTTTGTCCATGCACGGATGCGATGTGGCAAAACGATGTCTTCCATCGGTATCTCAAATTCAAATCACTCTGACCTTGTTCAATGTGTATACATTACAACATGCTCGTTTCCAAACCACACCACGCAGATCTCCGTTATATTCATGCATGCATGGGTTTCAAACATCAGGATCTATTATTCAAATATTTGAATTCAACTTTACATTGATTATGACCTCACCTAGTCTTTTACACCCACACAGTCGTCTTCTCTTTATAATTGTACCACTAACTTTCTCTCTTGCACGCATGCACACACACTACCAGTTGGCATTATCCATCGCACACATGCAATCTTTTTCTTCAGGTCAGTCTCCCATGAAGGCACACACCCACACACATCCCCCTCTCCATCATATCGGGCATTCTTTATCTCTCACGCGTGCAGGCACAACGATCGATGTTCCTCTATGTCTGTGTGTATATAGCTAGGTCTTTCATAGTTTTCCACACAAACAGATCAATCGATATATCCAGTGAGGTCTCACCCTCTTTCCCACGTCCACATCGATCAATCTATACCTCTCTATATAGGATTAACATATATAGCTAACACACCCACATTAATAATATATCCAATGCCCCCCTCTCATCATCCATGCCTTCCACTTCATCTCTCAGAGGCGCGCACAATGGCAAAGACATGGGGCAGCAAGGGCCCTACCCCCTAACATCACTATATATCGAGGCTAATATGAATGTGATCATTAGACAATTGCTGCTAAAAATGGTTTAGGTTCATGAATTGGCCCTCCTCGTAAAAGATTAGCAATGCTTGTCCCCCTAGCTCATTTATTTTTCATGGCTCCG
The DNA here is from genome assembly GCA_963921465.1 of Triticum timopheevii. Taxonomy (NCBI): domain Eukaryota; kingdom Viridiplantae; phylum Streptophyta; class Magnoliopsida; order Poales; family Poaceae; genus Triticum; species Triticum timopheevii. Next base: position 113,233,709 of record OY997266.1, on the reverse strand, counting down.
CCACTGCGCGCAACAGCGCACGTTCTCGCCCCCTCTCTCTAAATATCGATCTCGCACTTGTGCACTCCTTCATAGTCTCCCTTCACTCGGCCCCTCGCACCATCTTCTAACCCCCCACCGGATTTTGCCACATGTACAATCTAGCAGACTCCATTGTTGAACTTAAGCATGATGCACAAACCTCAAAACAACAGTGGTTCTCCTTTGTTCTAGAATCTTCCGTATCATAATTGCCCAAACTTTTTTTTCTAGTTGAATTGCCATTATTTGTTTTTACTTTATGCTTTACAACGCACAATTCCATGAATCATAAAATAGATAAAGGGCTTCTTTGATTCAAAGGGTTCTCAAAGGAATTTTGGAGGATTCTAATCCTTAGGAATTTTTCCTATCTTGGTTGTTTGATTCGTAGGATTGTAAACCATAGGAATTTTTCCATATGATTCATTTGCACTAGATTTCATAGGAAACATCCCATCCACTCAAACCTCTTTGAAAGAATTCTGCGTTTTTCTATGCACAATCAAACACTCGTACAATCCTATAGGATTCAAGACGACGTTCCACTATAATCCCATGTTTTTCCTATTCCCGCCTTTTGGAAATCCTACGAATCCAAGAGGCCCTAGCTTTTTTGTAAAAGCTAATTGAGTTTGAATGAGATGAACTATAAGAATTAAACGAAGGTCTACATCAGGCGTATATGACTCAGAGCTTACATGCTATAGTGTGGTATTTATTCATAATTTGGTTGCAAAATCTGATGTGTGCAATGCACGTGTACCTTACTAGTACTTCGAGTATGTGCAAAACACGTAAATTAGAATTCCAATGGCACGCTACACAGTGTCTCTCTTACAGTTCATGAAGCCACGTGGCACATGTGGAGGCGTTGTCGCGACCTCCTTGTGCGGATTGATCACAGTGACGTGCTGCTGGTTCCAGAAGATGTAGGACCTTGAGAAGAGGTGTCTAGAGGGGGGGGGGGTGATTCGACACTAAGTACCAAAGTTGCAGTTTTTAAGTTTCCTTAAGTTTAAGTGGAGTTTAGGCACAAGTTTAACATTCACAATACATATCAAGCAAGCATGCAAAGAGTATATGAGTAGTGGAAAGTAAAGCATGCAACTTGCAAGAAAGTAAAGGGAAGGGTTTGGAGGATTCAAACGCAATTGGAGACACGGATGTTTTTGGCGTGGTTCTGATAGGTGGTGCTATCGTACATCCACGTTGATGGAGACTTCAACCCATAAAGGGTAACAGTTGCGTGAGTCCACGGAGGGCTCCACCCACGAAGGGTCCACGAAGAAGCAACCTTGTCTATCCCACCATGGCCGTCGCCCACGAAGGACTTGCCTCACTAGCGATAGATCTTCATGAAGTAGGCGATCTCCTTGCCCTTACAAACTCCTTGGTTCAACTCCACAATCTTGTCGGAGGCTCCCAAGTGACACCTAGCCAATCTAGGAGACACCACTCTCCAAGAAGTAACAAATGGTGCGTTGATGATGAACTCCTTGCTCTTGTGCTTTAAATGATAGTCTCCCCAACACTCAACTCTCTCTCATAGGTTTTGGATCTGGTGGAAAGAAGATTTGAGTGGAAAGCAACTTGGGGAAGGCTAGAGATCAAGATTCATATGGTAGGAATGGAATATCTTGGCCTCGACACATGAGTAGGTAGCTCTCTCTCAGAAAATGTATGCTGGAAGTGTAGGTTCAGTCTGATGGCTCTCTCCATGAATGAAGAGGAGGTGGAGGGGTATATATAGCCTCCACACAAAATCTAACCGTTACACACAATCTACCAAACTCTGTGGGACCGAATCGTTAAACTCGGTCAGACTGATTTAGCAAACAATGTGACCGTTAGGGTTTTCGGTGGGACCGAAATGCAACTCGGTGAGACCGATTCGGTTAGGGTTAGGGCATAATGTAATCTCGGTAAGACTGATTACACAAACTTGGTGAGACCGATTTTGGTAATAAGCTTTCCAGAGAGTTGGTCAGGCAAACTCGGTTTGACTGATTACACAAACTCGATGGGACCAATTTTGGTAATGAGTCAATCCAGGAAGTTTGCATTGTAATCTCAGTAGTACCGATTGCTCAAACTTGGTGGGACCAATTTTGGTAACGGACATACACAGAGAGATTACAATCCCATCTCGGTGAGACCGAGATCCCTATCGGTAAGACCGATTTGCTTTGGGTTTGTGGCAGTGGCTACGACTTTTGGAATCGGTGGTGCCGGATAGGAAGAATCGGTGTGACCGATTTTGGCTTTAGGTTTAGGTCATTTGTGGAAGTGGGAAAGTGGCTGAGGGTTTTGGAGCATATCACTAAGCACATGAAGCAAGAGGCTCATTAAGCAACACCTCATCCCTCCTTGATAGTATTGGCTTTCCCTATAGACTCAATGTGATCTTGGATCACTAAAATGTAAAAAGAAGAGTCTTGAGCTTGAATCTTGAGCCAATCCTTTGTCCTTAGTATTTTGAAGGAGTTCCCACATCCTTTAGTCCATGCCACTCCATTGTTGAACTTATCTGAAACATACTAGATAAAAGTGTTAGTCCAACAAGAGATATGTTGACATTAATTACCAAAACCACCTAGGGAGCACATGTGCTTTCAATCTCCCCCTTTTTGGTAATTGATGACAACATACATCAAAGCTTTAGATGAAGATATAAATAATAGCAAGTAAAGCTCTGGAAAGACATGTAACAAACATAGGCTCCCCCTACATGTATGCAATCATGTAAATATGGAATATAGAAGCATGTGAGAGCATAACCATGATAGAGTAGGCAATTTGTTACATGTATCTTGGCCATATGCATCAGAGCAAAGGATATTAAATAAGTTACCTTCATGCCCATGAGTCCTTCTTGCAAACAGTATATACATCAGCAAGAATTCCTCATACACATGATTGTGATGCATATACTTACCTTGAAGTCTTGAGTTGGCTTAGGATGAAATGAACCTGCGTAAACAAGGTTAGATAACACAGATACATCTACTGGCCATAGCAAACAGAAGAAACCACAAGAATACCAAGACTGGGATGACATGTAGAGAGTGAGTACTAAGTACCACATTGGATTAGACATGTCCCCAATACTAAAGATATGCAATGAGTTCAAATTGATTTCTTTCCCTTAGATGTCTTGCTCCCCCTGAATCTAGCATGGGATACTGGGAGAAGATAGGGAAAAGAAAATCATAGCTGAAAGATATGAATGATGATCAGAGCTAATGCATGCTAATGCAAATAAACACAAAAGAATCAAATGAACATGTCTTTCCCCTCAAGAAGACATGTGGGCATCTCTCCTCTTGAACACCAAGCATCTGGGATCCTTGAGAAATACTTTCTACTTAAGTATTCTCTCCTCCTAGAGATCTATTTCTCCCCTTTGAGGGTCTCTCTCCCCCTTAAGAAGGTGATAAACTCTTTCTTTGATGTGATCTCTCTCTAAATGATAAGCTTTGATGTTCTCTCTCTCCCCCTTTGACATCAATTTCCAAGAAGGGCTTTCTGGAATCTGTCGAATGGGTTTGGTCCTTGAGACACAGCACAAAGCAATGATAAAAAAGTGATGCTTGTAGAGGACAAGATTCATTGAGTGGAGCTGGATCAGAAGAAACATAGAATACGTGGCAAACTGTGTTTCCTGATGTGAAATCGGTGGCACCGAGTGGTTTTCTTCGGTTGTACCGAAAGGATTCGGTTGGACCGAAAATAACAAATCGGTGAAACCGAGTTCATCGCAGAGAAAACACTTGTCACCTCAGCTCACTAGACTAGTAAGATCTCACAAAGATTTGCAAGGAATTTACTGAAAGATATGCAAGGAATTTGATGCAGAAAATGTAGAGCAAACAGAAACAAATCTAGATGAACTTTTTTTTAAAAGGGAAACAAATATGCATGTGACAAATGCAAAAACACAGAAAAGAACACAAGAGAACTTCATCTAGAGATGGTCGGCGACAAAGTCACCTATGTTAGAGTATATTGACTTAGGAGTCAAGTGAGATCACTTGATCATAGGTCATACTCATCGTTTAAGCTCAAAATGGGGTTGCCATTTTTCGTTTTAGCATCCTGATGTATTCACATCTTGTCGAGTTGCTTTAGCTCATGACTTGGAGTAAAGCTTCTCTAAGATGGAATGACATACCTTGGTTGGTGGTGTTGTCCATGTAGTTGAACTTGTGTGGGTTGCTCAAGGTTGATATAGCTCATCTAGAATTTGGAGCACCACTTGGAATTTGAGTCCATCTACCTACATGGGTTAGTTCTTGCAAGGAAGAGAACTTGTGTATCCAAAATGACAATCATGATGTTCAACATAGAATTTGTCAAAGGATATGTTTGAATGGTTTCGAGCTTCCTTGCCTTTATCCACCATAGTGTAGAGACTTGGTGATGTAGAGATTGCTCAAGATGCGAGTAGACTACAATCTCATGGAATTTGATTCCACCAAGTACCTACAAGGGTTAGATAACATGCAAGATGCAAATTTATCCAAGATATAAGATTTTCATCATAAGAGAAATATCAAGGATTAGTCATAAGCTCATGTCTTGCATGTATCCAATGGAGTTTCTACTCCAAGTTTGAAGCATCAATGATGTTCAATTCTCCTCTTAAGCTGCAAAACACTTTCTCATCAAGAGGTTTAGTGAATATATCCGCTAATTGCTTTTCAGTGCGAACATGCTTAATATCAATGTCACCCTTAGCAACATGATCTCGAATGAAATGATGACGAACTTCAATATGCTTAGTTCGAGAATGTTGCACAGGATTGTGACCAATTTTGATAGCACTTTCTTTGTCACAAAGCAATGGAACATGTCTCACATTTATCCCATAATATTTAAGAGTTTGGGTCATCCAAAGTAACTGAGCACAACATGAACCAGCGACAATATATTCAGCTTCGGCAGTGGACAAGGATACCGAGTTTTGTTTCTTGGAGGACCAAGACACAAGAGATCTACCAAGAAATCGACAAGTACCCAAAGTGGACTTTCTATCAACCTTGTCTCCGGCATAGTCCGAGTCGGAATAGCCAACAAGATCGAAATAGGCCCTCTTAGGATACCAAATGCCAAAGTTTGGTGTATGGATTAAGTATCTCACTATCCTTTTCACAGCCTTAAGATGACATTCCTTAGGAGCAGCTTGATATTGTGCACACATGCACACACTTAGCATGATATCGGGACGTGAAGCACATAGATATAATAATGGACCAATCATAGAGCGATAAACCTTTTGATCAACCGGTTCACTATCTTTGGTCAAGTCAATATGTCCACTAGTAGGCATGGGTGTAGACATACCTTTGCATTCTTGCATATTGAACTTCTTGAATAAGTCGTTTGTGTACTTCGTTTGAGAAACAAAGGTACCTTCCTTAGTTTGCTTGATTTGCAACCCAAGAAAGAATTTGAGTTCACTCATCATGGACATCTCAAACTTCTCCAACATTAGCTTTCCAAACTTTTCACTAAAATGAGGGTTAGTCGAACCAAATATAATATCATCAACATAGATTTGGCACACAAATAGTTCTCCATTAACCCTTTTAGTAAAAATAGTAGAATCAATTTTCCCAATTTCAAAGCCTTTTTCAATAAGGAACTTGGTCAAGCATTTATACCATGCTCTAGGAGCTTGTTTAAGACCATAAAGAGCTTTGTGAAGTTTGTAAACATGATTGGGTTTCTTAGGATTAACAAAGCCGGGAGGTTGCTTAACATAAACTTCCTCCTCTATTTCACCATTTAGAAAAGCACTTTTAATGTCCATTTGGTACAAGGTGATATCATGGTGATTAGCATAGGCAAGTAAGATGCGAATGGACTCAAGTCTAGCAACGGGAGCGTAAGTCTCACCATAGTCCATACCTTTGACTTGTGTGTAGCCTTGGGCGACAAGATGTGCTTTGATGCGAACTACTTGTCCATCTTCATCTTGCTTGTTGCGAAACACCCATTTGGTACTGATGACGTTGTGGTTGTTGTCGGGCTTCTCAACCAATGTCCAAACTTGGTTCCTCTCAAAGTTATGTAGCTCTTCATGCATAGCATTTATCCAATCCGGATCTTCCAATGCTTCTTCAACCTTCATAGATTCAATTCTAGAGATGAAAGAATAGTTTTCACAAAAGTTAGCTAAACGAGTTTTAGAGCGAGTGATTCTCCCGGTTTGAATGTCATTGTAGATTTGCTCGACGGGATGATCTTTAGCAATTCTTGCTCGAACTCATGAAATCTTTTGCTTGGGTCTTCGTTGAACATCTTCTTCATCTTGTTCTTCTTCTTGGCCTTCTTCATCGTTGGCGTTGGCATTCTCTTGTCGTGGTGGAGAAGGAGGTTGTTGATGTTCATCTTGATGCACTTCCTCGTTTTCTTCATCTTGGTGTGTCCCACTTGTGGATGCTTCCGTATCAACTCTTGGTTCACCTTGTCGTGAAGTTGAAGCTTCCACTTGGACGGACGAGGTACTCACCTTCACCTCCGTTTGACGGACCTTACCAATAGACAAGTCCTGGATTGCTTCCGAAGGATCTTTGTCACCTACATCAATTGGCAATTGCTCTACTTGCGAGCCGTTAGATTCATCAAACTTCACATCTACCGTCTCTTCAACCTTTCAGGTGAAATTGTTGTAGACACGGTAAGTGTGAGAGTTTGAGCCATAACCTAGTAGGAAACCTTCATGAGACTTAGGAGCAAATTTAGAGCGACGATGCTTATCAAGAATGTAGCACTTTGAGCCGAATACTCGAAAGTATCCAACTTGGGGTTTGTTACTGGTGAGGAGCTCGTATGCCGTCTTGCCAAGTAGCTTGTGAAGATACAAGCGATTTGTTGCATGACAAGCTGTCTCAACCGCTTCTGCCCAAAAGTGCTTCAGCGACTTGTACTCATCAGCATCATTCTCGCCATTTTGATGAGCGTCCGGTTCTTCCTCTCAACAACTCCGTTTTGTTGAGGTGTGTACGTAGCCGAGAACTCGTGTGAAATCCCTTCTTCGTCAAGAAAGGTGTCCACATTTGCGTTCTTGAACTCCGTTCCATTGGTAACGGACATACACAGAGAGATTACAGTCCCATCTCGGTGAGACCGAGATCCCTATCGGTAAGACCGATTTGCTTAGGGTTTGTGGCAGTGGCTATGACTTTTGGAATCGGTGGCACCGGATAGGAAGAATCGGTGTGACGGATTTTGGCTTTACGTTTAGGTCATTTGTGGAAGTGGAAAAGTGGCTGAGGGTTTTGGAGCATATCACTAAGCACATGAAGCAAGAGGCTCATTAAGCAACACCTCATCCCTCCTTGATAGTATTGGCTTTTCCTATAGACTCAATGTGATCTTGGATCACTAAAATGTAAAAAGAAGAGTCTTGAGCTTGAAGCTTGAGCCAATCCTTTGTCCTTAGTATTTTGAAGGAGTTCCCACATCCTTTAGTCCATGGCACTCCATTGTTGAACTTATCTGAAACATACTAGATAAAAGTGTTAGTCCAACAAGAGATATGTTGACATTAATTACCAAAACCACCTAGGGAGCACTTGTGCTTTCAGAAGAATGTACTCGTCCTCCCTGAGCCATACTGTCGGTACATGCACGAAGCAAAGATGTGCACGCACGCCACGCACGCACTCATTCCCTCGCATGCACACGTGGGTACACGGGCGGACACAATTTTGTACCAAGATCCACCCCATGTGATAATTTGACGCGTGTAAAGTCGTTCACTTCATTGATGGTCAATTAATACAGCGCATGCAAATTGAGTGGACGTGAGGGCGGAAGAAAGACATTACTACTCCACTGCGCGCATGCGATTAGTTAAATCATGGGTTGCTAATAGTACTTCCATTGGTCTCTGAGGGAGTCCTGGACTAGGGGGTGTCCGGATAGCCGGACTATCATCATCGGCCGGACTCCAAGACTATGAAAATACAAGATTGAAGACTTCGTCCCGTGTCCGGATGGGACTTTCCTTGGTGTGGAAGGCAAGCTTGACGATACGGATATGTAGATCTCCTACCATTGTAACCGACTCTGTGTAACCCTAGCCCTCTCCGATGTCTATATAAACCGGAGGGTTTTAGTCCGTAGGACAAACAACCATTACAACAATCATATCATAGGCTAGCTTATAGGGTTTAGCCTCCTTGATCTCGTGGTAGATCCACTCTTGTACTACCCATATCATCAATATCAATCAAGCAGGAGTAGGGTTTTACCTCCATCGAGAGGGCCCGAACCTGGGTAAAAACATCGTGTCCCTTGTCTCCTGTTACCAGCCGCCTAGACGCATAGTTCGAGACTCCCTACCCGAGATCCGACGGTTTTGACACCGACATTGGTGCTTTCATTGAGAGTTCCTCTGTGTCGTCACCGATAGGATTGATGGATTCTTCAATCAACAACAACACAGTCCAGGGTGAGACTTTTCTCCCCCGGACAGATCTTCGTATTCAGCGGCTTCGCACTGCGGGCCAATTCACTTGGCCATCTAGAGCAGATCAAAAGCTACGCCCCTGGCCATCAGGTCAGATTTGGAAGCCTAAACTTCACGGCTGACATCCGCGGAGACTTGATCTTCGTTGGATTCGAGCCACAGCCGAGTGTGCCGCATTGTCACGATGGGCATGATTTAGCTCTGCCGCCATGCAGAACCTTGGAGGCCGCACACGAATCCGCTCCGACCCACAGTTAGGAGCCGACCGCGCAGATCGAGGACAGGTGGCTGGACACCGCCTCGGAGGCTGCAACTACCACGGCGATGGAGCCAAATACCAACCTTGTCCTCTGCAAAGCCCGTGACTCCGAGGTGCCGGACTCCTTGCCGGACTCCGAACCTCTAGCGCCCCTGCCAACTGAATCCGATTGGGCGCCGATCATGGAGTTCACCGCTGCAGACATCTTTCATCACTCACCCTTTGGCGACATCCTGAACTCGCTAAAGTATCTCTCGTTATCAAAAGAGCCCTGGCCGGACTGCGGTCAGGATGGTTGGGATGCGGATGACGAAGAAATTCAAAGCCCACCCACCACCCACTTTGTAGCCACTGTCGACGATCTAACCGACATGCTAGACTACGACTCCGAAGACATCGGCGGTATGGACGATGATACCGGAGACGATCAAGAACCAGCGCCTACCGAACACTGGAAACACACCTCAACCCATGACGTATATATGGTGGACACCCCAAAAGGGAGTGATAACGAGGAACAACGGGACACGGCGAAAGACAATTCCCCCGAAAAACAACCAAAACGGCGACGCAAGCGCCGCCCCAAGTCCCGCCTCGATAACAACAACACCCATAATGACCCAGCCATAGAGCAGGGCAAACCAGTGGGCGACGAACATGCAACCAAGCAACCATCCGAGCAGGAGGAATCGGATAATCAATCCATCCCCGGCGAAAACAGAAGACCAGGCGATCTCACGCCGGACACACCACCGGAGCACAAGAATCTTCGAAAAAGGCTTGTCGCCACTGCAAGGAGTTTGAAAAAGGAGAAACGGAAGCTCAAAACAGCGGAAGACATACTCAAAATGAGGTGGAGCAAAGTACTCAAGACCGCGGACAAATACGGCAATATCCACCAAACAAAGAGCTACCCGAAGCGAAAGCTGCTGCCAGAATTCGACGAGGAGGCCGTAGAGCCCCCACAATCAAAAAGCAGAGAGGCCGCCTGGCCGGATAGGCGACCAGATGACAAGCCAAGAGCGGCAAGCGACGCCGCACATAAGCTGGCACATGACACGCGTAAAGACCCTCGCAAAACGGACGGCCCGGCCAGATCCATTTATGGGCCAAAGAAGAGGGCCCCAGTAAGTAACACAACACGTCGAGTGTTCGAAGATAGCAGCACACCTAAATACAGGAGCGCTGCACACCCACTATGTTTCACCGATGAGGTGCTGGGTCATGAATTCCCAGCGGGGTTCAAGCCCGTAAACATAGAGGCATACGACGGAACAACAGACCTCGGAGTCTGGATTGAGGATTACATCCTACACATACACATGGCTAGAGGAGATGATCTCCATGCCATAAAATATCTACCCCTCAAGCTCAAAGGGCCAGCTCGGCATTGGCTCAAAAGCCTCCCAGAAAACACCATTGGAAGTTGGGAAGAGCTCGAGGACGCGTTTAGAGCAAATTTTTAGGGGACTTATGTCCGCCCTCCGGATGCAGACGATTTAAGTCACATAACCCAACAGCCCGGAGAGTCAGCGTGCAAATTCTGGAACAGATTCCTTACCAAAAAGAACCAGATAGTCGACTGTCCAGACGCCGAAGCCTTAGCAGCTTTTAAACATAATGTCCGAGACGAATGGCTCGCCAGACACCTCCGCCAAGAGAAGCCGAGAACAATGGCTGCACTAACAAGCCTCATGACCCACTTTTGCGCGGGGGAAGACAGCTGGCTAGCAAGATGCAGCACCAGCGACCCGAGTACTTCCGAGATAAGAGATGGAAACGGAAAATCACGGCGCAGAAAGGACCAGCACCGAAATAAAGAAAAAAGCCCAAAGAACATGGCGGTCCACGCCGGATTCAAAAGCTCGCGGCCGAACAATAAACCACTGCCTCTTAAGGACAGCAGCGATGAGCTATCCAACCTCAACAAAATTTTGGATCGAATATGTCAAATCCACAGCACTTCTGGGAAGCCTGCAAACCACACCCATCGGGATTGTTGGGTTTTCAAACAGTCCGGCCGACTCAACGCCGAACACAAGGGGCTCGACGCGCCAAGCAAGGATGATGACGAACCCCACCAGTAGAGCGCCGAAAAACAAAAGACTTTCCCACAAGAAGTCAAAACAGTAAACTCACTTCATGTGATAATACGGAACATCAGTGCGGCACCCGCCAAAGTAGGTGTTGCACGGTCCACCCCAGCGGAACCTCGAGATTGGATGTCAAAACCAATTACTTTCGACCACCTGGACTATTCCAGAAGTATTCGAAACACAGGATGGACTGCCCTAATATTGGATCCTATAATCGACGGACTACAATTTACACAAGTCCTAATGGATGGTGGCAGTGATTTAAACCTGCTATATCCAGACACAATCCGCAAGTTGGGGATAGACCGTACTAAAATTCGCCATAGCCACACTTCCTTCAAAGGAGTGGCGCCAGGCCCTTCGCCAAGTGCACGGGCTCCTTACTACTAGAAGTTGTGTTCGGGTCACCCGGCAACTTCCGACGTGAAAAGCTAATCTTTCATGTCGCCCCATTCAAAAGTAGCCATCAAGCACTATTGGGACGTGAAGCTTTTGTCCGCTTTAATGCAATACCACACTACGCGTCTCTTACACTTAAAATGCCCGGTCCACGCGGCATCATCTCATTAAAAGGTCGTTCAAGACCCCGGACACGGCTAGACGAGTCCGGCATAAATAAGCTAGGGGCTCCCAAGCCGCACACCCCTTTACAAGGGGCTGTGCGTATGAGCAATAATGAGCTAATATAAGCTCAGCTTTATTCATTCATTCGTATTTCGATTTCTAATACATTTTTCGCACGATTTCCTTTCAAGCTAAGTTCCTCTCTTTTTATAGATGAACAACGTGCACACCCGTCCAGGATACGGCACAACGGAGACACAGGCACAGACGTGCAGCAGGGACCCGTCGCAAGGATTCTTTTCAGATTAAGTCCCTGCGTAAACCTTTCTTACTGTCTTTTGTTGATTCACATCCCACGGTTTTTCACCATAACCAACGAGGAGGTTGGCGTTTTGGCATCGGCCGCGCCAGAAATTTTCGCCTGTACCTGGACACTAGGGGCTTAGGGCATTGTTCTGCCCGTTATTATAAAGACCGAATACCTTAGGGAGTGTTCGGCGTCTCGAGTTAGGCCTTATATGCATCAGCTCCGAGTCATGTCTTTGGTCAAATGTTGGGTTTTCCCGGCTCTTGTGTTTTGCTGCCTTACGTTCCGTATCATCGGCTAACGCGGCACCAGGAGAACTACTGCGATTGTGCCCCGGTTCGGCTGGGCGAGCACCTCAGTAGAGAAAGCCGAAAACTGACTGTCATGATATAGCGAGAGACTGGTCAACCACTCGATCGACTACCGGAATGTTTAGAATTCCTCCGCTTTGACGAAGGACCGTTTCCCGGTCAGGCACATACGCGCCCCGAATTCGGAGAGCGCGGTGCCCCTAGGGGCTATATCGTAGCCCCACCTTCGAACTCCTATGGCTAAGTGAAAGTGATAAAGCATTATAGTCCGGTTGCCTCGTTTGCTACAGTATCACCTCCTTCACATGACCAAGACGTTGGACTAAGTGTGAAAATGCGCTATTTCGCAAACACCCTCGCACCATGTGCGTGGGGCTGAAGCCGAAGACTGTCATCTTTCAGGTTATACACAAGTATACATTAAACGGCCGCACAGAAGATATTTCAATACTTGAACGAAGAAGTACAAAAAGCGCTTATAGTATAAACATCATTTTACAAACCATAAAGTTCATTTGAACACGACATTTTTTGAGCACTGTGACTCTATTACACGAGAACCACGCAGAACTTCCCCAAAATAGTGCTCGGCGGGTAACCGACTCTCGTCCGAACCCTGGGTCGCAACAGCGGTGGCATCCATCTCCGTCCAGTATGTCTTCACACGGGCGAGGGACATCCGTGCACCCTCTATGCAGGCCGACCGCTTCGTCGCCTTGATATGCAGCACCGCCCCAAGAAATTACTGCAATAAGCCAAAATAACTCTTCGGCTTGGGCCTATCCGGCCAGACATGAGCCACGATATCTGTCATGGGAAGTCCGGACAGCCTATTCAGCTCAGCCCACTCAGCCAACCGATCGGTCAGCGGAAGTGAACGCTCCGGACTATGGAATTGAGACCAAAACAGCTCTTCTGTCTCGTGATCCTTCTGACTTCGGAAGTGCACAAAGGCATCTGCCGCACTCACCGCTAAATCCATATAAGGATCCTCCGGACCCCACTGCTGGCCAAGCTGAGCATACTTTGGATCTGTAAACCTCCGGCGCAGCAGAAAGGGCTTGCCAGCCATGATATCTCCGGCCTGGCGCAGCTCCTCCTTTATAGCCCGCATTGCAGAATGGGCATCCTTGGCTTCGGCGGTGGCCTTCTTCAGGTCTTCTTGCTCCGCCCGGCGTTCCTTTTCAAGAACCACATAGCGGTCGGTAGCATCTTTCAACTTCACGGCCATTTCGGCCATCTCCTCCCTGCTACGGCGGTGAGCAGCCCTTTCGGCTTCTAGCTCTTCGGCCGCCCTTAAGGCAGGCACATCACTCCTTCTGGCCTGCTCCTTGGCTCGAGCAAGTTCGGCCCGAAGGCTCTCCACAGCAGCGGCACCATCTGCGTCAAGCACACATATTGTAAGGGGTGGGCTTCAGCTCCCTTACTAGGTGACCACGGAGAAGAAACCTACCTTGCGACTCGTCAAGTCGCCTGTTGACTAGCGCGATGTCCGCATCCGCAACATCGAGTTGCCGCTTTAGTTCAGCAACTCCATCAGCCCGGCTGGCCACCGGACTATCCGCCACCAGCATAGGAAAAGCGAAAATCAATACCTGCGATTTTGATCCTCGGCACACTGTCGCCCTCGACAACCTACCGAGTCTCAGGGGCTACTATCTATATAGAGCGCACTTTATGTGTAAAACTGTCAAAAGGCATGTCATTTTTACATACCTCAAACCCCGCCAGCAAGCTTCTGACGGCATCATGCAACCCGCCTTCGGCGGACGAAATTCTTCCAATCACCATACTCATCAACGTATGGTCATTGAGGGAGTCCTGGACTAGGGGGTGTCCGGACAGTCGGACTATCATCGTCCGCCGGACTCCAAGACTATGAAGACACAAGATTGAAGACTTCGTCCCGTGTCCGGATGGGACTTTCCTTGGCGTGGAAGGCAAGCTTGGCGATACCGATATGTAGATCTCCTACCATTGTAACCGACTCTATGTAACCCTAGCCCTCTCCAGTGTCTATATAAACCGGAGGGTTTTAGTCCGTAGGACACAACAATCATTACAACAATCATACCATAGGCTAGCTTCTAGGGTTTAGCCTCCTTGATCTCGTGGTAGATCCACTCTTGTACTACCCATATCATCAATATCAATCAAGCAGGAGTAGGGTTTTACCTCCATCGAGAGGGCCCGAACCTGGGTAAAAAAATCGTGTCCCTTGTCTCCTATTACCATCCGCCTAGACGCACAGTTCGGGACCCCCTACCCGAGATCCGCCGGTTTTTACACCGACATTGGTGCTTTCATTGAGAGTTCCTTTGTGTCGTCACCGATAGGCTTGATGGCTTCTTCAATCAATAACAACGCCGTCCAGGGTGAGACTTTTCTCCCCGGACAGATCTTCGTATTCGGCGGCTTCGCACTGCGGGCCAATCCACTTGGCCGTCTGGAGCAGATCGAAAGCTACGCCCCTGGCCATCAGGTCAGATTTGGAAGCCTAAACTTCACGGCGGATATCCGCGGAGACTTGATCTTCGATGGATCCGAGCCGCAGCCGAGCGTGCCACACTGTCACGACGGGCATGATCTAACTCTGCCGGCGGATAATACCTTGGAGGCCGCACACGAATCCGCTCCGACCCATAATTCGGAGCCGATCGTTCAGATCGAGGACGGGTGGCTGGACACTGCCTCGGGAGCCGCAACGTCCACGGCGATGGAGCCGAACACTAACCTCGTCCCTTATAAAGCTCGTGACTCCGAGGTGCCGGACTCCCTGCCGGACTCCGAACCTCCCGCACCCTTGCCAATCGAATCTGATTGGGCAACGATCATGGAGTTCACCGCTGCGGACATCTTTCAGCACTCACCCTTTGGCGACATCCTAAATTTGCTAAAGCATCTCTCGCTATCCGGAGAGCCCTGGCCGGACTATGGCCAGGATGGTTGGGATGCGGACGACGAAGAAATTCAAAGCCCACTGACCACCCCCACTTTGTAGCCACTGTCGACGATCTAACCGACATGCTAGACTACGACTCCGAAGACATCGACGGTATGGACGACGATGCCGGAGACGATCAAGAACCAGCGCCCTACAGGGCACTGGAAGACCACCTCGTCATATGACATATACATGGTGGACACCCCAAAGGATGGGGACGGCGAAGAAGCAGCGGAGGCAGATTCCTTAAAGAAACAGCCCAAGCGCCGACGTCAGTGGCGCCGCTCTAAATCCCGCCAAAGCAAGAATGGAGATTCCGGCACAGGAGATAATAACACCCCAGAAAGTGCCGAAGACAATCCCCTACTGCAAGATTCAGCGTAGGAGGACGCAAGCCCTCACGAGAGAGCGGCAGACGAAGAGGTTGAGGATGATAATTACATACCTCCCTCCGGAGACGAGGCAAGCCTCGACGACGACGAATTCGTTGTGCCTGAGGATCCCGTTGAACAAGAGCGCTTCAAACGCAGGCTAATGGCCATAGCAAATAGCCTAAGGAAAAAGCAGCAGCAGCTTCAAGCTGATCAAGACCTGCTGGCGGACAAATGGACCGAGGTCCTCGCGGCCGAAGAGTATGAACTCGAACGCCCCTCCAAGAGTTACCCAAAATGCAAGTTGCTCCCCCGACTAGAGGAGGAAGCATATATACCTTCATCACCAGCGCACAATACGGCAGACCGACCACCCCGAGGTCGGGACAGAGAGGCACCTAGGCCCTCCACCAGGACCGTACCCCGGCATCGCTCGAAAAGTACGAAGCCACGGGGGAACGCACCGGACTTGAGGGATATATTGGAGGACAAGGCAAGACAATCTAGATCTATCTATGGATCACGTGGGCGCCCCATGACCCACGACGAATATCGTCGCACCGGATACAACAACTCCGGCCGGGCCGAACACAGCAGACAACGCTCCCTTGAGCTACGTCGTGATATTGCTCAATACAGAGGCGCCGCACACCCACTATGCTTCACAGACAAAGTAATGGATCATCAAATCCCTGAAGGGTTTAAACCCGTCAACATCGAATCCTACGATGGCACAACAGACCCCGCGGTCTGGATCGAGGATTATCTTCTCCATATCCATATGGCCCGTGGCGACGATCTCCACGCCATCAAATATCTCCCGCTCAAGCTTAAAGGACCAGCTCGGCATTGGCTTAACAGCCTGCCCGCAGAGTCAATTGGGTGTTGGGAGGACCTGGAAGCCGCATTCCTCGACAACTTCTAGGGCACATATGTGCGACCACCAGACGCTGATGACCTAAGCCACATAATCCAGCAGCCAGACGAATCGGCCAGGCAATTCTGGACACGGTTCTTAACAAAGAAAAATCAAATCATCGACTGTCCGGATGCAGAGGCCCTCGCAGCCTTCAAACATAATATCCGCGACGAATGGCTAGCCTGGCACCTAGGATAGGAAAAGCCGAAATCCATGGCAGCCCTCACATCATTAATGACCCGCTTCTGTGCGGGAGAGGATAGCTGGCTAGCTCGCAGCAACAACCTCAGTAAAAATGTTGGCAGTCCGGATACTAAGGACCACAACGGCAGGTCGCCTCGAAGCAAAAACAAACACCGCGTTAACGGCGATAACAATGAGGATACGGCAGGCAACGCTGGATTCCGAGGCTCTAAACCCGGCAAGAACCACTCCGAGTCCGTACAATTTGGACCGAATTCTCGACCGCTCATGCCAGATACATGGCACCTCCGAAAAACCAGCTAACCACACCAACAGAGATTGTTGGGTATTCAAGCAGGCAGGCAAGTTAATTGCCGAAAACAATGACAAGGGGCTGCATAGCGATGACGAGGAAGAGACCCGGCCGCCGAACAGTAGAGGACAAAAGGGCTTCCCCCCACAGGTGCGGACGGTAAACATGATATACGTAACCCATATACCCAAGAGGGAGCGGAAGCGTGCACTAAGGGACGTATATGCGATGGAGCCAGTCGCGCCGAAGTTCAATCCATGGTCCTCTTGCCCGATCACTTTCGATCGAAGAGACCACCCGACCAGTATCCGCCATGGCGGATTTGCCGCATTGGTTTTAGACCCAATCGTCGATGGATTTCACCTCAGAGAGTCCTGATGGACAGCGGCAGTAGCCTGAACCTGCTTTATCAGGATACAGTGCGCAAGATGGGCATAGACCCCTCAAGGATTAAACCTACAAAGACGACCTTCAAAGGCGTCATACCAGGTGTTGAGGCCAATTGTACAGGCCCAGTCACACTGGAAGTGGTCTTCGGATCCCCGGACAATTTCCGGAGCGACGAGTTAATCTTCGACATAGTTCCATTCCGCAGCGGCTATCACGCTCTGCTCGGACGAACCGTGTTCGCAAAGTTCAACGCGGTGCCGCATTATGCATACCTCAAGCTCAAGATGCCAGGCCCTCGTGGAGTCATCACGGTCAATGAAAATACAGAACGCTCCCTCCGAACAGAGGAACATACAGCGGCTCTCGCGGTAGAAGTACAGAGTAGCCTTCTAAGGCAATTTTCGAGTCCGGCCGTTAAACGACCGGACACGGCCAAACGCGCCCGGAGCAATATCAATCAAGACCACCTGGCACGTTCCGAGCCCGCGTAGCAATGCGGCCCCAACCCCAGCCCTCGCATGATTGCAAGACCAGCCCTCCGCGTACATCATTACGCTCTGGAGATACCATGGGCATAGGGGGAGGGGCACGACCACAACAGACCCAGAGTGCGGCTCGACCACACCAGGGGCTCCCAAGTGTGTCGCTCTTTTTATTTTTATTTTCCTTCTTTTTATACACAGGCCTCCGTTCACCAGAGGCCCTGTCCGGCGGCGAACCCGCCGAACTCACGATGCAACAGCCAGGGAGGGAAAACGGCTGCGACGAACACTCAGGTGGTCTCCATTACGAGCATTCAATTTGATTATATACACCAGTCCGCAGCCCACCCCTGGAGGGGGACATGTTTAATTAGTCCAATCCCTTGCTTACCGCACTATTTGTATCATTCCGCACTCATAGCAGAATTCCTTGAATAAATAATCCAACACTTTTTGCTTATAATTGCATTACTTTACATATATGTTCATTAATGACATCTTGCACCCGTATATTTTGGTACGACCGAATACACCAGGGGCTTAGGTTCCCCGCATTATGGTGTGATAAGTCCGAACACTTTCACAAGTGCGGCACCCCGAACTTATAGCATTATATGAATCGGCTCCGAATCATGTCTTGGGTCAATAGTTGGGTTTGCTCGGCTCCCATGTTTTGGTACCTTACGTTCCATTCTGTTGGCTAAGGTAGCACTGGGAGAACCACTGCGATTGCGCCCCGGTTGAGCTGGGCGAGCGCCTCAGTGGAGAAAGCTAAAACTGACTCGCATGATAAGGCGAGAGACTGGTCGTTGTTCGAGAGGTCTTTTCGAGTCCCTAAAGACTTATGCCGCTTCGAGCGAAGAACCGGATAATTTCCCGAACTCGGTCTTCCGAATACTAGGGGCTTCGCCGAAATTTAAAGTTATAGAATTCTATGGCTAAGTGAGAGTGTTCAAGCATTATAAGTCCGGTTGCCTTGTTCGTTGTGTTGAGCGCCTCCCTCGATGGACCCAAAAATGGGAACAAGAGTGCTCAAGTTTATCCCGAACACCCCAGCACTCGCGGCATGGGGGCTGAAGCGGACGACTTGCCATCTCTTAGATTTTATAAACGGCCGCACAGAAGGTAATATTTTAAATCAATAAGCGTTGCTTAGCGGAACAAAGTTTTCAGCGCACAGGATAACACATAGCGAGTTTACTCAATAATTACATTTCTGGGGCACTCATCCGCAATCTTGCGGGCACCCTTCAGGACAGTCTTATAGTACATCTCGGGTGTATGATACTCCTTGCCCGCTGGCGGCGCATCAGTGATAAGCCTCTCCGCATCCAGCCTGCCCCAGTGCACCTTTGCGCGGGAAAGGGCCCGACGAGCACCTTCAATACAGGCGGAGCGATTGATGACCTCCACCCAGGGGCATGCATCCACCAGCTGCCGCACGAGGCCGAAGTAGCTCCCAGGCATGGCCTCTCCAGGCCGCAGCCGGACTATAAGGCCCTTCATGGCCTGCTCGGCTACCTTGTGGAGCTCGACTAGCTGCTTCAGCTGGTCGCTAGGGGGCACCGGATGGCTGGCCTCAGCGTACTGAGACCAGAAGACCTTCTCCGTTGAGCTCCCCTCCTTGGCTCGGTAGAATGCGGCGGCATCGGACACACTGCGAGGCAGATCTGCAAACGCCCCTGGAGAGCACCGAATTCGGGTAAGTGTCAGGTAGTTTACATTAACATGCTTTCTTTGCATGAAAAATGCCTTACCCACCGTTATTTTCTTCACATCCTTTACTAGGGGGTGTCCGGACAGCCGGACTATCATCGTCCGCGGGACTCCAAGACTATGAAGACACAAGATTAAAGACTTCGTCCCATGTCCGGATGGGACTTTCCTTGGCGTGGAAGGCAAGCTTGGCGATACGGATATGTAGATCTCCTACCACTGTAACCGACTCTGTGTAACCCTAGCCCTCTCCGGTGTCTATATAAACCGGAGGGTTTTAGTCCATAGGACACAACAATCATTACAACAATCATACCATAGGCTAGCTTCTAGGGTTTAGCCTCCTTGGTCTCGTGGTAGATCCACTCTTGTACTACCCATATCATCAATATCAATCAAGCAGGAGTAGGGTTTTACCTCCATCGAGAGGGCCCGAACCTGGGAAAAACATCGTGTCCCTTGTCTCCTGTTACCATCCGCCTAGACGCACAGTTCGGGACCCCCTACCCGAGATCCACCGGTTTTGACACCGACAGTGATCTTCTGAGATAGACGCCCTCTCAAGCAGATCCCTCAGCTTCCCCGGCCGTACACTAGTTGGCTCCGAACTCTTCGGCTCTGCCGGACTCGGGGATACCCTCCGTGATGACACCTCAGGGTCGTCCGCTCCACCTGACGGCGCGGCGGATGGAGGCGTCTCGCTCTCCATCATCTCCGGACAAAGGTCCCCCGAAGACGAGCTCATCTGAGAGGGACGGAGATCCAAACTACAAGGTAAAAACTTAAGTTATCCTCAGAAGCACAAATAGGGATGTCCCTTATTACAAAACTCCCTTTTTCTACTTACGGCTCGCTGGAGGGCTGATTCTTTAGGGGAGACTGTGCGACCGGGGCCTCCCCGGACGCAGGACCCTCTGGTGAAGATCTCTTCCCCCGCTTCAGGGCTTTGGCCTCCGGGTTTTTGGAAGCGGTCCTCTTCTCCCCTTGGAAGGAGGGATTCTCGATCCCCCCTTTCTCAAAATCCTCCTCGGTCGAGGCGGTAGCTCCTCTGTTTTCCCCTTCGCCTTCCTCTGAAGGCGCAACCTCCAGCATCCTGACCAGCACGGGATCCGGCGCGGTCTCTGGGAGGGGGGCCGGACACCGTATCAACTTTGCTTGCGCTATCCACTCATGTTTAGGGGACAACTGGTTAAAAGGCGAATCATAGAAAGGCAAACCAATGGTATGTCTGGACTTAGAGCTACTCACTTGTGTATCCGGGCGATTGCAGCTTAGGCCGGCGTCCTCGGTCAATTCCGGACACACCTCTTGTGATCCGAAGAACAATTTGTACATCTCCACGGGTGTCATACCCATGAAGTGTTGGAGAATTCGTGGTCCCTCCGGATTAAACTCCCATAGCCGGAGAGGACGGCGTTTGTAGGGCAGGAGACGCCTAATCAGCATGACCTGCATCACCACGACCAGATCGATCTCCCTCGCTTGGAGGTCTCGAATCCGGCCCTGCAATAGGGGCACGTCCTTTGACGGCCCCCAGTTGAGCCCTTGGCTGACCCATGACATCAGCCGCTGTGGAGGGCCCGAGCGGAAGATGGGTGGCGGCTTCTCCCTGCTGCCCCTGGGAGCGGTTATGTAGAACCACTCCTGCTGCCACAAGCCGAGCTCCTCCTGGAAAGAGCCCTCTAGCCATGGAGCGTCAGCCCTTCTGCTTACAACCGCCCCGCCGCACTCTACTTGACGCCCCTCGATCATCTTCGGCTCCACGTCGAAGGTCTTAAGCCACAAGCCGAAGTGAGGGGTAACGCGGAGGAAGGTTTCGCAGACGACAATGAATGAAGAGATATGGAGGATGGACTCCGGGGTCAAGTCGTGGAGTTCCAACCCATAGTAAAACATGAGCCCTCTCACAACAGGATCCATCGGGAAGCCTAAACCCCGATGGAGGTGGGATACAAACACGACATACTCGCCGGGCTCGGGAGTGGGAATGACTTGCCCTTTGGTGGGCAACCTATGCGAAATCTCGTAAGTCAGGTACTTGGCCTCTCGCAGCTTTAGCACGTCCTCTTCCGTGACGGAGGAGGGCATCCACCGGCCCTGTAGGTCGGAGCCGGACATTGTTGAAGGTTCGAAGCGCTCGAATCTGGGGCTCTGGGTGTTGGAACTCGGGGCAAGGAGTAGATTCGATTGAGGATTGAAGAAAAGAAACGAGCCTTGGTCCCATTATAAAGAAGGAGAATACCAAGAGCCGTCCCCGTGACCGTTCGGGGCTCGTCTCTGATAGAGGGGGCGTGGCAACGGGCACGGTTGGGTTACCCACGTCCGTATTGATGGGAATGCCGGAATAAGGGGAACACGATCTCTGCTTCGACAAGACGTGCCAAGGAAACCGCTTCGCTAAACGCACTGAAGTGGTATAATAAAAAACGATTCCAGTAAAGGCTTGGTAGTGGCGTGACATCACGCCACAAAATACATCAGCAGATTGAACTTGTGTAAATATTATTCTCTCTACGGTGGAATGTGGAATTTATTTTGCAGAGCCGGACACTATCCTGGTGTTCACAAATCTTCTACGAATTATTCGGAGGAGGAACCCGCCTTGCAATGCAGAACAATATGCGCGCCGGACTCATCGTCATTGAAGCCTGGTTCAGGGGCTACTGAGGGAGTCCTAGACTACGGGGTGTCCGGATAGCCGGACTATCATCATCGCCGGACTCCAAGACTATGAAGATACAAGATTGAAGACTTCGTCCCGTGTCCGGATGGGACTTTCCTTGGCATGGAAGGCAAGCTTGGCGATACGGATATGTAGATCTCCTACCATTGTAACCGACTCTGTGTAACCCTAGCCCTCTCCGGTGTCTATATAAACCGGAGGGTTTTAGTCCGTAGGACAAACAACCATTACAACAATCATACCATAGGCTAGCTTCTAGGGTTTAGCCTCCTTGATCTCGTGGTAGATCCACTCTTGTACTACCCATATCATCAATATCAATCAAGCAGGAGTAGGGTTTTACCTCCATTGAGAGGGCCCGAACCTGGGTAAAAACATCGTGTCCCTTGTCTCCTGTTACCATCCGCCTAGACGCACAGTTCGGGACCCCCTACCCGAGATCCGCCGGTTTTGACACTGACAGTCTCCTTCATATTTTGTGCCAATTTTTGACAACAACATAATATTTACGCATTTGAGCAGTGTAGTCTACTTGAAATTTATGTTACACTAAAATCATCGGGAGCCGTTTCGGGCCTCGACACCAAAACCATCAATTAATCTTAACCTTGTTCCCATCCCATTCGAAAGCCTGCTCACACCTACTAGTACGTACCAAACCTGGACGTGTTCCCACTATGCAGGTATTAGTACTAGTGCTAGTACTTAGGTTATAAAAGGGGGAACTACCTAACCGAAAATTACTCTACCTTTCCTCCTCATAAGTGCTTCTTCTTCGTCCATCCTTGCCATGGCCAGTGAGCATAGCTCTAGGTCGAGAACTACTCGTAACAAGGGAGCGGCAACCAAGGCTGCAGAAAAAAAAGGGCTCGCTGCCACGTAGAGACCTCGAAAGATCTCTCATAGGCAGGCGATGGCTCCCAAGAGCGCCCTAGCCGCGGAGGCGAACATGCCGAGCCGACGGCGCTGGAGTCGTTATCCCTCGACAGCATGCCCGATCAGCTCAATAAGCACCTCAATAAGCAAAAGGAGTTCATCCATGGCTTGGTGGAGCTGCTGAAGGAGAGCCTCGACGACATGCCCACTGAGCTCAATAAGCAGGGGGAGTTGACCGCCGGCTTGGTGATGCTATTGAAGAAGAGCCTTGCCTCGGAGAAGAAGGATACCGGCAAAATCCTGCAACGTCAGGAGGACAAGGCGAAGCTTTGCCACGAGCTTGACCTGTTGAAGGAGAAGAACATTGGCTGGAAGAAGCTGCCTGAGAACAGTAGTTCCTCGATGAAGATGTTGCAGGCCCTCATCCTGGAACAGAAGGAGGAGTTGGCGAAGCTCCGCATCGAGCACCGGGCTGCTCTCAAGGTACGTAATGCGGCCGTGGGACAGATGATGAAGGCTCGCGTCGAGAAATCCCGTGTCATGGATAGAATGATGAAGATGGCGGAGGAGACGCGCAAGGAGATGGAGGTCGTGGAGGCGATGAAGAGGCAGTTACGACTCCGCGGCGAATTAGATCATTTGGGGTGATAATCTTCCTTCTTCTTTTGCTCCTGTGTTTCATCTTTTGCTTCGGGTGTTTCGCTTCATGTGTCACGTTCTCTGTGAGGCATGAATAGAACAGTGCTAACAATGAGATGACTAGCAAATTAGATCATTTTTATCACCATATGGCACTGGGCTGCCGTGTTTCATGCTCCTCCGTCATAGTACTACTCCAGTGGAAAACTTGAGTATACCGCACGGTTCTTTGCTCCTCCTCAGGTCGTCGGCACATTTATATGAGCAGTCAAATCACAAGGCCCCGCCTTCCAGCAGTAATGAGCTGTCAAATCACAAAGGCCCTTGCCTCTTGTGAAACCGACCAAGCTAGACTGCCCCGCCCTCTAGCCTTTTAAAAAATGTATACTTTTGTACAGTAGTAGTATCGATGGATTGCGCCATGGAGCAAAACTTGAAATTAAAAAAAGTGGTACATATAGAGAGCGCTCGTCGCCAAATTATGCATATAGTACTATTAAAAAGGCTAGTCACAATAATGGTGTCCATCACAACCCACCCCTCAAATAAAACTAAGCACACTGGAATTCTTTGACAAAACTAAGCACCCTGACATTCTTTGACAACTAAACTGCTGGCTATATGATGTTGGCCATATATATTGTACGTATATAATGTGAAGAAATGAGTGGTAGTACTATACCAACTAAAAGATGAAATGTAAGAAATACTAGTATGTACGTACTGAAGAGTTAAAGTAACAAGAAGAAACATAACATAGTTCTGCTGGGGGCTCAGCACAACACACCCCTCAAATTAAACTAAGCACACCTGAAATTCAACTATGCAACTAATCCGGTAGACACTGCATTAGAACCACCATGAGCAACGACACTGCCACCTTACTCGGAGTCCTCGTCCACGTCCTCGACGTCGTCCTTGTCCCTCTTCCTCTTGGCCGATACTTCTTTGCTTGAACCGCACACTTGGCTCATGCTCTTCATCCAACCCTTGTAGATATTGAAACAAACGTAGCCATCCATTGTAGCATAGTGGATGTGGTCCATATCTAGTACATTTCGCTGCCATGCATGACGATGAAACGTGTATGGAGGTTTCTCCAGTTTACCATATGAAGGATGAACCATGGCTCCTGCCAGGGTCAGCATTGAATGCTGACCATTGGAGGGCAGTAGCCGATTCTTCTGGAGGTCAAAGGGGTTGCCTACAACGAGGCCTATCTGACCCAGGACTCTTTTGTCGTTCGTAAAGTCTACAATAACAAATCTGACTAGGTTGCTCTTGAGGAAGTTCTTAAAGTCCAGGCATTCAACATCGGCATGGCATATGTGGTAGACCAAGCATAAGTCATGCATGCAAACCTGGATCACAGCGGGCTTCTTCCTCTCTTCCTCCTTTAGATCCTTCTCTCGTCCCAGGACTGTGGTGTACTCAACATCTAGCCCAGCGACCCACTCATCATCTGAGTTTTCAAACAAGCGTCTGAAGCGAGCAAGGCATCCTTTCACCGTCGCGGAAGAACGGGTGTAGATGACGTCGAACTCATCGCCGGTGATGGTTCTAACCTTGTACTCACCGCCGATCATGGAGATCTGGGACGCCATGGATTTGGGAGGAGGGTTAGGATTAGTGGAACTGGCGTAATGTGAAAGGACGGGACGACTAGGAGCAAACCGCTGTAATATTAAAGGATGTGCGGGGATGAGTAGGAGCGAACTGCCAGCATGCGAACGGTAGGGTAGTGGCTTTCCATTCTCCCATGATACGGGCTTCCGAGAGCCCTTGGATCTAAGATCGAACGGTTGCATGGCGTGATTCTAGACCTATGGGTGAATATCCTATCCTGGAGGGTTATACTGCAAATTTTCAGCAACTTAGCATGCGACCGTTCGATCTCAGATCCAAAGGCTGCCAGCAGCCCGTATCATGGTTGTGCCTACCACGACCGTCGCGTCGCTCGCGCGGTCGCGCCCTTGGAGATTTAACACGGTGTGTTAGGCTATATGACGTTGACATGTCATACATAGTCACTCATACTAGAACAAGGTTAGCTATAAGGTTGGCTATAAGTGTATTTCTTACTTGTCTCTATCTCTTTCTTCGTACTCCCTCCGTCCCATAATATAAGAATATTTTTGACACTAGTGTAGTGCCAAAAACGTTCTTATATTATGGGACAGAGGGAGTAGTATTTATTGCATTTGCCAAGGAGTGACCTCTTCCAATGAAATGGTGCTTTGATGAGGTGCTAAGGGCATTAAATGGCTTAGCAATCAAGTCCCCAATGCATAGGTGCTTATTAGTTTTTTGTTGCTAAGTTTGCTTCATTTAATTAGTTATAGACTCAAAATTGTCTTTTCACCTAGGTACATGCGCTTAGCACCGTTTCTTCCTTGGGTCACCAAACTAGTCTATCTCTTCTTAATTAACTTGCCACATCAGACTTTATGCCTATGTGGCAAGCTTAGCACCTGTAGGAGCAAGTAAGTACAATAGTGCGCTTTACATGGCATTTTTGCATATGTGGAGGAAAGAGAGGCAAGGAAAAAGTGGATAAGTGGGCTCTCATGCAAGAGCCAGCCTCTACTACATGGTGGAGCATTGGGAGAGGCACATGTATGGAGGTGGTCAGGAATCGGGACTCACGCTGGTCGTAGCGCCGCAGTTAAAATGATAATGACAAGTCAAATCACGGGGCCCCACTTGTCCAACAGTAACTCGCTGTCAAATCACACAGCCCTACGCGTTGCAACCTACTCCCTCATCTTCTCGCGTCTCTGTCGAACCGCGACTAGGCGGAACTGCCCCGCCTACCGCACAGGAAAAGCCCCGCCCTCGACTTTTAAATAGTATAGTGTACTAATTCTTTATCCATGGATTGTGCCATGGAGCAAAGCCTCTAGAAAACGGCGGTACACATGTACGAAGTATACAACACGCCCGTCGCGTTCGTGCCACACCCCAGATGGTCGGTCGGTCTGGCACGCTGCTCTCTGAATGGAACGCGTGTCATATTGCGTTTGCACACACATGTAGGACCGCAATTGAGAACCGACCATAGGCACACTCCCCGGCCTCGCAAGTCGGGTGACTTAATAGAAGAGGGAGACGAGCGATAGTACTAGAGAAGTGTTGTACTACATTGGTGCCTGGACGATCCCTGCAAGACACGGAAGATCAGTTCGTCCATGCATGTGACCAGACTCCAGTAGACACGCCTGGATTGGCTATTGTCTACATATCGTGCAGGCTATGTTGTACATGGCTGTAGTTCTGGTGAGAAATCTAAAAAAAGTTTTCTTGTCATCTCGCAAAATTAGTGTCATGTGCTTCGGATCACTGCGAGGGTTAAACAGCGACAACTGAGTTGGGCTAGTCATTGGGGGCACATGCACGAAGACTACTCGGCTGCCATCTAGGTCAAGCCGGCTATGTTAATTAGGACATCTATTGACGGACCCCTTTTCTACGAGTTTATATTTAATTTGAGCTTTGTTCCTCGTCTAGTTTGTCCGTCGGGATTCATGGTGTCTCCTTTGGGCAGTGAGGTTATGATTTCTTGTCATGTGGCATTTTTTCGTGTTATATGTTATAATCCGGTACTTCAGATCAAAATGATGACAACTGCGCCTCCGAGCCACGTGCATGAAGACTTCTCGACAGTCATTGACGAGGTCAAGCCGACTCCTGTAGACAAAAGAAAACTAGTACTCCACTATATAGGCAGGAGCCTCTGCGCTTGCTTGCTAGTGTTGCTCTCTTCACATTGCCTCGTCCTCTCCAGATCTAAACACGACAGCGGTGGCCACACACACTCTCTCTCTCTCTCTGCTCACCGCTGGTCACAGATCCAGCCGGATCCTCTCTGTCGGGGAAGGTGAGAAGGTGCAACATTCACGCGGTCGTCCTCGGCGACGGCTCTTACCCACTGTTGGCACGTCCCAATCAGCCTGCCTTGCCGTTCTCTCCCAAGCACCGCTGCCGAAGGAGGGCCTCCGACCCCTTCTTCCTGACGGCCGTAGTGTGGGCAGATCCGACCTGCTGCCGCCAACCTAGCGACATCCCGGCGACCATCAGGTATAACTTCCTTCGAAATCGGCCTTGCTCTACTTCCCGAGCTCCTGACGTTGCTGCATTTGTATCTTTTACTATTTCTCAGGCCCCCTCGTAGATAGGATCGATCGGCTATTCGAAAACCACCTAAATTTTTATGGTTAAGAGGTAAAACTAGTTCATCCACTCGAATCTAGTACTACTTGGTTCAAACAAGGAAGAAAGGGGGTGGGGGTGGGGGAAGATTTGTTACCTGAATCTAGGACTTGGTCGAAAGAGGAAATAATGGGGGCGAAAAGTAGCAGAGACTGGCTATCCAACTGGTCTCTAGGTCTAATAGGGAAATAAAGGGAAACGCAGTACAAACTCAATATAAACCCGATCTGTTGGTTGAAAAAGGAAAGAAAGTGGGGACTGGGGGACAACTCAACAGAGTAAGTTCAGCACTAGATTTGCTAGCCTCACACAGTATAAGGTGGCTATACCGAACAAAAATGGGACCAACCCAGATATCCTGATGTTTGTTGCCCCGAGCCACTCTTATATAATGCCACTGGTAAAATGTAGCAGTCGCACTGTTAAAAATAAGGACACATTAAACCAATGTTGTTTTCAATGTAACTAGCGGAGTTACCCGCGCATTTGCGCGGCTAGATTTTCTGTAAGCATTTGTTCCTTTTTTCACATTGAACACTGTATATTATCATACCTTCTTAAATTGTGTCTCGAGCAAATTTATTTATTAGTCAGTTGTATTAAATTTTCTTATATTTTTGTTTGATGATAAAGTACATAGAAATGTGAAATTTAAACATATTTATATGAAAAGAAGATGTTCAATTCAAACATATGGATCAAGAATGAATTTATGTATTTGTATGCACATTGCAGCTTCCTTTGTCTGGCTACATTAGCTAAGTAAATATGTGTTTCTTAATCAAATACATTTTAACAATAAATTTGGAAATCATGGAGTATTTTATGTTGCCAATCACAATGGAAAGTATGTACATGTTCCCTATATCTAATCTGGTAGTTAATTCTCTTGACCGAGTTTCCGATAAGTGTATATGTTGTTTGTGCTTTCACGCTCATCTCCAAGGTCCAATAGTAATCCTATCTTTATTTATTTTCTTATTGGTTTTCTTGTGGTAGCTCCTAAAAAAATATACGATCGCTTAAAGACGTGTCAAAAGGTTTGTTCGTGATAGTATTTGTTTGTGATGCTGCATATTTTAAATCCTAGCCGCTAATACCTAAATTGACGATCAAGATGATTTTGTCCGTGTGAATGAACATGATGACTTGGTTGTCTTCTGTTTAAATAGTACTGTAATAGAAGATAAATAAATGTGCATGAAAGCATGCTATTGACAATTCCACACAAAAAACACGTCATGCCTGTTACACAACGTTTATTTAGGGGAAGTTTTTTTTAAGATGTATTCAGGCAAAGGTTGATTCTGCATGTGTCCTACCTACGCATGCATGGCTCTATTTTGGCGAAGTTTGATTGTCGTACGCTTCCGCGGTCAGGTTCTGTTTTTTTTTTTGAAAGAGTTCTATTTGACTTTTATCCCTTGATCTAAGTTAGGCAGATTTTATTAGGTGGATGACTGAAAAAAATATTCTTGTACTATGTGTGATGTGGCATGTATATGTAGGCAAAAGGTGGATTCTGCAGATGACCAACCTATACATATGCATCCCTCTTTTTAGGAAAAGCTTGATTCTCGCACGCGTCGTAAGTTAAGTTCTAGTATTTTTTTGGAGAGTTATATTAGACTTTGTATCGATCGATTCCGAAGACAAGTTATATTTTTTTCCAGGAGAGTCTATTAGGACTTGTATCCATGGATCTAGTTAGGCAGTTATGACTACGTGGATGACTAAAATCAGCAGTCTTGTCGGTATGATGGACTCTCCTAGGCCGATCTCTTTTTTTTAAAGGGGACTCTCCTAAGGTGATCTGATGGTATATTCTTGACCCTAGGAGTCCTCGTCCTAGTACAATTACTAAGCTACTATCTCCGGTACGATAGCATACGTGAGATATATGTTTAGCAGGAGTCCTTGTACTGGTACAATTACTAAGCTACTGCCTAAGGCACAACATACGTGAGATATTTGTTTAGCGTCCTAAATCTTGGCCATTGAAATAGTTTGGTTTTAAATTGATAAATCTTGGCTGTTCGTTTTCTATCGTTTTAATAATATACTCCCTCCGTCCCAAAATTCTTGTCTTAGATTTGTCTAAATACGGATGTATCAAGTCATGTTTTAGTATTAGGTACATCCGTATCTAGAAAAATCTAAGACAAGAATTTTGGGACGGAGGGAGTAATAGATGCCTCCAGTAATATGAATCAATGGCACTTTTTTACATGTCCTGCTAAATTTCCCATTAAGATAAGTTGGTTCTTTTAGTTAGAAATGCAACTGTTGAGGGAGTCCTGGACTAGGGGGTGTCCGGATAGCCGAACTATCATCATCGGCCGGACTCCAAGACTATGAAGACACAAGATTGAAGGCTTCGTCCCGTGTCCGGATGGGACTTTCCTTGGCGTGGAAGGCAAGCTTGGCAATACGGATATGTAGATCTCCTACCATTGTAACCGACTCTATGTAACCCTAGACCTCTCCGTTGTCTATATAAACCGGAGGGTTTTAGTCCATAGGACGAACAACAATCATACCATAGGCTAGCTTCTAGGGTTTAGCCTCCTTGATCTCGTGGTAGATCCACTCTTGTACTACCCATATCATCAATATTAATCAAGCAGGAGTAGGGTTTTACCTCCATCGAGAGGGCCCGAACCTGGGTAAAAACATCGTGTCCCTTGCCTCCTGTTGCCATCCGCCTAGACGCATAGTTCGGGACCCCCTACCCGAGTTCCGCCGGTTTTGACACCGACATTGGTGCTTTCATTGAGAGTTCCTCTGTGCCGTCACGATCAGGAAGGATGCCTCTTCCCGTCTTTAAAGACGGTACCATTGCCAAAGGAGCTTTGGCCGCCGGCCAAACTATCCGGCTTGGTGGTTTTCTTATGACCGCCTGTTCGGCCGCCGCTTCGACAATGACCTCTCGGGTCATCAAAAGCGATCATCGCGTCAGCTCGGAATTTAACGAGCAGCTGGATCCGATTGAGCTCTCTTCTGTAAACGAGCTCTTGGATCGCATCGCCGCCCTGGGGGTCTCTACAGACTACGATCAGATTGGGCTTAAAACCGATCTGAGAGAGATTAACTCTCCCCAGGTTACCCACCACGTTGCGGTGGTAGAGGAACAATGCGGCGACTCTTCTTCTGTATTAAAGACCAGTCATGTCCGGACTCCTGATCCCTCCATGCCGGATTCCCGCGGAGGGACGAACGCCGATCAAGTACTGAACCTAAAGTCAGGCAGCGGACCAGACTCGTTGGACAACGTCCAGCAATCCAAGCTTCCAAATTCGGAAACTTTTCGGCCCTTGAGCCTCAAGTTGGGTAGGGTTCCGGACTCAATTCCATCCACCCACCCAAACATATCCGATCTATCTCAAATCCGGCAAGAGCTCGCTGAAACAGTACATCATTACTGAGCCAGATTCCTCCTGGTTATGGACAGGATAAAGGACTGCCATGAGGAAAACACAATTTCGATTTTCTGCAACAATTGCACGGACAAGGGAATCTTGAACGCCGTAAGTCGTCGCGAAATTACACGCTTCACCGACCTGGCGTCCATAGTACGAAAGTACTGTGCGATGGAGAGTGTCCGGAAAACCGAAACTAAGTTTTGGGACAATCCGGCTCCGAACACAACCCTAGTCCGAAACAAAAGGGTGCATCATGCTCAGGCACCCCGGACAAAAACCAAAAAGCAAAAACCCCATAAAGGGCACGGAACCGTACTGGAGGGATGGGTCAGCGGACCCTGTAAAATTCATGGTACAGAGGGTACCACTCCAACACATAGCCTTCGGGCATGTTGGATACTGCGGCAGGTGGCCAAATGTCGCGAAGAGCTTCTAGCCCCGAAAAACCACCCCAACAGTACCAGTACGGTATTAACAGTCTTCGAGACTTTCGCATCAAATAATATGCGGAAACGAACAATCCCCAGCCTCGCCAAAGTCTACCAAGTAGCAACAACAAATCCATGGAGCGACACGGCTATCACCTTCAACGCCAGCGACGAACCTAAATTCCGAACACCCCGAACACCAGCCGCATTGGTCCTCAGTCCAATAGTGGACGACTTTCGTCTTACCAAGGTACTCATGGATGTCGGCAGCGGACTAAACCTCATCTACGAGGAAACCCTTCGAAAAATGGAAATAGACTGGAGCCGCATTGAGCGAAGCAGCACAACCTTTAGAGGAATAATCCCCAGTCGGGAAGCACGCGGCACAGGAAAAATCACACTTGATGTGGTGTTCGGCTCACCGGACAATTACAGGTCCGAGGAGGTCATGTTCCAAGTGGCCCCGTTCAGCAGCGGATATCACGCTTTATTAGGACGAGAGGCATTTACAATTTTCGAAGCCATACCCCATTACGGGTAAATGAAGCTTAAAATGACCGGGCCCAATGGAACCATCACCCTTGCTCCGGACATAGCACTCCGCACCAAAAACAAGACAGCCGCATTAGCCCTAGAGACACTATCCGAAGCCCTAGTGGCGGAGGAACTCACTGCGCTGTGCTCTACGGTGAACAGGGACGATGTGATACTCGATAAGAGATCCAAGTCTACCTCTTTTAAACCAGCGGACGAAATAGTCAAATTCCAGGTCCATCCAACGGACCCCACAAAGACGGCCTCCATTGGGGCACAGTTAAACCCTGATGTAGACGCTGCACTACGAGAATTCCTTCGGGAGAATTGGGACATCTTTGCCTGGCACCCTTCAGATATGCCATGAATCCCACGTAGATTGGCAGAACACAGCCTAAACATCCTGAAAGGATTCAAGCCAGTCAAACAGGCTCTTCGGTGATTTTCCGAACCCAAAAGACAGGCAATGGGAGAGGAGCTAGCCAAACTATTGGAAGCCGGATTCATCAGAGACATCAAACATCCGGACTGGCTAGCAAACCTGGTAATGGTACCAAAAAAGGACAAATCCTGACGCCTGTGTGTCGATTTTAAAGACCTTAACAAGGCTTGTCCAAAGGATCCTTTCCCCCTTCCCCGCATCGATCAAATCATCGATGCTACCGCAGGACACGATTCATTGTGCTTCCTCGACGCATACTCCGGCTACCATCAAATCAAGATGGCGGAGGCAGACCAAGCCGCAACGGCATTCATTACTCCATACGGACCATTCTGCTTCAACACAATGCCCTTCGGACTCAAAAACACCGGCGCAACATATCAGCGCATGATTCAAACATGTCTGGCTACCCAGATCGGCAAAACAGTGGAGGCATACGTAGACGACGTGGTCGTCAAAACCAAACACGTCGAAACTCTAGTAGACGACTTGAGGCTCATGTTCGACAACCTCCGAGCATATGACATTAAGCTCAACCCCGAAAAATGCGTTTTCGGCGTACCAGCCGGAAAGCTCCTGGGCTTCATTGTATCTGGTAGAGGAATTGAAGCAAACCCAGCCAAGATCCGAGCTCTGTCACAGCTGGATATTCCAAAAGACCTCAAACAAATACAAAAATTGACCGGATGCGTGGCGGCTCTAAGCCGCTTCATCTCCCGTTTGGGAGAAAAGGCACTGCCCCTCTATCGCCTCCTCAGGCGCACCGAACACTTTGAATGGACGTATGCTGCCACGGCCGGACTCGAAGAAATAAAGGCCATATTGGCAACTAATCCGGTCCTGGCCGCGCCCAATTTGGGCGAACCAATGTTGTTATATATCGCGGCAACACATCAAGTTGTAAGAGCGGTGCTCGTCGTCGAACGAGAAACAAAAGGGCATAAATTCCCTCTTCAAAAACCAGTGTACTACGTATCCACTGTCTTAACTCCATGCAAGTCCAGGTACCTAATTATCAAAAGATAGCATACGCGGTGTTCATGGCATCCCGGAAGCTGCGACACTACTTTCAAGAGTGTTCGATAACAGTGGCCTCGGAAGTACCCCTCAACGACATCATACACAACCGCGACGCGATGGGCAGGATTGCAAAATGGGCCATCAAGCTCTTACCATTCGACATAACCTACAAACCACGGCGAGCTATAAAGTCGCAAGTCTTGGCTGACTTCATCGCTGAATGGACCGAAGCCGAACTCCCTAAAGAGGACGGCGCATACTCCAATTGGATCATGCATTTCGACGGCTCTAAAATGTTGGCCGGCTTGGGGGCTGGCGTCGTTTTGACGTCCCCAACCGGAGACACAGTCCAATACGTACTTCAAACAATGTACACAGACTCCAACAACGCAGCCGAATACGAGGCCCTTCTGCATGGTCTCCGGATGGCAATCTCAAAGGGCATTCAACGCCTCGAGGGCAGCGGGGATTCAAACCTCGCAATATCAGAAGTAAATGGAGACTTTGATGCCAAAGCTCCAAAAATGGCAGCCTACCGTAACGCCGTCTTAAAAATGTCAGCTCGGTTCGAAGGACTCGAATTCCACCATGTAGCCCGGGATAATAACCAGGCGGCCGACGTGTTGGCGCACATCGGCGCAAAGCGCGACGCCGTCCCTCCAAACATCTTCCTGGAGTGGCTCTTTAAGCCATCCGTAGTATGGGAACAGGAGTCCAGAAACAGCAATCCGGAACCAACCGCACCACCCAACACCGAACATTCTGACACAACCGGTGGCTCAGCCAATGACATAACACCTTCAGCCCACGAAATAATGGCAGTCATTGCCCCGTGGACGGAACCATTCCTAGCCTACTTAATTAGGCAGGAACTTCCCAAAGACCAAAACGAGGCCCGCTGCATAGTTCGGCGATCTAAAGCCTACAAGGTCCATGAGGGAGAACTTTATAAGAAAAGCAAAACCGGAGTCCTTCAAAGGTGCATCTCCGAAGAGTAAGGGGGAAATCTTCTGGCTGAAATTCACGCCGGACTAGGCGGACACCACGCTGCAGCTCGGGCCCTTGTAGGTAAGGCCTTCTGTACAGTATTTTATTGGCCGACGGCCCGGGCATATGCTCAGGACTTAGTCCAACGATGCGTCGATTGTCAGCTCTTTGCTAATCAGAGCCACATGCCACCCACCGCCCTCAAAACTATACCCATCACCTGGCCGTTTGCTGTCTGGGGGCTTGACATGGTTGGACCCCTTAAAGGGGGAACCCACAATAAAAAATACCTATTGGTCATGGTGGACAAATTCACCAAATGGACAGAGGCCAAGCCAGTTAAAACGGCCGAATCTGGACCTGTGATAGACTTCATATCCGGGGTAGTACACCATTACGGTGTCCCCCACAGCATCATCACCGATAACGGCACAAACTTTACGGCCGACGAGGTTAAACTCTGGTGCAAAAATATGGGCATTAAGCTCGACTACGCTTCAGTCTATCACCCTCAAACCAACGGTCAAGTTGAACGAGCAAATGGTCTAATCATGAGTGGCATCAAACCCAGATTAGTGCGGTCCCTTACGGAATATAACACGCACTGGGTAGAGGAGCTCGACTCCGTACTCTGGGGGCTGCGGACCACGCCAAACCGTACTACCGGATTCACACCATTCTTCATGGTATATGGCGCAGAGGCAGTTTTGCCCTGCGATATAATTCATGACTCACCTCGAGTGTGCATGTACGAAGAAAGAGAAGCCGATTTGGATCGGAAGGACAGCTTGGACGCATCGGAGGAGGAGCGCGATGTGGCAAAGGCTCGTTCCGCATTCTATCAGCAGCAGGCTCGAAGATATCAAAGCAGAGAAGTACGGGCTAAAACTTACAATGTTGGCGAACTAGTTCTACGCCTGCCGGACAAGAAAAAGGACAAACTCAAGCCCAAATGGGAAGGTCCCTTCATCATCAACCAAGTCCTGACCGGCGGAGCATACCGTCTGCGAAACGCATCGGACAACCGACTCGAGCCGAACCCATGGAACGCAGCCCGCCTCCGAAGATTCTACGCCTAGCGCCGGACTCAGAGTTCGTCTCCTTCCTCCGTCCACATTTTATACTTCAGTTGTCTTTTGTTTCTCTCTTTTCTCCCCACCTTTTCATAAAGCCTTTGAGGGCTGATCTGCGCATTGTTCGCACACACTTGACGTGCCACCCGCACTCATTATACCTGGGGGCTTCTTTAACAGAAGCTTATTTATACGGGCTTCATGCCCAACACATGTGTCAAACTTCCGCATGTACCTTTTATTCACCA
The DNA here is from genome assembly GCA_963921465.1 of Triticum timopheevii. Lineage (NCBI taxonomy): Eukaryota > Viridiplantae > Streptophyta > Magnoliopsida > Poales > Poaceae > Triticum > Triticum timopheevii. Next base: position 113,197,793 of record OY997266.1, on the reverse strand, counting down.
TTACATGCATCGATATGACTTAAGTTTTGGCCAAGCTGGGTTGCCTGGCTCCTGTGCTTACCCCTACGTTCCCGATTGTTCGGCTAGGAGGTAAAGGGAGCACCTCTGCGATTGTTACTGCCGGGTCAGCCGGATGTGTACCTCAGACTGGGTGAAGCCGAAAGCTAGCGTTTTAAGGGAATATTCGGTCGGTGACTTGAAAGATGATTTCTTATTTATTCATTTATCTGCCCCTAGATACTTTTCTGCTCTTTTCGCAGTCCGGACATGCACTTTAGGGCATGCCTCCTAGGGAAAGGAACCCCTAACGGAACTACTCTCCCTGGAAGATGTTTCTTACTAACCATGTAATATAACATAACTAGTTGGGAACTTGTCTGATAAAGCACTAATGACCCCTACGCCTGGTCTCCATGCATGCCCCGGTTTTTCATAACCGTGAGGGTATTCGGACACACTCCGGACTCTAGGGTCCCGAGGTTGAAGCGAAAAGGTCCGCAAAGACAAACGATCTACAATCCGGCTAGAAGGCATTATACATGTCATTTAAAAAAAATACATCGTCACGTTGACTGATCGTACTCCTCTTCAACCCCATCTAATAGGCTGTCTAATTTACAGCCCCGTTGGGAATACTTAGCTGCCAATTCTACTTGGCCGTACACGAAGCTCAGAAGGATCTCCTTCCCATCGGGCCCCACAGGTCCGACCTCGGCCATGTGGTTCGGATCCTCCTTCTTGTACCGCGTGTTCACCATGGCCCAGGCCTCCCTGGCGCCTTGACGACAGGCTGATATCTTCCATAGACGGAAGCGCTGCCGTGCTCCCTGAAGCTTCTCCGCAAGCCCTCCAAGACCCTCGGGTAGGGAGACGGACGGTCATAAGGCCTGGGCGACGCCACTCATCGCCTGCCGAACACGTTCATGCAGTTGCAGCAGCTCGGGAAGTTGGTCACCCGTTGAACCAGGCATTTCCTCCGCAGGGCGACCTGTGAGCACACCTACAGACACATTTCTGTCAATTGACTTCCTCGCCGAACTCTTCTTTTCAAAAGAGTTTGCTCAAGCACTTACTGTAGATGCCGCGACGAAGCCGCTGATTCTCCTTCACGGAGCCAGACAGCTGGGCCCGAACACCCTTTAGCTCTTCTCCAAGCTGGGTGTGTGCATCTTGGAGTTTGTTCCTCTCCTGCTACACCTTCATAAGCACCCTCTCGCCGGCCTTCAGCTGGCGCAGTAGTTGTTGCTTGTCCGGATCCAGTCCGGCAACATCTGCAATATCATTGTCAGACTTATACGCACGCCGCACACCGCTTATATTTTTGAAATAATGTGTTACCGGAGGGGGTCTCTGTGTCTCCTCCTGCGGTGGATAGTGCGGCCTCAAGTTGGGCCTTGCACTCTTGTAGCTCCTGGGACAATTGGGTATTCTTCTCCGTAAGATCCTGCATATCAAATGATCCTTAAATCAGTTATTTTAACTACTTTAAGTCTCGGGGGCTACTGGCATATAAAACTACTAAAATCCCTTACCCGTATGTCTTTCACATACTGCTCCGTGGCTCTGGTTAAACCATCTTGAGCGGCACGGAGGTGCGCGTCTCCCGCATTAAAGGCATTCAACGCCTCCGGGGAGAAACACGCGTCACGAAAAACTGTCCGGCGGCGCCTGTGATTCATGGCGCTCTCCACCTCAGACCTGGTGGCGGACAGCCTGTCGGCATCCTCCATTGGAGGAGCATCCGGCTCGCGCCTTGCGCTCGCCTCCCCCCTCGGACCAGGTGTTGGGGCCTGGCTGGCGGAGGCTTAGTTGGCAACCTCTCCGGGCACAGTCCGGCGAGCGCTCTTTCTCCTAGAAGAGTCATGAGCATTAACACACTTCATAGGAGTCTTTTCTTAACAATGGTGGCGTGACGTACCTTTGCGGCGACGTTTCAATTTGCACCGCGCCCCTCTTCCGCCTGCTGGGCCGAACTGACCCTGGTTGGTCAGCCACCGCAGGATCAGCTTCCGCACTGAAGGCACCTCCTGCGAGACACCATTGGCATACGGTGGTCAGAAATAAGCACGGACGAAAAAATGGTGTCAGGGCTCCAGTCATAGTTACCTAGGAAGCCGGAGATAAACCGGGGTAGTCAGCCGTAATGGCGACTAGAGCATTGTCCATGCTAAGTTGATGGAACACCCCGTCAATCAGCTCTACCTTTATGTCCGGATCCTCTTCGGAGGCCGGATCAAGGGATCTTCCCGGATCCTCGGGTTGTGGAGCCGGACTATGTATGCCCTCCACATCCCGATGCAGATCCTGCGTCAAAATCGTAAAGTAAGACACTTAACTTTGAAAGCACGGATCGGATAGGTAAATATTCACTTACCCAGCTCCGAGGGTTATTCATGGAGAATCCATTCAATGGACTCGTTTCGAGGAGGTCCTCCTTCTCCCCCTTGTACAAGCCGGACAGGATCTTCACCAGATCTATGGCCGATCCCGGCCCCTTGCGGCCATGACGGGTGGCGTCATTCTCCCCGTTGAAATCCCACATGGGGTGGCCCCTATATTGGAGGGGCTGCACCCCTCGCATAATGCGCGTGGCCATGACTCCAATCATGGTCAATCCGGAATGAGCCAGCAACCTTATCCGGCCCATCAGATAATGGACGCTCTTGTCATCCTCCAGTTGAGGGCTCCGCGGGCGCCAACTGAGGCATTTCTTCAGAGGAGCATTGCGGAACTCCGAGAGGCCGACCCGAACTGGGTCCGGCAGTGGAGCATCTTCCACATAAAACCATTCCGAAGGCCAGTCTTCGGACGCCTTCTTTGGGGTTCCGGATAGATATCCGGTCCCGGCGATGCGCCATATTTCGGCTCCGCCCACTTGATATATCGACCCCTCGTGAGAACGGCGTACGAGGCAAAACAGTCTCTTCCACAGCGCGAAATGGGGCTCGATGCCCAAGAACAGCTCACAAAGAGCTACGAAACCCGCAATGTGCAGAATGGAGGCGGGCGTGAGGTGATGAAGCTAGAGCCCGTAGAACTCTAGAAGCCCCCGGAGAAACGGATGTATGGGAAATCCAAGCCCCCTTATTAGATAAGGGACGAAGCACACCCGCTCTCCTTTGGAGGGACTAGGGGTGGTCTCCGCTTGCTTTCCACCTTTGTAGGTGGCCAGCCCGGCTCGAACCGGGACCATAAAGGTCGGAGGAAGGTATCCCTCCGCTTGGAGCGTTACCAGCTCACTGTGTGGGACTGAACATCTTCCCCAATCTCCTGGCTGAGGGCTGGGAGCGCGAGAGGAGGAGCCGCGTCGACGGTCCATGATGGAATGGATCTTTGTCAAAAGCGTTTTGATGAGTACTCGCGGAAGGAGGATGGTGTGATTTGGATCTGGATTCTTGCCTCTCTTATAGGCAGCTTATTCGCGCAGCTAGGGGGTAAAAGGTAAAATACCCTGGCCTTTCGCATTCGTACAACACGTGGAAGAGGGCCATTATTGGGCGTGGAAGCCAAGGAGCACAACATTTTAAGGAAGTCGGACACCATTCGGCAAGCACATGGAATTTGGAGGAGAACCCGCCTTGCAACGCCGAAGACAATATACGCGCCGGACTCGTCGTCATTGAAGCCTCGTTCGGGGGCAACTGAGGGAGTCCTGGACTAGGGGGTGTCCGGATGGCTGAACTATCATCATCGGCCGGACTCCAAGACTATGAAGACAAGACTTCGTCCCGTGTCCGGATGGGACTTTCCTTGGCGTGGAAGGCAAGCTTGGCAATACAGATATGTAGATCTCCTACCATTGTAACCGACTCTATGTAACCCTAGCCCTCTCCGGTGTCTATATAAACCGGAGGGTTTTAGTCCATAGGACGAACAACAATCATACCATAGGCTAGCTTCTAGGGTTTAGCCTCCTTGATCTCGTGGTAGATCCACTCTTGTACTACCCATATCATCAATATTAATCAAGCAGGAGTAGGGTTTTACCTCCATCGAGAGGGCCCGAACCTGGGTAAAAACATTGTGTCCCTTGCCTCCTGTTACCATCCGCCTAGACGCACAGTTCGGGACCCCCTACCCGAGATCCGCCGGTTTTGACACCGACAACTGTCTTGGTCCGCCTACTCTCCCGTTCCCAAAGAAATGTCGTATTTAACGGTTGTCATAGGTAATCCTATGCCCACATTAATATCTAGCAATGCCACTGCTTTAGAAATTGCTACTGTCCTTGTAGGATTGCCATTCAGATAAGGAACATGCTTCTTTTCATTTGATGCATGTTTCATCACTTGTTAGTCACCCTCGTTTCCACCTTTTTTGTGCAAACAGAGATATACATTTCACGCTCGATCTTAGTTGAACTGCACAAATGATATCCAAATTATAGTTGAACATTCCAGGAGCTTCACAACCAACCTTGATGTTGCTCAATTTTATTGCAACTAATGAAGAAGAAGCTATGTGGGTTTCAGTTTTCTGATGGAAATGGAACTGGGGCTGGAGCCCTTTTCTTTAAAAAATGAAGAATAAGCTGCTAGCTCACGGGACATTGCTTCATTTTAGGTGAACTGCACCAAAAGGTCCCAATAATTGAATCATCCATGTTGGTGACTGAAAGAGCCAGCTTCAGCATCCCAGTCTAAGCACCCCCGACCTCCATCCTTGCGATGCACGGTACACCTCGTCTGCCACCTGCTCGACCCTAGTGTCACTGATAAAATGAAGTAATAATACAGTTAAAATAGAGCGAGTGTCCTCTCTATCATTTCATTTCCAATGTAGATAGAGAAAGTGCTTCTCTTTGTTAATGTATGTTTCATCAACTAGTCCCATTGTTAATGTTTAGGCATTTCTGCAAACTGGGGTGCTTAATTTTAGTTGATTTGTACAAAAATAGAGATTTGAATGTCTCAAGGCGCCTCCTTGTACTACCGTTGTACATTGATGTTCATCACTGGCAGAAGGTGTATCTGGGAGACTTGGGATGATTTCCAGTATGAGGCATACCGTATGAGGCGTCGCAGGTCCCATCTCGCCCTCGCAGCATGGCATACTATTATACTATCGCAATATTTTCTTCTATTTATTTTGTGTGTTTCATCAACTAGTGCCACTATAATGTAATCACGCTTTTTCATTATCTGTGCAAACAGGGTTATTCAAAATGAAAAAGGAGCACCGAGGGAACCGTGGAACTGCACAAATGTATGTGGCTCTGAGCATCGAGGCAACCCTATTTCAGCTGCATTTTGGTGGAGCTGCACAAATGTACGTATTCCATTATCTGAGCATCAAGGGAACCGTGGAGAACGGTGGGGAAGCGACGTCGCGCCATCCGGCCTCCTCTTGCGGTGGGAGAACGAATACTCCTATGGCTCCGGCTGGCTCTGCACCCTCAAGAATGATACACCATACTCGATCGATTCGTTATCCTCTGGGTGCTCGACCTATGACCTGTACGCCCACCACCTCGGTCGGACTCCTGGACTATGAAGATACAAGATTGAAGACTTCGTCCCGTGTCCGGATGGGACTTTCCTTGGCGTGGAAGGCAAGCTTGGCAATACGGATATGTAGATCTCCTACCATTGTAACCGACTCTGTGTAACCCTAGCCCTCTCCGGTGTCTATATAAGCCGGAGGGTTTTAGTCCGTAGGACACAACAAACAAACAACTATCATACCATAGGCTAGCTTCTAGGGTTTGGCCTCCTTGATCTCGTGGTAGATTCACACTTGTACTACCCATATCATCAATATCAATCAAGCAGGAGTAGGGTTTTACCTCCATCGAGAGGGCCCGAACCTGGGTAAAAACATCGTGTCCCTTGTCTCTTGTTACCATCCGCCTAGACGCACAGTTCGGGACCCCCTACCCGAGATCCGCCGGTTTTGACACCGACATTGGCGCTTTCATTGAGAGTTCCTCTGTGTCGTCACCGATAGGCTTGATGGCTCCTTCGATCATCAACAACAACGCGGTCCAGGGTGAGACTTTCCTCCCCGGACAGATCTTCGTATTCGGCGGCTTTGCACCGCGGGCCAATTCGCTTGGCCATCTGGAGCAGATTGAAAGCTACGCCCCTGGCCATCAGGTCAGATTTGGAAGTCTGAACTTCACGGCTGACATCCGCGGAGACTTGATCTTCGATGGATTCGAGCCACAGCCGAGCGCGCCGCACTGTCATGAAGGGCATGACTTAGCTCTGCTGCCGGACAGTGCCCTGGAGGCCGCACACGAGTCTGCTCTGATCCTCAATTCGGAGCCGGCTGCGTAGATCGAGGACGGGTGGCTAGACACCGCCTCGGGGGCTGCTACATCTACGGCGATGGAGCCAAATACCGACCTTGTCCCTTGTGAGGCTCGTGACTCCGAGGTGCTGGACTCCTCGCCGGACTCCGAACCTCCCGCGCCCCCTCCAATCGAATCCGATTGGGCGCCGATCATGGAGTTCACTTCTGCGGACATCTTTCAACACTCACCTTTTGGCGACATCCTGAATTCGCTAAAGTATCTCTCGCTATCAGGAGAGCCCTGGCCGGACTGCGGTCAGGATGGTCGGGATGCAGACGACGAGGAAATTCAAACCCCACCCACCACCCACTTAGTAGCCACTGTCGACGATCTAACCGACATGCTAGACTTCGACTCCGAAGACATCGACGGTATGGACGACGATGCCGGAGACGACCAAGAACCAGCGCCTACTGGGCACTGGAAAGCCACCTCGTCATATGACATATACATGGTGGATATCCCAAAGGATGGGAACAACGAAGGAACGGCGGAGGAAGACCCCTCCAAGAAACAGCTCAAGCGCCGGCGTCAGCGGCGCCGCTCTAAATCCCGCCACAGCAAGAATGGAGATTCCGGTACCGGAGATAATAACACCCCAGAGAGTGCCGAAGACAACCCCCTCCAGCAAGATTCAGCACAGGAGGACGGAGAAGCCAGCCCTCATGAGAGAGCGGCAGACGATGAGGTAGAGGATGATAATTACATGCCTCCCTCCGGAGACGAGGCAAGCCTCGACGATGACGAATTCGTCGTGCCTGAGGATCCCGTCGAACAAGAGCGTTTTAAACGCAGGCTTATGGCCACGGCGAACAACCTCAAGAAAAAGCAGCAATAGCTTAAAGCTGATCAAGATCTGCTAGCCGACAGATGGACTGAAGTCCTTGCGGCCGAAGAGCATGAACTCGAAGGCCCCTCCAAAAGCTACCCCAAACGCAAGTTGCTCACCTGATTAGAGGAGGAGGCATATAAACCTGCATCACCAGCGCACAATACGGCTGACCGACCACCTCGTGGCCGCGACAGAGACGCCTCTAGGCCCTCCACCAGAACCGTACCCCGGCACCGCTCGAAAAGTACAAAGCCACGGGGGAATGCGCCGGACTTGCGAGACATATTGGAGGATAAGGCAAGACAATCAAGATCGATCTACGGATCGCGTGGGCGCCCCACGATGTGTGACGACGACCGTCGCGCCGGATACAGCAACTGCAGCCGGGCCGAACATAGTAGACAAAGCTCGCTTGAGCTACGTCGTGATATAGCCCAATATAGAGGCGCCGCACACCCACTATGATTCACAGATGAAGTAATGGATCATCAAATCCCCGAAGGATTTAAACCCGTGAATATTGAATCCTACGATGGCACAACAGATCCCGCGGTTTGGATCGAAGACTATCTCCTTCATATCCACATGGCCCGCGGCGATGATCTTCACGCCATCAAATACCTCCCACTCAAGCTTAAAGGACCAGCTCGGCATTGGCTTAACAGCTTGCCAGCAGAATCAATTGAGTGCTGGGAGGACCTGGAAGCCGCATTCCTTGACAACTTCTAGGGCACACATGTGCGACCACCAGACGCCGATGACCTAAGCCACATAATTCAGCAGCCAGACGAATCGGCCAGACAATTCTGGACACGGTTCTTAACAAAGAAAAATCAAATCATTGACTGTCCGGATGCAGAGGCCCTCGCAGCCTTCAAACATAACATCCGCAACGAGTGGCTTGCCCGGCACCTAGGACAGGAAAAGCCGAAATCCATGGCAGCCCTCACATCACTCATGACCCGCTTCTGCGCGGGAGAGGACAGCTGGCTAGCCCGCAGTAACAACTCAGCAAAAATTCTGGCAGTCCGGATAACAAGGACCGCAATGGCAGGTCGCGTTGCAACAAAAACAAACACTGCGTTAATGGCGATAACACTGAGGATACGGAAGTCAACGCCGGATTCAGAGGCTCCAAACCCGTTCAGCGGAAAAAGCCATTCAAAAGAACTACTCCGGGTCCATCCAATTTGGACCGAATACTCGACCGCTCGTGCCAGATACACGACACTCCCGAAAAGCCAGCTAATCACACCAACAGGGATTGTTGGGTATTCAAGCAGGCAGGCAAGTTAATTGCCGAAAACAATGACAAGGGGCTGCATAGCAATGACGAGGAAGAGACCCGACCGCCGAACAATAGAGGACAGAAAGGTTTCCCCCCACAAGTGCGGATGGTAAACATGATATTCGCAACCCACATACCCAAGAGGGAGCGGAAGCGTGCACTCATGGACGTATATGCGATGGAGCCAGTCGCCCCGAAGTTCAACCCATGGTCCTCCTACCCGATCACTTTTGATCGAAGGGACCACCCCACCAGTATCCGCCATGGCGGATTCGCCGCATTGGTTTTAGACCCAATCGTCGATGGATTTCACCTCACCAGAGTCCTGATGGACGGCGGCAGCAGCCTGAACCTGCTTTATCAGGATACAGTGCGCAAGATGGGCATAGACCCCTCAAGGATTAAACACACAAAGACGACCTTGAAAGGCGTCATACCAGGTGTAGAGGCCAATTGTACAGGCTCAGTCACACTGGAAGTGGTCTTCGGATCCCCGGATAACTTCTGAAGCGAGGAGTTAATCTTCGACATAGTCCCGTTCCGCAGCGGCTATCATGCTCTGCTCGGACGGACCGCGTTTGCAAAGTTCAACGTGGTGCCGCATTACGCATACCTCAAGCTCAAGATGCCAGGCCCTCGAGGAGTCATCACGGTCAACGGAAACACTGAACGCTCCCTCCGAACGGAGGAACACACAGCGGCTCTCGCGGCAGAAGTACAGAGCAGCCTCTTAAGGCAATTTTCAAGTCCGGCCGTTAAACGACCGGACACGGCCAAACGCGCCCGGAATAACCTACAACAAGACCACCTGGCACGTTCCGAGCACGGTAGCAATGCGGCCCCAACCCCAGCCCTTGCAAAATTGCAAGACTGGTCCTTTGCGTACATAACTACGCTCTGGAGATACCATGGGCATAGGGGGAGGGGCACGATCACGACAGGCCCAGAGCGTGGCTTAACCACACTAGGGGCTCCCAAGTGTGTCATTCTTTTTTCCTTTTTCTTTTTTCTTTCCTACAGGACTCCGTTCACCAGAGGCCCTGTCCGGCAGTAGACCTATCGAACTCACGATGCGACAGCCAGGGAAGGAGAAAGGCTACGACGAATACTCAGGTGGTCTCCATTATGAGCATTATACCTGTTTTATACACCATTCCGCAGCCTACCCCTGGAGGGGGACATGCTAATAGTTTCACCCCTTGCTTATCGCACTATTTGTATCGTTCTGCATTCAAGGCAGCACTTTTTGAATAAACAATACATCGCCTTTTGCTTATAATTGCATTTCCTTCTTATACATATGTTCATTTATGACATGCTGCATCCGTACACTTTGGTACGGCTAAATACACCAGGGGCTTAAGTTCCCCACATTATGGTGTGATAAGTCCGAACACTTTCACAAGTGCGGCACCCCGAACTTATAGCATTATATGCATCGGCTCCGAATCATGTCTTGGGTCAATAGTTGGGTTTGCCCGGCTCCCATGTTTTGGTACCTTACATTCCGTTATATCGGCTAAGGTAGCACTGGGAGAACCACTGCGATTGCGCCCCAGTTGAGCTGGGCGAGCGCCTCAGTGGAGAAAGCTAAAACTGACCGTCATGATAAGGCGAGAGCTGGTTGCTGTTCGAGAGGTTTTTTCGAGTCCCTAAAGACTTATGCCGCTTAGAGCGAGGAACCGGCTTTGTCCGGCCCAGGCGTGGAAAGCGCCCCGAACTCGGTCTTTCGAACACTAGGGGCTTCGCCGAAATTTAAAATTATAGAATTCTATGGCTAAGTGAGAGTGTTCAAGCATTATAAGTCCGGTTGCCTCGTTCGTTGTGTTGAGCGCCTCCCTAGATGGACCCAAAAATGGGAACAAGAGCGCTCAAGTTTATCCCGAACACCCCAGCACTCGTGGCATGGGGGCTGAAGCCGACGACTTGCCATCTCTCAGATTTCATAAACGGCCGCACAGAAGCTAATATTTTAAATCAATAAGCATTGCTTAGCGCATATGAACAAAGTTTTCAGCGCACAGGATAACAAAATGCGAGTCTACTCAAATATTGCATCTTTGGAGCACTCACCCGCAATCATGCGAGCACCCTTCAGGACACTCTTATAATACATTTCGGGCGTGCGATACTCCTTGCCCATCGGTGGCGCGTCCGTCACAAGCTTCTCAGCGTCCATCCTGCCCCAGTGCACCTTTGCACGGGTAAGGGCCCGACGGGCACCTTCAATGCAGGCGGAGTGCTTGACGACTTCAACCCAGGGACACGCATCCACCAGCCGCCGCACCAGGACGAAGTAGCTCCCAGGCATGGCCTCCTTGGGCCACAGCCGAACTATGAGGCCCTTCATGGCCTGTTCGGTCACCTTGTGGAGCTCAACCAGCTGCTTCAGCTGGTCCCTAAGGGGCACCGGATGTCCGGCCACAGCATACAGAGACCAGAAGACCTTCTCCGTGGAGCTCCCCTCCTCGGCCCGATAGAATGCGGCAGCATCGGACACGCTGTGGGGCAGATCGGCGAATGCTCCTAGAGAGCTCCGAATTTGGGTAAGTAATAGGTAATTCACATTCACATGCTTGCTTTGCATGAAAAATGCCTTACCCGCCGCTATCTTCTTCAACGCCTCGATTTCCTGGAGGGCCTTGTGGGCTTCGGCCTTAGCGGCTTTGGCACTCTCAAGAGCCGATGCAAGCTCGGACTCTCGAGTCTTTGAGTTGCGCTCCAAACTCTCATGTTTTTCCACGAGAGCCTGGAGCTCTTGCTGCACCTCCGCCACCCGCGCCTCCTGCTTCTCTCGCTCGGCTCGTTCCGCGGCTGCATTGCGTTTAGCCGCGGACACCGCCTCCTTCAGGGTCGCCAGCTCGTTCGTGGCCCCTGTTGTACCCATGTTATCTTTGTTATTTTCTCTTGCAACCAAATCCTTTTCTGTAAGGTACAACTTTAATAAGGTGTTACTCACCTTCCTTGTCCTCGAGCTGCTTCTTGGCATGGCCGAGCTCGCTCTCGGACCGCTCGAGGCTTTGCTTCAAAGCATTGACCTCCGCAGTCAGTGCGGCAGAGGTCAGCAGCGCAGCCTGCAATCCCATATTGACATATTTTTTTAGACTCCTGCGTATATCTTTATAGATCCTCAGTCCGGCTTTTCTTTCCGAACACCAAACCGAGCATCAGGGGCTACTGTCTATGCGGTATTATATTACACATCTTAAAATTCTTACCTCAAAGCCTGTTAGAAGGCTGCTGCAGGCTTCGGTCAGCCCGCTCTTGGTGAGCTGAACCTTCTGAATCACCGCACTCATGATAGTGCGGTGTTCTTCTTCGATGGAAGCGCCATTGAGCGCCTCCATCAAGTTATCCGGCGCCTCCGGTTGGACGGAGGCCGCCGGCGTCACAGTCTTGCCCTTCTTACGAAGGGGCCGCTCGCCAGACTCCGGAACGACTGCAGGTTCCGGTGCGGAGTCCGGTGCAAAGTCCGGGAGGTTGCCCTGCAGCACCTCCGGGGCCTCCTCCTCCTGGAGGGTCCCTTCCTAGGATCCCACCTCGACGTTGTCAGCGTCACGAGGGGTGGAGGCGGTCGAAAGAGAATCCCTATCCGACGTGCCCAAGGACCCTCTTGACGAAGCGGGAAGATCGTCCTTGGCCGGACTACAGGTTGTATGCGGCATTAGAGAGACACCGCGTGGCAAAAAGAAAAATTATAAATCATCTAGGAGTCCGAATACTTACGATCTTGCCAGGGGCTTGGCCATTGAGGGCCACTCCTCGTCGCCGTCGCCGGCGCTAGCGGAGCAGTCCAGGGGAAGGGACCTTCCCTTCTTGGACCCTTCGGCCTCCCTCGTTGGGGAGGCCTTCCTCTTCTTCTCTCCCCCCGCTGGGGGAGAGGCCTTTTTCTTCTCCTCCTCGTCCTCGTGGGAGGAGCCCGCCTCGGAGTCATCGGACGATGAGTCCGATACCACCTGACGCTGGGAACTCCTTCGGGTTCCCGTGGCCTTCTTCTTGGCCTTCTTCTCCGGCACCACGTAAAGTGCCGGGACCAGCAGCCCCGTCAAACGGGTGTCTGCTGGGTCTTCTGGAAGGGGAGCCGGACAGTTAACCTGTCCGGACATCTTCTGCCAATCCTGTTAAAGGTATTCGGAGTTTAGATCCCGCATAGAGTCAAACTATGAAAAGCAAGTGTCCCATAAAGGATAACATAGCTTACCTCGCCAGCCGGATGCTGTGTGCTGAATCCGCGATCTTCGGTAGCGGATGCCGGAGCTTCGGCGCCCTTGAATAGCACCCTCCAGGCAGCTTCATACGTAGTGTCGAAGAGCCCGCTCAAAGTCCGGTGCTGTGCTGGATCAAACTCCCACAAATTGAAGTCCCGTTGCTGGCAGGGGAGAATCCGGCGGACGAGCATGACCTGGATCACGTTGACAAGCTTGAGCTTCTTGTTCACCAGTGTCTGGAGACAGGACTGGAGTCCGGTCGGCTCTTCTGAACTACCCCATAGCAAGCCCTTCTCTTTCACGGAGGTGAGCTGCATGGGGATGCCAGATCTGAATTCGGGGGCCGCTGCCCATTTAGGGTCACGCGGCTCGGTGATGTAGAACCACCCCGATTGCCACCCTTTAACGGATTCCACGAAGGCACCCTCGAGCCAATTGACGTTGGGCATTTTGCCCACCATGGCGCCTCCGCACTCCGCTTGGCTGCCCTTCACAACCTTCGGCTTAACATTGAAGGTCTTTAGCCACAAGCCGAAGTGGGGTTGATGCAGAGGAAGGCCTCACACACGACGATAAACGCCGAGATATTGAGGATGAAATTTGGGGCCAGATCATGGAAATCCAGGCCGTAGTAGAACATGAGCCCCCGGACAAAGCGGTGGAGTGGGAAGCCCAGTCCACGGAGGAAGTGGGGAAGGAATACGACCCTCTCATGGGGCCTGGGGGTGGGGATGAGCTGCCCCTCGTCGGGGAGCCGATGCGCGATATCGCTGGACAGATATCCGGCGCTGCGCAGCTTCTCAATGTGCCCCTCCATAACAGAGGAGGCCATCCACTTGCCTCCCGCTCCGGACATGGCTGAAGAAGGTCGAGGTGAGATGTGCGGACTTGGGCGCTGGAGCTCGAGTGCGCGGATATGGATAAGCAAAGGAGGAAGAAGGCGTAGGTAAAAGAGGTGGATCCTTATCCCCTTATATATGGGCGGACGAAAACTATGCGTCCCCACCGGCCTGGTAAAACTCGCTTATCTTCCAAGTGCCACAATCAATGGCGCGGTTGGGTTACCCACGTCCGTATTGCTGGGAATCCCGGAATAAGGGGAACACGATCTCTGCTTCGACAAGACGTGCCAAGGAAACCGCTTCGCTAAACGCGCCGAGGTGGTATAATAAAAACGATTCGAGTAAAGGCTTGGTAGTGGTGTGACGTCATGCCACAAAATACGTCAGCAGATTGAACTTGTGTAAATATTATTCTCTCTACGGTGGTATGTGAAATTTATTTTACAGAGCCGGACACTATCCTGGTGTTCACAATCTTCTATGAATTATTCGGAGGAGGAACCCGCCTTGCAATGCCGAAGACAATATGCGCGCCGGACTCGTCGTCATTGAAGCCTGGTTCAGGGGCTACTGAGGGAGTCCTAGACTAGGGGGTGTCCGGATAGCCGAACTATCATCATCAGCCGGACTCCAAGACTATGAAGATACAAGATTGAAGACTTTGTCCCGTGTCCGGATGGGACTTTCCTTGGCGTGGAAGGCAAGCTTGGCAATACGGATATGTAGATCTCCTACCATTGTAACCGACTCTGTGTAACCCTAGCCCTCTCCGGTGTCTATATAAGCCGGAGGGTTTTAGTCCGTAGGACACAACAAACAAACAACAATCATACCATAGGCTAGCTTCTAGGGTTTAGCCTCCTTGATCTCGTGGTAGATCCACTCTTGTACTACCCATATCATTAATATCAATCAAGCAGGAGTAGGGTTTTACCTCCATCGAGAGGGCCCGAACCTGGGTAAAAACATCGTGTCCCTTGTCTCCTGTTACCATTCGCCTAGACGCACAGTTCGGGACCCCCTACCCGAGATCCGCCGGTTTTGACACCGACACCCACCACCTCCGCCTGACTATCTCCTCGGGCGAATCTGTCTGCTTCATCGCCCAAAGGAGATACTCGATGAACTCGGAGGACTGTGGCGTGACTGCCACCGAGGAGTACATGTACATCGCCGCCCTCATCGCCGCTGTCTTTCTCTTTCGCATAAATTGCCACATGGCCCTCATCGTCCTCGAAATCTCCCACTCATTATCAAACCAAGTAAGGATCTCCTTCAACCTGGCTAACTTTGCCTGGTCGCCGCTGGCGATCTGCCTGATTCGCTGTTCCATCCTCTCCATAGATGTCCTTCTGAGTGGTCCGGTGCTAGCTTTGGAAGATGGGAGGAGAGACGGTGGTCTTGCAATAGAGAAGAGGAAGAGGCGAGACGGTGGTTTTGGAATGGAGATGACGGAGAGGAGAGAAGGTGGTTTTGCAATGGAGAAGATCACAAGAGGGAGAGGCGAGACGGTGGTTTTGGAATGGAGACGATGGAGAGGAGAGGGGGTGGTTTTGTAATGGAGAAGAGGAAGAGGAGCATGCGGCAGCGATTTAGGATTGGATGAGAGGGCCGGCACGCTGTGACTGGATCAAAATCAAAATCAATTTACCCTTCAATTAAGAAAGCGACCCCATATTAACTAGTCTCCCTTTTATTCTGGGTCATAATGACCATGATTTTCGCACATAAAACATACTAGGAAAAGGGCCCATGCGTTGCAACGGGTGCATAAGTATATTAACTGGTTAACATCAATGTCGTAAATATATATTTTTCTAAATCACTCTTCTTTGTGTGGCCATGGAGGCATGGTGGATCCCACGGCCAATGACACATCCATCTAAATATGATATACTCGTATATTCATCTTTTGTGAACCTTAACATCACAAACGGAAACATTGGGCATTTGGTTTTGGCGAGTACAGCCAAGTTGTACAAAACCGTTCATAATTTAGGAAGTATTAAGTAGTGATATAGCATAAAGAATATGTGTGTTACATACAAACTAAAAACACAATTTACCACTCATATATTTATTTTCTTCGCGGAGGATTTTACCATTAGTCTCTCTCTGTTTCTCTATTCGGTGACAGCACACACAGGACCAATCTCTTTCAATTTTTCTCCAAGATCCATTTTGTTTGCTTCCAATATATAACCCGTGTAGTAGATGTCGTTCCTTTCATGCCTTCATATTTCCTCCCTATAATAATCCGTGTACATGGCACTCTTCCTTGGAGCGGGCAAGGAGTGCCTTTATTTTTCCTTTCTCACTTATTACTGATCCCCGATGGCCTCATGCAACCCGACTCTTTTCTTTTCTCAACGCAGCTTCTTTTGCTGTCAACTCGCGGACCTATAAAAACTGGTTGGACTTGGTATAGATAAGCGACATGGTACTATTTAATTTGGTGAAGAACCTAAAGTTCATCAAAGTTGTGTAAGCTAGCTTAGTTTGTTTCTCCTGTTGGCTTCGACTGGAGGTCGGTAGTTTGATCCCATGCGTGCACATATTTTTCACTGAGATATAGTATGTTTTTTAACTAGACGCAGCCCATGTTGGGAATAGACAAAAAAAAGCTGGGAACGATGTGTGCGTGCAGGAGAGGGAACGACAAATGAAAATAGCTGGGCCAATTTTCTTTTTTGAGGAAAAAATAGTTGGGCTAATTTCCTGTTTTGAGGAAAAAATATCTGGGCCAATTTATTGCCTTGAGGCCCACTTAGGGGGAGAGGCGTAAGAGATCATGCGGGCGAGTGAGCTGCACGTACGAAAATTATTACTGTGACAGACGGACGAAACAGACGAAAGTTTTCGAGTAAGAAGCAATCACCCCTTTAATAGTAGGTATAGATATTATACGTTGCAAAAACAATATAATTTGAAAGTACATTCAGATACGAACCAAACGATACAATTTTCGGTGACATGCATTCACATTTTGCTTGTCAAATACAGTACATGGTCAAACTTTGACCCAAAATATGCAAAACAAAAAAAAATACTTCCAAGACCAGCGCCGCTCTTCTGCTCTTCTCCTCTTAAACCACCACCGCTCCTCTCCTGTTCCAATCTAAATCCAGCGCCGCTCCTCTCCTCTTCCATTTCAAAACCACCGCCCCTCCTCTCCTGTTCCAGTCCAAAACCAGCATTGCTCCTCTCCCGTTCTAATCCAAAACCAGCGCTGCTCCTCTCCTCTTCCATTCAAAAACCACCGCCGACGAGTGAAGGTGCTGTGGAGAAGTAGATTGATGGAGGAGTACAACCGATACGCGAGGATCGCAGACGGCGACCCTGTGAAGCTAGCTAAGATGTTGGAGATACAGTCTTGGTTTGACAAGAAGGACCAACTAGCAGCGACGGCAACATCCATGGCCAAATTTATGCAACAGAGCGAAAAGGCAGCGATACTCCCAGAGGGAGTCGCGCGGGAGTACATAGAGCTGCTCCTCTGGGCCATGGAGCAAACAGATTCACCGAATCCGATCGTGAGGCAGCGGTGGTGGGAGTATCGATCCCAGATGGAGCATCCACCAGAGATTGAAGGATCGAGCATCTACAGGGTGCCGTTTGTGAGGGTGTCCTAACAGAGCAAGCCTGTGGAGTCTTCGTCGACCGGACCCAACCGCAAGAGGAGAAAAGCAGTTGGCCCGACGACGCTTCCCCGCCATCCTCTCCCTCGCCGTTCACATCGTCTCATGGGGCGGCTGTCTGCCGACGAGCAATAGGAGGGGACTGCCCCCCCCCCCCCCAGCCCAATAGTTGGGCAGGTTGTGAATTGTCAGGAGGAGCTTAGGGTTGTCAGTATTTGCAGGTTGTGAATTGTGTTTTGTGTTGTGTATTTTGAGAGTACTTTCAGATATGAATGTCTTTTGAATTTCAGATTTGCAGTATTGAGCATATGAAGTATTTTATGATTTCTAGAGATCTATTTTTAGCACTTAAAAACATGTAGTTTCATAGGAGTAGAAAAGTGCAGACAATGTGATTCTCAGAGAAGAAACTGCAAGTTTCAGTTTCAGATAAGAAACTGCAAGTTCAGTTTCAGATAAGAAACTGCAACTTTCAGAGGCAGAGCATTTATATTAACACGGCCTTTTCAAACAGAGTTAACATCATGTTGGAAGTTTTATTCATGGTCGAAAATGGAACTACCAGCCAGTTAACATCATGCTGATCAACATTCATGCATGGCACATCTTCATATGATGCACAATCAAAAAGATATGATATTTTCAAAATGACCACACAATGTCGAGTGTGCGAAACACAGAGAAAACGAGGGACAAAGTTTTGACAAGTGTTGGACGTGGTGTGCGTAGATGACAATGGGGACCCACATGTCAATAAAGGTAGAGGCAAAAAATTTGGAGATATTTTCCCTACACAGGTGGAATCGAACCCAGGCGGAATAGCTGTCGGGTAGTGTCACTTGGCCACTAGGCTAGTTCAGTAGTTTCGTTAATAATAAGGCACTTCCTCAGGTGGTCGGATCTGCTCCTGCACCTTTGTGCACTCGCCGCGACGCCGCTGTCTGCTGTTGTGAACATGCTGAACAAACGAGAGGAATCTGGAGAGGACTATACGTGGAGAGGCGGACAGTCGGGACCCACCAGGTCTATGGTCGTACACAAGCAAGTGCCTCATCGAAAAAAATACTTCCTCCTAATGCTATACTGACGTTGGGGCTCACGGGTTTGTCAACATAGTTATATTTTTTTTGGTGCTTCAACGTAGTTACTATAGGAGATAAATTCACAACGAAGCCGGGGAGCTGGCAGGTACCATTTATTATCACTGGGGCAGCAAGTATCAGCTGGGTTTTGGGCTGCCCTGTCTAGGCTTTCTTTTTTAACATGCGCAACCCACGACCTCGGATGGGAGGTCCATAGGCATGTTTGTATTTTCTTGAGGGCCGTCATGTATCGACCGGCCTATGGACCTCCCATCCGAGGTTTTATTTTTCCTGAAACATTGTTAGCCCAATTTATGTTTTTTTTGAACAAAACACAGAAGTCTGTTCTATTTTTCTATATAACAATAGGAACGCCAGACCCAACTTATGTTTCCCTTCTAACTATATTATATATTTTTAAATTATTTTATATGTTATTATATATTATTTTTATTGTTATCATATATTTAACAGATACTTACATATGCAAAAAAACAATATCCCACATCTTATTAACTTATAAAAATAATTTCTTAACAATAAAATCCTGGATTGTTTTGGCACAAAAATCCTAGTGATTGTGTACAAAAGCTTGGTAAGATTTAAGGACAAATGTAATAATATCACTTATTATTTAAATATATTTATAAGAAAATGCTCAGCCCCTGTTTATTTTTTGATAACATTGCTGGCCCAACCCAACATTATAATTAGAATCAGCCCAGCAAAATCGTGTATTTCGAGAAAGTGCAAATGGCCTGTAAATTTTTAGGAAAAAAATAAATGGGCCGCATGGACGCTACATTATTTGTTCACCCAGCCCAGATAATAGACTGTAATTCAAAAAAAGATCAAATTGACTGTAAATTCTACCGCGCAAAAAAAGAATGTAAATTCTGAAAAAAATGGGTTGAATACATGCCACATTTTTGGAGGCTGAAATGTCGGCCAATAGGTCGAAGCCAACGCAAGTTGTTGTCAACTTGGTCAACAAATGATTCTGACATCGTTAGCCGTTGGATTTACATCCAACGACCGGCATCCATCTTCAATCTCTCGTGTTCTTCCTCCAGCGCCGCCGGGACCACCTCCCGCCTCCTGCTGCTAGCAGCTCTGCTTAGCACGCTTCGCTGTGAAGTGCTACTCCACCGTTGGCCAGGCCTTCCCTCCACCCCTCCACACCTCCTGTTCTTCTCCACCGACTGCCGAACCACACCGCACTAGAACCAGTTAACCCTCGTACACCTCTCCGTCTGCGACTCTACTCCCGCGTCATCCCATCTCCGGCTCGTTGCTGTCTGGGGCTTCGCCGTCGTCCACCACCTTGGATGCGCTCGGCGCGGCGTGATCAACGTGGTCTACAAACGACACCATCGGAAGTAGATTGTGCATGGAGAAGCTAACAGCTGGGTCCACGACCGCACACAAGGAAATGCCTCCTTATTACGCGCAAAATAATCATTCCTCCACCTGACATCTGGGACCCACGAGAAGGGCCTCTGTATTTCGCAAAAACACGTGCCCCCCGTTGACAGGTCGGACCCACCAGCTATATTCGCACACAAGGAAGTGCCTCCTTATTATGCACAAAAAAATGAATACTCCCCCTAGCATAGTGGGAGGCTACTTGTGGGCCTACAAAGTTGACGGGGACGGAGGGCTTTGTCAACTTAGTCAATATGAACGATTCTAGCTCATGTTACCGTACGATGTTCATCCAACGGCCGTAGTGCTTCTTCAACCTCTGGTCTTCTTGCTCCAGCCGCCCAAACCAGCACCGGTTGTGCCGCGTGCTGCTGCCTCCCGTGGCCGGCTGTGATGCCGCGGAGGCCTCACTGTCCCCTACTACTCCCACCGTTGGCCAGGCCATTCCTCTACTCACCCACACCCCCTGTTATTCTGCGGTGACGGCAGCCTCACACCGCAGCCGAACCAGTGAACCCTCGTACTCCTCTCCGCATGGGCATCCACTGCCGTGTCTTCCCCGGCTCCGCGTCGTCCCCTTCCTAGGCCTCGCCGTCGTCCACCGCCCTGGTGCTCTCGGCACAGCGTGGTCAACATGGTCAAGGAACGACTTCCATCGGACGTGGACTGTACATGGAGAGGCTGACAGCTAGGTCCATGGCTGTAGCAAGGAAGTGCCTCCTTATTACGCGGAAAACAATGATTCCTCCACCTGACAGCAGGGACCCACCAGATGTGCCACCATATTTCATGAAAAAAATGCTTCCCTCCTGACTGCTGGGACCTACCAGCTACATCTTCGCACGCAAGGAAGTGCGTCCATATTACGGGCAAAAAAAATGATTCGCCGCCTGACTGCTGGAACCCACCAGCTACATCTTCGCACGCAAGGAAGTGCGTCCGGGCAAAAAAAAGATTCGCCCCCTGACTGCTGGGACCCACCAGCTACTTCTTCACACGCAAGGAAGTGCCTGACAGTCACGACCCACCTGGTCTAAGCGTACGTAGAGTTGTCATTCTGGTCGCGAACGTGTACGTACATACTGGTCGAAGTAGAGGCACGCACATGTCATAGTAGAGGCGCGCACGTGTCGTAGTAGATGCGTGCACGTGTCTTAGTAGAGGCGCACGTAGCATGTACACGTACGTACAGCAGTCAGGGTGCAAGAAAGTAAATACGGCCACGTACGTACATACGGGCGGGGTCTCAAACGCCAACTCACGCATACGTACGGCCAAGGCTCGTGTACATGGCTGGGTCGAAACGGAGAAACAACATCGTCGTCGTGTTCATGGGGAGCCAACCGGCAGGGTCAGAACAAAATGTGTCGTCATGTTCATCGAGAGGGCTTGGACGGAAGAGGCGATGGAAACGAGGCCTGGCATACCGCAGAACGGAGGAAACGGCCATGTGTTCGACCGGCCATGTTCGAAACGGGATCATGTTCATCGGGAGGGGTCTGGCGTACCGCAAAATGGAGGAAACGGACTTGTGTTGGACCTCCTACGGTCGCAACAGGGTCCTGTTGATCAAGAGGGGTGTGGCGTACCGCAAAACAGAGGAAACGGACTTGTGTTGGAGCGCTACGGTCGAAACGGGGGTCATGTTCATCGGGAGGGGTGTGGCGTGCCACAAAATGGGACTCCACAGGATATTGTTCATCCACCGTCGACCTCCTCCAGCCTCCACCTGCGACTGTTCATCCACGGGCTCATGTTCATCCAGCCTCCACCGCGCGCTACTCCACCGGCTACTGTTCAACCACCCTCTCCACGGGCTACTGTTCAACCACCCTCTCCACGGGCTACTATTCATCCACCCCTTCACTGTTTACTGTTCATCTAGCCCTCCACGGGGCTTTCTGTTCATCCACCCCTCAACAGGGTCCTATTTATCCAGCCCCAACCGGCTCGATCGATCAGGGTCATGTTCATCCAGAGGCAACACGACGAGGTCCTGTTCATCCACCCCCACCACTCACTGTTCATCCAACCCCCCCCCCCCCCCCCCCGCAACACTCACTGTTCATCCAGTGGCAGCATCGATCGGCTTCAGTTAGAAGCAGTAGCGGAGGAATCGCTCGATCGGGTTCAGTTAACAGCCATCGATCGATCGCTCGGGTTTAGTAACGCCGTAGCCTGCAGTGCAATCGCTCGGGTTCAGTATAGGCGAATGCCTTGCTCGGGTTTAGTTACAGCCCAATGCTTCGCACCCACGCGCATATGTGTACGAGAGAAATGCACATCGCTCGTCCCCGACCACCCACCGTAACCAGGAACACCCCAAAATTTTCCTCGCCCTCGCTTCTACCATGGTTTTTTCCGTCATGGACGGCCCAAAGAATGTCATGCAGCTGCGTCTCCCGCCCGCCCAAGACGAAAAGCCCATTTTCTGTCATGATTTTTTGTCATAGAAGTAGGAGCCCACCACATCTATGATGATACCGGGTTTTGTCACAATTATCGTCATAGAAGTGTCATAAGTATGACAGAAATTTTTTTCGTTCGGCCCAAAATGTCATGGATGTGTCTTTTTTTTGTAGTGTATATGATATAGAAACTAAACAGATGGCATTACAGAACATGTCTAAACTAAGCAGATGACATATATGATGTCAAAAGTAGGCACTACAAGGCAACATATGCATGATATGACTAACTTCATCATGCCAAGGTAGAGCAAACACTTTTGGGGTAAATAGGAGTGGTCAGCTGCGTCTGAATCCACCTCAGAACAGATATCTTCCTCTGGATTACAATCTGGAGAGGGGGGAGGGTTTGCCATTGAACCCATCATGGAGCGATGTCTGCATGACATTGTATTGCCGCGCAAAACTCTTCTCTTTTTCTCTACATGTTCAGCATGATTGTGTACAATATCTGACATGCATACGAAAAAAATATGGTGAGATTATGTAAGGAGAGCATGCAAAAATTTATAGTCATGGTAACAACCAGTGGATGGATCCAAAAATAATGATAGCAGGCTGATGATTGCTTTAATTTAATAAAAAGACAGATGATGATTGCTTTACTATTTGTTTCCCACCCAAGATGAACAACATAGGCATACCCTAGGTGAACCAGATATTAGACAGAGATACTATTCATTGCTGCCTCAATATGTGCTCCACAACTAATTTAGAACTCAAGTTTGAACATTAATTTGGACCTGATTTGGAGTCCAAGAGGTGAACAGGACGATAAAGTAGCAGGTAATTTTAAGCAATGCATAACCTAAGCAGAAACAAAAGAGTGCGACCTCTCTTGTGGACCCATGTATTCCTCAGGTTCATCTGCTGAGTCGATGATGGTGATGCCGTTGCGGTGGGTGCCGGCGGTAGGGAAGGAGATCTGAGGCGGTGAAAGACGGTCAGGAGTCGTGATGTCCGGTTTGGTGGATGCTTCTGTCGATGGAGTAGCTCAGGTGAGTTGGACGACGTCGCAGCAGGAGGAGGACAAACCACACAAAGTTCCCTTCGACACCTACCTGTAGCTGAAGTAATTCTGTAAGGGCTCATTTGGCTTGCATGATTCTAAAAATGTAGGGATAGGAAAAACACCAGAATAGGATAGAATGCACATGGTAAACAGAGCATTTGTAAACACAGGATTTCTGTCAACTTGGGTGTTTGGTTCACAGGAATTGGAAGAGCAGAGGAATGCAAAGAAACATGGCCAAAATAAAGTGAAACCATATGAAAGCGTGTATAGTTAGAATGTTATTCTGCCACTAATGCACTTGGTCTTGTTTTCATTCATATGATTTTGAAAAGTAGGTCCAGGTGGATATCTTGCTCCATTCCTTTCAACAAAATGCATGAATAATTGAATAGTAGAGTGCCATAGGATAATTCCCTATTGCTATATTTTTCTGTTGAACCAAAATATCCCTAATGGATCGACATGAATGTATAGTAATAGGTGATGAAACAAGTGTACAACCTGTTTGCCGTAGCCGTGTCGACCTCAGCATCATTGGGTTGGTCGCTGAAGCAGTTGAGGCAGAGGTGGCTGCCAGAGGTGTGGAGGAAGATATGAGGAATCTGTAGACGGCGTCCAGGGCACTGCTCTGTTGTGATGGATCGTTCTGTTGTTGGAGCAGCTCCATTGAGCCATAAGATGTCAAGGCTGAAGCAGCACAAGACAGACATTGTTAATCTCATGTGGGACTCTAATAGCATCTCCAATATATGATGTAAAATAGATGTAAAATTTACATCACCAAAAACCACCTGACTACAACAGATGAGGTAAAAACTGTTGACTCTGAACTTAACTGTCGAAACTGAAATGCAATGGTAGCAGAGAGGCACTTGACATGTAGTTTGGGAGGGCCTACAGTTCATCTTCAACCTGCACCCCCCTGAGCCGCCAGCCACCACCGGCCGAACCGCCGGCCCTAGCGCCGCCTCGCCGCCCCGAAACAACCCCCCACCACCGGTCCACCGCCGCCCCGCCGCCCCCGGCCAGCCCTCTAGGCCCCCCGCCCCCACCCTGAACCCTAAGAGAGATAGTAGGGTACCTCTCCGGCAAGCCCCCCTCCCCGCTGCGGGTGGTTCTTCCTTAACTCCGGCGAGCCCCCCTGAAAATCGACTGACCCAAAAGTCAATTCAGTTGACTAAAGTGTAGCTAAATCAGAGCAGAGTAGCAGCATGAGCGAGGGGGGGAGCAGCAAAAGCAGCGAGAGCGAGAGCCGGAGCATCAGCAGTTGGGCGAGCAAGCGAGCGAGAGCCGGAGCAGCAGTAGCTGGGCGAGGGAGCGAGAGCCGGAGCAGCAGCAGCAGATCCGGCTGGTATGGACGCCGCCGCTGAAGGGGCCTCACACTAGGGGAGAGCCGCCGTGGAGATGTCGCCCGCAGTGCCGGCTTCAAGGTAGCCGCTCCATGGGGGTGTGGGATGGAGCACCGTCGGCACCGGGAGGTTGAGTTAAGGAGAAGGTGCGATGCGATGAGTCTAAAACCTCTTTGGTGGCACCGAGTAGGCCTTGGCTTCGTCCAATGAGTCGGTGAGGATGTTGCGGTTCCGGTGGAGCAGGTTAAGGCGGCGCTGTGGGGATGGAAAAGCCTCGTTGGACGAGGCGATCGTTGGAGCAGCTCCTTGGAGGTGGAGGACGGGGCGGTTGAACCGGCGGGATGACGAGATGGACGACAGATCCTCATCCGGGGAGGTGGGCGAGGGACGTCGAGCTGTTGTGGTGGACGATGTCGTTGGGGAAGAGGCTCTGCCTGGGCAGCGGTGTGGTGGCGAATGGAGGAGGGTGAGGTTTCGTGGCTGGAGCGGAGAGGTTATGGCGGCCTGGGATTTCGAATGGTGAAAAGGAGGCGATGGGAGGGGGTGAACCATGACTTAGGGACGTGCTTGTCCAAAATGTAGGGTGTGTTAAAAAAGTACCCCCACCGATTTGAACTAGCGGTCCTTTCGGCTCGGGGTTAGAAGGGGGATTTCACGTGTCGAGATTTGGCAGCTGGAGGGAGTTTTCGCGCGCGTTGTAATTTTGGGATAGCAAGGCGCGGGTTGTGAAGGCACCAGTTTTGGGAGCATGATATCTAAATTTTCGGGATATAACAAGGCGCGGGTTGAATTTTAGGGACAAGCCTAACTTGTAATATTGTACTTTTACATACCAAATCAATTCACACTTCCCTCAACCAAAAAATGAAAAAAATAAAACTATTCACACCACACAAAGAGATTCTTGCCCCGTTTTACTATACAAATGCTATTCAAAGCTACTCCCTCCTTCCATCTATATAGGGCCTAATGCGTTTTTCGATTCTAACTTTAACCAAATTAGAGCAATAATATATGACATGCAACTTACACAAAGCACACTGAGGGAGTCTTGGACTGGGGGGGGGGGGTCCGGATAGCCGAACTATCATCGTTGGCCAGACTCCAAGACTATGAAGATACAAGATTGAAGACTCCGTCCCATGTCCGGATGGGACTTTCCTTGGCGTGGAAGGCAAGCTTGGCAATACGGATATGTAGATCTCCTACCATTGAAACCGACTCTGTGTAACCCTAGCCCTCTCCCGTGTCTATATAAACCGGAGGGTTTTAGTCCGTAGGACGAACAACAATCATACCATAGGCTAGCTTCTAGGGTTTAGCCTCATTGATCTCGTGGTAGATCTAATCTTGTACTACCCATATCATCAATATTACTCAAGCAGGAGTAGGGTTTTACCTCCACCGAGAGGGCCCGAACCTGGGTAAAAACATCGTGTCCCTTGTCTCCTGTTACCATCCGCCTAGACGCACAGTTCGGGACCCCCTACCCGAGATCCGCTGGTTTTGACACCGACATTGGTGCTTTCATTGCGAGTTCCTCTGTGTCGTTGCCTTTAGGCCTGATGGCTCCTTCGATCATCAACAACGACGTAGTCCAGGGTGAGAATTTTCTCCCCGGACAGATCTTCGTATTCAGCGGCTTTGCGCTGCGGGCCAACTCGCTTGGCCATCTGGAGCAGATTGAAAGCTACGCCCCTGGCCATCAGGTCAGATTTGAAAGTTTGAACTATACGGCTGATGTCCGCGGAGACTTGATCTCCGATGGGTTCGAGCCACGTCAAGCGCGCCGCACTGTCACGATGGGCATGATCTAGCTCTGTTGTCGGACAGTGCCCTGGAGGCCGCACAAGTGTCCGCTCCGACCCCTAGCTCTGAGCCGACTGCGCCGATCGAGGACGGGTGGCTGGACACTACCTCGGGGGCTGCTACCTCTACGGCGATAGAGCCAAATACCAATCCTGTCCCTTGCGAAGCTTGTGACTCCAAGGTGCTGGACTCCTCTCCAGACTCCGAACCTTCCACGCCCCTACCAATCGAATCCGATTGGGCGCCGATCATGGAGTTCACCGCCGCAGACATCTTTTAGCACTTGCCCTTTGGCGACATCCTGAATTCACTAAAGTCTCTCTCTTTATCAGAAGAGCCCTGGCCGGACTATGGTCAGGAAGGTTGGGATGCGGATGACGAAGAAATTCAACGCCCACCCACCACCCACTTTGTAGCCACTTTCGATGATTTAACCGATATGCTTGACTTTGACTCCGAGGACATCGACGATATGGACGACGATGCCAGAGACGACCAAGAAGCAGCGCCTACAGGGCACTGGAAGGCCACCTCAACTCACGATGTGTACATGGTGGATACGCCTAAAGGAAGCGATAACGAGGAACAACGGGACGCTGCGAAGGACAATTCCCTCGAAACGCAGTCAAAACAGCGACGTAAGCACCGCTCAAAATCCCGCCTCGACAAAGACAGCACCCATACAGACCCAGCCTTGGAGCAGGGCGGACCGGTGGACGACGAACATGCCCTCGAGAAACCATCCGAATAGGATAACCTGGATAAACAATCCGTCCCCGGCGAAGATAACAGTCCGGACGATCTCACGCCGGACACATCGTTGGAGCAGAAGAACCTCCACAAAAGGCTCGTCGCCATGGCACGTAGCCTGAAAAAGCAGAAGCGGAAGCTCAAAACAGCGGAAGATGCACTCAGAATGAGACGGAGCAAAGTACTCAACACCGCAGACAAATACGGCGATAGTCGCCAAACAAAGAGCTACCCGAAGCGCAAACCACTGCCCGAATTTGACAAGGAGGCCGTACAGCCCCCACAATCAAAGAACAAAGAGGCCGCCCGGTCAGATAGACGACCACATGGCAAGCATAGAGCGGCAAGCGGCACCGCACACAAGACGGCACGCGATCTTCATAAGGATCCGCAACAAAAGGATGGCCTGGTCAGGTCTATCTATGGGCCAAGAAAGCAAGCTCTGGAAAGCAATGAAACACGTCGAGTATTCAAACATCACGGCACACCCAAATACAGGGGCGCCACACACCCCCTATGTTTCACCGGTGAGGTGCTGGATCATGAATTTCCAGCGGGTTTTAAGCCCGTAAACATAGAGGCATACGACGGAACAACAGACCCTGGAGTCTGGATTGAGGATTACATCCTGCACATACACATCGCTAGAGGAGATGACCTCCACGCCATAAAATACTTACCCCTCAAGCTCAGAGGGCCAGCCCGGCATTGGCTTAAAGGCCTCCCCGAAAACACTATTGGAAGTTGGGAAGAGCTCGAGGATGCGTTTCGGGCAAATTTTCAGGGGACTTATGTCCGCCCTCCGGATGCAGACGATTTAAGTCACATAACTCAACAGCCCAGAGAGTCAGCCCGCAAATTCTGGAACAGGTTCCTCACCAAAAAGAACCAAATAATCGACTGTCCGGACGCTGAAGCCATAGCAGCTTTCAAACACAACGTCCGAGACGAATGGCTCGCCAGACACCTTGGCCAAGAAAAGCCGAGAACAATGGCCGCACTAACAAGCCTCATGACCCGCTTTTGCGCGGGAGAGGATAGCTGGCTGGCAAGATGCAGCACCAGCGACCCAAGTACATTCAAGGTCAGGGATGGAAATGGGAAACCACGATGCAGCAAGGACCAGCGCCGGACCAAGGGAAATAGTCCAAAGAGCACGGCAGTCAACGCTGGATTTAAAAGCTCTCGGCAGAACAACAAAAAACTGCCTCTTAAGGACAACAGCGACGAGCTATTCAACCTAAACAAAATCTTGGACAAGATATGCCAAATCCACAGTACCCCTGGGAAGCCTGCAAACCATACCCAGAGAGGTTGTTGGGTCTTCAAACAGTCCGGCCGACTTAACGCCGAACACAAGGGACTCGACACACCAAGTGAGGACGATGACGAACCCCACAAGCAGAGCACTGGAAAACAAAGAAATTTCCCACAAGAGGTCAAAATAGTAAACTCACTCCAAGTGACAACAGGGAATAATAGAGCAGTGCCCATTGAAATACGCACCACACGATCCACCCCAGCGGAATCCCGACACTGGATGTCAAAACCAATCACCTTCAACCATCAGGATTACTCCGGAAGTATCCGGAACGCAGGACAGACTGCTTTGATATTAGATCCTATAATCGACAGACTACAATTTACACAAGTCCTAATGGACGGCGGTAGTGATCTAAACCTGCTATATCAGGACACAATCCGGAGGATGGGGATAGACCCAACCAAAATTCGCCATAGCAACACTTCCTTTAAAGGAGTGATGCCAGGCCAATATGCCCATTGTACGGGCTCTCTACCACTAGAAGTTGTGTTCGGCTCATCCAACAACTTCCGTCGCGAAAAGTTAGTCTTCCACATCACCCCATTTAAAAGTAGCCATCAAGCACTATTGGGACGCGAAGATTTCGCCCGCTTTAACGCAATATCGCATTATGCATCTCTTACACTTAAAATGCCCGGTCCACGCGGCATCATCTCATTAAAGGGAAACTTCGAGTGTTCCCCGAATACGGAAGAACGTGAGACTGCCTTCACAGCCACACACTAATCCGGCTTTGCTGATCAAAGCACCTAAACAGGTCACTCAGACCCCGGACACGGTTAGGCAAGTCCGGCATAAATAAACAAGGGGCTTACTAGCCACATACCACCTTACAAGGGGCTCCACGCATGTACAACAAGAGACAATAAAGCTCAATTTTGTTCATTTTTTGAATCATACTCTGTTTATTTTAAAAATACATTTTTCGCACGATCTTTTTTTTCCAACTAAGTTCTTCTCTTTTATAGATGAACACCATGCTACACCCATCCAGGACACGGCACAACGGAGACACAGGCACAGACGTGCAGTAGGGACCCATTGCAAGGATTCTTTTCAGATTAAGACCATGCGTAAACCTTTTTTACTTTCTCTGGTTGCTACACATCCCCCAGTTTCTTTCTATAACCAAGGAGGAGGCTGGCGTTTTGGCATCGGCCGTGTCAGAAATTTTTGCGCGTACCTGGACACTAGGGGCTTAGGGCATTGTGCTGCCCGTTTTCATAAAGACCGAATACCTTAGGGAGTGTTCAGCGTCTCGAGTTAGGCCTTATATGCATCAGCTCTGAATCATGTCTTTGGTCAAATGTTGGGTTTGCCTGGCTCCTGTGTTTTGCTGCCTTACGTTCCGTTCTATCGGCTAACGCGGCACCAGGAGAACTACTGCGATTGTGCCCCGGTTCGGCCTGGCGAGCACCTTAGTAGAGAAAGCCGAAAACTGACTGTCATGATACAGCGAGAGACGGGTCAACCACTCTATGGACCACCGGAATGTTTAGAATTCCTCCGCATTAACGAAGGACTGCTTCCCGGTCAGGCACATACGCGCCCCGAGTTCGGGAGAGCGCGGTGCCCCAGGGGCTATATAGTAGCCCACCATCGAACTCCTATGGCTAAGTGAAAGTGATAAAGCATTATAGTCCGGTTGCCTAGTTTGCTACGCTATCACCTCCTTTACAGGACCAAGACATTGGATTAAGTGTGAAAATGTGCCTTTTTGCAAACACCCCCGCACT
The DNA here is from genome assembly GCA_963921465.1 of Triticum timopheevii. Taxonomy (NCBI): domain Eukaryota; kingdom Viridiplantae; phylum Streptophyta; class Magnoliopsida; order Poales; family Poaceae; genus Triticum; species Triticum timopheevii. The sequence goes on along the minus strand of OY997266.1, from coordinate 113,167,732 downwards.
ATGTGCGTGGGGGCTGAAGCCGAAGACTGCCATCTTTCAGGTTACATACATATATACATCAACGGCCGCACAAGAGGTATTTTACTACTTGACCACATAAGTATAAAAAAGTCTTATATTATATTGGAACATCGTTTCACAAGTCATACATGTCATTTGAACATAATATCCTTCGAGCATTGCGTCTCTATTAAACGAGCGCCCGGCAGGACTTCCTCAAAATAGTGCTCGGCAGGTACTCGGCTCCTGTCCGAATCCTGGGATGCAACGTCGGTGGCCTTCATCTCCGCCCAGCATGTCTTGACATGGGCAAGAGCCATCCGCGCACCCTCTATGCATGCCGACCGCTTCATTGCATCGATATGCGGCACCGCATCAAGGAACTGCTGCACCCAGCCAAAATAACTCTTCGGCTCGGGCCTTTTCGGCCACAAATGAGTCACGACATCCTTCATGGAAAGTCCGGACAACCTATTCAGCTCAGCCCATTCGGCCAAACGATTGGTCAATGGAAGCGGACGCTCTGGACTATGGAACTGCGACCAAATAAGCTCTTCCATTCCATGATCCTTTTGGCCTCGGAAGTGTGCGACCGCGTCTGCGGCACTCGCCGCCAAATCCAGATAAGCATCCTCCGCACCCCACAGCTGGCCCAACTGAGCATACTTTGGATCCGTGAACTTCCTCCGCAGCAGAAAGGGCTTTCCAGCCGCGATATCCCCGGCTTGACGTAGCTCCTCCTTTATAGCTCTCATCACGGAGCGGGCATCCTTGGCTTCGGTGGTGGCCCTCTTCAGGCCCTCTTGCTCCGCTCGACGTTCTTTTTCAAGAAACTCGCAACGGTCGGTAGAATTCTTCAACTTTCCGGCCATCTCGGCCATTTTCTTCCCTGCTTCGGCAGCGGGCAGCATGTTCGGCTTTTAGCTCTTCGGCTGCCCTCAAGGCAGCCGCATCACTTTTCCTGGCTTGGTCCTTGACTCGGGCAAGCTCCACCCGAAGGTTATCCATAGCAGCGGCACCATCTCCATAAAGCATGCATGTTGTAAGGCATGGGCGTCAAGCTCCCTTACCAGGTGTCCGCGGAGAAATTGCATACCTTGTGACTCGTCAAGCCGCTTATTGACAAGCGCGATATCCGCATCCGCCACGTCAAGTTGCCGCTTCAGTTCGGCAAATTGATCAGTTCGCCTGGCCACCGGACGCTCCGCCACCTATATAGGACAGGCGACATCTTATAAACTGAGATTACGATCCTCGGTGCGCTGTCACTTTCGACAACGTACCGAGTCTCAGGGGCTACTATCTATATAGGGCGCATTCTATATGCAAAACTGTCACAAGGTATATCATTTTCGCATACCTCAAACCCCGTCAGTAAACTTCTGACGGCTTCATGCAATCCGCTTTCAGCAGATGAAATCCGTTCAATCACCGTACCCATTAATGCACGGTGATCTTCTGAGATAGATGCTCGCCCGAGCAGATCCTTCAGCTCCTCCGACCGTACACCAGTTGGTGCTGGACCTTCCGGCCCCGCCGGACTCGGGGAAACCTCCGCGACGACACCTCAGGGTCGTTCGCCCCGCCTGACGGTGCGGCAGATGGAGGCATTTTGCTCTCCATCATCTCCGGACGAAGATCCCCCGAAGATGAGCTCTGCTGAGAAGGGCTGAGATCCGAACTACAAGGTAAAACTTTGGTTATCTTCAGAAACAAAAACAGGGATGTCCCTTGTTACAAAACTCCCCTTTATACTTACGGCTCGCTGGAGGGCCGATTCCCTTGGGGAAATAGTGCGGCCGGGACTTCTCCTGGCACAGGACCCTTTGGTGAAGATTTCTTCCCCCGCTTTGAGGCCTTGGCCTCCGGATCTTCAGAAGCGGTCCTCTTCTCCCCCTGGAGGGAGGGATTCTCGATCCCTCCTTTCTCGAAAGCCTCCTTCGCGGAGGCAGTAGCTCCCCTGTTCTCCCCTTCGCCCTCTTTCAAAGGCGCAGCCGCCAGCATCTTGGTTAGCACAGGATCCGGCGTGGTCTCAGGGAGGGGGGCCGGACACCTTATCAGCTTTGCTTTCGCTATCCACTCCTGTTCAAGGGGCAGCTCCTTAAAGGGCAAGTTTATGATAAATGTACGGATAGCATGTCCGGGTACAGGACTACTTACTTGAGTATCCGGGCGATTGCAGCTCAGACCTGCGTCCTTGGTCAAGTCCGGACACTTCTCTTGTGATTCGAAGAACATTTTATACATCTCCACGGGTGTCGCACCCATAAAATGTTGGAGAGCTCGCGGTCCCTCCGGATTAAATTCCCACAGGCAGAGGGGGCGACGTTTGCAGGGCAGAAGGCGCCAAATCAGCATGACCTGCGCCACTATGACTAGATTGATCTCTCTCTCTCGGAGGTCTCGAATACGGCCATGCAGTAGAGGTACGTCCTTGGACGGCCCCCAGTCAAGCCCCTTGTTGACCCATGACGCCAGCCATTGTGGAGGACCTGAGCGGAAGGCAGGTGGCGCCACCCATTTGGTGCCCCTGGGAGCGGTGATGTAAAACCACTCCTGTTGCCACAAACCAAGCTCCTGTTGAAAAGAGCCCTCGGGCCATGGAGCATCAGCACTCTTGCTTATAACAGCCCCTCGACACTCTGCCTGCTGCCCCTTGATCATCTTCGGCTCCACTTTGAAGGTCTTGAGCCACAATCCGAAGTGAGGGGTAATGCGGAGGAAGGCTTCGCATACGACAATGAACGATGAGATGTGGAGGATGGACTCCGGATCCAAATCGTGGAATTCCAGCCCATAATAAAACATGAGCCCCCTCACAAAGGGGTCCGTCGGGAAGCCTAAACCCCGACGGAAGTGAGATACGAACACCACGCTCTCACCAGGCTCGGGAGTGGGAATAACCTACCCTTGGGTAGGCAGCCTATGCAAAATTTCGCCGGTTAGATACCTGGCGTCTCTCACCTTTAGCACGTCTTCTTCCGTGATGGAAGAAGGCATCCATCGGCCTTGCAGGTCGGAGCCGGACATTGTCGAAGGTCCAAAATGCCTAGATCCGGAGCTTTGGGTGTTGGAACTCGAGGCGAGGGGCGGATTCGATTGAGATTGAAAGAAAGGAGCAGGCCTTGGTCTCATTATAAAGAGGTTGAATACCAAGAGCCCTCCCCGTGGCCGTTTGGGACTCGCCTTCGATAGAGGGGGGCCTGCCAACGGGCACGGTTGGGTTACCCATGCCCGTATTGATGAGAATCCCGAATAAGGGGACACGATCTCTGCTTTGACGAGACGTGCCAAGGAAACCGCTTTGCTAAAGGCGCTGAGGTGGAACAGTAAAAATGATTAATAAAGGCTTAGCCGTGGTGTGATGTCGCGCCACGGAATACGTCAGCAGATTGAACTTGTGTAAATATTATTCTCTCTACGGTGGTATGTGGAACTTATTTTGCAGAGCCGGACACTATCCTTGTGTTCAAAATCTTCTATGAAGTATTTGGAGGAGGAACCCGCCTTGCAATGTCGAAGACAATATGCGCGCCGGACTCGTCGTCATTGAAGCCTGGTTCAGGGGCTACTGAGGGAGTCCTGGACTAGGGGGGTCCGGATAGCCGAACTATCATCGTTGGCCGGACTCCAAGACTATGAAGATACAAGATTGAAGACTCCGTCCCGTGCCCGGATGGGACTTTCCTTGGCGTGGAAGGCAAGCTTGGCAATACGGATATGTAGATCTCCTACCATTACAACCGACTCTGTGTAACCCTAGCCCTCTCCGGTGTATATATAAATCAGAGGGTTTTAGTCCGTAGGACGAACAACAATCATACCATAGTCTAGCTTCTAGGGTTTAGCCTCATTGATCTCGTGGTAGATCTACTCTTTTACTACCCATATCATCAATATTAATCAAGCAGGAGTAGGGTTTTACCTCCACTGAGAGGGCCCGAACCTGGGTAAAAACATCGTGTCCCTTGTCTCCTGTTACCATCCGCCTAGATGCACAGTTCGGGACCCCCTACCCGAGATCCGCCGGTTTTGACACCGACACACACCGTTAAATTCGTGTGTGAAAGGAGCTTTCAATGATATAATTTTCACATTGTGCATGTCATGTACTATTAATCTTGTCAATAGTCAAAGGCGGTCTTAAAAACGCATTACGCCCTATATAGATGGAAGGAGGGAGTATGAATCCATGTTATGTCCAATTAAAAAAAATTCGCTGGCTGTATAATGCATGTAACCTACTCATACCACCATTTTAGTGCATTCCAAATGTCTATATATACTACCGCTACAATTCGAACTGAATTTGAATTCGTTTCTCTATTTTAATAAGAATCTACAATCATGATTGTTGCCAACTTCAACCATCATTCGTGTATTACCTTAATAACACACCACATGATTACTATCGAGATAGATATGAACTATGTGTACTATATGAACTCGACTTCTATTTTTTGAATGCAGTTGATGTTGATTCCAAATAATAGTACATTTGATGTACTAACTATATATTCATAATCTAAACCATGTTCCATACGTACACCATGTTTATCACACAAAGTATAGTGCCCCGCCCCCTACATTATGACAAGTATTTAGACCTGAGCTGCAAAAGCCACACATTAGCCAAAATTATAATCAATGTTCTGCATTATGATATCTTCTTCAAGTATCCATATCCACTATTTTATAATGAATTATGATCTTTGTTCGTCTTTTACACCTTCACGATCCTCTTCTATTTGTAGCTAGCTAGCGCTAACTTTCTATCGTGCATGCACACGCCCGCCCCCTCTCACCCTCCCTCAACGTCCCCTCCATCGCGCACGTTCATTATTTCTCTTTAGGTTGTTCACTCGCGGTGTGTGTAGGCCCCCGGATCCTTCTTTCTGGCACACACCGGTCGATATACCTCTCTAGCCAAGTGTGCCTACCACAAACACATATATACTTCCCCTCTTCTCTTCTCACCGTCCATGCCCCCCTATGTCCAATAAGGTTCCACGCAGGTGCACACTCCCGTCCCTCTTTTCATTGATCTCATACTAGCACACTCCTCCCCCCTCGACATGGTAGGCCTCTCGCACCACCTCCTAGCCGCACCCCTCTCCACCTGCCCGTCTCTTCGAACCTTATTTGCTTCCAACACATGCATGCATGTATACGTACCGATCTCCATACATATAGCCAGGTCAACTATAATTCATTTTCCCCACGCACCGATACACTTACCTCGCTAGTTATGTCTCTCCCTTTCTTGAACACACGATGGTTGATCTTCCTATGTAGTTACGTATGCTTACCACAACCATATCGTCTCCCCTCATCATCCTTGCATACCTCCCGGCCCGTCTCTCACACGCACGTTCATAGACAGATAGACATCCCCCGCCTCTCGTATTGATATTGCACTCGTACCCTCTGTTTGTCTAGCAGGCCTCTCCCACCATTTGCGAGATGCCACTCCACCACCAACCCTCCGAGACTCTACCTTTGTCTTTCTCCCAACTTTATTCCTCTGCTACAAATATCCATGGATGCCGATCGATCTCCCTCAATACATAGCTAGGTATCTCTCCTTCCCCACACATATACTAGTCGATCGGTCTCTGCCCCCTCCACCCCCCCCCCCCACACACACCGGTAGTCGAACGTTGTAGGTAGGTATCCATGCCATAGAGAAAAACTGCACCTCTACCCTCTCAAATTCCAGTAGGTCAGCCGCCCTGTATCTTTGACGTGGGAAAACACAAATTCGATGGCACTATTTATTGATCGCGCAGCCACACACTTCATCCCTGTTTTCAATTCTATCCATATCTCACGTCCATGACTCCGTTTCACACACATTGCATATGTTACGTTTTTTTGTTTGAGATATCATCAACACATTGCCTCTGTTTCGCACAAACCATCACTCTCACACCCACCCACATACATACCTGCACCTAAAGAAGAGGTGCGTGCAGGACACACGTACTCACATCTTGTTCCAGGCCACACCCGCGTGGGTACATGGTTGTAACATCCCAAATTTTCAATTTGGAATGTTATACATAGGTCATCATGTGCATATCATAATTTATTGCATTTTGGTTGATCCTAGAAATTCTAAGCAACTCAAGGACCCACGGAGAGAGTTGGGGATTTCGTTTATTTTCATATTTGAACTTTCGTCAAATATTGAAAAGAGGATCATTTTGGTTTTAATCAATTTTTTCTCCGAGTATTTCAAATATAAGAATAAAAGAGAGGAGATAACACGACTTCTCCAAAATAAAAGAAATACTAGAGGAAATTAAAATCAAATTTTATTTTCTATTTGGAGTTTTATTGCTATTTTATTTGGATTAGAAAAATTGCACGTTTTAAAAAATTGCATTTTAGGCCAGAAAAATGTTCACTTTGTTCTAAATATTTCATTTAGACAGCGAAAATTTGTTTTGGCATTTTTTAGATTTTTTTTATATTTATTAGGTTTTTTTCTGTTCGGCAGAATTATTTTTTTTCAAAAAAGGTTCCCACCTGACTGGGCCGAAGCCAAGCCGAGCAGGCTGGCACGTTCCGCCGCCGCCTCCGCGTGCCGTGTCCACGCCGGACTCCGGCAGGAGTCCGGGTCGCCACCGCCGACCGCTGCCCCCTCTCCCAAGTCGGAGACCACGAGGGGGGGCTTTATAAGCCGCCACCCCGCCGCCTGCGCCGCACCACAGCCGCTGCCCCGGGCCCCTCTCACCACCCCGAGCCGCCCTGCCGCCTGCGCCACGCCACCACCGCCGCAGCCGCCTCACCACTGCCGCCTCGCACCGCGTAACCGCCGCCCCGCCGTGTCCGTTGCCGCTGCCGCCCCGTGTTGCACCGCCGCCGCTCATAGCCGCCGCCGACCCCGCCTAGCCTCGCCGGACCTCGCCCGAGGTAACCACCACCGCCGCCGCCATTTTGATTTTTTTTAAACCGTTCGGTTTTTAAAAAAACCTAGGTCTAGTTTTTTTATTAGATCGGTTCGGTTTATTCGGTTTAGTTATTTAGCGGACGTTCGTCCGAACGTTCGTTTTAACGAAGTTTGTTCGTCAGTTAGCCGCAGACAGCGAACCTTTGTTCGTTAGCCTGTTCGTCTTGTTTTAATTTTTTCCAGGGTTTTCTGCGATTATTTTCGATCGCGATTTCTGCCCTGATCTTCGATCTAGTTTATCTTTTTGCTCGTTTATCCAAATCAGATGAAGAAGCGCCTAAATCTTCGTCTCGAAGCCCTCTTTCTGTTTAACCAACTTGAACAAGATTTTGGCACTGTAAAATTTGACTTTAGTCCAGATTAGTAAACGAATCTTGTTTCTTTCGTAGTTTGAGTTTCATTGCTCTGTTTGATTTGATTCTTTTTGCAAACCGGAGTTCTTCAGTTGAACTTTATGGTTAGATCTTATTATTTGAATTTTACACGTGCTTCTAGTTGAGTGCTTATGTATGCCTTTGTTTGTTTGCGATAGAATACCCGGAGTGCGAAGCGTGCTACTACGAGTCTCTAGGTTTTGCAGATCATCAGCAAGGCAAGTAACACTTTGATCATACCCTTTATTGCCCATTTTTACGCATTAGTTACATCTCTCAAACATTGCATGCTTAGGATCTGATTTAACATGTGGTTTGGGAAGTAGATGATGAGGTAGAACCTATTGCCCTTTTATTATCAAACCTTTGGGAATTACTTGTACGTTATGCTCAGGCTTTGCTATGCTATGCTCGTATACGTGGTTTGGGTGAGTGTATCCATGACAGATGTGAGTATTGTTAATTAATGGTTAACTTAAGGTGGCTACTTAAATACACATCTGGGTGGATTGGTTGAGGCACCCTGGAGTACCCAGTGGTTGTCAGGGCACCTGGAGAATCCAGTGTTGTCCTAGGATATCCCGGAGTACCCGTGTGATCATTTTACGGTTCGCCACCCAGGCTCAAAGGGAATATAAGATTATTCATTATAGAAACTTACGTGTGCAGCCACAAGCCATTATGGGCTCTAGCATAGTTGAATAAGTTGTGTGACCTCTTTCAGTGGTAGACTAGGGGATGTAGGTGGTACTGTCTACCCGGAGTAAAGAGTTAATGCTTCTAAAAGACTGTGTCTCAGTCATCCGTTTCTCAAACATCATGAAGTGCGAGAAATTCAACAGAGGAGATCGAGTCTTGTGGGGAAAAGTACGCAAACCTCTGCAGACTGTACAAACTAATCATGGTTAGCCGTGTCCCCTGTTATGGACATCTTGAGTATCTGGTTCTTGGATTATCATGTTGATCTCATCACTCTAAATTAATTTGATTGGGTTAATTGATGTTGCTTAATTGGGATTGAGTTGGAGGAACCTTCTCAATGTTTAACAACCACCATGATAGTTAAATAAAATTTATTCCTTTGTTGTAGGGAAAAATTGGCTTTATGCAAAACTGTAACATAGAGCTTCCCACCAGCCATATATGCATGTAGTGATAGCATTTACCTGTTAATTACTCTATGTGTTACATTGCCAGCATATTCCATGTGCTGACCCATTTTGAGCTGTAACATATCGTGTTGCAGACTTTTCAGATGTCGAGTAAGGTGCCATAGGTCGTTGTCGTTCACTCAGCTATGCTGTTGGAGTTGATGGACTCACTTTATCTTCCAAGCCTTCCGCTGTTATCGTATTTAGATGGCCTTAAGCCATATTACTGTAATAAGTTCTCTTTTGAGACATTCGATGTAATAAGTGTGTGATTGAAACTCTGTTATAAATCCTTGAGTACTGTGTGTGTCACCATTACCGATCCAGGGATGACACTGATGCACAGAGACTAGACTGTTTGAGGTCTGGTCGCTACAAGATGGTATCAGAGCACACGCTGACTGTAGGACACGACCACTAAGATAAACCATAGGTCACTCTTCTCTACTCATTTCTGACTCCTCTCCCTTTTCTACTCTATAGGATGGCGAACTCAAGGAACAAGTTTACACAACCGGATGAAGAGACTCCTTTTGCAAGACACTTGAAGGAAGTTACTAGGTATCTGAACATCGGAATACCAAGTTTCACTGGGACCTACATCGCCACTTTACCTGAAGAGGAGTGTTGGATGATTCGAGTTCAAGTTACAGGAAGGCCGTTCATGCCAGTCACTGAGCCCATAGAGTTTTCCTTTGATGCACCAACCTGGAGTCTAGGAAAGAGCATGGCAGCCCACATTGCTATGGGACGCATTGGAGAAGTTTACCACATGGATCTCAAGGACCCTATCTACCAGATATGTGGGCGCTGAGATGAGCAATGGGAGATGATCAACACTAGGAGGGACAGATCCATTGCAGCTTTCATCCAGGAGTTAAACCAGCACATTCGTCGCCAGGAGAACCAGATGTGCGCAGGCATGATAGATCTGAAGAAGGCAATGACCAAGATTACGGAGCTAGAAGAGGAACTCAAGTCTACACGTGATGGATATGAAGAGGAAATGATGATACCAGTGGAGAAGAATGACGATCTGACGAGGAAGCTAGGAGTATTCATGGGAGACCCCGCGCTAGGAGGAGATGATGACGATCCCAAGGACATTCATTCAAAGGACTACATCATCATCGACGACACTGACTCAGACCCCGACAACAGTGATGACTATGTTGATGAAGCTGGAGCGGATATCATGGAGTTTTCTATCTATTAAAACTTATAGTCGACCACCATATCAGTAGTAGTATTCTCCCATGTATATAGTATAGTCCGAGCACTTTTGTAACGATAGTTAGACCGATTGTATGCCCTTGTTTGAATTGGTTGAAGTGATATGATTGTGTTTATCTCATGTGCATATGGGTAGTGTTTCCCCTTAGACCTCATTCTATTCTGTTTTCTCACCTTTTCTAAACCCATCAGATGCCTCCAAGATGTGACAATGGATTTGCCTTCCCACCGGAACTCGCTCTGTTGATCCAGCAGCAGAATACCCTGATGCAGCTGTTAGTTCAGAATCAGAACCAAGGCAACAACAACAACAACAACCCACCACCACCACCACCTATTGATCACTTAGCCCGTTTCCTAAGGCTGAATCCGCCGGTGTTCTCTAGTAGCACCGAGCCGATTGTTGCAGATGATTGGCTCCGCAAGATTGGAAGGGAGCTGACCGCTGCAGGATGCACAGATGCGGAGAGAGTGCATTTTGCTGCACACCAGCTTGATGGACCCATAGCATCATGGTGGGAGAATTTCACAGCCACTTACCCCATTCACATTGTTACATGGGATCAGTTTCAGCAGGCTTTTCGCACTTCCCATGTTTCAATAGGAGCTATGAACATGAAGAAGCGCGAGTTTCGCAACTTGCGCCAAGGAGGACGCACAGTGGACCAGTATGTGGATGAGTTTAGTAAGTTAGCACGTTATGCCCCTGATGACGTAGCAACTGATGCCGCTAAGCAGGAGAAGTTTCTGGAAGGACCGAATGATGAGCTAAGCATGCAGTTGATGGTGGCAACCTTCAACAACTACCAGGAGTTGGTAGATAGAGCTCTTATGATTGAAGGGAAGCAGCAGCAGATAGATAGTCGCAAGAGGAAGTATGGACAAGGGAAGTACAATTAAGGAGCTCAGCAGAGACCCCGTTTTACCCCGAACTCGGGAGGACACATTCACCATAACCATGGAGGCGATAATTCCAATGGAGGAAGTTTGCATAACCATAGTGGCCCGGAGAATGGGAATGGGAATGGGAATGGAGGAAGCAATGGCCAGAACCGGTCCAACCAAGCAACACCCGCCAAGAAGGATCTAAGTCACATTACTTGTTTCAAGTGCGGGAAGAATGGACAATACGCCACCGAGTGTTCTGAAGCAAAGAATGGAAATGGAAATGAAAGCTCTGGGAAGAAGCCCAACCCTTTCAACAGGGGACAAGTGAACCACGTTAGCGTGGAGGAGGTTGAAGCGCAACCAGATGCAGTTATAGGTAAGTTTTTGGTTAAGTCATTTACTGCAATCGTTCTTTTCGATACTAGTGCATCGCATTCGTACATATCAAGGGGATTTGTGGATAAGTATCACCTGCCAACCCAAGCCCTTAGGTCACCCATGTTAGTAACCTCGCCAGGAGCAGAGTATATGGCCAGCCTATGGTGTGATCGGTTACCATTAAGGATTGGTAACTACGTGTTCCCCTCAGACCTAATAATATTGGAGTCGCAAGGACTGGATGTAATATTAGGCATGGATTGGTTATCAAAGTATGGAGGGAACATTGACTGCGCCAGTAAGTCAATTATGCTCACCACCCCAGAAGGAAGAAGGATTAATTATGTATCCTGGCATGTGCCGAAGAGGACTCAAGTGATATTAGGAGTTGTACAAGAGGAAGTACCAGTGGTGAAGGATTTCCCTGATGTATTTCCAGAGGAGTTGCCAGGCATGCCATCGGATAGAGACATTCAGTTTTTGATTGAACTTTTGCCAGGCACCGGGCCAATATCAAAGAGACCGTATCAGATGCCCGCACATGATTTGGAGGGAATTAAGAAGTAGATTAAGGAGTTACTGGATAAAGGTTACATTCGACCAAGCTCGTCACCTTGGGGAGCCCCAGTACTTCTAGTGGAGATGAAGGATGGATCATTAAGGATGGTTGTTGATTATCGTGCGTTGAATGAGGTGACGATCAAGTACAAGTACCCACTGCCGATGATCAATGATTTGTTTGACCAGTTGCGAGGAGCTAAGGTATTTTCAAAGATCGATCTGCGATCAGGATACCGTCAACTGAAGATTCAAGAGCATGATATACCTAAGATAGCTTTTACCACAAGGTACAGGCTATATGAGTATACCGTTATGTCATTTGGTCTGACTAACATGCCTGCATATTTCATGAACATGATGAATAAGGTGTTTATGGAGTTTTTGGATAAGTTTGTCATGGTGTTCATTGATGATATATTAGTCTACTCGAAGAATGAAGAGGAGCATAAGGAACATTTGCGTTTGGTTCTTGAGAAGCTCGGGGAACACCAGTTATATGCCAAGTTCAGCAAATATGAGTTTTGGTTGAAGGAAGTTGGATTTCTCGGACATGTTATATCCGGAGAAGGAATAGCAGTAGACCCCACCAAGGTTGTTTCTGTGACTAAATGGGTAGCACCCACATCAGTTGGAGAGATCAGGAGTTTTCTTGGACTCGCAGGATATTACCGGAGGTTCATTGAGAATTTATCTAGGATTGGAAAGCCCATGACAGAGTTGTTGAAGAAGGACACCAAGTTCAAATGGACTGAGGAGTGTGAAGCCAGTTTTCAGGAGTTGAAGAAACGTTTGGTTATAGCCCCTGTGCTGATTCTTCTAGATCAACATAAGGATTATCAAGTGTATGCGATGCTTCTCATCGAGGACTTGGAGCAGTGCTTATGCAGGAGGGAAGAGTTGTTTCATATGCCTCATGACAGCTTAAACCTCATGAGCAAAATTATGCTACACGTGATTTGGAGTTAGCAGCAGTAGTGCATGCGTTGAAGACGTGGAGACATTTTCTCATAGGAAACCACTGTGAGGTGTACACGGATCACAAGAGTTTGAAATACATCTTCACGCAGAAGGAGTTGAACCTCAGGCAGAGGAGATGGTTGGAGCTCATTAAGGATTATGATATGAAGTTGCACTATCATCCCGGAAAGGCTAATGTAGTAGCCGATGCATTGAGTCGCAAGAGTTATGTCAATACGCTCATGACCGGAGGATTACCCAAGGAATTAGCTGAGGATCTTCGCGAGCTACGTTTGGAAATAGTTCCGAGAGGTTATGTAGCAGCATTGGAAATTCAGTCTACTTTGATGGATAAGATCAGAGAAGCACAAAAGACTGACAAGGAGATTGCCGAGATAAAGGAAAGGATGAGCAAAGGAAAGGCTAAAGGATTTCGTGAGGATGAGCACGATACCTTATGGTTTGAGGATCGCGTATATGTGCCTAATGACCCCGAGTTCAGGAAGTTGATTCTGCAGGAGGCCCACGATTCGCCATATTCGATTCACCCAGGAAACACCAAGATGTAACTGGATTTGAAGGAAAGTTTCTGGTGGACCAGAATGAAGAAGGATATTGCTTAGTATGTAGCCGTATGTGATGTGTGTCAGAGAGTTAAGGCAGAGCATCAGAAGCCAGCAGGATTGCTACAGCCATTGCCAATACCCGAATGGAAGTGGGACAAGTTTGGCATGGACTTTATCACGGGATTGCCTAGGACCCGCTCAGGCTATGACTCAATATGGGTTGTAGTCAATCCGTTGACGGAAGTAGCTCATTTCATCCCAGTGAAGACCACTTATACAAGTGCAAAGTTGGCAAAGATATACATGACCAGGATCGTATGTCTGCATGGAGTTCCGAGGACCATGGTATCAAATAGAGGAACCCAGTTTACCTCAAAATTCTGGAATCAATTGCATGAGACTTTGGGTACTAGGCTAGAGTTCAGTACAGCCTTTCATCCACAGACAGATGGATAGATCGAGAGAGTCAATCAGATTCTGGAGGACATGTTGAGAGCTTGTGCGCTAGATTATGGATCTAGTTGGGACGATAATTTGTCGTATGCAGAGTTCTCTTACAACAAGAGTTATCAAGCCAGCTTGAAGATGGCCCCTTTCGAAGCCTTGTACGGAAGGAGGTGCAGGACACCATTATTGTGGGATGAACTTGGAGATTGTCAGTTGTTTGGACCATATTTGATTAAGGAGTCTGAAGAGAAGGTTAAATTGATTCGCGACGGACTCAAGGCAGCCCAATCCAAGCAGAAGAGTTATGCGGATTCTAAACGCAAGGAGATAGTTTATGAAGTCGGAGACAGAGTATACCTTCGTGTGTCACCACTTCGAGGAGTTAAGAATTTTGGAGTTAAGGGAAAGCTAGCACCATGTTTTTTGGGACCATACAAAGTTTTGGAACGTATGGGAGAAGTTGCTTACAAGCTAGAATTGCCAGAAGGATGGTCGGGAGTTCACGATGTATTCCACGTTTCCCAGTTAAAGAAGTGCCACGCAGAGATGGCCGATATTCCTCTGAGAGATAGAGTGCCACTGGAAGCGATTCATATGGATAGTGATTTGACCTACGAAGAGAAACCAGTGAAGATTCTCGAGTTTGCCAGCCGAGTCACACGCAGCAAGGTTATCAAGTTTTGCAAAGTTCAGTGGAGCCACCATACCGAGGATGAAGCCACCTGGGAACGAGAGGAAGACTTACGGAAGGACCACCCACACCTATTTTCTAGCCAACCCGAATCTCGAGGGCGAGATTCATCTTAAGGGGGGTAGGTTTGTAACATCCCAAATTTTCAATTTGGAATGTTATACATAGGTCATCATATGCATATCATAATTTATTGCATTTTGGTTGATCCTAGAAATTCTAAGCAACTCAAGGACCCACGGAGAGAGTTGGGGATTTCGTCTATTTTCATATTTGAACTTTCGTCAACTATTGAAAAGAGGATCATTTTGGTTTTAATCATTTTTGTCTCCGAGTATTTCAAATATGAGAATAAAAGAGAGGAGATAATATGACTTCTTCAAAATAAAAGAAATACTTGAGGAAAAATATTAAAATCAAATTTTATTTTCTATTTGGAGTTTTATTGCTATTTTATTTGGATTAGAAAAATTGCACGTTTTAAAAAATTGCATTTTAGGCCAGAAAAATGTTCACTTTGTTCTAAATATTTCATTTAGACGGTGAGAATCTGTTTTGGCATTTTCTAAAAAAAAATATATTTATTAGGGTTTTTTTGTTTAGTGGAATTATTTAAAAAAAAGGTTCTCGCCCGACTCGGCCGAAGCCCAGCCGAGCAGGCCGGCCCGTTCCGCCGCCGCCTCCGCGCGCCGTGTCTGCGTCGGACTCCGGCAGGAGTCCAGGTCGCCGCCGCCGACCGCTGCCCCTCTCCCAAGTCGGAGACCACGAGGGGGGCTTTATAAGCTGCCGCCTCGGGCCCCTTTCGCCACCCCGCCGCCTGCGCCACACCACAGCGGCCGTCCCGGGGCCCTCTTGCCACCCCGAGCCGGCCCGCCGCCTGCATCGCACCATCGCTGCTGCAGCCGCCGCACCACCGCCGCCCCGCACCGCGCAGCCGCCGCCGCAGCCGCTGCAGCACCGCCGCCCCGCCGCGTCCGCTACCGCCGCCGCCCCGTGTTGCACCGCCCATTGCCCCGCCGCCACCCGGAGCCGGCGCCGACCCCGCCTAGCCTCGCCGGACCTCGCCGGAGGTAACCGACGCCGCCGCCGCCAATTTGGTTTTTTTAAAAACCGTTTTTTTAAACCTAGATCTAGTTTTTTTATTAGATCGGTTCGATTTTTTTTGGTTTAGTTATTTAGCGGACGTTCATCCGAACGTTTGTTTTAACGAACTTTGTTTGTTAGTTAGCCGCAGACAGCGAACGTTCGTTCATTAGCCTGTTCGTCTCGTTTTAATTTTTTTCCAAGGTTTTCCTGCGATTATTTTCGATCGCGATTTCTGCCCTGATCTTCGATCTAGTTTATCTTCTCGCTCGTTTATCCAAATCAGATGAAGCAAGCGCCTAAATCTTCATCTCAAAGCCCTCTTTTTGTTTAACTAACTTGAACAAGATTTTGGTACTGTAAAATTTGACTTTAGTCCAGATTAGTAAACAAATCTTGTTTCTTTTGTAGTTTGAGTTTCTTTGCTCCATTTGATTTGATTCTTTTTGCAAACCGGAGTTCTTCAGTTGAACTTTCTGGTTAGATCTTCTTATTTGATTTTTACCAGTGCTTCTAGTTGAGTGCTTATGTATGCCTTTGTTTGTTTGCGATAGAATACCCGGAGTGTGAAGCATGCTACTACGAGTCTCTAGGTTTTGCAGATCATCAGCAAGGCAAGTAACACTTTGATCATACCCTTTATTACCCAGTTTTTATGCATTAGTTACAACCCTCAAAGATTGCATGGTTAGGATCTGATTTAACATGTGGTTTGGGATTTACTTCTACGTTATGCTCAGGCTTTGCTATGCTATGCTCGTAGACGTGGTTTGCGTGAGTGTATCCATGACAGATGTGAGTATTGTTAATTAATGGTTAACTTGAGGTGGCTACTTAAATACACATCTAGCTAGATTGGTTGAGGCACCCTGGAGTACCCAGTGGTTGTCAGGGCACCTGGAGAATCCAGTGTTGTCCTAGGATATCCCGGAGTACCCGTGTGATCATCCTACGGTTCGCCACCCAGGCTCAAAGGGATCATAAGATTATTCATGCTATAAACTTCCGTGTGCAGCCACAAGCCATTATGGGCTCTAGCATAGTTGAATAAGTTGTGTGACCTCTTTCAGTGGTAGACTAGCAGATGTAGGGGATGTAGGTGGTACTGTTGATATGTCTCCAAGGTATCTATAATTTATGAAGCATTCATGCTATTTTATTATCTGTTTTGAATGATTAAAGGCTTTATTATACACTTTTATATTACTTTTGGGACTAACCTATTAACCGGAGGCCCAGCCCATATTGCTGTTTTATTGCCTGTTTCAGTATTTCGAAGAAAAGGAATATCAAATGGAGTCCAAACAGAATGAAACCTTTGGGAGCGTGATTTTTGGAAAGGATATGATCCGGGAGACTTGGAGTACAAGCCAGGGAAGGTTCGAGGAGGCCAGGATATAGGAGGGCGCGCCCACCCCCCTGGGCGCGCCCCCTGTCTCGTGGGCCCCTCGAGCGTCCCCCGACCGATTTCTTTTGCCTATATATTCCCATATACCCTAAAACCATTGAAGAAGAAGATAGATCGGGAGTTCCACCGCCGCAAGCCTCTGTAGCCACCAAAACCCTCTCGGGAGCCCGTTCCGGCACCCTGCCGGAGGGGGGATCCCTCACTAGTGGCCATCTTCATCATCCCAGCGCTATCCATGACGAGGAGGGAGTAGTTCACCCTCGGGGCTGAGGGTATGTACCAGTAGCTATGTGTTTGATCTCTCTCTCTCTCTCTCTCTCGTGTTCTCTCTATGGCACGATCTTGATGTATCACGAGCTTTGCTATTATAGTTGGATCTTATGATGTTTCTCCCCCCTCTACTCTCTTGTGATGAATTGAGTTTTCCCTTTGAAGTTATCTTATCGGATTGAGTCTTTAAGGATTTGAGAACACTTGATGTATGTCTTGCCGTGTTTATCTGTGGTGACAATGGGATATCACATGATCCACTTGATGTATGTTTTGGTGATCAACTTGCGGGTTCTGCCCATGAACCTATGCATAGGGGTTGGCACACGTTTTCGTCTTGACTCTTTGGTAGAAACTTTGGGGCACTCTTTGAAGTACTTTGTGTTGGTTGGATAGATGAATCTGAGATTGTGTGATGCATATCGTATAATCATGCCCACGGATACTTGAGGTGACAATGGAGTATCTAGGTGACATTAGGGTTTTGGTTGATTTGTTTCTTAAGGTGTTATTCTAGTACGAACTCTTGAATAGATTGATCCGAAAGAATAACTTTGAGGTGGTTTCGTACCCTACCATAATCTCTTCGTTTGTTCTCCGCTATTAGTGGCTTTGGAGTGACTCTTTGTTGCATGTTGAGGGCTTGTTATATGATCTATCTATGTTATTATTGTTGAGAGAACTTGCACCAGTGAAAGTATGAACCATATGCCTTGTTTCCTACCATTGCAATACTGTTTACGCTCACTTTTATCATTAGTTACCTTGCTGTTTTTTATTATTTCAGATTAAAAATACTCATATCTACCATCCATATTGCACTTGTATCACCATCTCTTCGCCGAACTAGTGCACCTATACAATTTACCATTGTATTGGGTGTGTTGGGGACACAAGAGACTCTTTGTTATTTGGTTGCAGGGTTGTTTGAGAGAGACCATCTTCATCCTACGCCTCCTACGGATTGATAAACCTTAGGTCATCCACTTGAGGGAAATTTGCTACTGTCCTACAAACCTCTGCACTTGGAGGCCCAACAATGTCTACAAGAAGAAGGTTGTGTAGTAGACATCAACTGTCTACCCAGAGTAAAGAGTTAATGCTTCTGAAAGACTGTGTCTCAGATGTAGGGGATGTAGGTGGTACTGTCATCCGTTTCTCAAACATCATGAAGTGCGAGAAATTCAATAGAGGAGATCGAGTCTTGTGGGGAAAAGTGTGCAAACCTCTGCAGAGTGTACAAACTAATCATGGTTAGACGTGTCCCCGGTTATGGACATCTTGAGTATCTGATTCTTGGATTATCATGTTGATCTCATCACTCTAAATTAATTTGATTGGGTTAATTGATGTTGCTCAATTAGGATTGAGTTGGAGGAACCTTTTCAATGTTTAACAACCACCATGATAGTTAAATAAAATTTATTCCTTTGTTGTAGGGGAAAATCGGCTTTATGCAAAATTGTAACATAGAGATTTCCACCAGACATATATGCATGTAGTGATAGCATTTACCTGTTCATTACTCTATGTGTTACATTCCCAGCATATTCCATGTGCTGACCCATTTTGGGCTGCAACATATCATGTTGCAGAATTTTCAGACGACGAGTAAGGTGCCATAGGTCATTGTCATTCACTCAGCTATGTCGTTGGAGTTGATGGACTCACTTTATCTTCCAAGCCTTCCGCTGTTATCGTATTTTGATGGCCTTAAGCCATATTATTGTGATAAGTTCTCTTTTGAGACATTCAATGTAATAAGTGTGTGATTGAAACTTTGTTATAAATCCTCGAGTACTGTGCGTGTCAGCATTACTGATCCAGGGATGACACTGATGCACAGAGACTAGACTGTTAGAGGTCTAGTCGCTACAACGGTGAAGTTCGTTTCTGTATGAAAAGGCAGCTGTCGGTGTCAAAACCGGCGGATCTCGGGTAGGGGGTCCCGAACTGTGCGTCTAGGCGGATGGTAACAGGAGACAAGGGACACGATGTTTTTACCCAGGTTCGGGCCCTCTCGATGGAGGTAAAACCCTACTCCTGCTTGATTGATATTGATGATATGGGTAGTACAAGAGTAGATCTACCACGAGATCAAGGAGGCTAAACCCTAGAAGCTAGCCTATGGTATGATTGTTCTCTGTCCTACGGACTAAAACCCTTCGGTTTATATAGACACGGGAGAGGGCTAGGGTTACACAGAGTCGGTTACAATGGTAGGAGATCCACATATCCGTATCGCCAAGCTTGCCTTCCACGCCAAGGAAAGTCCCATCCGGACACGGGGCGAAGTCTTCAATCTTGTATCTTCATAGTCTTGGAGTCCGGCCAACGGTGATAGTTCGGCTATCCGGACACCCCCTAGTCCAGGACTCCCTCAGTAGCCCACGTGATAATTTGATGCGTGTAGCGGTTTGTTTACTCGAAGGAGGGTCGGGTACCACGCCTAGACGGAACAAAGTTCGACTTGACACATTAGTATTAAATAAAGTTATATATTCCTCAATGGCACGTACAGAATATAAAACGATTACCGTGGGGAAATGGAAAAATGGGTTTGTCTCTCGTCACACCATCTCCCACAAGACGGCGGTGGCCTCTCTCTCTCAGCGTTGGTCAGTGATCCTGCCGCATCCCGTCCGCCAGCGGAAAGGGAGGGTGTGCATCGTCTCTTCGTTCGACGGCGTTGAGGTAGCACGTCCTGATCTAAGGTACCCGCCGTTCTCTCTGACCAAGCTCCGGCGCGGTAGGGCCTTCGCCACTTGCTCGCTGCCACAGTATGGGCAGATCCTGGTCGTCGGCGCCCTCCTAGTAACATGCTGATGAACCTCAGGTACATCTTCCTCCGGCCTTGCTCTACTGCCCATCTTCCCACGTTGTTGCATGTGGATCTTCTTTAGTTGTTTGCTTAAAACGTATCTCGGCGGGTGTACTTTCCATCTTGCAATCTCATCCTCAAACCATTTTTGATAAACCACCATGTGCTATCTTTCCCTTATTACATGGAATATGCTTCTTTTTTGTCGGCGTATGTGTCTTCAACTCGTGTTATTGGGCAGTAATTGTTTCCTTTCTACCTCCTTTTGCAAACAGGGCTATCCATTTTCACCTCGTTGCTATTGTGACCTTTTGGTGAACAGCACAAATCACTTTTTTCTTAAGAGTGTTTTGTGCAGTTCCGCCAAAATGTCACACAGGCAATGTTTTTACATTTCTATGGGACTGCAGAAAGGGAGATTGGTTTTGCTATCCTCCTCATCCAACTCCGTGCCTAATATTCTCCAACAAGTAGTTAGTCCTAAAGAGAGATCGTAGAAGTGATCGGCTTCTATTTGTGTGTGTTATATCTCATCATCTAGTTCCACTATTATTGTAAACACACTGACTGGATATCTTTGCAAACAGGGATGGTCCGGTCTCTTGTTACCATCCGCCTAGACGCACAGTTCGGGACCCCCTACCCGAGATCCGCCGGTTTTGACACCGACATTGGTGCTTTCATTGAGAGTTCCTCTGTGTCGTCACCGATAGGCTCGATGGCTTCTTCAATCAATAACAATGCCGTCCAGGGTGAGACTTTTCTCCCCGGACATATCTTCGTATTCGGCGGCTTTGCACTACGGGCTAATTCACTTGGCCATCTGGAGAAGATCGAAAGCTACGCCCCTGGCCGTCAGGTCAGATTTGGAAGCCTAAACTTCACGGCAGACATCCGCGAAGACTTGATCTTCGATGGATCCGATCCGCAGCCGAGCGTGCCGCACTGTCGCGATGGGCACGATCTAGCTCTGCCGCCGGACAGTGCCTTGGAGGCCGCACATGAATCCACTCCGACCCATAGTTCGGAGCCGATCGTGCAGATCGAGGACGAGTGGCTGGACACCGCCTCAGGAGCTGCAACATCCGCGGTGATGGAGCCGAACACTGGCCTTGTCCCTTATAAAGCTCGTGACTCCGAGGTGCCGGACTCCCTGTCGGACTCCGAGCCTCCTGCGCCCCTGCCAATCGAATCCGATTGGGCGCCGATCATGGAGTTCACCGCCGCGGACATCTTTCAGCACTCACCCTTTGGTGACATCCTAAATTCGCTAAAGCATCTCTCGCTATCCGGGGAGCCCTGGCCAGATTATGGCCAGGGTGGTTGGGATGCGGACGACGAAGAAATTCAAAGCCCACCCACCACCCACTTTGTAGCCACTGTCGACGATCTAATCGACATGCTAGACTACGACTCCGAAGGCATCGACGGTATGGACGACGATGCCGGAGAGTATCAAGAACCAGCGCTGACAGAGCACTGGAAGGCCACCCCAACCCATGATGTATATATGGTGGATACCCCAAAAGGAAGCGATAACGAGGACCAACGGGGCACGGCAAAGGATAATCCCGCCGATAAACAACCAAAATGGCGACGCAGACGCCGCCCTATGTCCCGCCTCGACAACAACAGCGCTCCTAATGACCCAGCAATAGAGCAGGGCAAACCAGTGGACGACGAACATGCAGCCAAGCAACCGTCCAAACAGGACGAATCGGATAATCAATCCATGCCCGGCGAAACCAACAGTCCAGACGACCTCACGCCGGACACACCACCGGAGAATAAGAGCCTTCGCAAAAGACTCGTCACCACTGCAAGAAGTCTGAAGAAGGAAAAACGGAAGCTCAAAACAGCGGAAGACATACTCAGAATGAGGTGGAGCAAAGTGCTCAAAACCGCAGACAAATACGGCAATGGCCATTAATCAAAGAGCTACCCGAAGCGCAAGCTGCTGCCAGAATTTGACGAGGAATCCATAGAGCCCCCACGGTCAAAAAACAAAGAGGCCGCCTAGCCGGATAGACGGCCAGATGATAGGCCAAAAACTACAAGCGGCGCCGCACACAAGCCGAGTCATGATCCTGGGAAAACAGATGGCCCAGCCAGGTCCATTTACGGGACAAAAAAGAGGGCCCCAGGAAGCAACACAACACGCCAGGTGTTCGAAGACAGCGGTACACCCAAATACAGGGGCGCCGCACACCCACTATGTTTCACCAATGAGGTGCTGGATCATGAATTCCCAGCAGGGTTTAAACCCATAAACATAGAGGCTTACGACGGAACAACAGACCCTGGAGTCTCGATAGAGGATTATATACTACACATACACATGGTTAGAGGAGATGACCTCCACGCCATAAAATATCTACCCCTCAAGCTCAAAGGGCCAGCTCGGCATTGGCTCAAAAGCCTCCCAGAAAACACTGTTGGAAGTTGGGAAGAGCTTGAGGACGTGTTTAGAGCAAATTTTGAGGGACTTATGTCCGCCCTCCGGATGTAGACGATCTAAGTCATATAACTCAAGAGCCCGGAGAGTCAGCGCGCAAATTCTGGAACAGGTTCCTTACTAAAAAGAACCAAATAGTCGACTGTCCGGACGCCGAAGCCTTAGCAGCTTTTAAACACAACGTCTGAGATGAATGGCTCGCCAGACACCTCGGCCAAGATAAGCCGAGGACAATGTCCATGCTAACAAGCCTCATGACCTGCTTTTGCGTGGGGGAAGACAGCTGGCTAGCAAGATGCAGCACCAGCGACCCAAGTACATCCAAGATCAGAGATGGAAACGGAAAATCACGGCGCAGAAAATATCAGCGCCGGAATAAAGAGAAAAGCCCAAAGAACACGGCGGTCAACGCCAGATTCAAAAGCTCGCGGCCAAACAACAAAACACTGCCTCTTAAGGACAACAGTGACGAGCTATCCAACTTAAACAAAATTTTGGATCGGATATGTCAAATCCACAGTACCTCCGGAAGGCCTGCAAACCACACCCACCGAGATTTTTGGGTTTTCAAACAGTCCAGCCGACTCAACGCCGAACACAAGGGGCTTGATGCACCAAGCGAGGACGACGATGAACCCCACCAGCAGGGCACCGGAAAACAAAAGACTTTCCCACAAGAAGTCAAAGCAGTAAACTCACTTCATGTGATAATACGGAAAAACAATGCGGCACCCGCTAAAATGGGTCTGCACGGTCCACCCCAGCGGAACCTCGAGATTGGATGTCAAAACAAATCACTTTTGACCACCTGGATTATTCCAGAAGTGTTCGAAATGCAGGATGGACTGCTCTGCTATTGGATCCTATAATCGACGGACTACAATTTACACAAGTCCTGATGGACGGCGGCAGCGATTTAAACCTGCTATATCCGAACACAATCCGCAAGTTGGGGATAGACCTTACTAAAATTCGACATAGCCGCACTTCCTTTAAAGGAGTGACGCCAGGCCCTTACGCCAAGTGCACAGGCTCCTTATTACTAGAAGTTGTGTTCGAGTCACCGAACAACTTCCGACGCAAAAAACTAATCTTTCATGTCGCCCCATTCAAAAGTAGCTATCAAGCACTATTGGGACGTGAAGCTTTTGTCCGCTTTAACGCCATACCACATTACGCGTCTCTTACACTTAAAATGCCCGGTCCACGCGGCATCATTTCGTTAAGAGGGTCATTCAGAGACCCCGGACACGGCTAGACGAGTCCGGCATAAATAAGCTAGGGGCTCCCTAGCCGCACACCCCTTCACAAGGGGCTGTGTGTATAAGCAATAATGAGCTAATATAGACTCCGCTTTATTCATTTATTAATATTTTTCATGCACTTTTTCGCACGATTTCCTTTCAAACTAAGTTCCTCTTTTTTACAGATGAACAACGTGCATACCCGTCCAGGATAACGGCACAATGGAGACACAGGCGCGGACGTGCAGTAGGGACCCGTCGCAAGGATTCTTTTCAGATTAAGACCCTGCGTAAACCTTTTTTACTGTCTCTTGTTGCTATAATCCTCTGGTTTCTCATTATAACCAGAGTGGAGACTGACGTTTCGGCATCGGCTACGTCAGAGGACCTCGCCCGTACCTGGACACTAGGGGCTTAGGGCATTGTTCTGCCCATTATTATAAAGACCGAACACCTTAGGGAGTGTTCGGCGTCTCAAGTTAGGCCTTATATGCATCAGCTCCGAATCATGTCTTTGGTCAAATGTTGGGTTTGCCCGGCTCCTGTGTTTTGCTGCCTTACGTTCCGTATCATCGGCTAACGCGGCACCAGGAGAACTACTGCGATTGTGCCCCAGTTCGGCTGGGTGAGCACCTCAGTAGAGAAAGCCGAAAACTGACTGTCATGATACAGTGAGAGACTGGTCAACCACTCCATCGACCACCGGAATGTTTAGAATTCCTCCGCTTTGACGAAGGACCGTTTCCCGGTCAGGCACACACGCGCCCCGAATTCAGAGAGCGCGGTGCCCCCAGGGGCTATATCGTAGTCCCACCCTCGAACTCCAATGGCTAAGTGAAAGTGATAAAGCATCATAGTCCGGTTGCCTCGTTTGCTACGCTACAACCTCCTCAACAGGACCGAGACGTCGGATGAAGTGTGAAAATGCGCTATTTTTGCGAACACCCCCGCACCTTGTGCGTGGGGGCTGAAGCCGAAGACTGCCATCTTTCAGGTTATACACACGTATACATAAATGGCCGCATAGGAGATATTTCAATACTTGAACGCACAGTATAAAAAGCGATTACATCATAACCATTGTTTTACAAAATAAACCGTTCATTTGAACGTGACATTTTTCGAGCACTGCGACTCTATTACACGAGCACCACGCATAACTTCCCCAAAATAGTGCTCGGCGGGTAACCGGCTTTCGTCCGAACCCTGGGTCGCAACTGCGGTGGCATCCATCTCTGTCCAATGTGTCTTCACACGGGCGAGGGCCATCCGCGCACCCTCTATGCAGGTCGACCGCTTCATCGCCTTGATATGCGGCACCGCCCCAAGAAACTGCTGCAATAAGCCAAAATAGCTCTTCGGCTTGGGCCTCTCCAGCCAGACATGAGTCACGATATGCGTCATGGCAAGTCCGGACAACCGATTCAGCTCAGCCCATTCGGCCAACCGATCGGTCAGCGGAAGTGAACGATCCGGACTATGGAATTGAGACCAAAACATCTCTTCCGTCTTGTGATCCTTCTGACTTCGGAAGTGCACAACGGCATCCGCCGCACTCGCCGCTAAGTCCATATATGGATCCTCCGGACCCCATAGCTGGCCAAGCTGGGCATACTTTGGATCCGTAAACCTGCGGCGCAGCAAAAAAGGCTTGCCAGCCACAATGTCTCCGGCCTGACGCAGCTCCTCCTTTATAGCCCCCATTGCAGAATGGGCATCCTTGGCTTCGGCGGTGGCCTTCCCCGGGTCTTCTCGCTCCGATAGGCGCTCCTTTTCAAGAGCCTCATTGCGGTCGGTAGCATCCTTCAATTTAAAGGCCAGTTCGGCCATCTCTTCCCTGCTTCGGCAGTGTGCAGCCCTTTCGGCTTCTAACTCTTTGACCGCCCTCGAGGCAGCCGTGTCGCTCCTTCTGGCTTGCTCCTTGGCTTGAGCAAGTTCTGCCCGAAGGCTCTCCACAGCAGCAGCACCATCTGCGTCAAGCATAAATATTGTAAGAGGTGGGCTTGGACTCCCTTAATAGGTGACTGCGGAGAAACAACTTACCTTGCGACTCGTCAAGTCGCCTGTTGACTAGCGCGATGTCCGCATCCGCAACATCGAGTTGCCGCATTAATTCAGCAACTCCATTAGTCCGGCTAGCCCCCGGACTATCCGCCACCTGCATAGGAAAGGTGACACTCAATACCTGCGATTTTGATCCTCGGCACGCTGTCACTTTTGACAACCTACCGAGTATCAGGGGCTACTATCTATACAGGGCGCACTTTATGTGCAAAACTATCAAAAAGGGGTGTCATTTTCACATACCTCAAACCCCGCCAGCAAACTCCTGACGGCATTATGCAATCCGCTTTCGGCGGACGAAATCCTTCTAATCACCGTACTCATCAATGCACGGTGATCTTCTGAGATGGACGCCCTCTCAAGCAGATCCTTCAGCTCCCCCGGCCGAACACTAGTCGGCGCCGAACTCTTCGGCTCCGCCGGGTTCGGGGATACCCTCCGTGACGACACTTCAGGCTCATCCGCCCTCTCCGACGGCATAGCAGACGGAGGCGTCTCGCTCTCCATCATCTCCGGACGAAGATCCCCCGAAGACGAGCTCATCTGAGAAGGTCGGAGATCCGAACTACAAGGTAAAAAACTCGGTTATCCTCAGAAGCACAAATAGGTATGTCTCTCGTTACCGAACTCCCTTTTTTCTACTCACGGCTCGCTGGAGGGCTGATGCTTTAGGGGAGATTGTGCGGCCGGGGCTTCCCCGGACGCAGGACCCTCTGGTGAAGACTTCTTCCCCCGCTTAGGGGCTTTGGCCTCCGGGTCTCCAGATGCGGTCCTCTTCTCCCCTTAGAGGGAGGGATTCTCGATCCCCCCCCTTTTCAAGAGCCTCCTTGGGCGAGGCGGTAGCTCCCTTATTTTCCCCTCCGCCTTCTTCTGAAGGCGCAACCTCCAGCATCTGGACCAGCACGGGATCCGGCGTAGTCTCTGGGAGGGGGGCCGGACACCGTATCAGCTTTGCTTGCGCTATCCACTCCTGTTGAAGGATAACAGGTTAAAAGGCGAATTGTAGAAAGGCAAACAAACGGTACGTCCGAACACTGAGCTACTTACTTGAGTATCCGGGCGATTGCAGCTTAGGCCGGCATCCTCGGTCAATTCCGGACACGCCGCCTGTGATCCGAAGAACAACTTGTACATCTCCACGGGTGTCGTACCCATAAAGTGTTGGAGAATCCGAGGTCCCTCCGGATTGAACTCCCATAGCCA
The DNA here is from genome assembly GCA_963921465.1 of Triticum timopheevii. Classification (NCBI taxonomy): domain Eukaryota; kingdom Viridiplantae; phylum Streptophyta; class Magnoliopsida; order Poales; family Poaceae; genus Triticum; species Triticum timopheevii. The sequence goes on along the minus strand of OY997266.1, from coordinate 113,140,983 downwards.
GAGAGGACAGCATTTGCAGGGCAGGAGACGCCTAATTAGCATAACCTGCATCACCACGACCAGATCGATCTCCCTCGCCTGGAGGTCTTGAATCCGGCCCTGCAATAGGGGCACGTCTTTTGACGGCCCCCAGTTGAGCCCTTGGTTGACCCACGACATCAACCGTCGAGGAGGTCCCGAGCGGAATATGGGCGGCGGCTTCTGCCTGCTGCCCTTCGGAGCGGTGATATAGAACCACTCCTGCTGCCACAAGCCGAGATCCTCTTGGAAGGAGCCCTCGGGCCACGGGGCATCGGCCCTCCTGCTTATGGCCGCCCCGCCGCACTCTGCTTGACGCCCCCCAATCATCTTCGGCTCCACATTGAAGGTCTTCAGCCACAGGCCGAAGTGGGGGCGACGCGGAGGAAGGCTTCGCAAATGACAATAAATGCGGAAATATGGAGGATGGACTCCGGAGCCAAGTCATGGAAATCCAGCCCGTAGTAGAACATGAGCCCTCTCACGAAAGGATCCGTCGGGAAGCCTAAACCCCGACGGAGGTGGGATACAAAGACGACGTACTCGCCGGGCTCGGGGTGGTTATGGCCTGCCCTTCGGCGGGCAGCCTGTGCGAAATCTCGTAAGACAGGTACTTGGCCTCTCGCAGCTTTAGCACGTCCTCCTCCGTGACGGAGGAGGGCATCCACCAGCCCTGAAGGTCGGAGCCGGACATTGTTGAAGGTCCGAAGCACATGAATCTGGGGCTCTGGGTGTTGGAACTTGGAGCGAGGAGAATATTCGATGGAGGATTGAAGAAAAGAAACGAGCCTTGGTCCTATTATAAAGAGGGAGAATACCAAGAGCCGTCTCCGTGACCGTTCGGGACTCGCCTTCGATAGAGGGGGCGTGGCAACGGGCGCGGTTGGGTTACCCACGTCCGTATTGATGAGGATCCCGGAATAAGGGGAACACGATCTCTGCTTCGACAAGACGTGCCAAGGAAACCGCTTCGCTAAACGCGCTGAGGTGGTGTAATAAAAAATGATTCAAGTAAAGGCTTGGTAGGAGCGTGACGTCACGCTACAAGATACGTCAACAGATCGAACCTGTGTACATGATATTCTCTCTACGGTGGAATGTGGAAATTATTTTGCAGAGCCAGACACTATCCTGGTGTTCACAATCTTCTATGGATTATTCGGAGGAGGAACCCGCCTTGCAATGCCGGACATTATGCGCGCCGGACTCATCGTCATTGAAGCCAGGTTCAGGGGCTACTGAGGGAGTCCTGGACTAGGGGGTGTCCAGACAGCCGGACTATCATCGTCCGCCGAACTCCAAGACTACGAAGATACAAGATTGAAGACTCTGTCCCGTGTCCGGATGGGACTTTCCTTGGCGTGGAAGGCAAGCTTGGCGATAAGGATATGTAGATCTCCTACCATTGTAACCGACTCTGTGTAACCCTAGCCCTCTCCGGTGTCTATATAAACCGGAGGGTTTTAGTCCTTAGGACACAACAACCATTACAACAATCATACCATAGGCTAGCTTCTAGGGTTTAGCCTCCTTGATCTCGTGGTAGATCCACTCTTGTACTACCCATATCATCAATATCAATCAAGCAGGAGTAGGGTTTTACCTCCATCGAGAGGGCCCGAACCTGGGTAAAAACATCGTGTCCCTTGTCTCCTGTTACCATCCGCCTAGACGCACAGTTCGGGATCCCCTACCCGAGATCTGCCGGTTTTGACACCCACCTTCACCACAGTAAGTTTCTCGGACGAAGCAACCATCATTTCTCTGTTCCTTGAATCCGCTGGTACTCCCATATTCCCAGAGTAATAAGTTTCTCGGGCGAATCAACCATCACTTCACCTTTCCCACAGTAAGTACTAGTACCTCCTTTTTTTACTCTAGAAACAACCACACGCGAATATTGGATGGTAGCAGCACAGCAACTGAATCAAAAATCGAAACCAACCAATGAACTACTACTACTGGTGAGCGTTTGCTAATACTCCCTCCGTCCGGAAATACTTGTCCTAGAAATGGATAAAATGGATGTATCTATAACTAAAATAAGTCTAGATACAACCATTTCATGGACAAGTATTTCCGGACGGAGGGGGTATATACATGGACAGACGGAGTACATGATACATACTAGCAAACGCTCACTAGTAGTAGTAGTTCATTGGTTGGTTTCAATTTTTGATTCAGTTGTTGTGCTGCTACCGTCCAATATTCGCATGTGGTTGTTTCTAGAATAAAAAAAGGAGGTACCCCTACTTATGTTACTCCCACTACGCCTAGTCTAAGGTTAGTAGGTGACCTTGCGCTTGGCTCTTCGCCTCTTCCGGAAGTCGATGTTCTACAGTAGTACTTCTGGCAATCTGACACCAAATGAACTGCTGCACGTCCACCGCTTGTAAGCAAAAGTTCCTCCTCGTGCTACGAGACATCGTGCACGTGTTGGCGAGGGAGAAGGTGTAGTAAGCAAGCTTCTCGTCGTTCTGCGAGTTGACAGGACAAATCAAAGTTATTTAGTACGTACTCTCAAAAGGGCTGACCATGTCATGGCTACCATCCTGTGCTCCGTCGTTGAGTACATGCACTATTCATGTGCCATCGAGGAGAAAAAATATTGCGTAGTAGGTGCCATCAAAGTGCACGACTCACTTACGCACTGCTTATCTGATTATCTCCATTTTCTTGCATGAAACATGCACCTTGATGCTAGATGTCTCGCGTGTTGGCAAAAGGATGAACAAAGCTCACGTAAAAAAGAGAGTTGAAGAACATAGATTCCCGACGACCGAGAAGGAGGAACCTCGCGATGGAGCGTCTTCAAGGAACCTTGCACGTTTTCCCCTGTTTTTTGCCGCCTGCTCACCTATAAACAAATAAAAGAACATGAACTCTTCGCTAATCACTAGAGACGATACATCAGGATGCTAAGTTGAAGATGTTTTGTAGTTTATATTGATAACCATGCAACAAGCCACGCATGTACAGGACGCATGTAGCCACACATGTACACACGCCAATGCACTAACTCCATCTGATCCAACTCAGGTATATACGCGCACAGAATGGAGCACACAACGCACGTACACAACACATGCATGCACACACACTCGGCCGCAGAATGCACGTGAATAACACATGCATGCGCACATACTCGGCTGCATGGAGGCATGCGCCATATGCGGCGATGTCTGGTTCATCGTGCTACGGTGAAGCTCGCACACAACAGCGCCTACGCATCACTTGCAACACCTCTTTGCCGTCGTTGCTCAACGACTAGTCGGAGATGAAGACGATTGCAGCCTCGGCCTTAGAGCTACTAGCACCAATGGAAAAAACACGCGCGCTGCACGCACACGAGCACGTACGGAGTGCCCACGACGTGGTGCGTCCCCAGTCGCCTCTACTCCTTCTGCGCACGTTTTCTATCAAGGCGGTTGCATGCCTAATGATGATGCGGCTGCATGTTGTCACCACAGATATGTTACTATAGAGGTAGAGTATGGGAGCACATGATATTTCCCCGTCCGGACCGATCCCAAGTTGGCTTCTCACCTTCTTGGCCCAACAAAAAAACCTCCCCCTCCCGCGTGTGCTTCCCACCCGGTGCTAGCTGAGCCCGCTGCTCCACATTGATGGCAAGTTAGGGAGACACGATCTCTCACTGCTTCCGCCGTTGAAGCGGCGCGCCGACCGAGGGCACCGCCCGCTGCACGCCTGGCATTTCAGACTACATAATGGAGGGTAACTTTAGAGCAAGTACTACAATTAGATGACATAAGTAGGCTATAAGGATTTAAATATAGTATTTGTGCTTAGTTGAAGGAGAGAGAAGAGGAGAGAGAAGAGAAGCGGGTCGTAGACTTGTAGCCGGTTGTAGCAGGAGCCCCAACATACTTTGTGAGACAAAAGGTGGGCCATTATTAATGATATATTATTTATACTAAAGGGACTAACAGATGCCTTATTTACTCAGGTTTTTTTAGACAAACCTTGATGGGGCTATTATTGACTTGGATGTGGGGTTTGGGGGCCAAAGGCCTACTGTTATACTTGGTCTTACTCGCACGACCGACCTGACATGCTCTACCCTAGCCGCCGCTGTATCATATGGTTTCGCACCATTCCAGATCTTACCGCCGCCACGCAATTCTTCTCCAGTCCTCCTTCCGGCGTGCACGCGAGAAGGGGTAGCAGTCCTCCGAACCCCACCTTTCGTGATCCTGTACGGGAGAGGGGCGATCAGGTTTTTGGAGAGCACACTCTTGTGACTGCTGCCAGCGACGACTTCCTCAACGACAGCCTTCTTCCCCGACCTCGGTAACCTCTTCATCAATGACATGAGTTACAACATCAACCACATCGGTTCTGCTCCCGCTATACAGTATGTGATTTTGTCCTCCTGGTTTAGTCCGCATCATTACTTTGAGGATTGCAATTGTCGTCATGATCTATTTACTGCTAATTCGGATTAAATCTCATAGTAAATTGCTCATATATTCAACAATCCAATCCAAAAACCTGATTATAAGCAATTTACTCCGAGTGGTTTTGCTGCGCTTTTGAAGCCGCCTACTTTTAAGGGGGTGCAATATAAAAGGTGGCGCACAAGAGCAGTATATTAGTGTCAGATCATGTACTGCTATGACGCCACTAAGGGTAAGCCTGAGGGCGATCTTAATTCTACACAGCAGGAAGCTTTTGAGAACATGGATACCCTCTTCAAAGCCGCCCTGCTGAGTGTTCTTGACGATTCCATTGTGGATTCATATATGTCGTTTGACAACGACAAAGACATATGGGTTGCGCTCGAGGCCACGTTTGGGGCCTCGGGCATTGGCAACGAGTTGTACGTCATGGACCAATTATGTGACTACAAGATGACTGATGAGCGCTCTGTTGTTCAGCAGACTCATGAGATACAATCACTCTCTAAGGAACTTGAGTACTTTAAGTGTGTGTTGCCAGACAAATTTGTTGCTGGGACCATCATTGCCAAGCTTCCACCTTCGTGGAACGATTTTGCTACTTCTCTGAAAAACAAGAGACATGAGTTTTCTGTTTTGGATCTCATTAGCACTCTTGATTTTGAAGAGAAAGCGAGAGAAAAAGACACATGTGCTCGGGTCGCTGAGGGAGCTTCTAGTGCGCACATGGTACACGAGGAACTTCCAGCCCAACCAGCCCCAAAACAACAACAAATCTCAGGGGAAAGGCAAGTTTGATGCAAAGAACAAGCCGTCACATTCTACCAACTTCAAGAAGAATTCTCATAACGGGAAGGGATACAAACCTCAATTTTGGTAGCACCGCACAAAATTTATATGGCTGCATCTACCTGCTGTCGGCTAACCTCATGGTGCTCCAGGTATTCCTACATTCGTAACTAGGTACAATGACCACCGCAAGATGAAATAAGCTTATTCGTACGTTGACTTGCTGATTGCAATGCGGAACGATCCTGTCATGCGTGGAGGAGCAAACAAGTAGTGCAACTGAAGGTGGAAATCAACCAAGGACTTATGAAATTATATATAATCTTCCTCGGGCAGGTCAGTATCCCCTTCATCCAGATCATCGTGTTTTGTCATGCTGAGCTATTGATATGTGCTACTGTTCTGCAACACTGTTTAAGTATAGCTACTGTTTTCCTATCTTTTCAGATTCAGGACAATGAAGATGATTTTAGTGGAAACTGCACAATATGGACTCATGTTGAGTCATCTCTATTGCCTCATGTGTTTGCTGCAAATGTGTCAGCATCAATTGCAAGATGATGCAGCTAGCTAGCTGTGGAGTTGCCAACATGCTCAAAGTGCTCGCAACATTGAGAAGAAACAAGCATGGCCAGGAAAATAATGCGTGTGCAGGGAGGCCCTTTGCTCAGAGAAGCATCGACTGATTTTCTTTATTTCCACACCTTCTCACATCTTTGTATTGGTTATACTATGGTGAATCATTGAGATGCATAAACATGTTGAACTTTTGTTCTTCTGAATGTTAGTATGCATACCGTATCTTCTGAAGCTTAGTTTAATGTGAGTGTCTGCATCCAGTACCGCATCTTCTAATTTGGTGGATGCCATGTTGAAAAAGGTTACCGATGAGTAGCCATAAGCTGGAAGCGTCTCTTTTTTTCTTTCTAATGGGCAATAAGCTGGAGAGTGTCTCGGGTTGCCTCTAGCACAAGGCCCTCCAGTATGAAAACGGGCAGCCGACTGGGCTGACACAAAAGCCTATCCATCTTAAAGCCCATTTGTTTTTGTTTTTTGCGAGGAGAAGCCCATATTTCTTGAAGATGAAATACCCTCCCTCCTCCTCGCTTCCACTTATACTTCCTCCGTCCGGGTTTATTAGGCATATGAGCCAATTTCTAAGACCAAGAAGATGCACATAGAGAAAATAAATCTCCTTAATTTACTCCATAACCACCCTATTAAATAGGCCTAGTAATAAACAAGGCGCATGTAGTGGCCGGCGGGCACATGCATCCTGCATGCATGGCCAGTCAGCCAAGTCCATGCGCCAGCTCCAATGCAGCAACGCAAAAGAAGAGAGCAATTCTTGGGAAAAGGCAAGTAGTTAGAGCAGCGGGCCTTATAAACACGAACAACTCGCTCTCCCGCTTCCGTCTCCCCCCAATTCCCCCCGCTCCCCAATCTTCCTCACTCGTCCAGAAAACCCCCCGCTCACCTTCTTCCTCACTCATACAGAAAATGCCTGCTCCTCTTCTTCCACTCCTACAGAAATCCCCAGCCCTCCTTCTTCCCCATTTGCACTGCCACTAGGCTCGTCTCTGGCTACTCTGCTCAAACCCGTGAGCTCGGCGCGACGCCCACAAGGAAAATGAAGTCGGCTAGCCCCAGCGCCAAGAAGGTGAGGCTCCCGCTAGCGGCGACGCTGGTTGTAGATCCCGCACTCGGTAGTGCGGGGAGAAGCAGCGAGCCCCCCCTCCACCCGGATCTGAGGAACCGGTAGAATCTCCGATGGACCGCATCAGCGATCTCCCGGACGTCATCCTTGAGGAGATCATCTCGCTTCTCCCCACCAAGGATTGCTGCCGCACACAAGTCCTCTCAACTTGGTGGCGCCCTCTATGGCGCACCGCGCCCCTCAATCTCGACTGTCGTCAGATATCTGTCCTTCCTGAATTTGATCTCCTCAGAGCCATCGTCTCCTCCCACTAGCAGGGCCCTGTTCAATGCCTCTGCATCCCGACACGCTACCTGTTGTGCATACCCAGCACGGTGCACGCTTGGCTGACATCCCCTGAATTCGGAAAACTCCAGCAGTTTGAGTTGTACCATTACCACAAAAGTTTCATACCACGAACACACCAAGAATTCATGCCCACACCACCATTGTCCATCTCGCTGTTTTCCTCCTCTCTCCACACCGCCACCTTCGCCTGGTGCCATCTACCAGACAATCTGGTACAAATGCTTCGACTCCCACTGCTAAAAAAACTTTCACTTGTGGTGGTTTATCTGTCGGAGGCCTCACTGCACAACATCATCCACTCGAGTTGCCCTGCCTTGGAGCGCTTGCTGATTGTTTTGGGAATAGAAATCCGTATCAGTTGTCTCCAAATAAATTCGCCTCACCTTAAAAGCATTGGAATTTGTTTTGAAGGACATCAGCTCATCATCGAAGACCCCCCTTCACTTCAAAGGTTGCTCCTTGATAATTGTTATAGACCTACACAAATAATTTCCGTCTCTGCGCCCAAACTGGAGACCTTGGGTGTAATTCGTGACCCGTTTAATGATCACAAGGAGTTGGTGTTTGACTCCTCACTTTTTTAGGTGCCATATATTATCATCTACACATTTGTAATCATAAGCTGCATTTTTCATTTGTGCGCATAAGTTTTATATCATCTTGGAGTACACTTTGGGTACTAATATTATGTTATATGCTCAATGAAGAGTTCGTCCATCGATAGCCTATCAATGCTGCTGGATTCTGTCAAGATCATATATATCAGAATGTTTAGTTTTGATCTGAATATAAATTATTGGCTTGCTGCGATGCTTTTGATCTCTGGAGAATTTATATATAGAGGTGATGATTTCATGCACATTGAAAGACCGTATATATTGTACTAGAATTAACTGTTCAGTTGTCGTTCGTTCGACATACTCTTTTTTCATACCTTAACTGTTTTCAATCTTCATGTCTACTTAGGCACAACCACATGGAGCAAAACATATAACCAACCGGTGGCATAATAAGCACCAGGATTTTCTCAGTTCTCATGACATTCGTTTGAGGACAATAACGATGGAAGGATATGCATCCAACCAGGCAAACAAAAGCTTTGTCACATTCTTCCAGTTGAATGGGAGGTTACTATTGTCCATGAGGCTTAATTTTTACCGCAAGAGATTTCTCACTGACGGACACATTGAACAGCAAAAAAAGAAGTTTCAGATGGACAAATGGGCTTCTAAACATGCTCGGCTTCTATTTACAACAAGTTGTAGTCATCCTGAAATAATTTTTTTTGCACAGGATGTTGATTTTATGGATCAGACCAATCCATTTGTTTGTGACTGCAAAAAAGAGTGGTTGGGTTAGATGTTACTGCCATGTTCTATCTCGGTTTTGTCTAAAAATTTGATGAACAATTAATCCTTGGGCCTTTTTGTACCATTTGTATGCTTGAGTTGCATGTTGTTGCCCTCGTACTCCCCTCCACCTGCCACTACACTGCCACATCTTCCATGGTTATTGTTCGTTCCCGTCCGAGGCCTCGCCGTCGTTCTCCGCCTTGGTTCGCTTGCTGTGCTCGCCGCTATCTGGCTTTGTCAACATGGTTAACAACCAAGAGGAATCAGGAGATGACTATACGTGGAGAGGCTAACAGTAGGGACCCACCTGGGTCATTGCATTTCGCAAGCAGGTGCCTCACTATTACAAGCCAAAAAAATACTTCCTCCTAATTGTTTGATAACTAGGTCCCATGACATTGTCAATGTAGTCAATAAACGAGAAAATTACACAACAAGCGGATAACCAGGGACCCATCAGCTCGCCTAGTTGTTTTTTAGTTTCAGAGACGGAGCTCAACTGCGCGCTGTGTGGGGGCTGTGGCCCATCTAGCCCACGCTTACGCTTTTATTTAAGCACATGACGAGCCCAATTGATATATTTTTTCTTTCTGAAAATGGCTAGCCCAGTTCCTTTTTTTGGAAAATACCAAAATCGAGGCCTACTTGCTTTTCTCAGCCCTGCTGGGCTACAAACATTGAAGACAAGGAGGGATGTAAGTAGTAAGAAATGGGCTTCCCCAGAAAATGGGCTATAAGTTGTAAGAAATAGACTGTAAATTTTTAAACAAAGCCAACCGGCAATTGCATTAAAATATCATTTTTTTTAGGATTTCTCTACTCCCTACTCGTATAAAAACCAAAGCCAACTGGCAATTACATTAAAATATCATCTTTTCTCCCACAAGATAAACTACTCATACAAATGCATCTTCATGTCCCCTGCAACGAATGGGCATCTTGCTAATTAAGATTCTAAATTTCATTCATTTTTTAGGGGAATTGTTTTTTGAATTTTATTTTGATATAATTTTTAAAAAATTATTTTTAATGTGACTCGAAATTTCATGATTAAAAGAGTTCGGACCCACCGAAATATGCAAAATTTCATTGAATTTTTTAGTAGTGCCCAGAATATATGGTTTGTAATGCTAATAAAAAGAATATGAGCTTCAAATATCCTTAAGAATTAGCAAATGGGCTGTAAATTATTGAAAATAATGGCTAATGGGATGTATGCTGTTTTCCACAGGTTTGGAGGCTGACTTCTGGGCCTACTAGGTTGACGATGACGATGTCCTAAATTTTTTTGACGCGTACGCAAGGCTTTGTCAACTTAGTCAACACAGAGCAGTGACTGTTGGATGTCCATCCAACGGCCGTCGTGCTTCTTCAATCTCTGATCTTCCTGCTCCAGCCGCCCAAACCAGCGCCGGCGAGACTGCCTGCTTCCTCCTCCCGTGGCTGGTTGTGCTGCCGCCAGGCCATCCCTCTAACCACCCACACATCCTATTATTTTCGAACAACGTCAGCCTCACCCAACAGCCGACCAGCCAGTGCTCGTACTCCCCTCAGCGTGGGCATCCGCTGCGGTGGCTTCGTCGGCTCCGAGTGGTTCCCTTCCTGGGCCTTGCCCTCGTCCACCGCGTTTGTGCTCTCGGCGCGGCAAGGTCAACATGGTCAACAAACAACAGCCATCGGAAGAGGCTGGCAGTAGGGGCCCACACCAGGAAATGCCTCCTTCTTACGTGCAAAATAACGATTCCTCCACCTGACAGCTGGGACCCATCGGAAGGGCCTCTGTATTTCGCAAAAAAACGTTCCCCCCGCTGTCATCTCGAACGCACCGGAGCCTCCTTATTACGCACAAAAAATGAATACTCCCCTGCTAGCTGGGACCCACCTTGGTGGGAGGCTGACTTGTGGGCCTACTAAGTTGACGGGGATGGAGGGCTTTGTCAACTTAGTCAATATGAATGATTCTAGCTCCAGTGACCGTACGATGTCCATCCAACGACCATAGTGCTTCTTCAACCTTTGGTGTTCTTGCTCCAGCCGCCCAAACCAGTGCCGGTTGTGCCGTGTGCTCCTGCCTCCCATGGCCAGCTGTGATGCCGCAGAGGCCTCACCGCCCCCTACTACTCCCATCGCTGGCCAGGCCATCCCTCTACTCACCCACACCCCTGTTATTCTATGGCAACGGTAGCCTCACACCGCAGCCGAGCCAGTGAACCCTCATACTCCTCTACGCGTGGGCATCCACTTCCGCATCTTCCCCGGCTCCGCGTCGTCCCCTTCCTAGGCCTCGCCGTTGTCCACCGCCCTGGTGCTCTCGGTGCGGCGTGGTCAACGTGGTCAAGGAACGACTTCCATCGGAAGAGTACTGTATGTTGATAGGCTGACAGCTGAGTCCACAGCAGCCGCAAGGAATTGGTTCCTTATTACCCGCAAAATAATTATTCCTCAACCTGAAAGCAGGGACCCACCGAACGGGCCACTGTATTTCGTGAAAAAAAATGTTTCCCCCCTGACTGGTGGGACCCACCAGCTACATCTTCACACACAAGGAAGTGCGTCCAGGCAAAAAAATGATTCCCCCCCCCCCCGACTGCTGGGACCCACCAGCTACATCTTCACACGCAAGGAAGTGCCTGACAGTCGGGACCCACCTGGTCGAAGCGTATGTAGCGTTGTCATTCTGGTCGCGAACGTGTACGTACATACTGGTCGATATAGAGGCGCGCACGTGTCGTAGTAGAGGCGCGCACGTAGCATATACACGTACGTACAGTGGCCAGGGTGCAAGAAAGTAAATACAGCCACGTACGTACATACGGGCGGGGTCTCGAACGCCTACTCGCGCATACATACGGCCAGGGCTCGCGTACATGGCTCGGTCAGAACGGATAAACTGCGTCGTCGTCGTGTTCATGGGGAGCCAACCGGATGGGTCGGAACGAAATGCGTCGTCGTGTTCATCGGGAGGGCTTAGACGGAACAACCGATGGAAAAGAGGCCTGGCATACCGCACAACAGAGAAATTTGTGTTCGACCGGCCACGGTCGAAACGGGATCTTGTTCATTAGGAGGGGTCTAGCGTACCGCAAAACGAAGGAAACGGCCTTCTGTTGGGCCTCCTGTGGTCGAAACAGGGTCCTGTTGATCGCGAGGGGTGTGGCGTACCGCAAAACAGAGGAAATAGACTTGTGTTGGAGTGCCACGGTCGAAACGGGGGTCCTGTTCATCGGGAGGGCTGTGGCGTACCGCAAAATGGGACTCCACGGGATACTGTTCATCTCCACCGTCGACCTCCTCTAGCCTCCACGCGCTACTGTTCATCCACCATCGACCTCCTCCAGCCTCCACCTACAATTGTTCATCCACGGGCTCCTGTTCATCTAGCCTCCACCGCGCGCTACTCCACCGGTTACTGTTCAACCAGCCCTCTCCACGGGCTCCTGTTCAACCACCCCTCCACGGGCTACTTTTCATCCAGCCCTCCACCGGCTACTGTTCAACCAGCCCTCCATGGGGTCGTCCTGTTCATCCAGCCCTCCACGGGGTCCTGTTCATCCAGCCCCAACCAGCTCGATCGGGGTCCTGTTCATCTAGAGGCAACACCACGGGGTCCTGTTCATCCACCCCCACCGGGAATTGTTCACCCAAACCCCCCCCCCCCCCCCAACAACGCACACTATTCATCCAAAGGCAGCATCGATCGGCTTCAGTTAGCAGCAGTAGCAAAGGAATCGCTCGATCGCTCGAGTTCAGTAACGCGTAGCTTGTAGTGCAATCGCTCGGGTTCAGTTAGGCGATGCCTCGCTCGGGTTCAGCTAGAGCCCAACGCCTCGCACCCAAGCACATACGGTACGAAAGAAACGCGCATCGCTTGGCCCCCGACCACCCACCATAACCGGGAACTCCTCGATATTTTCCTCGCCCTCGCTTCTACCACCGTTTTTTCCGTCATGGACGGACCAAAGAATGTCATGCAGCTACGTCTCCGGCCCGCCCAGGATGAAAAGCCCATTTTTTGTCATGATTTTTTGTCATAGAAGTAGGAGCCCACCACATCTATGATGATACCAGGTTTTGTCACAATTATCTTCATAGAAGATAGAAAAAAAATTGTTCGGCCCAAAATGTCACGGATGTGTCTTTTTTTTTTGCAGTGTAAATACTAGAGAACAAATTAAAACTCCTATTTTAGATATGAAAGTGCTTGGGCTTTAAGAGATGATTTTAAATCAAGTGGTGATAAAAGTCTAGAATGCTGGATATTCTGGCTCCAACATTGAGATCTAGTAGAGTGAATTCAGAATGTGTAGAAAAAAATGATGGGGTGGGATAAACATTATCCCACATGATAAGTGCCACATGTGTGGCATGAAGCATTCCGACCCCGACTTCTTTTACAACTAAAGTTGACATCCGAAAAGAAAGTTGCCATCCTCGCATCACTAAACTTGCTATAAAGAAATGTTTGGAGTTACCATGTGTTCATGGCACACGTGTGGCACTTATCAGGGTCCAAAATTATATATTTTGGGTCAGCTTCACTGGGTGTATGCTCTTGGTACGTCAAGTGGGTGGATTGACGATGACCCATACAAACTCGACAATATTAGCTAAGTATGAAAAATGATACTTATAATGGCCAATATGAAGAGGATGAGCTAAAACAAAAGTATCACATAAAGTGCTCCAAGACAATGTTCCACAACAGAATGATCACCCCAAGCAACAATTTTCCATGACCTCACTACTACCCCCTCTGTTCACAAATATAAGATGTTCTAAGTTTTCCCTGAATCCGATGTATAGACACATTTTAGTTTGTCCGTATGTAGTCCATATTAAAATATTTAAAACATCTTTATATTTATGAATGGATGGAGTACATCAGAATAAGAAACTACACAAGAGGAGATCAATTGAGACCATAACTTTATGCATACAAGCAGCAATGCAGAGGTCACTATAAAGTAGCAATTCAACCATGGCATTGCAGAAAGTACCACTTCAATTAACAATTTAAAAATGGCTAATGCTAGGCGCCGACAGATGATACGTGCATTTTGCATCATGTTTTCCTACTATTGCTTATAATGTTTTTATGCATCATAATGCTTTATGGAGTAATTCTAATTCCTTTTCTCTCATAATATGCAAGGTTTACACAAAGAGGGAGAATGCCGGCAACTGGAATTATGGGCCTGAAAAAGCTACGTCAGAGTTATCTATTCTGCACATCTCCAAATGAGCTAGAAATTTATGGAGAATTATGTTGGACTATATAAAAATACTGGAGCAAATAACTACCGGACAGGGGCCACCTGGTGAGCACAAGACACCTGGGCGCGCCAGCCCCCCCCCCCCCCCCAGGCGCGCCCTGGTGGGTTGTGCCCAACATGGCCCACCTCCGGTGCCCACCTATAAAAAATCAGGAGGGGACTTTTGGGACGAAGCGCCGCCGTCTCGAGGCGGAACTTGGGAAGTAGCACTTTTGCCCTCCAGCGGAGCGATTCCGTTGGGGGAACTTCCCTCCTAGAGGAGGAAATCGTCGCCATGGTCATCACCAACAACTCTCTCATCTTTGGGAGGGCATTCTCCATCAACATCTTCAACAACACCATCTCCTCTCAAACCCTAGTTCATCTCTTGTGTTCAATCTTTGTACCAGAACCTCAGATTGGTACCTGTGGGTGACTAGTAGTGTTGATTACATCCTGTAGTTGATCACTATATGGTTTATTTGGTGAAAGATTATATGTTCAGATCCATTATGTTGTTTAATACCCCTCTGATCTTGAGCATGATTATCATTTGTGAGTAGTTACTTCTGTTCTTGAGGTCACGAGAGAAGTCATGTTGCAAGTAATCATGTGAACTTGATATGTGTTCGATATTTTGATGATATGTATATTGTGATTCCCTTAGTGGCGTCATGTGAATGTCGACTACATAGCACTTCACCATATTTGGGCCTAAGAGAATGCATTACGGAGTAGTTATTAGATGATGGGTTGCTAGAGTGACAGAAGCCTAAACCCTAGTTTATGCGCTAGTTCATAAGGGACCGATTTGGATCCAAAAATTAATGCTAATGTTAGATTTTATCTTAATACTTTTCTCGTAGTTGCAGATGCTTGTGAGGGGGTTAATCATAAGTAGGAGGTTTGTTCAAGTAAGAACAACACCTAAGCATTATTCCACCCACATATCAAATTATCAAAGTAGCAAACACGAATGAAACCAACATGATGAAAGTCACATGGTGAAATTCCCGTGTACCCTCAAGAACGCTTTGCTTATCATAAGAGACCGTTTTGGCCTGTCCTTTGCCACAAAAGGATTGGAATAGCTTGCTGCACTTTATTTACCATTACCGTTACTTGCTCGTTACAAATTATCTTGCTATCAAACTACATGTTACCTGTAATTTCAGTGCTTGCAGAAATTACCTTGTTGAACACCACTTGTAATTTTCTTCTGCTCCTCGTTGGGTTCGACACTCTTACTTCGAAAGAACTAATATCGATCCCCTATACTTGTGGGTCATCAAGACTCTTTTCTGGCGCCGTTGCCGGGGAGTGAAGCGCTCTTGGTAAGGAAAAAATATTGTTACGTGCTGAAATTTATTGTCACTTGTTACTATGGAGAACCATTCTTTGAGGGATTTGTTCGGAGTATCTTCACCTCGACCGGGAGCACAATTAGTTGCCCCTCAACCTACTGCACCCGCTGAAAATATTGGTGAAATTCCTTCGGGTATGATAGAACAACTGCTAGCTAATCCTTATGCAGGAGATGGAACTGAACATCCTGATATCCACTTGATATATGTGGATGAAATTTGTGGATTATTTAAGCTTGCAGGTTTATCCGGAGATGAATCTAAGAAGAAGGTTTTCCCTTTATTTTTGAAGGGCAAAACATTGAAATGGTATAGGCTATGTGATGATATTGGATCTTGAAACTGGAATCGATTGAAATTGGAATTTCATCAAAAATATTATCCCATGCATCTACACTGGTATGCGTCGGTGCTATACAAACGGTTTTTAACCCCTTTCCGTGACGGCGTTCGGAACCTTTTTAAAATGGATGAAATTTTCTAAAAATAGGTGAATTTTCTAAAATCTGTGAACTTTTACTCAAACTATCTAAGCTTTAAAATACATGAACACTTTTAAAAATTGAATGAACTTTTTTCAAATACATGATTTTTTTTTTGACTTCTTGGATTTTTTTTTCAAATCTATGATCTTTTTTCAATTTTTCTGGTTTTCTAAAGTCGACTATCAGCTGATTTGGACAGAGCGAATGAGGCGATTTTTCTATCGGGCGAAGTAGTTCACAGCAACGTAGATGGGTCAGCCCATGCTAGCGAGCACGTGAGCACCGGTTCACTGGGCGGCACTTAAGCTCTGAATAGGAGCTCCCCTTGCTGCGCTAGTATTATATCTCACTTAGTGCGAGATATATCACCCTTTTGTTTAGTGGGCCGGCTAAATTGAATGTTTTTTTAAGAGACAATGGAGAGAATCTTAAAACTCATACGGGTTTAGACCTTCCAAGCGGTTTTTTTTGTTTTTCTGTGTTTTTTCAGTTTTTATTTGTTTTCTTTACTGGTTTTGCTTGGGTTTTTCTATTTGTTTACTTATTTATTTTTATTTTTAAATACATGTTGACTTTTCTAATAATGGTTGAACATTTTTCATACTAGTAAACGCGTATATGCAATGCACAAATTTAATTGGGAGGAAATTAAGTACACATTGATATTAGACAGGATATCAGCTATGCATTAATAATGTTATTTGGCAAACGTCAGCTGGAAAAGGGGTGGGTTTTTCATGGCAAGTTTATGTGGTGGGAGGTGAAACCGGTTATAAAGTTTCTGCCGAGTGTACCAGGTTTCATACGGTGGAATCATCTCCCTTTGAACCGCTCCTCCGCTCAGCCCGCTTCCAGCTTGATGCACGCCTTCGCTCGGCTCCTCGGCTCATGGTGGACATCCTCCTGATGATTGTGGACCTCTTCGTCAGATGTCACATCCCCAAAATTTCTCGAATTTGGAATATTAAAAAAATCATCGGGAGTAATTTTTCTTAGAAAAATACTTGTGATTGATTGATATTAGCTAGTAGTTTTGACTAGGAGTTGATTAAATTAATTGAAAATGTGGCTCAGGTAAACATTGGGAATTATTTAGAACCATAAATTGTCATTTAGAGAATATTTATAGAATGCAAAATTGGAATCACAAATTTTAGCGACCTTAGTTTAATATTGGGTTGGAAATTAATTTTTATAACTTCTTTTCTTTCGAGGAAAACTTCCAATCTATTCATCAACTGTCAAGATAGTACAAAGAACACCAGAAGTAAAAAATACATCCAGGTCCATAGAACACCTAGCGGCAACTATTTTGAGTTTTGTTGGGGTTTGTGTGCTACTTATAGATGCGAGGCGGATGCGGCTCTCTGCAGATGAAATAAGGTCCTTCCCGCCTACCCCCGTTCTCATGGTCTTCCTAGTATCTTCAAAGGGCGTGTGGAGGTTTATCTCCGGAAGATCTCATGGAATTCGGCCAGTATTTGTCTTAGGTGGATCCACATGGATCCAGTCTCCGTTCGTCTGTGTTTGTGTGTCTACAAGTTGGTCACTTCCTATCTACGCTTCTCTTCATTGGCGACGGTTGCTGTTCTGATGCGTTGGTCCTATTGGGCCTTAGCATCAAGACTTCCCGACTGTCTACTATGACAAGGTTTGCTCGGCTCCGATAGGAGAGGGGCACTAAAGTTGAATTAATGCCCCAACACAGGGTGATACTTCAATTGTTGGGCAGAAAAGTATTTTTCTTAAATCCCAAATAATATTTTAAGTCTCTAATAATTTTACCTAATAATTTTACCCAAAAAAAGAGTGAATTCGATTTTTCAATCAATTCATGAATCAAAAGGGAATTATTTCAAAACAAGGCTACATATTTTATTTTGGTAGGAACTCATTTTCCATAAGTCCTAACTATTGTTTTGACTACTTGTAAATTTTTCTAAGTGAATTTAGAAGAAGTTTGATTTTTGAACCAAATTTATATTCAAAAGGAAAATAAAAAATAAAAACAAATATGGAAATAAATCAAAAAGAAAAAGGCCCATGTAGGCTTTTTGGATGTTTTTTTAGGTACCGATCAATCACTAAAGTTGAAGTATTGATCGGTACTTGAGGGACCACTAGGCTATGCCTCCCAAGTTGAGTGATTGACCTCGTTTTCTGTTGTTATTTAGTTCGGTTTTGATTTTTGCTTTTTGCTTTTTTCTTTTACTTTTTTTCTTATCCTTTTTTGTTTCCTCTTTTGTTTTCTGTAATGCATGCTTTTTTAAAATTCTTGAACCTTTTTTCTAGATTGATAAACTTTTTTTCAAATTCAAAGAACTCTGTTTAACTTTGATGAACTTTTGTTTAAAATTCAATGAACGTTTTCCAAATGTATGAACTTTTTCAACTTTGATAAACTTTTTTCATAATATATGAACTTTTTTTCAAACTCGACGAACGTTTTTCAAATCCGATGAACTTTTTGGAAATTTTGATGATCTTTTTTGAAAAGTTGATGAACTTTTTTTAAAATTCAGTGAAATCTTTTTAAAATTTGATGAAATTTTTTCAATCCGATGAACTTTTTGGAAAATTTGAAGAACTTTTTTGAAAAGTTGATGAACCTTTAAAAAAAATCTAGTGAACTCTTTTTAAAATTCAATAAACTTTTTGAATTCTTCTACTTTTTTAATACATGAACTTTTTGCTAGATGTTTTTCAAATCTGTGGACATTGACATTTTGCTCATGTTTTTGCTTGAAAAGAATCAAGTTTTTCTAAATAGCGCGGTTACTGTTTTGTTCTTCAAATGCACGCGCACGAATACTACAACTAAGGTGTTGTGCACAAGTGGTCAGCCGCCCTCGTGCTGTTGTAAATGCTGCAGGTTCAATTCCTGCCAGTAGCGATTTCTTGGGTGTTTTTTTGCGCTATTTAATAATTTTTGCGTTGCTGTTGATGGGTCGGCCCACTGGCGTGCCGCAGTGAGCGCCAGTTGGCTCAGCTGGCGGCTGAAGCGCTGATTAGGAGGTCCCCACAATTATGTAGCTCTCCCCCCATAGAGCCTAGCTCGACTCGGACTAGTGAGGAGTCATGTGACTTTGCAAGCGGCAAATTTGACTATTTTGACCTGTGAAAGAAATCAATTCACAAAATGAACTGGGTGTGAAACTATTTCACACCCCTGACCCTTTTGTGTAGCGCCCGCAATGCCGGCGCCACACCCTACGGTGCAGCGCCTAGCTAGCGGGCGTTGCACTCCAGTCCAACGTGGCAGCCCTGGGCCCCGCACCCAGCAGTGCAGCGCCTCCGCGCTAGGCATCACACATTGTGCAGCGCCTAGCCGCCAGGCGCCACACTTTTGATGTGCAGCGCCTTGCGCTTGGCCGCTGCACCGTGACTTATCCGGCTGGCCCCCCTCCCCCACTCCCCCCCACACCACACACTCTCCCACCCCAACCCGAGCTTTCCCCCCTCTCCCACTCTGTCCCCCTCTCAAATCCTCTCTCAAAACTTGCAAATCTAAAGAATTTGTCCGTGGATTTCGAAGTCAAACCCTCCCTCAAGGTAATCTTCTCCGATCCCCTTCTTTTGATCCAAGTAATTTTATCAAATTGCTCATTTTTGCTAGATTGGGGAAACCCTAGTTTTGTTTGGATCTAGAGATTTGCATGGAGATGTGAGATGTTTGTTTGCCATTTTCCTATGATTAGGCTTTGTTAGTATGTTGGGGTTATTCTTATCGGTCTTCTTATATTGGTGCTAGGGTTAGGTTTAGGGCTAGGGTTATGGTTTTGGTTAGGGTTATGGTTAGGGTTAGGGTTGTTGTTTCATATATATTAGGGTTTGTATCATTGGATTAGTCCTCATGAAAGCAATGTTACCTTGTGTTCTTTGAATGCTTATAGGGATGGAAAGAACATGTGTGTTTGTTCATCATGGGGACAAAGACGCCTTCTTGAAAGGCAATATTGAACCGGTGAAAGGATCGAGATGGACCTAGAGGGGGGGTGAATAGGTACTATTACAAATTTTAATTATTACTTAGCAATTTTAGGTAGTAATGCGGAATATGAAGGTGAGCCTAACAATTGCAAGTGAGTACTAAGTACTAAGCAAGTAACACAAGCATATAAGTAAGCAAGCTCAATATGATGTAAGTAAGTGCAATGAGACAAGTAACCACAAGTAGGGAGTTAGGGTTAGAAATAACCGCAACTCTGGGAGACGAGGATGTATGCCGATGTTCACTTCCTTGGAGGGAAGCTAGTCACCGTTAGAGAGGTGGATGTTACCACGAAGGCACACCAACGCCACGAAGGCTCACCCTATTCTCCCTTTGAGACAACACCACGAAGGCGTTTCTCAACCACTAGTGGTAGACCTTGGGGTGGTCTCCAAGCCCTCACAAACTTTTCCGAGGGTAATCACAAAGTTCGATTCCTCTCCAAATGACTCCTACCGCCTAGGAGTCTCCAACCTCCAAGAGTAACAAGAACGAGGGGAAAAAGCTCAAGACTTGCTCAAATCACAAATTCCTTTGGTGCAAAGAAGGGGAAGGAGTGGATCTATCACTTGATTGGACAACTTCTCTCAAGTGCTCTCAAATCCCTTGGGGATCTAAGGTTTGGTGTGAAGGAATGAGAGAGAGTGTAGTGTGTGTTAGGGTTTGTTTGAAGTGAGTCACATATCCCGTGGGGAAAGAAAGGCTATATATAGTGGTGGTGAAAAGCTAGCCGTTTGGCCACTTATGGCACAGGAGCTGCCGGACGTCCGGTAGGTACCGGACGACCGGTGACATAGATCGGACCGGACGTCCGGCTGGCAACCGGTCGTCTGCTCGCTGGAGTATAAATCTGAGCGTGAACACAGCACAGGTAGCGGACGTCCGGAGAGTAGCGGTCGACCACTGACCGGACGTCCGGAGAGACCGGAAATCCGTTAATATGTGTTCTGTTTAGATGTACCGGATGTCCGGAGAAACCGGACATCCGTTAATAAGTGTTCTGTTGAGATGTACCGGACGTCCGGTGGGCGCCGGAAGTCCGGTCAGTTGTGAAGGCTAGTCCAGCAGGTCCAAAAACACAAAATAGACCGTGCACACATGATGAAAACTAAAAGATGATAGAAGGAGTGTTTTGCGTATTTTGAGCAAGTCTTTCACGTTACCCAACGATCCCCTCTTAATAGTGCAGGATCCCTATACTCAAGAACAAATTGAAATGAAGGGCCAAGGCCATTTGTCTTGTATTCTCCGCTCTTGAGTAATATATACCTCTTTGCTTGTAGTCATGATCCACACACATAGCACTTGAAACATAATCCTGAGATATACTTGATAACATGATTAGTCCCAAAAATGCATGTTGTCATCAACATCAAAATAAGATTAAGGGCATGATTGCACTTTCAATCTCCCCCTTTATGGTAGTTGATGACAACATACATGCACTATTTTTGAATAGTCTTTGAATATCGAAAGAAGTAAAAACATTTAGTATCGAAGAATATGATGTGGAGCTCCCCCTCATTATGTGCAATAACTAAAGATAAGCATGAGAGGGGTTCCCCCTTAATATGATACCAACACCACCGAGATTCAAACACCGAAACTCAATACCCAAGAGAATCAACTCCTTCAACACTCATAGCATATAACATAAATAACAGGTAGACAACTAACATAGCATGAGTTCGATAACAAGTTAACAACTAACATAGCATGAGTTCGATAACAAGTTAATAACATAGCATCATCACATTACATAAATAAGGGCCTATGGTACATAAATAAGTGCCTACTCCCCCTTGGCAGCAAATACCCAAAAAGGAGGAATCAGAGCAGCATCAAAGAGCATCATCATCATCACTGTCACGAGCACCACTACCACCAGCCTCATCAAGAAAGTCAGCCCACTCATGACCAGAAGGAAAACCGAAATCAGAAGGTGGAGCATCAGGAAGATGTTCATCGTCACTCACATCGTAAACTCCGGAGTCTCGCAGACGAGCCTTCAGAGCATTCTTGGAAGTGACCAAGCGTGTGACAACGGTGTGGTTTTGGGTGCAATGAAAGGTAAACATTTTCATCATAGCAGAGTGAGCCTTCCCAAGAAAGCGAGAGATGCGACCAAAAGGTGCGGAGCTGGAAGAAGTAGACGGAGTGGCGGAATAAGGAACACTAGCCGGGGTACGACGAGCAGGAGCAATAGAGTCCTTGGGAACCCAATCAGCCGCCATGTGAGATGGAATGATCCACCGTTCATGCAAGTGAGTGCGGGCAACGGGAAACGGAGCAACACTCTCGATAAATGCCTGAAGAAAGGGGGCATGAGGAAAGGCTCGCTTGTGTTGAAAACAAGCCAGACGGATCTCATGCCACAGAAAATGAGGGATATTTATCTTCCCTTTGGGAGACGCATAGAGGCGATGCATGAGATCAATGCAGTAGCTGTTACATGACTCCTTGTCACCCATCTTGGGATAAATGGTGCGAATAACACACTGAAAAATGATGTAGAAAGGTGAGCGCCAAATTGAAACTTGATTCAGGCCCTTTTGTTTCTCCTCATTAGACATTTCACTGATGGGCTTGAGAAGATCCATACAGACCTCTATGCCCTTGGGCCTATGGTTAGGGTCATCCTTATGGATTTTGAACCCTGTGTCAGGAAAACCAAGTGCAGCAACAAATTGAGCATAGGATGCCGTGAGCACGGTGTCGGAGGTCATCCAAGTGACAGTTTTATCGGGACCAAAGTAATAAGTGGCATAGAATTGATGAATTGCAGCATGGTTATAATCATGCTGGAATTCAAATGGTGCAGCAAGATTTGAGGACTCAATGAGCTCAATAGCTCCCGGATATTTCGCCGGATGAGTGCGGATATGCTCTAAGTCGATGCACCAATGGAGCGATAAACCTTTAGGAATGACTATAGTGGTGAAAATGTCGGCTTGGACATCTGTGTGAAAACGAGCATCCTGTGAATCGCTAAGAACAGTGAATTGATCTACATCACGACGAATCTTAAGGTAAGAAGCGATGGGAACCTTATTGAACTGTTTAATGGTGCGGCCGTGAGAGAGTGGAGGTTCAAGAGAGATGCGACGGACAGCACCTTGAGGTTGAACCAGAGGAGGAGGCTTGAATGTGGGCCGACGAGTTCTAGGCTTGGGTGCAGTGGTGCGAACAGCAACATAAGCGGGTTCCTCCATTTCTTCCAATTCATCCTCGTAGTCAGATTCTTCCGACGAAGAGGCGCTAGTGGAGCTGTGAGGGTGAGCGGCACGCTTCCGAGGACGAGCGTGCTCCTGCGAATCATCGGACCCACCATGACGAGACGGACGAGAGCCCCCATCATTGACCTGCTTGAGAGCAAAGCGCTTTGTCCTTGGCATGGCTACCTAGCAAAGGAGGAGACTCCAACATACTTAACAATCGCCATAGATCAAGAAGGTTGGAGCAATGGGGGAAAGGAGAATAGCAGTTGCTACCTCGGGAGGTTGAGAGGAAGATGCGACGGGGAAGAAATTTTCCCCCGATGCCGGCCGGGTCAAGAGAAGGGGGCGGCCGGAGGCCCGACGACCGCCAAAAGGGCCCAACGGGGTCCCGGCGGCGAGGGGCCCAACCCGTGAAGACAGCAAGGAGAGAGAGCGATGGCGGCAACGGCGGCGATGGCGGTGGCGGCGGCGACGGCAGGAGTGGAGATGAGTTAGGTTTAGGAACGACCAGACTGCACACCTCAGTATATATACGCGGGCGAGAAACGTACTGGACATCCGGTGTGAACCGGACGTCCGGGGCCTGAGTGGAGTAGCAGATGACCGGCAACAACGGACGACCGACGCGTTTAGACAGAGCAATAAATAACGGAAGTCCGGTTACAGTGGACGACCGGTGCAAGAGCACCAGAAAGGATTTGACGGACGTCCGGTGGCAGATTTTTTTATTTTATTTTTATTATTATTATTATTACTAGAAAGATTAGAGTGCCATAGTTGGTGCTAATGACAATGATGGAGAGATGATGAGTGACATAGGTAGTAAGATGCAAGGACACCCTGGGTGAAACACTGAGTTTCCTAAATCAACACTAATAAACACACATACTGCTCACAAGTTGTTCTAATGACAATGCGGTGGCAGATGCCACCATGTATGCGTATACGTGACATGACACTGCAAAGGTTTGAACTTTGGGTCCATAATCACTACGCCATCATTGAAAGCACCATAGTTAGAGTAACATGGTAGCTTTGAGAGTGGTTGTTCTTTTTATGCATTTCATAGGGAGAGAGAACGCATGAGTTGAGTGTCTCCCCCTAAGTATATGCCTACATAGAGACAGGACATTATGACAATGCATGCATGAGTACTAGTTTTCACATAATGTTGTCAAGCTCCAAGATACCAAGTTCACGCCTAAGTCGACAAAACCTTGCTTCATCCAATGGTTTGGTGAAAATATCTGCCAGTTGTAAATCTGTACCAATGTGATCAATGTGAATATCACCCTTCTCAACATGATCTCTCAGGAAGTGATACCTAATATCAATGTGCTTGGTGCGGAGATGATCCTTGGGGTTCTCAGCAATGTTGATGGCACTTTCATTATCATATAGAAGAGGCACATGTCTATAGGTGATACCATAATCCTTCAAGGTTTGCCTCATCCATAATAACTGAGTTGCACAACTGGCGGCAGCAATGTATTCAGCTTCTGCGGTAGAGAGGGCAATACAATTTTGTTTCTTCGATGACCAACTTACCAAGGAACGTCCAAGAAACTGACAAGCACCGGAAGTGGACTTACGATCCACTTTGTCTCTGGCCCAATCCGCATCCGTGTACCCAATGAGATCAAACTTAGCATCCTTGGGATACCATAGACCCAACTTTGGGGTGTGAACAAGGTATCTAAGAATATGCTTAACCGCCTTATGATGACTTTCCCTAGGGGAAGCTTGAAATCTAGCACACATGCATACACTAAACATGATGTCTGGTCTAGATGCACAAAGATAAAGCAATGAACCAATCATAGAGCGGTATTTAGATGGGTCGAAGGGGATACCGTTTGTGTCTTTAGTGAGAGTTATTTTGGTTGGCATTGGTGTCTTACATGGACTAGCATCAGACATACCAAACTTCTCTAAGATATCCTTGAGGTATTTTGCTTGAGACAAGAAAATTCCTTCTTGAAATTGTTGAATTTGAAATCCGAGGAAGAACTTCAAATCCGCATTGAGTGACATTTCAAAATTCTTGGTCATTGAGTCCACAAACTTCTTGCACAAATGAATGTTAGGAGAACCAAAAATGATATCATCTACATAGATTTGGCATAAGATCAAATCACCCTTATCCCTCTTAGTAAAAAGAGTGGGGTCGATCACCCCTCTCACAAAACCATCATCGAGTAAGAACTCTTAAGATGATCATACCAAGCACGAGGTGCTTGTTTGAGGCCATACAAAGCCTTATGAAGTTTATACACATAGTCTTTGTGATCGGGATCAACGAACCCACGTGGTTGTGATACATATACTTCTTCTTGTAGAGGACCATTAAGGAAAGCACTCTTCACATCCATTTGATGTAATGTAAAACCATTGAAAGCAGCATAAGCAAGTAAGATGCGAATGGATTCAAGACGGGCAACGGGGGCAAAGGTCTCACCAAAGTCCAAACCTTCAACTTGTGAGTACCCTTGTGCCACTAACCTTGCCTTGTTTCGGATGATCACACCATTCTCATCTTGTTTGTTCTTGAAAATCCATTTTGTTCCAATGACGTTGTGCTCGGTAGATGGCCTCTTGACTAATGACCACACTTGGTTGCGTTCAAAAATGTTCAACTCTTCTTGCATAGCAACTAGCCAATCGTTATCCATCAATGTATCTTGTACCTTGATGGGCTCAAAACTAGACACAAAAGAGAAGCGAGCACAGAAGTTGGTCAAATGTTTACAAGTGACTCTACCTTCCGATATGCCGGTGAGTATTTTGTCAATATCAACACGACCGGCCACTAGTGGCATGATAGAGGTAAGGGTTTCACGAGGTTCAACTTCATGTCCATCATCCACATCCTCAACATATGGATCGTTAATGTGAGGAGGAAGATCTTCTTGTTCATATTGCATTTGTTGAGGTTCATCATCAATGATTGGATTTTCTTGTTCTTGTTCTTGAAGATTGTCATGAGGAGGAACTTGATCATCCTCATCAACTTGGTCTAAGGGTATCAGTTGAACAATAGGAGCTTGTGGTGGTATGGATGTTGAAGTAGTTTGATGATGTGTGAGACTTCCATCTTCTTCTTCATCATCATGAGGTTCTTGTTCCGTAGGAAGAAGTGCACCAACACTCATGGTCAAAATGTCTTGAGAAGAATCTTCTTCACCTACATCACTTATATCAACTTGCTCCCCATGGGAGCCATTAAATTCATCAAACCCACGTCACAAGTTTCTACAACACATCCATTGGATTTGTTGTAGACTCTATAGGCGTGAGAGTTTGATCCATAGCCAACAAATATACCCTCAATCGTTTTGGATTGAAATTTTCCTAACCGTTCTCTTTTGTTGAGGATGAAACATTTGCACCCAAATACACGAAAGTACTTGACATTTGGCTTGTTTCCAGTTAGAAGCTCATATGGAGTCTTTTCCAATATAGTGCGGAGGAAGAGCCGGTTTGATGCATGGCATGCGGTGTTGACAGCTTCGGCCCAAAAACTATGTGGTGACTTGTATTCATCCAACATGGACCTTGCCATCTCCACAAGGGTGCGGTTCTTACTTTCGGCTACACCATTTTGCTGAGGAGTGTATGGAGCTGAATATTGATGCTCAATTCCTTCATCACTAAGGAATTCTTCCAAGGTATAGTTTTTGAACTCAGACCCATTGTCACTTCTTATTGCCAAGATTTCTTTGTCAAACTTGCGTTGTGCTTGCTTGGCAAAGTCAATGAAAGTGATCTTCGTCTCGTCCTTGGACTTGAGGAAAAACACCCATGTATATCTTGAGTAATCATCAACAATGACAAGTCCATACTTTTTCCCACCAAGACTATCCCATGAAGGAGGCCCAAAGAGATCCACATGAAGGAGCTCCAAAGGCCTTGAAGTAGATACAATATTCTTGGGTGGGTGCTTTGATTGATGTTGCTTCCCGGCTATACATGCACTACACACACGATCTTTCTCAAAAGAGACATTTGTTAGTCCAAGGATGTGATTACCCTTTAAGAGATCTTGAAGATTCCTCATGCCGACATGGGCTAGCCGGCGATGCCATAGCCACCCCTTGTCGGCCTTGGCCATTAGACAAGTTGCATGGAATGTTCTCTCTTTCGAGAAATCAACCGTGTAAAGGTTGCCATCCAACTCTCCAACAAAGGCCACTTCGAGAGTATCTCTCTTAAATACTTTCACATTCGTTAGTCCAAATAGTGTATCATAACCAACAGACGCCAATTGACGAACAGAAAGCAAATGATATTTAAGGGATTGGACAAGCATGACATTTGCAAGAGACATGTCATTTGTGATAGCCACCTTCCCCAACCCAAGTACCTGTCCTTTTGATCCTCCACCAAACATAATGCTCATAAATGGTTGAATAGCTTCCATGAAATCGTAGAGCAATTTGCTATCTCCGGTCATATGATTGGTACTTCCACTATCAATCACCCATTTTACTCCACCGGAGAAGGCAACCTACACACAACTATTACTTGGTTAGAGGCACCCATTTTGCAATGGGACCTCTCAAGTTAGTTACAAGGGTCTTAGGGACCCAAATAGCATAAAACCAAAATGCATTTCGAGGACAACAAACTTTGCATAAACTTCTCCATCCTTAGTCTTACGAAGTACATAGGATGGAGGCATGAACTCTTTTGGCTTGTTGAGAGTGGGCATGCCCCTTGTGGCCGTCCCACTAGCAACCTTACCTTTCTCCTTGTGTCCTTCTCGTACAAAAGTGTGACGCCCTCGATTCAATCGTACACTAATCATACACGCAAATGTGTACGATCAAGATCAAGGACTCACGGGAAGATATCACAACACAACTCTAGACACAAATTAAAATAATACAAGCTTTATATTACAAGCCATGGGCCTCGAGGGCTCGAATACATAAGCTCGAAAACACAAGAGTCAGCGGAAGCAACAATATCTGAGTACAGACATAAGTTAGACAAGTTTGCCTTAAGAAGGCTCGCACAAGAGCAACAATGATCGAAAAGGCAAGGCCTCCTGCCTGGGAGCCTCCTAACTACTCCTGGTCGTCGCGGTCTTCATGAGGTAGTAGGCACTCTCGGGGTAGTAGTAGTCGTCGGTGGTGTCGTCTGACTCCTGGGCTCCGACATCTGGTTGCATCAACCGGAAAGAAAAGGAAGGGGGGAAAGGGGGAGCAAAACAACCGTGAGTACTCATCCAAAGTACTCGCAAGCAAGGATCTACACTACATATGAACCATTATCAAAGGAAGGTTGTATATGTGGACTGGGCTGCAGAAATGCCAGAATAGAGAGAAGGCCTAGTCCTATCGAAGTCTAGCATCTTCTGGAAACCACCATCTTGCAGCAACAGGAGGGAGTAGAGTAGCATAAAGTAAAGTAGTAGTAGTGTTATCAACCTCGGCCAGAGATCCTTTCTCGACTCCATGTGAGAAAGCAATCCCAGAGCCACACTATTCGGTTATCACCTCATCACAATCCAATTCTCATCACAAGTATCCAGTTCTAGTTGTATCGATCGGGATACAACTCCGAGCGTCCGTTACTGTAGGACAGGCTATCGATAGATGTTTTCTTCCCTGCAGGGGTGCACCAACTTACCCACCACGCTTGATTAACTCCGGCCGGACACACTTTCCTGGGTCATGCCCGGCCTCGGCCAAACAATACGCCGCAACCCGACCTAGACTTAACAGAGAGGTCAGCACGCCGGACAAACCTATGCCCCCAGGGGTCATGGGCCATCTCCCCGGGAACTCCTGCACGTTGCGTACGCGGCCAGTGAGCAGACCTAGCTACCTCCTTTAAAAAGGAAGGTGCTTACCAGTCCAACCCGGCGCGCGCCGCTCAGTCGCTGACGTCTATTAAGCTTCGGCTGATGTATATGACGCAGAACACCCATACTATGCCCACGTGATGGTTAGTGCTATTAGGCCAGAGGCCCCTCGGATCAAATATCCAAATCTTAGTGGATTAGGAACGCGCGGTAACAAGCAGAGACTCACGAAAGATGTGACCCCGTTGCCCCGTCTCGAGGACTTGCGGCAAGGGCTAAGAATGCCCGGCCACACCTCGTAATTATCTCACGGGCACCTTCCAGGTCAACCCGACTCCTCATTACTCACAATTATGCTCGCGCGGGTACCCCTCAGGGTCGACCCATCTTTAGTAACATGGTTCAGTGTAAAGTCATAGTAATCATACTAACTATGTGTCTAAACATCAAGGGGAAAACCCGAGGAATCACCCCCGGTGAATTCCACTCGATGTAATCATCAAGGTGAACGTAATAGGAATCACCCCCGAGGTTCACACTTGAGGGGTAGCACAACAGAGTCGTATCGGAAGTGGTTAGAGAGGAAATCACCCTCGATGACTACGACCGAATAACTACACTACAGGGTTAACATCAGAAGTGCTGTAGAGGTGTCACCCTCGGCACTCGATAGTAACCTAGTAGTGTCGAGCAACTAAGGGGAAAGTGATGTGCGGTGCCGGGGTCTGGTCTTCGATCCCGTTGATCGGGTCTTCTATGATGAAGCAGGGGCAACAAGGACAAGGTGGGGGTCACTAATGGATCACTAACCAACCTATACTAAGCAGTTTAGGATAAGCAGGTAGGTAACAATAGCAGGTTACAATAAACAGGCTATGCAGCAGAATAGGAGCAAACAATAACAGTAACAAAATCTAATGCAAGCATGAGAGAATGGAATGGGCGATATCGGGATGATCAAAGGGGGGGCTTGCCTGGTTGCTCTGGCAAGGAGGGGTCGTCGTCGACGTAGTCGATCACAGGGGCAGCATCGGTCTCGGGGTCTACCGGAGAGAAGAGGGGGAAGAAACAGTAAATATAAAGCAAACAAGTGCATAACAGGACCATAGGTAGAGCTAGACGTGTTCTAACGTGGTGCTACACGATACCGGCGAGGGGGGAAGTCAACCGGGAATGTTTTCCCGGTTCCAGACCTGTGTCAGACAGATGACCGGAGGGGGGAAAATCCATGTTCAGCATGCTAAGGGCATGTGACAGATGAACGGACCGAGTATCCGGATTCGTCTCGTCGTTCTGAGCAACTTTCATGTATAAAGTTTTTCGATCCGAGCTATGGTTTATTTTCTATGAATATCTAAAGATTTAAACATTTCTGAAATTATCTTTAATTCAAAAGGGGGTTTACTGAGTCAGCATGACGTCACCCTAACATCAGCAGTCAACCAGCCAGTTTGACTGGTCAAGCTGGCGTTCGTGACCCACCTGTCAATGACAGCGGGGTTTAACAGTGTTTAATTCAATCTAAACTAGCTACTTAATTTACAGGGCCCACCTGTCAGTGTCTAATTAAATTAATTAATTATTATTTTTAAACGTTTTAGTTAAAAGGGAAGGTGGGCCCTATCTGTCAGCTGCTGGGTTGGTTCAGTCAGCAGAGCTGACCGGTCAACAGGCAGGTCGGGCCCCTGGGGCCCACGGGTCAGTGACCCAGGGGGTGGCCCCGGGCCGACCACGTCAGCGTGGGCGACGGCGTTTAACTGCCGGTGGCCATAGCCACGGCGGAGGGTCGGGCGCGCACCAGAATCCATCTAGGGGCGACCGTTTCGCGAGCAGTTCGCACCGTTCGAACGTGTGCACGATGCCGAGTCGGGTGGTGGTGGTGGCTCGCCCGGGGACAGCCGGAGACGGCGCCGACGTAGAGCACAGGCGGCGGTTGCCTTCGGGCGCTCGACGGCGAGGGTGCTTCGGGACACAGTTCGTTGTGCGGAATGGCTCTACGGGCGGCTAGTGCTCGCACGCATCCATTGTCGCAGTCGGCAGTAAGCGGGAGGCGACGAGCTCACCGGAGACGAGCTCGCGGCGGCGGCCGGAGCACTGGCCCGTCGAGGAAGGCACCAGGGGGAGCGGGAGGAGAAGCGGGCGCGTGAAGTGGGTGCAGGCGGAGGTGCTGAGCATGACAGGGTGGTCGGCTGCGAGCTCCGCGAGCCGTGGCCACGACGGCGAGCAGCACCACGGCGACGAGCTCGGGCACGACGGGGAGGAGCAGGTACGAGAGGGGGGAGAAGAGATGCGCGAGGAGAGGGGAAAGGAGTCGGAGCTCACAGGGAAGGCACAAGGAGGCCCGGCGACAACTTAGTAGCAGCAGGGGCGGTGGCCGGAGTGGACGGCGACGGCGACGACCGAAGCGGAGGACGGTGGCGATCCGGCGAGGCAGAGGGGCTCCGAGGCCCGTGGAGTGGTCGAGGACGAGCGGGGCTCCTGGATGGAGGACGGTCGCCGGTGGCCACGCGCACGGCGAGGCCGCAGCAACGGCTACGCCTGGGACGGCGCGGCGCGACAGATCTGGGGGAGAGGGGAAAGAGAAGAAGCCAGGAGGGCGAGTGGGTGGATGAGAGCAGGGGGGGTCGAGGCGTCGAGGCACTGGCGGCCTTATCCTCCTCCCGGCGTCGCCGGCGAGGCGGTCGGGCGGGAACGGCGCCTGTAGCGGCCCGGGTCAGAGGAACAGGGATGAGGGGGAGAGCGACCGAGGAGGGGGCATGGGCTGGCTCGGGCGGGCCGAAGCCCAAGTGGGACAGGGGCTTTTTTTCCTTTGTTTTTAAACAGAGAAAGAAAGGAAGTTAATTGGGCATCCAAATATCTTAAATAAATTATGGAACTGGGCCCATAAAATCCAAGGCATTGTTAGACAGTGCCACAAATAGTTTGGAGGCCAGGGGATGTCATTTACATTTTTCAAAATTAAAATGACATTCAAAAATGTTGAAGTTGCAATGCAAAAATTGCTACTGTCCACCTTAGCTCAATGGTGATGTTGTTTGCCTTAACAAATAATTGTTATGGAATTTTTGACAAGTGATGAACATTTTTCCAGCAACTTTTGAGCAACTTCAAACTTCACTTGAATTTGATTTGACTGGAATTTCAAATAGGATATTGAACAAAGATGATTAAGCACTGTTTGGAAAAATGATTAGTTTAATCACAGAGGGTTACTGTAGCATGACACTGGGGGTGTTACAAATCTCCTCCACTACAAAAAATCTCGTCCCGAGATTTAAGTGGGGAAGTAAAGAGTAACTTCGGGAGAACTGACCCTTATAGGGTTAATTATCTAGTGAACAATTCAGGGAATGAGGCAGAAGCATCTCTCGAGTTGAAACTTAATAAAACATCGAGAGCAAAGTATGATGGTACAATAAGAAGTTTCAAGCGAATGGACAGACGATTGATACCTGAATAGAGTGTGAGAAAGGGGTTCAGAGCATCGGGAATAGATCATCTCTCAGAAGGTGGCTCGTGACATGATACGAAGCCAAGTGTAAAGAATATTTCGGCATCAAGGTTATACAGGAGATTCAGGTTTTGATCCTATGGAACTGTGGGTTATGGGCCACCATGTGGGTTAAAAGAAGAAAAGGCGCTATTCATTTTGCACGGTCATGATAGCAAGGCATGTCAGAGGTTAGCCTGCCAGTTATGTCGGCAACTATCGTAGGTACCAAGGGTGACGGACGAAGAGAGCCATTCTCCTGCTCGTTGAACGAGGCAGACCAATAGGCAAACTTCTCGTCCATCGGTGGTTACCGGAATGTCATTAACAACAGTAACAGGGTCTTACTGACAGACTTTGTACATCGAGGTGTTTACGTAAGCAGGGAATTATTTCTGCTTATATGATATAGACCACAAGAAGGTTAAACAAACCAATGGAAAGGAAAATGAAATTATCGGATTAATCAGACCAATGGAAAGGAAAATGTGTTTACACACAAGAATTGGGAGTATATCCTTCCCAAGGGGAAGCGGAGCAGGATATACATGATATGACAGCAAGTTCAAAAGCATTTAGATAAAGGGGGCGAGGGAAGAATCATGATATTACCCATACAACGGTGTTTGGATAATAGATCACGAAACATTCGACAATGTGCTTCAATGTTCTTGTTGATATCTGGAATACCTCAGTCATGCTTCGAGGTAACATTAACATGGTGTTCCAAGTAGGGGTTGGAGTTGAAGATCACAAGAAATACTCAAGGAACAATTGCAGGAATAGCAAGGAGTCCAAGGTATAACCAAGACATGATCAAACATGTGTTGGAAAGAAGACAAGGGGTTGTCGATGATAACTCAAATCATCGAAGGACAACGATGGTATTTCTCACCATGAATTCAATTGTCATCACAACAGAAGTCAAAATAATGATGCTGATCACGACGCCTTCGTCGAGAGGCTCTATGAAGATGCCATCGAGGTGCGATGCCATCAAGCAACAAGAAGGATGAAGTGAAAGGCTATGGAACCACGGATACGACACAAGCTCGAAATCAAGCTTGTTGTTCGAGGTGAAATGATAAGATGAAGAAGATCGACGTAAGTTTAGCTCGTCGTCAAAAGTTGCTCCGGGAAGAAGGACCGGTTAGCACAGTTAAAAATTTGCTTGATAATGATATAGGCGATCAGGATAGGAATGACATGATGGAGTATCATTCCAATGAGAATTCACAAGAGGTAGTGTAATGACACAATATCCTTGAGATAACAGGGGCAATACTCGAGGTAGATCAAAATAGAGGTCGGACAGATGAAATGATCTGCAAAAGACAAGTATTTTAACTTGTCTGGGAAATGGAATCAAGGAGAAAATATGGTCGGAACCACGATTGCAAAGAATCAATTTAAAGATGCAAGATGAGCTTATACCAAGCGAACATTTGATTATAAAAGAAGCTTCCAAGATAAGATCTACATCGTGTCTATGGGCATGAACACAAAGTTCAAGGTCGACTCCCACTTCTTCAATGCATAACCTTTCATTCACTTCTCGTTTTCAAAGAAATTATAGTGCTGAAAATTTATCTGGTGAAGTACCAGGAGAGTAAGACTCATGAGAACTCTCAGGTTCACACGGATTAAGGAAGGCATAAGTTCAACCCATCGGGGCATTTTTACAAATCTATACAACCATCAACCAAGCAAAAGATACGAGTTCGAAAGCAGAGTGTCAAAGTCAAAGCAGATGATACAATATACTGAAGGTATTATGTATCAGGGAAAACTGATAAGATTTTGGATGTGAAGGACACTGTCGGATAACAACCCAGCAAAGGATCTGGCAATTCATGACAGAGTTGATGTGAGTATCGGTAATCAATCAGATGAAGAAGGGGATGCAAAGGCATCGGCTTATAGAAACGTCTGAATGATTCGATGCTTGGGTACACAGGAATTATGATTTCAAGATGAAGGATCAGAAGCAGAGGCTCTGATCAAAAGATGAGTAAATTGAATAGACTTAGAGGTGCACCCGATCAAATCTTGATTGGGCAAGAACCAGCTCATATCTGGAAGGATGTCTGAGCCGAAAAGAAAATTTCCAAGGATTAATTGATGATTGCGAGTATTCGCTCACATGTTGAATCCATAGGAACAGAGTGACAATCACAATGAATTATAGAATATTGCTAGACATATGGAATTAATCCTAATGCAAGCAGGCAAGGAGAATCAAGAGCAATAGGCTGCAGAGGATTTTTAGGAGATCATATAGCAATATGAAGTATTTCGTGAAACACAAGATCAACTGGGGATGAATGGGTCCCCGATAATGTGCGAAATTATTTGTAAGTGCATTCATGCGGCAAGAACTACAGGGCAATAGGGACGAAGGACTTTTGAAACATCAGAGAGTATTTCGATAAGTCGTATGGAATAAGAGAGGAACTGGAATGCGTCTAAGAACGACAGGTGTAAGTAGTTATCCAGCGGGGTAATCGGTGGTCAGGAACTGCAAAGCAGTGGGCACAGGGTCTCGGGAATCATCGAGGAGTATCTTCAGAGTCTTCTGATGCAGCAGACGATCATATGTGGTGAAGGGGCTCTCCGGAATGAAGTGGCTACGAGAACCTAATGTCAGAGTTAGTAAAATATTTAACCCGAATAGACGAGAGATCAGAGTCCTAGAGTATAGATGAGGAGTAAAAGATTCTAATACCACCCAATGGCGACGTGGGCCCGTAAGACACACAGCCATGTTAGTAAAAGTTTTTCAGTGACTAGACTCAACTTCGGCCAAGGAGTTGTAAAGGGGGCTACCTACAGGCAGTCGGCTCTGATACCAACTTGTGACGTCCTCGATTCAATCGTACACTAATCATACACGCAAATGTGTACGATCAAGATCAAGGACTCACGGGAAGATATCACAACACAACTCTAGACACAAATTAAAATAATACAAGCTTTATATTACAAGCCAGGGGCCTCGAGGGCTCGAATACATAAGCTCGAAAACACAAGAGTCAGCGGAAGCAACAATATCTAAGTACAGACATAAGTTAGACAAGTTTGCCTTAAGAAGGCTAGCACAAAAGCAACAATGATCGAAAAGGCAAGGCCTCCTGCCTAGGAGCCTCCTAACTACTCCTGGTCGTCGCGGTCTTCATGAGGTAGTAGGCACCCTTGGGGTAGTAGTAGTCGTCGGTGGTGTCGTCTGGCTCCTGGGCTCCGACATATGGTTGCATCAACCAGAAAGAAAAGGAAGGGGGGAAAGGGGGAGCAAAGCAACCGTGAGTACTCATCCAAAGTACTCGCAAGCAAGGATCTACACTACATATGAACCATTATCAAAGGAAGGTTGTATATGTGGACTGGGCTGCAGAAATGCCAGAATAGAGAGAAGGCCTAGTCCTATCGAAGTCTAGCATCTTCTGGAAACCACCATCTTGCAGCAACAGGAGGGAGTAGAGTAGCATAAAGTAAAGTAGTAGTAGTGTTATCAACCTCGGCCAGAGATCCTTTCTCGACTCCATGTGAGAAAGCAATCCCAGAGCCATACTATTCGGTTATCACCTCATCACAATCCAATTCTCATCACAAGTATCCAGTTCTAGTTGTATCGATCGGGATACAACTCCGAGCGTCCGTTACCGTAGGACAGGCTATCGATAGATGTTTTCTTCCCTGCAGGGGTGCACCAACTTACCCACCACGCTTGATTAACTCCGGCCGGACACACTTTCCTAGGTCATGCCCGGCCTCGGCCAAACAATACGCCGCAACCCGACCTAGACTTAACAGAGAGGTCAGCACGCCGGACTAAACCTATGCCCCCAGGGGTCATGGGCCATCTCCCCGGGAACTCCTGCACGTTGCGTACGCGGCCAGTGAGCAGACCTAGCTACCTCCTTTAAAAAGGAAGGTGCTTACCAGTCCAACCCGGTGCGCGCCGCTCAGTCGCTGACGTCTATTAAGCTTCGGCTGATGTATACGACGCAGAACACCCATACTATGCCCACGTGATGGTTAGTGCTATCAGGCCACAGGCCCCTCGGATCAAATATCCAAATCTTAGTGGATTAGGAACGCGCGGTAACATGCAGAGACTCACGAAAGATGTGACCCCGTTGCCCCGTCTCGAGGACTTGCGGCAAGGGATAAGAATGCCCGGCCACGCCTCGTAATTATCTCACGGGCACCTTCCAGGTCAACCCGACTCCTCATCACTCGCAATTATGCTCGCGCGGGTACCCCTCAGGGTCGACCCATCTTTAGTAACATGGTTCAGTGTAAAGTCATAGTAATCATAGTAACTATGTGTCTAAACATCAAGGGGAAAACCCGAGGAATCACCCCCGGTGAATTCCACTCGATGTAATCATCAAGGTGAACGTAAGAGGAATCACCCCCGAGGTTCACACTTGAGGGGTAGCACGACAGAGTCATATCGGAAGTGGTTAGAGAGGAAATCACCCTCGATGACCACGACCGAATAACTACACTACAGGGTTAACATCAGAAGTGCTGTAGAGGTGTCACCCTCGGCACTCGATAGTAACCTAGTAGTGTCGAGCAACTAAGGGGAAAGTGATGTGCGGTGTCGGGGTCTGGTCTTCGATCCCGTTGATCGGGTCTTCTATGATGAAGCAGGGGCAACAAGGACAAGGTGGGGGTCACTGATGGATCACTAACCAACCTATACTAAGCAGTTTAGGATAAGCAGGTAGGTAACAATAGCAGGTTACAATAAACAGGCTATGCAGCAGAATAGGAGCAAACAATAACAGTAACAAAATCTAATGCAAGCATGAGAGAATGGAATGGGCGATATCGGGATGATCAAAGGGGGGGGCTTGCCTGGTTGCTCTAGCAAGGAGGGGTCATCGTCGACGTAGTCGATCACAGGGGCAGCATCGGTCTCGGGGTCTACCGGAGAGAAGAGGGGGAAGAAACAGTAAATATAAAACAAACAAGTGCATAACAGGACCATAGGCAGAGCTAGACATGTTCTAACGTGGTGCTACACGATACCGGCGAGGGGGGAAGTCAACCGGGAATGTTTTCCCGGTTCCGGACCTGTGTCAGACAAATGACCGGAGGGGAAAAAATCCATGTTCAGCATGCTAGGGGCATGTGACAGATGAACGGACCGCGTATCCGGATTCGTCTCGTCGTTCTGAGCAACTTTCATGTATAAAGTTTTTCGATCCGAGCTATGGTTTATTTTCTATGAATTTCTAAAGATTTAAACATTTCTGAAATTATCTTTAATTCAAAAGGGGGTTTACTGAGTCAGCATGACGTCACCCTGACATCAGCAGTCAACCAGCCAGTTTGACTGGTCAAGCTGACGTTCGTGACCCACCTATCAATGACAGTGGGGTTTAACAGTGTTTAATTCAATCTAAACTAGCTACTTAATTTACAGGGCCCACCTGTCAGTGTCTAATTAAATTAATTAATTGTTATTTTTAAACGTTTTAGTTAAAAGGGGAGGTGGGCCCTATCTGTCAGCTGCTGGGCTGGTCCAGTCAGCAGAGCTGACCGGTCAACAGGCCGGTCGGGCCCCTGGGGCCCACGGGTCAGTGACCCAGGGGGTGGCCCCGGGCCGACAACGTCAGCGTGGGCGACGGCGTTTAACTGCCAGTGGCCATAGCCACGGCGGAGGGTCGGGCGCGCACCAGAATCCATCTAGGGGCGACCATTTCGCGAGTAGTTCGCACCGTTCGAACGTGTGCACGACGCCGAGTCGGGTGGTGGTGGTGGCTCGCCCGGGGACGGCCGGAGACGGCGCCGACGTAGAGCACAGGCAGCGGTTGCCTTCGGGCGCTCGACGGCGAGGGTGCTTCGGGACACAGTTCGTTGTGCGGAGCGGCTCTACGGGCGGCTAGTGCTCGCACGCATCCATTGTCGCAGTCGGCAGTAAGCGGGAGGCGACGAGCTCACCGAGACGAGCTCGCGGTGGCGGCCGGAGCACTGGCCCGTCGAGGACGGCACCAGGGGGAGCGGGAGGAGAAGCGGGCGCGTGCAGTGGGTGCAGGCGGAGGTGCTGAGCATGACAGGGTGGTCGGCTGCGAGCTCCGCGAGCCGTGGCCACGACGGCGAGCAGCACCGCGGCGACGAGCTCGGGCACGACGGGGAGGAGCAGCTACGAGAGGGGGGGAGAAGAGATGCGCGAATAGAGGGGAAAGGAGTCGGAGCTCACAGGGAAGGCACAAGGAGGCCCGGCGACAACTTAGTAGCAGCAGGGGCGGTGGCCGGAGTGGACGGCGACGGCGACGACCGAAGCGGAGGACGGTGGCGATCCGGCGAGGCAGAGGGGCTCCGAGGCCCGTGGCGTGGTCGCGGTCATCGTGGTCGAGGACGAGCGGGGCTCCTGGACGAAGGCGGACGGAGGACGGTCGCCGGTGGCCACGCGCACGGCGAGGCCGCAGCGACAGCTACGCCTGGGCCGGCGCGGCGCGACAGATCTGGGGGAGAGGGGAAAGAGAAGAAGCCAGGAGGGCGAGTGGGTGGATGAGAGCAGGGGGGTCGAGGGGTCGAGGCACTGGCGGCCTTATCCTCCTCCCGGCGTCGCCGGCGAGGCGGTTGGGCGGGAACGGCGCCTGTAGCGGCCCGGGTCAGAGGAACAGGGATGAGGGGGAGAGCGACCGAGGAGGGGGCATGGGCCGGCCTAGTTGGGCCAGCTGGCTCGGGCGGGCCGAAGCCCAAGTGGGACAGGGGCTTTTTTTCCTTTGTTTTTAAACAAAGAAAGAAAGGAAGTTAATTGGGCATCCAAATATCTTAAATAGATTATGGAACTGGGCCCATAAAATCCAAGGCATTGTTAGACAGTGCCACAAATAGTTTGGAGGCCAGGGGATGTCATTTACATTTTTCACAATTAAAATGACATTCAAAAATGTTGAAGTTGCAATGCAAAAATTGCTACTGTCCACCTTAGCTCAATGGTGATGTTGTTTTCCTTAACAAATAATTGTTATGGAATTTTTGACAAGTGATGAACATTTTTCCAGCAACTTTTGAGCAACTTCAAACTTCACTTGAATTCGATTTGACTGGAATTTCAAATAGGATATTGAACAAAGATGATTAAGCACTGTTTGGAAAAATGATTAGTTTAATCACAGAGGGTTACTGTAGCATGACACTGGGTGTGTTACAAAAAGTTTCTTTTAAAGGGGTGGTGCACTGTTGAGAGGATGTCTTCTTCTTGCTTGTGCTTGGGTCAAACCCGAGTCCCTCTTTGGCGAACACTTCATTGTGTTGGCTCAACACCTCATTAAGGTTCTTTTGCCCTTGAGCACATGTCACGATCCCTTTCTCAATTTGAGCCTTGAGAAAATGATTCTCCTCAAGAATAGATGCTAGATCACTACTAGAGTTAGTAGAACAAGCGTCAACATTTATAATAGGAGACGAGTAGGCCTTAGCTAGAGTTTCAAGATAAGTAAGTTTGAGCGTCTCAAAAATCTTTGTAAGAAGGGTGAGCTCTTCTTCCTTAGTCTTGAGGGACACGGATAGAAGCTCACAATCCTTAGAGAGAGAAGCATGAGACTTCGCAAGCTTACTTTTATCATTCATCAACTCTTCACAAGAGCCAATAGCCTTTTTCAAGGAGGCAAGATCTTTAGTATGAACATCAATATTTGCACCAATTTTTAAGCATAGTTCATCATTTCGTGTTTCCTCGTATTGGACTTTCTGCTCAAGGATTTCACATTTTTCCTTCTCCTCGGTGACGAGGGTTTCGAGTTCCTTAATGGTGATGGTGTGCTTACTCACCATCTCCATAAGCATACGAAACATAGTGAGCTTCTTTCCTTTGAGGGAGCACATGAACTTATTAAGTTTAGCAAGCATAGGATCATTTAAATCATCATCCTCATAACTATCCTCCGCATCAAGATACTCATCACTAGGAGTAGGAGGAGTGAAAAGAGGAGGGTTTGATCATGGGGTTACCTTGACCTTGTCAGGAGAGTGTTGATCCTCTCCATCTTCTACCACGGCCTTCGCCATGAGGCACTTGTGAGCGTTGCCCTTGTAATCCTTCATGTAGTTGTAGGTGACAACTTCACCACTCTTATTGACTAGCCTCAATGTGTTTTGAGAATCTTGAGCAACTCCGGCAACACCACTTACATCATCCGGAGCAGATTCTTCTTGAGCAACCATTGCTTTCCCATCTCTCTTCTTGAGCTTGGAGTTCAAAGGATTTGGCAATTTCTTCTTAGGAAAGGTCTTGCGAAACCTTGGTTTATCTTCTCTCTTCTCATAAGGGCACTCATTTGAGAAGTGGTTGGTTTCCTCACAGTTGTAGCATTTTCTACTTTCTTCTTTTGGAATCTTCCCTTGAATTTTCCCGCGCTAAACTTCTTGACAAAGAGAGCCATGTCTTCATATGAAGGACCCTCGTCAGATTCAATCTCATCTCCATCTTCATCATCATCATCATCTTCTTCTTCTTCACTTTGTTCATCTTCACATACATGCTTGGCCTTCAATGCAAGATTGACCTTTGATGATGGGGAACCATGCATGGCAAGATGTTTTGTGGCATTAGCCTTTGACTCTTCAAATAGTTGAAAGGTGGATACGATGTCATCTGTAGTCATTTCCTTGAAGGTATGATGTTGTCTTATGTCCCACACCATTTGATGGTGATATGGAGCAAGAGCATGAAGCAACTTATCCACAAGGACTCTTAGTCATGTTGAATCCATCTTGTGTCTTGTCACACTCACATGACTCAATATCGGCCGTGAGAGTCATGAGACGCTCATGGAGTTGATTGGGGGTTTCACCTTTCTCCATACAAATGTTTTGCAATTGCCCTTTGGCAATTTCATATTGAGCACTCCGGAGGGTAGAAGTGCCAGTCTTGGATCGTATAACACTTTCCCATAGTTCCTTGGCACTTGTGATGTGTATGAATGGTCTCCTTTGCTTTTCATCCATACCTCTCCTTATACACATGATTGCAGTGTCATTGAGGTTCTTGTCATATATTTCTCTTGGTGTGGGGTTCTTTGGATCAACCACATGATAGCCATACTCCAAGATCTCCAGCATCTCATCATTTCCATGTCGAAGATGATCCTGCATAGCAACTCTCCACAAAGCAAAATCGGAAGTGGCACTTAGTACAGGAGGTTTTCCTTGAGGGTTATATCTTGGTTTCTCAACCTGAGGTCTTGCATAAAGCCAAGGAACACTGGCGTGTTCATTGTTAGGAGGTTGTTGACCAAGTGATGGAGTAGGCACAGTTGGCCTCGAAGCAGCGCCACCCGAGAGTGGTGCAAGCACCGTGGACAACGTGGCTAATCTCATTTGGACCAAGGCCTCAAGAGAAGCATCATGCTCCTCTTTTTGCTTAGCAAGGGCCCGTTCTAGATCCTCCGACGTAAAGGACTTGACTTCAGAGGAAGCCTCGCCTTTATCCTTAGGATCTACAACCAGGGGAGTCCCATCCGGGTTCATCTCGCTCTAGGGCGGTTAAGCCACAAGAATAGAGCACGAGGGTCTGATACCAATTGAAAGGATCGAGATGGACCTAGAGGGGGGGTGAATAGGTACAATTACAAATTTTAATTATTACTTAGCAATTTTAGGTAGTAATGCAGAATATGAAGGTGAGCCTAACAATTGCAAGTGAGTACTAAGTACTAAGCAAGTAACACAAGCATATAAGTAAGCAAGCTCAATATGATGTAAGTAAGTGCAATAAGACAAGTAACCACAAGTAGGGAGTTAGGGTTAGGAATAACCGCGACTCCGGGAAACGAGGATGTATGCCGATGTTCACTTCCTTGGAGGGAAGCTAGTCACCGTTAGAGAGGTGGATGTTACCACGAAGGCACACCAACGCCACGAAGGCTCACCCTATTCTCCCTTTGAGACAACACCACGAAGGCGTTTCTCAACCACTAGTGGTAGACCTTGGGGTGGTCTCCAAACCCTCACAAACTTTTCCGAGGGTAATCACAAAGTTCGATTCCTCTCCGAATGACTCCTACCGCCTAGGAGTCTCCAACCTCCAAGAGTAACAAGAACGATGGGAAAAAGATCAAGACTTGCTCAAATCACAAATTCCTTTGGTGCAAAGAAGGGGAAGGATTGGATCTATCACTTGATTGGACAACTTCTCTCAAGTGCTCTCAAATCCCTTGGGGATCTAAGGTTTGGTGTGAAGGAATGAGAGAGAGTGTAGTGTGTGTTAGGGTTTGTTCGAAGTGAGTCACATATCCCGTGGGGAAAGAAAGACTATATATAGTGGTGGTGAAAAGCTAGCCGTTTGGCCACTTATGGCACAGGAGCTGCCGGACGTCCGGTGGGTACCGGACGACCGGTGACATAGATCGGACCGGACGTCCGTCCGGCAACAGGTCGTCCGCTCGCTGGAGTATAAATCTGACCGTGAACACAACACAGGTAGCGGACTTCCGGAGAGTAGCGGTCGACCGCTGACCGGATGTTCGGAGAGACCGGAAATCCGTTAATATGTGTTCTGTTTAGATGTACCGGATGTCCGGAGAAACCGGACATCCATTAATAAGTGTTCTGTTGAGATGTACCGGACATCCGGTGGGCGCCGGAAGTCCGGTTAGTTGTGAAGGCTAGTCCAGCAGTTCCAAAAACACAAAATAGACCGTGCACACATGATGAAAACTAAAAGATGATAGAAGGAGTGTTTTGTGTATTTTGAGCAAGTCTTTCACGTTACCCAACAATCCCCTCTTAATAGTGCGGGATCCCTATACTCAAGAACAAATTAAAATAAAGGGCCAAGGCCATTTGTCTTGTATTCTCCGCTCTTGAGTAATATATACCTCTTTGCTTGTAGTCATGATCCACACACATAGCACTTGAAACATAATCCTGAGATATACTTGATAACATGATTAGTCCCAAAAATGCATGTTGTCATCAACATCAAAATAAGATTAAGGGCATGATTGCACTTTCAACCGAACCCGGATGAGCTTGACATGTTGTTTGATAGTAGTCCTAGCTATGTGGAGCTCTTGCAACAAGTTAGGAAAGATTTAAGTTGGATGGACCCTAGTGATATCATTGAGTTGGAAGGAAGGCATAATGTTGGTTTTGGAATGCACATCCGTTGGAAGACAATGCGTGTCAACTCGGAGCAACGTTGGGTTGCATACAAGGAGACGATGGCCGAATCACTAGACAAGGCTCTTGAGTTATTTGCAACGAAGAAGGTTGATTCAAGGTTGCATTTGGACTTGAATCGGAGCCCTTCTCCTTTGGTTGCTAGTAGCCCCCCACCCTTGAAGCGAGATGAAATTGTTGAACCTCTTTTGACCCAAGAAGTGAGGCCAACATTGAGCCCGTTTACAAGCAACCACCATGAAGCTTTGCAAGAGGAGAATGATGAGTATGCGGATGATACAATGAAGTTGATCTCCATGACAACAATGTGGGTGATCTCGACAAATATCATTTGCAAGAGACAATGGACCATTCCATCCCTTTTTCCCG
Organism: Triticum timopheevii; assembly: GCA_963921465.1. NCBI lineage: Eukaryota > Viridiplantae > Streptophyta > Magnoliopsida > Poales > Poaceae > Triticum > Triticum timopheevii. The sequence goes on along the minus strand of OY997266.1, from coordinate 113,097,278 downwards.
TGCATATGCATCGGACTCGGATGACGATGGTCCCGACGAACAAGTTGATGTGGAGGGGTTCACGGTGAAGGAGGCCGAAGCTTTTGAGAAGGTATTCGGTCGTGATCATCGGACTACATTGTTCAAGGATGTTAGTCTCGCGGATGAAGCCGTGGTAGATGGTGGCCAATGTATACCTGTTGGGGTTAGCCAAAGCTCTCACCATGATTTGGGAGATGACAAGAACCGGATTGCAAAAGAGTCTAAGTTCGAAACATTCTTGGAATTGAAGATGTGGCTCGACAACTACTCGGTTACGCATTATCGTCCACACAAGGTGGTGCACTCGGACGTCAATGTGCGCTACACGGTTGCATGTGCATGTGAAGATGAAATATGTCCGTGGATTGTGCGTGCAAGACCATGGAAAGGAGGTCCCACTTGGCACGTAGTGAGTTGTGTGCCAACTCACATGTGCCAAGGCAAAAGGGTGGATGGCAAGATTGTGTCCCAAAACCACAAACAACTCACGTCTGAGTTCACCGCTTACAGGCTCTCCAACTCAATATCCACACTTCCAACAATGAGCGTCCAACATGTCATTGACCTTGTGAAAGCCATCTTTCATTACAAGGTGAAGTACGGCAAGGCATGGAAGGAGAAGCAAGCCACATTTAAGATGTTGTATGGTACTTGGGAGGAAGCATACAACCGAATCCCTAGGTTGTTGTTAGCCATGGCCGCGACAAACCCGGGCATGGTTCATGTGGTCGAGCCTCATGGGCACCAAACAACGCTTCATGAAGGAAGGAAAGTCCGAGTATTTGGTCGTGCATTTTGGGCGTTCGAGCAATGCGTGAGGGCTTTTGAACACTGTAGGCCGGTCATCGCCATTGATGGCACGTTCTTGACCGGACAATACAAGGGCACCTTGTTGGTTGCGATAGCAAGTGATGCCAATAACCGGGTGTTGCCATTGGCATTTGCTTTGGTTGAGGTGGAGAACAATGACAACTGGGAGTGGTTTTTGCGTCTTTTGAGGACGAAGGTGTTACCCGCTCAAAGGGAAATTTGTGTCATATCGGATCGGAATCAAGGTATTCTTAACGCGGTGGAGATTGACATTCCCGGGCATGCTCCGTTGCACCATCGATGGTGCATGAGGCACTTTTGTTCGAACTTCTATAGGGCATGTGGCCTTAAGGAGTTGGCTGATGATCTTCAAGATTGTTGTCTCGCTTTCTCCGAGAAGCACTTCACCACTTTGTACAATGGATTGCTTGCACACAAAAAACTTGATCCCGGGGGTCAAGACTTTCTCCATAGGCACATTCAATTCCGGAACAAGTGGGCACGTGCTTTTGATGAAGATGGCCGGAGATATGGTCAAATGACAAGCAATATGGCTGAATGCTTCAATAGGGTGCTCAAAGGAGCACGTGGATTACCCGTGACGGCAATAGTTCAATACACATTTGACAAGATGAATGCGTACTTTCTAAAGTACTCGATGGAAACGGATGCACAGATAGCGGGTGAGAACCCGCGCAAGTACAAGTACAAGTTCCCACCCAAGGTTGATGAATGGTTGGTATTTCAATCACGGAAGGCGGACTCAGAAGAAGCTATATTATATGATAATGAAGAGTGGAAGTACGAAGTGAAAGAGCCAGGAGGAACCACAAACGATGGCCGCCAACATGGAGGTCGTGCTTTCGAGGTGTCGTTAACACAATGTGATTGCTCTTGCGGAGGCCATTGTTGCTTCATCTTCCATGCTCACACTTGTATACCGCCAGTCGCATTAGGAATGTGGACATCAATCACCCACGCACCGTGAGGGAGTCGGAGTTCTCAATCATGACGGTCAAGAAAACATGGGCTCCCCGTTTTCACCCATATCTTGACCAATCACAATGGCCGGAGTACCATGGTGTTCAACTATGGCCGGATCCGGAGTTGAAGGTTGTTAAACGGGGTAGACGTAAGACAAAGCGTCTTAGAGGCGACATGGACGGATGGGGCCATGGTGGCTGCCGTGAAGCGGGCAACGACCAATTCCAAGAGCCTCGTGAGAGCTCCCGTTGTGGGGAGTGCAAAGGTCATGGCCACAACAAAAGAAAATGTACGAAGCCAAGGAAAAGGTCCAAGAAAAATGATGCAAGTACAAGCCAACAAGGAGCAACACAAGGAAGCCAACCAAGTGGTAGCCAACAAGTGCCAAGCCAACCTAGTGGTAGCCAACAAGTGCCAAGCCAACCAAGTGGTAGCCAACAAGTGCCAAGCCAACCAAGTGTTAGCCAAAGAGGATCTAGGCAACAAAGAGGTCGTCAACTAGGACTTACAAGAGGCCGTGGTGGTGGTAGAGCTCGTGGTGGTGGTGTAGGCCGTGGTGGTGGTAGAGCTCGTGCTGGTGGTGTAGGCCGTGGTGGTGGTAGAGCTCGTGGTGGTGGTCTTGGCCGTGGTGATGGTCTTGGCCGTGGTGATGGTCTTGGCCGTGGTGATGGTCTTGGCCGTGGTGATGGTCTTGGCCATGGTGATGGACAAGGACAAGGTCGTTATAGAGGAATGTTTGGATACCTCAATGGACCATTTCCGTATGTTGCTCACTAACTATAATGTTTCATATGTTCTTCTTTTTCATATGTTCTTGTTGCACATGTTCTTCCATTTGTTTTTATTGTCTTTACTGACCATTATGTTTCACTCATTGTAGGTATGGCGGCTTCCCAACCCAACAAACCAACAATGAAGGAGGATGGCGAAGATGAGATGGCGGGATGGTGGGAGAAGGCTGCGAAGAAGCTTAGAGATGAGGATGAAGCCGCACTAAAGAAGAAGAAGGAAGAGGAGATTGAGAAGGAGGGGAAGGAAAGAGAGAGAGCAAGATGTGCGATGTGGGCTAGGGATCAAGCGTTGGTGAGGAAATGTGAGGAGGCACAGAAGAAGCGTCAAAAGGATTTTGAAGAAAGAACCATGAAACTTTGGGCATTCGTAGCTGAAAAAGAGGAGAGGAAGAACAAGATATTCATGGAGGGGGTGGTTAAGGAGGCTCACCTCATAAGGAAAAGGGAGGAGGAAGAGGAAGAAGAGAGGAAGACGAAGAAGGGAAAGGGGCCTTGCTCTACGCAATAGAGCTATGTCATCTTCAACTTGAACTTGCTTGTGGACGATGATCGTGTTATCCTCTAAACTATGCTCTTCGATTTGGTTGTGAACTACTTTGTGTTGTGAAGTACTATGTGTAATGGCCTACTATGCCTCCTCCTAAATTTGGTTGTGAACTACTTTGTGTCGTGAAGTACTATGTGTAATGGCCTACTATGCCTCCTCCTAAATTTGGTTGTGAACTACTTTGTGTCGTGAAGTACTACGTGTAATGGCCTACTATGCCTCCTCCTAAATTTGGTTGTATGAACTACTCCTCAAGTTGAAGTACTATGTGTTAAAAAATGCTATGTGTCGTGAAATAGTTTGTGCATATGTTGTCTTCACAGTTCTTTGCTTGCTAAGTATCAATACTACTTCACATCATCTTACTGAGTCTGCATATGCACAAAATTTACTAAGTCACAGTGCAGCGCCTAGCACACGGGCGTTGCACTATCCAGTGTGGCACCTGGAGGCTAGGCGTTGCACAGGTATGTAGCAGTCCAGAGAGCAACAGAAGGGTTTGCAAGTTACAGACATGTGCACCGCCTAGCCCCCAGGCTCCACACTGGACAGTGCAACGCCCAGAGCCAAGGCGTTGCACTGTCCAGTGTGGCGCCTGGAGGCTAGGCGCTGCACAGGTCTGTAACTTGCAAACCCTTCTGTTGCTCTCTGGACTGGTACAGACATGTGCAACGCCTAGCTTCCAGGCGCCATAGTAGACAGTGCAACGCCTGACCTGTGCAGCGCCTAGCCTCCAGGCGCCACACTGGACAGTGCAACGCCTTGGCTCTGGGCGTTGCACTGTCCAATGTGGCGCCTGGGGGCTAGGCGTTGCACAACGCCTACTTCCCCCCCTCTTGACTCCTATCTTCGCCTTCCTAGGAAGAGGAACCCGCGCCGGCTCCGGCTCCGGCGCCTCCACGTCATCCAAATCGTCCTCCAAATAGTCATCCAAAGCCGCCATCCGCGAGGTGCCGATCGTCCTTTTGCCTCTTTGGGTGAAGTCTTCAGGTGTGTATTTTTTGATTCCCTTCCTAGGCTTCAACAGGTATGCAGACCGAACCTGGTACGTCCCCTCATCCTCATTCTCATCAACAGCCTATGCATCAACAAAAGATATGGAAATACCGTGTGTGAGGATATAGTATGCAATGCATCAACAATTGGATATATGCTCATGCCATACCTGTTGGGTGATCACACCCACATCCTCATCCTCGAAAGGATCACCATGGCCCTGGCCCGAAGTGTGATCTGATGGTGTCGCCGACCTAGACCGTTCTGGTGATACATACTCTGGGTCACGACAACCAAAAAGGTTTGATAGGTGCCTTAACTTTTGGCCCTGGCGCTGCAACATGTACAAGTGAATGAGACATCGAACATAGCAAAACATGTTAAGTGCTAGTTTGAAGGAGATGTGAACCTTAATGAATGCTCGAAGTGCACCTTCGCCATCACTTTTGCCAACCGGGGTTGTTTCCAGAATAGTCTCGGTCTCATCAGCTGCTTTCTTGATCTGGGCACGCTATGAACAGAAACGGTATTAACGTGTTAGGCAAGCGAAAATGAGAATAGTGCGAATGGAAAACCAAAAAGGGCAAATACCACAAAGTTAATCATTGGCCCCGCAGGGATCACTGAGTTGCCTTTCCTGACTAATGAGTTGTACTGGTGCTGGGCTAGCTCATCAAAAACAGTCGGTTCTTCCAAGATCTCATCAGCATACGCCGGCTTGCATACCTCCACACGGGTATTTTCAAGAAACCATGTGAGATAGTTGTTGAACGCGATCGGGCAGTGCTCACGAAGCTGGGCTCGTTTTCCAGCCCTAGCTTGCTCCACACTAAGCGCGAACTCTACGACATACTTCCTGTGATGCTTGGCCCAATCCTTGATCTTCCGCTACTTTTTCCTATCCAACCTGCAAGTTAGAAACAGAATATTACCACCATTGAAACAGCCGAGAAGCCGTTATGTGCTAGTTAGAAACAGAAACTTACCCGTGTAGCACCTTGTCCGTGTCCTACCACTCTAGCGGAAATGACTGGAACAAACCAAACTGGCGGAACACCCGATGTGGCAGGTGAAGCTCAACCGCCTAGTTGCATATGAGTGGGCACCACATATGCCAGAGATCCCTATCCCTAGTGCACATCGGATTCAGAGTGAACTCTGGCGTGAACCCAAAACTCTCCTTTTTCATATGGCTCCCATTCCACCTGCAAAATGTGATAGAATGCAAAATTGATATCGAGTTACGATAGAAGCATGATAATCACTTATGCAATGTCCATTCACCTGCTCAGCCGTGATCGCGTCCAGCACGCTCTTGTACAACTTGTACATGACCGACGGATCATCCGTCGTCTCATTTAACACATCCCACTTGTAAGCCCAAGTGGGGCGCCGTAGTGGGTTGTGTTTGTCGTCCCAATCCTCGTGCTTAACGATCTTCGGTCATCCAACCGGCAAACGCTCCCAGCTCCATATGGAAAGTGCGAGCATACAACCACAAATACCTCCAGATGACCTACAACAGGCTTCGTCCAGCTGCACATAAAAGAGAACATGATTGAATTAACAACAAGATCGCATTGATAATGTAGCAATGAAGTGAAAAGGAAACAACTTCGTACCTGTCGATACAAGTAAGCCAGTGTGGCCGAACCCCAACTCCATTTGCTATCGAAGACGGTCAACGCCTTCAGCCACATCCATGGAGCATTCTTGCCTGTGCCATCAGCAAACATAGTCCTGGATATCACGTACCACATGTACACACGAGCATATGTCTGCACCGTGTCCTCATTAGCATCCTCAGGAAAAGTACTAAAGTTTGATTGAATCCAAGTGAAAGGGGCACCAGCTGCGACTCTTTCCTTCTTCTTGTCTTCTGCTTCTGGTTCACGAGGCTCCGGAGGAACCATACCGATAAGGGCATGCATCTGCGCGCGCCACCCTTCAGAATCGGTGTTCATACACAAAGGCTTCCCATCAATAGGAAGACCGGTGATCATAGCCATATCCTAGAGCGTCACGGTCATCTCCCCGGTCCGAAGATGGAAAGAGTGTGTCTCCGGCCTCCAATGATCAATAAGCGCGATGAGTGCTGCAGCATTGTTGGGTGGCGTCGACCGGCTGACCAACTGAATGAAAGTGAGAAGTCCTGTCTCCCTTACATACGGTGTGTACCGCTCATCATAGCGCATCCACCCAAGGATGACACCGTGAGACCGAATCTTCAAAGGTGCAAGCTCCTACAAACAAACAAATCATTACATATGGGCATTTGTGTTTGAAATAAACATGAAATTCATAACACCGGCAACTTTCATTATTACCCGCTGCTCCACCGACATAGCATACGACCGGTGTTGTTTGTCCCAGTGATCATCGAGAAGCCAAACCATCCTAACATTTAAAAAAAACTTTCTTGTCAACACAATTATCTTTCGAATACAAATAAACTAAACTACGCTTACTAGATGCAAAATTCAAAGCATATGTATACAAAGCATTCTTGTCAAAACAAATATAAGTTCAACACAAATAAACTAAACTAGGCCTACTTCATACAAATATATTTTCCATAGAAATAAAATGTCAACCTATGCATCCAACCATATTTTTCGAAAAATAAACTAAACTAGGGTTCCCGAAATCAAACAAAGAAGAGTTCTAATACATGCAGCATTATAATACATGTAAGATTCTAATCTAATCAAATCAAACAAAAGTTCCCCAAATCTTCAAAATACAATATTTTCTATGGATAGAAAGAAGGGGGTCGGAGGAGAGTACCTTCTAGGATGGATTGGTGACGAAATCCACGAACCAAATTGTCGGATTTGAAGGATTTGGGAGAGGGGATTGAGAGGGGGAGTGGATAAGGCCGCCGCCGCCGCCTTCTTTCTTTCTGCAAGTGCTACAATGGGTGGGTGGGGAGGAGAGGGCCGCCGCGCGCCTGGACATAACTCACAGTGCAGCGTCCGGCGGCTAGACGCTGCATAATGTGTGGCGCCTAGCACCGAGGCGCTGCACAGCTGGGTGCGGGGCTCGTGGCTGCCACGTTGGACTGGAGTGCAACGCCCGCTAGCTAGGCGCTGCACAGTAGGGTGTGACGCCGGCGTCGCGGGCGCTACACAAAAAGGTCAGGGGTGTGAAATAGTTTCACACCCAGTTCATTTTGTGAATTGATTTCGTCCACATGTCAAAATAGTCAAATTTGCCTTTGCAAGCAGCAACACTCCAACAAGTATTCCTTGTACCGAGCATCACTCTCGATGACTCTCCTCATAGGACATAGCTCGTACAGTATCGCTGCATCACTTAAGTATACAACGACTTCCGCTATAAGGCCATCATGCATATCCCCCCTACTCATCACTAACCACGTTGCTAGGGACACCCCTCGTCTAAAGTTGTCCTTTAAACAGCAAGGCATACATTATGAAGTTATCTTAATCCAAAATTACATCCTAATTGGTGACAAATGTACAAACCCATATCCAATCCACCAAATCACAAGGGCTCTGATCCACAAGGTTACTCAACACAAAAGAATAGGAAAAGCGAAGCATTGGTGTGTCATGTAATTCAACATCAAAGATTGTTTGGCACATCATAAGAGAAACAAAATAACTGTAGCAGAAGGGAAAATTCCCAAGGAAAAGCAAATCCTACTGACTCAAATCCTCCAAAGTTCCTGTCAAATTCTTTTGAATCAAAAGGAGCCCTAAGTCGTTCAATGCTGATACCGAACAAAAGCTGTTGGTCCATTAGCAGTATGGGTGGCAAAAATTACATGCGTTGAAACAGAATTCCTTGACTGAATTCATCCTTCAAAATAGCAAATGTTGCTTGAATCACATCTGAATTAAAACAAAAGAAAATAAACTAGAATCAAGCAACATTGGAACGTGGTCTAAAAGAACATATGCCTACCATTAGAATATGATATTTTATATAAAAAATATATAATGATGATATATTCTGCACAATGCATATCGTAGCAGGAACAGAAGCAAAACAAAATGTATCACCAACTGGCCAATACACATTAGATGGATAAAGAAAAGTTTGCTATGTTCAGGTCTATTTTGCTTAAGGGTAAAATCCGAATGGGTAGGCACGCACCACTTTTCCTTTGTAACAAAAGGTGTTAAGAGTTCGACGTGGACTCTGGACCTGCTGCTATGGTGCTGCCTGCCTTCCGAGCTGCACAATGGGAACACAATCCCACATATGCCAAACCAAGACACAGAATATCCCTATTGCAAAACAGGGTATTGATGTTTAATGTATTTAATCATACCATATCCTTTCAAGTGGCTAGGTGCCGCGAGACTGATACAAACAGCAGTTACAGATAGAGAAAAAAAAAAGTAGCAATGGAGGTAACAAGCATTAAAGGAATGGAACTAAGGCTAACATAGACGTATGTCATCCAGTTGCAAGGCCGTAACCCGTAAGCCTGAAATTTCCAGAAAAAAGGTGCAAGGTGCATCAGAGGAAAGCACTAGTTCCATAACTGCCTCCCAGAAGGAACATTCTTATTGACGTTCCATATTGGTCTTTGTAGAGGAGAAACAATACATCATAATTCAAGTAAATAAAAGGAATGCATTCAACAAAGAGCAAAGAGAGTGCAAAAGAGCTGCATGAAAGCGCAAACTGACTAATAAAATATGGTTTGTCTGACAGTTTGGAGACTCAAACCGAGGAAGTCCTGGATTTTAAACAGGTGCGCCGAACAGTAATAAACACAAGCAAATACTCTACCTTTTGAGTTGCTGAGTTACATTGTAAAACGATAAGCAAGAATTCAACTCAAAATAAGGTGAATAACACAAAATCTACCTGATCATTTCTATGTCCAATGACCTAAGCCCTTGCATTGTTGGATGCATGGTACTCAACCTCTAGATGAACTTGACTCATAGCCATGTGAATCGTATGCATTTCATCAACACTTTTTTTATTCCGATAGTTCAGGTGTATACTAAACACGCTGAAGCATAACACACATTATCAGAAGTTGATGTGAAAGGGAGCTATTGAAGCTGGGGCTGAGTGCTTAATAGATTGATAACTTCTCAAGGATACTACCAGAGCCTAAGACAAGTCTGCTTGCATATCTCCTAAACTTCCTGAATACACGATATGGGTGGTGAGTGCTGACATGCCGGTATGGCAACAAAGACAAGTATGAGTATGGAAAAATGTTACTGCATGAACAAAAACTGTATATCTAGTCTCCCAATACTCTAAATTGGATATTACAATAGAAGGGCATATTCGTCCTACTCCCTAACCGTTTCTTCACAAAACACACCAAATATTCTTAATTATGTTCCAAATAATATTCGTATTCATATTTGGCCCAAGAGAAAATGGAAAGGGTGAGGGACAGCTGGCTGGGCCCATATAGGCCTATATGCTCGTAGCAAACGCGGCTACACGCAAAGAAACCTAGGGCTGCCCTTGCGCTTGGCAGCCACCACCCATGGGGCGGATGCAGCGCCGCCAGGCCAGCGCCTCCGCAAGAGCAGTTCCATGATGCCCTCTTCCACCAAAAGGGTTGCCATCCTCCTACGCCGGCGGCCTGGCGCATCGATTCGGTGTTCCTTGTGCGTCTCGGCACCGCCGGCTGATGAGTAACCAAGTCGTTCCTTCCGCCGAGGCAAGCGAAGCCACCTCTTCCTCATGGCTTGCCGGGTTGGAGCGCCATTGCTGCCGTATGGCGTAGGCATCGCCCAATGGACCAAGCAAGAGATGTCAAGGATTCGCCAAGGGCAGCGTCGAGGGTTCCCAGGTTAGATCTGAGATTGATAAGGTTTGCTAGGGTTTATAGTTATAGATCTAATGGCTTTTGTGGGGTTAGATTCAAATCTTTTTATGGGGAATTGGGGAGGGAACTTCAGGGGGTTCTAAACCATGAAGTGTCGGAAGCGTCAAAGAGTAATGGTGGGATATAATGATTTCTTAATTTTGAAAGTCAAAGTTCCCCAATACTCTTTGATGCCCGTATCTCCAGGTATCGAACACACATATGGCAGTTTGGCAAAGAGGTGGGGCAGAAAGCGTATCCCCGTGGATAGTTACTGTCGTATTGTAGAACCAGAAGCCAGAAGTTAGTCCATGACACAAAGGGAAGGTCCTAGAATGTATTGTGGATGTGCTAGATTATAATTTCTTCTAAAAGTTTTTCCACTTCAAGATTTTCTGGGGGGCACTTCAGGAGGCATTGAACCACGAAACATCGGGAAGTATCAAAGAGTGATATGAGGAAAAAAAATTGGAAGACAAAAGTTTTCCAATAGTCCCCAACACGTGTATCCCCAGGTATCAGACACATATATGGCAGTTTGGCAGAGTGATTGGGTGGCTACTATCATACTGTAGAACCAGAACCCATGAGTTAGTCCATGACACATATGGAAGGTCCTAGAATATGTTGTGGATGTCCTATGTTAGAATTTCTTGTAAATAGCACATTTAGGAAATATGTTTCCTGAATAAGGCATACCAACATTCTTCATCTGAGCAAATTGCCTTCCGTAGCTTCACAGCCAATTGCCCATAAACAAAGGAGAAAGTAGTATACTGATCAAGCACATTGTTTAGCACTTGTTGTCTTTGCCATGGTATTCTTGCAGTTATATCAGTGTTAACAAGTGGGCAATAGGGCATAAAGAAATCTACTTCAGAAAAACCAGTGCCAACACAGGTAATCGAATCCATAAATTATGAAATAGGTCAGAAAAACATAGTGATTAACGGATTGTATCTGCAGTGAAGAAAGCAGAGGTATATGTAATTCTCATTACTAATATTCAAAGTCTGAAAAATTCATGGATACTAGCTTTGCCAAACTATCACAGTTGCAAACTTTGTTGTGAGATCAAATTGGAAGCAGGCATGTTGTTGTCATCATAAATTTACTTGCATACTCTAAACATATGATGTGAAAGCCGAATTTATCTTCTCTAGACATAAAAATAGAAGCTTGACACTGCAAACCTGGTAGGTTAGCCATCAGTTTGACATCTTAGCCACTAAGAAGAAGATCAATACAGGGTCAACAAATTCATCCACGAGGAGCAGAACTGGCCGGAATATGATAGTACCTGCCGGCAACCAGTGCCTGGCCTTGCCACCCGTAGCCCCTGAAGCGGCGATTTACCTGTTGCTGAAGCCCCTGCTGCATCCTGTGGCCTGAAGTGGGGACGATGAGGAGGTCAGTGCGTGGGGGTGGGGGTGCGGGGCTTAGGACGAGGCAGCCCCAGCAAGATCCTAGAGCGCCGGAGGCCGCGTCACGGGGAACCGCCGGCGGGCAGCGGGCGGCGCCGTCGTGTGTGGCGGAGCGGCGACGACGGACCGACCGACGAAGGAGCAGAAAACAAAGACCACCGCACGGGGCGCTTTTTATTTTCCGCCAGGGACCACGCTCCCCTCCCACACTGATCTCAGCCGTCCGATCGCGATCCGACGGTGCGAGAAACCCGGCGACGTGACCCGCCCGGCCCTGTCCATGACCCTATAATACAGGGACTGATTCGGAAAATTTCCCCTTCCCCAATGTCCCCTTCTTCCTCCTCCACCTCCACCTCCGGCCTCCCTCCCCGCCGGTTCCACCCAAAATTCTCGCCCCTCCTCCACCTATCAACCCCGGCCCGCACCCCAGGACACGGAGGGGCGCCAGGGGAACCCACGGCCGGCGTTTGATTGGCGTGGATCGACCTCCTCCGCTCCTGGTATGGAACCCTAGCTTTTTTTCCCGGCCGGATTGTCCCAGGAGGGCGTTTCTTGATCCTTGTTCGCTGTGGCGGTGGCCGGACGAGGACAAGACCGCTCTTTTCTTTCCATTCCGGCCGGTTGCCGATCTGTCTCCTGCCCTGTTGCCTGGTTTTCGTTAATCTGATTCATCCGTGCATGGTTTCGATTAGGTCCCCGTTCTCCGGCGAGCAAGATCGATCTGGGACCCGCTGCCCGGGCGTGGAGCAGCTTCTTGTCGAGGGAGACTATTGGGGGTTCAACTGAACCCCCATGCCCCAGGTTAAGCCCGCCCCTGCACCTGAGCCACTCCTGGGTTTAGATGGAGATGACGAGACCTTGTCTGAGAGGGGCTCGGTTGGATCTGGGTCGGGCCCAAGCACGCCGGATGCTCGTGGTGGCAAGGAGGCCTCTTCCAGCACTCCCTCTCCTGCAGGGAGTAAGAGGAAGCGTGAGAGCTTGAGTTGTGACAGACTGGAAGCTGATGGTCCAGAGCCAACAAGATCCGGCTCGAGTGACACCACATGGAGCATGGACAGTTTGCACGACGGCTGTCCACGCTCCTTGTCGAGGAAAAAGAATGGCCGCTCCGAGCATTCGGTTACTTCTGCAGCATTGATCAGCCGGCCTCGTGGCGTCCTGAAGCTAAGGAAGCTTCCCCAGAATGTCAGTGCCGAGACTGGGGCTGGTGGTTGTAATGTGCTTCAACCCAATGGCATTTCTAAGCCTGCCCATTTCATGAGGAGGAAAAGGGTAAGGAAACCGAGGGCGCTCAAGGAGAACAGAGTTGGTGGCGATGACCTTGTCAGTTGCCCAAAAACTGAGAATGGCACTCATGATCAGGACATCACAACAAAGTCTTTTTGGGAAAATGATCTCTTGGTTCCAAAGCTACCAGGTGAACCATCCAAACCTGTTCATGTTGATAAGGATAGTGCTGGGCATGCGCAGGGGCATATTGATGTTAGCTTGGAAGAAAATGCTGCTATGATGCTCTGTTCTCTGTCAGATAATAGACATGATGACCCATTGAGGAACAGAATGTCATCACCAGATAGATCATCAAAGGAATCTAATCTTCACCACTCTAATCGCTTGAACAACTCATACAAGAATGAAAATGATGTAGCAGGTCCTTCTAGGTTGCTACGGAAGCGTGACGGTAAAGGGCCATTCAGGAAGCGTCGCCCACGTCGTCATTTTTATGAAGTCAGCCCTCATGATCTGGATCCATTTTCCATTGTAAAAGAGAGGATCAGGGTGTTTTGGCCTCTTGATGAGACCTGGTACTTTGGCCTGGTCAAGGAATATGACCCTGTGACAAAGAGGCATCATGTCAAGTATGATGATAAGGACGAAGAATGGATCAATCTTCAAAATGAGAGAATCAAGCTCCTCCTTTTGCCAGGTGAAGGTCGCAGGAGGTGTATTAATAATACTTCAAGGAAAGCACGTAAGGTGAACTATGAGGGGAAGAAGAGAGAAGGCATGGATGGAAATGGTTCAGGAAGCGAGTCAGAGCCCGTCATCTCATGGTTGGCTCAATCAAACCAAGCAAGATCTGGTACCTCCAGTAGCATCAGCAAAACAGTTCTTGGTCACCCAAATTTTCCTGTGTTATCAAACTCATTCGATGCCAACCCGGGATTCTTTGGCTCTGATGGTGCTATACCAGGAGGTTTACATGCAAATGGGGGCCCAAAAGTTCATAACGATGGGACTATACCTCAGGAAAGGAGATTCCGCTTTGTTTATTATAGGAGGCGATTTCGCAGGAGAAGGAATGGTTTTGTCAACATTTCAGAACATGATTCACATTTGAAAAGCAGATCAAGTTCTGCGGTGGTTCTTGCTTCAGCCAATGGCAGGGAGGCTGATACTGAAACTGGTGCTCCAGTGAAATATGTCATATTGGTGTTAAGCCGTCCACTTAAATCTGTTTACAAGTTAACTTCTGAAGCCTGCAGTGCTTGGCTTCCCAGTACTTTCTTTCACTCTCAGCATGGTTCATTGATTACCTTATGGCCTACAGTATGTCTGGACATACTTCTTGTTGATGGTACTTTAGGTTTGAAACACTTGCTTCTTGAGACTTGCTTAAGATCAGCAGTATTTCTTTTCTGTTCACTTGTCGGAAGCTTCAATCAGGATTCTGGGCTGAATGCTTTTAATGAATCAGAAGCACCATGCACCTCGGTCAGATTCCAGATATCTGGTTTGCATGGTAGGAGCCAAGCAGTGTTTGTGCTGTTCAGCCTCATTGGAATTGGCAAGACACAATGGAAGAACCTGCAAGCAAAGTTCAGATATCACTCTTTGAAAAGGGAGCTGTCTAAAGTTGACTGCACATACGCTGATATCAAACAATTCATCAGTGGAAATGACCAGAATGTCCGGACTTCAATGAATCTCTTTTCGAAGGTACAGAACTCACCTTATCTGTGCAGATTTAATTGACTTTAAAATCATGTTTTTCGGTTGATTATGGGTATTGCATGCCAGGATTTTATAATAGAAACATAAAAGAATAACTACTATCCATGGTTTGCACGTTAGGGAGAATATGCTGATTAATAGCTAGTATTAGTAGTCAGCTGCACCCCAAGTTGGGTTAGTTAGTTGCTGTACCAGTCACTGTGGAGTTACAAGCCAGAATATCTGCGGGAGAAACCTAGGCCCAGCATCTTATTTTGTCAGTTAGAATTACAAAATTTGTCAAAATGTTGACCTTTATTGATTACTATCCAGTTTATCTATCTAATTCTAGACATGCCATTATTTAGTCTGTAAGTTTGAGTGCATCAGATCAAAGTATTTTGTGCTGAAATTTTAGGTCTCCAGCCATTACCAGATGAAATTATTACTGATTACATTTCCTGTTGGCAGAGTTTATCTTCCGATGTTCAGGAACCTCAGTTCTGCTCAGAATCTAATTATCCTGATGCTGATCCTGTCATATTTTGTCTTGATAATCAAAGTGAATGTACTCGAAATCATGTGGATGTGGCAGCTGCACATCATCACCTAAAGCTGCTCACTGAAACCAACTTGACTTCCAATGCTGTAGTTCACCAGCCGGCTCCTTCTGAAATTTCTGTAGAAGAGAATCAGCAGTCTATTTCACAACATAGATCTGCTTTGGTTAAGCAGGCTTGTTCCTTGGAGACGGGTACTGCAAGTCTGGATTGTGACAACAGTGATGGTGATATCAATGTGATAAGCAGAAGGTTGCCAGATCAAAATGGGACTTGCATAGCTGGTGACAAACTTTGTTCTTCCAATCATAATGTTACAAACTCTCCAGAGAAATCTAAACAAAGTTACCCTTCCATGGATATTCCTCAAGATAAGATATCTGATGCTCTGGATGATGAGTTACTTAGCAAAGATGGCAAAGCCACAGAGCCTGTATCTAACTTGGTTCAGGAATTGAATGAGCATCCAATTGGTCGTGTCACACCAACTGCCCCAAGGACGTCCTACCATCGGAACAGGTTTACATCCATATCACGCACATTTGGAGATGGTTCAAAATTATGGCCAGAAGATAACATGTCAACTGGCAGTGCTGGTGGTTCTAAGAAAACACGAACCCATGTTTCATACTCAGTTTCTCCTAGAAGTGATGAATTAGGATCAAAACACAAAGGACATTTCCGCAAGATACAACCTCACAACATCGCCAAGACTAACGGTTCGAAGAGGCTTCCTGATAATACTAGAAGTGGGGAGAGCAGCCCAGAGTCATTGGCTTGTGTTGCAAATGTCCTGGTAACAGTTGGTGATAGAGGATGGAGGGAATATGATACTCAGATCAGAATTGACACCGATGGGCAGAGTGACCGAAGTATCTGTGTGAGGCTTGCTGAAGGAAAGAAGTATGTTCACAAAGTTTCTCAAGTTTTGCAGCCTGGTGCTACTAACCGCTATACGCATGCTATTTTGTGGAAAGGGGGCCCTGAATGGTACCTAGAATTTCCTGACAGAAGCCAGTGGTCGATTTTCAAACAAATGCATGAGGAATGCTATAGTCATAACATCAGAGCTGCATCTGTTAAAAACATTCCAATCCCTGGTGTCCGCTTGGTTGAAGGTCATGATGATAATGAGGTTGTATCGTTTGCGCGCCCCCAAGATTATCTTTGCCATATCGGACCAGATGTTGAAATGGCTCTTGACGAATCCCGTTTGATATATGACATGGATAGTGACGATGAAGAGTGGATTTCAGGATGGAGGAAGTCTCAGCGAGATAAGAACAACACTATGTCTGAGTTAACAGAGGATTTGTTTGAGAAGATCATGGACAAATTTGAGAAATTTGCACATACCCATAACTGCAGTGCGCTCACCATTGATCAGATTAAGGAATTAGATGTGGATAATGTACCGCTGGACATCACTGAAGTGATACATGATCATTGGCATGACAAGAGGCAGAAGAAGGGAATGCCACTTGTTCGACATTTTCAGGTCATATGTCTTCTCATGCTCTGTTTTGTCTTGTTAGCTTTGCCTTACTTTCCTGTACATGATCAATTGATCATCATGTTGATGGTTTATGACAAAAACAGAGATCGAGTAAGCATTTCAGAATCTGTTTTCTATCTTCTTCGGGATGTTTAGTTATATTGTACTCCTATATGCGTTGGCTCCTTTGTGGTCCTTCCTACAAACTAATATTTTGTAAACTGCAGTTTCTTATGCTTATGTAGGTCTGTTTACTTCTATTCGAATTATTCCAACTATGCCATTGATGGAGCACTGTGCTAACATAATGTTCCAAAATGGAAATTTTTCTTGTTTTTGGCTCCAATCTTTGACAGCACCAATCAATTAAAGCAAAACATTCTTGGGTTAGTTCAAAAATTTAGGCGGTAGCTCATATTTTGTGTAGTGTAACTCGATATGGAGTTTCTCTTCTAATACGGTTCATTAAATGGCTGCAAATAAGCTCATGCTTCCAGGGAAAGGATTGATTGTTGCATTTCTTTTCGGCTATCATGCTCTCATCTTACCAGATGGTATCATTCATCGCAGTCCAGCAAACAATGTCGAGACTTAAGTGCATACTCCCTCTGACTTTACTTTCTATCATTTTCAGCCTGTTATGTGGAAGATTTATGCTCAGCAGCTACAGGAATGGGAATCGGCAGTAAACAGAATGCAGGGTTCATCAAATGGGTACCAAGGAAAGAGGCCGCCCCCCAAACCTGCACTTTTTGCCTTCTGTTTGAAACCTCGTGGACTTCGGCTTCAGGTATCCAAGGGACCGAAGCAGAGATCACATAAGAAGCTTATGTACTCTGGATGCCACAGCTTTTCAAGAGAGCAGGATGGCTTTTACCGACAAGGTACACCCTTTATGTTCTGTAGTCAAATCAATGGCTCGTGCTTTCCCCCGCCTGCATTTGCTGATAGAGTTTCCTGTTTGTTTGTTTTTTGTAGGCCGGAGAAACGGCGAATATGTTGGGGATGGGAGGACATATGAATCCTATGAAGGTGGTTCTCTTAATTCACCAACAGGGTACTCCCCCAGGTTCTCTATGAGAACAGATTCCCCTCGCGCGTCTGATGCTTCGGACAGAGGTTCTACTCCAAGATTCAGGACTAACAGTATGAAAAGGAATGCTAGCTTTGCATTCTCTGAGGATCACCAGCCGTCCCCGTCCTTCCGCAGCCAGAAAATAAGGCGAGGAGGTGTGCCTGATCACTGGAACACTGCGATCCATGACTACCAGAACTCGAAGCAGGCGCTCCAAGGGGGGCCGCCCCAGAGCCACCGTGTGGATGTGGAGGAGCTCAAGCTGCGTGACGCCACGAGCGCCGCGCAGCACGCCGCGACGATGGCCAGGCTCAAGAGGGAGAAGGCCCATTGCCTGATGCACAAGGCAGACCTGGCCCTCCACAAGGCCTCGGTGGCCGTCATGATCGCGGACGCGATCAAGGCATCCAGCAGGGACTCGTCGCGGGCGGCGGCGGCGGCGGACAGCAGGAGGGACGACGGGCGGTGACGCCTCGTTGTCGGGCGTGAGCTGATGCGTGCGGACGCATCGTTTTGTTGATAGGATCAATGCAGTAGATAGCGTCGGGCCGTAGAAAAACCAACCTTCCTCCAAACCCCAAACCAGTTCTGTTTGATCCTTTTGTACATGTGATATTTCTTCCTCCTCCTTACCTTGTTCAGAGTCTTGTCTGGGGATGATGGCTGATGCCTCCCGGGTGGTTAACTGTGTTGTTGGCAGAGATGGTTGTTGATAGGGCAGGTAGCTGTTGTTGCATGATTTTTGCATTCTCATTGTTGTTGTAAAGGTTGCTTCTTCCATCCAAGGGAAACGGCCATGGCTTGTGCTGCCAGCCGCTACCCTGCCCAAAGAAAATGAAATATGAAGAGAATAGTTGAGGACATATGGCTCTGCGTCTCGCAAGTGTTGGTGATGCTATCTCACTGTTTGTTGTTTTTCTGTTTGGCCTAGCTCAGACATGGGTCGATTTCTCTCAACTGTGGAGGTTGGGATGGTAGTCTCATGTGGCTCTTCCAAATATTTGAGATTGGTTCAGCTCAGGCATCCTTGAAACTTCCTAGGGTGTGTAGTGTAGGACTGCAATGTGTATGGACATTTGAGCATGGATCATCTTGTCTAGTGGTCTGTATATGTCGAGAACATGCTGAGCTGAGATTTTGTTTGTTTGGCAGACAATATCTAAGTTAGACATGCCGAGCGGTGATGTGAAAAATAATGTGTAGAAAATTATATAAAGTGATTTGCATTTGAAGATAATAATCTGTTCCACACAATGGCATACAAATAAATGGCAAATCATGCATCTAATAGAGGAAAAACGGACCATCATGTTCAAATCATCCATCTAGCAAACATCACATTTATTTATTTTCACCATTTTATTCACAATCTAATTCATGCAACCAAGAAATTTTCTGCACCATTTCCACGATGCACAATCCATCCCAGGTGTGTGTGTTCTCCTCTGGTTCGCCCATTCACACTCCCTAGTTTCCTCTGTTTGACATCTTCCCTGATCGGTCCCATCGACAAGGACAAATCCTCCTCACAAGTACTGTGGACAACCAATTTTGGGATGGAGGGAGTATTTCCTTATTCATGATAAAGGTTTATTATTCATGCTAGAATTGTATTGATCGGAAACCTTAATACATGTGTGAATACATAAACAAACATAGTGTCCCTAGTAAGCCGCTACTAGACTAACTCGTTGATCAAAGATGGTTAAGGTTTCCTAACCATGGACATGAGTTGTCATTTGATAACGGGATCACGTCATTAGGAGAATGATGTGATGGGCAAGACCCATCCGTTAGATTAGCATAATGATTGTTCAGTTTTATTGTTATTGCTTTCTTCATGTCAAATACATGTTCCTTCAACTATGAGATTATGCAACTCCCAGATACCGGAGGAATGCCTTTTGTGCTATCAAACATCACAATGTAACTGGTGATTATAAATATGCTCTACAGGTATCTCCGAAGGTGTCTGTTGAGTTGGCATAGATCAAGATTAGGATTTGTCACTTCGAGTGTTGGAGAGGTATCTCTGGGCCCTCTCGGTAATACACATCATAAGCTTGCAAGCAAACGACTAAGGAGTTAGTCACGAGATGATGTATTACGGAACTACTAAAGAGACTTGTCGATAACGAGATTGAACTAGGTATAAAGATACCGACGATCGAATCTCAGGCAAGTAACATATCGATGGACAAAGGGACTTGCGTATGTTGTCATAACAGTTCGACCGATAAAGATCTTCGTAGAATATGTAGGAGCCAATATGAGCATCCAGGTTCCGCTATTGGTTATTGACCGGAGAGGTGTCTCGGTCATGTCAACATAGTTCTCGAACCCGTAGGGTCCGCACGCCTAACGTTCGATGACGATATAGTATTATATGAGTTATGTGATTTGGTGACTGAATGTTGTTCGGAGTCCCAGATGGGATCACGGACATGAAGAGGATTCTCGAAATGGTCGAGAGGTAAAGATTGATATATAGGACGATGGTATTCGGACACCGGAAGTGTTTTAGAGGGTACCAGGTACATATCGGGGCACCGGAAGGGGTTCTGGGCACCCCCGGCAAAAGATATGGGCCTTATGGGCCAAGAGGAGAAACGCACCAGCCACAAGGGGCTGGTGCGTCCCCCATATGGTCAGGCCAAGGTGGAGAAGGAAAGGGGAAGGAGGAAAGGAAAGAAAGGGAATAGGATTCCCCCTTCCTTCCCCCTCCCCCCCTCTTTCCTTCCCCCTCCGATATATATGGCACGGGGGGCGCGCGGCCTGGGAGGAGCCCAAGTAGGATTCGGTCCTACTTGGGGCACCTCCTGGCCTCTCCCCTTTGAAAGATCGTGGATGTCGCCTAGAGGGGGGTGAATAGGCGCTTTAAAATAATTACGTTTTAGGCTTGAACAAATGCGGAATAAACCTAGCGGTTAATTTGTCAAGCACAAAACCTACAACAACTAGGCTCACCCATGTGCACCAACAGCTTATGCTAAGCAAGATAAACTACTAGGTGATAGCAAGATATATGACAAGAAACAATATGGCTATCACAAAGTAAAGTGCATAAGTAAAGGGCTCGGGTAAGAGATAACCGAGGCACGCGGAGACGACGATGTATCCCGAAGTTCACACCCTTGCGGATGCTAATCTCCATGTGGAGCGGTGTGGAGGCACAATGCTCCCCAAGAAGCCACTAGGGCCACCGTAATCTCCTCACTCCCTCGCATGATGCAAGATGACGTGATTCCACTAAGGGACCATTGAGGGTGGTCACTGAACCCGTACAAATGGCAACCCTTGGGGGCGGTCACCGAACCCGTACAAATGGCAAACCTTGGGGGCGATCACCGAACCCGTACACTTTGGCAACCCTTGGGGGCGGTCAGCGGAACCCGTAAAATTGCTCGGGGTAATCTCCACAACCTAATTGGAGACCCCGACGCTTGCCCGGAGCTTTACACCACAATGACTGAGCTCCGAACACCACCAACCGTCTAGGGTGCCCAAGCACCTAAGAGAAACAAGCTCAAGGGTACCAAGCACCCAAGAGTAATAAGATTCTCAACTTGTAACTTCCACGAATAACCGTGGAGAACTCAAACTAATGCACCAAATGCAATGGCAATGGCACACGGAGTGCCCAAGTCCTTCTCTCCCAAATCCCACCAAAGCAACTAATGCTAGGGAGGAAAATGAGAGGAAGAACAAGAAGGAGAACACCAAGAACTCCAAGATCTAGATCCAAGGGGTTCCCCTCACATAGAGGAGAAAGTGATAGGTGGAAATGTGGATCTAGATCTCCTCTCTCCTTTCCCCCCAAAACTAGAAACAATCCATGGAGGGATTGAGAGATAGCAAGCTCGAAGAAGGTCAACAATGGGGGAAGAACATGAGCTCAAGGGATAAGGTTCAATGGGAAGAAGACCCCCTTTTATAGGAGGGGGAAATCCAACCGTTATCCTCATAGCCCGCACCGAGCGGTACTACCGCTCCAAGGAGCGGTACTACTGCCGGAGCGGTACTACCGCCCGCCCTTGCGGTACTACCATGGGGGTAGTATTCAACGGCCACACAGGTGCAGCACACAACAATATACATAGTGAGGTAGCGGTACTACCGCGCGTCCACAGACGTAAAAAAATTACTGCCGCGCCTACAACCACTGGAGCTAGCTTTGAGTAGAAAGCCAGCACGGTACTACCGCTCACAGGGAGCGGTACTACCGCGTAAGGGTGGATGTAAAAAATTACATCCGCGCCTACTTCCGCAAGCATCAATGTCAGGGCTGGAGGCAGCGGTACTACCGCTCACCAGGAGCGGTACTACCGCTGGCGCCTGTGGTACTACCGCTCCCTTGAGCAATACAAAGGAGTAAAACCTCCAACATCATATAGAGGCAGAAGAGGCAGGGGAGGTATGCCTAGCATATAGAGGAGTAAAACCTCCAACATAGAAGAACCGACATAACCTCCAACATCGAAAACATCATAGAAGATGCAAGTGAACTCCATTTTCGATGACCATGAGCGCTAAGACTCACAAAGAGAACCAAACAAGAACCAAGAAAGATGATGCAAGGATGCAATGGTTTGAGCTCTCTACGAATGATACGATCAAGCTAATCAACGAGAGCCCCCCTTGATAGTATGGCAATCGATCCTATAACCCGGTCTCCAAACTACCACCATGATACCAAAAAATATAAAACCTATGAAGGGCAAACCTTTGCCTTGCGCATGATCCACTTGAGCTAGATGATGACGATTTTTGTCGTCCTCAAGATGGACCACCTTTCTTGATTGCGTTGGGTCGATGAAGACTAGATGATTGCTCCCCCATACTCCACTATGGGTGAGCCACTCTTCAGCACATCTTCACAAGTCCATTGACACCACTATGGACAGCAAGCTTCAAGCACTTGATCTCTTTGTGATGCTCCACTTGAACTTGCACACGACAATCTTGATGACGATCACCACTTGATGTCATCCTCTCCATGGGCTGAGTAATATCTTCCTCTTGACGCAAGCCCATGAACACGTACCTAACCCCACACAGAACTCTCACATAGACCATGGGCTGGTACACAAAGCGCAATGGACAATGCTTACCGTACCATGGGATCACTTGATCCCTCTCGGCACATCTTCTATGCTTTGTGAGTTGATCAACTTGAACTCTTGACTTAGTCTTGATCAACCTTGAATCTTTCCAACTCTCCTCATTTGGATGATGTCTTGAAGGTTAACATGAATGATCACACAATCTTCTTCTTCAAGACATGATTGCAATAAGCTCAACACTCCCATGACCAATCTTTGGATAATTCCTTAATAACACCTTGATCAACTCATAAACTCCTTGAAACCAACACATGGACTTCAAGAAATGCCTATGGACAAATCCTTCCAATATATCTCAATGCAACCATTCACTACAAAAAATACACTTCCGTGATGATACGTGTTTGTCATAGTAGGTCACGTTTTTTGTCATGCATGTACATCCATGACGATTTTATGACAGAATCAAGATAGTCAACATGTGCTGTCGTAGAAGTGTTCCATGACATTACCAAAATTATCATCACGGAAGTGTCCACTTCCATGACGATAAATCAGCGTCATAGAAGTGCTTTTGTCAAGGGTGACCGACACGTGGCATCCACCGTAACGGAACACCGTTAAGCTATCGGGTCGGGTTTTGGATCCGATAACCCGTTAACAGCCCCGACCAATGGGGATTTTACACGTGTAAAATCATCATTGGCTGGAGGAAACACGTGTAGGCTCATCGTTGGGACAGATGTCATCCACTCATTGGACAGAAGGAGCCTATGATACGTCGACACGTGGCACGGCCCAACAGAGGCCCATTCCTGTGAAAAGGCCGACCCGTTTGACTTGGTCAAAAGGTGGCAGGCCGGCCCATGGAAAGCCTGTTAACGGCCTGTTCGCATATAGCCCATTTATAGCCCGCTAACCCAAGGCCCGTTACGCCCTATCCGAATTAGGCCCAGTAGCGTCATCTGGGCCACCCAATATGATTCCAGCCCGTTTTCACTTATGGCCCATGTATGGCCCATGACGTCTTTCGGCCCATATGAGGACCTTTATAACTCTTGGCCCATTAACGACCCATGGTGAAACTGGCCCGTAATGAACAGTGTATCACTTTACACCCATTAACGGCCCGTGGTGAAACTGGCCCGTAATGAACAGTGTATCACTTTATACCCATTAATGACCCGTTATTCCGTTGGGCCGTTTCCAGCCCATGTTATCTTTCAGCCTTCTCAGAGCCCATTTATTCTTGGGCTCATTTCTAGCATTCGTTTACTTACGGCCCGTTACTGTCATTTTCTGCTTGTGGGCCAAATTCAGCCCGTGGTTACAGTCGGCCCGTTTGTGGTCCGTTAATACGTTGGGTCATTTTCATAGCGTCATCAAATACGGCCAATTAACGATGGCCCGTTATGGTCGGCCCATGAACGAACGATTCCAACTCTAGCCCGTTTACGGCCATAATGCGGTCTGTTTGGCCCATGTTTGGCCAATCGATCATACGGCCCGTAGAAGGCCCATTGTTTCTACGGCCCGTAGAAGGCCCACTGTTTCTACGGCCCATAGGAGGCCCAGTGTCACTACAGTAAATATTATCCCGTGGTTATTGTGGCCTAGTTTTAAAAAATAGGTTATTGCAGCCACTAGCAAACCGCGGAAAAAGAACTGCAATGACTACAAGCAAACAAATAAACAAGACAACAATGAAATAAATAAGCAAGCAACTAATGCTAGGCTATCACGACTATTACACATATTACATCCACTGGGCATCAAAGTTCGCCACCAGTGCAAGTATAGGGAACAAAGCAGCATATCATATACACTAGTTGTCAAAGTTGGCGACCAGCGCAAATAAATGCTGCAGCAAAACAAATCCAGAACTGAAACCACTTTAGAAGATCTCAAGAAACACTATCCTGGGCACCCATAATGCTGGCAAGATGCTTAGCAAGCTTATTAACTTTCTCTTGTTTGGCACTTAAATCCTCTAGCACTTGCTATTGCACCAGGAAATATGCATCTGAATTCTGCAGGGACTTCCTCAGTCCTTCAGCTTCCTGTCGCAGCACATCTGATCGATGTCTTTCAACTTGAAGTTGAGACTCAAGAAGACGAAATGATTCAGGCAGCGAGTTCGAAGAGCTTGTGCCAGCAGTAGTGGCCATTAACTCAAACTCTACATCAAGATAGGACTTTTGGGTTCTCTCACTGTCGTCAAGATAGTTTTTATCAGCTTTCTTGGAGACCAACAGGGATGTCTCACTATCTTGAACCTTATCTGCATTACTTCCTTTACCATTGCATAACGCGGTACTATTCTCCAATATTTTGTCCGCATTCTAAAAGAGAAACAATCAGAGACATCACAGGTTTACCATGTTGTATATGAAACTCATTTTGGTAAATGAGTTCAGTAGTAAAGTGGACAAGATAACAACATGAAACAAACATATATCTATGTACCATGGTCACTTTATGGTCTATATCATTCTAGTTTTTGTTGCCAAATCAAGATAGAGACACAGTTCAAATAATATTTGTTCAAGACAAAGCAGAATAGACAGAATATAAGTGTGGGAAACTATAGAGCAATAACAACACTTGTAATGTGCATGACATGAGAACATAATTGTTTATTCGATTGAAACTGAAATCAACATAGAGCAGGTTACAACAGCAAACCAGTTAAAGAAACAGGTTTAAAACATACCCGTTGCGCCATTGGAGTTTCAATTCCATCCTTCAAATTTGAAAATAGTTGGTATGAGTAAATACAGTAATGCAAGAGCAAAGGAGTATGAACCATAGCTACAGAACCTGACCTGAGAACAAATCTTCTTCTCCTTTAAGCGTTGAGTTGGGATTCAGAGTGGTGGTCCTCGTGCTTTGGGCACTGCAGTCCCCTTACTAACTGCTCGTGTTTGGGTGCTCTGTGGTGGAGACAGTGTTGTGTCAACTGGAACTGGGTTACTATCTGCCGGGGTTGGGGTTAGAAGGGGTATAGCTGGTTCTCTGTCCAACTGGGTAGGGGTACAATCTGCGAGAGTCTGGGTTATGTGTGGTGGATCTGGTCCTTGGGCAAGTACAACCATGGTTCTATCTGCATCAACTGGTAGCACTATCTTTTCTAAAGACCATGTTGTTACTCCCTTAGATACTGCCATCACCCTCTCCAATTCAAATGTTGATAAACAAGAAAAGTAGTTGAAAGTATAGACATTGTATAATAGACAGGTGCAATGGATAGTGGGGAATAAAAGAGGGCATAAAATAATTCATATTTATGTTGTCTAACCAAACAGGATAGCATGACACAATTTCACATGTATGATGGCTAACTAAACAGGATAGCATGACACAATTTCACATTATGATGGCTAACTAAAAAAGATGGAAATACCTAGTTCAAAATATGATGACTATGTAAACAGGATGACATGATATAACTATATAATGTGTTTATTAAATAGGTTGGCATGCCATAATTCACATACATTCACGGATAGAATGCCATAATTCAAAATATGATGACTATAACACTAAATAGGATGAGATGATATAACTATATGATGTCTTTATTAAATGGGTTGCCATGACATAATTCAGATAGATGATGTGTATGTACTATGTAAACATGATGGCATGATATAATTCAAATATATGATTTATATAGTAAGCAAGTAAGCAAATGGCAATCCATATATGATGTAAAAACTAAGCAATGCAAGACAACATGCATGACATGGGTAATATAACCCTGCCAAGTTTGAGCATAGACCTCAGGGGGAAATAGGACTGGTCATCAGTCTCTGAATCCTCCTCCGAGGAGCTCTCTGTAACCAGCAAGATGTCTGCTTTAGTAGGTAGCATTGTCTGCTCTGAATACCTTGTTTTCACTCCAGATAGGGCTGGAAAAAAACCTTGAAGCTCGCGAGCTAAATGAGTAGCTCGTGACTTGGCTCGAGTCGACTCGAAATCAAACAATAACGAGTCGAGTCGAGCTTTAGTTTAAGATCGTTTACCGGACGAGTTAAACGAGCCGATCTCACAAGTACTCGCATAACTCGTTAGGCTCGGTAAAAGAATCAGTGTTTCTTGATGGGTAGTAAAAAAGAAGCCACTAAACACCTTGCGTCCAAGCACAAGGCCCAACCGCTCAAGGCCTAGTCACCTAGGAGACTCACACGTGATTCCCAGTTAATCTTTTTGTGGTATTCGTAAGGTTTTTATGTTCATATCTTTAACAAGCTTAACAAGCTAAACGAGTCAGCTCGCGAGTTATACGAGTCGATCCAATCTTGGATTTGAGATCGTTATAGTAACAAGTCGAGTCAAGCTAGCTTGTTAATGAAACAAGCTTTAGGGAGTCGAGTCGAGCTGGCTCGACTCAACTCGAATTCCACCCCTAACTCCAGATACTTCCATCACCGCTTCAAATGACTGATGCACAGGAAGAGTAGTTGAATATACAAACGTTGTCGACAAATGGAACACGTAATACAAAAAATGATAGCATGGTATAATTCACATACATGATGATTGGCTAAACATCATGGCATTGCATAATTCACATATATAATGCATTTGCAACAAGATAGCATTGTATAATTCACATATATAATGTCTTGCAACAAGATGGCAATGCATAATTCACATATATGGTAATTAGACACTAAACAGGTGGCATTCACACAAAGCATGTCTAAACTAATAAAATGACATAGCAAGCGAGACACCATATGCACGATATGAGCAACATAACCCTGACAAGTTAGAGCATACACCTCGGGGGGGGGAGGGGGGATAGGACTGGTCATCTGTCTCTGAATCCTCCTCTGAGGAGCTATCCGTAACCAGCGAGATATGCGCTTCGTCAGATAGCATAGTCTGCTCTAAAGACCTTGTTTTCACTCCAGAATTTGCCATCA
Organism: Triticum timopheevii; assembly: GCA_963921465.1. Lineage (NCBI taxonomy): Eukaryota > Viridiplantae > Streptophyta > Magnoliopsida > Poales > Poaceae > Triticum > Triticum timopheevii. The sequence goes on along the minus strand of OY997266.1, from coordinate 113,069,829 downwards.
CCGTGTCAAATGGCTGATGCACACGAAGAGCAGTTGAATGTACTAACATTGTTGACAAATGTAATATGTAACGAAAAAGGATGGCCTGATATAATTTACATATATGATGACTGGCTAAGCAGGATGGCATTGCAAAATTCACATATATGATGCCTGGCTAAACAAGATGGCGTTGCATAATTCACATAAACGATGAATAAACTAAACAGATGGCATTCACACAAAGGATGCATAAACTAATCAGATGACATATTTGATGTATAAAGTAAGCAATGCAAGGCACCATATGCATGATATAACCAACATCAGCATGCCAAGTTAGAGCGAAGACCTCAGGGGGTAAATAGGAGTTGTCTTCTCCTTCTGAATCCCCCTCAGAACAGATATCTTCCTCTCGATTACAATCCGAAATGTGTGGAGGGGGGGCTGCCTTTGCGCCTACCATGGAGCGACGTCTCCATGAAATTTTATTGCCACGCAAGGCTCGTCTCTTTTGCTCTACATGTTGAGTTCCATTGTTTACAATAACTATCATGCATAGGAATAAAACATAGTGAGATTATGTAAGGAGTGCATGCAGAAATCCAGAGTGATGGTAGCAACCTGTGGATATACCCAAAACCAACAATAGCAGGCAGATAATGGCTTCAGTTAAAAATACAAATAATGGCTTCTTTACTGTTTGTTTCCCACCCAACATGAAACTCATAGTAGACACCGGAGATTAACCAGATAGTAGATAGATACTATTGATTGCGGCCCCGATATGTACCCCACAACCATTTAAAAACTCAAGTTTGACCATTAGTTTGGAGCTGACTCAGAGTCTAATCAGTGAACAAGACGATAAAGTAGCATGTAATATTAAGCGATGGATAGCGTAAGCAGACATGAAAGAGTGCAACCTCTCTTGAGGACCTGTGTAGTCCTCGAGGTCATCTGCTCGGTTGATGATGGTAATGCAGTTTTCATGGCTGCCGGTGGCGGGGAAGAAGATCTGAGGCGGCGAAAGACAGTCTGGAGGCCGAATCCTTGCTGTGCTGGACCCTTCTGTCATTGGAGCAGCTGAGCTGGGGTGGACGACGGCGCAGCAGGAGCGGAACAAACCACGAAAGGTTTTCTTTGACAACTATCTGTAAGAGAAGTAATTCTGTAAGGGCTCGTTTGAATTGGAGGATTCCAACAATGCAGGGATAGGAAATAGACAGGAATAGGATAGGAATGCACGTGCAAAATAGAGAATTTTAAAACACAGATTTCTGCCAATCTGGGTGTTTGATTCACAACAATTGGAAGATCACAGGATGCAAAGAAGCATGGTGAGATTAAGTCAAACCACAAGAAAATGTACGGTTATAATGCTATTATGCTACTATCTCTTAGACTTGTGCTTCATGAATAGGAATTTGAAAAGGAGGACAAGTGAAAATTAAAATTCCTACGTTTTTTCTTTCAAGGAGACACTAAAGGAACAAATCCTACAGTTTTCCTTTGCTCCATTCCTTTGAACCAAATTCATGAATAGTAGTACCATAGGAAAATTTCCAATTCCTATGTTTTTCATTCACTTTTCCTTTCAAGCACTGGAGATTCTAGTAGGCAGGCTTGAGCAAGGAAAATCCTACACTTAAAAAAGGTTTTTGTGCTACTTCTATTACTTTGGACCCAGGCCACTGCCCTACTAGCTCAACTCCCAGGGCCATCGACAAATGCACAGCTCAAACACGCAAAGATAAATAATGATGGCGTTCAAGAGAGTCCATCACGGAAAGCTAAGTTGCCTGGTACCTCACTGCTTGTCATATAGTAGGATAAAATAATCGTATTTCCCGTTACTACGTGTGCTTAGTGGACAATATATATAACATGTGGAGTAAAAAAGAGATGCAACAAGTGTACAACCTCTTTGGCGAAGCCATGTCGATCTCAGCGTGATTGGGGTGGCCGGTGAGGATGCTCCGGCTGACTTGGCTGTCGGAGGAGGGGAAGAAGATCTTAGGCGTCTGGAGATGGAGCCCGAGGTATTGCTCCGCCGTGATGGAGGGTTTCGTCGTTGGAGCAGCTCCGGTGTACGACGCCGAGGCTGAAGCAAGACAAGAGAGACAACGTTAACCTAAGTGGAATTCTAATAGCATCTCCAATACATGAGGTAAAATACATAACCTCAAAGTGCTAGATGTAAAATACACCAGCCGCTCATCTCTGAACTTAACTGTCGAAACTGAACTTAACTGTCGAAACTGAATTTTGCTGTCGAAATTGAATTTTGCTGTCGAAACTGAACGCACTAGCAAGGTGAGGCTACACGTCGGTTGACTGACTTTTTCATCTCTAGTCAGCCGATTTTGCAGCCGTTGGATAGGAAATCAAGGGCCTGCAGTTCATCTTCAACCTCCACCCCCCCTAAGCCGCCAGCCACCACTGGCCAAACAGCAGCCCCCGCCGCCCGCGGCCGGCGGTGCGCCGCCCCGCCCGCCCCGAAAACACTCCCCACCGCCGGTCCGCCGCCACCCCGGCCATCCCTCTAGCCCCCCCCCTGTGCCGAGCTTTTTCTCCAGCGATCCCCACACCACCGCCCTGCCACCGCTGGCGACCATCACCCCCACCCTGAACCCTAATATAGATAGTGGGTACCTCTCCGGCGAGCCCCCCTCCCCACTGCGGATGGTTCTTCCTTCACCCCGGTGAGCCCCCCACCCCCTGAAAATTGACTGACCCAAAAGTCGATTCAGTCGACTGAAGTGTAGCTAAATCGGAGCAGCATCACAAGCAAGAGCAAGAGCGAGAGCAGCAACGCGAGCAAGAGCAGACCAGGAAGGGGACCGAGAGCAAGAGCAGAGCAGCAGCGCGAGCGAGAGCTAAAGCAGCAGCATCTCCTACTGATGTGGACGTCACCGCCGAGGGAGCGACGCCATGGAGGAAATGGCCGGCGACACCGCCGTGGATGGAGCCACGCCGTGTCGGCTCGGGACCGAGCGCCGGTAGCACCGTGAGATCGAATCAAGAAGAAAATGCGGCGATTAGTGTACAACCTCTTTGGTGGCGCCGATTAGGCTGCAGCTTCATCCGAGGAAACGGTGATGATGATGCTCTTTCGGTGGTGCAGGTGAAGACGGTGGTGTGGGAATGGAGGTGGCACGAAATACGAGGGGAACGTCGGGGCAGCTCCTTAGAGGTGGAGGACGGGGTGGCTGAACTGGCGAGATGACGAGATCGAAGACGGATCCTCATCCGGTACGGTGGATGAGGGACGTCGAGGTGTTGTTGTGGACGACGTCGTCGGGGAAGAGGCTTCGGCTGGGTGGCGGATGGAGCAGGGTGTGGGGCTTCATCGTGGGTTTTCGCGGCCTCGGTGTACGAATGGGTGGGTGGATGGGATGGTAGTGGGGAACCATGGCTTAGGGACGCGCTTGTCCGAAATGTGGGGTAAGTTACGAAAGTACCCCACTGATTTGAGGCGGTTCTTTTAGTTCAGGGGTACCACGGGCATTTCGCGTGTCGGGATTTCACAGGAGGTGGGATTTTTCTCGCGTGTTGTAATTCCGGAACAGCAAGGAGTGGGTTGAGATGGAGGGAGTTATGGAGCACGACGAGACAAAGATATATCTTAAATATTTCGGGCTAACAAGGCGCGGGTTGAAATTTCCGGACAAGCCTAACGTGTACTGTACCAAATCAATGCGCACTACAAATGTCATTCAAAACTTTGAATTCATGTCATGTCCAATTAAAATATTTTGCTACGTGTATAATGCATGCAACCTACTACTCAAATGAACGTTTTAGTGAATTCCAAACGTATATACTACCGCTTCAATGTGAACTAAATTTGAATTCGTTTCTCTATTTGAATATGATCTACAGTAATGATTGTTGTGAAGTCAAAACATTTGAATTCGTTTCTCTGTTTTAATAAGATCTACAAGCATCATTATTGTCAAGTTAAACCATTGTTTGTGTATTATCTTCACAGAACACCACATGATTAGTCTCGAGTTACATATGAACTATGTGTACTATATGAACTCGAACTCGATTTTTTGAATCCACTTTATGTTGATTTCAAATCACATTACATTTCTAGCTCTAGCTAGATCTTCATAATCTAAACCATGTCTCATATGTATAATGTGTTTATCACATTATGTGTGGTGCCCCGCCCCCTACGCCTACAAGTATTTAGATGTGAGTTGCAAACACCACACATTACCACAAATTCAAATGAAAAGTGAAAATGTTCGATATATAGTATTGTTTAGATTGTTCGATATTTAGTTGTAAGCTGCAAATGCCACACATTATCACAAATTCAAATAAAATGTGAGATTGTTTGATGTATAATATGGTTTAGATTGTTCGAATTTAGCTGTGAGTTGCAAACGCCTTGCATTATCACATTATGGTATAACATGTGCACAACACGTGTATCACCGCTATATTCATGCATGCATATGTTTAAAACGCTATGATCTCCTATTCAAATATATGAATCCGCTTTCGTATCAAATTATGATCTTTGTTAGTCTCTTACACCCACACAATCCTCTAACCTTTGTAGCTACCACTAACTTTCTCTCGTGCATGCACACGCCCTCCTCGCCCTCCCCCTCCCTCGTCATTCTATCCACCGGGCACATTCATTTTTTTCTTTAGGTCGTTCTCCCAGAGTCTCCACAACTCCTTTCTGACACACACCGATCGATAAACCTCTCCAGTGATGCCTGCCTACAACATACACACGCACCTTCAATCTCCTCCTTTATGTGTCCTTGCCTCGTGTCTCTCATACGGTCACACACACGTGTAAACTCTCGCCCCTCTTTTCATCGATCTCACAACCACACACTCCTCCCCTTATCTAGCTAGTAGCTGGGCCTCTCGCACCACCTCCTAGCTCCATTCTCTCTGTCTATCCGTCTCGCTGGGCCTTATTTGCCTCTAAAAAATGGACGTACACCGACTGATCTCTCGCTATACAAATAGCTAGCTAGGTCCTTATAACTCGCTTTTACCCACGCGTCGATCGATCTACCTCATTAGTTATGTCTCTCCCTTCCTCTGACAAACAACAATTGATCTACCGATCTAGTTAGGTTTGCTTACCAAACACATAGTTCCCCTTCATCATCCATGGATGTGTCCCGACAGATCTATCACGCACAGGCACACACAGAAACACATCCCCACTCTTATTGATAACATTGCAGTTCCACCCTAAGTTTGTCTAGTAGGCCTCTCCCACCATCTTCGAGAAGCAACTCCATCACCCATCCAGCACTCTACTCGTCTCCCTCCCTCTCTCTCTCCTCTCTCTCTCTCTCTGTCCCATCATATTTCCCGTCCTTCAGTTATGTATGGATGTCGACCGATCTCCCTCAAGACATAGCCGGGTCTCTCCTTCTCAACATATATACGAGTCGTTCTACCTCTATAGTTAGGCCTCTGCCTACCCCTCCCCCCACCCCCTCCCCCCCACACACCGATACATCGAGCGCTCTAGTCACGTCTCCCTGCCACACACAAACTTGACATGTGCCCGCTGATGTTTCGGTAGGTTAGTCGCCCTATACCTTTGACTTGCACACACACACACACAACTTCGATGGATCTCTTCATCAATCTCGCACCCACCCACTTGATCCTCTCTTCGACTCTATCGATATCTATGACCCCTCCCCCTCTTCTCGTGGATTGCCCGACCCTCTATATGATATGGACAGGCCTCCATTTCACACACATTGCATGCAAAATTTTGTTTCAGATGTCATCGACACATATTCCCACAAATACATTCACGAAATCAACCCCCCACCCCACCCCCACCCCAAAACAAAAAACACTCACAAACGCAGTTTGTATCTCTCACACACACCCACGTAGGTGGGGGACGTGCACGAAGAGAAGAGGTGCATGCACGGCGCACGTACTCCCGTCTCTTTCCCAACCACACCCGCGCGGGTACACGGTGGAGCTCATTTCTGTATGAAAAAGGCAGCCCACGTGGTAATTTGGCACGTGTACTGGTTGTCCACTTGGTGGAGGGAGGATCATCTACCACGGGTGAACAAACAAATTGCGACTTGACGCATTATGTTAAAAAAAGAGGCAGACCATGTGGTGCCTACCTTAGAGGCAAGACTCTATACACTGGAGTACTTTTGATGTGTCCCGTTAACTCGCAGAACAAGGAGAAGCTTGCTTAGTACATCGTCTCCCCCGCCCACGGGCGCGCTGGCTCGCAGGATGAGGTGAAGCTTGCTTAGTACTGTCCGCCTTACGCCCGCTCCCTCGCCCATGCGCGCGGTGGCTCGCAGGACGAGGAGAAAAATTTACTACTCCCTCCGTTTACTCCTCATCCCTACTACCTTGGTTATAGAGATTATATCATATTGTTTGGAATATATATGTCCTTTAGTAGATTTCAATATGAACTACTAGTACATACTCCAAACACTGATGTATATAGACGTATTTTAGAGTGTAGATTCACTCATTTTGCTCCGTATGTAGCACTCTCCCTCGCCCCTCGACCCTCGCCCACGTGGTGGACGTGCAGCAATTCATTCATTCTCATATAGCCAGAACGATATATACTGCACTACCATTATTGCTCGACTTCCCGAAGAGGCGAAGAGCCAATCACAAGGTTAATATTTTGGAGATGCCAAGCGCAAGGTTATAGGAGAACGAGTAGTAGGTGCCGGGTCATTTATAAATAAAGTTTTTTTTCTTCAGTGGCACGTACGCAATATGATAGGTTCATATGGAGAGAAAAGGAAGCCGCTCCACTATATACATAGTCAGGACGGGCCAACCTACACGGTTGCTTGCTGGGGTTGCTCTCTTCACACTCTCTCGCACAAAACGACTGTGGACACATCTCTAACATCCCGGTGGATCACGTTCGCCGAGGGAAGGAGTGGATGCGTAGTGTAGATGCGGTCGCCGTCGCCGACGGTGAAAACCCACTGTCGGCACGTCCCGATCAGGGGTCACCACCGTTTTCTCTCACAAAGCCGGTGAGGTTGCCTTCGTCCCTTGCTCACTGCCGCGACGTGGGCATTTGCCGCCTCCCGCCACCCTCCTCAAGATTGAGCTACGTCCCTCGGGTACAACTCCCTTTACAGCCGGCTTGCACCACTGCTCCTGCTGACCACATCACTCCATGTGGATATTTCTCTACTTCTTTGCCCCGCACATACCTCTACTGGCTTCTACATACTGTATTTGTGATGAGTTTATGTCTCATCAACTAGTCTCAGTAATCTTATTCTAATCACGCTTCTTCAATTTCTTTGCCACAGGGATGCTCATCTCGATTTTGGTCAAACTGCACAAAATGATTCGATGGTCAAAAGGTTGCAAACTTCATTTCTTAGGAAGTCGAACGTTGCCAGCAAATTGAAGCCTGGTTAGGGTTCACGGTTCAAGGGCTAGGGACTACATGGATCTTTTTTTCTTTAGCTGCCTCTGTTCCAAAATAAGTGTCAACTTTAGTAGTAGTACAACTTTGTACTAAGTTTGCATAAAGTTGAGACACTTATTTTGGAACAGAGGGAGTACATATTTGCTATGATCTGTCAATCATTGAGATGCAATAGCATGCATGTTAGTCTCGTTTGTATTTGATGAAATGTTGCAACGGGCAACCTTGGACGCAAGATACTTGTAACAGAAGCTGGAAGCTTCATAGCATTGTACAAATTTATCTCGCTGATAAATTACAGTATGCACTATACTAGTACTTCCTCCGTTCCTAAATATAAGTCTTTGTAGAGATTTCACCATGAACCACATGCGGATGTATATAGATGCATTTTAAGTGTAGATTCATTCATTTTGTTCCGTATGTAGTTCACCTAGTGGAATCTCTACAAAGACTTATCTACTAGTAATAGCTAGCCCCCACTACTAGGAATTCTCTATCCTCTCCTTGAGCCACATCATCAAAATTAATGTAGCCGTTAGATGAACTAAATCAGTCCATAATAACCGTCTGATCTAGACATTGAGAGGCTCCGCACTAAGCCACATGCAAGCATGCAGAAATACCGTGGCATGCATGTGAGTGGGTTTTAAATCACATCAACATGTCTGCACGCAAGCATGCACCGGTAGCATCCATGTAAGTGAGCTTTTAAGTCCCATTAACATGTCAAAAAGAAAAATATAATCCCATTATGCAGTAGGAGTTGGCTGATCTTTTTTCCTTACGTGGGATGATCTAATTGATGATGGGAGTTTTTTTAGTTTGGCTACCACATTTGTCATGCGGTTATAGAATTTTTTTAGTTCTATGAAATCGATAATTTTACGCAGAGAGATATACAGCTGTTCCGCGGCAACGCGCGGGGACTCATCTAGTATTTAGAAACGGAGGGAGTACTATGTAAAGAGTAAGGTGTCGCACGGTGTCCAGAAAATATGGTGATAGTGTGAGGTGGGCCATGTAATCACTGAGCCTGCGTGTTTTCACTGCTCTTGCACTCCTCCACTGTAAGAATGGACAAAATTGTAATCTAGTAGTACCTCCTTTCGCCGAAAGCATGGGACATCCAGCCGTCCTACCACCTCAGTAATAAAGACCAATGAGTCGTCAAATCACATAGACCCAGCAGTAAGTTAGACGGACGAAGCAACCATCACTCTTGCGCCAGTGAGAGGTCGCGTCTGCTCTACCCGGGCATGAATGCGGCACCGATTCTTTGGAGCGGTGCTGACCATCTCGGGCGGGAAGTGCGCGTGGGCGATGGAGGGGCTTCGGGTGGGCCAGGCTGGTCAGGAGCGGGCGTGGCAGCTGTCCGCATGTCCCTACCGGACACGCTCGAAAACGAGAGGATGCACCGACTCGCGGCTAAAGTCGTACACTACACACCATCTCTCTGTAGGAGTAGGTTGATCTGTCGCTCTCTCTAACACACACATGTTGTTAAACACATACACGCACACGCACACACCTTGGTCCCGCCGCACCTTCTAACGTGACTTATTACACCTAGACAGAGGGAGTAGTAAGTACGAGATACGGTGGCACACTGACTTAGGTCGAATACAAGTGCCAAAATTGTGTGCATGTTATAATAAGGATTCACTTAAAATAGTACGTGAGCGAACAGATGGATCAATTGAACAGTGTTCCCGAGCAGTAGCGAGATGTGTGAGGTAAGATACACCACTGGCCCTTTTATTTTTTCTTATTAATTTGTTTGTTTCACCCTCTGACTAGTGGGACCCAACGTACTACGTGGAGAGAGGTAAGGTGACTAAGGCTGAATTATTTCTGCACCACTGTGGATAGTCTTACCACCAAAGCCAGATGACACGATTATGATTTAAATCCCAATGACTCCCACACACACACACAAAAACACGGCATGCTTGTCACATGAACGCAGGAATGTATAAAAGGTTAGTTTCCTCTCGTTGAACATAACAGGAGGGTTGCGTAGCTGGTTAGCCTGTTTGCTCATTAAACTTGAGGTCTCGGGTTCGATAACTACACTTGAGCATAATTTGTGCCAGGAGGACTCTTTGACTGGTCAAAATGGATGGATACGGAGCTATACAATCTCATAGTGACTGTATAATCACCTCATCACGTATAAGCTGTAGCCTCGGCGCTTGTTTTCTAGGGTTTGCACGCTTCACACACTCTCTCCAGTATATATACACGCTGGAGCCTCAGCGCTTGTAGTTGCTCTCTTCACACTCTCTCACCCTCTCTAGATCTAAACAAGACTTCGTTGGCCTCTCTCTCCCCTCACTACTGCTCAAAGAGCCGGCAGGATCCGTCCACCGGGAAGGGAAGGAGGCTTAATGATGTCGCCGTCAGCGAGGGAGGGAATCCACTACTGGCGTAGCTGTTCACTTTCACCCAGCGGTGGCGCGAGAGGGCCTCCGACCCCTTCTTCTTCGCCGCCGTCCCGTCGCCCACCGAACCACGCCCCAAGAACCTTAAGGTATAATTTACTTATTCCACATGCATTGCTCTAGCTTCATGTATAGCATGAATCTAGGACGTGGTTCAAAGTGGAAAGGAGTGGGGGAAAGTAGTGGGAAAAGTTGTATAGCATGAATCTAGGACGTGGTTCAAAGAGGAAAGGAAGGAGGAAAGTTGTATAGCATGAATCTAGGACATGGTGCAAAGAGGAAAGGAATGGGGGAAAGTAGTGGAGAAAGTTGTATCACATAAATCTAGGACGTGGTTCAAAGAGGAAAGTAAGGGGCGAAAGTACTAGTACAGACTGGCTATCTAGCACCTACGTTGGTCGAAAAGGGAAAACAATGACAAACGCAGTACGCACATCTGTAACAAACTGATCTTTTGTTTTGGGGGACAAGGCTGTAGAGTTTGAGCAGGACTAGATTTGCTACGCTCACATAGGGAAAGATGTCTAAAGATAACAAAACTGGGACCAACACAAATATGATCCTTGGTTGTTTGTTCTTTGTTGCAACAGACTGTGCATGACCACAGTACATCGGTAGATGCACATGGTGCTGGTGCGTCCACTGTCCCGTGCAACTCTTTAGCTGTTGTTAATCTAAGGCCCTGTTTGGTTAAAAACTCCCTAGTCCCTACCTGCTTTGTTCCAGGGACTAAACATGGACTAGAGGTTATTAAATGACATGCTAAAAGACCATGTTACCCCTAGTAATGAACTAATAGAGATAAGGTGCGATGCGTGGCAGGGGCAACTGTTGGAAAAAGTCCCAAAAAGACTCCCTTGGGGTCTTCTTTCTTTAGTCCCAAATGCCCACTTTTAGTCCCTAAAAATCTCTCCTGTTTGGTTTAGATGGGACTGACATGGAGATTTTTTTAGTCCCTACACCAAAATGTCCCTGTAAACAAACACCCTCTAATAATGCCGCTGGAAAATTGATGCAGTGCCACCGTTAAAAGAAAATTACATGTTTAACGAATTTTATTATTAATATAATCTCTATGTTGATGTTAATCAATGCCACCGTTTGAAAAATTCTACTGTCTTGCTTTCTTTCCCATTTAGATAAGGCAGATGCTTCTTTTTGTTGGCTTCTGTGTCATCCACCGTTATTGACCACTAGTTGTTTCCTTTGCACCTCTGTGTAAACAGGGTTATCTACTTCACCTCGTTGCCATTGTGACCTTTTGTTGCACTGCACAAAACACTTTTGTTTTAAGAGTGTTTTGTGCAGTTCAACCAAAATGTCACACCGACAATGTTGCTTGATTGCTTGATCTTAGTGGAACTGCACAAGAGGAGATCTTACTTCCTATCCGTGTTGGCAAATTTGGTTCAGATCTTCTTCTTGTGAGTTGTTTGAATTCCGCATCATGAGAGGACAGTACTAGCCTTCTTTCACATGATTCTGCAGTGTGCTTTCATATGTTGTGCTACTTGTACGGTAATGTTGCTTGATTTTAGTGAACTGCACAAATGGAGACAAGACTTCCAATCTGTATGTGCACCATAATATCCCATTGAGGTAAGATAAGGATATTTCACAACCGTTGGCCTGTATTTTGCCACTTTCATCAGAAAATTAATGTCATTGTTTAGTGCTATACTTGTGCTCCCTAATTGACATGCCAAATTTACATTGAAGGCGAAGCTTGTCTGTTATTGAACCAAGTGATGAAGGGGAAGAACAAGTAGAAAAAAAATCAACTCCCGGTGCTATAATGAAGCACTGGAACTGTGATGGCACAAGTAATGATATAGTTTTGCATCTTAATTTATTGCTATGGCTGGAACGAGCAATTATTTTGCCACTGATTTGATGACACTCTTAATGTAATACGTAATTATCTCTACTTGTGCAAACAGGGATCTTCTTTGAAGATACCATATATTTTAGTGGAACTGTACAAGAAGATGTTGGAAACATTAAACTAATCGAGGAGTATATAGTAAGCATGGCCACCACAGTAGATAGCAACAGATGGTTCCGGAGAAGTGCTTCATCTGTATGCTCTACACAATAAGCCTCCTGACAAAGGTTGGTACTCACCCACTGATTTCATCCATATGATTGAGCTTTGTCATCTCTATTGGTGTTGTGCTACTGTTTAGATACTATCATTAAAAAGTGGTATTCTCCTTGAGAAGTGCTTCATCTGTGCTGTTTTAAATATTTCCTTTCCTTTTTTTCGAGCAAACAGGGATGCTAGCATTTAGTTGTCCTCTTGTCTTTGCACAACAGGATCATCTTCCTCCGAAGAAGAATATGGACTACGTGAAGTGACAAGTTCCGATTATGCCAGTATGAAGAAGCCCTGTCTATCTTCTCATCAGAAGGAGCAGTTGAAGGATGGTTACATTACTCCCCACAAGACCAAACTAACTTCAGCTCAGAAGGACTGATAAATCTCCATTTTTTGCTGTGATGCGCGAGTAAAATGTTGTTCTAGGATTCTTTCTGGTGAGTTCCATTTTTCTAAAAGTGTGCTCTACATGGACCATGTAGGTGCCTGTTTAAACTGTCAATTCATAGTACAGTTTGCTTTATACTAATCACTTTTTTTGTATTTGTGCAAACAGGGGTGCTCAGCTTGATTTCAATGGGAACTTCACAAAATGTTCATGAATACATCGAATCATTCATTTCCACCACAAGAAAGGAGGTGCCGATAAGTTCAAGGCGTTGCAACATATAAGGGCGAAATCATACAAGCTACGCGTGAATTTGGCTGATTTTGGTGGAACTGCACAAAAAGAACAGCTGGTTTATTTAGCACGAGGTGCCATGTCAATGTCCAAACTGATGGCAAACCCTGCCCATTCCACAATCGTAGGCATTTGATATTTTGGAATGGGATAACCTTGTCAAATTTTGCTCATTGATTTTAGCAAGACATGTGTTTGATATTTTGGAATGGGACGCCCTTTGCTGTCAACAACGTCGATCAATTTTTTCTTTATTCTTTAGTTGTGAAGTAAATATTGCCTCTGACATGTGAGTCGCTGAGATGCATAATCATCGATTGTTTTGAATGTTCTCTATGAATTGCCAGCCCTATGTGTTTGATTGCAATGTACAGAAACGCTAAAAAGCTGCTCAAACCCTTTGTACTCCTTCTGTTCCTTTTTACTTCGCACATTGTGGAAGTGCATACTTTTTTCTATAAGATTGGTCAAAGTAGAGATACTTTGACTGCATGCAAAACTTGTATGCAGACTAGAAAGGACCGGAGGGAGTACATGTGAAACTGCTGCAAACGAGGTGATCACCCTGGGAATAATGCTAGTACATATTGTTTTGCATGTTCATCCAATGCCAGTGATACATGAATTCGAACTAATCGAAATAAATTCATTCATACACGGTCGGATTTCATATAAACATGCCGGATTTCATTACATTTCATACATTCTTCAACTAAAAAGGGGTGCGCTGGAGGTATAATTAATTAACTGAACACTACAAAAAAAAGACACATCCGTGACATTTTGGGCCGAACGAATTTTTTTGCCATACATATGACACTTCTATGACGATAATTGTGACAAAACCCGGTATCATCATAGATGTGGTGGGATCCTACTTCTATGACAAAAAATCATAACATAAAATGGGCTTTTCATCCTGGGCGGGCCGGAAACGCAGCTGTTTGACATTCTTAGGGCCGTCCATGACGGAAAAAACCGTGGTAGAAGTGAGGGCGAGGAAAAATTCGGGGAGTTCCCAGTTACGGTGGGCGGTCGGGGGCCGAGCGATGCACGTTTCTCTCGTACACGTACACGCATGTGTGCGAGGCGTTGGCTCTAACTGAACCCGAGCGAGGCGTTGGGCTCTAACTGAACCCAGAGATTGCACTGCAGGCTACACGTTACGGAACCCGAGCGATCGATCGATGGCTGTTAACTGAACCCAATCGAGCGATTCCTTTGCTACTGCTGCTAACTGAAGCCGATCGATGCTGCCTCTCTAGATGAAAGTGAGTGTTGCGGGGGGGGGGGGGGGGAGGAGGGGGGGTGGGGGGTTGGATGAACAGTGAGCGGTGGCGTTGCCTCAGGATGAATAGGACCCCGTGGTGTGGAGGGCTGGATGAACAGGACGACCCCGTGGAGGGCTGGATGAACAGTAGACAGTGGAGGGGTGGCAGTGGAGGGGTGGCAGTGGAGGGGTGATTGAACAGTAGCCGGTGGAGTAGCGCGTGGTGGAGGCTAGATGAACAGGAGCCCGTGGAGGCTGGAGGAAGTCGACGGTAGCCCGTGGAGGCTGGAGGAGGTCGACAGTGGAGATGAATAGTATCCCGTGGAGTCCCGTTTTGCGGTACGCCACACCCCTCCCGATGAACATGACCCCCGTTTCGACCGTAGCGCTCCAACACAAGTCTGTTTTGCCCGTTTTGCGGTACGCCACACCCCTCCCAATCAACAAGACCCCCGTTTCGATCGTAGCGCTCCAACACAAGTCCGTTTCTTCCGTTTTGCAGTACGCCACACCCCTCCCGATCAACAGGACCCTCATTTCGACCGTAGGAGGTCCATTTCCTCCATTTTGCGGTACGCCACACCCCTCTCGATTAACAGGATCCCGTTTCGAACGTGGCCGGTCGAACACAAGGCCGTTTACTCCATTCTGCGGTACGCCAGGCCTCGTTTCCATCGCCTGTTCCGTCCAAGCCGGTTGGCTCCCACGCGTTCTGTTGCCTCCCGATGAACACAGCGCATTCCATTGCCTCCCCATGAACATGACGCATTCCGTTGCCTCCACATGAACACGACGACGACGCTGTTTCTCCATTCCGCCCAGCCATGTACACGAGCCCTGGCCGTACGTATGCGCGAGTAGGCGTTCGAGACCTCGCCCGTATGTACGTATGTGGCCGTATTTTCTTTCTTGCACCCTGGCCATTGTACGTATGTGTACATGCTACATGCGCGCCTCTACTACGACACGTGCGCGCCTCTACTACGACACGTGCGCGCCTCTACATCCACCAGTATGTACGTACACGTTCGCGACCAGAATGACAATGCTACGTACGCTTCGACCAGGTGGGTCCCGACTGTCAGGCACTTCCTTGCATGCAAAAATGTAGCTGGTGGGTCCCAATAGTCAGAGGGGCACTACCTTGCATGCGAAGATGTAGCTGGTGGGTCCCAGCAGTCAGGGGGGCGAATCGTTTTTTTTTCGGACGCACTTCCTTGCGTGCGAAGATGTAGCCGGTGGGTCCCAGCAGTCAGGGGGGCGAATCATTTTTTTGCCTGGACGCACTTCCTTGCGTGCAAAGGTGTAGCTGGTGGGTCCCAGCAGTCAGGGGGGCGAATCATTTTTTTTGCCCGGACGCACTTCCTTGCGTGTGAAGATGTAGCTGGTGGGTCCCAGCAGTCAGGGGGAAACTTTTTTTCGCGAAATACAGTGGCCTGTTCAGTGGGTCCCAGCTGTCAAGTGGAGGAATCATTATTTTCCACGTAATAAGGAGGCACTTCCTTGCTGCGGCCGTGGACCCAGCTGTCAGCATCTCCACGTACAGTCCACGTCCGATGGAAGTCGTTCCTTGACCACGTTGATCACGCCGCACCGAGAGCACCACGGCGGTGGACGACGGCGAGGCCTAGGAAGGGGATGACGCAGAGCTGGGGAAGGCGTGGCAGTGGAAGCCTGCGCGGAGAGGAGTACGAGGGTTCACTGGTTCGGCTATGAAGCTGCCGTCGCCGCAGGGCCTGGCCAGCGGTGGGAATAGTAGGGGGCGATGTGGCCTCCGCGGTAGCACAGCCGGCCACAGGAGGCAGGAGCAAGGGGCACGACCGGCGCTGCTTTGGGCGGCTGGAGCAAGAAGACCAGAGGTTGAAGAAGCACTATGGCCATTGGATGGACATCGTACGGTCACTGGAGCTAGAATCGTTCATATTGACTAAGTTGACAAAGCCCTCCGTCCCCGTCAACTTAGTTGGCCCACAAGTCATCCTCCCACTATGGTGGGTCCCAGCTAGCAGGGGGTATTCATTTTTGTGTGCGTAATAAGGAGGCACTTCCTTGCGTGCGAAGATATAGCTGGTGGGTCCGACATGTCAACGGGGGGAACATTTTTTTCGCGAGATACAGAGGCCCTTCTGGTGGGTCCCAGCTGTCAGGTGGAGGAATCATTATTTTGCACGTAATAAGGAGGCATTTCCTTATGTGCGGCTGTGGACCCAACTGTCAGCCTCTCCACGTACAGTCCATGTCCGATGGATGTCGTTCGTTGACCACGTTGACCAGACCGCGCCAAGAGCACCATGGCGGTGGACGACGGCGAGGCCTAGGAAGGGAACGACACGGAGCCGGGGAAGACTCGGCAATGGTTGCCCACGCGGTGGGGAGTATGAGGGTTTACTGGTCCGGCTGCCGTCGCTGGAAAATAACAGGAGGTGTGGGTGAGTAGAGGAATGGTCTGGCCAACAATGAAGTAGTGTGGGGCAGTGCTGCCGTCGCCGGAAAATAACAGGAGGTGCAGGAGGCGGGAGCAGGCAGTCCCACCGGAGCTGGTTTGGGCGGCTGGAGCAAGAAGATCAGATATTGAAGAAGCAGCATGACCGTTGGATTAACATCCAACGGTCACTGCTGCTTGAATCGTTTGTGGACTAAGTTGACAAAGCCAAAGTACACGTCAACCTAGTAGACCCACAAGTCAGCCTCCAAATCTGTCCCAAACAGCATACAACCCGAAATTTCTAGCCATATTCAAATTAATTTTAAATCTAAATATACCTTAATTTAAATTCAATGAAATTTTACCCGCACAAAAACAACGAAATTTAAAATATCAAAATCCGAAAGAAAACAATATTTTGGAACTAATTGCCTGTTTGCTGTATTTTTTTCATTTTACAGCCCATTTATTATTACTTATAGCCCATTTCTTATTACTTATAGCCCATTCTTATTACTTATAGCCCATTTTCTAGGAAAAATGCATCCCTCCTCGTCTTGAAAGATTTCCGACCCAGCAGGGCGTAGAAAAGCAAGTAGGCCTATGTTGGTTATTCTGCAAAAAACAAAATAGCTGGCTAGCCATTTTCAGAAAGGAAAAAAACAAACTGGGCTGGTCATGTGCTAAACATATGAAATAAAAGCCTGGGCTAGACAGGCCACGGATCCCGCACAACCTAGTTGATACCCTTCTCCGTCCCGAAAAAACAAAATTAATGCGCGCGCTGCTAGGTCCCTACTGTCATCCTCACCATGTACAATCATCTCCTTATTCCTCTCGGTTGTTGACCATGTTGACAACACCGGATGGCGGTGCCGCGGCGAGCAAACCAAGGCGGAGGACGATGGTGAGGCCTTGGACGGGAACGAAGAGGAGCCGGGGAAGATGAGTAGAGTTTTAGGGTGCGATGTGGCCAAGATGCGTGCACGGCAGCACAACCAGCCGTGGGAGGCGGGAGCAGGCAGTCCCACCGGCGCTAGTTTGGCTTTGGCTGCTCGAGAAGAAGAGACTAAAGAAACGCGACAGACGTTGAATGTCAATCCAACGGTGAAGGTTGGTACAATCGTTTGTTGACTAAGCGGACACCAAGTAGCATACTTTTTTATATATAGGAAGAAAACTCCAAGGAAAATGCGTTCGTCTGCCGTCCTCCTCACAGGGAACGTTCGCCACATAAGTTACTAGCACCCTTGGTTTTCAACTGAGAGGTCTTGGGTTCGAGTCCCAGGAACTCTCAATTTTTTCCTCCTTCCTTCCTTGCAAAAAAGGGAAAGAAAATCAAAGACTTGGGAAGGCGTACAGAACAAGCTAGTGTACCAGTAAAGAGACGTTGCCGAGTTTTAGAAAAAAGAGAGACATGCTCCTGTAGCTGGTTCGAATCCAAACCTAGGCTATGACTATATATGGTGCTATGCTACTCTGCAAGTAATGAAACTGACATATCCAACGTTTGCTTCTCCTCTTCTCTACTTACTCTGCCTAGCATCAGAAGCTCTGGCCGCAGCAAACATGTCCGCTGGCTGCTCGTCCACCTGCTCTTCAGCAGGCAACAACCAGATATGTGCCAAGTCGCCACCCGTACCATCGCCTGTGGGTCTCATCACACCCCCGTCGGCACGCGCACCACAGCTGATTGCTCATCGCAACCCGCTGCCATTGGTGTGGTGCCACTGATGCAAATCAAGCAGAGTCATCCATCGCGTCTCAACCACAATCCTCAACCCTGGCCAAGTCTTCTACAAATGCCCGAATCATGGGGTAATAATATGTTTAAGTGTTGTTTTGCCGCTTTCAGTTGCTGATTTTTTTAATAGTTTGGTTGATGATCTTCTAATTTGATTCGTGTAGAAAAGGGAAGATTCGTGTGATTTGTATTTCTAGGAAGTTGCTGATGTGGTTGAATGCAACTACGCTAATTATTTGGTTAGCCGAGGAATCCCAATACCAGCAGGTTGGGGTGTTGGACAAGTAACTGAAGGAATGACAGAAGAGGAAGATGCAGAGCAGAAGGTTAAATATGCAGTTCCTCTGATCACGGCCAAGCAACAGCTGTTGAACGGCCTTGACAGCAATGAGGAGATGAAAGAGCATGTGAAGATAATGGGAAAAATCGATGTGCTCTATAGGATGATTGTCTCTTTATTTGCAGTGTATGTAGCACTCGTGATGTATTCAGTGGCTATGACATGAGCACTTTGCTGAAACTAGTAATGAATGAAACCTGTGTAGCAGGCTGGGCGTAGTGTTGTGAACATCTAATGATTTCTATTAACAGAAATCAGGGGGTATCCCCTTTTTCTCATAAATAAATAAATAGCAGAGCCCCTGTTGGTTCAGCTTTGTTCTCATTGGAAGACGTCGAGCAAATTGCAGTCCAACAACAAACTATGTCATCAAATTCAAGTTTCACAGCCAAATATGGGTACAACTAAACAACAATGTCATCATGTTTTAGTTGTCATACAATCACCAAACACAAATCAGCATACATAACAAGTGATATTCTTACTGTAAGCGCATCTAGTGCCCCTTAGTGATTTTGGTGTATTGAAGACTTATAGGTTAAGGGACTAATGTGTTTATGAGTGTACATAAGTCTGTAAGTCTATGAGGAGTTTGATATCTACAGAGAAAGTCGACCCCTAAAAATGAATATCTTCGACTGAAGATTCTGGTATTCCTGAAGACTTTCATGAAGACTTTGAAAGTGAAGAAATTGGTGTGTCCGTGAAGACTTGATATTCATGCAAGGAATATGAAGCTTGAAGACTTTCGTTTTCATAGTTTTGTTTTTCTCCTTCTTGAGTCATAGGAAACATCGTACTGTTAAAGGGGGTCGAGGAAATACTAAGGAAAAATTTCCATGTGATGCTCAACTCAAAATCCTACACCTACCAATCCCTTCGAGTGAAGCCATTGGAAATCTCGTACAGTTCAGTCAATTTCTTCAGTGACAGAGACGAAGTTCTTCTGATTGCTGAGGAATTTGTTCCGACTGAGGAGTTAGGAATTCGCCAGTGCAGATTGCCTACACAGTGAGGAACATGATAGCCCTGAGGAATTTGAGAGTCAAATTTCCGACCGTTGCTGTGCTACGCGCCAGCTGTCCCAAAATATCTTATCCACATAACGGTCATATCATTGAAGGGCATTTATGTCTTATCATGTCGGGCTGCTCCCTAGGCTATAAATAGCCGCCCCCTACAACCACTAGCAGGTTGGCTGCTTCGAGAGAAACTGACACTTGTCATTTGAGAGCAACCCATCCTCCGAGGACTTTGAGCGAATATCATCGAGTGAGGAAAAACCCAAACCCAAACACCTAAAAACCCAAAGTGATTGAGCATCACTAAAGAGATTGATCGTGCATGGATCCGACGCTTGTTACCTTTGAAGACTGTGCTTCTTACAGACGGTTAGGCGTCATGGTCTAGAGCATCCAAGAGGAATTGTGGATCGCCGAGTGACCGAAGTCCGTGAAGGTTTGGAAGTCACCTGAAGAATTACCCCGAGTGATTGGACAAGGTCTATGTGACCTTAGTTCAAGGAGAATACGGTGAGGACTTGGTGTCCTGAGCTGCGTGCTCAGCGACTGGGTGTCCTCGAGTTTAAATACTCAGCCACTCCAACCAGATCGTTGGAACTGGTCTATCAAATCGTTGTCTTCACCAACCTTACTGGTTCCATTTCCTCAACTCTTTCATTTCTTCATTACTGTGTTGAGTGATTGTTCATATATGTGTTTGAAGACTTTGACTGAAGACTTTCTCAATTTCCTCAGTTCAATTTCTTCAGTCTGTTTGTCTTCATCTTGTGTTATCCTGTGTTTACGCTTTCTGTACTCTGTGTTTGTCTTCATTTCATCATGATGACTACGTGTGTATTATGTCATGCTTACTTCTGAGTACTTATTCCGCTGCAAGTAGTTCTTCGCTAAGGAATTTCCTCACCGGCAAATTCCTCAGTGAAGAATTCATAAAAATCGCCTATTCACCCCCCTCTAGTCGATATAACGCACTTTCAATTGGTAACAGAGCAAGGTACTCCCTTGTTCTGTGTGATTTTGGTTTAACCACCTGGAGTTCTAGTTATGTCGACCGTAGGTATGATTAAGGTCTCTGCTGGGTGTCCTACCTTCGATGGCACGGACTACCCCTACTGGAAGAATAAGATGCGAATGCATCTTGAAGCAATTGACAACGATCTCTGGTACGTTGTGGAAAATGGTGTTCCCTCAGTCACACCTTCCCTGAATGCTGCTAATGTGAAGAGATTCAAGCAACTCGATTCTCAAGCGAAGAATATCATATGTGGTCATCTAAGTAAAGGGCAGTATGGTAGAGTGAGTGCTTTGGAAATTGCTAAGCTTATCTGGGATATGCTCTCCAAAGTAAACGAAGGAGTCTCAACTCAACGTGACTCTCGTGTTGACGTTCTTTGCAATCTCTTCAACCGCTTCAAAAGACTCGACAATGAAAATGTTCAGCAAACCTTCGATTGCCTCACTGATATCTCAAATGAGCTTCAAGCGCTCGGTGCCACTGACATCACCGACCATGAGGTGGTGAAGAAATTGCTGAGATCACTCGATTCTTCATTTGACACTCTGGCACCGATGATTCAAGAGCATGCTGATTACAAGTCACTAGATGCCGCTGATATCCTCGAGAGGCTAAATACTCATGAGTTCCAGCTTGCTGAAAAGAGAGATCTCTATGGTTCAAGCTATGGCAAAACACGTGCCCTAAAGGCCAAGGCAGTGTCTGATTCTGAATGTGAAGATTCTAGTAGTAGCCTTGGTGATCCTGAAGAATTGAGCCAGGAGCTAGCACTGCTCGTGAAGAAGTTCCAGAAATTCTCAAGATGTGGTCGCTTTGGAAAATCTTCAAGGAGCAGTGATTCCTCATCAAGTGACTATAAGAGAAGGCTATGCCACAAATGCAAGAAGCCTGGACACTACATTCAAGATTGTCCTTAGTGGGACAAGGAATTAAAGAAGAAGAAATACAAGGATTATAGTTCTGGTGATGCAAAGAAGAAGAAGAAATCTTCAAAGTCTTCATCATCAAAATCCTCAAAGTCTTCATCCCACAAGAAAAGCAGATCCAAGAAGGCTCGGGCATTCATTGGCAAGGAAATGGATTCTGAGGCTGAATCTGAGGATAATGAGGCAGAGGAGGCATCCGAGGAGTCTGAGTCAGGTGTGGCAAGTCTAGCTCTTGCTACCGCATTTGTCAGCAAGTCTATCTTCAACTCTGAAGAAAATTGCAACACCAACAACGCTGATGAAGGCAATGACGACTATGCTCCCACCTATTGCTTCATGGCAAAGGCTGCTAAGGTAACTAAATACCCCTCCTCTGAATCAAGTGAGGATGAATCTGATGAAAATCTTAAGCCTAGCTACTCTAAACTTGCTAAGATTGATGTGAAACAACAAAAGGCTATTGAAAAACTTCAAAACATGCTAGACAAAAGTGATGATATGTTGGGTGATGAAATGGACCGCACTAAAGACTTAACTGAAAATCTTCAGAGACTTCAGTCTAAGTTTGACAACCTTCAAAGTCATCATAAAACTCTCTTATCTGATCACGAGAAGCTTTCTTATGAATTTCTTCAAAGAAAGCAAGATCTTGAGAAGCTAAGAGTGAGTTATGAAGATCTTTAGAAGGAGCGCAATTCATTACTTGCTCAACAAATCAGCGCTACTCAGGAAGAATTTTATCCCCCATGCTTAAAGTGCATTGAACGTGAATCTGCTAATTCTTCACCTGAATGTTCAAATGCTTCAAATGTTACAAATTCTTCACCTGCCTCTGCTATCACTAATTCTTCATCTGAGGACATTGCTAGTATCATTGACGATGAAGGGCTGAAGGAATTGTATATGACAGGCATGTACAAAAGCCTCAAAGGGCATCAGACTCTTTGTGATGTGCTTAAAAAGCAGATCCTCAACAAAAACCCTAGGAAAGAGGGTATTGTCTTTGAGAGGAAACTCAATGCTGATGGAACATATTGGAAGCCTGAGCAGTACCCCAAAACCTCATGGGTTGCTGCAAAGGGACCTCCAGTTGATCCATCTAACTTATCTGGCTTTACATGTGAATCTCCTCATTCTTCTGATGAGTCATTTGACTCCAACTATAAACTGTTCAAAAATCAGAATGGCGAAGTATTTGCTAGATATGTTGGCACTAACTGCAGGAACGGTTCCCCTATGAAGAAAATCTGGGTTCCCAAAAGTTATGTTGAAAGTCTTCAGGTGAATGTCCTCATGACACCACCAGTGAAGAATAGGAACCCCAGATCAAACTCTTCATATGGACCAAACTCTTCATATGGATCCAAGTCCTCATACGGACCAAATTCCTCAAAAGGATCAAAGTCCCTCATACGGACCAAATTCATCAAAAGGATCAAAGTCCTCATATGATTATCATCGTGCTAACAACTATGTTTCGTAGGGTAGAGCTAAGGGCTATGAATATGTGCATTATTCTTCAAACCATTATGTTCATAAGTCCTCGAAGAATTTCTCTGCCTATTCATATGCTTACCCTAACCCCTCTTATGTGAAACGAAGTGGACTGGCGTCCATGCCACCTTTCTCATATGGTGCTCACAGAGTGATGAATTCTTTGCCACCCGTTCAGATGTGGGTGGTGAAGAAAAAGAACTAACTTCTTCCGCAGGGTCAGGTCTCCAGACGTGCTTTAACGTCTGAAGAATTTGCTGGGGGCCTGACAAATTGCCTGAAAGGACGAATTCGAATCATGATGAAATGAACTTTCATTTCACACGTCCTCACACTGCTTATCTGTGATATTGCTTGATGAAATTGAACTGATGAAATTGACGTCATATTCTTCACTGATGAAGTATATGAGTTCGTAAGATGCACTAATTCATCTGCAGGATGATCAGCCCAAAGCAAACGAATGGGTCCTCGATAGTGGATGTACAAATCACATGACCGGTGACAAGAACCTATTGATGGATGCTCCCTTAACACCATCACATCTGAAGCATATCATCTTCGCTGACAAAGGCAAAAGTCAGGTATTGGGTCTAGGTAAGGTTGTGATCTCAAAGGATCGACACATGGACAAAGTCATGCTTGTCGAGTCCTTAGGATACAACCTCATGTCTGTCTCAATGCTTTGTGATCTTGATATGGTTGTTGTCTTTGGCAAGTATCGTTGTGTTGTGATCATGGAAGCTGACAATTCCAAAGTCTTCGAAGGCTTTAGGAGAGGAGACTTGTACATTGTTGATTTCTCTACAGGACCACAACCTGCCGTGTGCTTACTTGCAAAAGCTTCAGAAGGCTGGCTATGGCATCGACGACTTGGTCATGCTGGCATGAGGAATCTGCACACGCTCGCGAAGAAGAAGCATGTCATTGGCATTGAGAATGTCAAATTCCTCAAGGATCACTTGTGTGGTGCCTGTGAAGCTGGAAAAATGACCAAGGCCAAGCATCCAGCGAAGACTATCATGACCACTACTCGTCCATTCGAATTGCTTCACATGGACCTCTTTGGTCATAATCATTACTCAGCAGTCACTAATGATGCATCTTTATATGGCTTTGTTATTGTTGATGATTACTCTCGTTACACATGGGTACACATTGTCACTTACAAACATGAAGTGCAGGAAGTCTTCAAATGATTTTCCTCGAGAGCTTCAACCAACTTTGGTGTGAAGATCAAGCACATCAGGAGTGACAATGGAACTGAGTTCAAGAATTCCGGTCTTAATGACTATCTTGATGAACTTGGTATTACTCATGAGTTATCTGCTCCTTATACTCCTCAGCAAAATGGCGTCGTGGAGCGCAAGAACAGAACTCTTGTTGAGATGGCTCGCACTATGCTTGATGAATATAAAATGCCTCATCGTTTTTGGATTGATGCAATTGATACCGCGTGCCACATCATCATCAGAGTATATCTTAACAAATTCTTCAAGAAGACTGCCTATGAACTCCTCACTGACAAGAAACCCAATGTGAGTTATTTCAAAGTCTTCGGTGCTAAATGTTGGATTAGGGATCCTCATCACAATGCTAAATTTGCAACGAAAGCACGTGAAGGTTTTATGCTTGGTTACGGAAAGGACTCGCACACCTACAGAGTGTTCAACAACACTCTTCACAAGGTTGTTGAAACTGTAGATGTGCGGTTCGATGAAACTAATGGCTCGCAAAGAGAGCACCTACCTTCTGTTATAGATGAACTAGCACCTGAGGATTCTATCAAGTTCAAGGCTACTGAGGATGTCATTCCTACCGAAGAATCTACTGAAGAATTCATTCCAGAACGCGAAGATCGTCGAGCTAATGTACCTGAGGAAAATGCTGAAGAAAATGGTGCTGAAGAAAATGCTGATCAAGTTTCTCGACGACAACCAGCTCATCCTCGCATTGCAAAAGAAATGCAAGTTGAAAAGATCATCGATGACATTGAAGCACCAGGTCCTCTCACTCGCTCAAAAGCTTCACATTTATCTAACTTTTGTGGGCACTATGCTTTTGTATCCATCACAGAGCCCACTAAGGTAGATGAAGCATTTCTAGAGCCTGAGTGCATTCAGGCCATGCAAGAAGAATTACATCAGTTCGATCTCAACAATGTCTGGGAACGGGTCAAACATCCAGATCCTCGCAAGCATAATATCATTGGCACAAAGTGGATCTACCACAACAAGCAAGATGAAAATGGCCTTGTGGTGAGGAATAAGGCACGACTTGTAGCTCAAGGCTACACATAGGTTGAAGGAATTGATTTCGATGAAACTTTTGCACCTGTTGCTAGACTTGAGGCTATTCGCATAATACTTGCTTATGCTAACCATCATAATATCACTTTATATCAAATGGATGTGAAAAGTGCATTCCTCAATGGTAAGCTTGAGGAAGAAGTATATGTTGCTCAACCCCCAGGTTTTGAAGATCCAAAGAATCCTGACAAAGTCTTCAGACTCAACAAGGCCCTCTATGGACTCAAGCAGGCCCCTCGGGCATGGTATGATACTTTGAAGGAATTCTTCATGAAGAATGGCTTCACACCCGGTTCACTCGACCCTACTCTCTTTAATAAATCTTATGATGGTGAACTGTTTGTGTGCCAAATATACGTTGATGATATTATCTTTGGCTGTACTGACAAACGTTATAGTGATGAATTTTCCTATATGATGAGTGAAGAATATCAACTGTCTATGATGGGAGAGTTGAAATTCTTCTTAGGTCTTCAAATTCGTCAACAACATAATGGCATATTCATATCTCAGGAGAAATACCTCAAGGATGTTCTGAGGAAATTCGGCATGCAAGATTGCAAAGGAGTCAAAATTCCTATGCCCACAAATGGCCATCTATGCACTGACGAAAATGGTATTGACTTCGATCACAAGGTATACCGCTCCATGATTGGTTCTTTATTGTACTTGTGTGCATCTAGGCCAGATATAAAGCTTAGTGTTTGCATGTGTGCCCGATTTCAAGCTACACCGAAGGAATCACACCATAAGGTCGTGAAGCATATTCTTCGATATCTAGCTCACACACCAACACTAGGACTATGGTACCCCAAGGGCTCTACTTTTGATCTCATTGGATATTCTGACTCTGACTATGCTAGTGATCGTGTGGACCGCAAGTCAACATCTGGTACTTGTCATTTCCTCGGACAATCTTTGGTCCGTTGGTCCTCGAAGAAACAGAACTGCGTATCACTGTCTACTGCGGAAGCTGAGTACATTGCTGCTGGTTCTTGCTGTGCTCAATTGCTGTGGATGAAGCAAACTCTCAAGGACTATGACATCAACATGAAGAATGTGCCTCTCTACTGTGACAAATGAGAGTGCCATCAAGATTGCTCACAACCCAGTTCAGCACTCGAAGACAAAGCACATTCAGATTCGTCATCATTTTCTTCGTGATCATGTGTTGAAGGGCGACATTTCTATTGAGCATGTGAAGACTGAAGAACAGCTAGCCGATATCTTCACAAAGCCCTTGGATGAGAAGAGATTTAGCAAGTTGCGGTGTGAGCTAAATATCTTAGAATCTTTGAATGTTCTTTGAAAAGGACACACATCCTGACACTTATGCAAAATTGATGACTTAAATGTGCAACACATGAAGAAACATTTTTCTTCAATCAATGAAGAGTAACACTCTAAGTGTGATGAAATTAATGAAGAATTTGATTCTCAGAACCCTACGACAATTGTACGCGGTGTCTGAAATCATCATTCTTATACGGTGGGTCACACCACCACCAAAGTTGAAAATCTTCAATTTGAGTTTTTCCTCAGTTTTTGAAATTCTTCAGTTTTTCAAATTCTTCAACTTTGCAAAATCTTCACTGTTTCCGTCGTTTTTCTTCATTGGCTATGTATATATGGGTTTTTGTCCTCTACATCATTCACTTATGGCTATTTCTTCAAGTTGCATTTTATGCTAAGTGAATTTGATCGGACCCTTCCCCCTCTATGCTATACTCAACCCAATCTATTCAAAAATTCTTCATGTGCGTTCTATTTGAAACTCGTTCAAAATCTTCACTATGTCCTTGTCAGCTGAAGAAATTGCGAATGGAACTTTAAAACTAATCTTATCCCAATTTTTGGTTTTGCTGCCCAAACCATTCCGCTTCCTACGATAGACTTATCTATTCACCCACGATCTAACACAATCTCCACTTTTTAGTACGTGGGTGACATATGTCAAGCGAATGAAAAGGGTCAGGGGCACGTTCGTCCTAAATCTTCGGGCGAACAGTTTTTCACTGCGACTATAAATACCCCCTCTCCCCTTCCTCACTTCCTTTACTCCGCTCGACCGCTCTCTCTCTCTCTCTCTCTCGCTCGAGCTTCTCAAACCCTAGCGCCGCCGCTACTCCATCGTCGCCGGTGAGGAAGAGCTTCACTGCCTCGACCTCGTCGTCGTCGTACTCGCACCGGCCGTGGTAATCTTCACTCCGCCACCGCCGTAGCTATCTTCCTCCGCCGAGTTAGGGCATGGAAGATCTGAACTGACGAGCTTCAAATCTACACTTCTCAGTTCGTTGTGTTCTTCATCAGGGTAATTAAAAGTTACTTTTACTGCCCTCTTTGATTCAAATTTTCTCTACAAAATCTTCAAAGGTGTTTTATTCTTCAAATCCTCACACACAAAACATCTCACTAGTCATCTGTTCTTGATTCGTTTCTATAAGCATCATTTATCTTCAAGTAAGACAAAGAACGCTTAGTGAAATTCTTCAAGACTCATCTGGTCAAATTCCTCAAACTTGTTCTTTTTTGAAAACCTTCTGAGAACGCATATGACCTCTTCAAATTCCTCGCAACTATACTCTGTTCACAGGTACTCATGTCCGCTGCTGAATCACTAGGTTCTCATCAACTTAACTCATTTGCAGCGTTCCTTGAAGAAAAGTTGCATACTTCTTCAGAGAATTCGATTGTTCAAATCCCTCAACTGAAGAATATGGCAGACAGTAAGAAACCACAGAAAAGAGGAAAGAGGCCTGAGGTCAAGACTGCGTTTGAAATACCTGAGGACATCTATGCTAACTATTGCACACCTGATGAGGCTAAGTTCGGAAAGGAGAACAAAAATTAGCGCAAGGTGCGCATACAGAGGATTGAAATGAGATGGGCAAGAGAATGGAGGGAGTACAGATATGTAACTCCAAAGTATATGAAGAAATTCGCTCTAAATCCTCCATGCCCAAGAGCTCCATTGGCACCTGGCCAAGAAGCTGACCCCACCAGCATCAAGCGTGGTGAGGATTTCCCTGAAGAATGGGCCAAACGCCAAGCCAAGTTGGCAAGACAAGCCAAACAAGCAGTGAGGAAATTCAATGAAGACTCTGCTACTGCTGCTGCCACTGAGGCCTCTGTAAGGCCTAGAAAATCAATGGCAAAGAAGCCCGCTCACAAGCCAAGTGCTTCACCAACTGTGCCCTCACGGCCAAGTTCCTCAGCAATGCCCTCACGGCCAGATTCTTCAAAGCCGTCACGGCTAGTTCCTCATGCTTCTCCTGCTCCTCCAAAGTCCTCAGCTCCTGCCCCAAAGTCCTCAGTTGCTCCGGCAAAGTCCTCAACACCTGTACATCTGGCCACATGCCAAAGGACTGCAGGCATCTCTATTGCCTGGTGTCTCAGCAGGTTCCTCAACTGCACCAAATTCTTCATCAGGCCCCACTCTGCTGAAGACCAAGGCAACTGCTGGACGGGGTCCTCGGCCTAGTCCGAAGAAGAAACAGGTTGCCTTCCAAGTGCCTTCTGACGATGAAGCTGATGATGATGAACTTGCCGAAATCATCAGAGACAGGCAAGAAAGGGCCGCTAGAGCCAAAGGCATAAATGTGCCACTGCTTTTGGATCCAAAAGCGATCCTCGACCACATTGATCTCTGGCACAAGGACCCAAACACTCCTATGCCTGATTTTGATTTGACTCCTGGCCAAAGTCACATGCTGACCCATTTCATCACTGAAGAGAAATGGAAATTTGAGAAGGCTAGACAAATCAAGAAGGCTCAGTTCAGGAAAGAGAAGTTCCTGAGGAAAAACGTTGTCAAAATGACAACTGATGAACTCCTCAAGATCCAGTCTGAAATCAAAGCCCTTAGCGATGATTTCAATGCTTATTATGCCGATTGGCAAGGAGCCAAAGTCAGGTTCGTTAAACTGACTGAGAAGTTCACCAATGTTGCAGCCCCATCGCAACAAGAAATTCCTCAAGCTGAAGCCTCTACTCAGCAAACTGAAGAACATGCCAGCACCGCTGATGACTTTCAGGCTGCTGATGAAAATGCTAGTTCTAGGGCTGATGACTCCATTCCAGCCGCTGAAGACATTGCCAGGGCATCCACTACTGGTGCGCCTGAAGAAAACGAAGAAGTCAGGGCAACTGCATCAGTTGCGCCTGAGGAAATTCAAACAGATTCCTCAGCTCCTCCTGCGCCTACACCAACTCGTACCCTTCCATCTGCATCAGATGTGAGGAAGACCAAGGCTGCAGAGAGAGCTGCAGTGAAGAAAAGGAAAGCATCATCTGCTTCAGATTCTTCAGCTCCGAAGAAAATGAAGCCTATGACCAGCTCACTTGAAAATCCAATTGATGTTGTTCCGATTTCCACCCTGCCATCAAAGGACCTTGTTCCTTTTGGTGAAGAATATGTGATCCCTAGCAGATCTGATGAAGAAAATCATTCTGCTGCTTCGTCAGAGCAGATTGATGAATAAATTGAAGTGGATGCGATCCCTTCAATGCCTGTTGCTTCCTCGCCAATGCCTCGGTTCACAGCTGACGAGGCTGGCGTTGAAGAAATTGAAGATGAAGACGTGGATATTGGATGCACTACGCCTGTGATGAATGATGACTTTTGGGAAAGTCAGCATCCCAATTCTCCACCCTTCACCCCAATACAACAAATACCTCAGTCCCCTGCACCAACCATTCAAATGGGTTCTGAAGAAACTCATCCTACCCCGTCTGTGCATGAAGAAATTCCAGCCACTAGTGCTGAAGAAAATGCTGCTGCTAATCCTTTGACCACACAGACTGCCACTGAAGAGGAACCAGAAATTCCTCAGCCTGAAGAACCGGAGATTGCGATTCCTGAGGTTGTGATGCAACTCACTGACACTCCTCTGCCCAAGCCAAAGGATCTATTCTCAAAGAAGCAAAAGTTCGAGGCTGCAGATTTCTTTAACGAGCATGTGTTCTTCACAGACTACAATCCCTATGATTCTGCTCGCATAAGGAAGAGGCGTTTCTGGACTGCTAGTCAAGCAAACTTCTATTCCTCTGTGCTATTCGACAAAGACAAAGTCTTCGATCATGAACACATTCCTCACGTGGACATGGAATCTCTGCCAGGCTTCGAGCCAGTCCTCAGTGGTCTTCATGATGCTGGATTGCTGAATTTCTGCACTGACATCTGTGATTGGAATGAAGAACTCATTCTTCAATTCTATGCAACGCTGCACATCACAAGAAATTCTGAAGATGTGAACTCATGGGTGCTGGACTGGATGTCAGAAAATACTCACTACAAGGCACCAGCAACTGAATTGCTTCGTGCCCTCCCACTCAGTCCTCCGCTTGAAGGTGCTCGTTGCATCTACAACGAACCTGAGCTTACAAATCATTACATGCAAGTGCTGATGAAGCCCTTGAAGCCAGGGAAAGCCCCTCGAACCAAATTCCTCGTCAAGGAATTACTATATGTGCCTCGGACTGTCTACCGCATTCTGACGAAGACAATGAGTCCTATTAAAGGCCACGACTCAAATGATGAAGAAGTCGTTGGCATCATGAAGAATATGCTTTTCAATATCATTCATGGCGTTCCCATCAACTTCCATGATTTCTTCATGAGGACTCTGGCAAATATTGCTATGTCACCATTTGAGCTGAAGCCTTATGCACCATGGATTATGAGGTTCATCAGGACAAGTTCTTCACTCAATTACAAGGCTGATACTCTGAACCACGGCAGCTACTTGCCTCCAATTGAAGTCCTCAAACGGACATTTTCCTCAGTTGATGACAAAGGCAAGGCAACTGATGTGATAAATGAAGGCATTCATCCATTGGATGGTCAATTTCACAAAGCTGCATCCTACTCCACCAATGATGACTCTGCCACACACGACTCTACCGCCAACACCTCTGCCAAGCAAATTCCTCAAGCCACAGCACCCAGGGTGATGACTGATCGTGAGTTACTCCTCAGTCTTCATCAGAAAGTTGATCGCAATCATAAATGGGTCAAGCGTCAGTTTGGTTCCATTCTTCACAACATGACCTCCACACACAATGCAGTGAAGAAAAACCACTACTACCTCCATGAAACCTTCAATCGTACCTGGGCTGTTCTATCTCATGTCTACAGCGCAGAAGATCTGAAGAGAATGGGTCTCAAGGAAGAATTTGACTGGTCTGCACCTCCACCGAAGAAATTCAAGAAGGTCAAGGTTCCTTCCTTGGTGGCCAGCTCCTATTCTTCATCACGCGACACTGATGAAAATGAAGACTTGGATGACACTGCGGCAGGCCCTACTACGACAACCGACCCCGACAACGCTGACGCTCCTCCATCAATTTGATATTCTTCAGGGACGTTAGTCCTCAGTTTTGATCCTTTTGGTCATTCGATGACAAAGGGGGAGAAATCTGAGTTAGTATTCAAGCGGGTCTATTATATGGGCGTTTTTTTGCTAAGTTACAACTCTCGCTCTTCCTTTTATTGGATCGAGTTGTAATCTTAAAACTAATGGTGCTCTGATACTTTGGATGCACTGTGCTCTGATACTTTTGATGCGTTATTCTGCATGCTTGTTCCTCGTTAATATTATTGCACGCATGCTGAATTTCTTCAGGCACCGTATTTCGTCATGCATTTCAAATTCTTTATATTATATGTCAAATGCATGTATGAATTACAAGATATAGGGGGAGATCTCCATGATTCAACTCTTCAAGTGTGCATTGCTTCAAAAGCAAATTCCTCACTATGCACATCTTCAGGGGGAGTTCTTCTATATCTTGCAATCACATTCCTCAATATCAGTACTTACACTCCATATGTTTATTCCCATTGAAAACTTAACCTATATTGTCATCAATCACCAAAAAGGGGGAGATTGTAAGTGCATCTAGTGCCCCTTAGTGATTTTGGTGTATTGAAGACTTATAGGTTAAGGGACTAATGTGTTTATGAGTGTACACAGGTCTATATCTCTATGAGGAGTTTGATATTTACAGAGAAAGTCGACCCCTAAAAATGAATATCTTCAACTGAAGATTCTGGTATTCCTGAAGACTT
Organism: Triticum timopheevii; assembly: GCA_963921465.1. Classification (NCBI taxonomy): domain Eukaryota; kingdom Viridiplantae; phylum Streptophyta; class Magnoliopsida; order Poales; family Poaceae; genus Triticum; species Triticum timopheevii. The sequence continues at coordinate 113,037,565 of OY997266.1, read as the reverse complement.
TCATGAAGACTTTGAAAGTGAAAAAATTGGTGTGTCCGTGAAGACTTGATATTCATGCAAGGAATATGAAGCTTGAAGACTTTCGTTTTCATAGTTTTGTTTTTCTCCTTCTTGAGTCATAGGAAACACCGTACTGTTAAAGGGGGTCGAGGAAATACTAAAGAAAAATTTTCCATGTGATGCTCAACTCAAAATCCTACACCTACCAATCCCTTCGAGTGAAGCCATTGGAAATCTCGTACAGTTCAGTCAATATCTTCAGTGACAGAGACGAAGTTCTTCTGATCGCTGAGGAATTCGTTCTGACTGAGGAGTTAGGAATTCGCCAGTGGGGATTGCCTACACAGTGAGGAACATGATAGCCCTGAGGAATTTGAGAGTCAAATTTCCGACCGTTGTTGTGCTACGCGCCAGCTATCCCAAAATATCTTATCCACATAATGGTCATATCATTGAAGGGCATTTATGTCTTATCATGTCGGGCTGCTCCCTAGGCTATAAATTGCCATCCCCTACAACCACTACCTGGTTGGCTGCTCCGAGAGAAACTGACACTTGTCATTTGAGAGCAACCCATCCTCCGAGGACTTTGAGCGAAAATCATCGAGTGAGGAAAAACCCAAACCCAAACACCTACAAACCCAAAGTGATTGAGCATCACTGAAGAGATTGATCCTGCGTGGATCCGACGCTTGTTACCTTTGAAGACTGTGCTTCTTCCAAACGGTTAGGCGTCATGGTCTAGAGCATCCAAGAGGAATTGTGGATCGCCGAGTGACCGAAGTCTGTGAAGGTTTGGAAGTCACCTGAAGACTTACCCCGAGTGATTGGATGAGGTCTGTGTGACCTTAGTTCAAGGAGAATACGGTGAGGACTTGGTGTCCTGAGCTGCATGCTCAGCGACTGGGTGTCCGGGACTGTGTGTCCTCGAGTTTAAATACTCAGCCGCTCCAACCAGACGTACAACTGAGACAGCAGTTGGAACTGGTCTACCAAATCATTGTCTTCACCAACCTTACTGGTTCCATTTCCTCAACTCTTTCATTTCTTCATTACTGTGTTGAGTGATTGTTCATATCTGTGTTTGAAGACTTTGACTGAAGACTTTCTCAATTTCCTCAGTTCAATTTCTTCAGTCTGTTTGTCTTCATCCTGTGTTATCCTGTGTTTATGCTTTCTATACTCTGTGTTTGTCTTCATTTCATCATGATGACTACGTGTGTATTCTGTCATTCTTACTTCTGAGTACTTATTCCGCTGCAAGTAGTTCTTCACTAAGGAATTTCCTCGCCGGCAAATTCCTCAGTGAAGAATTCATAAAAATTGCCTATTCACCCCCCCTCTAGTCGATATAACACACTTTCACTTACAGCAAAATACTAAACAACATATTCATTAGGTTTCAGTTGTCATAGCAAACACAATTTCACATAGTAGATAAAAAACGTCTTCTGACATGCAAATACGACAAAAGCAATGTAATCATCATCCACAGCAGCAGCGTCAACATCTTCGCCATGTGTATCAGTCTGAATCGTAATTACCCATGGTGTCATCTTCTTCTTCGTCCTCAACGTCCTCGAATGTTGGCTTCTTCTTGATCAACTCTTGTATGTCCACAGCACGACAGACAATCTTTTCGTCGATGTCATTGACGTGATGGTTCTCAAAGATATTAGGAACATCTGTGTTATCTTGTACATCAGGAGCAGTGTAAGCATCATCTTGTTGTGCAACTTCATTAAACGAATTCCTCTGCTCAAACCTTTGCAATACTCTCCAGTCATCACTACGTGCAAATGTGTCTTCCAAGAAAAATATCTGTGTTGCTTGATTTGCTAAAATAAAACGCTCATTGGTCTGGTAAGCCGCCTTGACATTGATGTATTTGAAATAATCATTAGCTCTAGGTTTTGCGATCCTGGAAAACAGGTTATACCAATGACAGCACAACAGAACCACACACTGATGATCCTCGAAACTAGAGATATACTGAAACTGAACAATGTCTGTTATGTTAGCATACATTTCAGTTGTCTCTTTGTCATACATATCCGTGCTCATGATGGCACTATTTTGTGTCTTCCTGCCTTCGTCTCGTGCAAGGGTGTTGTAGCGCATATCTCCAACGACGCAAGATTCATAATGTCTTACCTGAGTATCAGGACCCGTTGCTAGTGAGTAAAGGGCATCATCAACTGCCTGCCCATCCTCCCGCATGTTCTTAACGTATGGTTAGAAAATAGACAAGCTGATCATCTTATGTACTCAATATATTAAAAAAACTGACAGTGCAATTCAAAAGCTTACATGGTTCTTGCACCATTTCGCAAATCCTGCCATAACCAGTTTGTCCAAGTTTCTTGGTTTTTGCGGCAGTAACTCCTTTTTGTAGATGCTGCACAACATAGTGATCGCATCAAACATCTAAATATATAAGAATGTGCTGCAAGTTTAGTAGATTACGATGTATAAGCTGCAGTACTGCACTTACTTGATATGAGTTAGTATCTCAGGACAGTTATTCAACACATACCAAACCATTTTGTCCAAATCTTTAGGTTTGTCCTCTTGTCGACTCTTCCCTGTAAGTCGAACAGAATAATCAAAAACATTGAGCCCGGGATTGTCTTCACCCACCTCTTTGCTAAGATGATCAGCTGTTTCAATGTATTTTGAGCAGAATGTCAATGCTTCTATAGCAATGTAGGCCTCTGCAATGGAACCCTCGGGTCTAGCTCTGTTCCTAACATAGACCTTGAAAGTGCCTAGCCGCCTTTCAATAGGGTACATCCAGCCATACTGTACTGGACCTCTAAGTAGTGCCTCATCAGGTAGATGAACAGCCAAATGCACCATCACATCAAAGAAGGCTGGAGGATATATCTTCTCTAGGTCGCATAGGATAGTTGGTATCTTGTCTCTAAGACGCTCCAAAGCATCTATCCTGATATGTCTACTATAGAGTTCCCTGAAGAATTGTCCCAACTCTGCAACTGCTCTGTATAAGTCAGGGCGGCCCAATCCTCTAAGGATAACAGGTAAAACCATTTGAAGTAGGACGTGGCAGTCATGAGTTTTCAGCCCTTGTACCTTGTTTCCATCTACACTGACTCTCCTTTCAGGGTTGGAAGAAAATCCATGTGAGAATCTCACACATGACAGGACCTCGCAGAATTCTTTTCTTTTTACCTTGTCCAAGACGTACACAGCTGGTGCCATATCCCGTGGTTTACCTTCATCTTGCACCTGCAAATGCTTTCTGACACCCAGGTGTGTCAAATCAATCCTAGATTTTAAGGTATCTTTTGTCTTGCCTTCAATATTAAGAAGTGTGCCGATAATGTTGTCACATATATTTTTCTTGATGTGCATCACATCAAGATTATGCCGCAGATCCAAATCTTTCCAATACTCCAAGTCCCACAAAGTGGACCTGCGGGTAAACAATAATCTCTCTTCTGCCCGGCCATGCTTCCTTTTCCCGCTACCATTACCAGGATGGTTTCCTGGTGTAATATGCCCGACCTTCTCTAATTCCACTTGCAACTCATCGGCGGTGAGCCTCTTTGGCGCATCACAGTTTTCATGCTTTGCATTGAACACATGTCTTTGGTATTTTCTAGGATGCGGCGTCCTTGGCAAGGAAACGGCGGTGTCCAATGTAATAGATCTTGATAAGTATTGCGTATGACAACAGATTCCTCTCATAGCGAACATGCATTGTAACCATGTGTTGTTCGCCCTGACATAGTGCCCAAAGCCGGATAATCATGGATGCACCAAATTATAACAGCACGCGTAGAAAGAAATCAGCTGGTGGGCTGCTATATAAGTCTCGAGTGAGAACACCCCTCCATAGCTGTTAAAGTTCCGCCACAAGAGGCTCCACGAACAAATCAAAATCCTTTCCAGGACTTTTTGGACCTGGGATGAGCAAGGCCATCATGTAGTTTGATTCTTTGGTGCAGACATTTGGAGGCATGTTGTAAGGGATAACAAGCACTGGCCACATGCTATATGTGGCGCTCTGGTGGCCAAATGGGTTAAATCCATCTGAAGCTAAGCCAAGTCTAATGTTTCTCAGGTCAGAAGCAAACTTTTTGTGTTTATCATTGAAGCTTTTCCACTCACTACCATGAGATGGATGGCTCATTACATTCTGTTCTCTGTACTCCTTGTTCCTAGAATGCCACAGTACATCCTCTCTTGTTTCAGCATCATGAAACAACCTCTGCAATCTTGGTGTAATTGGAAAATGTCTCAGAACATTATGAGGAATCCTCTTCATAGCATCGCCATCTTTCCATCTTGATGATTAGCATTTCGGGCATTGACTTAAGTTGGCATAGTCATTCCGGAACAGAACACAATTATTCTTACAAACATGGATCATATCATATCCAATTCCAACTGCACGAAGGAAATTCTTCATTTTACTGTAGGTGTGTGGCAGCTCAGACGCATCTGGGAAAGATTTGTGGAAGTAGCCAACATCGCATCGAATGATTTGTTGGTCATCCGCTCAGATGTCTTGATGTAGGGTAGAACCCTAGGAAGGATCTTTTCACACTTGGAAGGGGAAAATGGAGGGAAACACAAGAACAACAAGAACACAAGGATGAACACAAAGAGGTAATCGCTCCAACAATTCCCAATTACACATCCACTAGAGTAACAACACAAGATCCACAAGTCTCAAACACAATCAAAGGAAAGATACAATGGCAAAGTTCATCCCAAATCCAAAGGAAGAGGGGTCTTGGTGGTAGATAGTCTTCTCCCAATGGAGGTCTTGAAATCCTCAAGGATTCTTCCCTAGGGGGTCTTGATCCTCAAAGAGCTAAGGTAATGGAGCAAAGCTCACCAAGATCTCATCTAATACTTTGCTAACCCTAAACATAACCCTAGGTACGAAATATATAGGCTTGGGGTCGAAGGAGGAGAAGGGGAGCCGAAGGTGCAATCTCAGCCGGCCATCCTCGGAGGCCTGTGCGCATGGGGTAAGTGGGGCCCGTGCGCACGGGGGTCCCGTGGGAATGGTACAAGCCCGTGCGCACGGGGTGCTCCAGCGTCAACTCCCTGAGTAGTCCGTGGGCACGGGGTTTCTGGGGCCCGTGCGCACGGGGTGGCCTGGAGCTTCCTGTGCTGCTGCTGTTGTCCTTCTTCGTGGTCCTCGTGGCCTTGGGGTGGTTCTCCTTGTCCTTGGTGATGCTCCTGAGCTCCTTGGTGATGTTCCTCTTCATACCTAAGGAGGCATAGCACATTTTGGTGAGGTAGTATACATGTTCCATTTGTGTCCATATGCAAGTCTAGTAGGAAGGAGTTCACCTCGGTTTCCAAAGCACGTGCTCTAGCTCTTGTCATGGGTCCTTGTGGGGTTGGATGTGTTGATGTAGAGTCCATGGGGATGATGGAAGGATGCTCCGCATCATCACCCCTCCCTTCAAAAGGATCCGACCTTGGATCAAGATCTTCATTACCATGGAAAGGCGAGAGGTCTTTGACGTTGAAGATGTCGCTCACGTTGTACTTGTCTCGTGGGAGTTCAATCTTGTAGGCGTTGTCGTTGTAGCGTGCTAGCACCTTGAATGATCCATCGGCTCGAGGTAGTAGTTTGGACTTGTGTTTTTTGGGGAAGCGGTCCTTGCGAAGGTGTAGCCACACGAGTTCACCTATGTTGAAGATCATGGGTTGCTTGTTGACGTTGAGCTTGGTCGCTAGTCGATGTACTTGGCGCTCGATGATGTTTCTTGTATCTTCATGCATCTTCTTGATGTAGCTTGCTCGTGCACTTGCATCCATGTTGGTGCGCTCTTGTAGAGGTAGAGGTAGTATGTCCAATGGGGACAATGGGTTGAAGCCGTAGACAACCTCGAAAGGGGACTTGCCGGTAGTCGAATGTCTTGCGCGGTTGTAGGCGTACTCGGCGATGGGTAGACACGCCTCCCACTTCTTGATGTTCTTCTTGATCAACACGCGAAGTAGAGTGGATAGTGTCTGGTTCGTCACCTCCGTTTGGCCGTCGGTTTGAGGATGGTATGCGGATGAGAACAAGAGCTTGATTCCGAGCTTGGCGCATAGAGTTTTCCAAAAGTAACTCAAGAATTTGACGTCGCGGTCGGAGACGATTGTCTTTGGTACTCCATGGAGGTGCAAGATTTCCCTACAAAAGAGATTTGCAATATGTGAAGCATCGTCTACCTTGTTACAAGGAATGAAATGTGCCATTTTAGAAAAGCGATCCACAACAACAAACACGGAATCTTTTCCATTTTGAGTTCTAGGCAAACCAAGTACAAAATCCATGCTAATGTCTTCCCAAGGTTGATAAGGAATTGGAAGAGGCATGTAAAGACCATGAGATTGAGCTTTTGACTTAGCTTTGCGGCATGTAGAGCATCGAGTAGTGAAGCGTGAGACATCGCAGAACATCTTGGGCCAAAAGTAGTTCTTGGAGAGCGTGGCGAAAGTCTTGTCGCGTCCGAAGTGTCCCATGAGTCCGCCTCCATGAGCCTCTTGCAAAAGTAGCAAACGAAGAGAAGACTCGGGAATGCATAGTTTGTTAGCTCTCATAAGATAACCATCCTTGATGTAGTATTGTCCCCAAGATGTATGCATCAAACATTTAGCATAATGAGGTGCGAAAGATGGATCATTAGCATACAAATCTTTTATGTGCTCAAAGCCAATAACATTCAACTCAAGTTGGGTGACAAGCGTGCATATGCGTGAAAGTGCATCGGCAACTACATTTTCCTTACCCTTAATGTACTTGATCACATATGGGAAAGATTCAATAAATTCACTCCATTTGGCATGATGCTTGTTCAATTTAGTTTGACCTTTTAAGTACTTAAGCGTTTCATGATCGGTGTGTATGACAAACTCATGAGGTCTAAGATAATGTTCCCAAACATGTAGGACACGCACTAAAGCATACAATTCTTTGTCATAGATGGGATAGTTAAGTTGAGCACCGGAGAGTTTTTCACTAAAGTATGCAATTACATGTTTTTCTTGCATCAAAACTCCGCCAATTCCGGTACCACTTGCATCACAATGAACCTCAAAAGTTTTGTCAAAGTTGGGCAAAGCAAGAATCGGAGCATGAGTAAGCAAAGACTTGAGCTCATCAAAATCGGTTGATTGCAAAGTTCCCCAAACAAAAGGAGCATTTTTCTTACTCAAAGCATGCAAAGGGGCTGCAATAGTGCTAAAGTTTTTCACAAAGCGACGATAAAAACCTGCAAGACCAAGGAAACTTCGCACTTGTTGCAAATTGGTGGGTTGGGGCCAAGTTTTAATTGCTTCAATTTTAGTTTCATCAACATGGACACCCTTGGAAGAGACAACGAAACCTAAGAAAACCACTTTGTCAACACCAAACGTGCATTTTTTTCATGTTTGCATAAAGGCTTTCTTTTCGAAATGTTTGCAAGACAAGTTTAACATGATCAAGATGCTCTTTCATGGTTTTGCTAAACACAAGAATATCATCGAAGTAAACCACAACAAAGACTCCAATGTAAGGGCGAAGGACATGATGCATGAGACGCACAAAAGTACGGGGAGCCTCCGACAAACCCATAGGCATGACTAACCATTCGTATAAGCCAAATTTTGTTTTGAAAGCAGTTTTCCATTCATCACCTTCTTGTATGCGGATTTGATAATAGCAACTTTTAAGATCAATTTTTGAGAAAAAGTTGGCTCCACTAAGTTCATCAAGCATATCATCTAAGCGAGGAATGGGATGCCTATATCGAACGGTGATAGCATTTATAGGTCTACAATCGGAACACAAGCGGAAACTTCCATCGGGCTTAGGCACAAGTATAACTGGAACGGCACAAGGGCTTAAGCTTTCACGTACATGACCGTTGTCGATTAGTTGTTGTACTTGCCGTTGAATCTCCTTGGTTTCTTCGGGATTGACACGGTATGGGGCTTTGTTTGGAAGTGGCGCTCCGGGGATGAGGTCGATTCGATGCTCAATGCCTCGTAGAGGAGGTAGACCCGGAGGTAGCTCATCGGGGAAAACATCTTGAAATTCCTGCAAAAGAGATTGAAACACCAAAGGTAGCTCGTGAGTGGTGTTAGTTTTTGGTTCGCCATCCTTGCACACAAGGACAAAGTGCATCACACTCGATGGGTTCTCACACACTTCTCTCATCTCATTTTTGGTGGCGAATAGTATGAGGTTTTTCTCTCTAGGCGAAGAGGCGCTCAAGTGTGGCTTGTTGCTCTCACTCGTGTTTTGGTGGCTATCTTTCTCACTCTTCTCTCTATGGTGGGTGGCTTGCTTGTCGGCTATCACTTGACTAGGAGACATGGGTCATAGCACATATTCTTTTCCTTTCATCTTGAAGCTATAGTGGTTGGTACGCCCATTGTGGATGACACCACGGTCGAATTGCCATGGACGACCAAGAAGGAGATGGCAAACGGTCATTGGGACCACATCGCACTCCAAAGTGTCTTCATATGCGCCGATTTTGAAGGATACTTGGACCGTATGCTCAACTCGTATAGTGCCAGAGTCGCTTAGCCATTGAACCTTGTAGGGGTGCGGGTGCTTCCTCTTGACCAATTGAAGCTTGGAGCATAGTTCTTCACTTGCCAAGTTGTGGCAACTACCTCCATCGATGATGACCTTGACGGATCTCACATTGATGCCGGCCTTGGTGTGGAAGATATGGCACCGTTGGTCTTCTTCTTGTTGATGTTGAAGTGTCAAGACCTTGGAAACAACGAGAGCGGGGCTCGTATCTTCATCACAAAAGACTTGATCATCTTCATCCGCGTTCACGCGCCGGTGCATGGCCACTTGCTCAATAGCTTCCATTTCATCTTCACTCATTGAGTCATAGGTGCCATCGTCGTTGAGGATCGTAGTGCGCTTGTTGGTGCATTGGAAGGACTTATGGCCTCGGCCGCCACATGTGAAGCACTTGATTGAACTTGTCTTGATGGTCTCATCGGTCGAAGTAGAGGAAGTAGCACGCAGCTTGTAGTTGCTTGTAGTAGGAGGAGGACGACTTGAACTTGACGAAGGTTTCTTGTATGTTGTTTTGTCGTCGATGCTTGGAGAAGGCTTGGTTGAAGTAGATGTTGTAGGAGTTGTTGAAGCTTGAATGTTGGAGAAGCTGTATGTCTTGGAGGAGTACTTGCACTTGAAGTCATCTTGCACTTGACGTTCCGCCTTGGTCGCTTGATGTACTAGCTCGATGAGGTTGGAGTAGGGTTGGAAGTCGGCGATCTTCTTGATGGGATGGTTGAGTCCATTCAAGAACCGTGCCATTGCCTGCTCATCATCTTCCTTGACATTGGCTCGAATCATGGCTATCTCCATTTCCTTGTAGTATTCTTCAACACTCTTTGTTCCTTGCTTGAGGAGTTTTAGCTTCTTGAAGAGATCATGGTTGTAGTAGGTGGGCACAAATCGTGCTCGCATGACATCCTTCATTTGAGCCCAAGTGGTGATTGGAGGGTCACCTCTTGCTTCTCGGCGCTCAAGGACTTGTTCCCACCATATGAGCACATAGTCTTGGAACTCAAGTGATGCCATTGCGATCTTCTTCTCTTCCTCATAGTTGTGCAAACGAAAGATTTTGTCGATCTTCAATGCCCATGATAGGTACTCTTCCGGATCATTGCTTCCGTTGAACTTGGGCATTGTGAACTTTAGCTTCCCATAGTGTTGCTCTTCATTTTGGTAGCGGTTGCGGTGTCGCTCTTGTCTTGGAGGGTTGTCGAATGCTCGTTCCTCATGATATCGCTCTTGGTGTGGAGGTGGGTCTTGAAGCACTTGTTCCTCTTGGTGTCGCTCTTGTTGCGCTTGAGGTTGAGGTGGAGCTTGACGAGCTTGTGGAGGATCTTGAGAAACTTGATGGTGCACATGTTGTGGTCGATAGTTCCTTTCTTGCATTTCTTCTCGAAGGGCTTCCTCTTGATTGCGCCGTTTGCGATTGCAGTTGGCGACGGCTCGACTTCATTCTTGAAGGGCACGTTCCACCTCAATAGCTTGTGCTTCTCGTTGTTGTTGTTGAAGACGTCAGGCCTCGGCGTCTTGTTCCTCTTGTTGTAGACGCGCTCGTTCTTCTCCTTCTTGACAACAAAGACGTTGTCGTTCTTGAGCTTGAGCAAAGGCGACTTGATTTGCTTGATGACGAGGAACTTGCTCATCAACTTGCTCTTGTGAATGCTTGGAGTGGAGCGGATCTCGAGATGCATGACAGTCTTGACGTGCGGCTCATCGAAGAATGGTTGATGACGGTGTACTTGAGCCGAAGAAGGTGTCGTCGGAGTGGCGACTTGAGTGGCTTCGTCTTGAGTAGGAAGAAGTTGAAGGATGCCGGTTGACCAACAAAGGTCGGATCTCGTCCATTCTTGCATTGTTCTCTTGCTTGTGTGCGTCGAGCTTGTTGTCGAAGTAGTCGCGTGTACGTTGCTCGGAGAGTCGCAAGCCAGTGGTGAGGTTGTCGATGCGGTCGTTCATTGCTTGTTGCTCTTGATGTAGAGCTCGTTGTGCGCCAAAGAGGTGGCTCTTGGTGACGAAGGATGACATGTCGTCGTCTTGCTCGATGAAGAGTGGGTTGGAAGAAGAACTTGGCCAATCCATCATAAGAAAGTGGTGGTGAGTAGGAAAATGAGAGAACAAAACCAAAGTTACCTTTTCCGAAGATTGTGGATGTAACAAGTACGATCTCACGTGATGTTACAATAGGGGAATTGGTATCGGGAATTGTTTCTCACACCTACAAGTAAATGGTCTATGGAGGAGCTTGGTTAGGAAAGGCACAAATAATTCAAGCAAATGTTAGTCAAGATGCTGATAAGGTTGAGAAGATTCACAAATGGCAAATAAGACAAATAGATCAACCTCCCAAGATAACACTAGGAACACACACACAGAAGATAAATGGGATCCGCACAACCAAGGAATGAGATCGAAGATATCGAAACACGGGAGAAGCTCTTGTCGTACGGATACTAGAGAGACGCTAGCTCGATTGCACTAATGGGCTAGATACGCTAGTGCACCAACCTAATAGAGAATCTACTCGTCTCACTATCCCAAGTATGCTTATGTATGTGGTAACCAAGATGATGCATGAATGCGAAGCTCGATGCTATTGCTTATAAGCTATTTGCTTTTCTTCTCTTTTGCTTAAAAGCTCTTTTTTTAACTATGCCACAATGCTTGATATGCGAGCCACACAACAAGGTAACAAGTAGTATATGCACGGGATGGACTGAATACTAAATGGTGCACTAAGACGTGGCCCGGCAATACTCAACAAGCTAGTCTCGATGGGTAAGCTACGCAAAATGGCTCGAGGCTATCAACTTAATGGCAAGGGTACAAGGTGTCGTCGAGGTTACCGTCCTTGCTTACGGTCGAAGATGATCTTGTCGAAGCCGAAGTGTTGTTCGAGTCGATGGTTGGTGGCGATGATGATACCAAGTGGCGCCTAAGTAGCCGAAATACCTTAGGACACAAGAGAAATCGCAACCGAACACTCAACAAACACGTGGAATGGTGTGGAAGAACACAAGAGGTGGTGGTGAAACAAAAGAAGAAAAACAGAAAAATGGCCAAACGTTCCTGGGTAGGCCGTGCGCACAGGGTAAGTGAGGCCCGTGTGCACGGGGTCCCGTGTGCACGGGGTCTCGATAGCCCGTGTGCAAGGGGTCTCCCGAGAGCGGATGAACTTCCTTGATTTCGTGGGGATTGCATGATTTTGGCCAAATTCCAGGGGGGATGGGTGGGGATGGTGGTGGAGGTGTAGATCCACTTGCCAAACACCAAATTCGTGGATCAAATCAACCAAATCTCACAAGATCAAGAAATTGCAAGAAAAATTTTTAGGGCTATTTTTGGTGGGGATTTTCGGATTAGGACGAAAAACAACAAAATCAAGCTAGAAAGTGGAAGGTAAGGACTCCAAGATGTGAATCAACGTGGCTCATGATACCATATGATGTAGGGTAGAACCCTAGGAAGGATCTTTTCACACTTGGAGGGGGGAAATGGAGGGAAACACAAGAACAACAAGAACACAAGGATGAACACAAAGAGGTAATCGCTCCAACAATTCCCAATTACACATCCACTAGAGTAACAACACAAGATCCACAAGTCTCAAACACAATGAAAGGAAATATACAATGGCAAAGTTCATCCCAAATCCAAAGGAAGAGGGGTCCTGGTGGTAGATAGTCTTCTCCCAATGGAATTCTTGAAATCCTCAAGGATTCTTCCCTAGGGGGTCTTGATCCTCAAAGAGGTAAGGTAATGGAGCAAAGCTCACCAAGATCTCATCTAATACTTTGCTAACCCTAAACATAACCCTAGGTACGAAATATATAGGCTTGGGGTCGAAGGAGGAGAAGGGGAGCCGAAGGTGCAATCTCAGCCGGCCATCCTGGGAGGCCCGTGCGCACGGGGTAAGTGGGGCCTGTGCGCACGGTACAAGCCCGTGCGCACGGGGTGCTCCAGCGTCAACTCCCTGAGTAGTCCGTGGGCACGGGGTTTCTAGGGCCCGTGCGCACGGGGTGGCCTGTAGCTTCCTGTGCTGCTGCTGTTGTCCTTCTTCGTGGCCCTCGTGGCCTTGGGGTGGTTCTCCTTGTCCTTGGTGATGCTCCTGAGCTCCTTGGTGATGTTCCTCTTCATACCTAAGGAGGCATAGCACATTTTGGTGAGGTAGTATACATGTTCCATTTGTGTCCATATGCAAGTCTAGTAGGAAGGAGTTCACCTCGGTTTCCAAAGCACGTGCTCTAGCTCTTGTCATGGGTCCTTGTGGGGTTGGATGTGTTGATGTAGAGTCCATGGGGATGATGGAAGGATGCTCCGCATCATATCTTCACCTGAAGAAAGGTGACCATAGCTGAGAATACTGACAACTTATTTCCTGGGGTGACAGCCATGTTGCATTGTTCCAACATGCGGTCCCACCATTTTTCTTCTGTAGGTGAAAGTTCACGGAATGCACGAGCATTTTGTAGCATTGTTTTAATGTTGGTCAAACTCACTGGCTCCACCACCACCATGTCCTCCTCCATGGTGATGATCTGCTACTTCCACGTAGTCAATAATATTGACGTTCACAGCTTCACCATGATGAACCGACCTAGTATATGTGACCGACATCCCATACAATTGTAGATGATTTTGCAGAGTTACTGGGGTCTTGTAACTGAATTCATACAACTGCTACATGGGCAGAGAACATCTGATTTCGGACCACCGTACTCAGCTCTGATAAAGTTCATGAAGTTCTCAACCCCCTCGACATATGCAGCGGAGAATCTTCGAGCAGAAGTTATCCAAGTCCTGTCCATCTGTTAGACATACAAATTAGTTCTTCTACTAGATATTACAGGAAAAACATATATGCTTTTTTATGAAGTCCAAAAAAAAATACCTAGGTTGATGTCTAAAGCTATGGCAAGATATTTGGACGAGCAGATCTAAGTAACGAAATATATGTAAAGCTAATTCAGCAAACAGATTTGAGTGCTAAACTGTGGCAGGCTGTTTCAGCAGTCAATGAGGCCGAGCACACAACCATCAAACTATCGAAGGCTATCACAGCAACAAAGATCGAGTATAAAACGGTTTAAAGCTATTTCACCTAACAGATTGGCTACTAGACCATGGCAATCTACGTCACAATAAATATATGGCAGGATATTTTAGCAACTAATTGACCTTGGCATGCCATCTCAGCTAAGCAGATTGAGTGCAGAACAAGGCAAGGAAGCTTCTTAAGCAGAGCATATTGACAGTAAACTACTTCGGCAAACAGTGAGATTAACAGCGTCTATCAGCTAACATTCAGCGCTACACCGACATGAACGGGGCCTCAGTCTAGAATGCGCGTACCGTGGGAGAAGCTGACCGCCGTGCGTCTCCACACGAATGTCGCCAGCGGTGGCGGCGCTGACCGCCGTGCACCTCCATAAGAACGTAGCTAGAGGTGGCGGCACGGCTAGAGGACGGCAGTCTATGAGAGCGTACTGTGGGAGCGAGAGGATAGCCGTGCGTCCCCTCGACGAACTGCGGCGCTGACGTATCAGCGTGGCGGGGAGGGCGGCTTTGGCACAGTGAATGGAGTGGAGGGGGCGGGGGGGGAGGGAGGGGGGTTTGGGGAATATTATTGGCTAATTGGCCGAACGGCGGTTGAATCATATTTGGGAGGAATTTTTGTGTGTGTGGGGGGGGGGGAGGATTTTCGCGTGGTGGGCGGGGGGAGTTTGGCGCATGGTCGGTTTCTCCAAGTGCAGTCCCACGTGTCAGTGAAGAAGCAAGCTGAAGCGCATTCCGTTTGCGTGAGCCGTGTGCAGGACCGAACGTGTGTGTGGTGCGATGCGACCGCTACAGGAGTGATGTGAGTGTACCACCTTTTTCCCTTTTAAACTAGGTGCTTCGCTCCCTCAAAAAAATTTGTTGCTTCGCGCGATCCATTGATACTACTTACTAGTAGTCCGGTAATCCCAACTAAAACGGCGCGGCCGGGTCTTTTCCCGCGCAATATGCTGGGAGGTTGGCTTAGTTGGGTTTTTGAGGACGAGTGATGCTACACCTACGTAATCCCAGTTACGTAATTAACGTAATGTGAAACATGTGAGCTATTGATTGTAGATTGGGGGGAGGGAGCATCCCACCACCATGAAAATCAGGGGAGGAGAGAGAGATGCAATTTACGTTAACCCTTTCATAGGTTCCCGTAGATGTAGAAAGATGTGAAATACATGAATGTGTAGTGGACGTACTATTGGATTGCCTAAGATAAATTGTGTATGTATAGACCCTATGTGTTTATTTTACTTCACATGTTAGATTTGTCTCGGTTCAATAAAAAGCAGAGTTGGTGATGACGGTGTGCCTGTCATCCTGCAATATAGGTCGTCCGATCTATATCTAATGGATAGGAAGGAAAATTATGACAATTTACCCGCACTCCTCTCCACATTTGCAGATAAGGCTTTACCTCATTCATCCTTTTCTCCCACAAGATCTTGATCTTCCGTGCAACGCACGAGCATCTTGCTAGTACTCCTACAATATGTATATTATTGTGAAAGTTCATATACACCGTCCGAGATTAATGCAAACATGACAGATTTTCATTACATTTCAAACTTTTATAGGACAGAAAAATAAAAGAAACCCGACCCTAAACCTATTCTACGGCGGCGATCGACGTCCTCCATCTGCGATCTCTATGTACGGGGGCGGGGTTCAAGACCGTGAAGTGAAGGTGCGGTCTTCGGCAAGGAAGAGTAGAACACGGGATACGGACCGGCCAGTTGGCACACCATGCCCTGCCGCCTCCCATGCCCTACTCATCCTCGAAGGAGTCCCCGACCTCGGCGGTGCCGAATGTTGGACCGCGGCAAGTAGGACGCGTGGCTGACGGTGCTCCCGTCGTCGGCCTCCAGCGTGGCCACCGCTTGTGCGGTCGCGTCCGCGTCCGCCTACACTGCTATTGCGTCGCGAGAGGCGACTTGAGCGAGGGCGGTGACCTCGAGCTTCATCCCCGAAGACAAGCTCTCCCGCAAAGCGTCGCACTTGCGGTCATGGCGGATGTGGTGCCAGGTAGGAGGACGATGCGCTATGGTGTGGAGGTTAGCTAGGCGTTGCCGCTTTAAGTAGCGCATTCCGGTGAGGCCAAGCGTCCGGGTGCGTCATTAAGTCGCCGGAGTTGGTTCCTCGGGCACCGAGCCTCTTAACGACGACATACGAATGGACGGCATGCATGCGGGGAGCTGGCGCCGGCTGGGAACACACCGCGCGACGATGCGAGGGACGAGGGTTTTGGTGTGCCAGGGTAGTCAGCTGCGGTCGTGGCAATGTTGGAGATGCCCTTTGCTCACATGCGATCCCCGCATGTCATTGAAAAAGCAAGATGACCCGGCATGGTCTCAGGTCCTGAGGAAGCAGTTGGCCGCGCTACACCACTCCGCGGACGCGTCGCGGCGCCCCGTGCATCCTCGACGAGCCAGGTGTTGGGGTGTGTTTGGATTGTGGACAAAGTGCACCTTACCAAAATTTTGGTCATGACCCAAAGATTGGTCTTTGTTTGGATGGTTGCCATTTTGTTGGCATGCCAATGAACTCTAGCCAACTCTAGTTCATTTTTCTTGCCAATGTCGGCCAAATCATGGGCAACCAATACCTCAACCAAAATTTTGGCTACCCAATGCTTTGATGGGGCAACCTTGGGCGCAGACCAAACATATTGTTGGTCGTGCCACAACACTAACGCCACCCACGGCACACTGGAACCGATCGTGTCTAGCGACGATGTGAGCGTGTCGCTCACCACGATCGCCGTGTCCATAGGCGGTGCTGGAGCTGCGCCCCGTTGTTGGCCCCAACGACCCACATGAACGGTTGTCAGTGGCGAGGTCGTGGGCCAGCTCCTCCATTGCACTAGTCTGTGCTACGTCGTCCCGACGGGTGTGCCCCACATGTCGGTTTCCCTGTTTCCCGGCCATATTCGAGCGTCGGTGCTCCACGTTGCGCATTAGGCCTTTCACTATGTAGGGCAAGCGAGACAACTTATTGTTTATTTGAGCCATTCAAGTATAATCATGTGGCATTTGCTTATTTCCCATTCCTCTCCAACCCTCTTCTCCATCGATCATGTCGCCCTCCAGTCGAGTCCATCCTCCCGCATGCCTCATTTGAACATTCCGCCGAGTATCATTCGCATGTACCCACCCTAGTCCTCTTTCAATCAATCTCCGGACCCCGGGATGAAATCGAGAGAGAACAGTGGGGGCACGTGATACCTAAGGCGGATTCAAAATTTTGAACCGGTGATCATAGCATTCACAAATCATATATAAAGGGTATTCAATGTTGGTTTCGTTTTTGAACGTACAATATACTCCCTCCTATCCTTTCTAGTTTACATATAAGTTTTATCTGTAGTCAAAGTATCTCTACTTTGATAAAAAAGGTATCAACATTCAACAACACACCCAACCAATATTGTTAGATTCGTACGTACTCCTAGATTTGTACTCGAGATGGTTTCCAATTTGTTTTCAACCACGTGAATGTGCTTGTTCTCCTGCATGCTCTTCCTACTAGGATTTCGCCACGTATAGCCAGTCCAATAGTAACTTTTTAAGCTCCCTGTACAATAGTACACGTGGAGTACTGACAACATCTGTACTCCCTCCTTCCATTTATATAGGGCCTATGTGGAGGAGAGAGATGTGAAAAAGTAAGGGGAGTGTGGTCTCATGCAAGAGCCTTAGCTATATACGCATTCCTAGTTAAATACTAGTACAACAAATATGAAGAAAGAGATAGAGAGGAGATGGAAAAAAGTACTCCCTCCGTCCGGAAATACTTGTCGAAGAAATGGATGAAAATGGATGTATCTAGAACTAAATTGCATCTAGATACATCTATTCCTCCGACAAGTATTTTTGGACGGAGGGAGTACTAATACAATAGCCGACCTTATATACATTTTTTGCCGGAAATAGACAACCTTATATCCCACACTACCGTATGAGTGCATATAATAGATGATGGCTATAGATGACATGGCTGTCTGTCATAGCCATCGATTGGCTATATTATTAACCATGCTCTAATGTGTTTTTAAAACCGCATTTGACTATTGACAAGATTAATAGAACATGAGATGTATAATGTGAAAATTATATCATTGGAAACTGCTTTCACATACGAATTTGACCGTATGCTTTATGTAAGTTGCATGTCATATATTACTACTCTAACATTTGGTCAAAGTTAGCCTCGAAAAACGCATTAGGCCCTGTATAGTAAATGGAAGGAGGGAGTAGTAGTGGAAGTGGATCCTGTGACGTAGGTATCCCTGCCTTACCCTCCCTTTCGGTCACTTACTGGAGGACCCCATGTTTGCTAGGCTCAACATGTCAGTTACTCAACGGGTTCGGCCACGTCAGGGGATACTCATCCGTAGTATACTGTCACGCCCAAGATGCGACCCTATCCTAAAGGAACTCGAAGGTCCCACCAAGGATAGAAGCGCATCTTGAAGACGCTTTTGCAAGGTGGATATCATTACATCAACATTACATAATAGTGGGGATACATCCAATACATACAATGTCACATGAATACAACAATACAACATACAAGAACAACATCCGACTACGGATGAATCATAAATAGAAACTCAAACAATATCCACCCTGCTAGCCCAGGCTGCCGACCTGGAACCCATCCCCTGATCGAAGAAGCAGAAGAAGAACTCCAAAACAAGCAACATCGCTCTCGCGTCATGATCATCGCATAACCTGTACCTGCAACTGTTGGTGTAGTAATCTGTGAGCCATGAGGACTCAGCAATCCCATTACCATGGGTATCAAGACTAGCAAAGCTTAATGGGAAAGGAAGGGGTAAAGTGGTGAGGTTGCAGCAGCGGCTAAGCATATATGGTGGCTAACATACGCAAATGAGAGCGAGAAGAGAAACAAAGGAACGATCGTCATCTAGTAATGATCAAGAAGTGATCCTGAACTCCTCCTTACGTCAAACATAACCCAGAAACCGTGTTCACTTCCCGGACTCCGCCGAGAAGAGACCATCACGGCTACACACGCGGTTGATGCGTTTTAATTCGGATCTGGTGTCAAGTTATCTACAACCGGACATTAACAAATTCCCATCTGCAACATAACCTCGGGCATGGCTTTCGAAAGTTTATACCCTGCAGGGGTGTCCCAACTTAGCCCATGATAAGTACTCGCGATCAACGAAGGATATTCCTTCTCCCCGGGAAGACCCGATCAGTCTCGGAATCCCATCTACAAGACATTTCGACAGTAATAAAACAAGACCAGCAAAACCTCCCGGTGTGCCGACATCCTGATAGTAGCTGTCAGGACCCCGACTCAATGCCACATCGATCTAGCATGTAACACCTCATATCACTTTGCGGCCTCACGCACGGTATTCCCACGGGTGTCGCCTTACCTTTGCCCGGGACCGTTTGCGCCTTTTGGCACACGTATATGATAGTGTCGCTAGCATCCATATGATAAGGAGCCCGGGCTGACATGGCTAGTCGTAAACCCAAAGTGGCACAAACTTACAGGGACAGGCATCCATGACCCAACATCGAACGTGTCGGTCATCAGCGAGTGAATCTAGGCTGTAGCACTGGGCTAGCAGGACTCCGATGAACCGGGCTGTAGCGGGCTAACAGTACTCCGGTATTCATCGCGTGACATTTCCCCGAAGGGACAGACACAGGAACGAAGAAGGACACATGCCGGCCAGCCTAAGTGTCCCGGAGCAGTAGCAAGCTACCATGGCTCAGTGGAAGCACTAGGAGACATTTCCCGGTAAGAGAGGCTACTAAGGATAAACAACTAGATAGTCAGATCCCACACATACCAAGCATTTCAATAACATA
Organism: Triticum timopheevii; assembly: GCA_963921465.1. Classification (NCBI taxonomy): domain Eukaryota; kingdom Viridiplantae; phylum Streptophyta; class Magnoliopsida; order Poales; family Poaceae; genus Triticum; species Triticum timopheevii. The sequence continues at coordinate 113,018,125 of OY997266.1, read as the reverse complement.
CACACAATATGCTCGATATGTGCAAATACAACATGGCATCACAACATGACTCTACGACTCAAGTATTTTATTCAATAGGCTCCAAGGAGCGAGATATTACAAACATGGGTCTCATGACCCAACATTCAGAGCATACAAGTCAAAGCACAAGCGGAAGCTTAACATGTCTGAGTACAGACACCTACAAATGAAAAAGGCTGAGAAGCCTGACTGTCTACCAGATCCTGCCGAGGGCACAAGATCGTAGCTGAGGTAACAAGCTAAACGTCGAAGTCCAAGCGGAACTACTAGCGAGACTGAAGTCTCTCTACAAAAACATAAAATAGGCAAACGTGAGTACAAATGTACCCAGCAAGACTTACATCAGAACTAACTACATATGCATCATTATCAACAAAGGGGATGGTGGGGTTTAACTGCAGCAAGCCAGCTTTGACTCGGTGGCTATCCTGAACTACGACTACAAGTAACTCTTTTGAGGTGACGCACACGAGTCCACATATTCACCATATCAATACACCACTATGGATTCGCTCCCGTCTTCCTACGAGAACGCCATCCATAGCACTCACGCTTATCTTGCGCATTTTAGAGTATCCACTTTCACTTGTCTATGAACTGTACAGGCAACCCAGAAGTCCTTTACCACAGACACGGCTATTCGAATAGATAATGTTAACCCTGCAGGGGTGTACTTCTTCACACACGCTCTCACCACTTACCGCCGTTTACACGACATGTACTCGGCAACCTTCAAGCGGAAGCCCAGCGAGGGTGTCGGCCACGACCTGACTAACCACACAAGTCTCTCATCCAGGTTTATCGCCTATTCGGGTTCCATCCGCAAGGAGATCCGGCCGGGGTGTCGCTCACGGCCCCAAACGATGTGTGCAGGGTTCCCAAGCCCACCTCGACGGGTGGATGTATGCTTGGTACACCGTGCCATGGTGCCTAGTCTGTCCCAAGCCCACCTGTACCGAGTGCCACTTGGTAGACTACTAACACTACCTACAAACACCAGAAACTAGTTGCAACTCCTGGATAGAGATCATGTTGATTAATAAGTCGAGAGAGCTTGGAGTGCCCGGAGCCCAATGTGTGGTAGTAGCTGTTCATGGATCACAAACACAGAACTCAGTTCCTAAGGACGGCTTCAATGAGACAACCCACCATGTACTCCTACATGGCCTCTCACCGCTACCTTTACCAAATCGTGTTCACACACTTAGCTCTCAACAGTAGGACATGTTCACATACTTCCAATTCATCCCCGATGAATCAGACCTGACACAACTCTAAGCAATAGCAGGCATGACAAACAATCATGAATGAGTAGGCACATCAGGGCTCAAACAACTCCTACTCATGCTAGTGGGTTTCATCTATTTACTGTGGCAATGACAGGTCATGCAGAGGATAAAGGGGTTCAACTACCGCAGCATGTAACACATGTATCGTGGTTGTCCTAATGCAGTAAAAGAGAGCAGAAGCGAGAGAGTGGGATTGTATCGGAATGAACAAGGGGGTTTTGCTTGCCTGGCACTTCTGAAGATAGTAATAGTTCTTCTTCGGTGTCATCGAACTCATCGTCGGAACAATGTCTACTGAGAGGGGACAAATACCCGCAACACAGAAAAGAACACAATCAATGCAATGCACAATATGATGCATGATCATGACATGGCAAAATGAGTGTGTTGGGCTAATGCAACTATAATCAGATGAATTTGAGTTAGTTTGAACTCAAGGTTCAAGTTCAAATTGAAACTATGACTTAATAAAGTGCATTATCATGTTTTGATATAAACAACAGGTTTAAGTTGCTTAAACATGCATGAAACCAGTGCAGATGGATAGATTGGATTTTTCTGATCATTTTTCATATATATAACTTATTTCATTTGGAGTTACAGATTAATTTCTATGATTTTTAGAAGTTTAGGGCATTTTCTGGAATTTCCTATATAAGAATAAACCTAGAGAATAATTAACTGCGTCAGGACTGCGTCACTGTGACGTCAGCCGTCAACGGGGCCGGCCAGGTCAAACCTGACCTGTGGGACCCATATGTTAGTGTCTCAGGCTGGTTTGTGTGGCTGACAGGTGGGACTGGTCAACGGCCATGTCAGCGGAGTCAATGCTGACGGGTGGGGTCGGTCAAAGTGTGACGGGGCCAGGTCAAACTGACCTGTGGGGCCCGTGGGGTTAGTTTAGTCTAAACAGGAGCTAAGCAGGGGTAATTAGTCCGTGGGGCCCGATAGTCAGTGGCTCTAGGGAGGGTTAGCTGGCCATGATTAACGCTAATCACGCGGCCACGTCGGCTCGCCGGAGTTCAGCCGGCAGCGACCCCGAACCACGGCGGAGCCCGCTCAGAACTCGCCAGAGGCCACGGGTTGACGCGCCAGGGGCACCGGAAGGAAGCCCGTGCCCGTGCGCATCCGGGGAGACCAACGGGAGGGCGCAGGGTGGCCGGAGATTGCCGGAACAAGGCTCGCGGCGGCGGCCAGAGTTCGGCCAGGTGCACGCGAGGTGCTGCGGGGCACGGCAGGAGCTGTGGGCGGCGGCGTTGGTCTTCTGGGAGGTTGCTGAGTGCGGTGACGTGCACGGGTGTGAGCTGCGGTGGCCATGGCCACAGCGGCGACATGGCTGGCGGCGTGGCGCTCGCGGGTTCGACGGTTAGCAGGGCTACGACACGAAATTGAGCACGAGGAAGGAGGAGAAACAGAGGAGAGCTCACAGCGATCTCGATGGCGTCGTGCGCGAGGTCGGGGATGCACTGGTGCGACCGGAATGATGACGGCGATCTCGGGCGGTCGAAGGTGAGGACGACGATGGTGGCGGCGATGCAGCGCGTCCCTGGTCGCTAAGCTCGTCGAGGACGATGCAGACGTCGAGGCGGAGCTTCTTGGTGCATCGGCGAGGCGTGGGGTGGCCGGTGGTCGTGGTGGCAGCAGTCGGCGGTGATGGTGGCACTCGGGCGGAGCTCGGAGAGGAGCTAGAGAGGAGGAGAGGGAGCAGCGAGTGGGGGAGAGGGGACAGGGGGCTTCGGGGCATCTCTGTGGCACGCCTGGGGGGTCGAGGCTGAGCGGCTGAAGCAGGAGGTGGCAAGGCGTCGTCGGCGCGCTCGCCACGCACCTGTTTGTCCTCCTGGCAGGAGGAAGACGACAGGGGAAGGCTGGTGGGCTGGGCCAACAGTGTTGGGCCTCCAGGCTGGACAGGTAAGCGGCCCAGGTAGTTCCTCTCTCTCTCTGTGTGTTTTCTATTTTAATTACTGTTTTCTATTTTCTGTAAAATTTAGGGCTTTTCCAAAAATACTTAGACCCTTTCAAAAATCACTAAACTGCACATGCCCACTGTATATAATATATCCAACATGGGACATTTCAGTTTAGGAGTATTTGGACATTTAAAATATTTTATAAAATTTAAATGTCCAAATTCAAATACTTATGATTTAATTCAGTGACCTTAGGATGACCTAGAAAATTGTGCACCATTTTTGTCAGAGGTTTAAGACCAAGGCAAAGATGATGAACATTTTAGAAGGCATTTCAGGTTCATTGAAAATGATTTTATGTTGAACCTATTTGATTTGATCTGGTGCTAGGGTTTGATCAGTCCCCATTTCAAATTTAAGAGAAATTTAAACATGATGCAGGACAAGACTAGCTAACTCAGAGCAGGCCAGAACTAGGGATGTGACAGTAGTCGCGTGTATCTCGTCTCAGGCCACGACCGGATGAGCACTACGTACAACTAGAACCAGCCCTCAAGTTTCTCCGAGGTGCCGCTGCAAGTGGCTCTAGTTTGGACCAACACTTAGACAAGCATTGGCTCGGGGGGGCTAAAATAAAGATGACCCTTGGGATGCGCGACTCCCAAGGGAAAAAGGTAATAGGTGAGGCAAATGGTAAAACCAATGTTGGGCCTTGCTGGAGGAGTCTTATTCAAAGCGAACTGTCAAGGGGGTCCGATAAATCACCCGACCGCGTTAGGAACGCAAAATCCGGGAACATAACACCGGTATGACGGAAACTAGGGCGGCAAGAGTGGAACAAAACACCAGGCATAAGGCCGAGCCTTCCACCCTTTACCAAATATATAGATGCATTAATAATATAAGATATATTGTGATATCCCAACAAAACCCTGTCCACCATGGAGCAATCTTCAACTTCACCTGCAACTAGCAACGCTATAAGAGGGGCTGAGCAAAGCGGTAACATAGCCAAGCAATAATTTGCTAGGAAGGGTGTCAAAGGTTAGAGGTTCATGGCAATTTGGGAGGCTTGAAGAACAAGTGATAGGTAGCGCAGCAAAGAGATAGAACGAAGCAACTAGCATAGCAATGATAGTAGTGAGATCCAAGGTGACGGTCATCTTGCCTGAAATCCCGCTAGGAAGAAGAACGAGTCCATGAAGAAGATGAAGCCACGAAGACGAACCACACGTAGACGAACGCATCCTCACGATCGCAATGAAACGGGAACTTTCGAGAAGAAGCACACAACATGGTAAACACACCACACATAGGCAAGACATGATGCACAACAAGCATGATGCATGACAAGGCTACATGAAGCTACTCATGGCAAGAGATGATGCAAACAAGAACAACACATCAAGGCAAGTTTAAATGAGGCCAGGAACAACATATAACAATTCCGGTAAGTCCTCATATGCACATTTCGAAATTGTTCCAGATCTGAATAAACCTTATCTTCAAGTTGTTAAACAGCAAGTTAAGATGCACCACGAGGATCTACACGAAATTCTAGTCAAGTTACATATAGAGTTCATTTAGTTCGGAGCTACGGCCTAGAAGATATGAGCAAAACAAGTTAAACATGGCATTGATGCAAAATGCATACAAACATCAAGCAAACACCTCAAAACAAGGATGCAACATGATAATATGAAGCTACATGCAAAATCAAGCAAGTTTCATATAGAGCACACTCAAAACGAAGCAACGGTTCAACACACACACTATACAAGTCATAACAACAATCTGTCCATAACAGCAACTAGGCGTCTTACAAGCATCAAACCAACAGGCTACAGCATCTCAACGTAATAACAAAAGGCATGGGCATGAAGTACAGGTAAAGCATAACAAAACATGAACACTGATCTATCTCCAGAAATCACTAGATCATGCTCAAAAAGACATGGTAAGATTGCATATATTAACAGATTCAGACTTATCAGGAAATAACATCAGGTTGCAAAGTTTAGAGCTATCAAACGACATGTTACAGGAACTTAACATGGCAAACAAAGGCATGGCATGATACTACTAAAAGCATAGAACAAAAGTCCCTTACTGACCATGAGCCAAAAAGGATCAGAAGATATGATGGCACCCATGTAAACATAGCAAGTTATATGACAGATTCATACATGACAGAAACAACAATAACTAGGCATGTTGGTGAGGTTGAACCACTCACCACAGAGCAATACATGGCATGAAAAGGCAACCAACAGTAATAAGACATGTTTGAGAAGCTAAGCATGACAAGAACAAGTTCATAGGGTGCACGGATCACTAGAAAAACACATGGCCAAAACTGAACTTAATGTTAACAGGCAGACAGCAACATTATTTAGCAAGTTTAGAGCAAGATTACAACCAGCTACAGCAAGCTATAAATGCAACCAGGGGCATGAATGGATAGAGCATGACATGTATAACAAAACATCCTTAGTGAATACCTCCAGATTATGCATAGAATGACTAGTAGCAGCAGGTTTACATAGCATCATATTATAACAGAATCAGTCAGGAAAACAGCAACAACAAGTACTCTACTTAACAAGCTCGATGCACTCAGTACAAGAATCACAAAAATATATGGATGGCACCACTGTAAAGATGGCATGGCATAGTTCAAAACACATGTAGACATCAACCTCATAGCCTTGTTCAAGAATTCGTCCGATTAACCAGTTAACTTGCCGATTAACCCCTACTCGTAGGGTCACCGAGTAGCCGATAAACCAATAAATCGTCCGATTAATTGATTAAATGGTCGATTAACTTGCCGATTACCCTATTAATCCCCTACTCGCAAGCCAACCGAGCAGCTACCAGTTAATGATTTCCTCAGTGCCTCATAGGATGCACACATCAAACATGGCAAAAATGACAAATGAGCATGTTATAACAGTTTCAGCAGGTTAACATCACATAGCACTCTTCCAACAGCATTTCGGGCATCAACATGAGCTCAAATGAAAATGATGCAATGAGATGAAATGAAGAACTCGTCGAGGCGAACAATTTGACATATTACATGCACGAAACAGAGCTATGGGTGCAGAGATATGATGCAATGAACTGGGCATGACGATGTCAAAATACTTCGGGGACTTAGTGAAATCGGGGATAACCTGCAGATCTGCACGGTTTTTGAGGTACGCCGGAGTTAGCCGGAGAACACGCCGGAGTTGACGGGGACGATGCCGGGGAGGCGGATCCGGGCCGGATCTCGCCGGATCCGGCCGGATCCCGGCGAGGGACGGCGCAAGGACGCTCGGGAGGCGCCCGGAGGTGGGACGGCGAGGCGACGGCGGAGCTCCGGCGAGGAGCTCCCGGGCGGCGCGGCCGGGACGCCAAGGGGCCGTGGCACTGAAGGCGCAGGCCGGTGCCGAACGGCGGCGAGGCCGAGTGCGGGGGAGGACGGCGGCGGCGTTGAAGGCGGCGGCGGGGCGCAGTGCCGGTGGCGGGGGCAAAGGGGCTGCGCATGGGGCGCGGGCGGCGGCGGCGCGCGGGCCTGCGCGAGCCCGCGACGGGCTCGGGCGGGCCGCGGCGGCACCGGCGACTGGGCACGGGGCTCGGCGAATCAGGAGCCGCCACGTGGTGCGGAGAGGGCGGCGGACATGTCCGACCGGTGGGGAGAAAACGTCCGGCGGCGCGAGGATAGGGAGAGCTAGGGTTTCATCCGCGAAAATGGAAGGGGAGGGCCTATTTATAGGTAGAGGGAGCTAGGAGAGTCCAAATGAGGTACGGTTTTCGGCCACGCGATCGTGATCGAACGACCGAGAGCATGGAGGGGAGTTTGCTGGGTTTTGGGCCACTTTGAAGGGGGGTGTTGGGCTGCAAACAAAATACGCCTTTGCGGTTACCCGGTTAACTGTTGGAGTATCAAACGACCTCCAAATGGCACGAAACTTGACAGGCGGTCTACCGGTGCTATACCAAGGACGCTTGGCAAACCTCGGTCCATTCCGAGAACGTTTAATACCCGCTCACAACGAGAGACAAAAAGGGGACACCGGAGGACATAGGAGTGCCGGATTGCAAAACGGACAACGGGGAAAATGCTCGGATGCATGAAACGAACACGAATGCGAAATGAGATGCACATGACGACATGATATGAAATGCATAAGATGACATGGAAAAGTGCAACACGCAAGCAAATTACATGGCAATGACGGCGAATAACTGGCAGACACCTGGCGCATCGAATCCGGGGTGTTACATATACTCCCTCTGTTTTTATTTACTCCGCATAAAACGGAGGGAGTGGTAGTATAATAAATGACGTGGGTGAGGGAGGGGGAGGGACGTCGGTTTGCTCTCAACTGCGGTCCCACAAGCGAGCGAAAACGCAAGATGAGTGCGCTCCATGCGGTGAGCGATGTGGAGGGTCCAGCGTGCCGGGCTACAATGCGAACGCGACAAGAGCGATGTATAGTCAAAACTGATTGACCGGTCATCACCGGAACCACTATTCACACCAAAACCTTCGCTGCTCGGCCTATGCCAGCCACTGCCCTAAAACAACACCTAATCTCCAGCCCATTCCCCCACCTTTCGACCCCCTAGCCCGCATCAAGCGTCCCCTAGTTCGCCGGAAAGCCATGGTTCGCTGCAAGATCACTTACTACAAAATGCTGACGCCGGAGCGCTGCGCAGAAATCACGGCGTTGGTCGGCGTCACAGACCTCCGTTCCCAAGCTCGCTTTGCAGCGGGCCAATCCCCGAGTTCTCTGGAGCCAAGCTACGAGGAGGAGGAAGCTGATCCAATGTTCATGGCGGAGGTCGCGGCACAGAAGGCCCCTGATGGGTATGAGACGATGGACGTCGACTTCATGCCGGCGTCCGAGTCCCCCATGGTGCAGGCGGACCAGCGGTTCAACATGGCGATACTAAAGGCGGACCGGGAGGCAGAGGCTCAACTCGATGCGGAGTGCGTGCATGCCGACGCCATCGAGTCTCTCCTGCAGGCGGAACCGGATGTCGTGGATGTGAACCGGGCGGCGGAGGCCCAACTTGAGGCGGAGCGTGCGGATGCCGCTGCCATCGAGGACCTCCTGCAGGCGGAACCGGGCGTCAGAGGCTCGACTCGACGCAGAGCGCGCGGATGCCACTCATCGACTCCCTCCTGCAGGCGGAACCGGACGTCCTGGACTTGAACCGGGCGTCAGAGGCTCGACTCGACGCAGAGCGCGCGGATGCCACTCATCGACTCCCTCCTGCAGGCGGAACCGGACGTCCTGGACTTGAACCAGGCGGCGAAGGCTCGACTCGACGTGGAGCGCGCGGATGCCACTGCCATCGTGGCCCTCCTGCAGGCAGAACCGGACGTCCTCGAGTTGAACCGGGCTGTGCTCTCGTCCGTGCAGAGCGCCCACACGCTCTGCTTGAACGAGTAGCTGGAGGCCGAGGATAACCATGGTGCGGAGACAAACGTAGGCAGCTACGGCTGGTTCGCGGTGGCAGCCAAAGACGACGAGGCTGTCTCTTTCCGCGAGCAGTGATAGTTTTTCTTTATGTTGTTGTTTTTATGGATCTGTTGCTGTGTAAAAACATATATTTGTTATGCAAGTCGCCTGACTTGGGTCAGTCTACCATTTCAGGCGGTTGGATGAATATCCTACATCTCCTAACCCTTCTTTCCTTCTTCCTCACCTCTTCTTCTTCCCCAACAGACCACCGCACGGGCCGTACGGATACTCCCCAACATGCGGTTGGATAAACATACTCTATGAACAAAAATTATGTGTCAGCGATAGGATGGCTGAGTTTGGTTTGTTCACATGCGACAACACGTGTCAGTGAGGGTGCGTTCCCTTGGTTGGGGTCGGTGTCAAAACCGGTGGATCTCGGGTAGGGTCCCGAACTATGCGTCTAGGCGGATGGTAACAGGAGACAAGGGACACGATGTTTTTACCCAGGTTCGGGCCCTCTCGATGGAGGTAAAACCCTACTCCTGCTTGATTGATATTGATGATATGGGTAGTACAAGAGTAGATCTACCACGAGATCAAGGAGGCTAAACCCTAGAAGCTAGCCTATGGTATGATTGTTATTCGTCCTACGGACTAAAACCCTCCGGTTTATATAGACACCAGAGAGGGCTAGGGTTACACAGAGTCGGTTACAATGGTAGGAGATCTACATATCCGTATCGCCAAGCTTGCCTTCCACGCCAAGGAAAGTCCCATCCGGACACGGGACGAAGTCTTCAATCTTGTATCTTCATAGTCTTGGAGTCCGGCCAATGATGATAGTTAGGCTATCCGGACACCCCGTAGTCCAGGACTCCCTCAATAGCCCCTGAACCAGGCTTCAATGACGACGAGTCCGGCGCGCATATTGTCTTCGACATTGCAAGGCGGGTTCCTCCTCCGAATAATTCATAGAAGATTTTGAACACCAGGATAGTGTCCGACTCTGCAAAATAAATTCCACATACCACCGTAGAGAGAATAATATTTACACAAGTTCAATCTGCTGACGTATTTCGTGGCATGACGTCACACCACGGCCAAGCCTTTACTCGAATCGTTTTTATTGTTCCACCTCAGCGCGTTTAGCGAAGCGGTTTCCTTGGCACGTCTTGTCAAAGCAGAGGTCGTGTCCCCTTATTCCGGGATTCTCATCAATACGGACGTGGGTAACCCAACCGCGCCCGTTGGCACGCCCCGTCCATCGAAGGCGAGTCCCAAACGGTCATGGCGACGGCTCTTGGTATTCTACCCCTTTATAATGAGACCAAGGCATGTTCCTTTTCTTCAATCTCAATCAAATCCACCCCTTGCCTCGAGTTCCAACACCCAAGGTTCCAGATTCGGGCGCTTCGGACCTTTGACAATGTCCGGCTCCGACTTACAAGGCCGGTGGATGCCTTCTTCCGTCACGGAAGAAGAGGTACTGAAGCTGAGAGATGCCAGGTATCTGACCGGCAAAATTTCGCATAGGCTGCCCACCCAAGGGCAAGTCATTCCTACTCCCGAGCCTGGTGAGAGGGTGGTGTTCGTGTATCACTTCCGTCGAGGTTTAGGCTTCCCGATGGACCCTTTCGTGAGGGGGCTCATGTTTTATTATGGGCTGGAATTCCATGACTTGAATCCGGAGTCCATCCTCCACATCTCATCGTTCATTGTTGTATGCGAAGCCTTTCTCCGCACTACCCCTCACTTCGGATTGTGGCTCAAGACCTTCAACGTGGAGCCGAAGATGATCGAGGGCCGGCAGGCAGAGTGCGGAGGGGCAGTTATAAGCAAGAGGGCTGATGCTCCATGGCCCGAGGGCTCTTTCCAAAAGGAGCTTGGGTTGTGGCAACGGGAGTGGTTCTATATCACCGCTCCCCGGGGCACCAGATGGGTGGCGCCGCCTGCCTTTTGCTTGGGCCCTCCACAACGGTTGGCGTCATGGGTCAGCAAAGGGCTTGACTGGGGGCCGTCCAAGGACGTACCACTATTGCAGGGCCGTATTCGAGACCTCCAAGAGAGGGAGATCAATCTGGTTGTAGTGGCGCAGGTCATGCTGATTCGGCGCCTTCTACCCTGCAAACGTCGCCCCCTACGCCTGTGGGAATTCAATCCGGAGGGACCGCGAGCTCTCCAGCACTTCATGGGCACGACGCCCGTGGAGATGTACAAACTGTTCTTCGGATCACAAGAGATGTGTCCGGTCTTGACCGAGGACGCAGGTCTGAGCTGCAATCGCCCGGATACTCAAGTAAGTAGTCCTGTGCCTGGACATGCTATCCGTACATTTATCGTAAACTTGCCCTTTAAAGAGCTGTCCGTTGAACAGGAATGGATAGCCAAAGAAAAACTGATAAGGTGTCCGGCCCCCCTCCCTGAGACCACGTCGGATCCCGTGTTAACCAAGATGCTGGAGGTTGCACCTTTGGAAGAGGGAGAAGGGGGAAACAGGAAAGCTACCACCTCCGCAAAGGAGGCTTTGAAGGAAGGGGGGATCGAGAATCCCCCCTCCAAGGGGAGAAGAGGACCGCTTCTGAAGATCCAGAGGTCAAGGCCTCAAGGCGGGGGAAGAAATCTTCGCCAGAGGGTCCTGCGCCAGGAGAGGCCCCGGCCGCACTATTTCCCCAAGGGAATCAGCCCTCCAGCGAGCCGTAAGTAGAAAGGGGAGTTTTGTAATAAGGGACATCCCTATTTTTATTTCTGAAGATAACCGAAGTTTTACCTCGTAGTTCGGATCTCAGCCCTTCTCAGCAGAGCTCATCTTCGGGGGATCTTCATCCGGAGATGATGGAGAGCGAAACGCCTCCATATGCCGCACCGTCAGGCGGGGCGGACGACCCTGAGGTGTCGTCGCGGAGGGTCTCCCCGAGTCCGGCGGGGCCGGAGAATTCGGCACCAACTGGTGTACGGCTGGAGGAGCTGAAGGATCTTCTCGGGCGGGCGTCTATCTCAGAAGATCACTGTACATTGATGAGTACGGTGATTGAAAGGATTTCATCCGCTGAGAGCGGGTTGCATGAGGCCGTCAGAAGTTTACTGACGGGGTTTGAGGTACGTGAAAATGATATACCTTTTGACAGTTTTGCACATAGAATGCACCCTGTATAGATAGTAGCCGAGACTCGGTACATTGTCAAAAGCGACAGCGTGCCGAGGATCATAATCTCAGTTATAAGATGTCGCCCTTCCTATTCAGGTGACGGAGCGTTCGGCGGCCAGCCGGATTGACAGAGTTGCCGAACTGAAGCGGCAACTTGACGTTGCGGATGCGGACCTCGCGCTAGTCAATAAACGACTTGACGAGTCACAAGGTATGTGGCTTCTCCGCGGACACCTTGTAAGGGAGCTTGACGCCCGTGCCTTACGACATGTATGCTTAATGCAGATGGCGCCGCTGCTATGGAGGACCTTCGGGCGGAGCTTGCCCGAGCCAAGGAGCAAGCCAGAAAAAGTAATGCGGCTGCCTTGAAGGCGGCCGAAGAGCTAAAAGCCAAACAGGCTGCTCACTGCCGAAGCAGGGAGGAAATGGCCGAAATGGCCGTGAAGCTGAAGGATGCTACCGACCGCCCTGAGTTTCTTGAAAGAGAACGCCAAGCGGAGCGAGAGGACCTGAAGAAGGCCACTGCTGAAGCCAAGGATGCCCGCTCCGCGATGAGGGCTATAAAGGAGGAGCTTCGTCAGGCCGGGGATATCGCGGCTGGAAAGCCTTTTCTGCTGCGTAGGAAATTCACGGATCCAAAGTATGCTCAGTTGGGCCAGTTGTGGGGTGCGAAGGATGCTTATTTGAATTTGGTGGCGAGTGCCGCAGACACAGTCGCACACTTCCGGGGCCAAAAGGATCACGGAATGGAAGAGCTTTTTTGGTCGCAATTCCATAGTCCGGAGCGTCCACTTCCATTAACCGGTCGGTTAGCCGAGTGGGCTGAGCTGAATAGGTTGTCCGGACTTGCCACGAAGGATGTCGTGGCTCATTTGTGGCCGAACAGGCCCGAGCCGAAGAGTTATTTTGTCTTGGTGCAGCAGTTCCTTGATGCGGTGCCGCATATCAAGGCGATGAAGCGGTCGGCATGCATAGAGGGTGCATGGATGGCTCTCGCCCATGTCAAAACATACTGGGCGGAGATGGAGGCCACCGACGTTGCATCCCAGGATCCGGACAGAAGCTGATTACCAGCTGAGCACTATTTTGGGGAAGTCCTGCAGGGCGTTCGTTTAATAGAGACGCAGTGCTCGAAAAATGTTATGTTCAAATGACATGTATGATTTGTGAAGCCATGCTTCGAATATAATATAAGGGCTTTTTATACTTGTGCGTTCAAGTGTTGAAATTCCTCCTGTGCGGCCGTTATGTGTATATAACCTGAAAGATGGCAGTCTTCGGCTTCAGCCCCCACGCACATAGTGCGGGGGTGTTTGCAAGAAGTAGCGCATTTTCACACTTAATCCAACATCTTGGTCCTGTGAAGGAGGTGATAGCATAGCAAACTAGGCAACCGGACTATAATGCTTTATCACTTTCACTTAGACATAGGAGTTCAATGGTGGGGCTACTATATAGCCCCTAGGGGCACTGCGCTCTCCGAATTTCGGGGCGCGTATGTGCCTGACCGGGAAACGGTCCTTCGTTAAAGCGGAGGAATTCTAAACATTCCGATGGTCGATCGAGTGGTTGACCAGTCTCTCGCTATATCATGACAGAAAGTTTTCGGCTTTCTCTACTGAGGTGCTCACCTGGACGAACCGGGGCACAATCGCAGTAGTTCTCCTGGTGCCGCGTTAGCCGATAGAGCGGAACGTAAGGCAGCAAAACACAGGAGCCGGGCAAACCCAACATTTGACCAAAGACATGATTCGGAGCTGATGCATATAAGGCCTAACTCGAGACGCCGAACACTCCCTAAGGTATTCGGTCTTTATGACAACGGGCAGAACAATGCCCTAAGCCCCTGGTGTCCAGGTACGCGCAAAATTTCTGACACGGCCGATGCCAAAACGCCAGCCTCCTCCTCGGTTATAGTGAGGAACCGGGGGATGTGTATCAACAAGAGACAGTAAGAAAGGTTTACGCAGGGTCTTAATCTGAAAAGAATCCTTGTAACGGGTCCCTACTGCATGTCTGCGCCTGTGTCTCCGTTGTGCCATATCCTGGACGGGTGTAGCATGGTGTTCATCTGTAAAAGAGAAGAACTTAGTTTGAAAAAAGATCGTGCGAAAAATGTATAAACAGATTATAATTCAAAAAACGAATAAAGTTGAGCTTTATTGTCTCTTATTGTACATGCGTGCAGCCCCTTGTAAGGGGGTACGTGGCTGGTAAGCCCCTTGTTTATTTGCGCCGGACTCGCCTAACCGTGTCCGGGGTCTGGATGACCTGTTTGGGGGCTGTGATCGGCAAAGCCGGATTAATGTGTGGCTGTCAAGGCAATCTCACTTTCTTCCTTATTCGAGGAACACTCGAGGTTTCCCTTTAATGAGATTATGCCGCGTGGACCGGGCATTTTGAGTGTAAGAGATGCATAATGCGGTATTGCGTTAAAGCGGGCGAAAGCTTCGCGTCCCAATAGTGCTTGATAGCTACTTTTAAATGGGGCGATGTGGAAGACTAGCTTTTTGCGACGGGAGTTGTAGGATGAGCCGAACACAACTTCTAGTGGTACAGAGCCCGCACAATGGGCATATGGGCCTGGCATCACTCCTTTAAAGGAAGTGTTGCTATGGCCTATTTTGGTTGGGTCTATCCCCATTCTGCGGATTGTGTCCTGATATAGCAGGTTTAGATCACTGCCGCCGTCCATTAGAACTTGTGTAAATTGCAGTCCGTCGATTATAGGATCTAATATCAGGGTAGTCCATCCTGCGTTCCGGATACTTCCGGAGTAATCCTGATGGTCGAAGGTGATTGGTTTTGACATCCAGTGTCTGGACTCCGCTGGGGTGGACCGTGCGGCGCGCATTTTAATGGGCGCCGCTCTATTTTTGCCTGTTATCACATGTAGTGAATTTACTATTTTGACCTCTTGTGGGAAATTCCTTTGTTTGCCGGTGCTCTGCTTGTGGAGTTCGTCATCGTCCTCACTTGGTGTTTCGAGCCCCTTGTGTTCGGCATTAAGTCGGCCGGACTGTTTGAAGACCCAACAATCTCTATGGATATGGTTTGCAGGCTTCCCGGAGGTGCTGTGGATTTGGCATATCTTGTCCAAGATTTTGTTTAGGTTGGATATCTCATTGCTGTTGTCCTTGAGAGGCAGTGTTTTGTTGTTCTGCCGAGAGCTTTTGAATCTGGCATTGACTGTCGTACTCTTTGGGCCATTTTCCTTAGTCCGGCGCTGGTCCTTTCTGCGTCGTGGTTTCCCATTTCCATCCCTGACCTCGGATGTACTTGGGTCGCTGGTGCTGCATCTTGCTAGCCAGCTATCCTCTCCCGCGCAAAAGCGGGTCATGAGGCTTGTTAGTGCGGCCATTGTTCTTGGCTTTTCCTGGCCGAGGTGCCTGGAGAGCCATTCATCTCAGACGTTATGTTTGAAGGCTGCTAAGGCTTCGGCGTCTAGGCAGTCGACTATTTGGTTCTTTTTGGTGAGGAACCTGTTCCAGAATTTGCGGGCTGACTCTCCGGGCTGTTGCGTTATGTGACTTAAATCGTCTGCATCCAGAGGGCGGACATAAGTCCCCTGAAAATTTGCCCGAAACGCATCCTCGAGCTCTTCCCAACTTCCAATGGTATTTTCTGGGAGGCTTTTGAGCCAATGCCGGGCTGGCCCTTTGAGCTTGAGGGGTAAGTATTTTATGGCGTGGAGGTCATCTCCTCTAGCCATATGTATGTGTAGGATGTAATCCTCGATCCAGACTCCGGGGTCTGTTGTTCCGTCGTATGCCTCCATGTTTACGGGCTTGAATCCCGCTGGAAATTCATGATCCAGTACCTCATCGGTGAGACATAGGGGGTGTGCAGCACCCCTGTATTTGGGTGTGCCATGATTTTCGAATACTCGACGTGTTGTTTTGCTTTCTGAAGCTTGCTTTCTGGACCCATAGATGGACCGGACCGGGTCATCCTCTTTGCGAGGATCCTTATATGGATCACTTGCCGGCTTGTTTGTGGCGCCGCTTGCCGCTCTTTGTTTGCCATGTGGACGTCTATCCGACCGGGTGGCCTCTTTGTTTTTTGATTGTGGGGGCTCTACGGCCTCCTCGTCAAATTGGGGCAGTAGTTTACGCTTTGGGTAGCTTTTTGCTTGGTGACTATCGCCGTATTTGTCTGCAGTCTTGAGTACTTTGGTCCATCTCATTCTGAGTACGTCTTCCGCTGTTTTGAGCTTCCACTTCTGCTTCTTTAGGCTTCGTGTAGTGGCGACGAGCCTTTTGTGGAGGTTCTTCTGCTCCAACAATGTGTCTGGTGTGAGATCATCTGGTCTGTTGTTTTCGCCGGGGGTGTATTGCTTATTCATTTCATCCTGTTCGGATAGTTGCTCGGGGGCATGTTCGTCGTCCACCGGTTCGCCCTGCTCTATGGCCGGGTCTACATGGGTGCTGTCGTTGTCGAGGCGGGACTTTTGGCGGCGCTTCCGTCGCCGTTTTGGCTGTTTTTCGAGGGAATTATCCTTCGCAGCGTCCCGTTGTTCCTCGTTATTGCTTCCTTTAGGTGTATCCACCATATATACATCGTGAGTTGAGGTGGCCTTCCAGTACCCTATGGGTGCTGGTTCTTGGTCATCTCCGGCATCGTCGTCCATACCGTCGATGTCTTCGGAGTCGAAGTCTAGCATATCGGTTAAGTCATCGACAGTGGCTATAAAGTGGGTGGTGGGTGGGCTTTGAATTTCTTCGTCGTCCGCATCCCAACCGTTCTGACCATAATCCGGCTAGGGCTCTCCTGATAAAGAGAGACACTTTAGCGAATTCAAGATGTCGCCGAAAGGCGAGTGCTGAAAGATGTCCGCAGCGGTGAACTCCATGATCGGCGCCCAATCGGATTCGATTGTCAAGGGCGCGGAAGGTTCGGGGTCCGGAGAGGAGTCCGGCTCCTTGGAGTCATGAGCTTCACGAGGGACAGGGTTGGTGTTCGGCTCAATCACCATAGAGATAGCAGCCCCCGAAGTGGTGTCCAACCACCCATCCTCGATTGGCGCCGTCTGCTCCGAACTAAGGGTTGGAGCGTACTCTTGTGTGGCCTCCAGGGCACTATCCGGCAGCAGAGCTAAATCACGCCCATCGCGACAGTGCGGCACGCCTGGCTGTGGCTCAAATCCGTCGAAGATCAAGTCTCCGCGGATGTCAGCCGTATAGTTCAAACTTCCGAATCTGACATGATGGCCAGGGGTGTAGCTTTCGATCTGCTCCAGATGGCCAAGTGAATTGGCCCGCAGTGCGAAGCCGTCGAATACGAAGATCTGTCCGGGGAGAAAAGTCTGACCCTGGACTGCGTTGTTGTTGATGATCGAAGAAGCCATCGGGCCTATAGGTGACGACACAGAGGAACTCTCAATGAAAGCACCAATGTCGGTGTCAAAACCGGAGGATCTCGGGTAGGGGGTCCCGAACTATGCGTCTAGGCGGATGGTAACAGGAGACAAGGGACACGATGTTTTTACCCAGGTTCGGGCCCTCTCGATGGAGGTAAAACCCTACTCCTGCTTGATTGATATTGATGATATGGGTAGCACAAGAGTAGATCTACCACGAGATCAAGGAGGCTAAACCCTAGAAGCTAGCCTATGGTATGATTGTTGTTCGTCCTACGGACTAAAACCATCCGGTTTATATAGACACCGGAGAGGGCTAGGGTTACACAGAGTCGGTTACAATGGTAGGAGATTTACATATCCGTATCGCCAAGCTTGCCTTCCACGCCAAGGAAAGTCCCATCCGGACACGGGACGAAGTCTTCAATCTTGTATCTTCATAGTCTTGGAGTCCGGCCAATGATGATAGTTCGGCTATCCGGACACCCCCTAGTCCAGGACTCCCTCAGTTGGGTTTGCGGCGTGCAGGAGCGACTGTGTGAGGGTGTGGTGCGACCGCGGCGTGCAGGAGCGACTGTGTGAGGGTGCGGTGCGACCGCGACAGCCGTGGGCAAGTGTACCTCCTTCTCATTTTGAAAACTTTAGGCAAGCTTGGCAAAAATGTGTGGCGAAGTTTGGCAATGCAAGGCCTAGACCCAAACAGGATAAGTACGTACGTACTAGGAGTACTAGTGTTAAAAAAGAAAGGCCGGGTTTTCCT
The DNA here is from genome assembly GCA_963921465.1 of Triticum timopheevii. Taxonomy (NCBI): domain Eukaryota; kingdom Viridiplantae; phylum Streptophyta; class Magnoliopsida; order Poales; family Poaceae; genus Triticum; species Triticum timopheevii. The sequence goes on along the minus strand of OY997266.1, from coordinate 113,000,179 downwards.
TCGCGGGATTTAATCGATACAAATCCTCGTTTCACGTGTCAATTAATGTGTATTTTTTTCTCCAAAGACCAAAGAGCTAACCATCTCACTCCTCATCGCTTGATTAATGCAGCGCCATGCAAACCAACCTTCTCACTTCCGCATGCATGTAGGGGATATTAATGTCCTTGGTTGCTAGTAAGAGGCAAACCCCATCAATTTTGCCTCGATTAGTGTTAGTGGCCTTTTGCAAATTGTAATTTTGATATACTGGCCTTGAGTACAAACAAAATGGAGGTAGTAACTATATTTGACTTCCTTTCCCATTGCGGTGACATCGACGATATCTTTTTTTTGTGGTTTGGCGAGGTGCATTCGACGGAGAACACCATTGAGGGAGACCACGGTAAGTCGTTCGCAAGTGCCGCCTGCAAGCCGAGACAACCGCCTTATTTGCATCCAGGAAGTCTATTGAACCAAAGGACTAGTACTACTAGGAGTACAGAATAGCGTCATCCGTCCAGCTTAGTGCTGTGAGATGGTTTCTCGAAGAAGACGATGGAGAAGCAGAGTCAGCGGAGAGTGAAATGATGGTTGATTCGTCCGTGCTTTTGTGATTTGACGCCTCACTGCTTTGTGATTTGTGATAGAAGGGACAGGGGAGTAGACTCTGAGCTCTATACTGTACTACATGTGTCCAAGCATGGGAGAAAGAGGAGATACGTTGCATTTTTCTATTCCTTCAATCAATCAATTAGGGAGCTTTGGTTCCATCTTTTTGGCTTTATAACACCGTCCACAATGGTTCCCACAACGCCAAAAGCTATTTTCACATTTGGCTACACATTGTGGATGCCCTTAACCATACCACTTGGTTTTGCTCCTATGTTCTATCTATACAATTCTCAATTTTATTGATCTAAAAAATTATAGAATCAAGATTAGTAAAAAGGAGGTGATTTCGCCGCGCGGATGGCGGGGGAGGTTTCTTATTTTCAGAGGACGTTGTCCTTGCGGTTTGCTAACATGCGGTCCCACGTGTCAATGCTTTACCAAGCCGATCTGCGTCCCACATGAGGCAGAACAACAGCAGAAGCAACAGGTGGCTAAGTTGAAGAAGATGAGGGAGAAGCGGATTCAGCAACGAGTGAAATGATGGTTGCTTCATCCCTCCAACTTCTTTTTTAGCATTATTACTTCGTCCCTCCAACTTAACTGCGGGAAAGGTGCAGCTTTGTGATTTGACGCCTCATTACTCATTACTAGGCCGGCGCCATGACTGGGGTGCTTCACCCCGGCTGCTCTGCATTGTATTCCGGTATGGTACGTGGACCCGGTAGCTTGATGTCCCCCATGTCGGTGAAAGGGACTAGAATATTTATGAAAGCGAGCGCTCCACTCTTAGGACGGAGGAGTACACAACATGATGGCCCAGTGAACTGTCACTTGTACTGTAGTTTTGCTGTTCCACACGATCCATCGATACAAACCCGATTAAACAGGAAAGGGCGGGATTTTTCCCACGCGGTAGATGATACTAGCCATACATTTCAAAGGCAATTTTAATGTATGCAAACTGAAAACACATATGATTTATTGTGTTAGAGTGTAGTAGTAGTGCTGTATTGCATAGTTGTTAGATGTAACATGCGAGAACGTGTAGAGATATAGTTTTGGAGGGCCTACAGAGAGAAAAGCGTAATACGGTCACCAAACTTCAGAATAAGCTTATTACGGTCACTATAACGTTTTGCGGTGATTATACGGTCACTTGCTCACGGTTCAGCATCGGATTGCACTCTGTTGACCGGCTAAATAGTCTGCATGGCGCCATGTTTACTAGTTAAATTGACCACGTTCCCTGTGGGTCCCACCTATCAATTCGCATAGGGAAAAGGTCAGATAAACACAAATTTACGCAGGCGCGACAAGACTCCACCCCGTGCGCGGGAATCACCTGGTTGTGTATGTGTCTGTCAGGGCCTGATGTGTGTGCATGCACGTGTAGGTTGAGCACTTGAGCGTGAGAGTGTGTGTTGATCGTGTGGTGTACTGGTGTGTGCATGCATGCGTGCGTGTGTGCGTGTGAGTGTTGTGTGCGTGTGTGGCTGCGTGTGTACGTGTGAGTGTTGCGTGCGTGCGTGGGTTTGTCTAAGTGTTGCGTGGATGCAGTTCATGTGCATGCGTGCGTGTGTGTATAATCACCACACCAGCTCCTGTGTGTTCAAACAGACGGCTCAGCATACCAATACAAGGCCACCTTGTCCGTTGTGCCCGCGGTCATGACTTCGAACCACCGTCCAAATATTTTTTTTGTCGTTTGTTTTCATTCTTACTAGCAAGATGCCCGTGCGTTGCACGTAACATCAAGATGCATTTGTATGACTAGTTTATCTTGTGAGAGAAAAGGAATAAACGAGGGAAGGCCTTATTTGCAAATGTGGAGAGGTGTGTGGGTACCTTTTTGCAAAATTGCCATAGTTTCTTTCCTATCCGTCAGATATAAATCAGACAGCTTATATTGCAGGATGGCAGGCACACCATCATCACCAACTCTGTTTTTTATAAGAGTGTATTTTATTTATGTATTTTATTTATGTATTTTATAAGAGTGTAGATGTAGAGTAGATACAAGTCGACGGTGGGCACGATGGTAGTGAGATAATGTGATGCAACACTAGAGGTGCCACGTGGAGCGTTTAACTGGTCAACTAGTCATGTCATGAGCAAATACAGAGTTGTACGGTGAGCCCGTGACTGTATAATAACCACTAAACGTAAATGGTGACCGTAATGAGTGGATTCTGAAGTCCAATGTATGTATCGTGCTTTCGCTTCAAATACAATGATCGTCATTGCATATATCGCGAGAGAAAGATGAAACATGCGTGAATTTTCTGGGGGCTTACTTTTAGAGACCTGGAGATAGTTTTGTGTGCATACGTGAAAGGGGCGTACAGGGGGGTATGCGGTGGAGAGAGAGATGCTATTCGTTTCTCTTTATTATGACTAGCTTTGTATATAGTATAAAAATATACAAATTCACAGTGCAGAATACATATCATTGTGGGCACCATGCAATGCAAATTAGCGTTCGTACTCCTCCATATAACTTTCTAATGTTGTATATATGTAGAAACTCTAGAATAATTTTTTGGCCACACTTTATTCAAAAGGAATGTTGTATGCGAACTAAACGTGAAGAGAGAGCTTTTTAGATCAATGGGGTACGTGATGTAACATGTGTGAATGTGTAGTTGATGCATTTGGCGGGGCCTAGAGAGGTATGTGTGTGTATTACGTATTCAAGAGAGGCAGGGATAGAGGGGCCGACCGGGGGGGAGAGATAGCACGAGAAATGAGAGTGGTCTAAAGAGAGAGACGAATATGATGTCACGATGAGAGATTACATTCCCTTGAGTGTGTATATGCAAGGGGGGAGGGAATAGAGGCACCAGGAGAAATTTTTTGTGTGTGTGGTGTTTGTGTTGGTATGTGTGGGTGTGAGAAGATAATGAGATGCATGGACAGAGGGTGTGTCACCGTGTGAGGTCCGGCGGGTCGAGGTGAGGCCCTTCGTTCGGTTTTGTCCTGCGCCACATTGGTCGGCCCGTGACGCATTTAGGAAGACCCATTGATGACTAGTCGTACAAGACAAAGATAGCAGAACTGTGAAGGACTCTGTGTCCACTGACAAAGCCGGCTAGGATTTGTAACCCTAGGTTCTCGGACTAAGGTAACCCCTTTATCTCTGATATTACTATTCATCCAACCTAACTTTAAGGGGCATCCTACAGAATGCTCTGCTAGAATCATAATCGTCGATTAGGAAGAGAGGTGTGAGACAATGCATGAGAGACGGGCCTAAAGATAATGTGCGTACATGAGGCACATAGGCAGGTCCATGTATATAGAAAGGGTCGATGGGGATTGTGCGTGTGTATGTTTACGAGAGGAAGAGTGCTTGTGATAACGGTTAGTGAAAACATTTGTCAATGGTTACGAGAGGAAGGGAGGGTTATATCTAGAGCATGTGTGCGAGAAAGACACCTCGAGAGAGAGTGTGTGAGCATGTGTGAGAGACCACCGATGGAGAGTGAAACTACACGTAAAATACTGATGTACACATTGATTAAAGATATAAATTGTATCCAAATATTAGGATGGGATCATGATATTTGCAATTCGCGTAAGGAGCGGTCATTGATCCATCAGACATCTAGATTCTATCGAATTTGAGCATGTCTATGTTATTATTCGACACAATTGATCCACATAGTTGGTATTTTGAACTCCATACAATGCATCGCTTTAGCAATCGAATATAAACGTGAGTATAGTTCATGTTGTGTGTGTAAAGCACATTATACATACGAAAGTTACACAATGAACATTATAAATAGCTACCTATGAACTAGCATACATCTGAATTCAACTTAAGGTGGTTTAAAAAAACTGAATTCAACATGAAGTCCATTCAATTATTAGAATTTGATATCATGGCATTTGTAAACCATACCTAAATTATGGGGGCACCAATCTTTGCTCTGATTTTGTACATAATAGCATATGTAGTCGTGTACAAAATAGATTCAAATTTAGCTCCTCCATTCCAAAATAATCGTAGTTATAGGATTTTCAAGTGTCAAAATTACACAAAGAAATGGATCGTTTAATGAGGTTTTCAAACATACAAGGTCAAATATAACATTGTCTATTTAGGTCAATCCTCATAGTTCAAGAGTACTCTAAACGTGAATGCTTGTGTTTCAAAATTTCGAACGAAGCGCCAAAAGAGCCTCTACTCGCCCGAAACCGCGTGAGACCAATGTTTGGTAGTACAAGGAAATTACTTTTCTAATAACTCCGACCCGTGAAACCTACCGGCCCGACGTCCAAAGGTCTAAACCGGGGTAGGTTTGTAGCTTCATCTAGATGCCACGCAACCGCCTCCGAAAAACATTCATACACAATGGCCGCCTAAGCACACATGCGCGCGGCCGAAATCGCTCCCGCCCACTATTTGGGACACCTGGGATTACCATTCTACCCCCGACCCGCAGTAGGTACGAAATTTAAGAGAGGGGCAAAGTTTGTACTTTCCCCAAATTTCAAACAATCGCGTCCCATCTTCTGTTCAAAAAAGCCAAAAACAAGCACGTCCCAGACCAAAACATGGTTTTCCCCACCCATCTGATTCCCCATTCATACTCTGTGGGCGCCAAAACTACCTCTCCACCAGCCGCGAAACCCCAGCATCCTCCGTCCGCCTCCCCATCCCACCCATCAACCGCCGCCCTCCTCCATCACGCCGGAGCCGATACCCTGACGTCGTCGTCCACCGCAACCTCAACCGCAACGCCCTCCACGGCTAGTAGTTGAAGCCGAGGCCGAGCCGTCCGTACCCGAGCCAGTTCAACCACGCTGTCCTGCGCCTCACCGTTGCCGCTCCAACTTCGCCACCCTCCATCGCACCAGAGTTGTTCCTGCTACGTCGTCCTCCCCCGCCTCGGATCTGCTTCCCCTCTGCCGACATACGGCCACGGCAACACAGTCAACAATTTTGCCATGGGTTCGTCCAAGCATGCACCCTCCAGAACATCGGTTTCCCCAGTAAAAAGAAGAAGATCGGCGCGACATGTGGAGGTGACCACACCGGCAACCGAAAATGGTACTCCTCTTCCCTTATTCGTGCAAATCTTACGTGTCTGCTTGCATGGTATTCATCCCATAGAAGACACTAGTTGACCGCTTCTTATTGATACTAGATGTTCCTAGTAACTCGCGATGCACAAGGTTTCTCCTCATAAACTATTTCACCTTAGCTAGAGGTCCGTCGCCCCCCTGAATTTCAATTCCTGGTCAGTTGATTCCCAATTAACGGAAGCATTCCCTGGCGTAATAGGCGCTACGCCGGGGAAGCAGCTTCTCGGTGTTTATCTTAGGGGCGTGTGGGGCCTAGAGCTACTGGCGCTCGATCTGGAGGTCGGCCGGGATTAAAGGGTGGCCTGGAGGCGCTGCCAAGCACGGCGGTGGTGTGAGGTCGAGGGAGGGCGGGGCGGCGGAGGCAGGGGTCTGGGCCGGTGGTCACCGGCGGTTCGAGAAAGATCGTCAACAGTGATTGGCGGGAGGTAGACGAAGGCCATCTGCACGTTCCTTATAGGTCGGATGGTTCATTAAAAAAATTGACTGACCTATTTATTTTCAGTCGACTATTATCTTGACATTACCACATGTGGTGGTGTGCTGGAGGAGTACCTGCATTTCCTGTGCTCATATATTAGAAAATCATACGGAGTAGAATCTAATTTTGTTTGCCATGCAATGTTGTAGAGCTATCATATGTCTCCTGTCATTTATTTTTCAGCCACCTGCTATCTGCTACTTTTTCAGTGCACTAGTTCCGCACACACTTCACCCATACTCTCACTATTGTGTTTTTATGTAAGGGTATTTCAGACCCTGCCTTGACAGAAGCACAAAATATAAGAGAGAAGTCGCTCCAGCGTGGTATGCGGATAACCCAGACACGTTTCAAGACTTTAAAGGGTGTAGTGTCAGCAGATGGAGACGGGGAACGTAGCTCTGGAGTTGATGACCTCTCTCGCCATGAACCACCATCCCAGGAGCTTGCCTTAACTTCATGGTGTAATATGTGGTTGCATGTTCCATATGGTGTCTAGCTTGTATTCGAAAGGCCGAAGTCGGTCTTTATTAAGATAAGGAAAGATATTTTTTACATGAACCACCATCCCATGAGCACCAGAAGACAAATAGCTAGTCATGGCACTGGCCGAGCCAGTGAGAAGCCCAGCAAAGAGAGGCATCACCTAGAAGCCAACTAAAAAGCCGCGATGGTGGTGAAGCAGCCCACCTCCCACCAGGCTCTCAGGTCCTAGATGATCATGCTCACCACTCTAGCCGGATGTCTAGCTTTTATTGCTTCCAATTTGGTTAAATTGCATCTGCTTAGCTTACACATTATACCTTTGAATATGACATGCCTTTCTGTTTTTGGTACATACTAGTACACCTGTGTATTAACCATGTTCTTACATCAAACTAATGTTCTTGTGTATCCCTCATCAATCACTTATGATGAGGCAGGCAGGCAAGGGGACTACTCCTCATTTAAAGATTGCAGCGTCAGCCTCCCGACATGATTCTGAAGAAACAAAAATGCTAGATGAAGATAGTGAACGTAGCTCTGTAGTTGATTATAGCATTTCCCCTACACTAGCATCGCAAGTGCTTGCTCTAACTTGGCAGCGTGATATGTGGTTGCATGTTGCATATGGTGTCTAGATTGTAATTCTTCCAATCTGGTTAAACTGCATGTGCTAGTCTGCTTAGCTTATACATTATACCTGTTAATATGACATGCCTTCCTGTATTTAGTACATAGTACACCTGTCTATTAAGCATGTTCTTACATAAAACTATTGTTTTTTGTATCCCGCATCAATCAATATGACGAGACACCTTTAGTATATGCAGTGCGATATTAGTTGCATCTTTCATATGATTTATAGCATGCGTTGCTTCTAATTTGTTGAAATTCCATTTATGATGGGACGCTTTTAACTTGGCAGAGTCATATTGGTTGCATCTTTCATGTGGTGTCTAGCTTGCATTGCTTCTTATTTATTGGAATGGTTTCTGCTTAGTTTACACAAACAGTTGTGAACATGCCATGCCGTCCTGTTTTTCGTACATATTCCATCTTGGTATGATGTCTTTGCCTTACATCAAAGTAGTGATTGTCAGTATCATGCATTAATGAGTTCTGAAGAGAGAATTTTATTGCCTTTTCTTGTCAGTTTTACTTGACAATTCAAAATCAATAAAGCGGAAGGAAGTTAGCAAGGCAGCGGATAAAGGTGCTCCTTCCGAACGGAGGGCCTCTACAGTTTCTACTCCTCCACACCCCCAAGATGATTTCCAAGAAAACACATGCATAGACACTCAACAAAGCTGTGTTTATGATGAGCACGTCTCCCCTAGAGCGAGGAAGCCATGGTTTCCTGACATCATGGTCCATTGTCAACCTATGTAGTCAATAAACGAGAGAATTGCACAAGAAGCGTCCGACAACTGGGACCAAGCAGCTCGAGCAGTATTTTTGTTTTTGAGGTGTGAGCACTGCAGAGTTTTTTGATGTTTAGCCCACATATTAATTTTTCTCCTCTGAACAACAACGAAAACATCGCTGCAGGTATTAATTGGGCGGGCTGTGGCCCGTCTAGCCCAGGCCAGATATCCAACCCAGATATTAATTTTTTTGAAGCTGAAAATGGCTAGCCCAGCTATACTTTTTTTAGGAATACACAGGCAAGGTCAAGTTGTTATTCTCTGCCCCGCTGGGCTGCATATCTTTCCTAGGAGGGATGCATTAGGCTTAACAAGAAAATGGGCTTTAAGAAATAATAAATGGGATGTAGTTATAAAACCTGGGCAGTAACTATAAAAAATGCACCAAACACGTAATTACTTTATAAAATATTATTTTTGGATATTGAAAATTTTAATTTCATTAATTGTTGCGAGCGCAATGTTTCGTTGGATTTTTACGTAATATAAATTTATATTGAAATTGTATTTAATCTGACTAGAAATTTCAGGATAAAAATATTTCGGATCCCATCAAAATGTGGGAAATTTTATTGAATTCTGTTTTGAACGGTTGGTTGAAATGTGCTGTACTTTTAACAAACTATAAATGGGCTGTAGTAAATTCCATTAGAATTCAAAAATGGGCTGCACATTCTTACAAATCAAATGGGTTATAAGTTCTTTGCCACACACTTGTGGCCTTACTAAGTTGACGCGTCCCCTAAAAAAAGAGAGTTGGCGCATATGCAAGGCTTTGTCAACTTATAGTCAACACACGGTTCTAGCAGCAGTGGTCGTTGGATGTCCATCCAATGGATGCCGTGCTTCTTCTTCAATCTCGGATATTCTAACTTCACCCGCCCAAAAAATGATTCCTCCCCCTGACATCTGGGGCGCACCGTTTCGGAAGCTGGCCTGTGGGCCTACTAAGTTGACGTACCAAGGGCTTTGTCAACTTAGTCAATATAAACGATTCAAGCTGCAGTGACCGTACGATGTCCATCCAATGGCCGTTGTGCTTCTTCAACCTCTGGTCTTCTTGCTCCATCCTCCCAAAGCAGCGCCGGTCGTGCCGCCTGTTCCTGCCTCCCGTGGCCGGCTGTGCTGCCGCGGAGGCCTCACCGCCCCCTACTACTCCCACCGCTGGCCATGCCATCCCTCCACCACTACAAGAAATATTTCAACTAGTGACCTTTTGTCAGTGACCCTGGAAGAATTGCCATAGATCTATGACCATTCTAGACCAATTGGTCAAAAGCTGTTCGAGGGGCTCCAAACCCTAAACCATTGTGACCATTTTGGTCAGAAAGGTCGTAATTTCCTTACACGAAATGGTCACAAAGCAAACAGTGCTAGTCCGCTGCCTTATTTCTAGTTGTTAATGACCAATATAGATGGTCATAGCCTTGTAGATTGTGGTGGGTTGTGATGACTAGGCGCCATCTCATCAGTTTTGCCTATGTGTCATGCCCATGTGGCAGTTTTTGCCCTAGGTTGTGAAGCAACCCATATTTCTGTTATTCCAAAAATTCCCAAAAAATTCTCATAAATGTTTTGGATCATATGTTCATCAAATATGTAAAAAACATTCCTTGCCTAGTTAAAAATAATTCGAAAATATTCATTTTCCTATTCTGTTCAAAGCAGCACTTTGTGAAGGAAGTACCACTTTGGCATGTCCAAATGGTGTCCATTTTCTACAGTGCTTTCCTATGCCCAAATAACCATCCTCCACCAAATGCCAGCTCAATCCATTCATTATTTTGAGCCCAGCTTCAACATTAGTATTTATGTCCAGTGTGGTACTTTGTAAAGCAAGTACCACCTAGGCTCCTCCTTTTGAGGTGAAAATTTGTGAAGACGGTCTTCTTAGTAGCTGATCATCCTCAGCCAAAACTCGCGCCCATTAGCCATGTGCATTTTCCGTACCGCAAATCAAACACTTGGCTGCTTATTCATGTTTGAGCATCGATCGGTCTCCTCGTGAGAATATTATGTTGTGATTTTCTTCCTAGCACCAAATTGGGGAGTTCCCAACCCACTAGACATGCCTAGGCCGCCCAGAACACATGGCAATGCCACGGTCACGCGGTGACCACGCGGCGGGCATGCGAGCTTACGCGCTCTAGAGTTGGGGCCCTCGGCTACCGTCCAAACGTCGATGTCGCTCCATAAAACCATGTATTTCTGATTAAATAGTTACTTATTTACCTAGACATGATTTTTGTAAAAAATAAATAGCAAACTATGAGGCAGCTGCAGTTCAAATTTGACCCGCTTCCAGCTGAATCGGCGACAATTTGTCTTTTCCACCAGAGGTGGATCAAAACTTTTTACACCCAACCATTTTGTCAATTGTGCATTAAACATGGCCTAGTATTTTATAAAATTGATTTGGTCCATTTTTGCAACAATTATTTGGTAGTTCCTTCACAAAAAACCTCATTTCGGGCACTCGGAAAATGGAAAATGAATTTTCCGTGCAAAGAAAATGAAAACTCCCTTAGGCAACATTGTTTGGAATTCCAAGATGCACCCTTGTGCACAATATGAGATCATTTGAACAAACTATGCCATAAATGTGGCCATAAGATTGATCATTTGGCTTGAAAGCCATGAATCTTCACGCATGATAGCTCATTTCTGAGAACACCTTTTTAAAATAATTACCGTATTACAAGTTTATTATTTTTCCTGGAAACTTGGCCACATATAATGACACAATGCAAAGGTTTTACAACTTTTTGATTTTTTTGAATTTTTTATGCCCATTTCAAAATGCGGTCAAAACAACGGGCTTGACCGTTCCTAGCTAGTTGTTGAATCTTGGAAAACTTTTTGTGTTTCTATGATAAAATAGATACTTATGTACCTAGAAATGATTTCTGGAAAAAATAAATAGCAAACTATGAGGCACCTGCAGTTCAAATTTGACCCACTTCCAACTGAATCGGCGGGAATTTGTCTTTTTCACCATAGGTGGATCAAAGCTTTTGACACCCAACCATTTTGTCAATTGTGCATTAAATATGACCTAGTATTTTAGAAAAATGATTTGGTCCAATTTTGCAACAATTATTTGGTAGGTCCTTCACAAAAAAAACTCATTTTGGGCACTCGGAAAATGGAAAATGAATTTTCCGTTCAAATAAAATGAAAACTCCCTTAGGCAACATTGTTTGCCATTCCAATATGCACCCTTGTGCACAATATGAGATCATTTGAAAAAACTATGCCATGAATGTGACCATAAGATTGATCATTTGGCTTGAAAGCCATGAATCTTCACACTTGATAGCTCATTTCTAAGAACACTTTTTTAAAATAATTACCTTATTACAAGCTTATTATTTTTCCTGGGAACTTGGCCACATATAATGACACAATGCGAAGGTTTCCCAATTTTTTGATTTTTTTTTGAATTTTTTATGCCCGTTTCAAAATGCGGTCAAAACGGCGGGAATGACCGTTCCTAGCTAGTGTTTGAACCTTGGAATTTTTTTGGTGTTTCTCTGATTAAATAGATATTTATGTACCTAGAAATGATTTTTGGAAAAAATAAATAGCAAACTATGAGGCACTTGCAGTTCAAATTTGACCCGCTTCCTACTGAATCGACGGAAATTTGTCTTTTTCACGAGAGGTGGATCGAAACTTTTTACACCCAACCATTTTGTCAATTGTGCATTAAATATGTCCTAGTATTTTAGAAAAATGATTTGGTCCGTAAAAATTGGTCCTTATCCATAAAGTATGGTCTAACTCTAGTGAAAATTTGTGCGGTACCCTTTTGCAAAATATTTTTGATAGCCACTTCACAAAATCCCTCTAGTTTTAGTACTTGAAAACTCTTTTAATTTACTGGTTTTCCGAACCAATCATAACCATTCCCATGGATCAATGACATGGCGCCCATCCATCCATCCATCTCTCCATCCCACATCCATCCATCCATCTATCTACAGAAAAAAGGAAAAAAATTGAAAAAGAGATACCCCACCTGCAGCCCAAACCCTAGCTCAGATCCCCTCGTCTCCTCGCTGCCGCCGCCCCCTCCCGATCCAGTCCTGTGTCTCACCCCCGTCCTCTCCCCTCAACCAAGGACGAAGGAGATCCAGTCCTCTCCCCGCGCGGCAACACTTCCTCCCACCCACTGCCGACCTCGCCATGCTCCTCACCCAACGCCCACCTCGCCCCTCCCTCCCCTCACCATCTTTCCCTACCCTCCGCCTCGATCCCCCAGATCCAATCGACACAACCCGTCCGCCCCCGCACCCCGTACTGTCCACCATGGCTGCCTCCTCCTCGCTCCGGATCCCCGCACCAACCCACCACCCTGCCGTGGGGGCGCTTCCGCGGCGGCTGCACTTCCAAGCTGTCTCCGTCCGCCCCCGCCGCTTCGTAGTCTCCTCCCTCTCCGCCTCCTCCCGGTCTCCGTCTGCTTTGAATGAATTGATTGATCGTGCATGTGGTGTGGTGTGGCAGTTACATGACGAGCCCGAAGTTGGACGACGGCGCGGTCGAGAGGGAGCGGGCGGCAGCGTCACGCGATGGCGCGATGGCGCGATGACGAGTCCTCATCTTTTCCTTGGTCCTCTTTGCTCCCTCCCTCGTTCCATCTGATTCGATTCGCTGAATCGGTTGCCTGCCACTAACAGGTGCGTCGAGCAGGATCGGCGCGGAGACGGCGCGCGGCGCCCATGTCGTCATGGCCGTCCGCAACCTCGCCGCCGCAGAGGCCGTTCGCCAGGCCGTCCTCGCCGAGACCCCCGGCGCGAGCATGGAGGTGATGGAGCTGGACCTCTCCTCGTTGGCATCTGTCCAAAAGTTCGCCGCCGACTTCGCCGCCAGTGGCCTCCCGCTCAACATCCTCGTGTAAGGCAGCCCTACTTCTCGCTTCTACTAGTCCCAATCATGCGAAAAGCACTTGATAACTTGATAGTTGAGGTTCAGTCAGGGGTTGTCAAGACGAGGTTCAGGTTCAGGCCCATCACGATTTCTTGGGACCATTCATTCAGCTTCAGGTTCAGGTTCAGGTTCAGTTAGGAGCTGTCTGTCGGCCATTAAATTCTGAGAAAACTCTGCATCATGAGTAGTAGGTAGCAGAACAATGACATGGCCATATCAGTTTGGCTGCAACTTGATACTTTCAGTCAACATTGAGCAGATTTAATTCATTCGTGGGTTTCTTTTCTACTTCAACTTGGACTATAACATGCTGCTAGTTGGAATATAAATGCTGCAACACTTAGTAGATCATGGACAGCATGGAAGTTCACAGGGTGGGAAAAAATGGCATGGGTGGTTGCATCTGCACTGGTCCTGTCGGGAGACCACACATGCATCATATTGCTCCAACACGTACACACGTTAGTAAGCCATTTTTATTTAGTTTGCTCTCTGCCAGTACTTTCTTCTCATAACAAGCGTTTGATTGACTGATTCATTTTTATCTAGTAAATCCATTTTTATCTAGTTCTCCTCATAAAATATTTGAATGTGCCGACGACGTTTGATTGACTGATTCATTGTTGGTGAACTTGCTGGTATGCATGTAGATCATGGTGTACCAGCTTTGCAAGGGCGTTGCTTTTTGCCACGGACGTGGTGTCCGGCACCATGACCTTGAGCCACACAACCTGCAAATTGGTGGACGGGTTGGTATCCTCTGGTTTGATCCCAGCAAGAGGAAGTGTTCTCTTATCTTTATCAACCACAAAGGCACTTTCTTCTCTCATGGATGGATGGGACTCCATCAATTTAGTATCAGTTTAGGTGTTAGTATGTTGTTGATGCTTGTGTTGATGCCATGCTTTTTGTCTTGTCATGTGCTGATATTAACTGGCAGCATTATCTCCCATGATTGCTTGCTTGCTTGCTTACTCTATAACATGTACTGCTAAAACATGTTATCCTACTCCATGATGCTATATCATTTGCAAATACTCCTGGACATCAGCTCCCATGATGTTGCATTAGCTATAATCTGTACTGCTAAAAGAGGAGTGTAAACTGGAGTAATTTTTTCAGCCATTATCTTTGTTTTCTTTTGGGCGGATGCTCTCCACTTGAGTACAGCTGGGTACTGCATCTCTTTTTGCATTCCTTTTTCAGTCAGTGCTTGAACATTTTTTTAAAGATGAATTGGAATACTTCTGGACAGCAGTACATGGAGTATAGCTGTAACTTCTTGCAGTATAGCTGTAGCAGTCCATTAGGAGTAGTTTTGCATCAGTAGCATTAGGAGTAACTTCTTGCAGAAACTCTTTGACACATATTGTCATGCATCAGTAGCATGTTTGCTTGTTTTGGACCAGCGATTAAACTACTCCATGTCAAATAAACCTTGCTAGGTGAATCTTTTCCATTAACTAAATTTGTACTGCTTGGAGTAGCCTGCTTGGAGTACTTTTCATGGAGCTGCCTGCAGTAATTTCTGATTTGCAGTCAAATTAGCTTGGAGCAGTAGCATTGCTTGCTCTGCTATTCTCTTCTCTTCTCTTCTTTTAATTAAAATTAACTAAACCTTTTCCTTTAATAAAATTAGCTAAAACTTTCCCAGTTAATTAAAAATAACTGAAACTATTCCTTTAATGCTTGCATAAACTGTTTTAAAGATGAATTGGAGTACTGCTTTAATGAAGGTTTTGTGTAGTCTATCGCTTGCATCAGTATTTTTAAAAATAAATGAATTATTTCATTTAAGTGTACTCTGGACAGCAGTAGTATAGCACTTGCTGCTGCTGTTAAGCTTGCATCAATACTGGTTGCAGTAGTTTAGTGTAGGATAACAGTAGTATAGGACTTGGTTACTGCTGTTAAGTTTTTCTTTCTCTTCTCTCTTCTCTTCTCTTTGTCTGCTGGAGTAAACTTTTCCAGTATACTCCTAGGAGTAAACTTTCTATGCTGGAGTGGGAATTTCTCTCAGGAGTAGCAGTAGTGATTTTTTTAACAGCAGCAACAACAATAGTGCATATCAATTTATCATGCTGACAACAGTAGTGCACACCAATTTGGAACTGATGCATATCAATACAGTAGTGCACAAAGTTCATCAAACATCATGCAAGTTCGATGCATATCAATTTATCATGCTGACAATAGAAGCATGTGGACCTATCATCGTGATTTCGTATTTCAGTTTGTGGTAATCTAATGATGTTTGATGTCTATTGGTTGCTGTATATGGGCAAGATGAATTGAATCCTGTTGTTTTCTTTTTGATGTACACACATGCAGATGGTTGACACTCATGAACAGCAAGCAACCATACCTAGGTGTTCCAGAGATTGTTGTATTATTTATGTTCTTTTTACGCCCAGAATTATTGTGCGCTCATACTGTCATCACATTGCCTGTTTTTCTTGCTGCATACATGTATCTCAAGCATTGTGTTGTTTTATTTATGTTCTTTTTACTCTCAGAATTATTGTGCGCTCATACTGTCATCACATTGCTTGTTTTTCTTGCTGCATACATGTATCTGAAGCATTGTACTTCTGTGTTTTCTTAGGCGGATGACTATTAAGTGATTACAATCAATGTGTACTTGTGAATTCTAAGCTCATATTGGTGTCTCATGATCACTTGAGTCTAAGCTTATCATGTTCTAGTTATTATTTGCTTCTGCTGCTTCTATATACACATGTATGTATGTTTAATTTTTCACATGTATGTATGTTTAGTATTCGACATGCTTCCGAAATTGGCTGTGGTTTTAGATCGGAACACTATGTTTGTTCAAAGAGTGTCCATGTTGTGTGATATATGATGCTGCTCTGTTGTGCACCTCTCTTTTTTTGTGTGCTGCATCATTGTAGATATGCTTGATAGAGTAAATGATTTCAGTTCTAGTTCTGGATGTGGCCAATGCAAACATTACTGTTAACTGTCAAGTTGATTCTAAAATGTCTCATTAAGTTCATTTCAGATGGTTATTTCTGGTTTTAGCACCAATTTATTGTTGACCTGGCCTGTGCTCTGTACCTTGCTCTGTACCAATTTATTGCATTATTCTATTATTTACTGTTAAATATGCTGTTAGATTTACTCATATTTTGTTCCTAATCATTTTGTTCTATAACATGCAGATGCTGGACTTTCATGTTTCTTCACGAGCTTCAAGACAAAGAAGTTGGAAGAAGCTAGTTGGAGCTAGTTCTGGGAGTAATGAAACCCTTTAGGCTGATCCTATTTGTATGTGTGATGTAGCAGAACTTGTAGGGCTCATGTGATAGAGTTGTTATCTAATTTGTATGTGGTAGACTGTACACTTGTAGAGCTGTTATCTAATTGTAAACTTGATGCTGATCACATTTGTATGTATGTTATCTGATATAGCAGATTGCTTCTTGCTGTTATTTGAAGTATTGCGTCAGTTTTCTGTATTGGTATATTGAAATATGAAGAACATGACCTTGACAGAACAAAGAAAAACAAAGGCTACAGCACAAAAACAAAGGTGCATAAAAAAATAAAAACAAAGGCTACATCCCAAAAATAAAAAGGCTATAATGTTGGGCCTGGCCCATGTAGCTGACCAAAATTAATAGAAAAAAAATATAAAAGGCTAATTTGTTGGGCTAGGCCCATCTAAAACACCTAATCGGACCGGGCTGGATCTTGTTAGTGACCTTTTGAATTGGTCGTAATTTTGCCACATCGGATCCGACGTGGCCTAGGCAGACAACTAGTGACCAAAACAAAAGGTCATGGGTTCAACGACCTTCTGTTTTGGTCGTAAACATCTACGACCTTCTCACAGAGAAGGTCGCTATAGTCAGTTTACGACCGCCAGCTTTTGACCTTCTGTTTTTGGTCACAAAAAGGTCGCAAATGAAAAACAATGACCTTTCAGTGACCAATAGTGGTGGTCACAAGTTGACATATTTCTTGTAATGCACTCATCCACACCCCCTGTTATTCTGCGGCTACGACAACCTGACACTGCAGTCGAACCAGTGAACCCTCTTACTCCTCTCCGCGTGGGCATCCACTGCCGCGTCTTCCCCGGCTCTGCGACGTCCCCTTCCTGGGCCTCGCCGTCGTCCACCGCCGTGGTGCTCTCGGCGCGGCATGGTCAACGTGGTCAAGGAACGACTTCCAACGGACGTGGACTGTATGTGGAGAAGCTGACAGCTGGGTCCACGGCTGCAGCAAGGAAGTGCCTCCTTATTACGCGAAAAATAATGATTCCTCCACCTGACAGCTGGGACCCACCGGACGGGCCACTGTATTTCATGAAAAAAAACGTTTCCCCCTGACTGCTGGGACCCACCAGCTACATCTTCGCACGCAAGGAAGTGCATCCAAAAAAAATGATTCACCCCCCTGACTGCTGGGACCCACTAGCTACATCTTCGCACGCAAGGAAGTGCCTGACAGTCGGGACCCACCTGGTCGAAGCATATGTAGTGTTGTTATTCTGGTCACAAACGTGTACGTACATACTGTTGGACGTAGAGGCGCACACGTGTCGTAGTAGAGGTGCGCACGTAGAATGTACACATACGTACAACGGCCAGTGTGCAAGAAAGAAAATATGGCCACGTATGTGTACATATGGGCGGGGTCTCGAACGCCAACTTGCGCATACGTGCGGCCAGGGCTCGTGTACATGGCTGGGTCGAAACAGAGAAACAACGTCGTCATCGTGTTCATGGGGAGCCAACCGGCTGGGTCAGAACAGAATGCATCGTCGTGTTCATCGGGAGGGCTTGGACGGAACAGGCGATGGAAACGAGGCCTAGCGTACCGCAGAATGGAGGAAATGGCCTTGTGTTCGACCGGCCACGTTCGAAACAGGATCGGGAGGGGTCTGGCATACCGCAAAACGGAGGAAACGGACCTCCTACAGTCGAAACGGGGGTCCTGTTGATCGGGAGGGGTGTGGCATACTGCAAAACGGACGAAACGGACTTGTGTTGGAGCTCTACGGTCGAAACGGGGGTCCTGTTCATCGGGAGGGGTGTGGCGTACCGCAAAATGGGACTCCACGAGATACTGTTCATCTCCACCCTCGACCTCCTCCAGCCTCCACGGGCTACTGTTCATCCCCCATCGACCTCCTCCAGCCTCCACCTGCGACTGTTCATCCACGAGCTCCTGTTCATCCAGCCTCCACGGCGCGCTACTCCACCAGCTACTATTCAACCACCCTCTCCACGGGTTCCTGTTCAACCACCCCTCCACGGGCTACTGTTCATCCAGCCCTCCACGGGGTCGTCCTTTTCATCCAGCCCTCCATGGGGTCATCCTATTCATCCAGCCCTCCACGGGGTCCTGTTCATCCAGCCCCAACAGGCTCGATCGATCGGGGCCTGTTCATCCAGAGGCAATGCCACGGGGTCCTGTTCATCCACCCCCACCGCTCACTGTTCATCCAAACCCCCCCCCCCCTGCAACGCTCACTGTTCATCCAGAGGTAGCATCGATCTGCTTCAGTTAGCAGCAGTAGCGAAGGAATCGCTCGATCGGGTTCAGTTAACAGCCATTGATCGATTTCTCGGGTTCAGTAACGCGTAGCCTACAGTGCAATCGCTCGGGTTCAGTTAGAGCCCAATGCCTTGCTCGGGTTCAGTTAGAGCCAACGCCTCGCACACACGCGCGTACATGTACGAGAGAAACGCGCATCGCTCGGCCCCCGACCACCCACCGTAACCGGGAACTCGCCGAAATTTTCCTCGCCCTCGCTTCTACCACGGTTTTTTCCGTCATGGACAGCCCAAAGAATATCATGCAACTGCGTCTCCGGCCCGCCCAGGACGAAAAGCCCATTTTCTATCATGATTTTTTGTCATAGGAGCCCACCACATCTATGATGATACCGGGTTTTGTCACAATTATCGTCATGGAAGTGTCATAAGTATGACAGAAAATAATTTTGTTTGGCCCAAAATGTCACGGATGTGTCTTTTTTTGTAGTGATTAGTCCATAGAGAATGTCATAAATTACCAAAACCACACATGGGGGTACCGCATTTCCTTTCACCCTCCCGCTCCAACCTATATATATGTGGGGGCGCCCCTAGCACACACCAGACAATTGCCTAGCCGTGTGCGGCTCCCCCCTCCACCGTTTACTCCCCCGGTCATATTTTCATAGTGCTTAGGCAAAGACTTGAGGAGATCACTTCACCATCACCTTCACCAAGTCGTCGTGCTGACGGAACTCATCTACTACCTCGACGTCTTACTGGATCAAGAAGGTGAGGAATGTCATCGAGCTGAACGTGTGCAGAACTCGGAGGTGCCGCACGTTCGATACTCGATCGGTGGATCATGAAGAAAGTTCGACTACATCAACCGTGTTGTGAAACACTTCCGCTTAGGGTCTACAAGGGTACGTAGACACACTCTCCCCCTCGTTGCTATGCATCTCCATGTATAGATCATTGCATGTGCATAGAATTTTTTTTGTTTTTCCATGCAACGATTCCCAACATAGGCAACAAAAAGTAAAGATCATGCACGTGCAAGAAATTAAGGAGTAGAGTTTAAGAGATTCACAAACAATGGTTCACATGGAAGACTTTTACTGTTGGTTCCGATTGTTGGGAAACGTAGCAAGCAATTTCAAAAAGTTTCTACGCTCACGCAAGATCTATCTAGGAGATGCATAGCAACGAGAGGGGAGAGTGTGTCCACGTACCCTCGTAGACCGAAAGCGGAAGCGTTAACTTAACGCGGTTGATGTAGTCGAACGTCTTCTCGAATCAACCGATCAAGTACAGAACGTACGACACCTCCGAGTTCTGCACACATTCAACTTGATGACGTCCCACAAACTCTTGATCCAGTAGAGGCATGAAGGAGTCGCTGAGTTCCGTCAGCACAACGGCGTGATGACAGTGTTGGTGAAGTGATCCGTGTGGGGCTTCGCCTAAGCATTACGACAATATGATCGCAGGAGTAAACGATGGAGGGGGGTACCGCACACGCCTAAGACAATTGATGTGCTTTGGGGTGCCCCTGTTGGTGTCAAAACCAGCGGATCTCGGGTAAGGGGGGCCAAGCTATGCGTCTAAGCATCGATGGTAACAGGGACTAGGGGACACAATGCTTATCCAGGTTCGGGCCCTCTTAAAGGAGGTAAAACCCTACTCCTGCTTGATTATATTTGAAGAGTATATAGATTACAAGAGTTGATCTACCTCGAGATCGTGGTGGCTAAACCCAAGATTTCTAGCCTATGAATATTCCTATGATGGTAATGAGGATAGCCTCCATGGACTAACCCCTCCAATTTATATACACACCAGAGGGGCCTAGGGTTTGTACAAGGTCAGTTCACCAGAGAAGGAAACGATACACCCGGACTCTAATCTTGCTGTTCACGTATGGAGAGGTCCCACCCGGACACGTTAGATGGTCTTCAGCTTGATCTCGTATGGCCCATCCAACCCGGCCCATACCTGTGTCGTACACCTGAAGACCCCCGAATCCAGGACTCCCTCAGTAACACCCTAACATGCCTTCAACGACGATGTAGTATGCGGATATAAGTCTTCGGCATTGCAAGGCGAGTTCTCCACCATACTCCAGATTGACGATAGTCCGGCATCGGCTTCTATGTCCAGTCTTCATGATTCCTTCCTGTCGTCGCCTCGATTTCGACGTGTCTGAGCGAATGCGAACGGTCCATTACTTTTTTACATTTTAACCCTTTAATAGGCATGGGTGGCATTTATATAACGAGGTTAGAGACAAATGTCATCCCACATCGCCCCAAGAGCAACAGAGCAAACCATGAAAAAAGCTCAAACCATGGCTAGTGTCCCTGGCTCCTCCTCGCGTCCTCATGGACCTCAATAGGGGGATTGGCAAAGTTGTTCTGTATCCCATCTTCAGCTCAATCGTCTCCAGACGCAAGGATATCTTTCCCTCGCGGATCTAGTCTCCGTACGGGCAGGATTAACTTCTATGGGCGATGGTGCATTGCCAGAGAATTTCCCCAACCCCAGCCAAGGGAAGAGGGTGTGCTTCATCTCATTCCTTCTGAGGGGCGTAGGATTCCTGATCCACCCCTTCCTTAGGGGTCTACTAGAATATTACGGGATCTAGCTGCACAACCTCACACCAGGTTCCGTTCTACATATTTCTGGCTTTGTCGCCCTCTGTGAATTATTTCTAGGCTGTGAGGCTCATTTCGAACTATGGAAAAAGTTCTTTTGCTTCGTCCCCCGCCACCAAGGCAGAGGGTCTATATTTGAAGTGGGAGGCACCAAAGTACGGTCCATAGCCGGATCTGGTTACTCAGTTGGGACTCCAAAGAGGGGGTCCAAAGAATGGTCTTCGAAATGGTTTTAAATTGAGGATGTTACTCTTCCGGACCCTGTTCAGCGCGGTCTTCCCGAATTCTCCAGTGCTCCCTTGAAGAAGTTATTCAGCTGGCGCCCCAAGTCCTCTGGACAAGAGAACAATGCGGAAGTGATGAGATTGGTCGGCAAGGTCTGATTGTTGACCCATTCTGGACTCTCCATCGTTGAAGTCATGGCCATTGCGATAAAGCGATGCATCCAGCCTCTTCAATCCAGAGTAGCTCCTTTATGGAACTACAACAGGGAGGATGATGCATCTCGCTATACGCAAATGGGTTCAGATAATCAAGCCGCACTAGCTGCCATACTGGTGGACCTTTATAAAGGAGAAGAAAAGACTTTTCCCGTTTAAATTGTCGGGAAGGTTTCTCCATGTACAACCCCATTGACTGGGTAACTTTAGTCATTCAGGACCTTTTTTATTATTGAGATGCATTTAACTGAATACTCTAGTTGCTTCAAAACAGTCATGAAGGAAGGTAGTCGAGAACATCCATTGCCCTCTGTCGGTGTCAAAACCGGCGGATCTCGGGTAGGGGGTCCCGAACTGTGTGTCTAGGCGGATGGTAACAGGAGACGAGGGACACAATGTTTTTACCCAGGTTCGGGCCCTCTCGATGGAGGTAAAACCCTACGTCCTGCTTGATTAATATTGATGATATGGGTAGTACAAGAGTAGATCTACCACGAGATCAAGGAGGCTAAACCCTAGAAGCTAGCCTATGGTATGATTGTTGAGATGTATGTTCGTCCTACGGACTAAGGCCCTCCGGTTTATATAGACACCGGAGAGGCTAGGGTTACACAGAGTCGGTTACAATGGTAGGAGATCAACATATCCGTATTTCCAAGCTTGCCTTCCACGCCAAGGAAAGTACCTTCTGGACACGAGCCAGAGTCTTCAATCTTGCATCTTCGTAGTCTTGGAGTCCGGCGGATATTGATAGTCCGGCTATCCGGACACCCCCTAGTCCAGGACTCCCTCGGTAGCCCCCGAACCAGGCTTCAATGACGATAAGTCCAGCGTGCTTGTAATCTTCGGCGTTGCAAGGCGGGTTCTCTCTTCAAATCCCATGTACCTGCCGAATAGTGTCCGGCTTTATCTTGAATACTGTGCTCCTTGGCTTCTACGCCAAATTATGGCCCTCTTCCACGCGTTGCATGAATGCGAAAAGCCAGGGTGTATTTTTACATTTCACCCCCTAATTGTGCGGGTCGTCCACCTATAAAAGAGGCAGGAATCCAGATCCAAACCGCACCGTCTTCCTCCCGCGTATACTCCATCGAAGCGCCTCTGACCTAGAGATCCATTCCACCATGGATCGTCAACGCGGCTCTTCCTCACGCGCTCCTAGCCCATCGCCAAGGAATTGGAGGAGGTGCTCTATTTCGCACAATGAGCTAATCAAGCTCCAAATGGAGGGGTTACTTCCTCCGGCCTTCATGGTTCCAGTCCGAGCCGGACTGGTTACTTATCAAGGTGGGAGGTAGGTGGAGGACACCCCAAGCCCCAACAAGGGGGAGCGAGTGTGCTTCGTCCCCTATCTGATAAGGGGGCTCGGATTTCCAATACATCCGTTCCTCCGCGGGCTCCTGAAGTTCTACGGACTCCAGCTCCACCACCTTACGCCCGCCTCTGTGCTGCATATCGCGGGCTACGTAGCTCTCTGCGAGCTATTCCTGGGCATCGAGCCCCATTTCGCATTGTGGAAGAGGCTGTTCTGCCTCGTACCCCGTTCTCACCAGGGGTCCATATATCAAGTGGGCGGCGCTGAAATATGGCGCATCGCCGGGACCGGATACCTATCCGGCACCCCCAAGAAGGCGTCCGAAGACTGGCCCTCGGAGTGGTTTTATATAGTGGATGCTCCGCTGCCCGACCCAGTCCGGATCGGCCTTCCGGAGTTTGATGCTGCTCCCTTGAAGAAACGCCTCAGCTGGCGCCCGCGGAGCCCCCGTTTGGAGGAAGACAAGAGCGTCCATTACTTGATGGGCCGGATAAGATTAATGGCTCATTCCGGCTTGACCATGATTGGAGTCATGGCGACGTGCATCAAGCGGGGGGTGCAGCCGCTGCAATACAGAGGCCACCCCATGTGGGATTTCAACGGGGAGGACGATGCTACCCGGCACGGCCGCAAAGGGCCGGGTTCGACCGAGGATCTGGTGAAGATCCTGTCCGGTCTGTACAAGGGGGAGAAGGAGGACTTCCTTCGTCTGAACCCTTTGGACGGGTTTTCCATGACCAACCCTAGAGGATGGGTAAGCGAACACCTCGAAGGATTCCACCCGTGCTTTCGAAGTTAAAGCTTCTTACATTATGTCTTCGGCGCAGGATCTACGCCGGACTGTGGAGGACATGGTGAGTCCTGCTCCACAACCCGAGGATCCGGAAGCATCCCTAGGTCCGGCCTCCGAAGAGGATCCGGACATCGAGGTGGAGCTGATCGACGGGGTGTATCACCAGCTCAGCATTGACAATGCTTTGGTCGCCATTATGGCGGACTACCCCGGGTTAAATCCGGCTTCCCAGGTGACTACGACCGAAGTCCGGACACCGTTATCTTATCCTTGCCTATTTCTAACCTTCGTGAACGATGGTGTTTTGCAGGAAGCGCCGTTACGGCAGGAAGCCGAGCCTGCGGCGGCCGACCTACAGAGGTCAGTCCGAACTAGCAGGAGGAAAAGGAGCGTCGTGCGGACGGAGACGTCGCCGCAAAGGTATAGCTCGTGTTTGATCTTTTTGAGCAATGCTCCGAGGAAACGTCTAAATGCTCATGACCGTCATAGGAGAAAAAGCGCTCGCCGGACTGCGAACGCAGGAATTGCCAACCCAACCAACACCAGCCAGGCTCCAGCGCCTGGACTGGAGGGGGAGGCAAGCGCAAGACGCGAACCGGATCCTGCTCCAACAGAGGATACCGACAGACTGTCCGCCACCAAGTCAGAGGTGGAGAGCGCTATGAATGATAGACGTCGCGGGACAGTTTTTCAAGAAGCGTGCTTTTCCCCTGAGGCATTAGATGCCTTCAACGCAGGGGACGCGCATCTCCGTGCTGCTCAAAATGGTTTTACCAGAGCCACGGAGCAGTATGTGAAAGACATACGGGTAAGGGAATTTTAGTGGTTATATATACCAGTAGCCCCCGAGACTTAAATTAGTTATGCTAACTGATTTAAGGATCATTTGAAATTTCAGGCACTTAATGAGAAGAATGCCCAGCTGTCTCAGGAGCTGCAAGATTGCAAGGCCGAACTTGAGGCCGCACTTGCTGCCGCAGGAGGAGACGGAAAGACCCCTCCTGGTAACACATTTGTATACATTAATATAAGCGCTGTGCGGCGTGCGCGCGAGTCTAATAATGACTTTGCAGGTGCCGCCGGACAAGATCCGGACAGGCAAGCATTGCTTCGCCAGCTAAAGGCTGGCGAGAGTGTGCTGAACAGGGTTCAGCAAGAGAGGAACAAGCTCCAGGATGCCAACGCCAAGCTCGGAGAAGAGCTGAAGGGCGCACGGGCCGAGCTGTCCGGCTCCGTCAAGGAGAATCAACGGCTTCGTCGCGGCATATATAGTAAGTGCTTGAGCGAACTCTTTTGAAAAGAAGAGTTCGGCGAGGAAGTGTTTTGACATGACATGTCATGTAGGTATACTCACGGGTCGTCCTGCAGAGGATATGCCCATATCAATGGGTGATCAACTTCCCGAATTGTTGCAGCTACTCGAACGAGTTCGGCAGGCAATGAGTGGCGCCGTGCAGGCTTTATGGCCAGCCCTCACCCTGCCCGAGGGCCTCGGGGAGCTTGCAGAGAAGCTGCAGGGAGTGCGGCAGTGCTTCCGTTTGTGGAAGATTTCGGCTTGCCATCAAGGTGCCAGGGAGGCTTGGGCCATGGTGAAGACGCGGTACAAGAAGGCGGACCCCAACCATATGGCCGAGGTTGGACCGGTGGGGCCCGATGGGAAGGAGATCCCTGTGAGTTTAGTGTACAGCCAAGTAGAGTTGGCTGCTAAGTTTTCCCAACGGGACTGTAAACTAGACAGCCTGTTAGACGGGATTGAGGAGGAATACAATCAATGAACTTGACAATTTATGTTTATCCTTTAAAATGACATGTGAAATGCCTTCTAGCCGGATTGTAGATCGTTTGTCTTTGCCGACCTTTTCGCTTCGACCTCGGGACCCTAGAGTCCGGAGTGTGTCCGAATACCTTTTTGGTTAAGAAACAACCGTTGTATGCATGGAGACCAGGCGTAGGGGTCATTGATGCTTTATCAGACAAGTGCCCAACTAGTTATGTTATATTACATGGTTAGTAAGAAACATCTTCCAGGGAGAATAGTTCCGTTAAGGGTTCCTTTCGCTGGGGAGGCATGCTCTAAAATGCATTGCCGGACTGCAAAGAAAGCAGTAAAACATCTGGGGGCAGATGGAAAAATAGGTAAAAAGTCATCTTTTAAATCACCGACCGAATATTCCCTTAAGAACGCTAGCTTTCGGCTTCACCCAGTCTGAGGTACACATCCGGCTGACCCGGCAGTAACAATCGCAGAGGTGCTCCCTTTACCTCCTAGCCGAACAATCAGGAACGTAGGGGTAAGCACAGGAGCCAGGCAACCCAGCTTGGCCAAAACTTAAGTCATATCGATGCATATAATGGTGAGTAAAAGGTACATGTGGAAGCTTGACACATGTGTTGGGTATGAGACCCATATAATTAAGCTTCTGTAAAAGAAGCCCCCATGAATAATTAGTGCGGATGGCACATCATGCGTATGCAAAGAATGCAAGAATAGGCCCGAGAGGGCTTATAAGTAAAAAGGGTGAAAAGAGAAACAAAAGACAGTCGAAGTATAAAAATTTGGACGGGGGGAAGAGGACGAACTCTTAGTCCGGCGCTAGGCATAGAATCGTCGGAGGCGGGCTGCGTTCCATGGGTTCGGCTCGAGTCGGTTATCCGACGCATTTCGCAGACGGTATGCTCCGCCAGTCAGTACTTGATGAATAATGAAGGGGCCTTCCCATCTGAGCTTGAGCTTGTCCTTTTTCTTGTCCGGCAGGCGTAGAACTAGTTCGCCAACATTGTAAGTCTTGGCCCGTACTTCTCTGCTTTGATATCTTCGGGCCTGCTGCTGATAGAATGCGGAACAAGCCTTCGCGACGTCACGTTCTTCCTCCAATGTGTCCAAGCTGTCCTGTCGATCTAGCTCGGCCTCTCTTTCCTCATACATGCGCACTCGAGGTGAGTCATGAATAATGTCGCAGGGCAAGACTGCCTCTGCGCCGTATACCATAAAAAATGGTGTGAATCCGGTAGTACGGTTAGGCATTGTCCGCAGCCCCCAGAGTACGGAGTCGAGCTCCTCGACCCATTGGGTGTCGGATTTAGTGAGTGAACTCACTAGTCTGGGTTTGATGCCGCTCATGATTAGACCATTTGCTCTTTCCACTTGACCGTTGGTTTGAGGGTGATAGACTGACGCATAGTCGAGCTTGATGCCCATATTTTTGCACCATGACTTAACCTCATCGGCCGTGAAGTTCGTGCCGTTGTCGGTGATGATGCTGTGGGGGACTCCGTAATGGTGTACCACCTCTGATATAAAGTCTATCACTGGTCCGGACTCTGCCATTTTGACCGGTTTGGCCTCTATCCATTTGGTGAACTTATCCACCATGACCAACAGGTACTTTTTCTTGTGGGTTCCCCCTTTAAGGGGTCCAACCATGTCAAGCCCCCAGACCGCGAACGGCCAGGTAATGGGTATGGTTTTGAGGGCGGTGGGTGGCATATGGCTCTGATTAGTGAAGAGCTGACAACCAACGCATCGCTGGACCAAGTCCTGTGCGTCTGCCCGAGCCGTCGGCCAATAAAATCCTGTACGGAATGCCTTTCCTACAAGGGCCCGGGCTGCTGCGTGGTGTCCACCTAGTCCGGCATGGATTTCAGCCAGGAGGTTTCGCCCCTCTTCTTCGGAGATACACCTTTGAAGGACTCCGGTAGTACTTTTCTTATAGAGTTCTCCCTGATGGACCTTGTAGGCCTTCGATCGCCGGACTATGCAGCGGGCCTCATTTTGGTCTTCGGGAAGTTCCTGCCTAAGTAAGTAGGCTAGGAAAGGTTCTGTCCACGCGGCGATTACTGCCATTATGTCGTGGGCGGAGGGTGTTATGTCGTCTGCCGAATCACCGATTGGTGCGGTTTTCTCTGGTTTGTCGCTGCCGGGCTCCTCTTCCCATAGTACGGATGGCTTGAAAAGCCGTTCCAGGAAGATATTTGGAGGGACAGCATCACGTTTCGCACCGATGCGTGCCAGGACGTCGGCCGCTTGGTTATTATCTCGGGCTATGTGATGGAATTCGAGTCCTTCAAACCGAGCTGACATTTTCAGGACAGCATTGCGATATGCTGCCATTTTTGGATCCTTGGCGTCAAAGTCTCCATTTATTTGGGATATTGCAAGGTTTGAATCCCCGCGCACCTCTAGGCGTTGAATGCCCATGGAGACCGCCATCTGGAGACCATGTAATAGGGCCTCGTATTCGGCTGCATTGTTGGAGTCCGTGTACATTATTTGAAGTACATACTGGACAGTATCTCCGGTGGGGGACGTCAATACGACGCCAGCCCCCAGTTCGGCCAACATTTTGGAGCCATCGAAATGCATAGTCCAATTGGAGTATGCGCCGTAATCTTTAGGGAGTTCGGCTTCAGTCCATTCGGCGACGAAGTCAGCCAAAACTTGTGACTTTATGGCTCGTTGAGGTTTGTAAGTTATGTCGAATGGCAAGAGCTCAATGGCCCATTTTGCAATCCTGCCCGTTGCGTCGCGGTTATTTATAATGTCATTGAGTGGTACTTCAGAGGCCACTGTTATCGAACACTCTTGAAAGTAGTGCCGGAGCTTCCGAGACGCCATGAACACCGCATATGCTATCTTCTGATAGTGCGGGTAACGGGATTTGCAGGGGGTTAACACAGTGGATACGTAATACACTGGTTTTTGAAGAGGGAATTTATGCCCTTCTGTCGCTCGTTCGACGACGAGTACAGCGCTTACAACTTGATGTGTTGCTGCGATATATAACAACATTGGTTCGCCCAGAGTGGGCGCAGCCAGGACCGGATTTGTTGCCAATATGGCCTTTATTTCTTCGAGTCCGGCAGTGGCGGCATCCGTCCACTCGAAGTGTTCGGTGCGCCTTAGGAGGCGATAAAGGGGCAACGCCTTCTCTCCTAAACGGGAGATAAAACAGCTTAAAGCTGCCACGCATCCTGTTAATTTTTGTATTTGCTTGAGGTCCTTTGGGATATCCAACTGTGACAGAGCCCGGATTTTGGCCGGATTTGCTTCAATTCCTCTACCGGATACGATGAAGCCCAGCAGCTTTCCGGCTGGTACACCGAAAACACATTTTTCCGGATTCAGCTTGATGTCATATGCTCTAAGGTTGTCGAATGTGAGCCTCAAATCGTCTACTAAAGTTTCGACGTGTTTTGTTTTGACGACTACGTCGTCTACGTATGCCTCGACTGTTTTGCCGATCTGGGTGGCCAGACATGTTTGAATCATGCGCTGATATGTTGCGCCGGCGTTTTTAAGTCCGAAGGGCATCGTGTTGAAGCAGAATGGTCCGTATGGAGTGATGAATGCCGTTGCAGCTTGATCTGCTTCCGCCATCTTAATTTGATGGTAGCCAGAGTATGCGTCCAGGAAGCACAACGAATCGTGCCCTGCTGTGGCGTCGATAATTTGATCGATGCGGGGGAGAGGGAAGGGATCCTTTGGACAGGCTTTATTGAGGTCTTTAAAATCGACACAAAGGCACTAGGATTTATCCTTCTTTGGTACCATCACCAAGTTTGCTAGCCAATCCGGATGTTTGATATCTCTAATGAATCCGGCTTCCAATAGCTTGGCTAGCTCCTCTCCCATTGCCTGTCTTTTGGGCTCGGAGAAGCGTCGAAGAGCCTGTTTGACTAGCTTAAATCCTTTTAGGATGTTTAGGCTGTGTTCTGCCAACCTGCGAGGGATTCCGGGCATGTCCGAAGGATGCCAGGCGAAGATGTCCCAATTTTCCCGAAGGAAATCACGCAGTGCGGCGTCAACTTCGGGGTTCAACTGTGCCCCGATGGAGGCCGTCTTTGTTGGGTCCGTTGGGTGGACCTGAAATTTTATTATCTCGTCTGCTGGTTTGAAGGAGGTGGACTTGGATCTTTTATCAAGTATCACATCGTCCCTGTTTACCGTAGAGCGCAGCGCGGTGAGTTCCTCTGCCGCTAAGGCTTCGGATAGTGCCTCGAGGGCTAGTGCGGCTGTCTTATTCTCGGCGCGGAGTGCTATGTTCGGGTCACTAACGAGAGTGATTATTCCGCTGGGCCCAGGCATTTTGAGCTTCATGTACCCGTAATGAGGTATTGCTTGAAAGATTGTGAATGCCTCTCGTCCTAATATGGCGTGATAGCCGCTGCTGAACGGGGCCACCTGGAACGTGACTTCTTCGGATCTGTAATTGTCCGGAGAGCCGAACACCACATCGAGTTTGATTTTTCCGGTGCAGCGCACTTCCCGGCTAGGGATTATTCCCCTAAAGGTTGTGCTGCTTCGCTCAATGCGGCTCCAATCTATTTCCATTTTTCGCAGAGTTTCCTCGTAAATGAGGTTTAGTCCGCTGCCGCCATCCATGAGGACTTTTGTCAGTCGAAAGCCATCCACTATGGGACTAAGTACCAGTGCGGCTGGGGCTCTGGTAGTTCGAGATGTGGGCTCGTCGCTGGCGTTGAAGGTGATAGCTGTGTCACTCCATGGATTTGCTGTTGCTACTTGGTAGACTTCGGCGATTTTGCGGATTGTTCGTTTTCGCATATTATTTGATGTGAAAGTCTCGAAGACTGCTGATACCGTGCTGGTATTGTTGGAGTGGTTTCCCAGAGCTAGAAGCTCTTCGCCACTTTTGGCCACCTACCGTAATATCCAACATGCTCGAAGGCTATGTGTTGGGACGGCTCCCTCTGTACTATGAAGTTTACAGGGTCCATCGAGCCATCCCTCCAGTACGGTTCTGTTTCCCTTATTGGGTTTTTGTTT